>JAVANC010000003.1:15000-1332866 GCA_033319125.1 Parnassius glacialis
GAAAACGCGGTAACTTTCGAACCCATTGGGCTAGGAATACCGAGTTTGGGTTCTTTGAATGGGGTTCGCGAAGCACTTTTAACTGGATGTGAGACAGAGACTCTACGTAGAGTCAAAAACCTGTTAGCCTATTACTCTCCGTGCATATTATATTTTTTAGAACATTTTAATAGTAAAGACACATATTGTGGAAACCTACATTATAGAGCTGACATACTATACGTAGACCGACTCTACATAGAGCACTTCAAAGTTTCATTAACTCCGGTACTATTCAACTAAATCCGGTTGTGTTTGGGCTTAAACAACTTGGCTTAAGAAGGGCTTTCCATACCGACACAAGCCAGATTAATAGCGCGTTATTCTCTAGTAAAACATTAACAATGTCCAGTAAATCAACCACATCAAATGCTGGCTCAACCAAATCAAGGGTGTCTAGGACAAGCAGGGCCGCTAGTCCAACTCTCAGTACAGCTCTACGGAAAAAGGTCCTCATACAGAACGCAGCCACGTCTAGCAAAGCAACAGAGGATATCCCACCCACCAGAGGTTACTCGATCAGTGAACCATGCCCTGAAACAGCCAGCCTTGTGCTGACCAGTAAGAGCACCCAGGGCGAGAGCAACCTTATGAAACAGCTTGTCACAGCAGCAGTAGAGTCTGAGTCAGAGGGGCATAGTTCACTGACAATGGACATGGAGAAAGAACTGGAAACTTTGGGCCAGTGCAAGCAGTTGCGAGAAACGGATGACGACTGGTCCGAGGCCGACAGCATCGTTAGTAGCAATAGTAGAAGGTCTAGCATACTCCCTCCATCTTACAAGCGCTCTAGTATCTCTATGGACCTTGCTACTCAGCGTGCTAACGAATTCTTGCTTTCCGGAAAGGATGCCCTTGAGAAAGCGGGTAATATGAAGCGGGAATGCAAGAGCGAGGTACACGACTGTCTTCAGGGTCTGTACGAAACGGTGCTGTCGCTGTCTGACTCCCGCTCACGTCACCGGTTGGCTTTGGAGCAGGAAAAATGTCGTGCGGCGAAAGAGTTAGTAAGGATCGAAAGGGCCCATAATAGACAACTTACGGAAATACAGGAATCTCATTATAACATGATAAAGGAAACATATGAGGCTATAACAAATACAGGAAAGGTCGTTGAGGCAATTCGCAGCTGGTTAAACTTTGAGATGGACGAACCATTAAAGACCATCATCAAAATTGAAGGACAGGTGCGGGATTTAGTAGCCAAATCTCAGACACAATTAAGTATGAGTATGAGTGGTTCGACTACAAATCAAGAATCTTGCAAAGTAAACTTCACCAACCTCGCTGGAAAGGTCACAGACATGGTTAATCAGCTTAACAGCTTATGCTTGTCGGTTAACGAACTAACCAAGGTTCACATTGACTCTCAGGTACCAGTTCAAACTGAACAAAAATCACAAGAAGACCCCCGCATCGGAGCAATTATGAATCATCTACAAGAAACAAAAGAGATGATACTAACATTGCAACAAAATCAAACACCCTCAAAACCTACAAGTTCTGCCATACGAGATGATCTTGAAGCAGCTATGCAACCGATCATTCACATGACGCAAACACTTCTATCAGAGATCAATGAACTAAAAGAAAGTAACACTGCTCAAGCTGTAATCCAAGGAAACCTGGGACTGGGCACTGAACTTGCTGTGGCTGATATTAAAGAGAAAGTAGATGAGCTAAGGAGAGACTATGATGAGATCCACATTAAAAACAGAAATGCGAACGACATTAATACAACATCGCCACAAACAATGGCAATCAAGCCTCCTTCACGCAAGCTGACTTATGCAGAAGCAACAGGGACACCACGATACGCTATGATCCTTGAGTCCATTGACCCACGATCAACCGGTGATGAAATTATGAAACAAATTAGAAAAGATGTCGACCCTGTGGAACTTGGCGTGCGGGTAAACAAAATTACAAAACTCAGGAATCAGAGAGTAGTCATTAATTGCGATTCTCACCAGGATCGACAAATACTAAAGAAAGCAATTAAAGATACATGCAGTAAGATAGCGGTATCAACACCATCCGTTAAGCATCCACAGTTGCGCCTCATAGGAGTAACAAATGAACTTAATAATGACAAACTAGTCAAAGCACTAATGACCCAAAACTCTAAACTAATTTCTAATCTGAACGAGGAACAGAAACATGCTCAGGTTCTTCGAAGGACAAAAGGGAGGACAAACGATTTGACTAATGTCATATTGGAGGTTTCATCATCAATGTGGTCCCTACTAAAAGACCAAAAGCTTCGTATTGGCTACCAGGTAATTCCCTGCATAGACCAGTCCCCAATAACCCAATGTTACAACTGCCTAGGGTTCAGCCATAAGGCAAAGGACTGTACAAAAGGTTTGAGCTGTGGGTACTGCTCTGATAGTCACGATACGAGAGCTTGTCCCAACAGGAACTCTGCACCCGTGTGCACAAACTGTAAGAAGTCAGGAAAAGAAAGTTCCACACACCCCTCATATAGCCCTGAGTGCCCAGAATGGCAAAAATGGGACAAGATAGCAAGAAGCTCCGTTTCATACTGCTGAGAGTAAGACAACACAAGTAATAACACAGTAACTTTAAGCCCTTCCGGCGATGGCAAAAATATTAAAATCGTGCAGTATAACCTTGATCGTGGCCGCGCGGCTACACTTGAGTGTATTCGCGCTGCTACATCTCAGGGTTACGCGGTAATATTAATGCAGGAACCCTATGTTGGAGCTAAGGCTCACTTAACCGTGGGTTCACAGTATCGCGTAATACAGAAAGTTAGTCATGACTTGACCAAGCCAGTGAGATCAGCAATCGTTGTCACAGATCCTAACATCCAGTTCACAATAAATCCTAGCATGTTAACCGAAGATATTGTAGGTGTAGAATTAACAATAGGTAATTATAAAATTGGCTTTATTAGTATATATTTACATGAAAAAGGCAACATCGAAGAAGACCTGTCAACATTGAAGAGAGTGATAGAAGCCATGAATACAGAAGACTTTATTATCGGAGGTGACGCGAACGCAAGCAGTATCTGGTGGGGATGTAAGGCTGACGACAAAAGAGGAGCATTGATAATGGAAACTGTGGCTGAACTTAATCTAGAAATATTAAACACAGGAAAATACCCCACCTTTAGTGTTTACAGAATGGGGAACCTCTGCTCTAGCATAATTGACATCACCACTTGTACAACCTCGCTCTTACACAAAATTACAAATTGGAGGGTTGACGATTCATTCTGCACAATTTCCAGTCACAAACCAATTCTTTACAACCTGTCAACCCCTAGTTCATCTCATAAACTTGAAATCAATAGTACTCGAAAATATAACACCAGGAAAGCAGTTTGGAGTCACTTCAGAATCGAATTAGAGAAAGCACTGGATAGTAACAATCTAACCCAAGAAAAGGTCGTAAGGATTAAGTCAAAACAAGAAATAGATGAAGCTGTTAATAAATACACAGAAAGCATAGTAACAGCATGTGACAAGGCCATTCCAAAAATTGAAAGAAAACGGATAACAAAAGCAGCAAAATGGTGGAATGAAGAATTACAAGGCAATAAGAAGGAAATGATTAGACTCAGAAGAAGGATTAAAAATGCACACCCTAATAGGAGAAACTATGTCGTAGAACAATACCTGCAAGCCAAAGACAGATATAAAAAAAATATAGAAGATGTTTCAACCAAGAGTTGGAAAGATTTATGCACTAAGGAAAAAAAAGAAAGCATATGGCAATGCACCTATCGGATACTAAAAATTTGCTCGAACAGAGAGGAAGACAAGTTACTACGTAACCAAAACGGGGACATCCTAACAGCGAAGGGATCAGCAACCCTCCTTGCTGAAACATTTTATCCAAAAGATAATACAAGTACCGACACAGAAGAACAAAAGGATATTAGGGCAAACACAAAACAATTAATATCGCAATTAAATAACCAAATAACTGAAATTAAAAGATCATTTACTAGAGTTGAAATAGAACACATCTTCAAAAATATGGAACCTAAAAAAGCACCTGGGATTGACGGTCTGACGTCAGATATTTGCCAGGAAGCCTACAATAACAACCCAGAAGTTCTAATAGCCCTATATAACAAATGCTTCGAATTAGGATATTTTCCGAAAAACTGGAAAAGAGCCACCATTAAAGTTATCCGTAAACCTAATAAAGAGGATTACGCCCAACCTAAGGCTTATAGACCCATTGGCTTATTACCGGTATTAGGTAAAATATTAGAAAAACTCTTCACCAACAGGGTACAATGGCAATTAGGAAAAGAGAAGAAATTAAGCAGGAGACAATACGGATTTACTCCCCAAAAAAGTACAGAGGATGCGCTATATGACACCGTGACACTTATTAAAAATGGACTCCATAAGAAGGAAATAGTGATACTGGTGTCGTTAGATATCGAAGGCGCATTTGATAACGCATGGTGGCCCGCTATCATTAGTGAACTCAGAACCAAACAAGTGGACACAGCTATGTTAAAATTAATAACCAGCTATCTGTCAGACCGGAAAATCAGTCTTAACTATGCCGGGCAAAATGTATCCTTACCAACAGACAAAGGATGTATTCAAGGATCAACTTGCGGGCCCATGTTGTGGAACATCCTAATCGATTCCCTACTTCAGGCGACGGAAGACCTAGCAGTTCACGTTCAGGCCTTCGCTGATGATATCCTGATAATAGCCTCTAATAAAGATGGGCATCAAATAGAAAAGGATATAAATACCGCGCTCAAATTAATAGTACAATGGGGACAAAAACATAAACTTAAATTTGCCCCGCATAAAACGCAAACAACTATCATAACTAAAAAGCTCAAATATCACTGTCCGAGACTACAAATGGATGAAGTCACCTTAAAGTACACTGATCAACTTAAAGTACTTGGCCTAATTATAGACAAAAATTTTAATTTTAAACCCCATCTAGACCATATCTGCAACAAAGCAGTCACCCTTTACAAGATGGTATCTAGGGCAGCACGGGCACAATGGGGATTAAACTCTGACATTGTCAGAACTATCTACTTAGCAGTGGTTGAACCAACTATCTTATATGCTGCCAGCTGCTGGGCAGACGCCACGGAGAGGAAATATGTACAGCGAATACTCAATAGGCTTACACGGATGTTTAGTATTCGTATCTGCAAAGGGCACAAAACCATCTCATTAGTCTCTGGCGCGCTTCTAGCCAAGATTATTCCACTAGCCTTACGAGTCAAAGAAAACGCAGAAATATACGAGATTAAACGAGGTAAACCAATTGAATCACTTCCAGGGAGGAACTTAGAGACAAGGATAAGTCCTTACGACCTACCACACCCCTCACTAAGACAACAAATACAGTACAAATTAATATCAAATCAAGAAGACATTGATAAAATCCACAATAACTGGCCCAGTATTTACACAGATGGCAGCAAAATAGATAACAGAGTTGGAGCGGCCATTTCAGTTTGGCACAATGGAACCGAAATTAAGCAAATCACTTTCACATTAGAGAGATACTGCAGCGTATATCAAGCAGAGTTAGTGGCCATTCTTAAAGCTGTCCAATATATGCTTGACAAGAAGTGTTACAAGGCAAATATACTCAGTGATTCGAGATCAGCAATCATGACCATCTGCAATCCGTCATCATTAAATCAAATTGCTGCAGAAATATCATCGAATTTAAAGGCTATAGAAAGCCATGACGGAAAAATCGAGTTTTACTGGATAAAAGCCCATTGCGGGCTCAAAGGCAATGAAAGAGCAGACGAACTTGCCAAATATGCCGCCACTAAGAAAAAGCAGAGAGCTGTATATGACTTGTTCCCTTTGTCGTACGCTAAGCACCTCACTAGAGACAACACCTTGCTTAAATGGCAGCGCAAGTACGAAGAGGCGGCGACTGGCGAAACAACTAAAACCTTTTTCCCAACTATCACAGTAGCATATAAAATATTAAAGAATATTAAAATAACTAATATTATAACTCAATTATTTACAGGGCATGGCGGCAACAAAGCCTACCTTTTTAGATTCAAGCTGTCATCATCCCCATACTGCACTTGCGATAACAGCGCTCAACAAACTATAGAACATATTATTATAGACTGCCCTCGTTTTTGTACGAAAAGGTATGAGTGTGAATGCAGTATGGGAATGACCATAACCAAAAATTATCTTTGTAAAATTATGGAAGACAACGATTGCAGATCGAACTTTTTAAATTTCGCACTTTTAGTATTAAAAACTATAAATAAAGAAAATGGAAGTACTGTAATAGACTAGAAATAAATATTAGTTTAATATATATATGTATAAAAAATATATAGGCTAGTACAGTAACAAAATTATACATAAAATGTAACATATTACTTTTGTAAATATTAAACTGAGGTCAACCTAGGTATAATAGTAATAAGAGCAAGCTGAAAAAGAATATAAATAAACATAAAAAAAATATGTACAGAGAACAAGAAAAAATTTAAATGTTAACATACTAAAACAAGAATATAATTGTAACAAGTTTTCCATCATAACAATTGGACAGTAAACACATATCAACAAAGCAATAACCGAGTAGTCTATATTATAATAATTGTATAAGGCTGCAGTACGGAACCAATAATAAATATTATAAAAAAAAAAAAAAAAAATAAAAAAAAAAAAATATAAAAAAAAAAAAAAAAAAAAAAAAATATAAAAAAAAAAAAAAAAAAAAAATGATGAATAAAAATAACAAGAAAAAAAAAAAAATAAAAAAAAAGAAAAAAGGGTACTGCAGAATAGTAGTAGTAAGGCTAGTATAAGGAAAAAAAAAAAAAAAAAAAAAAACCTAACCTAACCTAACCTAACCTAACCTAACCTAACCTAACCTAACCTAACCTAACCTAACCTAACCTAACCTAACCTAACCTAACCTAACCTAACCTAACCCAGTTCCGTACCGCCCGACGTCGCGAACGCATCGTTTTTAAAACGCTCCCGCTGTTAAAAATCGTATAAATAGGAAAAAGTGCTCCGATTTGTCTGAAATTTGTTGTAGTGCTGTATTTCGTGTTGTGCTATTTAGTGGTCATATTTGTTTTATGCTGTGGTGAAAGTTTCAAGTGATATTCAAGGATTTTTGTTACGGAGATAACCTATAAGCTGCAAAAGGTAAAATTTTAACTACTTTTTTGCAAACGCTGCTGAAAGGAGATCTACAACCTATATCTATTTTGATACCATTTTATAGGTCTCTTTAGCGCCTAGATTTCTCCGCTGGTTCCAGATTTTTTCACTAAGAAACCACTTAACTACAGCATAAAAACTGAAAAACCACGTGGCCACGAAAACGCAAACTAGAGGTCTGTACTTATTTTTGCTTATGCAGTAATGTGTAAGACCATTTTCTAAATACAGCAAATATTCTTACAGGCAAATCGAACAAGTAACCAAATAGTTATAGTTAGAAAACCAAAATTTTTAACTCTGTGTCAAGTTCGAGGAGGCTTATCTCGCAATTTTGATCGATAACTACATTTTTTCTGTAGCCAATTCGACTACAAATATATTCATCTTTTGTCTTACAAAAAATTAGATTTTTTGAATAAGCGGTTTGGGTGGAAAAATTTTTTATGTAAAAAACCATTTTCACGTGCTCCAGGTTCCAGACCCGTGCGGGTGGTTTTGAGAAAATCCTTAAATAGATTAATAAAAACTCAACAAAAAACCGTTTACAGAATTGAATTATCTTTACAACTCTTTCAGTTATAGAATTTTTAACATTTTTTCCAAATTAAATCTAAAATATTAATAATTTAAAAATATACAGTTTTTATTCATAATACCCTTCACATGAGCTTTCAATAGAGCCCAAACTCGACTGGTTTAGCCCTTCCCGTCACTGAGTTGGGAAAATTAGGTACAAACAGCCGCCATCTTGAAAATATATTAATTCAAATATCTTATGTAACAGACGAGCAAAAGTGGTCGTGCTTGGCCTTATTTGAATCAGGACAGCTTTACGAACACGAATTTCAGGTAACCTAGCACGAAAAAGATTAAAGGGCCTGGACCTCAAAAACGTAAAGTTTCTACTGTCCACTACAGATTGAGCCCAAACTCGGACCATTTGGAGCAAGGAACAACGGAGAAACACTTAAAATAAACTTTAGGGCCGCCATATTGAAAATTTTTGCTCGCTTATTACTCGGGCTCTGATTGTCCCATTAGAGTCGTGTTTGGACTTAAACTCTTTGGCTGGACCTGAGGAGTCCGAATCTGATCAAATTCTCAATAAAAATTCCGAAAGTTTTGAACATCAAAAACGTAAACTCACAACTGTCCGCTACAGATTGAGCCCAAACTCGGACCATTTGGAGCAAAAACCAGCGGAGCAACACGTAAAATAAACCTCAGGACCGCCATATTGAAATTTTTTACTCGCTCGTAACTCGGGATCTGATTGTCTGATCGGAGTCGTGTTTGGACTTAAACTCTTTGCCTAGACCTGAGAAGTCCGAATTTGATTAAATCTTCAATAATTATAAAAAAAAAAAATCGAAAGTTTAGGTCATCAGAAACACGAATTCACAACTGCCCTGCACCGATTGAGCCTAAACTCGAACCATTTACAGTAAGTAATAGCTGAGCAGCACACAAAATAAACTTCAAGATTACTATATTTTAAAATTTTTGCTCGCTTATAACTCAGGATCTGATAGTCCAATCAGAGTCGTGTTTGGACTTAAACTCTTTGGCTTTACTTGAGAAATTCAGATCTGGTCAAATTAACGGAAAAAAAATGTCCTGCAAAAGTGGATCGTCTGGCACGAGCTCGGTGAAGTCGAGACTCTCAAAATCAGGTAGGGGCGTGAGCCCAACGTCTAGTGTCGCACTACGTAAAAAGGTATTAATTCAAAATGCAGCTACTTCTGGAAGAGCAGCTGAGGAGGAGCAAGACAATAAAGGTCCTGAAATTGGCGAGCTTGGGTCTTGTTCGGACAGCTTCTCTCCATCTAAAAGTAGCCATATAGGTATTGGTGAAATTGTCAAGCCATCAGAACCAACGCCACGGGACTTAGATTCCGAAGGTGGCAGCTCAATAACGATGGACATTGATAAAGAGTTGAGCGCGTTGGGCCTCTGCAAGCGGGTCAGGGAAACTGAAGACGAGTGGTCTGATGGCGACAGTGTAGTAAGTGATAACAGCAAAAGATCAAGCATACTGCCACCAGCATACAGGAGAGCAGGCATCTCAATGGACTTGGCAACTCAAAGAGCGAATGAATTCCTGCTCTCCGGTAAAGAAGCTCTAGAGAAAGCTGGAAATATGAAGAAAGAATGTAAGATCGAGGTACATGACTGCCTTCAAGGCTTGTATGAGACTGTGCTGTCGCTGTCTGACTCACGCTCTAGACACCGGCTGGCAGTGGAACAAGAAAGATCTCGGGCTGCTAAGGAGCTAGTACGAATTGAACGGGCCCATAACAAACAATTGGCTGAAATCCAAAACTTGCAATTTAATAAAGTCGTGGAGGCCTATGAGGCAATTAAAAGCACAGGCAAGGGCGTTGAGGCAATACGATCTTGGCTGTGCTACGAGATGGATGAACCAATAAAGGCGATAAGTAAAATCCAATTGGAAGTTCACGGATTGATTAGCAAGACGCAGTCAACAACAATAAGTGAGAAACCTGTTGCCCATCCTGAAAAATGCATAGAAAATTTTACATTGCTCCTATCAAAAATATCAGAATTAAACCAGAATATTACAAAACTTAGTCAAGAGGTAGAGAAATTAGTAAATATAAATACAGACATGGAGATCAAAACACCGGTCCCAGAGCATATCATTTCACAGCCGGATCCAAGATTGGATCAGATAATTGCACATATCCAAGACACTAAAGGAATAATGGAAAATTATCAATCCACCGATACACCTAGGGGAGAGAAACAAATAGAAGTTCTAGAAAACTTAATCCAACCCGTCACAAGTTTGATGAAAAATGTTTTAAATGAAATAAGCGATCTAAAGGACTGTAATACAGCACAAATGGCATTCCAAGGAAATACTGGACTTGGAACTGAACTCGCGATTACAGAGATTAAAGATAAGAATAATGAATTACAAAATATCAATAAGTCGAACATTCCAACAGTAGAAGCCAACAATCAAACAATTCAGACAGAGCCAGCGAGGAGACCTACCCAGAGTAATACAAAATCCTATGCAGAAGTTACTAGTACTCCTCGTTATGCGATGATTGTTGAATCCATAGATCCACGCTCGACAAGTGAGGACATTCTAAAACAAGTAAAAAGGATGTCGATCCTGTGGAACTGGGAATACGAGTAAACAAAATAGCTAAATTAAAAAATCAGCGAGTGGTGATCAACTGTGATTCCCAACAGGACAGACAGCTTCTAAAAACAGCCATCCGAGATACATGTGACAAATTAACAGTATCGACGGCGTCAACCAAAAATCCCCAATTGCGACTGATAGGCATCATAAACGACCTTGATGATGTGAAACTTGCCAAAGCAATTACAAGTCAAAATCGCAACTTAATAGAAGGATTAACAGAGGACCAAAAAACCATTAAGGTCATACGCAGAGCTAAGGGAAGAACTAGAGAAGTGATCAATGTCATACTTGAGGTTTCACCTCAAATATGGACCAACTTGAAAAACCAAAAGCTGCGAATAGGCTATCAAGTTGTCACGTGTGTTGACCAATCTCCATTGACACAATGTTTCAAGTGTCTGAGCTTTAACCACAAAGCTAAAGATTGTCGCAACAGTATTTGTTGTGGATATTGTGCTGAAGGGCATGACACAAGGGAATGCCAAAACCGCAACAGTGTTCCCAAATGTTCTAACTGCATAAAAGTAAAAAGAAACAGTATTTTGCACCCAGCATACAGCCCTGAATGCCCAGAATGGCAGAAATGGGACAGTATCGCAAGATCGTCTGTTTCATACTGTTAAGAGACAGACAACGACTCGAAAACAGAGATTAAGATAGCTCAATGTAACCTGGATCGTGGGCGCGCGGCCACACAAGAGTGTATACGTGCAGCCACAATACAGGGATACTCGATTATTCTAGCACAGGAACCCTATGTGGGTGCAAAAGCCCACGTAACTGTGGGCTCTCGGTATCGGGTTATCCAAAAGATAACAAACAACTGCTCGAAGCCAGTAAGATCGGCAATTATTATCACAAACCCTAATATTAAATGTACGATTAACCCTAACCTGGTAACAGAAGACATAGTAAGTGTAACTATAAAGCTAGGTCACATTAATATTGGACTAATAAGCATTTATCTGCACGAGAAAGGAAACATTGAGGAAGAAATGTCAACAGTCAAACAATTCATGACATCGATGGATGCCGACGAATTCATAATAGGAGGTGATACAAATGCAAACAGCGTCTGGTGGGGCTGCAATGCAAATGACAAGAGAGGAACGTTTATAACCGAAACACTAGCTGAACTTAATATAGAGATAATGAACACAGGTACGACTCCAACATTTAGTGCATATAGAAAGAGTAAACTTTGCACAAGCATCATTGATATCACGGCATGTTCCGCTTCCCTGATGCACAACATTGAGAAATGGAGAGTGGACGAAACATTCTGTACACTATCAAACCATAAACCTATCCTGTTTCAGCTAGTACTGCAAAACCTGAAATTAGACAAAGTAGTCAATACCACAAGAAAGTACAACACCAAAAATGCAAATTGGTTAAACTTTAAAACAGATTTGGCGAGAGAATTGAATGAACAAGGTTTTTCTAAAAACATGATAGTAGACATAAAGACTGAGCAAGAACTAGAGTGCATGATTACTAACTATACACAAATCATAACATCTATATGTGACAAAACGATTCCACAACTTAAGCAAAAACGAATAGGTAAAGCTGCAGTCTGGTGGACCGAAGAGCTAAACGAACTAAAAGCAGAAATGATAAGAAAAAGGCGGAGAATAAAAAATGCACACCATAGAAGGAAAGCACACGTCATAAGCCAGTATTTAGAAGCAAAAGTACTTTATGCACGCAAAATCGAAGAAGAAGCAACTAAAAGTTGGAAAAACTTATGCTCTAAAGAGGAGAAAGAAGGGGTATGGCAGAGAACCTACCGTATTTTAAAAGCATGTTCAAACAAAGAGGACGATAAATTACTTCGGAATTCAAGTGGATGCATGCTATCTGAAAAGGAATCGGCAAAACTTTTGGCGGAAACATTTTTTCCATGGGACAGTACAGAAACTGATACAGAATACCATGATAAACAAAGGACCATTGCACAAAAACTTATATTAGAATTGCGAGAGACTAGCTTAGAAGTAAAACCATTTACTACATACGAAGTGGAACACATATTTAATAATATGAGTCCAAAGAAAGCCCCGGGAGGAGATGGGTTGACATCTGATATATGTCAGGCAGCATATGAAGTTCATAAAGGAATTCTAATAGCATTGCTCAATCAATGCCTACATCTGGGATACTTTCCAAAGATCTGGAAATTAGCCACAATAAGAGTCTTGTCCAAACCCAATAAGGACGATTATATGACACCAAAATCTTATCGACCAATAGGACTTCTACCAGTGCTAGGTAAAGTGCTAGAAAAACTCTTTGTAAACAGAATACAATGGCAACTAGGCAACGAGAAAAAACTAAGCAACAGGCAGTATGGCTTTACTCCACAAAAAGGAACAGAAGATGCGCTATATGACACGATAACTCTAATTAAAAACGGTCTAGACAAGAAAAGCATTGTGACATTGGTGTCACTGGATATCGAAGGCGCATTCGACAATGCGTGGTGGCCAGCCATAATAAATCAGCTGCAAGAAAAACAGATAGAAACATCTATGTTAAGATTAATCACCAGTTACTTAACAGACAGGGAGATTCATCTAAGATATGCGGGAGAAGAAGTAAGACGACCAACAAATAAGGGATGCATACAGGGCTCGACCTGTGGACCCATAATGTGGAACATTCAGCTGGACCCCATGTTACAAGAAACTGAGAACATAAATACTCACGTTCAAGCATTCGCGGATGACATATTAGTCATAGCGACACACAAAAACGGTGAAATACTAGAAAAGGACATCAATGACACATTGAAAGTAATTGCAGAATGGGGAAAAAAATACAAAATGAAATTTGCACCACACAAAACACAAGTGATTACACTAACAAGGAAATTAAAGTATCATCAACCTAAAATATATTTAGAGGGGGTCGAACTTAAATACACAAATCAAATAAAAATTCTGGGCTTAACCATAGATCGCAACCTAAACTTTAAACCGCACATAGATGAAGTCACCCGGAAAGCCATCAGTCTATATAAAACAATATCAAGAGCGGCAAGAGCCCAGTGGGGTTTAAATTCAGAGATCGTGAGGTTAATTTACCTGGCAGTCGTCGAGCCGACAGTTCTCTATGCTGCCAACTGTTGGGCCGACACTACCGAAAAAAAATATATAGAACGGGCGCTAAATAGATTAACACGCATATTTGGTATCCGAATTAGCAAGGGACACAGGACCAACTCACTAATCTCAAGTACATTGCTAGCGCAAATCATACCCTTAGCTTTGAGAGCTAAGGAAAATGCCCACATATACGAAGTAAAGAAAGGTAACAATATGGACCAGCTACCAGGAAGACAATTGGAAATGAGAATAAGTCCGTTTGACCTGCCACATCCTGTGGAAAGACATCGACTAACATATCAGCTCATCAACACTCATGAGGACATAGATGCAATTGACAACAACTGGCCTAGGATTTATACGGATGGCAGTAAAATTAACAACAAAGTGGGTGCTGCAGTAACTATTTGGCAAAGTGGGGTCGAGAAAAACAAATTAACATTTAGACTTGAAAGTTATTGCAGTGTTTTTCAGGCAGAAATGATGGCCATACTAAAAGCCATTAAATACGCAATAGTTAAACATCTTCATAAAGTCAATATACTTAGTGACTCACGATCGGCCCTTGACTGTATATGTGATCCATCTTCCTTACACCCAATAGCGGCGGAAATTCAAAGTAAAATTAGAGAGAACAGAAATCAAGAAGGCTGTATCCAACTTTACTGGATAAAAGCGCATTGTGGAATTGCTGGCAATGAGAGAGCTGATGAACTTGCGAAATACGCTGCAGCCAATAACAAACAAAGATCACAGTACGATCGATTCCCATTGTCGTATGCAAAGCACCTCACCAGACAAAAAACCCTACAAGTATGGCAGCGGAAGTATCAAGAGACCAAAACCAGCGACATCACGAAGACATTTTTCCCAAACATTGTAATAGCTTATAAGATAATTAAATCAATAAAAATGACAAATTTAGTAACTCAATTGTTTACCGGGCATGGAGGAAATAAAGCTTATCTGTACCGCTTTAAGCTATCGTCATCCCCGTACTGCATTTGCGATGAAACCATCGAACAATCACTTGAACATATAATAATTCAATGTCCGCGATTCGGGAGTAGACGATATGAATGCGAGTGTAGAATGGGAATGACTATAGGCAAACATACACTATCTTGTATAATGGAAGATAATAATTGCCGATTAATTTTCATGAATTTCGCGCTCTCAGTGTTAAAAATCATTAATACTGAAAATGGAAGTAGAATAACTAATTAATTAAAAGTATTAAAATAACTGAAAAGTAAGACCGAATATAGACATACCATGTAAATAGCAATTAACTAGGTCTAAGTATTTATTAAGTAGATTATTCAGTAAGTAAAGTTTATAGGAAAAAAAAACAATTAAATAAACACTAACCAATTAGCATTTAACACGTACTTTAAGCAACAATCTATAACTACAAATACGAGTAATAAGTGTAAACAGAATAGAAATATTAGAGTAAGAAACCTTAAGTAATGTAAAACTTTAAAATATTATTGATTTCGTTATTAAATACAAATTGTACAAAGAACATATTGAAAACTGTGATAAAAAAAAAAAAAAAAGAATTAAAAAAAAAAAAAAAAAAAGGAGAAAAAAAGAAAAAAAAAAAAAAAAAGAATGAAAAGGAAAAAAAAAAGGGAAAATAAAAGATACTTAAGGATACTGTAGAATAATATACTTAAGTAAGGATTCACAAAAAAAAAAAAAAAAAAAAAAAAAACAACTAGGTGTAAATACAGAAGTAACCTAAGAGTAAGAAATCCTAAGAAATGTAAAGCTTTAAGATGATTATTATTGTTAGTAAAAGTAACGTGTATAATAAAGAAAACATGTATGTATAACAGATAACACAAAAAAAAAAAAAAGACCTAGCAATTCCAGAATATATCAATATAACTGTAACGTACTACATATTATACAACTAGTAAGTGTAATGAGTGAAGTAATGTTAGAATAAGAAGTATTATGTAATATGTAGCTTTAAATTTTACAACTATAATGTGTACTAATGAGCAATAGAATTGTAAGCGGTACGGAGGGAAAAAAGAAAAAAAAAAAAAAAAATTAAAAAAAAAAAAAAAAAAAAAAAACAGTAATAAGAAACCAGTAATTAAATGCCAGAAAGAAGGGTACTGCAGAAAAGTAGTAGTAAGAAATAGTACTATAAAAAAAAAAAAAAAAAAAAAAAAAAAAACCTAACCTAACCTAACCTAACCTAACCTAACCTAACCTAACCTAACCTAACCTAACCTAACCTAACCTAACCTAACCTAACCTAACCTAACCTAACCTAACCTAACCTAACCTAACCTAACCTAACCTAACCTAACCTAACCTAACCTAACCTAACCTAACCTAACCTAACCTAACCTAACCTAACCTAACCTAACCTAACCTAACCTAACCTAACCTAACCTAACCTAACCTAACCTAACCTAACCTAACCTAACCTAACCTAACCCAGTTCCGTTCCGCCCGCCGACGCGTACGCCACGTTTTTGTACCGCTCCCGTGATTAAAAATCCCTAAAAATAGTCAAAGTGCTCCGATTTTCGTGAAATTTTCTGTGAAGGTGTGCTTTGTGTTGTGCTATCCTGTGGTTGTGTTTGTTCAGTGGTTTTTGAAGATTTGGGTCGTTTTCGCTGAAATTTTCTATCGGGGATAACCTAAAAACTGCAAAAGGTAACATTTTTATTATACTTTTGCTTACGCTGCCCAATTAAGATCTATGACCTATATGTTTTTTTATGTCATCTTGTAGGTCTCGTTAGTGGCCACTTATCCCCGTTTATTTCAGATTTTTTCGCCTAAAAACCACTGAATTATTACACTTTTTCTAAAAACCACGTGGCGTGGAAAATTTTTTTTTAAAAGCCTGTACTTGTTTTTGAGCACGCCATTGGAAGAAGCAAGTCATACGCAATACACTAAAACTTTTTTCATGAAAATCGGATTATAGACCACCAAGTTATAGATGTTTAACCAGTATTTATTTAATATGAGTAAATTCTAGGTTGAATATTTTGTGATCTTTAGCGACGACCTATCCTTTTTATTGCATTTTATAGTGGGCAATTTAGTCATACAACGTTCTGCTAAAAACTGGATTTTTTCATTGTAGCAATTAAAAGTTATAAATTTTTTATTGAAAAATCACTTTCACGAGGTCCCACTTCCAGACCTCTGCGGCTATTTTTGGAAAGACCTTAGAATAGATACTTAATTTGACTCCATATTTCCATTTTCAGAACTCGGTTATCTCATTTAGTTTCATAGATACGTAATTTTTTGTACTTTTTTCATGTTTTTTCGTTATTAATTACAATTAAATAATAAATCTCCAAATTTAACAAAATTTTCGAAATCCTCGAACAGAGAGCTATCCGTAGAGCCCAAACTCGACTATATTATCTTCTTAATCTCAAAAGTTAGATAAATTGGAACTATTAGGTCGCCATATTGTAAATTTCATTTTTTGAATTTCTCGGGAAGTAATTGGCCAAAAGTGGTCGTGCTTGGTCTTAGTCTGATCGGGAGAGCTTGGAGAAAGCTGTCGTTTGGTTATTGTGAGGAAAAAAATTTAGGTGGCCCACTAGCCCAGGAACACATTCTCCGTAGTATTCCCTGCGGATTGAGCCCAAGCTCGAGCCATTTCAGTTAGTAAACACCGCTTTGGTAACGAAAATAAGAATTAGGTCGGCCATATTGGAAATCTTATTTTTCGAATTTCTCGTGAACTACTTGGCCAAAAGTGGCCGCGTTTGGACTTAAATCAATCGGGAGAGTACAGGGATAACGATAGTTTGACTAGTGCACGATAATACTTTAGGAGGCCCACTAGCCCAAAAACATACTCTCTGTATCATTCTCTACAGATTGACTCCAAACTCGAGCTATTTTGATTAAAAAACACCACTTTGGCAACGAAAATAGGAATTAGGTCGGCCATTTTGGAAAATTTTGATTGTAAATTGCTTAAGAACCACAAAATCTAGACTACCCGTGCTTGGGCTCAAATTATTGGGTATCAGACAGGGAATCTAACAGACCCAGAGTTGGCTCAATTGCGCTTGACCTCCAACTGATAATAAAGAAAAACTTCCGTAATGTCAACCAAATCCACCGTCTCAGGCGCTTGCACAGCTAAGACGAAGTCTTCTAAGACAAGCAGAGCTGCAAGTCCAACTCCAAGTGGTCTGCGTAGGAAGGTCTTGTTACAGAATGCAGCCACGACTGGAAAACCTGTAGAAGAAGCATTTACTAGCAAGAGCTACATTGTTACCGAGCCTCGTACTGATACAGCCAGCTCTGCCCAAACCAGCAAGGGTACTGAGGGAGAGAACGAACCTCTTAAACAGCTTGAACCGGTTACGCACGAAGAAGGCACAGATGGTAATAGCTCGGCGACAATGGACATGGAGAAAGAGCTAAACTTATTAGGCCAATGTAAGCCCCTTCGGGAAACCGATGACGACTGGTCCGAAGGAGACAGCATCTATAGCACCAACAGCAGAAGGTCGAGCATATTGCCTCCCGCCTATAAGCGAGCGGGAATATCTATGGACCTAGCCACCCAACGCGCAAATGACTTTCTTCTTTCTGGCAAGGAAGCCCTAGAAAAAGCGGGTAATATGAAGAGAGAGTGCAAAACTGAGGTGCATGACTCTCTTCAGGGCTTATACGAGACAGTTCTGTCGCTTTCTGATTCCCGCTCGCGACATCGGCTTGCCTTAGAACAGGAAAAATGTCGAGCAGCTAAGGAATTAGTAAGAATAGAAAGAGCGCACAATAAACAACTGGCAGAGATTCAAACATTGCATCACAATATGATCAAAGAAATATACGAATCTGTAAAGAATGCAGGCAATGGTGTTGAAGCAATCCGCAGCTGGCTGAATTATGAAATGGATGAACCTTTAAAAACCATTAGCAGAATTCAAGTGGAAGTGCGAGGCTTAGCAGCCAAAGCACAACCACAGCCAGCTGGGATTAGCTCAATTGCATATACGACAACTAGCACTGAGGATCTTGCTCACCTTGATGGAAAAATAGCGGAAATTACTAACCGACTTGAAGGTTTGACCATATCAATCAACGAAATTGCCAAGCTTCGAACTGAAGAACCTCCGCCCTTGCCGGTCCAAGCAGATATAAAAGCTTCAGACGACCCTCGTATCGGAGACATAATAAATCACGTATTAGAAACCAAAGATATGATACAGACCCTTCATTACACTCCGCCAACAGACATAGACCAAAAAAAAGAGCTCGAAGCGGCTTTGCAACCAATAGCTAATATGGTGAAAACCTTATTGGCAGAGATTAATGAGCTAAAGGATTGCACCACCGCAAATGCAGTTTTTCAGGGAAATTCAGGGTTAGGCACCGAGCTAGCTATAACTGACATGAAGGACAAAATAGAAGAGTTAAGAAAAGACTTTACTAATAGACAAAACACAAACTGCAATAAAAATGAAGACCAAGACAATAATCCAATACTACAAATGTCTGTCGCGAAATCGTCTTCACCACACAAACGTACATATGCTGAAGCTACGGGAACACCTCGATACGCAATGGTCCTGGAATCTGTAGACCCGCGATCCACGAGCGATGAGATCCTGAAACAGGTAAAAAAAGAGGTTGACCCAGTTGAACTTGGAGTTCGTGTGAACAGAATAACAAAAATAAGGAACCAAAGAGTTGTCATCAGCTGTGATTCTCAACAAGATAGGCAAACCTTAAAAAAGGCTATTACAGATACATGTAACAAACTAACTGTTTCAACCACTTCTGTAAAACATCCCCAGCTACGCCTAATAGGAATCACGAATGACCTTAATGACGATAAGCTAGTAAAAGCAATTTTCATCCAAAACCCTAAATTAGTTACAGACTTGGACGAAGAACAAAAACTTGCTAAAGTTCTCCGTAGAACTAAAGGCAGAACACGTGACCAAACCAATGTTATTCTGGAGGTCACACCGCAGATGTGGATACGACTCAAGGATCAAAGATTGCGTATAGGTTTTCAGGTAATCCCCTGCATAGATCAATCTCCACTTATCCAGTGCTATAAGTGCTTGAGGTTCAATCATAGAGCGAAGGATTGCACAAATGACTTAGTCTGTGGGTACTGCTCTGGAAACCATGACACGAGGACATGCTCAAACAGAAATGCGGCTCCTTCCTGTAATAACTGTAATAAATCAGGCAAAGAAAATGCAACCCATCCTGCATATAGTCCCGAATGCCCAGAGTGGCAAAAATGGGATAGCATATCAAGAAGCTCGGTTTCATATTGTTAAGATTTGGGTGATCAAAACAATAAAACCGAAACTCCAAACAATCTTGGTAGCAAAAAAATTATTAAAGTGGCACAATATAACCTTGATCGTGGCCGCGCGGCAACACTTGAGTGCTTGCGCGCCGCCACTACTCAAGGGTTTTCTGTTATATTGATGCAAGAACCCTATGTTGGAACAAAGGCACACTTAACAGTGGGTCCACATTACCGTGTAATCCAAAAAGTTAGTAATGATATCAACAGGCCAGTGAGATCTGCAATAGTTGTAATAGATCCTAAAATTAACTTCACTATCAATCCAAATTTACTAACCGAAGACATTGTAGGTATTGTACTGAAAATAGGTAACCATAACATTGGTTTTATGAGCATTTACTTGCATGAAAAAGGTGTAATTGAAGAAGACTTGGCAACTATTAAAACATTTGTGCAAGCAATGCAGACGGAAGACATCATCATCGGCGGCGATGCAAATGCTAGTAGCATCTGGTGGGGTTGCAAGGCGGATGACAACAGAGGAACACAGGTTATGGAAACTTTGGCGGAACTCAATTTGGAGGTACTAAATACAGGAAAAGTGCCTACATTTAGTGCATACAGAAAAGACACTCTCTGTTCCAGCATTATAGACATAACCGCCTGTACAACATCACTCTTGCACAAAGTCGAGAATTGGAGAGTTGATGACTCTTTCTGCAATTTGTCTAATCATAAGCCAATTCTTTTCAAATTGAGTACGTCAACTTCCTTTAGTGCGATAAAATTCAACAGCACTAGAAAATACAACACAAGGAAAGCAAACTGGTGTCGTTTCGACTTTGAATTTAAGAAGGCACTAGACGAAAATGGTCTGACCAAGGAAAGAATAGGAGAAATCAGGGGGACAGAGGAGGTTGACGAAATTGTTAAAAAATATACAGAAAGTATAATAAAGGCATGTGACATGACGATTCCGGAAATGAAAAGAAAACAAATACCAAAAGCAGCTAAATGGTGGAATGCTGATATTAAAGAAAAAAAGGAGATAACGATCAGATTAAGAAGGAGAATAAGAAATGCACACCCTGCAAGAAAAAACTGGGTTATAGAACAATATCTCGAAGCACGACAACAATACAAGAAAAGCATAGAAGATGCCACAACCAAAAGTTGGAAAGAACTGTGTACGAATGAGCAGAAAGAAAACGTGTGGCAACGCACATATCGCATATTGAAGGTCTGCTCTAATATAGAGGGAGATAAACTACTCAAAGACCAAAATGGGGCAATACTATCAGAAAAAGAGTCGGCAACACTTCTAGCTGAAACGTTTTATCCTAAAGACAGCTCAAACACCGATACAGAGGAACAAAATGAAATTAGAATAAAAACAAAGGAACTTATAGCACAACTCAGAAATAGTGCAATAGAAGTTAAGACACCATTTGCCAGAACTGAAATAGACCAAATACTAAGTAACATGAATCCAAAAAAAGCCCCAGGAGAAGACGGACTAACATCCGACATATGCCAAGCTGCTTATAATAGTGATCCAGATGTTTTGAAACTACTCTACAACAAGTGCCTCCAACTAGGATATTTTCCCAAAACCTGGAAAAAAGCAACCATTAAGATAATTCCTAAGCCCAGTAAAGAAGATTATACCAATCCAAAAGCATATAGACCTATTGGTTTGCTACCAGTACTAGGTAAAATACTGGAAAAACTTTTTACGAATAGAGTCCAGTGGCAATTAGGAAAAGACGAAAGGATGAACCAAAGACAGTATGGATTCACTCCACAGAGAAGCACCGAGGATGCGTTATATGATACTATAACATTAATCAAAAATGGACTAAAGAAGAAAGAAATAGTAATACTAGTGTCACTAGATATTGAGGGCGCATTCGACAACGCATGGTGGCCCGCAATTATCACAGAGCTCAAAAACAAACAGGTTGAACCTACGGTACTAAAACTTATAACCAGTTACTTATCAGACCGCGAAATAAACTTAAACTACGCCAACGAAAAGATTACATTAAAAACGAATAAAGGATGCATTCAAGGATCGACTTGCGGCCCCATGCTGTGGAATATCCAACTTGATCCCCTGCTTCAGGCAACGGAAAACTCTGCAGCCCACGTACAAGCCTTTGCTGACGACATCTTAATAATAGCCTCAAATAAAGATGGCCAACAGCTAGAAAAAGATGTAAATGACACTCTTAAAATAATTTTAGAATGGGGAGAAAAACACAAGCTAAAATTTGCCCCACATAAAACTCAAAGCACAATTATTACAAAAAAGCTTAAATTTCATCGTCCCAAACTACTTATGGCTGGAATAACCTTAGCATATACAGATCAACTCAAAATTCTTGGATTAATTATTGACAAAAACTTTAACTTTAAGCCTCATTTAGATAATATTTGCAGTAAAGCAGTTCGACTTTACAAAATTGTATCCAGAGCAGCAAGAGCGCAATGGGGTCTCAACTCCGACATAGTTAGAACTATTTACCAAGCTGTGGTCGAACCAACCATTTTATACGCCGCGAGCTGCTGGGTAGAAGCCACTAATAAAAAATACATAAACCGAATGCTTAATAGGCTAACACGAATGTTTAGCATTCGCATTTGCAAAGGCCATAAAACCATCTCCCTTGTATCCAGCGCGCTACTAGCTCAGATTATACCACTGGCGCTACGAGTCAGAGAAAATGCCGAATTGTATGAGATCAAAAGAGGCAAGCCTATTGATTCACTCCCTGGGAGACATTTGCAGATGAGAATAAGTCCTTTTCACCTACCACACCCCTCACTAAGAATTAAGAGAGAATACAAACTAATAACGTGCCAAGAAGACATTAACCAAATTGACAACAACTGGCCAAAAATTTTTTACAGATGGCAGCAAAATGGATAACAAAGTAGGTGCTGCTGTTTCAGTATGGCAGGATGGAAAAGAAACTAAAAACATCACCTGTAGGTTGGAAAGTTACTGCAGCGTATACCAAGCCGAATTAATTGCTATTCTGAAGGCAGTCACATATATGCTAGAAAAGAAGAACCTTAAAGCCAACATCCTCAGTGACTCGAGATCAGCAGTCATAACAGTTTGTAATCCAACGTCACTCAATCCAATTGCAGCTGAAATTTCTTCCAAGCTAAACGACATAGAAAAAAAAGAGGGCAAAATTCAGATATACTGGATAAAAGCTCACTGCGGCTTATCAGGTAACGAAAGAGCAGATGAGCTAGCTAAATATGCCGCTACTAGGAAAAAACAGAAGGCAACTTATGATTTGTTCCCATTGTCTTACGCCAAGCACCTCACCAGGAGCAACACTCTATTAAGATGGCAAACCAAATATGAAGAAGCAGCAACCAGTGGGACCATAAGAACTTTTTTCCCAAATGTTATAACAGCCTATAAGATTTTAAAAAATATAAAAACAACAAATATTGTTAGTCAGCTGTTTACTGGCCACGGAGGTAACAAGGCCTATCTCCATAGATTTAAACTTTCATCATCCCCATATTGCACATGTGACGACACCACAGAACAAACAATAGAACATCTAATTATAGACTGCCCACGATTTGGCAAAAAAAGATATGAGTGTGAATGCAATATGGGAATGAACATAGTATGTAAGAATCTTAGTACTATTATGGCTGATAACGATTGTAGATCTCACTTCATACACTTCGCTCTTTCAATATTAAAAGTTGTTAACACAGAAAACGGGAGTACTATAGTAGAATAACATGTTTAGATTAAGTAAATTACTTTAAGTTTCTCTAAAATAACTAGATACAAGACCATTTTTTGTAGCATAACATAAAATTGTAATCAGAATAAATAATATCCCGTTTGTTATTAATGCTTATTTTTATTACTGTAAGATGTAGATCTAAACTAATAAAGTTAGAATAGTTAGTATGTAAAGTATAGTTTAAGAGTAGATAATCACAATAATAATTGTAACAACCATATTATATAGTAGATTGTATTATACCTTGAAAAAAAAAAAAAAAAAAAAAAAAGAACAAAGTCTATTAAAGTTTATTATTCTTTATTATGTTTGGGAAAAATTGTAAATATACTAAAAGTAGGAAAATTGTGGTTACTATAACTAATATCCTGTCAATTAATGATTATATAAATTATGTAACAAATAACAATTACAAAGTAACAACTGTTGAATCTGTCAAAACAATGATGAATTGTTAACATACTTAATGTATATAAGCAGAACGGAACAACAATAAAAAAAAAAAAAAAAAAAAAAAAAAAAAAAAAACAGATAAAATAAACAGTACAAAAAAAAAAAATACAGTAAGAAGGGTACTGCAGAAAAGTAGTAGTAAGAATAGAAAGAAAAAAAAAAAAAAAAAAAAAAAAAAAAAAAAAAACCTAACCTAACCTAACCTAACCTAACCTAACCTAACCTAACCTAACCTAACCTAACCTAACCTAACCTAACCTAACCTAACCTAACCTAACCTAACCTAACCTAACCTAACCTAACCTAACCTAACCTAACCTAACCTAACCTAACCTAACCTAACCTAACCTAACCTAACCTAACCTAACCTAACCTAACCTAACCTAACCTAACCTAACCTAACCTAACCTAACCTAACCTAACCTAACCTAACCTAACCTAACCTGCTCGGAAGAATAGATGACTGGAGATTATCTGAGGAAGTAACCAGTTCGGACCACAGGGCAATCCTATTCGATGTAAATTTAGAAAAATCATTAAGCACGGAAATAAAAAGATCAACAAGGAAATTCAACACAAGAAAGGCAAATTGGAGTGAGTTTCGTGAGAAACTCACCCAGATTTGGCAGGAAAAGGGAATAAATAACTTACAGATTAACAAAATAGAAAAGAAGGAAGATCTCGAAGGGAAAGTAAGAGAAATAACAGAAACAATCTCTGATGCATGTGAACACAGCATGCCTAAAATTAAAAGTAAAAAACGAGTGGGATTGCCTTGGTGGACCGATGAGTTAACCCAAAGAAAAAAGGATGTCTCCAGGTTAAAGCGCAGAATTTCTTACGCGGCGCCAGTTCGGCGCGAGTGGGTCGTCGAGCAGTATGTTAGAGCAAAAGAGGAATACCAGCAGCAAGTTAAGAACGCACAAACCTCCAGTTGGAAGGATTTCTGCAGCAGACAGGAACAGGAGTCGATGTGGGATGGGGTCTACAGAGTCATAAGCCGTACTATGCAAAGAAAGGAGGATATCCCCCTTACACGAGATGGAAAGACCCTTGGAAACACGGAATCAGCAAGAGCACTGGCAGAGACCTTCTATCCAGATGATAACACCCAAGACGACGACGCGGAACACAGGCTGAAGAGAAAAACAGCTGAAGTAGTAAATGAAGGGTCACTTGATGACTCAAGTGATCCGCCCTTTACGATTGAAGAGCTAATGTGGGCCGCGTCGAGTTTTAACCCCAAAAAGGCTCCTGGGAACGATGGTCTCACGGCTGACATCTGCATGGCGGCCATCACTCTGGATCCTCCACTGTTCTTGGCATTGGCCAATAGATGTCTTCATCTGTCATATTTCCCCAGTAAATGGAAGGAAGCGGCAGTGGTGGTTTTGCGGAAGCCCGAAAAGGAGGACTACACGCATCCCAAATCCTACAGGCCGATTGGGCTTCTGCCTGTTTTAGGGAAAGTAGTAGAAAAAATGATGGTACGAAGGATCAAGTGGCACATCGTACCCAAAATAAGCAAAAGCCAATATGGCTTTATGCCACAGCGTAGTACGGAGGACTCCCTCTATGACATGATACAGTATATAAAAGCCAGGACCAATGATAAAAAATTGGTCTTGCTTGTGTCACTTGACATAGAGGGAGCCTTCGACAACGCCTGGTGGCCAGCTATACGATGTGCCCTTGCAGAGATAGGATGCCCAAAAAACATTAGGCGACTGACAGATAACTATTTTGAGGATAGGTCAGTTTGCATAAAGTACTTAGGGACAGAATGGGTTAAAAAGACTACGAAGGGATGCGTGCAGGGCTCAATAGGCGGTCCAATATTTTGGAACCTTTTGCTTAATCCACTTCTGCAAGAGCTAAACGATGGAGGGGACCGCTGCCATGCATTTGCGGATGATGTAGTCCTGATTTTCTCTGGAGATAATGCACTGGAAGTGCAGGAACAGGCCAATGCGGCCCTCGAACGTGTTCGGAAGTGGGGAGTCTTAAATAAGCTGAAATTTGCTCCGCATAAAACTAAAGCAATGATTATTACAAATAAGATTAAGTACGACTCACCACTTCTGAAGATGGGCGGGGAAAGCATTGGTTTGTCCAAAGAAATTAAAATACTCGGCCTCACAGTTGACGACAAGCTGACCTTTAACACACACGTAAGGAAACAATGCTGTAAGGTACAGAACTTGTATCGTCAGCTGTGCAGAGCCGCAAAGATTCATTGGGGCTTAAACTCCGAGATTATCAGGACTATATACATAGCGGTAGTAGAACCGATTATATTATATGCGGCGAGCGCATGGGCGGCGGCAACAAATAAAATAATGATTAAAAAACAGCTCGATATGGTGCAACGTGGGTTCGTGCAAAAAATTATTAAGTCGTACAGAACCGTCTCTCTACACTCGGCTCTGCTACTTGCCGGGCTGCTTCCCTTGGACCTGAGAGTCCGGGAAGCAGCCTTGCTTTATGAAATAAGGAAAGGCCATTCCCGGGTAGTGGTGGAGGACCGAGATGTGGAGGGAAAAGTCGAATATTGTAGGATGCCACACCCTGCAGACGAATATGGCCTGCAATACAAATGCCTGGAGGACGGGGCACAAATGGACCAACATGATAATAAAGGCCTCAAAATATTTACTGACGGCAGTAAGATCGAGGGGAAAGTCGGCGCTGCATTATCCATTTGGAATAATGCAGCGGAGACGAGTAACCGGAAACTAAAGTTGGGAAATTCCTGCACCGTCTTCCAGGCGGAGTTGCTCGCCATCCGAGAAGCAACTAGGTACGCACTAACACACCCAGCACAAAATTGTCAAATATATAGCGACTCAATGTCTGCTCTCCAGACAGTTATAAAAAGCGTTTCCCTCCATCCCCTAGCGGCAGAAACTAGAACGAACATCAGTCTAATAAAAAAGCAAGGGAAAACTCTCGAACTATTCTGGATTAAAGCTCACGCAGGATTGGAGGGAAACGAGAGAGCAGACAAATTAGCCAAAGAAGCTGCACTAAAAATAAAAAGAAGGCCAGATTATGAGAGGTGTCCGGTTTCATTCGTCAAGCGACAGATTCGACTGGGTTCGCTTGACGAGTGGAACCGAAGATACACGGAAGGAGAAACAGCCTCCATCACAAAAATTTTCTTCCCCGATGCCATAGAAGCATATCCTATTATAAGAAAAATGGAAATAGACCCACAAATTGTACAAGTGATGACAGGACATGGCGGGTTCTCCGAATATTTATTTCGTTTTAAATGCAAGGAGAGCCCGGCATGCGCCTGTGATCCAGCAAGACAAGAAACGGTTATACACCTAATAACAGAGTGCCCTATTTATGGCAGAGAAAGAGCTGATTTAGAGTTAGAGATAGAAATTAAGATAAACAAAGAAAATGTATACAATATAATTAGAAATAAACATGTTAGAAATAGATTTTTGAAATATTGTAAGAAAATAGTCCATAAGGTAATAAATAAGAATAAAAACTAGTAGTAATAAGGGAAATTGTAACATAATATATATACTATATAATGTATACAGCCCATACAAAAATGTAAGAATAAGAAATAGCACATTAAGAATTGTACCTAGAATTAACTAGATAAGAAAACATGTAAGAACTAACAAAAGAAATAAAGAAAACAGAAATAAAAATAAAAAAGAATAAAAAACACAAAAATAATAAAAAGGAAAAAGAAAAAGAAAGATTAAACTATAATAAAAGATTAAAAAAGTCCCTGAGTTCCATGTCAGGGGAACAAGAAAAAAAAAAAAAAAAAAAAAAAAAAAAAAAAAAAAAAAAAAAAAAAAAACCTAACCTAACCTAACCTAACCTAACCTAACCTAACCTAACCTAACCTAACCTAACCTAACCTAACCTAACCTAACCTAACCTAACCTAACCTAACCTAACCTAACCTAACCTAACCTAACCTTCACGAGGGAAGAGTTGACATGGTCCGCATTAAGTTTCAACCCCAAGAAGGCTCCTGGAATAGATGGTCTAACAGCAGATATTTGCAATGCTGCCATCACTCTGGACACCGATTTATTCCTGGCTTTGGCGAACAAGTGCCTCGAGTTGGCATGCTTCCCAAAGCTTTGGAAGGAAGCCGTGGTGGTCGCGCTACCAAAGCCGGGAAAGGAGAACTACACGCATCCCAAGTCTTATAGACCAATTGGCCTACTACCAGTCCTAGGCAAAATACTGGAGAAGATGCTGATCAGAAGGATCAAATGGTACACAACGCCGACCATCAGCCCCAAGCAGTACGGCTTTTTACCCCAACGCAGTACCGAAGACTCCCTTTATGACATGATGCAGTACATTAGGAATGAGTTAAAGCTCAAAAAACTAATCGTGCTGGTATCATTAGACATAGAGGGAGCCTTTGACAATGCTTGGTGGCCGGCGATACGTTGCAGACTGGCGGAGACCGGGTGCCCAGCAAATCTGAGGCGATTGATAGACCATTATCTTGAGGATAGAGCAGTACGCGTCAGGTTTGCTGGAGCAGAATGGTCCAAGAACACTACAAAGGGGTGCGTGCAGGGCTCCATCGGTGGTCCCACCCTATGGAATATATTATTGGATCCATTGCTGAAAGAAGTGGGGCTGAAGGGGGAGCACTGTCAGGCATTTGCTGATGATGTGGTCCTCATTGTCTCCGGAGACACGGCACAGGAGGTACAAAGACGAACTAATGCCGTCCTCGGGCATGTTTGGAGCTGGGGAGTCAAAAATAAATTACGTTTTGCGCCACATAAAACTAAGGCCATATTGTTTACAAACAAACTCAAGTACGACTCACCAGCTCTAACCATGGGCGGGGAGGCAATAGTTTACTCCCGTGAAATTAAAATACTTGGTCTGACAATTGACAATAAACTGACATTTAACGTGCACATAAAGAATATCTGTAGGAAGGCCCAGAAAATGTATGGCCAACTTTCGAGGGCCGCGAAAATCAACTGGGGTCTTAATTCGGAGATAGTGAGGACCATATACTTGGCGGTGGTAGAGCCGGTGATTCTTTATGCAGCGAGCGTTTGGGCACCGGCTACCAAAAAGGTGCAGACAAGAAAATTATTGAACTCAGTGCAACGCGGCTTCGTGCAGAAGATAGTTAAGGCGTACAGAACTGTTTCATTGAACTCGGCCCTCCTCCTGGCTGGGCTGCTCCCCCTGGATTTAAGGATTCAGGAGGCAGCAATAATATATGAAATCAAAAAAGGACATTCCAGGGAGGTGGTTGGTGATCGGGAATTGGAGGGAATGGAAGCCCATATAAAACTGCCACATCCTGCGGATCAGGTGGGGCCGGAGTTCTTATGTCTGGGCGACGGTGCACAAGTAGTTCAAACAAATAACACCGAGCTCACCATCTTTACGGATGGTAGCAAAATTGAGGGAAAAGTGGGTGCGGCGTTGTCCATCTGGAACAGCGGTGCCGAAACTTTTACCAAAAAATTTAAATTGGACTACTTTTGCACCGTTTACCAGGCGGAGCTGTTGGCCCTGCTTGAGGCCACCAAATTCGCACTTAAATCCTCTGCACGAAGTTGCAACATATATAGTGACTCCAGATCAGCCCTGGAGACAATCACCCGGGGCGATTCCCTTCACCCCTTAGCGGTGAGGGCAAGGCAAAATATAACCAAGTATAAAGATCTTGGAAAATCAATTTCTCTGAACTGGGTCAAAGCTCATGCGGGGGTGGAGGGAAATGAAAGGGCTGACTTTTTGGCAAAAGAAGCTGCACTGAAAATTAAAACAAAACCATTTTATGATAGATGTCCTGTTTCATTCGTAAAGCGACAAATCCGGATGGACTCGCTTGGCGAGTGGAACAGGAGATACAGAGAAGAAAATACGGCTGGCACTACCAAGATCTTCTTTCCCGACGTTGTCAGTGCTTACCCCATAATAAGGAAAATCGAACTGGACCCACTGTTGACGCAGGTGCTAACAGGACATGGCGGGTTCTCCGAGTATCTGTACCGTTTCAAATGCAAGGAGAGCCCCTCATGTACCTGTGATAGAGAACAGTTAGAAACGGTAATACACCTCATTACGGAGTGCCCTAGTAATTATAGAGCAAGAAAAGAAGTAGAATTAAAATTTAAAATAAAAATAAATAAAGAGGAAATACACGTAATAATGAAAGAAAAAGAAATTAGATGCAAATTTATAGAATATTGTAAGCGTATCGCGAAAATAGCTGTAGATAGAAATAAGTAGATATAAAAAGGGAACTTGAATATATATGTGAGAATATATAACACAAGTCCCAAAATAAATAGAAATTAACAAATAAAAACAATTGTAATTAGTAAATAATATAATAGAAATAAGAAAAGGAAATTTAAAATATATGTATATAGTTCATATAGATTAATTTCAAATTAACGTGTAATAAATCATAAGAAATAAACAAAATAATATGGTAGATATAAGTTAGCGATACGATAAGTTAATAAGTAAAATAATTATATAGAGTCTGTAATGTGGTAGAAGATAAGGATGTATAGTAATTAAATAGAAAAGAGAAATAGAGATATGTGATTAAATACTGTAAATAAAACAAAATATATAAAAAGTCAAAAAGAACATTGACCAATAAACAAAAAGAGCGCAAGGTCCCTGATCTCCCATGTCAGGGGAAATAGAGAAAAAAAAAAAAAAAAAAAAAAAAAAAAAAAAAAAAACCTAACCTAACCTAACCTAACCTAACCTAACCTAACCTAACCTAACCTAACCTAACCTAACCTAACCTAACCTAACCTAACCTAACCTAACCTAACCTAACCTAACCTAACCTAACCTAACCTAACCTAACCTAACCTAACCTAACCTAACCTAACCTAACCTAACCTAACCTAACCTAACCTAACCTAACCTAACCTAACCTAACCTAACCTAACCTAACCTAACCTAACCTAACCTAACCTAACCTAACCTAACCTAACCATAAAAACTGAGGTTACCCAGGCGATTGACAGACTCTACCAGCTGGTAAAGGAAGCAGAGGCAGGCAAAAACACAGGGAAAGATAGAAAAACAAAAGAACAAGAGAAAAAAGATGACAAATCGGTGGATAATCATGAAAACAGAGAATCAGAAGAACATAGTAAATTAATAAAGAAGCTGGAAGAACATGGCAAACTCCTGGAAGAAAATAAGAATGAAATGGAAAAACTTAGAGTAGAATTACAAAAGCAAGAAAATAAAGAAGAGAAAGGTACGTACGCAAGCATATTGGCAGGACCACCGAGGAGGCAGCCTCTGCAAAATACGACTATGCACTCGGTTGCAATAACATCAACGGATGAAAAGGAAACGGGAGAACAGGTGATGGACCGGATAAGAACAGCAATAAATGCCAAAGAAGAAGGGCTAAAAATAGACAAGATCAGAAAAGCAAGAGATAGGAAGGTGATAGTGGGATGTAGCACCCAGGAGGAATTAAACAGGGTAAAGGAGAGGATAAAGAACGCTAGTAAGAGCCTAAATGTCGACGAAATAAAGAATAAGGATCCCCTGGTTATACTGAAGGATGTGCTTCAGTATAACACAGATGAGGAAATTATAAAGGCAATAAAGGTTCAGAACAAACAGCTGTTCAGAAACATCGAAGGAAATGAGAATAGACTGGAGGTCAAATATAGGAGAAAATCCAGGAACCCACACACGACGCATATCGTGGTGAGAGTGTCACCTCAACTATGGAACAGCTTAATAGAGGTTGGGTTCATCCATATTGACCTCCAGAGAGTAAGAGTGGAGGATCAGTCCCCTCTGATACAGTGCTCGCGGTGCCTGGGGTACGGGCATACCAAGCGTTTGTGTAGTGACACTACGGATGTTTGCAGTCACTGTGGGGGCCCACACCTTAAGGCAGAATGTGCAGACTGGCTCTCGGGCGAAATGCCCTCATGCAGGAACTGCCTTAAGGCAAAAATGGAAAGAAAAGACCACAATGCCTTCAGTGTAGACTGCCCCATAAGAAGGAAATGGGAGACATTGGCAAGGTCCACTGTGGCGTATTGCTGAGGTGGGCTCCAGACCGAACAGGGACTCAAACCCAAGTAACCACCGATATCACGTTATCCAGGCAAACCTCCAAAGGAGCGAGTTAGCTACGGCCGAACTAATCATTGAGGCAACCAAAAACAGGACAACGTTTGCCCTAATCCAGGAACCTTACATCGGAAGTATCGGCGAAATGAAGACCCATCCAGGGACAAGAGTAGTACAATGTAGCAGAAGCCTAAACACGGACAAAGTGATAAAGGCAGCCATTGTGCTATTCGACGACACCATTGGCATAACCCAGTGCCCTGACCTCACAACAGAAAATGTAGCAGTCGCTAAACTGAGGACAGGGGCCTGGGAGATGGGAGTGGTGTCCGTCTACCTGGAGGGGGACAAATTAGTCGATCCTTACCTGGACACGATAGAGAAAGCCGTAGCTGGCCTAGGAACTGGGAACGTGATACTCGGTGGGGACATAAACGCTTGGAGTACTTGGTGGGGAAGCCGGGAGACCGATAAGAGGGGAATGGAAATAGCTGCCAAATTAGACCAACTAGAGCTCCACATACTAAACAGAGGTACAGAACCCACGTTCGACACGATTAGAGGCGGTAAGAGATTCTCCAGCTGTGTGGATGTGACAACCTGCTCGACGAGCCTGCTCGGGAGGATAGACAACTGGAGACTTTCAGAAGAAGTAACCAGTTCGGACCACAGGGCAATCCTATTCGAAATAAATTTAGAAAAATCGATTAGTATAGACATAAAAAGAACCACCAGAAAATTTAATACAAAAAAGACAAAATGGAGTGAGTTTCGTGAGAAACTCACCCAGGTTTGGCAAAGAAAACAAATAAATAGTATACAAATAAATAAAATAGAAAATAGCGAAAAACTTGAAATGACAATAGTACAATATGTAGAATCAATAGTGGAAGTCTGCGAAAGTAGTATGCCCAAAATTAAAAACACCAAACGAATGGGATTGCCTTGGTGGACCGAAGAGCTGACTCAGAAGAAAAAGGAAGTCTCCAGGATGAAACGCAGAATATCGTGCGCAGCACCAGTACGCCGAGAGTGGGTCGTCGAGCAGTATATCAAAACAAAAGAGGAATACCAACAACAAGTAAAGAACGCACAGACCGCCGGCTGGAAGGATTTCTGTAGCAAACAGGATCGCGAATCTATGTGGGACGGGATTTACAGGGTAATAGGCCGCACAACTCAGAGACAGGAAGATATCCCTCTTGTAAGAGAGGGGAAGACTCTAAACAACGCAGAGTCAGCAAGATTCTTGGCGGAGACCTTCTATCCGGACGACAACACCCAGGAGGATGACGCGGAACACAGGCTTATTAGAAAGGAAGCTGAATCAGTGAACGTAGGGTCACTTGATGACTCAAGTGACCCACCTTTTACGGTAGAGGAGCTTATGTGGGCCGCGTCCAGCTTCAATCCCAAAAAAGCTCCAGGAAATGATGGTCTCACAGCCGATATCTGCGCAGCGGCCATTGCCCTGGACCCGCCACTGTTTTTGGCACTAGCCAATAAGTGTCTGGAGCTGGCTCATTTCCCTAACAAATGGAAGGAGGCGACAGTAGTAGTTTTGCGAAAGCCTGGTAAAGAGGACTACACGCACCCCAAGTCCTACAGGCCGATTGGGCTACTGCCTGTTCTAGGGAAAGTCCTAGAGAAAATGATGGTGCGGAGAATCAAGTGGCACATCGTACCCAAATTAAGCAAAAAGCAATATGGCTTTATGCCACAGCGCAGCACCGAGGACTCCCTCTATGACATGATACAGCTTATAAAAGCTAACATCAATGATAAAAAATTGATTGTATTAGTATCACTTGACATAGAGGGAGCCTTCGATAACGCCTGGTGGCCAGCTGTGCGATGTGCACTTGCAAGATCCGGATGCCCCATAAACATCAGACGATTAGTGGACAGCTACCTGAATGATAGATCTGTAAGCATTAAATATTCAGGGGCGGAATGGGGCAAAACGACCACGAAGGGGTGCGTGCAGGGCTCGATAGGCGGTCCACTTTTTTGGAATCTTCTGTTGGATCCACTCCTGAAACAGCTAACGGATAGAGGGGAGTACTGCCAGGCTTTCGCAGACGACGTGGTCCTAATATTCTCCGGAGACAAGGGTTTGGAAGTGCAGGAGAGAGTCAATGCAGCCCTCGCACATGTTCGGAGGTGGGGAGTCGAAAACAAACTAACATTTGCACCTCAGAAAACCAAAGCAATGGTTATTACAAAGAAAATCAAATTTGACTCGCCACTTTTGAATATGGGTGGGGAAAGCATTGCTATATCAAAAGAAATAAAAATACTCGGCCTCACAGTCGATGACAGGTTGACCTTCAACACGCACGTGAAGAATGTGTGCTGCAAGGCTCAAAATATATATCGTCAGCTGTGTAGAGCCGCAAAGGTTCATTGGGGCCTAAACTCCGAGATTATTAGGACCATCTACATCGCAGTAGTGGAGCCAATCATTATGTATGCGGCAAGCGCGTGGTCGCCGGCGACAAATAAAAAGCTTATCAAAAAACAGTTCGATGCGGTACAACGCGGGTTCGTACAGAAAATAATCAAATCATATAAAACTGTATCTCTGCACTCGGCCCTACTACTCGCCGGGCTGCTTCCCTTGGACCTGAGGGTCCGGGAAGCAGCCTTGCTTTATGAAGTAAAGAAAGGTTACTCCCGGCGAGTGGTGGGGGACAGAGAAATGGAGAAAAAAGTAGAGTTTGGTAGGACGCCACACCCCGCGGATCAGCATGGCCTCCAATTCACATGTCTGGAGGACGGTGCACAAATTGACCAACAAGACAACAAAGGCCTCAAAATTTACACCGACGGCAGTAGGATTGACGGTAAAGTCGGCGCTGCGTTATCCATATGGAATAACGCAGTGGAGACTAGTCACCGAAAATTAAAGTTGGGAAATTTCTGCACCGTCTTCCAGGCTGAGTTGCTGGCCATATTGGAAGCAAGTAGGCACGCTCTCAAAGACCCGGCAGAGAGCTGTAATATATATAGCGACTCTAGATCTGCCCTCCAGACAGTCGTCCAAAACGTTTCCCTCCATCCTATAGCGGTAGAAACAAGAGAGAATATCACCAAATTATGTAAACAAGGGAAATCCCTTAACCTTTATTGGGTTAAAGCACACGCAGGATTGGAGGGGAACGAGAGGGCAGATCTACTAGCCAAAGAAGCCGCAATAAAAATTAAATGTAGGCCGCACTACGAAAAGTGTCCGGTTTCGTTCGTCAAGCGACAGATTCGTCTGGAATCGCTTGACGAATGGAATCGACGATATATGGAAGGAGAAACGGCTTCCACCACAAAGGTGTTTTTCCCGGATGCCGTGAGTGCATACCCTATTGTACGAAAAATAGTAATGGATCCAATTATTGTACAAGTGATGACAGGACATGGCGGGTTCTCTGAATACCTATACAGGTTCAAATGCAAGGAGAGTCCGTCATGTATCTGTGATCCAGAGAAGGAGGAATCCATTATCCACCTCATAACGGAGTGCCCTATATACTGTAAAGAGCGAACAGATATAGAAATAGAGATAGGAATTAAGATAGATAAGGAAAATGTATATAAAATTATAAGTAATAAATATGTTAGAAATAGGTTTTTAAGTTACTGTAAGAATATAGCAAATAAAGTTGTAAATAAGAATAAATAAGAGTAGAAATAAGGGAATCTGTACATAATATATATGAAAATATATAATGTAAACAGCCCACAATAACTAGAATAAGAAATTGTAAGTTAAGTAATTAAGAAAAAATGTACTTAGAATTAATAAGATAGAAAAATGAAAAAACCTAAAAAAGAAATAAAGAAACCAGTAAAAATGAATAAAAAAAGAAATAAAAATAATACAAAAAAATAAGAAGGACATAACAAAAAAAAAAAAAAAAAAAAAAATAATAGCAAAATACAACAAAAAAGATGAATAACGTCCTTGATTCCACATGTCAGGGGAATCAGATTAAAAAAAAAAAAAAAAAAAAAAAAAAAAAAAAAAAAAAAAAAAAACCTAACCTAACCTAACCTAACCTAACCTAACCTAACCTAACCTAACCTAACCTAACCTAACCTAACCTAACCTAACCTAACCTAACCTAACCTAACCTAACCTAACCTAACCTAACCTAACCTAACCTAACCTAACCTAACCTAACCTAACCTAACCTAACCTAACCTAACCTAACCTAACCTAACCTAACCTAACCTAACCTAACCTAACCTAACCTAACCTAACCTAACCTAACCTAACCTAACCTAACCTAACCTAACCTAACCTAACCTAACCTAACCTAACCTAACCTAACCTAACCTAACCTAACCTTTTTTTTTTTTTTTTTTTTTTACATGGGGAAATGCCTACGCATACCCGCCTCGCGGGGGCAAGGACGGGTTATGTCGGACTCGCACCGACTAAAACCCCATGGTGTTCCACCCTCGGCGCATATTGGCAGGGCCACGGGAACGCTTTCGCACACTTCCGCGACCCCACCTGCGCTGGCCACCCCATGGCGGCCCCTCCTCGGGAGAGGACTACTCCTCCTCCATCACCCTCTCAGGTAAGGCGCACCAGAACACATGGCGCGCCCTCCTCCTCGGCCTCCAATTTCATGTGCGCAACGGACGCCCCCGTGTCCGATGCGCGAAGGCCATGGGGCCAGGAAAAACTAGCACTCAGAAGCACCAGCCTCCCCGACCCCAGCGGCGGATCTGGTCTATGGCTCCGCCGCCAACCAAGATTCGGCTGCGGAGGGTAGGGAGAGCGGCGCCTCGCAATACCGACACTCCTCTCCCCCCGCAGCCCCACCACCACCGCATCAACGGTGCGGCCCCGTTTGAGTCGCGGAGGATAGGGCGAGTGGCGCATCGCCATACCAGCACTCCTCTTCCTCCGCGACTCCACCTCGGCTGCAGCGGTAGAGGGAGCGGACACCCCTCTCACCGCAGCCCACCAACACACATCCGAAGTGGGCTCGTCAAGCCCACTTGGAGTGGCCACCTCGGGCCGGCCCTACACCTCGGGCCAGCCAAGGGGTTCCTCTTTGTTCACCGTGGGAGACCAAGCCACGGCTACTAAGCCCCCCCGCCACGACAAGGCGGGAACCCGTTCGGGGGGGAACCTAACCTAACCTAACCTAACCTAACCTAACCTAACCTAACCTAACCTAACCTAACCTAACCTAACCTAACCTAACCTAACCCAGTTGCGCTCCAAACGCCGTCCCGAACGTATCATTTTTAAACCGCTCCGCGTATTAAAAATCAAAGTTGTGGGTCAAGTTGACCAAATAACAAAGTGTTATACACCGAAAGATTCGTCTCAACGAGACGAACATAGTGATATATGAAAAAGTTGAAAAAGTGTGGAAAATAAAAAGTTAACACGGAAAAACCATTTTTTCCTAACCCCAAAAACTAAAAAGTGAAACGCTGCCAAAACTAAATCGATAACATAGTGGTTTTTTAGTGTCGTTAGAAGCGCCTTAATTAGCTCTAACTTTTTGTGCAATTAGAAAAATTTTTGGACGCTCGCGCACGGAATAATTACCAAAATTAAAAAACCACGTGGCCACGTGTTTCAAGATCTGAAGGTGTGCGGCTAAATTTGACGACGGCTTTATAAAGAAGACGGCAAGACAAATCGTTTGACACCTTGACCAAAAAATTTGGTCAAGAAACAAAGAAGTTACGACGCTGAGAAGATACCGATTTTCAGCCAAAAAATTTTAAAGTAAAAAACTTTAAATTTTGAGTGAGGACATATATGTTTTTTGACATCATATGAAAGAGCATTTCAAGACCTACAAGAAGACACCAAAATTTTGAAATTTGGAGTGCAAAAAATATTTGTAAGAGACTTTTTATTATTAAGCTAAAACACGTGGTGTCCTGAAAGTGCGCCTGAAAAATCTGAAAAAATTCACAAAGGTAGGAAATACTTAATACTATTATCCCAAATTTTTCAAAATTTTCCTATTGTTAATTTTCGGATTAGGCTCTTTTTGCGGTTCTTGGTTCTAATAACTCATTTTTCAAAATTAAAAATTTCCAAAAATTTCCAAGAAAAATTTTTTTCCAAATTTACTATAATATCCCCTATTTAATAAGCTATCCAAAATATATTTTTTCAGAATTTTAGAGCGAGTACTTTCAGAGATACAAATTTATTTGTGTGAGCTGGGAGGTCCAACAAAATTTTGGTCCAAACACGTGGTGGCTGAAGGACCCTCGGGACATTCCTGAAAATAGTGTCAAAATTTTTGTTATCATACATATTATATTTCCAAATTTTTTCAAAATTGTCCCGACATAATTACACGATTTAGAGCCTTTTTGCGGTTGTTGGTTTTCGAAACACAATTTTCAAAATTCAAAATTTCCAAAAATTTCCAATAAAAAATTTTTTCCAAATTTACTGTAATATTCCCTATTTAATAAGCTATCCAAAATATATTTTTTCAGAATTTTATAGCAAGTAGTTTCAGAGATACGAATTTATTTGTGTGAGCTGGGAGGTCCTGAAAACCGCACAAAAACTTGTTTTTCAGTTTTCAGGAGAACGGAGCCTCCTAGCTCAATTTTGACATTTTTTTCGGGGTCCCCCCCCCCGTCACCCCCCCCCACACTATCCACTAGCGGGATAGTCTTCGGACCCTCCCGGATCATTTTGACAAAGTTTCATCCCCCTACCCCTAACTTGACTTCTGGACTTAGTCTCTGGGGGATGAAAAATTTAAAATTGTAATTATAAAGTAACCAATGATCCGATTTTGACGGGGTTTTTTGCAAATAATTTTATAAATAAAGATCTAGTAATTTAGTATTAGACTGACTCTACATAGAGCCTTGTAAAAAATTTTTATTTTTGTGTCAGATCTAAAAATATCTAGAAATTAAGTGTGACTAGCGTAATATATAAATTGATGTGTACTTATAAGATTAGGATTAGAAAATAGTGATAACTCTAGGTAGAGTAAGGAAAAAATTTTTCTTAAAAAATTTTTTCTTAAAAAATTTTTTAAGTTACTTAATTGATAATTGAATTTAAATATATATTAATAGAGACACAGACAGACTCTAGGTAGAGTATTATAGATTATTAAGGTAAATTTTTTAGAAATTTAATTGCAACATTTATATTGTATCTTACGTGTATACTTAGTGACATATTAACGAAGATAGAGTTGAGACTCTACATAGAGCAAAAAATTTTTTTATAATAATTTTGCTGTGACGCGGCATTTGTGTGGTTTTGCTGATTGAGGGAATAAATACTGCACCCTAACAACCTTTAAAACTTCCAAAAAATTTTTCAAAAAATTTTTTTTGAAAAAGGATTTTATAACTTTTACAAACCTAAAAATTTATTATAAATTGACTTTATTATTTGTTGTTGTGTATTGTGCTTGTCTTATTTTATTTTATTTTATTTTACTTTATTTTATTTTATTTGCTTTATTTTTATTTTATTTTTTTTAACCAGTTTTTATTGGTTGTTGAGACCCGAGACGCGTTCCCCTGAAAATGTTCGGCATTCGTACGCCCGTTAAAAAGACTGAGGATAGTGCCAGGGACACGAGTCCTCCGAAATCTCCAAGTAGGAGAGAGAAGGCTGGGCCTTCTCCTAAAAGCGATAGTGCGTTGCAAGTCCCTAGCGTGAGGAAAAGCATTGGTGAGTGGGAAATGGGAAAAATAGATGACCAAACTACAGCACAAATCTCACCAAAAAAGGTAGCCCCGGTGGCTCGACCAAAACAGAAGATTGTTCCATCTCAGGAGACTAGAACAACAGCGCGTAAACCAGCAGCTGAGAACACAGACAGCTCTCCAAAAACCGTAGCTACAAAATTTACGGACCGGATATCGGAGGCTAGAGCTTGTCTTCATAAGGCTAAGTTACATTTGAGTAACTCTCGAAACCTGAGGACCGATATAAAAACGGAGGTTACTCAGGCAATAGAGAGGCTCTATCAATTAGTGAAAGAGGCGGAAACAGATAAGAACATTGAGAAAGAACAAAAGCCCAAAGACCAGGAGAAAAAAGGATTAGAAGATGAAAACAGGAAAAGAAAGGAAGAAGAACATGCCTTAATGAAGAAATTGGAAGAACATGGTAAACTATTAGAAGAAAGCAAAATTGAAATGGAACAACTAAGAGAAGAAATGAAAAAGCAGGAAATGAAAGAAAATAGAGGAACATACGCAAGTATAGTTGCAGGGCCACTAAGGGGCCAATCCTCACCTCTACCCTTGCCTTCACAAAACATGGCCATGCATTCAGTGATTATCACGTCGAATGATGAAAAAGAAACAGGAGAACAGGTCATGGATAAGATAAGGAACGCAATAAATGCCAAGGAAGAAGGGTTGAAGATAGATAAAATTAGGAAGGCAAGGGATAGAAAAGTAATACTGGGATGCCGAACGGAGGAGGAGATAAATAGAGTCAAGGAGAGATTAAAACAGGCAGGGAAAGATCTAAATGTAAATGATATAAAAAACAAGGATCCACTTGTAATCTTGAGAGACGTTATGCAGTATAATAAGGATGAAGAGGTAATAAAGGCAATAAGAACGCAAAATAAAAACCTCTTCAGGGAAATAACAGAAAAAGAGGATCGAATGGAAATTAAGTACCGGAAAAGAACAAGAAACCCGCATACGTCCCACATTGTGATGAGAGTTTCGCCTCAGATTTGGAACCGTCTCATCGAGGCTGAGGTCATTCACATTGACTTACAACGAGTAAGAGTGATGGACCAGTCCCCCCTAGTTCAATGTTCGCGTTGTCTAGAGTATGGACATAGTAAACGAATATGCACAGAAACAACTGACGTTTGCAGCCATTGCGGGGGCCCACACCTCAAAACAGAATGTGCTGATTGGCTGTCTGGAGCAATACCAGAATGCAGAAATTGCAACAAAGCGAACCATGACAGAAAAGATCACAACGCTTTTAGCTCAGACTGTCCGGTTAGAAGAAAATGGGAAGTACTCGCCAGGTCGACCGTAGCATACTGCTAAAGTTGACTCAAACTCGACCATGGAACCTAACATCTGTACCCACCGATATCACGCGATCCAGACTAATCTTCAGAGGTGTGAACTAGCCACGGCCGAATTAATAACAGAGGCGACCAAGCGAGGGATATCCTTCGCTTTGGTTCAAGAGCCCTATATAGGTCGAATTGGTCAAATGAAGAGCTACTCGGGGACGAGAATAGCACAAAGCGACAAAAGCCGGAACACTGAAAAAGTGGTTAAGGCAGCTATTGTGCTATTCAATGACGCCATCGACATGACCCAATGCCCCGGCCTAACAACAGAGAATATCGCAGTCGCTAAGCTCAGCACCGGGGCATGGGACTTGGGGGTGGTGTCCGTCTACCTAGAGGGCGATTCACCAATCGACCCTTATTTAGATATGATCGATGCGGCCGTGGTGGGTCTACGGACAAGACACGTGATACTCGGTGGGGACGTAAATGCATGGAACACCTGGTGGGGAAGCCGGAAAACAAACAGCAGAGGAATAGAGGTCGCCGCAAAGCTTGATCAATTAGAACTACATATTCTGAACAGGGGGACTGAGCCCACTTTTGACACCTATAGAGGTGGAAAGAGGTTCTCCAGCTGCGTGGATTTAACTACTTGCTCGACTAGCCTACTCGGCAGGATGGACAACTGGAGACTATCCGACGAAATAACCAGTTCGGACCACAGGGCAATCCTATTTGACATCAATTTAGGCAAATCAATAGGTACCAATATAAAAAGAAGTACTAGGCAATACAACACAAAAAAGGCAAATTGGGGCGAGTTTCGTGAGAAACTCGCCCAAATTTGGAATGAGGAAAGAATAAATAAAGAAGAAATAGATAAAATAGCAACAACCGACGAACTAGAAATCAAAATAGAACAATACACAAATTCAGTTTCAGAAGCATGTAAAAACAGTATCCCAAAATTAAAAACTAAAAAACAAATGGGATTGCCCTGGTGGACTCCCGAGCTAACACAGCGTAAAAAGGAGGTCTCCAGGTTGAAGCGGCGTATTTCATATGCAGCGCCAGTCCGTCGCGGGTGGGTGGTCGAGCAATACATAAGAGCGAAAGAAGAATACAAGCAGGAAGTAAAAAGAGCTCAGACCACCAGCTGGAAGGACTTCTGTTGTAAGCAAGACCGAGAAACAATGTGGGACGGTATATATAGGGTTATAAGTCGCACATTGACACGGCAAGAAGATGTTCCACTTGTTCAGGCCGGGAGGACGCTAGACGGTGAGGAATCGGCTAGGATACTGGCGGAAACCTTTTATCCACACGATAGCACTGAAGACGACGACACGGAACACACGCAAACAAGAGCTACAGCGGAAACTGTAAACGAAGGGTCACATGATAGTCCATGTGACCCACCATTTACAACAGAAGAGCTTATGTGGGCCGTGTCTAGCTTCAGTGCAAAAAAGGCACCCGGTGACGATGGTCTAACAGCAGACATTTGTGAAGTGGCCGTCACCCTGGATTTAGCATTGTTCCTGGCACTAGTAAACAGATGCCTCAGTCTTGCATACTTCCCCGTCAAGTGGAAGAGGGCAGCAGTGGTAGTATTGAGAAAGCCTGGCAAAGAAAATTACGCACACCCTAAATCTTACAGGCCGATTGGGCTATTGCCTGTACTGGGGAAAATTTATGAAAAAATGTTAATCCGCAGAATAAAGTGGCACATCGTTCCGAAGATAAGCCTGAACCAGTACGGATTTATGCCGCAGCGCAGCACGGAGGACTCCCTCTATGACATGATGCAGTTTATCAAGATCAAACTGAAAGACAGAAAATTGATTCTGCTTATATCATTGGACATAGAGGGAGCCTTCGATAATGCGTGGTGGCCGGCGATACGGTGTAGGCTCGCGGAGATTGGGTGTCCGGTAAATCTGAGGCGGGTAGTAGATAGCTATCTTACAGATAGAACGGTATGCCTCAGATATGCCGGGGCCGAATATTTAAGGAAGACCAATAAAGGGTGTGTGCAAGGCTCGATCGGGGGTCCAATTTTTTGGAACATTCTTCTGGATCCACTCCTGAGGGAGTTGAGTGCAAAGGGGTCCCATTGCCAGGCTTTCGCGGATGATGTGATCCTGATGTTCTCCGGGGATACGGCACAACAGGTTCAGGAGCAGGCCAATGAAATTCTCGAACATGTCCGGAGGTGGGGAGTCGGAAATAAGCTTAATTTTGCGCCACACAAAACCAAAGCCATGGTCATAACAAATAAGCTCAAGTATGACTCACCACTTCTGGAGATGGGCGGGAAGGACATTGAACTCTCCAAAGAAATCAAAATACTCGGCCTCACAGTTGACGATAAGCTTACCTTTAATACGCACATTAATAGAACATGCTGTAAAGTCCAGAACATATATCGTCAACTGTTGAGAGCTGCAAAGATACATTGGGGCCTGAACCCGGAGATCATTAGGACCATCTATATTGCAGTAGTTGAGCCGATAGTCATGTATGCGGCCAGTGCATGGGCATCAGCAACCTATAAACACAAGGTAAGGAAACAACTTGATATGGTGCAGCGCGGGTTTGTGCAAAAAATTATAAAATCCTATAGGACAGTCTCTCTACACTCGGCCTTACTACTCGCCGGGTTACTTCCGTTGGACTTAAGGGTCCAGGAAGCAGCCCTCCTTTATGAAATAAAGAAGGGCTTCTCCCGGCGGATAGTGGGTGACCGAGATGTGGAAACCAAAATTGAATTCTCCAAGACCACACATCCCGCGAAACAGCCCGGATTGAAATTCACATGCCTGGAAGACGGTGCACAAATGGACCAATATGACAACAAGGGTCTTAAGATATTTACAGACGGGAGCAGGATAGAGGGGAAAGTCGGCGCGGCGTTATCCATATGGAATAACGCTGCGGAGACAAATACCCGAAAACTGAAATTGGAAAATTTTTGCACCGTCTACCAGGCAGAGATGCTTGCAATCCTGGAAGCAACTAGATATGCACTAATGGCTCCAGCACAAAACTGCAGCATATACAGTGATTCGAGGTCTGCTCTACAAACAATTGTCCAAGACGTTTCCCTCCATCCCCTGGCAGTGGAGACAAGAAATAACATCTCTGAATTAAACAAACATGGTAAAGCACTAAATATATACTGGATTAAAGCCCACGCAGGATTGGAGGGAAACGAGAGAGCAGACCTCCTAGCCAAAGAAGCTGCCCTTAAAATTAAAACGAAACCGGTATATGAAAAATGTCCGATATCATTCATCAAGCGACACATCCGAATGGAATCGCTTGATGAATGGAACCGGCGTTATAAAAATGGAGAAACAGCTTCAACAACAAAAATATTTTTCCCAGATGTAATTAATGCATATAAAGTTATTAGAAAAATGGAAATGGATCCGACACTAGTTCAAATCATGACAGGGCATGGCGGGTTCTCTGAATATTTGTTTCGATTTAAATGTAAGGAGAGCCCGGCATGTGCCTGCGACCCTGTAAATAATGAAAACATAATGCACATATTAACAGAATGCCCAATATATGGTAGAGAGAGAAATGAATTAGAAATAGAATTAGGAATAAGAATAAGTCAAGAAAATGTAAATAAAATAATTAGCAATAAGTATATTAGAGATAGGTTCATAAGATATTGTAAGCAAATAACAAAAAGTGTAGTAAATAGAAATAAATAGTACCTAAGAAAGCGGATGCTGTAACATAATATAATCTATAAGAATATGATGTAAACAGCTCCATAAAAATTCGTAGAAATAAGAACATAATTAATACTAGAGATAAGGAATGAAAGCATTAATTAAAAATAAATATAAGAAAGAAAGAAAAGAAAACAACAAGGTGAAAAAAGATACGCCTAAAAGATGAAAAAAGTCCCTGACCTCCACACATCAGGGGAACTAGTAAAAAAAAAAAAAAAAAAAAAAAAAAAAAAAAAAAAAAAAAAAAAAACCTAACCTAACCTAACCTAACCTAACCTAACCTAACCTAACCTAACCTAACCTAACCTAACCTAACCTAACCTAACCTAACCTAACCTAACCTAACCTAACCTAACCTAACCTAACCTTTTTTTTTTTTTTTTTTTCGGGGGGAAATCCTCATGGACTTCCTCCGCCTGGGGAAAGGCGGAGGGGCGTGCCGGACTCTTACCGGCTAAAACCACCCCGGTGTCTCCTCGCACGTGCGCGTGGGGCCGCGGGAATCCAAATTCTTCCGCAGCCCCACACTAGTGCTGGCCCGGTCTGTCCGGGCCTCGTCTCCTGCACGGGGTAGTGAGGTGTTTAACTACCCCGTGTATCGCCTCAGGGGCGCGCGCCGACACCCACGCGCGCCTCCGCCTCGGGTCCATCGAATAGGGGTGGCGGGGGCTTCCCCAAGTCCCTCGCCCCTGGACCCATTTATGGGGGCCGGAAAAGGGCGTTGTCCGCCCTTCTCCTGCGCCCGGTGCGCCTTCTGCGGCCGGGGAAGGGGGTCGAGATCTCCCTTTCCCGTTCCGCAGTTTCCTTCTGCGACATCACGTCCTCGCAGAAGGACACCACCGCGTCCCACGACTCTGCGCTGCCGACCATCTTCCGCACTAAGGCCGGCAGCGACAGATCGCCTCCTACTTTATTTGTGAGGACACGGCGCTGCTCCTCCCAAGCTACGCACTCAGCGAGCGTGTGTTGCGCCGTGTCCTCCCCGCAATGGACGCAGTGGTGGCACCGAGCGTCCGGCTCCCTCTCTATGCGGCACAGGTACTTGCCGAAGCAGCCATGCCCCGACAGCACCTGCGTCACCCTAAACGACAGGGAGCCGTGCCTTCTCCCGAGCCAGTCGTTGAGTACTGGCCGGATCGCCTCGACGGTAGCGAGGCCGGCGGTAGGGCGCAGAAGCCTTTGCCGCCATTCCGCCACCAAGACCTGACGGAGCTCCTCTCGGCGCAGCGCGATCTGCCGCTGCACCGGCCTCGAGCCCCGTGCCCGCTCTTCCTCGCGCCATCGATATAATGACGCGAGTACTTTCGCCTCTAGGTCCCAGGGCGGGGATCCGGCCAGGACGCAAGCCGCCTCGTAGGAAATCGTGCGATACCCGCGGACGACTCTGACGGCCATCGCCCTCTGCGGTTTGCGCAGAATGGCGATAGTGCTGGCCGTCATGTCCATCGACCACACAGGGGCCCCATACAGGGCCATGGACCGCACGATTCCCACGTACAACCGCCTACAGGCGGCGCTCGGGCCCCCCAAGTTGGGAAGCAACGTTGACAGCGCGCCCGCTGCACCCATCAGCTTGGGCGCCAGCCGCCGGAAGTGAGGTCCGAATTCCCATCGGCTGTCGAGCACCAATCCTAGATACTTCATGGTGGACTCGACAGCTATCCGGGCCCCGCTGACCACGATGTGTGATCCCGACGGCGGGGCGCGTCGAGGGCCATGGAACACCATGGCCTCTGACTTGTTTAGGGCCACCTTCAGGCCCAGGTGCCGGATGCGGTTCACCACTCGTGACACCGCAGCCGTGGCAATCAACGCTGCTTCCCTGTGCGAGCTCCCCCGGGCAGTGACGAGCGTGTCGTCCGCATAACACGTCAAGTCGGCGCCCGACGGGAGTTCACCTCTCAGCACCCAGTCATAGCCGATGTTCCACAGAAGAGGTCCCAAGACCGATCCCTGTGGAACACCGCACGACATGACGCGCCGACCTGCGCCGTCACGTCCCCGATACGTAACGCATCTCTCCTCAAGGTAAGCCCCTATTGTGCGGCGGAGGTAGGGAGGCACGCGATGGTAATTCAGCGCCTCCCGGATACAACTCCAGGGTAGGGTGTTGAAGGCGTTGGATATGTCTAAAGACACCGCCAGCACCACCCCACCCCGGGACACTGTCTCCTCCGCCAGGGCCCTCACGCGCGTAATAGCGTCTATGGTGGAACGCCCGCGACGAAAACCAAACTGGTTCTCGTCCAAGTCCGGCCCCTCTCTGCACAAGTGGCTGACGAGGCGATCTGCGATGATTCGCTCAAAAAGTTTGCCCGCCTCGTCGAGCAGCACTATGGGCCGGTACGCAGACGGTGAGTCCGCGGGGCGCCCCTCCTTCCTGAGCAGGACCAGCCTCCCCTTCTTCCACACACTGGGAAACTGACCCTGCTCGAGACATGCCGTGAAGAGCCCCCTCAGCTGGGGCTCTAGCTCCTTCAGAGCCAGGACGAGAGCTCGACCAGGAACTCCGTCGGGTCCGGGCGCTGTGTTCTTAGCCCGGAGTCGCGACACGGCCGCTCTCGTCTCTGCTTGCGTTACCTCGGGGACTTCGGTGTTCTCCTCTTCTGGAGAGTCTGTGGCTGAGGGCGAAGCCATCGCCGGGGGAACGTGTCCCACTCGCTCAGGGAAGAGAGCCGATACCACCGCCTCTAGCAACTGGGGTTGCATCGCTTGTGTTAGTGGAGGCGCCCAGGGACGCAACTTGCCCCGTACCCAACGGTAGGGGCGCCCCCACGGATCCCGATCTAGGGACCCCAAACCTAACCTAACCTAACCTAACCTAACCTAACCTAACCTAACCTAACCTAACCTAACCTAACCTAACCTAACCTTTTTTTTTTTTTTTTTTTTTTTTTTTTTCGTGGGGAAATCCTCATGGATACCTCCGGCTGCGGGGACAACCGGAAGGTTATGCCGGACTCCTACCGGCTAAAACCCCACGGTGCCTCCTTGCACGTGCGCGCGGGGCCGCGGGAATCCAAATTCTTCCGCAGCCCCACACTAGTGCTGGCCCGGTCTGTCCGGGCCTCGTCTCCTGCACGGGGTAGCGAGGTGGTCAGCTACCCCCCTCCACGGCCTCCAACTCCACCTGCGTATCGGACCTCCCCGAGTCCGATACGCGGAGGCCATGGGGCCAGGAAAAACTAGCACTCAGTAGCACCAGCCTTCCTGACCCCAGCGGCGGATCTGGTCTATGGCTCCGCCGCCAACCAAGATTCGGCTGCGGAGGGTAGGGAGAGCGGCGCCTCGCAATACCGACACTCCTCTCCCCCCGCAGCCCCACCACCACCGCATCAATGAACGGTGCGGCCCCGTCTGAGTCGCGGAGGATAGGGCGAGTGGCGCATCGCCATACCAGCACTCCTCTTCCTCCGCGACTCCACCTCGGCTGCAGCGGTAGAGGGTGCGGACTTCCCTCTCACCGCAGCCCCCCGACACACATCCGAAGTGGGCCTCCCAAGCCCACTCGGAGTGGCCACCTCGGGCCGGCCCTACACCACGGGCCAGCCAAGGGGTTCCTCTTCGTTCACCGCGGCTGACCAAGCCACGGCTACTAAGCCCCCCCGCCACGACAAGGCGGGAACCCGTTCGGGGGGGAACCTAACCTAACCTAACCTAACCTAACCTAACCTTTTTTTTTTTTTTTTTTTTTTTTTTTTCGGGGGGAAATCCTCATGGACTTCCTCCGCCTGGGGAAAGGCGGAGGGGCGTGCCGGACTCTTACCGGCTAAAACCACCCCGGTGTCTCCTCGCACGTGCGCGTGGGGCCGCGGGAATCCAAATTCTTCCGCAGCCCCGCACTAGTGCTGGCCCGGTCTGTCCGGGCCTCGTCTCCTGCACGGGGTAGTGAGGTGTTTAACTACCCCGTGTATCGCCTCAGGGGCGCGCGCCGACACCCACGCGCGCCTCCGCCTCGGGTCCATCGAATAGGGGTGGCGGGGGCTTCCCCAAGTCCCTCGCCCCTGGACCCATTTATGGGGGCCGGAAAAGGGCGTTGTCCGCCCTTCTCCTGCGCCCGGTGCGCCTTCTGCGGCCGGGGAAGGGAGTCGAGATCTCCCTTTCCCGTTCCGCAGTTTCCTTCTGCGACATCACGTCCTCGCAGAAGGACACCACCGCGTCCCACGACTCTGCGCTACCGACCATCTTCCGCACTAAGGCCGGCAGCGACAGATCGCCTCCTACTTTATTTGTGAGGACACGGCGCTGCTCCTCCCAAGCTACGCACTCAGCGAGCGTGTGTTGCGCCGTGTCCTCCCCGCAATGGACGCAGTGGTGGCACCGAGCGTCCGGCTCCCTGTCTATGCGGCACAGGTACTTGCCGAAGCAGCCATGCCCCGACAGCACCTGCGTCACCCTAAACGACAGGGAGCCGTGCCTTCTCCCGAGCCAGTCGTCGAGTACTGGCCGGATCGCCTCGACGGTAGCGAGGCCGGCGGTAGGGCGCAGAAGCCTTTGCCGCCATTCCGCCACCAAGACCTGACGGAGCTCCTCTCGGCGCAGCGCGATCTGCCGCTGCACCGGCCTCGAGCCCCGTGCTCGCTCTTCCTCGCGCCATCGATATAATGACGCGAGTACTTTCGCCTCTAGGTCCCAGGGCGGGGATCCGGCCAGGACGCAAGCCGCCTCGTAGGAAATCGTGCGATACCCGCGGACGACTCTGACGGCCATCGCCCTCTGCGGTTTGCGCAGAATGGCGATAGTGCTGGCCGTCATGTCCATCGCCCACACAGGGGCCCCATACAGGGCCATGGACCGCACGATTCCCACGTACAACCGCCTACAGGCGGCGCTCGGGCCCCCCAAGTTGGGAAGCAACGTTGATAGCGCGCCCGCTGCACCCATCAGCTTGGGCGCCAGCCGCCGGAAGTGGGGTCCGAATTCCCATCGGCTGTCGAGCACCAATCCCAGATACTTCATGGTGGACTCGACAGCTATCCGGGCCCCGCTGACCACGATGTGTGATCCCGGCGGCGGCGCGCGTCGAGGGCCATGGAACACCATGGCCTCCGACTTGTTTAGGGCCACCTTCAGGCCCAGGTGCCGGATGCGGTTCACCACTCGTGACACCGCAGCCGTGGCAACCAACGCTGCTTCCCTGTGCGAGCTCCCCCGGGCAGTGACGAGCGTGTCGTCCGCATAACACGTCAAGTCGGCGCCCGACGGGAGTTCACCTCTCAGCACCCAGTCGTAGCCGATGTTCCACAGAAGCGGTCCCAAGACCGATCCCTGCGGAACACCGCACGACATGACGCGCCGACCTGCGCCGTCACGTCCCCGATACGTAACGCATCTCTCCTCAAGGTAAGCCCCTATTGTGCGGCGGAGGTAGGGAGGCACGCGATGGTAATTCAGCGCCTCCCGGATACAACTCCAGGGTAGGGTGTTGAAGGCGTTGGAGATGTCTAAAGACACCGCCAGCACCACCCCACCCCGGGACACTGTCTCCTCCGCCAGGGCCCTCACGCGCGTAATAGCGTCTACGGTGGAGCGCCCGCGACGAAAACCAAACTGGTTCTCGTCCAGGTCCGGCCCCTCTCTGCAAAAGTGGCTGACGAGGCGATCTGCGATGATACGCTCAAAAAGTTTGCCCGCCTCGTCGAGCAGCACTATGGGCCGGTACGCGGACGGTGAGTCCGCGGGGCGCCCCTCCTTCCTGAGCAGGACCAGCCTCCCCTCCTTCCACACACTGGGAAACTGACCCTGCTCGAGACATGCCGTGAAGAGCCCCCTCAGCTGGGGCTCTAGCTCCTTCAGAGCCAGGACGAGAGCTCGACCAGGAACTCCGTCGGGTCCGGGCGCTGTGTTCTTAGCCCGGAGTCGCGACACGGCCGCTCTCGTCTCTGCTTGCGTTACCTCGGGGACTTCGGTGCTCTCCTCTTCTGGAGAGTCTGTGGCTGAGGGCGAAGCCATCGCCGGGGGAACGTATCCCACTCGCTCAGGGAAGAGAGCCGATACAACCGCCTCTAGCAACTGGGGTTGCATCGTTTGTGTTAGTGGAGGCGCCCAGGGACGCAACTTGCCCCGTACCCAACGGTAGGGGCGCCCCCACGGATCCCGATCTAGGGACCCCAGCAGCTCCTCCCTGGCACGCGACTTTGAGTCGCCAATGGCCAGCCACAGAGTCTCCTTAGACGCGCGGTACACCTCATACAGCGCGTCCTCCACGGCGGAATCCCGTCGACGCCGCCTCCGGTATCGGGTGTACCGGCGACGAGCCGCAACGCACGCTATGCGCAATTGCGCGATCTCGGCGGTCCACCAGTACACCTGGCGCTTTGCGGACCGTTGGCGGACACGGGGCATGGACGCGTCGCAGATCTGCGTCATTGCCCCGCGAAACCATAGCGCCACCGCTTCGACGTCGACGGGGCCGTCCGTCGTCGACTCCCAAATCCAGGACTGGACTAAGGCTGCTTCCTCGAGTAGTTCCCTGTCGATACGCTTAAGCGCCCAACGCGGGCCGTCGTTAATCGGGGTTGTTGGATGGCGGTCGCTCGCAGTCTGGGCAGAGACGTCGAACCGGATATATCGATGGTCCGACAGCGTCTCCACCTCTGCGGCTACACGCCAGTCGCGGACTCGGCTGGCGACAGAGGGGCTAGCAAACGAGACGTCCACTATCGACCCACCCCGCTGCCGCACGCACGTGTATTCCGAACCCCGATTCAGGACGACCAGACCAGTCGTCACCGTCCACTCTTCTAGCACCTCGCCCCGAGGATCAGTGACCGGAGATCCCCACGCCGATGACCTAACCTAACCTAACCTAACCTAACCTAACCTAACCTAACCTAACCTAACCTAACCTAACCTAACCTTTTTTTTTTTTTTTTTTTTTTTTTTTTCGGGGGGAAATCCTCATGGACTTCCTCCGCCTGGGGAAAGGCGGAGGGGCGTGCCGGACTCTTACCGGCTAAAACCACCCCGGTGTCTCCTCGCACGTGCGCGTGGGGCCGCGGGAATCCAAATTCTTCCGCAGCCCCGCACTAGTGCTGGCCCGGTCTGTCCGGGCCTCGTCTCCTGCACGGGGTAGTGAGGTGTTTAACTACCCCGTGTATCGCCTCAGGGGCGCGCGCCGACACCCACGCGCGCCTCCGCCTCGGGTCCATCGAATAGGGGTGGCGGGGGCTTCCCCAAGTCCCTCGCCCCTGGACCCATTTATGGGGGCCGGAAAAGGGCGTTGTCCGCCCTTCTCCTGCGCCCGGTGCGCCTTCTGCGGCCGGGGAAGGGAGTCGAGATCTCCCTTTCCCGTTCCGCAGTTTCCTTCTGCGACATCACGTCCTCGCAGAAGGACACCACCGCGTCCCACGACTCTGCGCTACCGACCATCTTCCGCACTAAGGCCGGCAGCGACAGATCGCCTCCTACTTTATTTGTGAGGACACGGCGCTGCTCCTCCCAAGCTACGCACTCAGCGAGCGTGTGTTGCGCCGTGTCCTCCCCGCAATGGACGCAGTGGTGGCACCGAGCGTCCGGCTCCCTGTCTATGCGGCACAGGTACTTGCCGAAGCAGCCATGCCCCGACAGCACCTGCGTCACCCTAAACGACAGGGAGCCGTGCCTTCTCCCGAGCCAGTCGTCGAGTACTGGCCGGATCGCCTCGACGGTAGCGAGGCCGGCGGTAGGGCGCAGAAGCCTTTGCCGCCATTCCGCCACCAAGACCTGACGGAGCTCCTCTCGGCGCAGCGCGATCTGCCGCTGCACCGGCCTCGAGCCCCGTGCTCGCTCTTCCTCGCGCCATCGATATAATGACGCGAGTACTTTCGCCTCTAGGTCCCAGGGCGGGGATCCGGCCAGGACGCAAGCCGCCTCGTAGGAAATCGTGCGATACCCGCGGACGACTCTGACGGCCATCGCCCTCTGCGGTTTGCGCAGAATGGCGATAGTGCTGGCCGTCATGTCCATCGCCCACACAGGGGCCCCATACAGGGCCATGGACCGCACGATTCCCACGTACAACCGCCTACAGGCGGCGCTCGGGCCCCCCAAGTTGGGAAGCAACGTTGATAGCGCGCCCGCTGCACCCATCAGCTTGGGCGCCAGCCGCCGGAAGTGGGGTCCGAATTCCCATCGGCTGTCGAGCACCAATCCCAGATACTTCATGGTGGACTCGACAGCTATCCGGGCCCCGCTGACCACGATGTGTGATCCCGGCGGCGGCGCGCGTCGAGGGCCATGGAACACCATGGCCTCCGACTTGTTTAGGGCCACCTTCAGGCCCAGGTGCCGGATGCGGTTCACCACTCGTGACACCGCAGCCGTGGCAACCAACGCTGCTTCCCTGTGCGAGCTCCCCCGGGCAGTGACGAGCGTGTCGTCCGCATAACACGTCAAGTCGGCGCCCGACGGGAGTTCACCTCTCAGCACCCAGTCGTAGCCGATGTTCCACAGAAGCGGTCCCAAGACCGATCCCTGCGGAACACCGCACGACATGACGCGCCGACCTGCGCCGTCACGTCCCCGATACGTAACGCATCTCTCCTCAAGGTAAGCCCCTATTGTGCGGCGGAGGTAGGGAGGCACGCGATGGTAATTCAGCGCCTCCCGGATACAACTCCAGGGTAGGGTGTTGAAGGCGTTGGAGATGTCTAAAGACACCGCCAGCACCACCCCACCCCGGGACACTGTCTCCTCCGCCAGGGCCCTCACGCGCGTAATAGCGTCTACGGTGGAGCGCCCGCGACGAAAACCAAACTGGTTCTCGTCCAGGTCCGGCCCCTCTCTGCAAAAGTGGCTGACGAGGCGATCTGCGATGATACGCTCAAAAAGTTTGCCCGCCTCGTCGAGCAGCACTATGGGCCGGTACGCGGACGGTGAGTCCGCGGGGCGCCCCTCCTTCCTGAGCAGGACCAGCCTCCCCTCCTTCCACACACTGGGAAACTGACCCTGCTCGAGACATGCCGTGAAGAGCCCCCTCAGCTGGGGCTCTAGCTCCTTCAGAGCCAGGACGAGAGCTCGACCAGGAACTCCGTCGGGTCCGGGCGCTGTGTTCTTAGCCCGGAGTCGCGACACGGCCGCTCTCGTCTCTGCTTGCGTTACCTCGGGGACTTCGGTGCTCTCCTCTTCTGGAGAGTCTGTGGCTGAGGGCGAAGCCATCGCCGGGGGAACGTATCCCACTCGCTCAGGGAAGAGAGCCGATACAACCGCCTCTAGCAACTGGGGTTGCATCGTTTGTGTTAGTGGAGGCGCCCAGGGACGCAACTTGCCCCGTACCCAACGGTAGGGGCGCCCCCACGGATCCCGATCTAGGGACCCCAGCAGCTCCTCCCTGGCACGCGACTTTGAGTCGCCAATGGCCAGCCACAGAGTCTCCTTAGACGCGCGGTACACCTCATACAGCGCGTCCTCCACGGCGGAATCCCGTCGACGCCGCCTCCGGTATCGGGTGTACCGGCGACGAGCCGCAACGCACGCTATGCGCAATTGCGCGATCTCGGCGGTCCACCAGTACACCTGGCGCTTTGCGGACCGTTGGCGGACACGGGGCATGGACGCGTCGCAGATCTGCGTCATTGCCCCGCGAAACCATAGCGCCACCGCTTCGACGTCGACGGGGCCGTCCGTCGTCGACTCCCAAATCCAGGACTGGACTAAGGCTGCTTCCTCGAGTAGTTCCCTGTCGATACGCTTAAGCGCCCAACGCGGGCCGTCGTTAATCGGGGTTGTTGGATGGCGGTCGCTCGCAGTCTGGGCAGAGACGTCGAACCGGATATATCGATGGTCCGACAGCGTCTCCACCTCTGCGGCTACACGCCAGTCGCGGACTCGGCTGGCGACAGAGGGGCTAGCAAACGAGACGTCCACTATCGACCCACCCCGCTGCCGCACGCACGTGTATTCCGAACCCCGATTCAGGACGACCAGACCAGTCGTCACCGTCCACTCTTCTAGCACCTCGCCCCGAGGATCAGTGACCGGAGATCCCCACGCCGATGACTTGGCGTTGAGATCCCCGAGCACCAGAACGGGACGAGGATGATAGCGGCCTACGACGGCGCCCAACTCGACAAGGAAACCCTCAAAGTCGGCGAGACTCTTGTTGGGGGAGAAATACGCCCCTACAATAACGATGCCGCCCGAGACCGCAGCAACCCAGCCGCGACCCCGAGACGGATCGATCAGAGTCTCGCCAATAATGGCCACCAAACCGTCAGCGCATCCCAACCAGTTGTCACGGGCGGGAATGAAGTACGGTTCAGCGACCACAGCCACGTGAATCGACCACTCTGCCATGCTCTGGAGTAGGAGATCCTGAGCTCTGGCACAGTGGTTGATGTTGCCCTGGAGAAAATGGAGAGAATGGAATTGTGCCATCATTGACATTCCATCCCCTCGGCAACGGTCCTGGGCCGGGAGTCGGCCGCGGAGCTGCTAGCCTGCGGGGGCAGCGAGGTGAACCCGGCAGGCTTAGTGCTCCTCTTCTTTTCGTTTTTCTTTTTGGCCTTGCTGGCAGGCGCCCCACAGGCCCCTCCGCCTACTCTGTGCTCCGCTGGCCTTCCTGCAGCAGAACAAAGGCTGCAGTTGAAAGCCGCGGTGCACAGGGCCGCCTTGTGGCCAGGCTGGCCGCAGCGATAACAAAGGTCACTACGGTCAATCTCGGCGGTGCACTTCGCCCGGACGTGCCCTTTTTCCAGGCACCGGAAGCACTGCAAAGGCCGGGGCTGTAGAAGCTTGGCCCTTGCCGCCACCCAGCCTACCAGCAATCTGCCGCTATCAGCGATCTTCTTCGCCGACGCCACAGGGCACCGAACCCAGACCGCGCCGAGTCCGGTGGCGTCGGTGCGTATATCGCCAGCCCGCACCTTGTCTGGCGGACACTCTCCGCTTCTGGCAACGGCCGCCACCACCTCCTCAGAGGTCACAGAGTCGTCCAGGCCAGCAATCCGCACCTCTGCGGTTTTCATTGGTCTGGAGACCCGGACGTCCTCAGGGTTGAGGACTTCCCTCATCTTGGCGGCCAGTGCGTCTGCCTTTTCGGCACTGCCGCTCACAGAACCGGCCACCTCGAACAGCCGCGCACCCGTGGCAGCCTGCCTGAGGGTGACGGACTGAAGGCCAAGATCTGATAATTTGATCTTGGCCTTGGCCTCAGCGATGACCGACTGGTACGTCACGCCACGCTCCGCAGCTCCGGGCTGCAACGTAAGCGTCACAGCATTGGACCGCGGAACATGCACAGCCGGTCTCTTGCGACCGCCTTTGGCAGTCCGCCGCGCAGGTTGAGGAGCCGTCTTTGCGGTTCCACCTGGGGTGCATGTAGCTGCTGCGGCCTTCTTGGCGGCTTTGCGGGCCTTTTTGCGGCCCACGACTTTTGCCCAGGTCTCACCCTTAGACCCGACAGCCGTGGGCTTCTCGCTCGAAGGAGCTCCCTCCGCGGGCTTTTTATTACCCTCCGCGGGCTTCTCCTTTTGAGGCGCAAGTCTCGGCGACTCCTCAGTTCTCCGTGTGTCCGCCGCCAAAGGCGGACGGAGAATTTCCGCCGGGAGACGCCGTGAAATCGCCTCCAGCCGAGCGTTAACCATGCTCCCGCACTGGAGCATGCAGATCCGGACAATGCGCTCGACCTCTTCGTCGATGCGAGGGCTTGTCGGTTGCGGTGCGGGAGTCGGGGCCACTACAGGCGCGGCATCGGTGGACGTGCGTCGCTGCTGCTCTTCGCTCAGCGCAGCGACTTGCCGCCGGAGGTCCTCTAAATCATTTCTGAGGCGGCTGTTTTCCTCCTGTAACTTTGCGACCTCGTCAGAGGCCGTCCTGTTGAGGAGGATGCCAACCGCCTCCCTAATATCCGCGGCAGCCTCCTTTAAGCCACGGGTGAACGTGCCCTTTAGGCTGCCGGACTTGGTGGCAACCTTCAGGACTAAGTCCACCCCATCCAGAGCCAGCTGGCTTAAGGCCACCGCAGATGGCTCTCCCCCTTCCGCCGTAAGAGCAGCTCGTCGCTCGCGAGCACGTCGGGCCATTTCCGACACTTCGTCGGCCGCGACGGCTTTGCGCTGCTCCCTCTTGGCGGCGTTAAGCTCCGCCTTTGAGCTCCCTAGCGAGGCACAGCTTTCACCGCCATCGCCAGGGTCCTCCGTAGTGAACCCCATGTCACTTTCTGCTTCACTAGCCGCCGAGGTATTGGAGCACACGAACCGTCCGTGCTTATCCCTCGGCGGCTGCGAAGCACTCGCCCCTCTCGATGCCTGCCGACCCCTCCCCGAAGTCGGCAACTTGGGGGCCGGCAGGCCTTCCTCTTCTGACGACCGGCACACTGGACGTTTCCTAGCGGAAGACGTCCCACGCGACCTATTTCCACCGCTTCCAGTGTCTAATTCAGCCTGGTTTTCTATCTCTACAGTTTTTTTTGTTTTTAAATATTTTGTTTTTTCCATGTTTTATCCCACGAGTGTGGAGGAAATAGCAGTCCATCCGAGCAGCGCCTCCTGTGCCCGGATAAGCCTATGTGTAACCCGTCAAGGGTGTCGGCCGGTACCCCGACGGGGGCAACGCTAACGACTGAACATTTACCCATCAGCCATGCAGCTCCTCACGGCGTGCCACGCTTGAGCTTCGGGTGATTTTTTAAAGAGGTTATCATCCTCGTGGCTCCAGGCGGTTAAGCCAAGAGCCCTCGGCCCCAAAGGCGCCGCGAGACGTGATCCACGACACGCCAGAGGGATTCCGAGGTTCGAACGGTGGCAGGGTCGATACGGGTTCTTCCCATGCCTGCCCAGTGACCGGGTGAGGGAACACTGAGCCCATTCGGTTTCCTTTTTTACAGGGTGTGGTCCCTGAAAATCCCGCAATTACGGGTTGCCCGGCGTCGGCAAAAGCCGAGTGCACCTGGCACCTCACCGCGCATGTCGCATTCTCTGTTCCTCTCAACGGAGAGGATACAGGAAGCAACTAATAGGCCCTCCACTATCCAGACAAGCCTTCACCCAGCCAGTTTTGGTCCGCGACGGTTTCCCGCTACCACCCATATCTGAGTGGCGTTCCCCTATCCGCCACCTGGGGACGCGCCCGATGGGAGCTCTGGCAACTCCACACGGGAACCTAACCTAACCTAACCTAACTTAACCTAACCTAACCTAACCTAACCAACTACAAATTTGCTAATAACTTTCCTGAAAATTGGTCTTTCTCGTTCAAATTTTCTCTAAATAGTGTAATCAATTAGCCCCCATATATTTCAGTAGTTTTCTTAGTAAATATTTGCCGTTAAATAATTAAATTTCGTGTTTTTTATTCTATTATAGTTGTAAATTCGTAAATAAAACATAAATTCTTCTCCAACTTTGCTGAAAATTGATATTTTCTGTTCATATTTTCTTTTAATATAGTGTAATTAACTGCCCCCTGTAATTCCCTGTAGTTTTTTCTTAAAATTTTCACTGTTTTATAACCAAACTTTCAAATAATCCGTTTCTTATAGTCGTAATTTTATAAAATTTTTAAACTTTTTTAAATCTTCATTTTTTTCGCTCTATTTGCACTTACTAGGTCCGTCCTGTGTAGAAACTGCCATCTACACTCTAATCTGCTTAAGAAAACACACGAAATTAGAGAAAATCGCTACTTACCTAAACCGAGGTATAGTGGTGGATCGATACATTTAAATAAATTCAACTACAAATTTGCTAATAACTTTCCTGAAAATTGGTCTTTCTCGTTCAAATTTTCTCTAAATAGTGTAATCAATTAGCCCCCATATATCCCAGTAGTTTTCTTAGTAAATATTTGCCGTTAAATAATTAAATTTCGTGTTTTTTATTCTATTATAGTTGTAAATTCGTAAATAAAACATAAATTCTTCTCCAACTTTGCTAAAAATTGATATTTTCTGTTCATATTTTCTTTTAATATAGTGTAATTAACTGCCCCCTGTAATTCCCTGTAGTTTTTTCTTAAAATTTTCACTGTTTTATAACCAAACTTTCAAATAATCCGTTTCTTATAGTCGTAATTTTATAAAATTTTTAAACTTTTTTAAATCTTCATTTTTTTCGCTCTATTTGCACTTACTAGGTCCGTCCTGTGTAGAAACTGCCATCTACACTCTAATCTGCTAAAGAAAACACACGAAATTAGAGAAAATCGCTACTTACCTAAACCGAGGTATAGTGGTGGATCGATACATTTAAATAAATTCAACTACAAATTTGCTAATAACTTTCCTGAAAATTGGTCTTTCTCGTTCAAATTTTCTCTAAATAGTGTAATCAATTAGCCCCCATATATCCCAGTAGTTTTCTTAGTAAATATTTGCCGTTAAATAATTAAATTTCGTGTTTTTTATTCTATTATAGTTGTAAATTCGTAAATAAAACATAAATTCTTCTCCAACTTTGCTAAAAATTGATATTTTCTGTTCATATTTTCTTTTAATATAGTGTAATTAACTGCCCCCTGTAATTCCCTGTAGTTTTTTCTTAAAATTTTCACTGTTTTATAACCAAACTTTCAAATAATCCGTTTCTTATAGTCGTAATTTTATAAAATTTTTAAACTTTTTTAAATCTTCATTTTTTTCGCTCTATTTGCACTTACTAGGTCCGTCCTGTGTAGAAACTGCCATCTACACTCTAATCTGCTAAAGAAAACACACGAAATTAGAGAAAATCGCCCTCCCACCCTCCCGGTTTTCATTACTTAAGTAAACTTATATATTATAAATGTCAAATCTGCACAATACTTCTTCCGAGGCTGTTACCAGCCTCGATTTGGGTCAACAGTCGACTCCAGCTGAAGATCCAACATACATAACAGGCGACGAATTTGAAGAGGCACTATCCGACTCTACTCCAACTTTTAACGACGAGTATTTATTAAAAGTTAGTGAACACACTAATTTAATTCTCCAAAATTTAGACGGTAATAGGAGCGTTACTCGCCTTAACAAAGACAACATTAAAAAATCTCTCGACGAAATCAAACGAAGTACACAACAGTTGTACGATCAAGTAAAAACGATATTGCGTCATTCAATTTCATCAACTGAAAATAAAACAGTTTCATTAATCAAGAACACCATTAGGGAAGAGCTCTCTAAGCTAGCGGTACAACCACAAAACATTACCACCCAGCCACTGCAACATCTTATTAACCCTTCTATTACTCCATCGCCACTTCCATCCTACGCCAAAGTTGTTAAATCTACCAAAACTGCTGAGAAACAAACTATCCCGGTTACAAAGCCGGCTATCATAGTTAGCTCTAAACAGTCAGTCTCTTCTTCAAAAGAAACTGTAAGTGCGTGGCGGAAAAGCATTCACTTTAAAAAATTCACCTTTAACCCTTCTGAAGTTAAGACGGTTTCCAACCACAAAATTAGGGTAGAGTTTGATAACCAAGAACAGCGTGACGAGATCCTTAACGCCATAAACCATCCTGACAGCCTTGTTAACGCTGACGTAGCCAAGAAACTCAAGCCTTTGGTAATTCTAAAAGGCATCTACAAAGACACACCTGTGAGTGAGCTTACAGAAATAATTGTAAATCAAAATCCAAATATAAAAAGTCTCATTAAGTCACCCGACGACATCACCTACCGATTTATGCGAAACAATAAAAACAAAAATTTGTATAACGCTGTTTTTATGGTTACTCCCATAATCTGGAGATCAATTGTGGAACTCCAAAAAATAAACGTCGATCACCAACGAGTACATACTGAAGACTACCCAGCTTACCTCCAGTGCTATAACTGTATGCAGTTCGGTCATACAAAGAAACACTGTACCGAAAATACAACAATTTGCTCCCATTGCTCTTCAACAGAACACTCGTATAAAGATTGCCCGGATAAAAAAGATTTAACGAAAGTCGACTGCTATAACTGTGCTTCGCATTGTAAGAAATATAATTTAAATATTAATACTAAACACAGTGCTACATCGATACGTTGCCCCCGCTTACAAAAACAAATAGAAATTTGCAAAAATAGAACCGATTATGGCTACTAACAATAGAAATAATACAAATACAAAAAATCGTCTTCCATTAAAATGTTTACAAATTAACACTGACAAAGGTTACGCAGCGATGCATGAAATGATTAAATATATAAATGATAACAAATATGATATAGTATTTAACAGTGAACCCTACGTTGGAAAAGATAACGTAATGAAATCTATACCTAATTATAATATATATCAATACCCCACAGCGCACCGAGTAAAAGCATGCTTACTTGTAAGGCAGACTATAGGTTGTACTTTGGGCATTTCGGAGTACTCCACTTCCAACCTTTGCATTGTTCAAATAAACATTGCCGGTAAAAAACTATTTTTAATTAGTGTATATATTGAACCCAAGACGGATGAAATTAATACAATGAACAGTCTAGAAATATTCCTACAGAAAAACTCAAATCACACTCACATAATTTGTGGTGATTTTAACGGATGGCATCCCATGTGGAACTCGATTAGATCAAACCGCCGCGGAAATATGGTAGTAGATCTTATAACTACTAATAATCTTATTCTGTGTAATTCAGGCAACGTCCCTACATATGAAACGGTAACACACAAAACCCATCGCGAATCCATAATTGATCTCACACTAACATCCAATTCAACACCGAATAAAATCTCCAACTGGAAAGTTGTGCTAGACGCTGTTCCCTCATCCAATCATAATGGTATAACTTTTGATTTGTCTATAAATAAAAACATGTTAAGCAAACCTAAAAAACTGTCAACATTTAAATACAATACTCAGAATATAAAATGGGATGAGATTACAGAGCAGTTTAAAAGCGAGATAGCTAAAAACTTTGACACCGATATTAACATAGATAATTTAAGCGCCTCACAATTAGATAATTATATTACAAAATTAGTAGCAGCAGTACAAAAGGTTAGCGATATACTATTTCTGAGAAAATCAACTAAAGTAGCAAATCGAGCGCCCTGGTGGAACGATAAATTAGAAAAACTGAAGCAAAAAGTAATAAAAAATCACCACAAAATTCAACAAACAAAACGCCGTAAAAAGTCTTTAACCGATTTGTTGCTAGAAAAAGAAAACCTGAGAACTGAATATTCACAAGCAATTAGGGTTGCTTCAACTGAGCACTTTAGGGAGTTCTGCGATAAGCAGGGAAAGGAGGATGTATGGAGTGTAACTAATCGATTACTCAAGACCACACCTTTGACGCAGCTCCCCACAACTCTTAAAACCAAAACGGGCAAATACACAAAAACTACGTACGAAACTGCTGAAACGTTTTTAAATGAATATTTTCCTGACGATGGACCTGATACATGCTTAAAGCACATTCAGCTCCGTAAACAATTTAACAAAATACTCGACACGCCACCAGATACTCCATTCACAGTAGAAGAAGTACTAGAGTCATTGAAATCCATGAACCCCAAAAAATCACCTGGTTTAGACCATCTCACATCGGATATATGTTTTAAATTTGCTGAAACTTTCCCTATTGTAATCACTCAAATAATGAATAGGTGCCTACAACTTGGCCATTTTCCAAAAGACTGGAAAGTTGCATATATTAAAATTATCCCAAAACACAATAAGACCGAACTTAACACCGCTTCATATAGACCAATAGGACTCATTAATGTATTTGGAAAGGCTTTAGAAAAATTAATTACTAAAAGACTTACATATTTCTTACACACAACTGATGCAATGAGTAATTTACAGTTCGGTTTTAAAGAGCAAACCTCAACAACGGCCGCTATTCAAAAAGCGCTTAATATTATACAAAATGCTAGATTGCAAAATCATCAAGTGTTGGCAATCTCACTTGACATACAGGCGGCTTTTGACAATGCTTGGTGGCCAGCATTGTTTCATAGGCTTCATACAATTAAATGTCCTAGCAATTTATACAATCTGCTTAAAAATTACTTCCAACATCGTGTAGTCAAACTCGATTTTGCGGATAGTTCGGCTACCAAGTATATGTCGCGGGGATGCGTTCAGGGGTCAGTTTGCGGTCCAATGCTATGGAACCTGATACTTGATGAGCTCCTAACATCTAAGCTACCCAATGGATGTCATCTCCAAGCCTTCGCAGATGATCTCCTATTAATAGTGTCTTCAAAAGATACCCACAATCTTGAAACCACAACTAATGAAGCTCTTTCCAAAATTGTATTATGGGGAAATTCAGTCAAACTCAGATTTAATCCTAACAAAACCCAAATGATATCATTTACCAATAAAGCTCGCAAATGTCAAATCATTATGAACAGTCAAACATTGCAATTCTTCCGCCAAATAAAGTATTTAGGGGTCATTATAGACCAAAAATTAAATTTCATAAAGCATGCAGAATATACAATACACAAATCGTACAAACTTTTTCAAAAATTAATTAAATATATAAAACCCACTTGGGGAGTAAATTCGGAAAATGTATATACCATATATCTCGCTGTAATAGAACCAATCATTTGCTATGCAGCAAGTATTTGGGGTTCCGCCCTGAAATATAAATATATAGAAAAACGTTTACTTTCTCTTCAACGCAATTTTGCCATAAAAATTATAAGAGGATTTAGAACAACAAGCACGGCAACTGCAATCTCTCTGGCAAAACTTCATCCTTTACAGGCTAAAATAAAATTGTGTGCAGATTTAGAAACAACGAAACGATGTAAAACTTCCATATATCTTCCTAAGGACATAGAACTCGAGATACCAGTGACACCTGCAGAACTTCTACATCCTTGTCAAAGAAAAGCGATTCAATTTCAGGAAGCATCAAACCAACAGGATATAAACCAATATGCCGATACAGCAACATCCAGTATATTTACAGATGGAAGTAAAACTGACAAAGGTGTAGGAGCTGCTTTTGTGGTTCTTTACTCTGATGGTCAAAATGTCGTTAAGAAATATAAACTACACGACACTTGCTCAGTATACCAAGCAGAACTTTTCGCAATCTTTAAAGCAACCGAATGGATCTTGAACAGTAAACTTATAAAATTCACAATATTTTCCGATAGCAAGTCAAGCCTCTTAGAGATAAATAACCCAAACACCACGAACCCATTAGCAGCAAAAATACACCACAATGTTACCAATGCTGAAACAAAAAATAAAACAATAAGATTTATTTGGACGAAAGCCCATAATGGTGTAATCGGGAACGAATTAGCGGACTCGGCAGCAAAGGCAGCAACAAGTTTAAACAAAGCCCCCGATTACTCAAAATTTCCCATCAGTTACATAAAACAAATACATCGTAAGATTTTACAAACTGCGAATGAAGATTACTACAACAACACAGATAACTGCACATTTACCAAAACGTGGTGTCCTTCATATGAGGCACTCCATATCGTTTTAGAAAAAATCAAACCTGACTTCCATTTTACGCAAATACTAAGTAATCATGGATTCCATAAAAGCTACCTACATAGGTTTAAAATAAGCGCTAATGATTATTGCCCATGTGATGGAAACACACCTCAAACTATTATGCACCTGATAAAAGACTGTCCAAAATTTAATAATACTAGAATAGACCATGAAATTATCTGCAATAACTTAAGAATAAAGCCATACGAATTAACAGACATAATTAAAAAAGGCACAACTATAGAAACGTTTACTAAACACATAAAAAACATTGTCAATTCATTAAAAAAATTCAATAATTAATAAAAGTATTAGCAAATTAGAAAACAAAGTAAAAATAGACAACAAGACAATGCCAAAACAAAATAACTACAGAGAACCAATCTTTATAATGCAAATTGTATCCCGATAGCATATTGCATTATATAAGAGAATTTAACAAACTCTTATATAAAAAAAAAAAAAAAAAAAAAAAACCTAACCTAACCTAACCTAACCTAACCTAACCTAACCTAACCTTGGCGCTGAAATCGAAGAAGATCTACGCAAAATTAGCAGTTTCATCAACACTCTGAACACTGAACACGTCATACTGGGAGGAGACCTTAACGCCAAAAGTCCTTGGTGGGGTTGCAATGCGGAGGATAGTCGGGGAGCAGCCGTGGTTGAGACTCTAGCACAACTGGATTTACACATTTTGAATGAGGGGCATACACCAACATTTCATGCATGCAGAGGTAACAGAGAATATACCAGTATCATTGATGTTACTGCATGCACATCAAATTTGTTAAAGAAAATTGAAAACTGGAAAGTGGACCCTAACCTTGTCACTCTGTCAGATCATAGAACAATTACTTTTGAGCTTTACACTTTAAAGGCAACTGACGAAATACAACAAAGAATCTCAACACGCATATATAACACAAAAAAGGCAAACTGGGAAATCTTCACAACAAAATTGAGAGAGGAACTTAAGTCTTCAAAAATATCCGAAGAGTTTATAGATTCTATAGATACTCCTCTACTCCTTGAAGAATGTGTTAAGACCTACAGCGAATGTATAAACATCGCTTGTAAGAATTCTATTCCAGAATTATCACAGAAAATACACAAGAAAACACCATGGTGGACCAAAGAGCTGGATACAAAGAAAAAGGATGTCATCAGGAAAAGGAAAAGGATAAAACATGCTAACCCAAGACGGAGAGCTTACGTTATTGAAGAATACATACAGGCTAAAAGCGAATACAAAAATCTCATAACCGACGCTATGACCCAGAGCTGGAAACAATTCTGCACGAGACAAGATAGAGAGAATATGTGGCAAAGTATATATAGAGTGATCCGCAAAGACCTAAAGACTAGAGACGATACCTTATTGAGAGCATCATCATCATCAACAACTATTTTGTCGCCTATACAATCAGCTGAACTTTTAGCCACAACTTTCTATCCAAAAGACGATACTTCAACGGATAATTTGGACCACAAAAACACAAGAATAGAAGCAGAAAATATAAGAAAACATCTAACAGAAAGCATAATATACGACCACATTATACCTTATACTGACACAGAGGCAGAGGCCGTATTTAAGAATATGAGTCCAAAAAAATCACCAGGAGAGGACAGTTTTACCGCCGATATATGCTACAAGACTTATTCAGCTGAGCCGGTCATTCTTCTGAAGATATTTAACAAATGCCTCACACTGGGTTATTTTCCGAAAATTTGGAAAAATGCAATCATTCGAATCATACCAAAACCAAACAGAGATGACTACACCCTAGCGAAATCCTACCGTCCAATTGGCTTGTTACCGATTCTGGGGAAAGTACTGGAGAAACTGTTTGTGACCAGAATAACTTGGCAGATAGGTCGAGAAAACAAATTAAGTTATCGACAATACGGCTTTGTTCCTCAGCGAGGGACAGAAGACGCCTTATACGACGCACTAGAGGTTGTTAAAAATTGCGTAAAGAATAAGGAGATGGCGATAATCGTTTCTATCGATATAGAGGGTGCGTTTGATAACGCTTGGTGGCCAGCAGTGATTTCCGAACTACAAAAGAAGAATATCGATAAAGCAATCCTAAAACTCATAGATAGTTACCTTACTGAAAGATCCATTACACTTAGGTACGCCAACACAGAGATTAGAAAGAGCACAGATAAAGGTTGCATACAAGGATCTATCTGTGGGCCCTTAATGTGGAACATTCTGCTAGACTCCCTGCTTCAAGAAGCAGAGACTTGGAGCGTACACGTCCAAGCTTATGCTGACGATATTGTATTAATAGGGACTGGGAAGACAGCATCAATTTTAGAAAATAAACTCAACACAGTGCTAAGAAGAATATCTGTCTGGGGTTTGGCTAGAAAAATGACCTTTGCGGCACATAAAACTCAAGCTATTTTAATCACAAAGAAATATAAGTACGAAATGCCTAACTTAAAACTCAATGACACCAAGATAGTATTTAGTGAAAACCTGAAAATTCTCGGCTTGAATATTGACAAAAATTTAAACTTCGTAAAACATATAGAAGACACCACAAAAAAAGCAATTACACTCTACAAAAAGGTATCAAAAACAGCAAGAGCTCAATGGGGACTCAATTCCGAAATTTTAAGGATAATATACATCACTGTAATAGAGCCCACAATGTTATATGCGGCAGCATGCTGGGGAAATAAGGCATCAAAAATACAGATACGCAAACGACTTGATGGTATAACGAGAATATTCTGTATTATGATATGTAAAGCTCATCGAACTACTTCGCTTATTTCTTGTGCCGCATTAGCAAGAATTATCCCATTAGACTTAAGAGCTCAAGAACAACTAGAAATATATGAAATAAAAAGAGGAAAGTCCATGGATCAATTACCAGGTAGAAAACTAGCCTTACCAGTAAGTCCCTTTAGCCTCCCACATCCAGCGCTCCGTGTCAAAGAGACCTACAGTTACATTTGTACAGAAAAGGACCTGGACATGATAGAAAATAACTGGCCCGCTATCTATACTGACGGAAGTAAAATCTCAGGCAAGGTTGGGGCCGCCGTAAGCTGCTGGGAAAACGGAAAAGAAACCCATAAGGTAAAACTCAAATTAGGTAATAATTGCAGCGTTTACCAAGCAGAACTGGTAGCAATATTGAAGGCACTGAGTATCATGAGATACAAAACTGGATTTAGTAAGTCAAATATATTGAGTGACTCTCGGTCGGCCCTGGAAAACCTAACAAATCCAAGCACCCTAAATCCTTTGGGAGCTAAAATCCTAGAAAATATTCAAGAAATCCGAAATAACCAAGGCGATGTGAAGTTCTTCTGGATTAAAGCTCATTGTGGAATCCCAGGGAATGAAAGAGCTGACGAATTGGCGAAATCAGCAGCCGAGACGTCAAAGCAAGCGCCAACTTACGACTGTTTCCCACTGTCCTTTGCAAAGCGTCAAATCAGGGACAACTCAATAATAAGGTGGCAAGAAAGGTACAGCACATCCGACACAGGGTCTACGACAAGAAAATTCTTTCCATGTATTAAACAAGCATATAAAACTATGTGTAAAGTTAAAATAAACAACTTTATTGCACAAATTCTGACAGGGCACGGAGGCTTTAAATCATACCTGTTTAGATTTAAGTTGTCACAAAGCCCCTACTGTAGCTGTGATCGTCAAACATCCCAAACAATAGAGCATATCCTTTTAGACTGTCCGAAATTTGCTTATGCAAGACTATCATGCGAACAAAGTATGGGCTTTGTGTTAAAAGAAGAAACCTTATGTAAAGCCATTAACAGCAATGACAGCCGATCACACTTTCTAAAATTCGCAAAGCAAAGCACTGAAATTATTCTCAAAGAGAATAATTCAAAACGCATATAACAAATATTGATAATAATAATGTAGGAAAAAGTAATAGTACAACTTTTATACTCACATAAAGATCCACAATGTAATTAAATGAACAAAGTAACGCAGTAATACTAGCAGAAATAAAAGGATTGCTATATATGGTAGAAGAGAAAGAAATGAATTAGTTAAATAGAATTAGATTAAAAATAGATTATGTATGTACTTAGAGTAAAAACACTAATGTAAAGTAGCAAAGTGATAATTAGTAATAAGTTCAACTATTATAATATACAAAAGCATTTGCAAAAAAAAAAAAAAAGAAAAGTATATATATATATGTATATATGTGTATGCGTGTGTGTGTGTGTATGTGTATGTATATGTATGTATATGTATATATATATATATATATATATATGTGTATATATGTATATATATGTATATAACAATACTCACATCTAGATAAAATATGTAAAGTTATGTCAATGTAATTAGACAGATAAATAGTTGACGAGAAGGATATTATACTACCAGAAATAACAGGATCGTTGTAAATAGTAAGAGAAAAGCAAATGAAATAGTGAGTGTAATCAGGTTTAAATAGATAATGTAATTAGCGTCAAACATTGAAATAAAGTAGCGGAATACATGAAAATTAGTAATAAGTTTAAAAATGTAAGTTTTGAATGAAAAAAAAAAAAAAAAAAAAACGAGATAAAAAAAAAAAAAAAAAAAACAAGAATAAAAAACAAAAAGAAAAATTATTTAAAAAAAAATACAAAAGGTGCTGTAAAAGAAATAACAGCAGATGAACTGTGTATATTATTAAAAAAAAAAAAAAAAAAACCTAACCTAACCTAACCTAACCTAACCTTTTTTTTTTTTTTTTTTTTTTTCGTGGGGAAATCCTCATGGATACCTCCGGCTGTGGGGGCAACCGGAAGGTTATGCCGGACTCCTACCGGCTAAAACCCCACGGTACCTCCTCGCACGTGCGCGCGGGGCCGCGGGAATCCAAATTCTTCCGCAGCCCCGCACTAGTGCTGGCCCGATCTGTCAAGGCCTCGTCTTCTGCACGGGGTAGCGAGGTGTTAAGCTACCCCCCTCCACAGCCTCCAACTCCACCTGCGTATCGGACCCCCCCGAGTCCGACACGCGGAGGCCATGGGGCCAGGAAAATCGAGCGCTTAGTAGTGCCCGCTTTCCCGACCCCAGCGGCGGATCTGGTCTCGGGCTCCGCCGCCTACCAAGTTTCGGCCGCGGAGGGTAGGGAGAGCGGCGCCTCGCAATACCGACGCTCCTCTCCCCCCGCGGCCCCACCACCACCGCATCAACGGTGCGGCCCCGTCTGAGTCGCGGAGGATAGGGCGAGTGGCGCATCGCCATACCAGCACTCCTCTTGTTTCGCGACTCCACCTCGGCTGCAGCGGTAGAGGGAGCACTCACCCCTCTCACCGCAGCCCACCAACACACATCCGAAGTGGACTTCCCAAGCCCACTCGGAGTGGCCACCTCGGGCCGGCCCTACACCTCGGGCCAGCCAAGGGCTTCCTCTTCGTTCACCGCGGTTGACCAAGCCACGGCTACTAAGCCCCCCCGCCACGACAAGGCGGGAACCCGTTCGGGGGGGAACCTAACCTAACCTAACCTAACCTAACCTAACCTAACCTAACCTAACCTAACCTAACCTAATCTAACCTAACCTAACCTAACCTTTTTTTTTTTTTTTTTTTTCGGGGGGAAATCCTCATGGACTTCCTCCGCCTGGGGAAAGGCGGAGGGGCGTGCCGGACTCTTACCGGCTAAAACCACCCCGGTGTCTCCTCGCACGTGCGCGTGGGGCCGCGGGAATCCAAATTCTTCCGCAGCCCCACACTAGTGCTGGCCCGGTCTGTCCGGGCCTCGTCTCCTGCACGGGGTAGTGAGGTGTTTAACTACCCCGTGTATCGCCTCAGGGGCGCGCGCCGACACCCACGCGCGCCTCCGCCTCGGGTCCATCGAATAGGGGTGGCGGGGGCTTCCCCAAGTCCCTCGCCCCTGGACCCATTTATGGGGGCCGGAAAAGGGCGTTGTCCGCCCTTCTCCTGCGCCCGGTGCGCCTTCTGCGGCCGGGGAAGGGAGTCGAGATCTCCCTTTCCCGTTCCGCAGTTTCCTTCTGCGACATCACGTCCTCGCAGAAGGACACCACCGCGTCCCACGACTCTGCGCTACCGACCATCTTCCGCACTAAGGCCGGCAGCGACAGATCGCCTCCTACTTTATTTGTGAGGACACGGCGCTGCTCCTCCCAAGCTACGCACTCAGCGAGCGTGTGTTGCGCCGTGTCCTCCCCGCAATGGACGCAGTGGTGGCACCGAGCGTCCGGCTCCCTGTCTATGCGGCACAGGTACTTGCCGAAGCAGCCATGCCCCGACAGCACCTGCGTCACCCTAAACGACAGGGAGCCGTGCCTTCTCCCGAGCCAGTCGTCGAGTACTGGCCGGATCGCCTCGACGGTAGCGAGGCCGGCGGTAGGGCGCAGAAGCCTTTGCCGCCATTCCGCCACCAAGACCTGACGGAGCTCCTCTCGGCGCAGCGCGATCTGCCGCTGCACCGGCCTCGAGCCCCGTGCCCGCTCTTCCTCGCGCCATCGATATAATGACGCGAGTACTTTCGCCTCTAGGTCCCAGGGCGGGGATCCGGCCAGGACGCAAGCCGCCTCGTAGGAAATCGTGCGATACCCGCGGACGACTCTGACGGCCATCGCCCTCTGCGGTTTGCGCAGAATGGCGATAGTGCTGGCCGTCATGTCCATCGCCCACACAGGGGCCCCATACAGGGCCATGGACCGCACGATTCCCACGTACAACCGCCTACAGGCGGCGCTCGGGCCCCCCAAGTTGGAAAGCAACGTTGATAGCGCGCCCGCTGCACCCATCAGCTTGGGCGCCAGCCGCCGGAAGTGGGGTCCGAATTCCCATCGGCTGTCGAGCACCAATCCCAGATACTTCATGGTGGACTCGACAGCTATCCGGGCCCCGCTGACCACGATGTGTGATCCCGGCGGCGGCGGGCGTCGAGGGCCATGGAAAACCATGGCCTCCGACTTGTTTAGGGCCACCTTCAGGCCCAGGTGCCGGATGCGGTTCACCACTCGTGACACCGCAGCCGTGGCAACCAACGCTGCTTCCCTGTGCGAGCTCCCCCGGGCAGTGACGAGCGTGTCGTCCGCATAACACGTCAAGTCGGCGCCCGACGGGAGTTCACCTCTCAGCACCCAGTCGTAGCCGATGTTCCACAGAAGCGGTCCCAAGACCGATCCCTGCGGAACACCGCACGACATGACGCGCCGACCTGCGCCGTCACGTCCCCGATACGTAACGCATCTCTCCTCAAGGTAAGCCCCTATTGTGCGGCGGAGGTAGGGAGGCACGCGATGGTAATTCAGCGCCTCCCGGATACAACTCCAGGGTAGGGTGTTGAAGGCGTTGGAGATGTCTAAAGACACCGCCAGCACCACCCCACCCCGGGACACTGTCTCCTCCGCCAGGGCCCTCACGCGCGTAATAGCGTCTACGGTGGAGCGCCCGCGACGAAAACCAAACTGGTTCTCGTCCAGGTCCGGCCCCTCTCTGCAAAAGTGGCTGACGAGGCGATCTGCGATGATACGCTCAAAAAGTTTGCCCGCCTCGTCGAGCAGCACTATGAGCCGGTACGCGGACGGTGAGTCCGCGGGGCGCCCCTCCTTCCTGAGCAGGACCAGCCTCCCCTCCTTCCACACACTGGGAAACTGACCCTGCTCGAGACATGCCGTGAAGAGCCCCCTCAGCTGGGGCTCTAGCTCCTTCAGAGCCAGGACGAGAGCTCGACCAGGAACTCCGTCGGGTCCGGGCGCTGTGTTCTTAGCCCGGAGTCGCGACACGGCCGCTCTCGTCTCTGCTTGCGTTACCTCGGGGACTTCGGTGCTCTCCTCTTCTGGAGAGTCTGTGGCTGAGGGCGAAGCCATCGCCGGGGGAACGTATCCCACTCGCTCAGGGAAGAGAGCCGATACAACCGCCTCTAGCAACTGGGGTTGCATCGTTTGTGTTAGTGGAGGCGCCCAGGGACGCAACTTGCCCCGTACCCAACGGTAGGGGCGCCCCCACGGATCCCGATCTAGGGACCCCAGCAGCTCCTCCCTGGCACGCGACTTTGAGTCGCCAATGGCCAGCCACAGAGTCTCCTTAGACGCGCGGTACACCTCATACAGCGCGTCCTCCTCGGCGGAATCCCGTCGACGCCGCCTCCGGTATCGGGTGTACCGGCGACGAGCCGCAACGCACGCTATGCGCAATTGCGCGATCTCGGCGGTCCACCAGTACACCTGGCGCTTTGCGGACCGTTGGCGGACACGGGGCATGGACGCGTCGCAGATCTGCGTCATTGCCCCGCGAAACCATAGCGCCACCGCTTCGACGTCGACGGGGCCGTCCGTCGTCGACTCCCAAATCCAGGACTGGACTAAGGCTGCTTCCTCGAGTAGTTCCCTGTCGATGCGCTTAAGCGCCCAACGCGGGCCGTCGTTAATCGGGGTTGTTGGATGGCGGTCGCTCGCAGTCTGGGCAGAGACGTCGAACCGGATATATCGATGGTCCGACAGCGTCTCCACCTCTGCGGCTACACGCCAGTCGCGGACTCGGCTGGCGACAGAGGGGCTAGCAAACGAGACGTCCACTATCGACCCACCCCGCTGCCGCACGCACGTGTATTCCGAACCCCGATTCAGGACGACCAGACCAGTCGTCACCGTCCACTCTTCTAGCACCTCGCCCCGAGGATCAGTGACCGGAGATCCCCACGCCGATGACTTGGCGTTGAGATCCCCGAGCACCAGAACGGGACGAGGATGATAGCGGCCTACGACGGCGCCCAACTCGACAAGGAAACCCTCAAAGTCGGCGAGACTCTTGTTGGGGGAGAAATACGCCCCTACAATAACGATGCCGCCCGAGACCGCAGCAACCCAGCCGCGACCCCGAGACGGATCGATCAGAGTCTCGCCAATAATGGCCACCAAACCGTCAGCGCATCCCAACCAGTTGTCACGGGCGGGAATGAAGTACGGTTCAGCGACCACAGCCACGTGAATCGACCACTCTGCCATGCTCTGGAGTAGGAGATCCTGAGCTCTGGCACAGTGGTTGATGTTGCCCTGGAGAAAATGGAGAGAATGGAATTGTGCCATCATTGACATTCCATCCCCTCGGCAACGGTCCTGGGCCGGGAGTCGGCCGCGGAGCTGCTAGCCTGCGGGGGCAGCGAGGTGAACCCGGCAGGCTTAGTGCTCCTCTTCTTTTCGTTTTTCTTTTTGGCCTTGCTGGCAGGCGCCCCACAGGCCCCTCCGCCTACTCTGTGCTCCGCTGGCCTTCCTGCAGCAGAACAAAGGCTGCAGTTGAAAGCCGCGGTGCACAGGGCCGCCTTGTGGCCAGGCTGGCCGCAGCGATAACAAAGGTCACTACGGTCAACCTCGGCGGTGCACTTCGCCCGGACGTGCCCTTTTTCCAGGCACCGGAAGCACTGCAAAGGCCGGGGCTGTAGAAGCTTGGCCCTTGCCGCCACCCAGCCTACCAGCAATCTGCCGCTATCAGCGATCTTCTTCGCCGACGCCACAGGGCACCGAACCCAGACCGCGCCGAGTCCGGTGGCGTCGGTGCGTATATCGCCAGCCCGCACCTTGTCTGGCGGACACTCTCCGCTTCTGGCAACGGCCGCCACCACCTCCTCAGAGGTCACAGAGTCGTCCAGGCCAGCAATCCGCACCTCTGCGGTTTTCATTGGTCTGGAGACCCGGACGTCCTCAGGGTTGAGGACTTCCCTCATCTTGGCGGCCAGTGCGTCTGCCTTTTCGGCACTGCCGCTCACAGAACCGGCCACCTCGAACAGCCGCGCACCCGTGGCAGCCTGCCTGAGGGTGACGGACTGAAGGCCAAGATCTGATAATTTGATCTTGGCCTTGGCCTCAGCGATGACCGACTGGTACGTCACGCCACGCTCCGCAGCTCCGGGCTGCAACGTAAGCGTCACAGCATTGGACCGCGGAACATGCACAGCCGGTCTCTTGCGACCGCCTTTGGCAGTCCGCCGCGCAGGTTGAGGAGCCGTCTTTGCGGTTCCACCTGGGGTGCATGCAGCTGCTGCGGCCTTCTTGGCGGCTTTGCGGGCCTTTTTGCGGCCCACGACTTTTGCCCAGGTCTCACCCTTAGACCCGACAGCCGTGGGCTTCTCGCTCGAAGGAGCTCCTTCCGCGGGCTTTTTATTACCCTCCGCGGGCTTCTCCTTTTGAGGCGCAAGTCTCGGCGACTCCTCAGTTCTCCGTGTGTCCGCCGCCAAAGGCGGACGGAGAATTTCCGCCGGGAGACGCCGTGAAATCGCCTCCAGCCGAGCGTTAACCATGCTCCCGCACTGGAGCATGCAGATCCGGACAATGCGCTCGACCTCTTCGTCGGTGCGAGGGCTTGTCGGTTGCGGTGCGGGAGTCGGGGCCACTACAGGCGCGGCATCGGTGGACGTGCGTCGCTGCTGCTCTTCGCTCAGCGCAGCGACTTGCCGCCGGAGGTCCTCTAAATCATTTCTGAGGCGGCTGTTTTCCTCCTGTAACTTTGCGACCTCGTCAGAGGCCGTCCTGTTGAGGAGGATGCCAACCGCCTCCCTAATATCCGCGGCAGCCTCCTTTAAGCCACGGGTGAACGTGCCCTTTAGGCTGCCGGACTTGGTGGCTACCTTCAGGACTAAGTCCACCCCATCCAGAGCCAGCTGGCTTAAGGCCACCGCAGATGGCTCTCCCCCTTCCGCCGCAAGAGCAGCTCGTCGCTCGCGAGCACGTCGGGCCATTTCCGACACTTCGTCGGCCACGACGGCTTTGCGCTGCTCCCTCTTGGCGGCGTTAAGCTCCGCCTTTGAGCTCCCTAGCGAGGCACAGCTTTCACCGCCATCGCCAGGGTCCTCCGTAGTGAACCCCATGTCACTTTCTGCTTCACTAGCCGCCGAGGTATTGGAGCACACGAACCGTCCGTGCTTATCCCTCGGCGGCTGCGAAGCACTCGCCCCTCTCGATGCCTGCCGACCCCTCCCCGAAGTCGGCAACTTGGGGGCCGGCAGGCCTTCCTCTTCTGACGACCGGCACACTGGACGTTTCCTAGCGGAAGACGTCCCACGCGACCGATTTCCACCGCTTCCAGTGTCTAATTCAGCCTGGTTTTCTATCTCTACAGTTTTTTTTGTTTTTAAATATTTTGTTTTTTCCATGTTTTATCCCACGAGTGTGGAGGAAATAGCAGTCCATCCGAGCAGCGCCTCCTGTGCCCGGATAAGCCTATGTGTAACCCGTCAAGGGTGTCGGCCGGTACCCCGACGGGGGCAACGCTAACGACTGAACATTTACCCATCAGCCATGCAGCTCCTCACGGCGTGCCACGCTTGAGCTTCGGGTGATTTTTTAAAGAGGTTATCATCCTCGTGACTCCAGGCGGTTAAGCCAAGAGCCCTCGGCCCCAAAGGCGCCGCGAGACGTGATCCACGACACGCCAGAGGGATTCCGAGGTTCGAACGGTGGCAGGGTCGATACGGGTTCTTCCCATGCCTGCCCAGTGACCGGGTGAGGGAACACTGAGCCCATTCGGTTTCCTTTTTTACAGGGTGTGGTCCCTGAAAATCCCGCAATTACGGGTTGCCCGGCGTCGGCAAAAGCCGAGTGCACCTGGCACCTCACCGCGCATGTCGCATTCTCTGTTCCTCTCAACGGAGAGGATACAGGAAGCAACTAATAGGCCCTCCACTATCCAGACAAGCCTTCACCCAGCCAGTTTTGGTCCGCGACGGTTTCCCGCTACCACCCATATCTGAGTGGCGTTCCCCTATCCGCCACCTGGGGACGCGCCCGATGGGAGCTCTGGCAACTCCACACGGGAACCTAACCTAACCTAACCTTTTTTTTTTTTTTTTTTTTTTTACGTGGGGAAATCCTCATGGATACCTCCGGCTGCGGGGGCAACCGGAAGGTTATGCCGGACTCCTACCGGCTAAAACCCCACGATGCCTCCTCGCACGTGAGCGCGGGGCCGCGGGAATCCAAATTCTTCCGCAGCCCCACACTAGTGCTGGCCCGGTCTGTCCAGGCCTCGTCTCCTGCACGGGGTAGTGAGATGTTGTACTACCCCCCTACACGGCCTCCAACTCCACCTGCGCACCGGACCCCCCCGAGTTCAATGCGCGAAGGCCATGGGGCCAGGAAAAACTAGCACTCAGAAGCACTAGCCTTCCTGAACCCAGCGGCGGATCTGGTCTATGGCTCCGCCGCCAACCAAGATTCGGCTGCGGAGGGTAGGGAGAGCGGCGCCTCGCAATACCGACACTCCTCTCCCCCCGCAGCCCCACCACCACCGCATCATTAAACGGTGCGGCCCCGTCTGAGTCGCGGAGGATAGGGCGAGTGGCGCATCGCCATACCAGCACTCCTCTTCTTCCGCGACTCCACCTCGGCTGCAGCTGTAGAGGTTGCGGACTCCCCTCTCACCGCAGCCCCCCGACACACACATCCGAAGTGGGCTTCCCAAGCCCACTCGGAGTGGCCACCTCGGGCCGACCCTACACCACGGGCCAGCCAAGGGGTTCCTCTTCGTTCACCGCGGTTGACCAAGCCACGGCTACTAAGCCCCCCCGCCACGACAAGGCGAGAACCCGTTCGGGGGGGAACCTAACCTAACCTAACCTAACCTTTTTTTTTTTTTTTTTTTTTCGTGGGGAAATCCTCATGCATACCTCCGGCTGCGGGGGCAACCGGAAGGTTATGCCGGACTCCTACCGGCTAAAACCCCACGGTACCTCCTCGCACGTGTGCGCGGGGCCGCGGGAATCCAAATTCTTCCGCAGCCCCGCACTGGTGCTGGCCCGGTCTGTCCGGGCCTCGTCTCCTGCACGGGGTAGCGAGGTGTTCAGCTACCCCCCTCCACAGCCTCCAACTCCACCTGCGTATCGGACCCCCCCGAGTCCGATACGCGGAGGCCATGGGGCCAGGAAAATCGAGCGCTATGTAGCGTCCGCTTTCCCGACTCCAGCGGCGGATCTGGTCTCGGGCTCCGCCGCAACCAAGATTCGGCTGCGGAGGGTAGGGAGAGCGGCGCCTCGCAATACCGGCACTCCTCTCCCCCCGCAGCCCCACCACCACCGCATCAATGAACGGTGCGGCCCCGTCTGAGTCGCGGAGGATAGGGCGAGTGGCGCATCGCCATACCAGCACTCCTCTTCCTCCGCGACTCCACCTCGGCTGCAGCGGTAGAGGGTGCGGACTCCCCTCTCACCGCAGCCCCCCGACACACATCCGAAGTGGGCTTCCCAAGCCCACTCGGAGTGGCCACCTCGGGCCGGCCCTACACCACGGGCCAGCCAAGGGGTTCCTCTTCGTTCACCGCGGTTGACCAAGCCACGGCTACTAAGCCCCCCCGCCACGACAAGGCGGGAACCCGTTCGGGGGGGAACCTAACCTAACCTAACCTAACCTAACCTTTTTTTTTTTTTACATGGGGAAATGCCTACGCATACCCGCCTCGCGGGGGCAAGGACGGGTTATGTCGGACTCGCACCGACAAAAACCCCATGGTGTTCCACCCTCGGCGCATATTGGCAGGGCCACGGGAACGCTTTCGCACACTTCCGCGACCCCACCTGCGCTGGCCACCCCATGGCGGCCCCTCCTCTGGAGAGGACTACTGCTCCTCCATCACCCTCTCAGGTAAGGCGCACCAGAACACATGGCGCGCCCTCCTCCTCGGCCTCCAATTTCATGTGCGAAACGGACGCCCCCGTGTCCGATGCGCGAAGGCCATGGGGCCAGGAAAAACTAGCACTCAGAAGCACCAGCCTTCCCGACCCCAGCGGCGGATCTGGTCTATGGCTCCGCCGCCAACCAAGATTCGGCTGCGGAGGGTAGGGAGAGCGGCGCCTCGCAATACCGACACTCCTCTCCCCCCGCAGCCCCACCACCACCGCATCAACGGTGCGGCCCCGTTTGAGTCGCGGAAGATAGGGCGAGTGGCGCATCGCCATACCAGCACTCCTCTTCCTCCGCGACTCCACCTCGGCTGCAGCGGTAGAGGATGCGGACTCCCCTCTCACCGCAGCCCCCCGACACACATCCGAAGTGGGCTTCCCAAGCCCACTCGGAGTGGCCACCTCGGGCCGGCCCTACACCACGGGCCAGCCAAGGGGTTCCTCTTCGTTCACCGCGGTTGACCAAGCCACGGCTACTAAGCCCCCCCGCCACGACAAGGCGGGAACCCGTTCGGGGGGGAACCTAACCTAACCTAACCTAACCTTTTTTTTTTTCTTTTCGTGGGGAAATCCTCATGGATACCTCCGGCTGCGGGGGCAACCGGAAGGTTATGCCGGACTCTTACCGGCTAAAACCCCACGGTGCCTCCTCGCACATGCGCGCGGGGCCGCGGGAATCCAAATTCTTCCGCAGCCCCGCACTAGTGCTGGCCCGATCTGTCCGGGCCTCGTCTCCTGCACGGGGTAGCGAGGTGTTAAGCTACCCCCCTCCACAGCCTCCGACTCCACCTGCGTATCGGACCCCCCCGAGTCCGATACGCGGAGGCCATGGGGCCAGGAAAATCGAGCGCTATGTAGCGTCCGCTTTCCCGACCCCAGCGGCGGATCTGGTCTCGGGCTCCGCCACCAACCAAGATTCGGCTGCGGAGGGTAGGGAGAGCGGCGCCTCGCAATACCGGCACTCCTCTCCCCCCGCAGCCCCACCACCACCGCAGCAATTAACGGTGCGGCCCCGTCTGAGTCGCGGAGGATAGGGCGAGTGGCGTATCGCCATACCAGCACTCCTCTTCCTCCGCGACTCCGCCTCGGCTGCAGCGGTAGAGGGTGCGGACTCCCCTCTCACCGCAGCCCCCCGACACACATCCGAAGTGGGCTTCCCAAGCCCACTCGGAGTGGCCACCTCGGGCCGGCCCTACACCACGGGCCAGCCAAGGGGTTCCTCTTTGTTCACCGCGGTTGACCAAGCCACGGCTACTAAGCCCACCCGCCACGACAAGGCGGGAACCCGTTCGGGGGGGAACCTAACCTAACCTAACCTAACCTAACCTAACCGAGTTAGCGAAAGAGGCCGCCCTTAAATTAAAACGTAAACCGGATTACGGGAAATGCCCGATTTCATTCGTCAAGCGACAGATTCGTCTGGGTTCGCTTGACGAATGGAACCGACGTTACGTGGAAGGCGAAACAGCCTCCGTAACAAAGGTATTTTTCCCAGACGCCTTAAGCGCTTATCACATCATAAGAAAATTACATATAGACTCGCTCATGGTGCAAGTGATGACGGGACATGGCGGGTTTTCCGAATACTTGCATCGGTTCAAGTGCAAGGAAAGCCCGGCATGCGTCTGTGACCCGATGAAAGTAGAAAGCACAATACATATCATAACAGAGTGTACAGTTTATGGTAAGGAAAGAAATGATATAGAAACTGAATTACAAATAAAAATAAGAAAAGAAAACATATGTGAAATTATAAGAAACAAACATGTAAGAAGTAGATTTTTAAAATATTGCAAAGTTATAGCTAATAAGGTAGTACATAAGAACAAAAAATAGTAGAAAAAGGGAACTGTAAATTATAATAGGCATATAATGTAAACAGTCCCGTTAAATTTGTATAAATAATTAAAATAAAGTAGATTAAGGTATAATGATAAGTATAATGAATTAACAAAGTAAGACATATGTAATAGAAATAAGAACACTATTGTATAAAATTTACAAAAAAGAAAGTAAAAAAGAAAAAAGCAAAAAAAAAGATAAAATAAAAAGGTAAAAAGAAAAGAAAAACTAAAGAAATAAAAAATATAAAAAGAGGAAAAAAGTCCCTGATCTCCACGTTAGGGGGAACTAGAAAAAAAAAAAAAAAAAAAAAAAAAAAAACCTAACCTAACCTAACCTAACCTTTTTTTTTTTTTTTTTTTTTTTTTTTTTTTTTTTTTTTTTTTTTTTTTTACATGGGGAAATGCCTACGCATACCCGCCTCGCGGCGGCAAGGACGGGTTATGTCGGACTGGCACCGACTAAAACCCCATGGTGTTCCACCCTCGTCGCATATTGGCAGGGCCACGGGAACGCTTTCGCACACTTCCGCGGCCCCACCTGCGCTGGCCGCCCCATGGCGGCCCCTCCTCGGGAGAGGACCACGCCTCTCCCATCTCCTTCTCCGGTAAGGCGCACCAGAACACATGGCGCGCCCTCCTCCTCGGCCTCCAATTTCAAATGCGCAACGTACGCCCCCGTGTCCGATGCGCGAAGGCCATAGGGCTAGGAAAAACTAACACTCAGGAGTAACAGCCTTCCTGACCCCAGCGGCGGATCTGGTCTATGGCTCCGCCGCCAACCAAGATTCGGCTGCGGAGGGTAGGGAGAGCGGCGCCTCGCAATACCGGCACTCCTCTCCCCCCGCAGCCCCAACACCACCGCATCAATCAACGGTGCGGCCCCGTATGAGTCGCGGAGGATAGGGTGAGTGGCGCATCGCCATACCAACACTCCTCTTCCTCCGTGACTCCACCTCAGCCGTAGCGGTAGAGGGTGCGGACTCCCCTCTCACCGCAGCCCCCCGACACACATCCGTAGTGGGCTCACCAAGCCCACTCGGAGTGGCCACCTCGGGCCGGCCCTACACCACGGGCCAGCCAAGGGGTTCCTCTTTGTTCACCGTGGGTGACCAAGCCACGGCTACTAAGCCCCCCGCCACGACAAGGCGGGAACCCGTTCGGGGGGGAACCTAACCTAACCTTTTTTTTTTTTTTTTCGTGGGGAAATCCTCATGGATACCTCCGGCTGCGGGGGCAACCGGACGGTTATGCCGGACTCTTACCGGCTAAAACCCCACGGTGCCTCCTCGCACATGCGCGCGGGGCCGCGGGAATCCAAATTCTTCCGCAGCCCCGCACTAGTGCTGGCCCGATCTGTCCGGGCCTCGTCTCCTGCACGGGGTAGCGAGGTGTTAAGCTACCCCCCTCCTCAGCCTCCAACTCCACCTGCGTATCGGACCCCCCCGAGTCCGATACGCGGAGGCCATGGGGCCAGGAAAATCGAGCGCTATGTAGCGTCCGCTTTCCCGACACCAGCGGCGGATCTGGTCTCGGGCTCCGCCGCCAACCAAGATTCGGCTGCGGAGGGTAGGGAGAGCGGCGCCTCGCAATACCGGCACTCCTCTCCCCCCGCAGCCCCACCACCACCGCATCAATTAACGGTGCGGCCCCGTCTGAGTCGCGGAGGATAGGGCGAGTGGCGCATCGCCATACCAGCACTCCTCTTCCTCCGCGACTCCACCTCGGCTGCAGCGGTAGAGGGTGCGGACTCCCCTCTCACCGCAGCCCCCCGACACACATCCGAAGTGGGCTTCCCAAGCCCACTCGGAGTGGCCACCTCGGGCCGGCCCTACACCTCGGGCCAGCCAAGGGGTTCCTCTTTGTTCACCGCGGTTGACCAAGCCGCGACTACTAAGCCTCCCCGCCACGACAAGGCGGGTACCCGTTCGGGGGGGGAACCTAACCTTTTTTTTTTTTTTTTTTTCGTGGGGAAATCCTCATGGATACCTCCGGCTGCGGGGGCAACCGGAAGGTTATGCCGGACTCCTACCGGCTAAAACCCCACGGTACCTCCTCGCACGTGTGCGCGGGGCCGCGGGAATCCAAATTCTTCCGCAGCCCCGCACTAGTGCTGGCCCGGTGTGTCCGGGCCTCGTCTCCTGCACGGGGTAGCGAGGTGTTCAGCTACCCCCCTCCACAGCCTCCAATTCCACCTGCGTATCGGACCCCCCCGAATCCGATATGCGGAGGCCATGGGGCCAGGAAAATCGAGCGCTTAGTAGTGCCCGCTTTCCCGACCCCAGCGGCGGATCTGGTCTATGGCTCCGCCGCCAACCAAGATTCGGCTGCGGAGGGTAGGGAGAGCGGCGCCTCGCAATACCGACACTCCTTTCCCCCCCGCAGCCCCACCACCACCGCATCAACGGTGCGGCCCCGTTTGAGTCGCGGAGGATAGGGCGAGTGGCGCATCGCCATACCAGCACTCCTCTTCCTCCGCGACTCCACCTCGGCTGCAGCGGTAGAGGGTGCGGACTCCCCTCTCACCGCAGCCCACGACACACATCCAAAGTGGGCTTCCCAAGCCCACTCGGAGTGGCCACCTCGGACCGGCCCTACACCTCGGGCCAGCCAAGGGGTTCCTCTTCGTTCACCGCGGTTGACCAAGCCACGGCTACTAAGCCCCCCCGCCACGACAAGGCGGGAACCCGTTCGGGGGGGTTCGGGGGGGAACCTAACCTAACCTAACTTAACCTAACTTTTTTTTTTTTTTTTACATGGGGAAATGCCTACGCATACCCGCCTCGCGGGGGCAAGGACGGGTTATGTCGGACTCGCACCGACTAAAACCCCATGGTGTTCCACCCTAGTCGCATATTGGCAGGGCCACGGGAACGCTTTCGCACACTTCCGCGGCCCCACCTGTGCTGGCCGCCCCATGGCGGCCCCTCCTCGGGAGAGAAACACTCCTCCCCCATCTCCTTCTCCGGTAAGGCGCACCAGAACACATGGCGCGCCCTCCTCCTCGGCCTCCAATTTCACATGCGCAACGGACGCCCCCGTGTCCGATGCGCGAAGGCCATGGGGCCAGGAAAAACTAGCACTCAGGAGCACCAGCCTTCCTGACCCCAGCGGCGGATCTGGTCTATGGCTCCGCCGCCAACCAAAATTCGGCTGCGGAGGGTAGGGAGAGCGGCGCCTCGCAATACCGGCACTCCTCTCCCCCCGCAGCCCCACCACCACCGCATCAACGGTGCGGCCCCGTTTGAGTCGCGGAGGATAGGGCGAGTGGCGCATCGCCATACCAACACTCCTCTTCCTCCGCGACTCCACCCCGGCTGCAGAGGTAGGGGTGGGGAGGACACCCCTCTCGCAGCAGCCCACCGACACACATCCGAAGTGGGCTCGTCAAGCCCACTCGGAGTGGCCACCTCGGGCCGGCCCTACACCACGGGCCAGCCAAGGGGTTCCTCTTTGTTCACCGTGGTTGACCAAGCCACGGCTACTAAGCCCCCCCGCCACGACAAGGCGGGAACCCGTTCGGGGGGGACCTAACCTAACCTTTTTTTTTTTTTTTTCGTGGGGAAATTTTCATGGATACCTCCGGCTGCGGGGGCAACCGGAAGGTTATGCCGGACTCCTAACGGCTAAAACCCCACGGTACCTCCTCGCACGTGTGCGCGGGGCTGCGGGAATACAAATTCCTCCGCAGCCCCGCACTAGTGCTGGCCCGGTCTATCCGGGCCTCGTCTCCTGCACGGGGTAGCGAGGTGTTAAGCTACCCCCCTCCACAGCCTCCAACTCTACCTGCGTATCGGACCCCCCCGAGTCCGAAACGCGGAGGCCATGGGGCCAGGAAAATCGAGCGCTTTGTCGCATCCGTTTTCCCGACCCCAGCGGCGGATCTGGTCTCGGGCTCCGCCGCCAACCAAGTTTCGGCCGCGGAGGGTAGGGAGAGCGGCGCCTCGCAATACCGACACTCCTCTCCCCCCGCGGCCCCACCACCACCGCATCAACGGTGCGGCCCCGTTTGAGTCGCGGAGGATAGGGCGAGTGGCGCATCGCCATACCAGCACTCCTCTTCCTCCGCGACTCCACCTCGGCTGCAGCGGTAGAGGGTGCGGACTCCCCTCTCACCGCAGCCCACGACACACATCCGAAGTGGGCTTCCCAAGCCCACTCGGAGTGGCCACCTCGGGCCGGCCCTACACCTCGGGCCAGCCAAGGGGTTCCTCTTTGTTCGCCGCGGTTGACCAAGCCACGGCTACTAAGACCCCCGCCACGACAAGGCCGGAACCCGTTCGGGGGGGAACCTAACCTAACCTTTTTTTTTTTTTTCGTGGGGAAATCCTCATGGATACCTCCGGCTGCGGGGACAACCGGAAGGTTATGCCGGACTCCTACCGGCTAAAACCCCACGGTGCCTCCTCGCACGTGCGCGCGGGGCCGCGGGAATCCAAATTCTTCCGCAGCCCCACACTAGTGCTGGCCCGGTCTGTCCAGGCCTCGTCTCCTGCACGGGGTAGCGAGGTGGTCAGCTACCCCCCTCCACGGCCTCTTTTTCCACCTGCGTATCGGACCTCCCCGATTTCAAAACGCGGAGGCCATGGGGCCAGGAAAAACTAGCTTTCAGAAGCACCAGCCTTCCTGACCCCAGCGGCGGATCTGGTCTATGGCTCCGCCGCCAACCAAGATTCGGCTGCGGAGGGTAGGGTGAGCGGCGCCTCGCAATACCGGCACTCCTCTCCCCCCGCAGCCCCACCACCACCGCATCAACCAACGGTGCGGCCCTGTCTGAGTCGCGGAGGATAGGGCGAGTGGCGCATCGCCATACCAACACTCCTCTTCCTCCGCGACTCCACCTCGGCTGCAGCGGTAGAGGGTGCGGACTCCCCTCTCACCGCAGCCCCCCCACACACATCCGAAGTGGGCTTCCCAAGCCCACTCGGAGTGGCCACCTCGGGCCGGCCCTACACCTCGGGCCAGCCAAGGGGTTCCTCTTTGTTCACCGCGGTTGACCAAGCCACGGCTACTAAGCCCCCCCGCCACGACAAGGCGGGAACCCGTTCGGGGGGGAACCTAACCTAACCTAACCTAACCTTTTTTTTTTTTTTCGTGGGGAAATCCTCATGGATACCTCCGGCTGCGGGGGCAACCGGAAGGTTATGCCGGACTCTTACCGGCTAAAACCCCACGGTGCCTCCTCGCACATGCGCGCGGGGCCGCGGGAATCCAAATTCTTCCGCAGCCCCGCACTAGTGCAGGCCCGATCTGTCCGGGCCTCGTCTCCTGCACGGGGTAGCGAGGTGTTAAGCTACCCCCCTCCACAGCCTCCAACTCCACCTGCGTATCGGACCCCCCCGAGTCCGATACGCGGAGGCTATGGGGCCAGGAAAATCGAGCGCTATGTAGCGTTCGCTTTCCCGACCCCAGCGGCGGATCTGGTCTCGGGCTCCGCCGCCAACCAAGATTCGGCTGCGGAGGGTAGGGAGAGCGGCGCCTCGCAATACCGGCACTCCTCTCCCCCCGCAGCCTCACCACCACCGCATCAATTAACGGTGCGGCCCCGTCTGAGTCGCGGAGGATAGGGCGAGTGGCGCATCGCCATACCAGCACTCCTCTTCCTCCGCGACTCCACCTCGGCTGCAGCGGTAGAGGGTGCGGACTCCCCTCTCACCGCAGCCCCCCGACACACATCCGAAGTGGGCTTCCCAAGCCCACTCGGAGTGGCCACCTCGGGCCGGCCCTACAAACTTTTTTTTTTTTTCGTGGGGAAATCCTCATGGATACCTCCGGCTGCGGGGACAACCGGAAGGTTATGCCGGACTCCTACCGGCTAAAACCCCACGGTGCCTCCTCGCACGTGCGCGCGGGGCCGCGGGAATCCAAATTCTTCCGCAGCCCCACACTAGTGCTGGCCCGGTCTGTCCAGGCCTCGTCTCCTGCACGGGGTAGCGAGGTGGTCAGCTACCCCCCTCCACGGCCTCTTACTCCACCTGCGTATCGGACCTCCCCGAGTCCAAAACGCGGAGGCCATGGGGCCAGGAAAAACTAGCACTCAGAAGCACCAGCCTTCCTGACCCCAGCGGCGGATCTGGTCTATGGCTCCGCCGCCAACCAAGATTCGGCTGCGGAGGGTAGGGAGAGCGGCGCCTCGCAATACCGGCACTCCTCTCCCCCCGCAGCCCCACCACCACCGCATCAATGAACGGTGCGGTCCCGTCTGAGTCGCGGAGGATAGGGCGAGTGGCGCATCGCCATACCAGCACTCCTCTTCCTCCGCGACTCCACCTCGGCTGCAGCGGTAGAGGGTGCGGACTCCCCTCTCACCGCAGCCCCCCGACACACATCCGAAGTGGGCATCCCAAGCCCATTCGGAGTGGCCACCTCGGGCCGGCCCTACACCACGGGCCAGCCAAGGGGTTCCTCTTTGTTCACCGCGGTTGACCAAGCCACGGCTACTAAGCCCCCCCGCCACGACAAGGCGGGAACCCGTTCGGGGGGGGGGGGGCTACAAACCTAACCTAACCTAACCTAACCTAACCAACTACAACTTTGCTTATAACTTTCATAAAACTTCGTCTTTTTTGTTCAATTTTTTTTCTAAATAATACAGCTAATTGCTCCCCATATTACCCTATAGTTTTCTTATTGAATTTTCACTGTTATATTATAAATTTTCACATTTTTCATTCTTTTATAGTAGTAAATTCACAAATAAAACATAAAATCTTCTCTAACTTTGCATAAAATTTGTCTTTTCTGTTCATATTTTCTTGTTATATAGTGTAACTAATTGCCGCCTGTAATTCCATCTAGTTTTTTTATACAATTTTCACAGTAAAATTACAAATTTTCATATAATTCGTTTTCTTAGAGTCGTATTTTCATAAAATTTTTAAAATTTTTTGAAATTTGCTTTTATTTCACTCTTTTTGCTTCTGTAAGGTCCGTCTATAGTATGTGCCAAATCGATTGAGAAAAACGGACAATGACCTTTCGGTCGTTTAACCAGGGGTTACAAACCTTCAATATATAGGCACATTTTATATGTAGTACTTTCTTTATTTATAATGATTTTTTTATAATGATTGATATAATATATATTTATTAACTATTATTAAAAAGTTATGTGAAAGATCGCTGTAGAAGAAAAATCATCTATTGTTATAAAGTACTTTATTCATTTAACAACAAAAAACATTAATTTATAACACATATAAAGATTCGAGTGATAACGACACCGAATAAGTACGTACTTATGCAAAAGATAAAACTTTATTTTTAATATTATATAAGAACTTTATTTTTATTCGGTGCAATCATCACTCGTATCTTCACTTGATGAACTATCTGTAACATTAATTATAAAGCGATCTGCAGTTTGGTCAATTCTATCATCCATGCCACGCATTTTTTGTTCAACCTTAAGGACATGCTGAACACAGTTTTTCCATTTATCTGGCGTGATTTGAGTTAAACCATCTTTAAGTAAATTTTTAACATCTTTTAACTTGAAAGTTGTATTTTTTCGTGCAACGTACCCTTTCACATCTGCCCACACAAGTTCAATGGGGTTAAGCTCACAGTGATAAGGAGGTAACCTTACCACTGTGATGCTTTTTTCTTTTGCCATCTCGTCGGTGACGTAACTTCGATAGTTATCTTTAACTGCCTTTATTTTTTCCATTAAGTGGGTCTTTGTGTCCGAGGGCACGTATGCGATCTGTTTAGATTCTAGCCATTCCTGCATATTTTGTTTCCGCCAAGACATTGTTGGGGTTTTTTCTAAACGTCTGGAGTGGTAACTAGCGTTATCCATAACTATGACATCGCCGCTTTGCAGTTTTTCTATTACTTTTCTAAACCAGTCCTCGAAATGGAGAGCGTCCATACTCTCATGGTAGTCACCAGTAGATGATGATTCAAATACCCAATCACATCCCTCCAAAAAGCCATTTTCATTGCCAACGTGTACAACTATTAATCGCTTTCCTTTACCCGAAGGGGCTTTCGCGCCAGTAGAGTAGCCTTCTAACCGTGATTGACGAGAAGATTCAATTGTGGTGTCTTCCCATACCTTTCCCATAGTATGACCTGCGTTAATCCATGTTTCGTCAAGGTAAAAAATGTTACGTCCCTCGTTTCTTAATATTTGTATTTCTCTCAAATATCTGGTACGCCACAGAACTATCTCTGGGCGATCTATTAGACCACTTTTTCTGTTTCTCTTTATATATTTGAATTTTAAATGGCGCAACACACGTCGCAGGGAAGTTTTGCTCAAGTTTGGCAACTGGTCATCTTGATTTATACTGAGCAAAATTTTGTCTAAAGTCGGTAATTCTCCTGCAAGAAAGAACTGATGCACTTTCGCTCTTATAGCCGATTTATCAAAATCGTCCAACTTGTCAATTACAGACTTTTTTCTTTTATTAATTATTCCCTTTTCTGGTATTTTATGGGAATCTCTATACACGCTTAATACGCGATATATAGTGCTCTTGCTGACTCCTGAGATCTCCGAAACCTTTTCTACCATATTAACGTTTGAAGGATACACGTCTTCGGGCCAGGTGTTTTTGACATATTTGTATACATTAATGATAATCTCTTGTTCCCCGACCGACAAAGTGGTAGGTTTTCTCTTTTTTACTGGTGACGTTAAAGGTGCTCCAGAAGATGGGCCTGTAAATAAATGACAAAAATATACTACCATAGTACTACATCACATAAATACATATTGTTTTAGAAAATAAATACCACATGGTCACATAAAAAGAGCGCTTTAAGAAATAGAAAGGCTACGTCGTCGCATTTGTACCTATTTGTACGTACCTGCTACGTTTATTTATGGGTCGGCGACGTCTCTTTCCACTTGATGTTGAAGGACCGGGTCCTTCACCAAATTCTCCTGAACTCATGTCGATTTAGTAACGACCGTCACAGTAAAACTAATATAACAGATTCAAAAAACAAAAACTTAACGATATAACAAATTTAACAGTAAAAACTCAACTAAAACAATGCAATGAATGCTATGAATTACCCGAGACGTACACACGCAAGCGCTATCCGAACACGAATGAAAACAAAATGGCGGACCGGCCCAAAAAAGGTGACGCATCTCTGGCTGCCATTGTCACGTTTCTTTTAGAACGAACTGACGTAACGCGCGTTTTGTTTATTTTAAAGGGATGAATTTGCAAAAGCTCAATATGGTGATTATATTGCTTCAAATATTTTTTTAATATGAAACTGTTATTAAATGAATTGCTGCGTTACTTACCATAAATTGAAATATAAAATATAACACATTTTTCGCGATGTACCGTAAGATTTTACTATGTTTATAGGAACCACAGACAATATTATTTAAGAAACAAAAAAACAAAACATATGTGCTGACCTAGAAGTGGGAATAATATCAATATTTAAATATTGTTATCACATCTAAATTGAGATTTTGTAAGTTACGCCTTTTGACACTCGGCTCATATCTGAGGTCATTGTCCGTTTTTCTCAATCGATATGGCACATACTATAGTGTAGAAACTGCCATCTGCACTCAAATCTGTAAAATAAAACACGCGGAATTAGAGAAAAAGACCTCCCACCCTCCCTGTTTTCGTTACTTAAGTAAATTTTCATACTTCTCATTATAAATCATAATTATTTTCGTTTTTTTCATTTAGATTTTTTTTTATATAGCGTCATTTATTGTTCCTTGTTTTTTCACATAGTTTTCTTTATACATTTTCACATTTAAATAATTTATTTTCATATAATTTGATTTTCTAATAGTAGTTAATTCATAAAACTTTAAAACATTTTTTTTAAGTCTTCGCTTATTCCGCCCACCCTTTCGGTATTTATTACTTAAGTGATTTTACATCACACAAATGTCAACTTTCAAAAACACTTGTTCTGAAGTCGATCTCAGCCAAGAATCCATTAAAGCGACTAACAGGGCTGAAGATCCCATCCATATAACCGACGACGAATACGAAGAGGCACGGTCTGACCCCGGGTTAAATCTGAACGAAGCACCTCGCAAAAATATTAGAAAACATAAATTTTATCCAGCAAAATTTAGACGGCAATAGAAGCGTTACGCGCCAGAATAAAGATAACATCAAAAAATATAGGTACTCGTAGCTTGTTGAGAGAAGACGTGTTTCTGTAATTGTGGAAAGAAAAAAATTGATAAATGGTGAAATATCTACAAAATTTTAGTATTGAGTTGTATCAGAGTGTTCAATAGATAAAAAGCTAACGAAGTGTTGTAAAACGGTAATTAAATAGTGTCTGAATAAGTGCTAAAACTAAAAAGTAGTTTTGAAATCATCCATTGCTAACGGAAAAATTTAACTGTGAACAAAGGATTGGACTTTGTACTCATTATTATCTACTCATTGTTATTAAGAAGAAATCGTAAAAAGTTCATACGAATTAAAAATTTCGCAACTTATGATCAGTTACTTAGTGGTCTAGTGGCTTGCACATAGTTTAACGGCTAACCCAACACTCGTTAGGGCGTAAGATCAAATCCCCGCATAAAGTTTTTATTTTGGTTTATTTTATTTTATTTTTTCTCTTTAATACTTACAACGTTTTAAAAATTGGTTATATAAAGTTTTTATTTTGGTTTATTTTATTTTATTTTTTCTCTTTAATACTTACAACGTTTTAAAAATTGGTTATATACGATGTCGTCACAGAAGACTTGTGCCGGGTGTCATAATTCTCTGCCAAGGAGGGAGTATATGATTTGTGTCACGTGTAAGCTTGGATACGATTTGCTTTGCGCAAACTTGACATCTAAACACTTCTATCAGATGGATGCAGAAAGTAGGAATAAATGGAACTGCCAACAATGTCGCAGTAAGCTACCAAAAACAGGTAATTCGAATACTCCTGTACGTATAACTAATCATCCCATTGCTTCTAAGGAAGATTCCATCCTGAGTCCTAGTGAGGAGAGTAATGTTACTACGAGAATAAAAAATAAATGTTCCAAGTCTGGTAACAGTGATTCTTGTGTAACTGAGGAGAGGTTGCGCATGATTATAAAACAGGAAATTACTGACACTATTAAATCTCTAGTATCCGAGCACCTAGCGAACTTAAACCTTCAAGTATCTGGGTTTCAAGAGTCCCTGTCATTTATAAGCAAACAATACGATGATCTTATGCAGTCTGTTAACGAGAAATCAGAAACAATCAATAGACTGGTTTCAAAGAACGAAAAATTAACAACACAGGTTAAAAACCTGACGGACAGACTAGGGCAGATAGAGCGAAATATGCGCGTTTGTAACGTGGAAATTACAGGTATTCCCGAACACAAGTCAGAGAACCTCCTGAGCACTGTTGAACAACTTGGTAGAATTGTCGAGAGTCCTATTGCTGAATCTGATATATTACATGTAACAAGAATTGCCAAATTAAACAAGGAGAGCAATCGTCCTCGTTCTGTCATCGTAAAGCTTCGCAGTCAGCGACACCGCGATGAATTATTGGCTGCAGTGACACGATTCAACAAAAAGAACAAGGATAATAAGCTCAACACCGAGCATCTTGGACTCGGAGGACGTCGCGAGCCCGTATTCGTATCTGAACACCTGATGCCCACAAATAAACATTTACATGCTGCAGCCCGAAAGAAAGCCAAGGAGGCTGGGTTCATGTTTGTGTGGATACGGGATGGAAGAATTCTTGCGAGGAAAAACGAACAAAGTCATGCTATTTATATTAAAGACGACGAAAGCTTAAAATTATTGCTTTAAAATTAGCCAAGTAGTAGTCAATAGAAATTTTTGCCACAATGCCTGTAAATATTTATTATCAAAATGTGCGGGGCTTAAGAACTAAAACAGAGGATGTCTTTAAAAATATTCTGATTAATAACTACAACGTAATTGTATTTACTGAAACGTGGCTCAATAGTAATATAACGAACTTAGAATTTATAGATAAGCGTTATACTGTTTATAGGAGAGATCGATTGTGCTCAGAAACTACTAAAAAAGACGGAGGGGGGGTTTTAGTCGCTGTTTCTAGGGATATACCTTCTTTCAGACATTCAAGCTGGGAGAGCGATGCGGAGGATCTATGGGTCTCAATTGATATAAAAACAAATAACATTGTTACCAAAATACTAATTTGTGTGGTATACCTTCCTCCACCAGTAAACCTGGAAAGCCTTACTCGGTTTTTAGAGCATACTAACGATATTTTGGACAAAGCTGATCAAGTTATAATGTTGGGAGACTTCAACATGGGCTTCATCGGTTGGTCTCGCAGTGTGGACGGTGTTTCATGCAGTGCATTTAATTATGATTCACCACAGGGTCTGGCACTCACTGATTTCATGGCGCTAAATAATATTACACAAATGAACCCTATTCCTAACGAGGATGGCAGAGTGCTGGACCTTGTTCTAACCAACTGTGTTCCTTTAGAGGTTTCTAACTCCTTAAATGTTATAAGTAAAATTGACCGAAAGCATCCTCCGTTATTGATTACTGTACCGGAACTAAAACCGAACTTACTTAAACCAGCCCAAAAACCTCGACACAACTTTTTCAAAGCGAACTATGATCTAATCTTAGCTCATCTTAGGGAAATTAATTGGTCACAACAGTTCGATAGGTGTCAAAACGTTAACGAGATGACCACAGTATTTTACCGTATTTTAAACAATGCCGTGAAAACATACGTCCCTATTTCGAAGCCAAAAAAAAGCAGGTTCCCCTCATGGTTTAGCAGGTCTCTGATCAGAATAATCTTGGAAAAAGAAAGCAAGAGAAAAAAATTTGTGAAATACAAAAATCCACGCGATAGGTTGGAGTATGAATTACTTCGTGAGCGAAGTAAGAAAATAATAGACGCATGCCTACAAAGTTATAAAAAACGGGTCGAGGGTAATATTGTCAGGAATCCTAAATATTTCTGGAACTATATTAAGGATAGGCGAGGTGGTGAAACTACTATACCTGCCGAAATGAGCCTTGATGACGAAATTGCAAACACTGGTACAAAAATTGCAGAACTATTTGCTAAAAATTTTTCATCAGTGTTTAGTAACACAGTATTACCTGATAGCCTAGAGTCCGCAGTGCACGGTTTGCCATATTTGAGTGTAATTAGATTCAGTGAACATGAAATTAAACGTGCCATTAAAAAACTAGATATCTTCAAGGGTGCCGGTCCGGATGAGATCCCTCCTGTTTTTGTAAAGCGCTGCGGTCCTACTCTTACTCTGCCACTGTCACTTCTTTTCAATAGATCTTTGCATGACGGGGTATTTCCTGAATTGTGGAAAAAAGCTAAGATCGTTCCAGTGTACAAGAAGGGTGACAGCAGTGACATCAAAAACTACCGTCCTATATCCATACTTTCTTGTATACCTAAGCTGTTTGAATCCCTTGTTTGCCCAATTGTCACGCGCCACTTGGAAAGTCGGATGTCAGAATTTCAACATGGGTTTCGAAAAGGACGTTCTATCAAAACGAACTTGGTGTCATTTATGTCCTATCTAAGTAAAGAAATAGATAGACGCCAACAAGTAGACTGTATATACATGGATTTCTCGAGCGCTTTTGATAAGGTGTGTCACTCGCTTCTTATACATAAATTGAGCGGGTCTGGTATTGGTGGGACCTTACTGGAATGGTTTAATTCATACCTAGCAAAAAGACTTCAGTTTGTGGTGCTGAACGGTCACATATCACATGAGTATGTTGCATGTTCAGGAGTACCACAGGGATCCCACTTAGGCCCTGTTCTCTTCTCGGTGTTTATAAATGACATTACCTCATCTATAAATTACTGTAAATACTCACTTTTTGCCGATGATTTAAAAATATTCAAAACCGTTACTTCAAATAATGATGTGGAGCTCATCCAAGCTGATCTCGATGGAATAAATATGTGGTGCAAATTGAACGGCATGATTATTAATACGAAGAAATCTTATCACATTAAGTACACAAAGAAAAAAGTTCAATTGCCATCATCGTATAAATTAGAGCTAGATACGTTACAGGAGGTTAAGGAGATTCGAGATTTGGGCGTAACAATGGACACGAAATTGAAATTCAAAGTGCACATGGACAAAACTGTAAAAGAAGCGGCCAGGATGTTAGGTTTCCTTAAAAGAAATACCAAAGGATTTGTTTCTCCTCAAACCAAAATAATCCTTTATAACTCACTGGTTCGCAGCAAACTAGAATTTGCATCAGTTGTGTGGAGTCCCCAATACGCGGCACCATCTCAACGTCTGGAGAGACTACAAAGATCCTTTACTAGATACCTGACATATCACACTTCCGGCATCTCTCATAAGGCCACCTATGACTTGCGGCTGAAACACTTTAAAATGATGTCACTTTATAATCGCCGCATAATATTAGATATAACATTCCTCAAAAAGCTGTTGTCAGGACAGATGGCATGCAGTGAATTGCTTAATGAAATAAATTTCAAAATCCCGTACAGATATCCACGAAATCCTCTCACTAACATACTTGTTGTACCAGTAAGTAGAACAAATGCTCTAAAACATTCTCCATTATCAAGGATGTGTTCTGAGTACAATCGATTCTCCGCGTCCATTAAAGATTTTGATATTTTTCATGACTCAGTGACAAATCTGAAAAAAAAGCTTACCGCACATTTCTGTTGGTAAATTAGATTTGTAATTTAATATTTATGCTACTAAATTTCTTCTTTTTGTTATACTTTTGATTTTTGATTTTTGATTTTTACTTATTAATTTGCTGCAACTCAAAATTTGTAAATTGAAATTTATTTGAACTTGATTTAATTTAATGTCTTCTAATGAGAGTGATGTATGCACCAGTAATTGGCATGCATACCAAACTATTTATAAGACGAAGATTATTGTAATGTTTTGTATGTTATGCTGTTGGTGTGTCAATAAATAAATAAATAAAAAATCGCTGGATGAAATTAATCGCAGTTCTCAACAATTGTTCGACCAAGTGAAAACCGTTTTACGGCATTCAATTTCATCAGCCGAAAATAAAACTGTGACAATCATCAGGAACACTATTAAAGAAGAGCTCTTAAAGTTTACCCAAAAACCTCAACAACTATACACTCAGCCATTGCAACGTCCACCTCTATCACCTTCAGCCACTACATCACCACTATCGTACGCTAACGCTGTTAAATCTTCCACGCCTGTAAAGAAATCTATTCCCATAACAAAACCGGCAATCATTGTTGGTGCGAAGCAGCCAGTTTCTTCTCCACAAGAAACTATTAGTGCTTGGCGGAAAAGTGTACACTTTAAGCACTATACCTTCAGTCCCGCTGACGTCAAGCAAGTATCTAAGAATAAACTCAGAGTAGAGTTCGATAACGAAGAACAACGGGATAAAGTTATTGACGCCGCAAATCAGCCAGATAGCTTGGTTAACGCTGATATAGCCAAGAAACTGAGGCCTATGATAATATTAAAGGGCGTCTATATCGACACCCCAGCAGCTGAACTCAAAGAAATTATTATAAATCAAAACCCAAGCATAAAAAGTGAAATAAAAACTCCTGACGATATAACCTTCCGTTTCATAAAAAATAATAAAAATAAAAAAACTATACAACCCTGTTTTTATGGTCACTCCTCAAATTTGGAGAACTGTTATAGAACTACAGAAATTAAATATTGATCATCAGAGAGTACATACTGAAGACCACCCAGCGTATCTTCATTGTTACAAGTACCTTAAATTCGGTCACACGAAGAAACATTGCACAGAAGACAAAACAATTTGCTCCTACTGCTCATCATTTGTCCACTCCTACAAAGATTGCCCAGTCAAAAAGGACGAAACTAAAGTCAACTGTTACAACTGCTCACAACATTGCAAGAAATATAATTTGAATTTAAATACTCAACATAGTGCCACGTCGCTACTTTGTCCCCGCTTACAAAAACAGATAGAAAGCTGCAAAAACAGGACTGACTATGGACAACAGAAATAGAAACAATACAATCTCTAAAAATCACCCCGCAATAAAATGTTTACAAATTAACCTTGACAGGGGCTATGCAGCAACACACGAAATGTTTACATATATTAACAATAATCAAATTGATGTAGTTTTTATCAGCGAACCATATGTAGGTAAAAATAGCTCTATGAATCCATGCCCTAATTACAATATTTATCAGTTCCCAACTGATCGTCATGTTAAAGCATGTATTCTTGTAAGACAGAGAATTGGATGTACCTTGGGTATGTCCGAATATTCTTCTCCAAATCTGTGCATTGTGCAAATTGTCATCCGCGGTAAAAAAATCTTTTTAATAAGTGCATACGCAGAACCTAGGAACGATGAATTTAACACAATCAATTCATTAGATTTCTTCCTCCAGAATAATCCAAACTCGATACACATTATTGTTGGAGATTTCAATGGATGGCACCCCCTACGGGATTCAGTGCGAGCCAACCGCCGTGGTAACAGCATCGTAAACCTGATCACGACCAATAATCTAAACATTTGTAACATCGGCACCGATCCCACTTTTGAAACAGTCTCTCATAACATCCATCGGGAATCAATTATAGACCTAACTCTCACCTGCAACTCACCGCCAAATCAAATATCAAACTGGATAGTTACAAAAGAATGTAGTCCAACATCTAGTCATAATGGTATTATTTTCGAATTACATATGAATAAAAGTTCATTAACAAGAGCCAAAAAACTGTCCACCTTCAAGTACAACACACAAAATATAAAATGAGACGAGATAAAAGAAGTATTTCAAAAACGAATTAGTGAAAACTTAGACCTAGCTATCAATATTGAGCATCTTAACACTACAGAGCTTGAAAAATATGTCTCAAAATTAACGTCGGTTATTCAAAATGTTTGCAATAAACTGTTTCCACAAAAAGGCGAACGCGCCCTTAGAGCTCCGTGGTGGAATGAAAAACTAGAGAGTCTTAAACAAAAAGTTATAAAAAACCACCACAAACTACAACAACTAAAGCGTCATAAAAAACCCATGACCGACGCACTATCTGAAAAAGAAAAGCTAAAAAATGAATATTCGCAAGCAATAAGAGCTGAATCAACAAAACACTTCAAAGAATTTTGTAATAAGCAAGGAAAAGAGGACGTTTGGAGCGTTACGAATAGATTATTAAAAACAACACCACTAACAAAGCCTCCTACTACTCTTAAAACTAAATCTGGTAACTACACCTCAACCACCCAAGAGACCGCTGAAACTTTCCTTAAAGAGTACTTTTCTGAAGATGAACCGGACACAAATCCACGGCATACAACGATAAGGAGACTATCTAAAAAAAATACCTGTAACGCTAACAGAACCTCCATTCACAGTCGACGAAATAATAAATGCAGTATCCTCCATGAACCCCAAGAAATCTCCAGGTCTTGACCAGCTCACAGCCGATATCTGTACAAACTTTATTAAATTATTCCCATCTGTGGTAACTAAGCTAATGAATAGATGCCTTCAACTCTCGTACTTTCCAAAAGCTTGGAAAGTTGCTTATATCAAAGTCATACCAAAGCCTAATAAAAGCGAACCAACAACATCTTCATACAGACCAATAGGCCTAATAAATGTCTTCGGAAAGGTTCTAGAAAAACTTATTACGAAACGATTAAAACATCGTCTTCATGTAACGGGCACCATGAGTAACATGCAGTTTGGATTTAAAGAACAGACATCAACAACTAATGCTATCCAGAAAGCACTTGATGTAATTCAAGATGCTAAAGCTAAAAAACTACAAGTAATAGCTATATCTCTTGACATCCAATCTGCATTTGACAATGCATAGTGGCCAGCGATTTTCCACAAACTCAACACTGTACACTGTCCCTCTAACTTATTCAAACTGTTGCAAAATTATGTTAAGGATAGAACGGTCAGGCTTGATTTTGCTGACAGTTCATGTACCAAACCTATATCTCGAGGATGCATTCAAGGTTCAGTTTGCGGTCCTGTACTATGGAATCTGGTTTTAGACGAACTCTTAACGGCTGAACTACCTCAGGGATGTCACCTTCAAGCCTTTGCAGATGACATTCTCTTAATCACACAGTCGAAAGACATAACTACACTTGAAAATATAACCAATGAAGCGCTTACTACAATAACCGATTGGGGAAATAGTGTTAAATTGAAATTTGGCCCACAAAAGACACAGATGATTTCATTTACAAACAAAGCTAGGAAATGTCAGATAATAATGAGTAATCAACAACTGCAATTTTCTCGTCAAATAAAGTATCTTGGAGTAATCATTGATCAAAAATTAAATTTTATTAAACACGTAGATCACATTATAAATAGGTCGTACAAACTCTTTCAGAAGCTTGCTAAATTTATTAAACCTACTTGGGGAATAAATTCAGAGAATGTCCGTTCTATTTATAATGCCGTAATAGAGCCGATAATGTGTTATGCTGCAAGTATCTGGCACCCAGCGCTAAAATACAAATATGTCCAAAAACGTCTTCTCTTTCTGCAACGCAATTTTGCAAAAAAAATTATAAGAGGTTTCCGAACCCTTAACACTTCAACTGCTATCTCTCTAGCACAACTTCCACTCTTAAATATTAAAATTGAAAATTTTACCGACATTGAAATAACTAAACACCGGAATACATCTAAATACCTTCCAAACGACATTGAATTGGAAAGACTAGCTTCCCCAGCAGAACTCCCACATCCATCAAAAAGAAGATCAGTACAATTTTCTGAAATTACTTGCCAGGAAGATTTAAAAAAAACTCACAATTAATACCACAACCAGCATATTTACTGATGGCAGTAAAAATGAAGACGGAGTTGGAGCAGCACTAGTAGTTCATCACACTGAAGGCTTAAATATTATAAAAAAATATAAATTGCACAACACCTGCTTTGTGTTTCAGGCTGAGTTATTTGCCATTTTACAAGCAACTAACTGGATATTAGAAAACAAAATGTTTGACTTCACAATATTTTCTGACAACAAACCGGACTCTTAGAAATCAGTAATCCAGACACGACTCATCCCATAGTTGTTCAAATTCATCGAAACATTATGCAAGCTCAATCACAAAATAAAGTAATCAAATTCATTTGGACAAAAGCACATAATGGCATCCTTGGAAACGAAAATGCGGATAGAGCTGCGAAAGCAGCTACAAAATTGAATAAAGTGCCTGATTATGCGAAGTTCCCAATAAGTTATATTAAGAAAATACATCAGCGCAATATCACTACAACAGCTGAAAATTATTATAATGATCCTGCAAATTGCACTTATCTTAAAACTTGGTTTCCCACTTACGAAAAACTTCAAACAGCTTTGGAAAAAATTAAACCCAACTTTTATAGTACACAAATATTTTCAAATCATGGTTTCCATAAAAGTTACTTGCATAGATTTAAAATAATTCAAAATGAAAATTGTCCATGTGACGACATAACGCCACAAACTATTATCCACTTAATAAAGATATGTCCTAAATTTAGTTTAAGTAGAATGGACCATGAAATTAACTGCCAAAATCTCAGAATAGATCCATTTATATTAAGCGAAGTAGTTCAAAAAGAATCGTCACTAACAACATTCGAGAAACATATAAAAACCATCGTAAAATCACTAAAAAAGTTTAACAGTTAAATATACCTACACAATCGTATTATAAGAATAAAATAAAATAAAGAATAATATACTACAACAAACTACTTTAAAAAAAAACAACTGAAATAAACAAAAGCAGTCTAAATAATGCAAATTGTATCTGACGGCACCTGCACCGTTGCAGGTGCGGCGGCGTCGGTTTACCTAGACAGAATTCTTGTAAACGACACGTGTACCGCACACTTGCGGCATTGCACCTGCGGTGTCGTCCGTCCTGCTTGTATAAAACGGACGGCGCGGCCGCCGTTAGGACAGTCTTGGCTCTGACGTGAAACGGTACGCTTGTCGTATTCCGTTACTAGTTTATCCACGACTCGTTGGATAATTAATTCGTGTAAACGAATTAATTATTATTCCTAACTACAAATTAGTCTCTGTACTATACTCAATTACCCTTTCTACATCAGAAGTGGGATAAAGTCCCCATTTTTGCCCACATATAATCTTCGAATAGTATGAGGATTATTACATTTGTGGAAGACTATAATGCATTCCGCATTGATTAATCTGTTTTTATGTTAAATACCGTAATTAAATTTGCTATGCTAATTACGATATTGTCGTATCATTAAAGTGTAGAGAAAAGATAAAGTGAAATTATTTAAACCAATTTTTTTTTAATTTGTTCGATTTGTATTAAAAGTACCCGCAAGTATTTTCATTATTTCTTGACGTACCTAAATATGTTAACAAATGTCGAAAAGAAATGTTGAAGGCTTTCTAATTAAGTTGTTAAGTTGCATTGTAATTTGATAGTTCACGCGAAACATGATTATCATTTGCTATATTTTGAAGTTCAAAACGTTTAAGGGTGTACCAAAATAAAGGATTAACTTTAACACGCTATGAATTGAAAATAATAAGTGACATTTTTGTGTTCTAATGTGTTGATCAGTGTTGCAGTTTTCTCCGAATATTGTGTCGTCGACAAGATTGGGTTTTGATCTCGAGGGATTCGTAGAAGTCTCTACAACAATGATCAATGAGGAAGATGTTGTGACGGCTAATCGAACATGGTCAGGTACAGCCGAGCGCTGGTAAGATTGAGTCTACACTGCTACAGTCAGTAACTTATCGGCTGATCTTACGGCAGGGCAATTCAATCGGCCGCCGAACAAATGGTGTTTTGGCGCTGTAAATGGACGTCTGAGGCCGGCTTTCGTAGATTTTGCGCAGTTGCCTCCTTCCCTTTGAAATATGTTGTGGTATTTGCCTCTACACAAAGTTTCTGTTTTCTTTTTGCAATGTTTTCAAATGTCACACAGTTGCCGTTTCGTTAGCATAAGAGAATATGTGATGAATTTTCGAAGCTCGGAATTCCATGGTTCACAATACATTTATCTCGATTTCTTTTAATTTTACAAAGCAGTGCAACGATTCGCTAGCGCTAGTACGGCTACGGCGCGATGGCTCGCTGGCGTGATTGTAGCACGAACGCAGCAGAACGAAAAGCTGGAGTGCGTTTGCCTGGACGTAGCCATATCGGCGCGTTCATGACTTAAATGAAGTCTGAGATGGTCGACCGTTGTAATATTTAACAAGAGTTAATATCTGTTAGCAGATGGTGATAACTGATAGACCATATGCTGTTCACTGTCAACAGCACGAGGACGTGCGACAGTCAGAGGTAGCCGTGTCTGTGCATCTAGAAAATACTAGAGACGTTGCAACACTCTAGCGAAGTAATTATTCTAGTGCAGGAAAGGAACATGGAGTTGCAGGAAGGCTGGTCTGTGCTGCACTGGGATGTGTCGTGTTGCTGTTGGTTTACATACTTAGGTGTTATCATGTCACTACGTCCCTCACGATACACTTTTGTGTGGTTGTGACAGGTACATGTTTGTGGTATGGTTGGTCTGTACCTGTTCTATACTGAATTGAAAAAAAAAGAGAGTAAGAAAAAAAAGTAGTTCTTACTATCATTGCAGGGCATTTGCCGGTCCAATGATATAGCTACAGGGAATAGTGATTCCGGACTATCAAATAGTACTTGAAAAAAAAAGAGTAAGAAAAAAATAGTTCTTACTATCATTGCAGGGCTTTGTGCCGGTCCAATGATATGGCTATAGGGAATAGTGATTCCGGACTAGCGAAAACAGTACTTGAAAAAAAAAAGAGAAAATAGAAAAGCTACAGACTAATCATTCCGATCTAGCATAAAGATGATTAAAGTTTTGTAGGGCTTACTGCCGGAACAAAACTGATTGTCACCCAAATCTGAAGGGTCAATATGGACCGGACCAGACGCTGTTTTATCAGGATGATCGAACGATTTTTTTTCTTTCTACAGATAAGTAAGATTGTGATGGAGCGCGTGTGAGGACGCACGCATGTCAGCATGGCCGTGACGGCACCTGCACCGTTGCAGGTCCGGCGGCGTCGGTTTACCTAGACAGAATTCTTGTAAACGACACGTGTACCGCACACCTGCGGCATTGCACCTGCGGTGTCGTCCGTCCTGCTTGTATAAAACGGACGGCGCGGCCGCCGTTAGGACAGTCTTGGCTCTGACGTGAAACGGTACGCTTGTCGTATTCCGTTACTAGTTTATCCACGACTCGTTGGATAATTAATTCGTGTAAACGAATTAATTATTATTCCTAACTACAAATTAGTCTCTGTACTATACTCAATTACCCTTTCTACATATCCAATAGCATATTGCATTATTGAAGAATTATCCAATTTCTTTAATATAGGAAAAAAAAAATAACCTAACCTAACCTAACCTTTTGGCAAGTAACCGATTTTGGTGTCATGTAGCCAATTTGGTTGGCGTGCAATCGGCTTTGGTGATGTGAATAATAGACTTTAATAAAATTGCGTCATACAGTGAAGTCACAAGTATAGGCACGGAAACAGTTTCAGTGAAGTGCAATTGTTTATGCGAAGTGCAACTGTGTATAGACTTGCAACCAATTTTTGGCGACGTGCAACCGACTTTGGTGGCGTGCAACTGATTTTAGTGGCATGTAACCAACTCTGGTGACATGCAACCAACTTTGGTGACATGTAACCAATCTTGGCTGCATGTAACCAACTTTGGTGACGTGTAACCAACTTTGGTAACGTGTAACCGATTCTGGTGACATGTAACCAACTTTGGTGGCGTGTAACCAACTTTGGTGACACATAACCGGTTTTGGTGGCATGTTGCCGGTTTTGGTGGCATGTAACCGACTTTGGTGGCGTGCAACCGACTCTGGCACGGAGTTAGTTTCAGTGGATTGTATTTGTTTTGGTGATGTTTAACCGACTTTGGCGACATGTTACCGGCTCTGGCAAGGAAATAGTTAAGTGATACATAGTGCAGTGACTCAGCGACACAGGAAATTCTAGTGATAGCTGCGTCACAATAAACTAATTACAAATCGGGAAAACAGTAATACTAACGTGCATTAATCTAGATGAAGTGGAATTATTCTGGTAAAGTGTAACCGTTTTAGCTTATAAGTGAAATCAATACCATATCAATATTTCATAGCATATGAATTGGTGATGTGTAATAGTTTTAGTGATGTGCGACTGACTTTGGCGACTTGCAACTAACTGGTGACGGGTAACTTATTGTAATACATATATTCATACATATATTCTTCTTCCATAATGGATACACTTAATAGTTCAACCGACACACATACAGAATTAATCACACAATTTAAACAGTCAATACTATCCAGGACTCAATCAATTAAGGACAAATTAAATGAAGGTAAAAGCCTCACCAGGGCCAACAAGGAACAAATACTAACCTTATTAGAAGAAATAAACATTCAACAGTGGTAGAGCCATGCGGCAGCTTTTGCTGTCGCACGGATGGGCCGGCTCGAACCGGGGTGGTACCACGACCTCACAGAAAACCAGCGTGAAGTAGAGGTTTACCTCTGCGTTTCGCTTGGTGAGTGCAGGTGGCCGGAGGCCCTTTTTACTGGAAATGAGGCATTCCATCTTGGTCCTCAAGAGTGACAACGCATCTACATTTTGATTTGGATAGATGTAGATGTCTATGGGCCGCAGCAACCACTTACCATCAGGTGGACTGTGTGCTCGTTTGTCACCCTTATCCTATAAAAAAAGAAATTCACACCAAAACGCAACTCCCAATTATAAACACACCCCCTCCTCAAAGTGACACTAACAACATAGCAATAATAAAGGAAACAATAAAACAAGAAATATCCAAAATTCATCAATCCATAGTAGCATCCAAACAACAAACCACAAACTACGCCACCATCACTGCAAACAAACTGACTAACACCACAGACATACCATTAAACAAGCCAGCAATCATTATTTCCGCCAAAATCAAGGTATCAAACTCAACAGAGACACTACAGCTATGGAAAAAAATATATCTTTTAAACAAACTAACTTCTCTCCTGCGGGAGTAAAACACGTATCCAATAATATTTTTTAGAATCGAATTCGACAACATTGAACAAAGAGATTACACAATGCAAAAAATTAACCAATCTAACAGTGAAATTACAGCAGAAATTTCAAAAAAACTAAAACCAATGATCATTATTAAAGGTATTCCAATAGACATCTCACCTGAAGAAAGAACAGACATAATAATCAACCAAAATGAATGTATTAAAGCCATCTTAACACACAAAGACGATTTAATATATAAATTTAAAGGAAACAATAAAAACAAAAACCTATACAATGCGGTATACATGGTAACACCCACACTGTGGAAATCAATAATGAAAATGGGTAAAATCAACTTTGATCACAACAGAATTCATGTGGATGAATATGTCCCCTTATTACAATGTTACAAGTGCCTACAATTTGGACACACTATTAAGCACTGTCAACAAGAAAATACAACATGCTCTCACTGCTCCTCTACAGATCATGAATATCGAAAATGTCCTGTCAAACATGACATCAGCAAAATATCATGCTTCAATTGTAAACAACATAAAGAAAAACACAACATAAATAACAACAAAACTAACCACGGAGCCACATCTAACACTTGCCCTCGCATCCAACTAATCACAGAAAGAATCATAACCCGCATTGATTATGGATAACACACACAACATAACAACGCACAAACCTCACAACAAACACATCAAATGTATACAAATCAACCTTGGACGTGGTAAAAACTCCACACATGAACTGCACGTATATACTGAACAGAATAATCCTGATATAATTTTTATCAACGAACCATACACCGGACCAACCACAAAGTGTAAGAACATACCAAGATACGATACCTACCAATTCCCAACTAACCATCCAACAAAAGCTTGCATAATGATTAAAAACAACCTATTTAGCACCCTAGGAGATGCGGAAAACTCAAACTCAAATATCTGCATCGTTAAAATCAACAACAAAAATGGACACAAAATATACCTAATCTCAGTATATATAGAACCTGAAGAAGACAAACACTTAACACTACATAAACTAGAACACTTTCTACACAAAACTACAGGCAGTACACACGTAATCTGTGGAGACTTCAACGGGTGGCATAGAGCATGGGGCTCCAAAACCAATAATAGAAGAGGAAACAACATCTCCGATTTAATTTTCAATCACGATCTAACTATATGCAATATCGGCACCACGCCAACTTTCGAAACCATCACACATCATATACATAGGGAATCATCAATAATTGACCTCACACTCATCAATAATAACACACTCATTAACATTGATAAATGGAATGTGGATCTGGAAATATGCCCATCCTCCGACCATAATGCCATCACCTTCAACATCACTACATGCAACCTACATCCAACAAAAAACAAGAAGTTATCCACATTCAGATATAACACACTCAATACCAAATGGGAAGCCATAGAATCTAACTTTACCTCAGAAATCCGTAACCGACTACCACAAAACAATAACATTGAATTAATGAACAAAAAAGAAATAGAGGAATACATAAGCACAATAACAAATATAATACAAACAACCTGTGACAAAATTCTACCCAGATCCACAGGACCACCAAAGAGAGCGCCGTGGTGGAACGACAAACTTAACACCCTTAAACGTAAAGTCATACAAATTCACCACAAAATGTGTAAAATCAAGCGCAGGGGACTACCCATCAATACAGAACTAATAGAACAAAAATTAACTGCAAAAACAGAGTACTCTAATGCCATCCGTACTGCCTCCACGGAAAACTTCAAAGAATTCTGTAACAAACAGAAAAAAGAAGATGTATGGTCCATTACTAATCGACTAATAAAGACTCGTCCCGTCACTCAACCCCCCTCAACCCTTCTGCTGGATAATGGCACCTACACTACTGACTCCCACAACACCTCACTAGCACTCATAAACAAGTTCTTCCCTAATGACACACCAGATCTTACCAATAAACAGCAAAACTACAGACAACTCATGTACCAAACAATAAATACTCCAGCAGAACCACACTTTACTACCACAGAAATAATAGAAACTTTAAAATCCTTTAATCACAAAAAAGCTCCCGGACCTGATCACCTTACAGCAGATATTTGTCTGCAATTCGCAATCAACTTTCCTGACATCATAACCGTTATTATGAATAGGTGCCTAGACATAGAATACTTCCCAAAAATTTGGAAAGTAGCATACGCAAAAATAATATCTAAACACAACAAAACACAACACACCAAACTCTCACATTACAGACCAATAGGATTAATTAACGTATTCGGAAAACTATTAGAAAAACTCTTAATGAACAGACTTACCTATCATATGAATATCACCAAAAGTAACTTCAAACAGCAATACGGATTTAAACAACAAACCTCAACAGTTGATGCAATCCGAAACGCACTAAACACCATTAACAGAGCAAAAAATAATAAGGAACACACAATAGCAGTATCATTAGACATCAAATCCGCATTTGATAATGCTTGGTGGCCAGCAATATTCTACAGACTAAGAACAATAAACTGCCCCAGCAACATATACAAAACACTCCTGAGTTATGTAGAGGACAGGAAAGTGTATATAAAATTCTCCGATTCTGACACCAACAAAATTATGCAAAGGGGCTGCATATAGGGATCTGTATGTGGACCCACCCTCTGGAACTTAATTTTAGATGAACTACTAAACACAGCTCTACCTGATGGGTGCCATCTACAAGCATATGCTGACGATGTCCTCCTCATTATCCACAATAAAGACATACATAAGTTGGAAAACAACACAAACCTGGCACTAGAAAAAATCACTGCTTGGGGGAATAGTGTCAAACTAAAATTTGGGCCAGACAAAACACAAATGATCTCATTCACCAACAAAGGAGCCAAGTGCAACATAACAATCCAAAACACTAAAATAAACTTCATAAAAGACATCAAATACCTCGGAGTCATAATTGATAATAAACTAAAATTCATAAAACACTCACAATACATAACAAACAAATGTAAACTATTATACAACAAAATCGCCACATACATCAAACCAACCTGGGGAATCCACCCAGATAACATTAGAACACTATACCTCCAAGTCATAGAACCTATCATATGCTATGCAGCTAGCATTTGGTCAGGAGCTGTAAAATATAAAATAGTAACCAAACAACTCCTTTCATTACAAAGACTATTTGCAATAAAAATCATACAAGGATTCCGCACCATCAGCACAGCTGCCTCCATCTCAATTGCACAACTTACACCACTCACAACCAAACTCAAAGCAATAGCAGACATAGAAAACTCTAAAATCAAAAAACAATCTACATTTCTCCCATCCGATAATCCATTAGAAATAACGACAAAACCCAGTAAAATGTTACACCCATCGCTAAGGAAAGGCATAACTATCATGTATTTACTCAAGCCCTAGGGGTCGGGGTCCAGGCAAGATAAGAAACAAATGTGCGATATTGTTGGTGTAAGTTATTTAATTGCAACATAAAAGCCTACATCAACTCAATACTAAAAAACAATTAACTAAATAGTTTAAAGCATAAAAACTACAAATTATCCTAACTCTAAGATATGTAAGCACTAAAATTTTAACTAATTCTACAGCTAAGCATTAACTAGAAAAATAAAATGAAATATAATAAAACATAAAATTTACCATTAGTTATTTTACTTTAGTTAACAAGACTTATAAATAAAGTATCATTACAAAAAAATGCAAACTTAATAAATAATAAAAGAAAAAACAATATTATAAAAATAAATTTCAATATTTTATTCGAAGGTTTGAACCATGAAGCTAATACAAAGGGGAGACGGCATAAGCAACTGTGCACTGTGATTCTAAGTAGGTCCTGACGTCATCATAGTGGGCGTGGCTTTAGTTAGTATACTGTCAGCATTCGTCCTGTGCGCTTATGTGTTGAAAAAATCACAAATCGGTGTATTTTCGTAGTATTAAGAAAAAAAGGATGAAGTGTTGTGTTTTATTGTGTAAAAACTACTCAGATAGACGCTCTGATGTTATGGATGGCATCACATTTCATTTGTAAATAATTTTACACCTAATTTATTAAATAGTTCTAGAAAAATCTCTTTGCTTCGGCTTTCAAATATAATTAAATATATTCGACACTAGATGGCGACACTTTGTGTCATGTGAACTAAAAATATAAAGGTCTGTAGAGCTCAGTATTGGTAAAATAATCATACGAAGGCGCTGAAATTTGTTTTGCATTCAGACATAAAGAAATTTTAATCGCAAAATATTATTTTTATAGTTTATAATTATTATGTGAACAGGCCGTATTCTTTCGTCAAGTAAACCTCATAAAGATAACAAAAAGACAGTGCCGTAATTAGAATTCAATTATTTTATTCAGTAATCCAACTTTCAATATTAAAATGAAGGAAATTGTACTTAGGCTGATTTTTACGAAATGTTTAAATTATATTTAAGTGATATTCTATATGCAAAGAATCGCTTAAATACAATTTAATGTTCCTAGATTGGCATTCAAAAAGTGCATTCGTATGCCTAATTTGGAATAAAATATTTATATTTTAATTGATTTGTAAATAAAATTATATTAATTATAATAATTTGTCTATTATTTCTTCTCCCTCAGAGATATTAAGTAGTATAACCCACACATAAATAATAGTCCAGCCGTTTCTGCGTGAAAAAATTACACATACACTGTACATACTTAGTGTGGAATAAGCTCATGGAGACAGAAAGAACACACAAAATTTCGCTTAGATAGTTTTAATGAGATAAGTAGGATATTTAGTTCCAAATTAAATATCCTACTTAATATTGAACATAGAATATTTAGTTTCAAAGAGACTTTATTTTATGGATAAAATAAATATTTTTTGAAGGTTGACTTTCACGAAATGATAAACATATTTAAGTGATTCCTTGCATATAGAATGTCACTTAAATATAACTTCAACATTTCGTAAAAATCAGCCAAGTACAATTTCCTTCATTTTAATATTGAATGTTGGATTACTGGGTAAAATAATTGAATTCTAATTGCGGCCCTGTCTTTCTGTTATTTTTTATGAGGTTTACTTGACGATAGATGGCGGCCTGTTCCCAAAATTATTATGAAAATTATAAAAATATTATTTTGGCGATTAAAATTTCTTTGTCTGAATGTATTTGCTTCATGAGATAGACGCTCCGATGCTATGGATGGCATCACATTTCATTTGTAAGTAATTTTATACCAAATTTATTAAAAATGTTCTAGAAAAATATCTGCGTCGGCTTTCAAATATAATTAAATATATTGCACACTAGATGGCGACACTTTGTGTCCTGTGAACTAAAAATATAAAGGTACGTAGAGCTCAGTAATGATAAAATAATCATACGAAGTTGCTGAAATTTGTTTTGCATTCAGACATAAAGAAATTTTAGTCGCCAAAATATTATTTTTTAGTTTATAACATTTTGTGGACTTGCCGCCATCTACCGTCAAGGTAGCTAAGCTACATTGCAACAACGATATGGAAAGATTCGAGTAGTTTTACTATTTATCCGTAGATGTAGATAGTGTAAAGTGGGCGGGGCTTTGCATCCCCTCACCCCGCAAATTGTCACGCGTTGTTACATAGTGAAATTTAATTACAACGTCTCCTCTTTGTATTTGCTTCATGGTTTGAACCGTGAATTTGAAGAAGTCGCCCAGTGCGTTTGGCCGCTATCCCGATAGGCTATGCCTGCCGATGACTTTTCGAGTCAAATTAGGATATAGTATTATCTCTCTATGTCCTCATGTTTTTATGACGAAGTAGATTTTCTAATAATTCTTTGCCAGAGATATAGGAAGGCGTATGGTCACAATTAACTTAATGGGCGTTTCCACAGACTGAAATAAGTGCATAATCTAAGAATACTATCGCAAAGTTACTCAGACTACAACATAAGAAATACTATTAAACACTTACCCCGTTGCACCTCTAAAATTAACGTTCCACGAATAAAATGTGTATTTAATTAATACAAAATTCACTGATACACAGCTATAATATTTACGTAAACTTTTGTGCATTAAACTTCCAATGTCTGACAAAAATTACCACTTCTTGCGATCGCGACTGCGGCCCTCCGCTGTCCGTAACCAATTCCTACCCTCCAATATTTTTCCAATTTGAGAAACATGACCCATCTCAATTATGACGTAAATCGTTACATTTTTTTTTATCATCACATATCCCCCCTCATCAAATGGAATCCAACCGGATTCAGCTAGATTTCAAATTACCCGTTTCAGGTCAGAAGCGTGCCATGTACCCAAAAGTTTGCCGCGTAAACTTTTCAAAATATAAACATCGGCTGACACCTTCTCCGAAATAATAGCTTTTTCGTACTTTGGAGATAACTTGGCCATAAAGTTTTTATTAGCACATGATTGTGGTTTTGTTTTCTTCCAAACCAGTTCTCCCACATTGAAATTGCATATTTGTCTTCTTTTATTATAATTTTTGCTATTAATTTCATAAGCCTCTCGCAGCCTCTTGTTTACGTCTTTATATATTTCTTCTCTAAGTCTTAAATTATTTTCAAAATAGTTTCTATTTACATTAACATAATCATCTTTATCTGGCCCGAAATCAATTTTGTTTTGTAAGGAGGTTTCTCTACCAAAAAACAAGTATGAAGGAGTTTTGCCAGTTATTTCATGTATAGCAGTTCTAATGGCATGGCCTATATGAGGTATAAATTTATCCCAATCTTTATGATTATCTTCGATATATGACGCTATTGCAGTACCAATTACTCTATTTACTCGTTCTGTAGGATTGGCTTGAGGATGATAATAAGGCGTATACCAAATTTTAGAGTTGTAATTCGTAATTAATTCTTTAAACTGTGATGAAATAAACTGTTTCCCATTATCACATATCACTGTTCTTGGTACTCCAAATATGAGAAATATCTGTTCTTCGATAATTCTAACGATTGTTGATGTCTTACCATTTCTCAAGGGAAACAATAATACAAACTTGCTAAACCAACATGAAACTACAAGTAACATTGTATTGCCAGTCTTTGATCGTGGAAAAGGGCCCATTAGATCCATGGAAACTATTTGAAAAGGCTCTGTTACTTCTCTATGTTTGCCCATTATCCCAATTGGCGGCAGTTGACTAGGTTTATGTTTATGCAAGTCTCACATTTTCGTACGTAATCTTTAACATCTTTAATTAAGGATGGCCAGAAATAATGTTGTCTTGTTCGATTTATGGATTTCTTAATTCCTAAATGTCCTGCTGTTGGACTGTCGTGACATTCTATTAGGATTTGTCTTCTCAATTTTTCTGGTATTGCTATCTTCCAAGAATCTTTTTCATCTGGAAATTGTTTAAGTTTCAAATATTTCCACAAAATACCTTGATTAAGTATCCAATCATCTCTGCCTTTTCCCTCCGTAATCTCTTTTTCAATTGAATTATACCAGTCATCTTTGTCGTCTGGTTTAATATCTATAATATTTATTTCTTTATCTGGAATTGCTCTTGATAGTGCATCCGGTACAATATTATCTTTACCTTTTCTATATATTACCTCGAAATCAAACTGTTGTAACCTCATTGCCCATCTAGCCAACCTTCCATGTGGATCCTTATTCTTGTAAAGCCATTGCAAGGCGCTATGATCAGTTATGACCTTAAAGTGCGTGCCTTCCATGTACGGCCTAAATTGTTCAACCGCGTGAATCACACTTAGTAACTCTCTTTCGGAAGTAGAGTACTTTGTCTCTCTTTCTGAAAATTTTCGGCTAGAATACGCAACTGGTCTCTCCATACCATCACGAGTTTGAAATAAAACAGCGCCCGTACCTTTATTTGAGGCATCGCACTGTATAATAAATTCTAAGTTGAAGTCAGGACAGCTCAGTACCGGAGTAGAAGTTAATGATGTTTTGAGATCAGTGAAAGCACTTTCGGCTTCTGCATCCCATTTAATTTTCTGACCTTTTTTCAAGCCTTTAATAAGATCGTGTAAAGGAGCAGCAACAATTGCAAAGTTCTCCACAAAACGTCAATACCAACTCGCCAGTCCTAGAAAACGTTTTAACTCTGTATATGTGTTTGGTCTTGAATAGTTTAAAATGGCACTAACTTTTTCTGTGTCTGTTCTTAAACCTTCCTTATCAACAATATAGCCTAAGTACTTTAATGAAGGACGGGCAAACTGGCACTTCTCAAAATTTACTGTGAGACCTGCTGAGAGTAACTGCTTTTTAACCAAAGTCAACGAATTAATGTGATCTTCAAAAGTCTTACTACATACCACAATGTCATCCAAATATGCAAAGATTTTACCCTCATGCTCTGGTGGAAATAACTTGTCCATTAGCCTCTGTTGCGTTTGACTTGCATTTTTAAGACCAAAAGGCATAACCTTGAAGTGAAATAAACCCTTACCTGGCAAACCAAATGCTGTTTTTTCTTTACTCGTAGTTTCTAATGGTATTTGCCAAAATGCCGATTTTAAGTCAAGAGTTGATAGATACTGAGCATTCTTCTAGATACTGAGCAAAAGTCCCGCTGGGTTTCTTGCTGGTTCTTCCCAGGACAGAGGTTTTTTTCGAACCAGTGGTAATTATACAAAAGAGTGACTTTCAATAAGTATTATTTATAATCTATATTGAATAAAAAAGTTTCTGTTTCTGTTTCTGTTTCTTTAAACTGTCCAAAATAGACGTAACTCTTGGCAATGGATAGGAATCACTCTTTGTTGTCTTGTTTAGTTGTCTACTATCTAAACATAATCTATTAGAGCCTGATGCTTTTTTACTAAAAGAACCGGTGAACGCCACGAGCTAAACGATGGTTCAATTATGTCTTTTGCCAACATTTCATCCACTTCCTTTTCTAATTCCTGCATGATATGTGGTGAAAAGGGATATTGCCTTTGAGTAACGGGCATGTGTTCTCCTGTATCAATGTGGTGCTCTATCAAGTTCGTTCTTCCTATACCTTCGCCTATAGAATACTTTATATCTTCAACCACTAAACCTAAGGTTTTCGATTGATCCTCTGTCAACTCATGTTTTGATTTAACTGAATTGCTTATATTTATTATTGCTAATTCACCATTCGATAATTTTTGGATATTTTCATTTTTGATGATATCTTCTGTATATCCAATGGTAAGATTAAAATGATCAAAGAAATTCATACCGAAGAGGAGATCATGTCTTAAATTATCCATAATGTAAAACTTCACCACTTTATACCGTTTCATAAACAGTATTGGCAAATAAATTACTGATTTTATATTGTAGGATGTTCCATCTGCCATGGAAATACTCAACTGAGGTATTTCATGGATTGAGAATCCCAAAACCATGAACTTACGACTTAAGTCTCTAGAAATCACCGAAGATGTGGCCCCTGAATCAAGTAATCCCAAGAAAGATTTGTTTAAAATCTTAACAAGAGCGTAATGACGGTTGTCATTACTTTTTGATACGATATTGCATAACTGGCCAGTTTTAAAGTAATGAGAAACAACCTTTAACCAGTTCTGCCATTCTTCATCTTTAAAATCTGAAGCTGTCTTGGAGGTCATTTGGCAGGAGTAATGACCTCCTGTTTTTCGTTTCCCGAACATGTGCAATTTTTTACCGTTTGGCCAAATTTGCCACATCTATAGCAAAATAGCCTTTGACGAGGGAGCGTACAGTTTTTAAACATATGACCAGCAACACGACAATTCCAGCATTTTATATTTTGTAGGCCAAAATTTCTTACATTAAATGTCGATGCTATTTTTGTCACTTCATTAACTTCCGCAAGAGGGTGTCCTTGATATGCTAGGTCCGGCTCCAGAGTATTACTAGTGTTTGTTGGTTCTTGGAAATTTTCACAGTTAGTTCTTGTGCGTTCTAAGACTCTTAACACCGATGTTAATTCTGATACGGTATTAAACTGATCTCTGCAAACTGCAAGTTGAAAATATGGCTGTATATTCTTCAATAAGATGGAAAGTTTTTGTTCTTCATTAATTTTCTCTGGAAGTCTGTTAAACATATTCTGCATAACAGCTAGATAGATAGCAATCTTTTCTCCTTTACCTTGAGTTCTCTTCTTTATTTCTTCTAATAACTCGTCCTGATAATAAGGTCTCTGAAAGGTAACTAAAAGAAGGTTTACCAATTCCTCCCAACTGTTCACATACTCACGGTTAGCTCTAAACCATATAAGCGCCTCACCTTCAAAAAAATCCACCGCATATCTCCATAAATCATTAGTATTAGCATTACGTGCTTCCCTAAGTTCAGCTATCCTTTCCAGGAAAGCATTAACGCTTACGTCACCCTTGCTGGAAAATTTAACGCCCCAATCTTTAATTGGCACAAGTTTCCTAAAACCTAACTCATTTTCTGAAATAGATTGATATGATATTTTCTCAGGACCTTCTTGCATTTTAGGAAAACTCCTCTCCTTTGAACTGTAACTTGTTTCTGGCTCTATCGTTCTGTGTCTTGACTGTAAATCGATATGTGTGAGTATATCTATCGCTTCTTCTCCAAGACTACGATGGAGTATTTCTTTATCCTTTTTAGAAATCTCTGCTTCACTCTCAGTTTTATCTTCATCCTTCATATCCTTTGTAATTACTGTCCCGTAAAATATTTGAACATCCTTACATAGTTTTATATGACGGTCTATGTCTGATTCACTAGGGATGATTAGTTTGACCCGGTTGAGCAAGTGTTGGAGGCGCGAAGCTAGCCGTTTTTTTATATCACCATCAGGATCTTCATCGAAGGCCGATTTTAGAAATTGCAATTTTTTTTCACAAATTTCAATCTGGGACATGGCGTCCTTCGTACAACAAGACGGGACAACTACGTTTATGCTGGAATCGCCTTCCCGCTCTCTTATAAAAAATTGTTTAAGGACTTTACGCATAACTTTTACTGTTTCTAAGCCCCGAATACCACGGCAAGCTAACTCAAATTCAAGTTCATCCTTCAATAAATCATGGGCATCAATCTTGTCCATTTTATTTCAAATGAAATGTTTATTATATATTTTAAGAAGAAAGATTTTTTTTTTTAGAGAAAGTAAACAAGATGTTTCTTAGACCACACGTAAGTACACAAAATGATATCATATGATACAATAATCAATAATATAAATTATAAGGTAATAACTAACCAATTCACACAATTGTTTCAATGATCTTTACCCGTGGGCGCCATTTGTCATGTGTTTACTCAAGCCCTAGGGGTCGGGGTCCAGGCAAGATAAGATACAAATGTGCGATATTGTTGGTGTAAGTTATTTAATTGCAACATAAAAGCCTACATCAACTCAATACTACAAAACAATTAACTAAATAGTTTAAAGCATAAAAACTACAAATTATCCTAACTCTCAGATATGTAAGCACTAAAATTTTAACTAATTCTACAGCTAAGCATTAACTAGAAAAATAAAATGAAATATAATAAAACATAAAATTTACCATTAGTTATTTTACTTTAGTTAACAAGACTTATAAATAAAGTATCATTACAAAAAAATGCAAACTTAATAAATAATAAAAGAAAAAACAAAATTATAAAAATAAATTTCAATATTTTATTCGAAGGTTTGAACCGTGAATTTGAAGAAGTCGCCCAGTGCGTTTGGCCGCTATCCCGATAGGCTATGCCTGCCGATGACTTTTCGAGTCAAATTAGGATATAGTATTATCTCTCTATGTCCTCATGTTTTTATGACGAAGTAGATTTTCTAATAACTCTTTGCCAGAGATATAGGAAGGCGTATGGTCACAATTAACTTAATGGGCGTTTCCACAGACTGAAATAAGTGCATAATCTAAGAATACTATCGCAAAGTTACTCAGACTACAACATAAGAAATACTATTAAGCACTTACCCCGTTGCACCTCTAAAATTAACGTTCCACGAATAAAATGTGTATTTAATTAATACAAAATTCACTGATACACAGCTATAATATGTACGTAAACTTTTGTGCATTAAACTTCCAATGTCTGACAAAAATTACCACTTCTTGCGATCGCGACTGCGGCCCTCCGCTGTCCGTAACCAATTCCTACCCTCCAATATTTTTCCAATTTGAGAAACATGACCCATCTCAATTATGACGTAAATCGTAACATTTTTTTTATCATCACATAACCTTCAGCGAAGTCTCCACCGCACACGAACTCGGACAACTAAATCTAAGCCAAAGATGCAAAATATACACAGATGGCAGCCGACACAACAATAAAGTAGGGGCAGCTGTCGTAATTCATCTCACCTCTGGTAAACAAATCACTCAAAAATACAAACTACACGACTGTTGTTCTGTATTCCAAGCAGAACTATACTCCATTAAGAAGGTCACTGACTGGATCATAACAGAAAAACCACCAAAAAACACAATTCTCTCAGACAGCAAATCTGGACTAATTGAGCTATCCAACTCTAACAGTTATAACCCACTTGCAGGCAAAATATTCAGAAACCTACAAAATGCACAACAACTCAACATAGAAATTGATTTTATATGGGTCAGAGCGCACATAGGCATTATTGGCAATGAACAAGCTGACAAAGCGGCTAAGGCCGCCGCCCTACTTCACAAACAACCGGATTACTTTCACATCCCAATAAGCTACATAAAATATAAAAACAATGAAATAACAAATACAGCGAAACACAAAATATATTCCGAACCCAACAACTGCACATACACAAAAACACTGTTCCCAAAATTAGAAGATCTACGACATTTCCTCACAATCATAAAACCAACTTTTCCTGTTACACAACTAATCACCAACCATGGTTACCACAAGGAATACTTACACAGATTCAAAATAACAGAAAATAACAAATGCCCGTGCAACAACAGAGACGTACAATCATTAAAACACTTAATAGAAGACTGCTGTAGATTCATTAACACTCGAACAGAACACATCATAGCTGCAAACACAACAAAAATTAACCCTTTCAATATCAATCAAATAATAACCAAGGAAGTAACCGTCACCACATACATTAAGCACTTAAATAATATAATTAAAAACATTAAAACATTCAACAAATAAAACAAATAAAACATTTGTTATTACCATATAATCTCTGCACAATCAAACAGTACCTACACACTTAGCTAAAACAAAGTTGAAATGCTCAATAATATTTTTACTTGATATATCACTCTGATATATGCACACATTTATATATGTATTGTCTTGTTGACATGTAACCGATCTTGGTGGCATGTAACCAACTTTGGTTGCGTGTAGCCGACTTTGGTGGCATGTAACCGATTTTGGTTGCATGTAGCCAACTTTGGTGGCGTGCAACCGATTGTGGTGACATGTAACCAATTTTGGTGGCATGCAGCCAACTTTGGTGGCGTGTAACCGACTTTGGTGGCATGTAGCCGATTTTGGTTGCATGTAACTAACTCTGGTGGCGTGCAACCGAATTTGGTGACATGTAACTAATTTTGGTGACATGTAACTGACTTTGGTGACATGTAACCAACTTTGGTGGCGTGCAGCCGATTTTGGTGACATGTAACCAAATCTGGTGGCATGTAACCGATCTTGGTAGCATGTAACCAACCTTGGAGGCGTGTAACCGAAATTGGTGGCATGTAACCAACTTTGGTAGCGTGTAGCCGATTTTGGTGGCATGTAGCCGACTTTGGTGGTATGTAGCCAATTTTGTTAGCTTGCAACCGATCTTAATGGCATATAACATGTAACACGCTCAAGATAGACCTTGTCTAATATTATTTCTGTATACATAACACAATCAATGTACCTAGATATAAGCAGAATTGTAAACGTAGTAGGTAACCACTGCACCAACAAATTATAATTAATAAATAATCAGCAATTAAGAAACAATTAATTCATAAATCGGCACTAACCCACAACTGTGAAACCAGCAATCACAGAATCCACGGAACACTATCATAATGAACAACAATAACTGCCTGTGCTGCATTGAACTCAAGAAAATAACAGAAAAAATCACTCAAGAAAATAACACATTAAAACATTATTAATCAAAGCCAACACAACAAACGAACAACTGTCACGAAGCTTAGTAAACTTCTCGGACATCATGCGCAATATACCACGAACCTCAAAATCAAAAACCAGAACAAACGCAGAACCAACGATCAGGAGCAAACAATTCCTAGTAACAACAATTATCCTAACAATCCCGAAATACCGAAATACCTAATATCACAGAAGAAATAAACATCTTTGAGATATCCACTAGGCTGCCTACTCTGAATCATAGCCCCAACACCAGTGACACCGGCCACACAAGAAATATGGCAACAAACAGCAGTAACAACCAAAACAATGAAGAACAAAAAACTAGGAATAATAATAACAATGAGATCCGCCAAGCCCTAGCTCAAATCAAAAGTGAAACAAGTGCCAGAACAACATATAACTCTACAGAATCAGCAGGCACATCTGCCTCATATGAAAACAGAGGCAAAGGAGGACTCCGGTGCATCCTTTGTAAAGCGCTCTACACCAGCTGCAACATAACAAGACACTCTAAGACAAAACATGGAAATTATTTGGAAGTCTTAAACAAACACCCAACAAATCCCAAGGCATTCAACTTCAAAAATCGCACCAAAAGCAAGATGTCCAAATGAGTCAATCCCCCCCTCCCCCACACACACACAAAATATAGCAAAAGCACAAGGAGTAAAATACAGCCCCTTAGGGAAAACAGTAACGGGGAAGATGAAGACGAAGAATGAGAAACAGACACTTCATCAGAACAGGATTAATATACAACATAAGACTATTACACTATAATATAACATAACATCATTGATTAACAGAACACTTATATAGTAACATTTAAGAACTCAGCTTATAATACTGTGAAATAATAACTTATATTCAAGTTATTGAACAAATAATTTGGTAATACTTAAGTCAGTCTCTTAAATCTGAACATTTAGCACATAATATTATATAATATAAACCATGAATAAATTTAGCAACATATTTCAGATAATGTAATTAATATAATTGATAAATAATACTAGGCAAATTAATGTAAACAACACATTTAACACATAATACTAGTAATAATAATAATAAGTATATACCTAACAATGTATAATTATTGATAAGAATGAAAAAAAAAAAGTATGATAACAAATATATAAAAAAAAAAACCATACATATACATATATAATAAATACCCATCATAAAAAAAAAATACTATCTTGTAACATAGTAGCAATGTAAGTTAATTCAATTTAACATGTAATAGTTATGTTAATCATTTTAAATATAAAATATAAATATACGGAGCTAAGCCAATTAATATTAATTTTAAGTCTAGAATAAGCAAAATGTAATAATGTATATAATTCATTACTTGAACATTCAGTACTTACGCATCAAAACTCTATCCCAATATGGTAATAACAATTCAATTAAAAACTCAGCTAGAATAAACAAACAGCTTAATAGACTAACAGACCGTTACCTCCTTCCAAACCATCACCAAATAACAAGCCACACATAAGCCTACAACAATCTAGAACATAACTAGACCTAACATATCAATCACACACCCAAACAACACAAATAAAGCAACAAACTAAAAACACACTGACATAGGCAAAGCGTATACCGTAAGCGCCTAGCCTGCGTTAAAGCACCCAAAATGCTACACATTAAAAAAAAAAAAACCTAACCTAACCTAACCTTTTTTTTTTTTTTTTTCGTGGGGAAATCCTCATGGATACCTCCGGCTGCGGGGACAACCGGAAGGTTATGCCGAAATCTTACCGGCTAAAACCCCACGGAGCCTCCTCGCACGTGTGCGCGGGGCCGCGGGAATCCAAATTCTTCCGCAGCCCCGCACTAGTGCTGGCCCGGTCTGTCCGGGCCTCGTCTCCTGCACGGGGTAGCGAGGTGGTCAGCTACCCCCCTCCACGGCCTCCAACTCCACCTGCGTATCGGACCTCCCCGAGTCCGATACGCGGAGGCCATGGGGCCAGGAAAAACTATCACTCAGAAGCACCAGCCTTCCTGACCCCAGCGGCGGATCTGGTCTATGGCTCCGCCGCCAACCAAGATTCGGCTGCGGAGGGTAGGGAGAGCGGCGCCTCGCAATACCGGCACTCCTCTCCCCCCGCAGCCCCACCACCACCGCATCAATTAACGGTGCGGCCCCGTCTGAGTCGCGGAGGATAGGGCGAGTGGCGCATCGCCATACCAGCACTCCTCTTCCTCCGCGATTCCACCTCGGCTGCAGCGGTAGAGGGTGCGGACTCCCCTCTCACCGCAGCCCCCCGACACACATCCGAAGTGGGCTTCCCAAGCCCACTCGGAGTGGCCACCTCGGGCCGGCCCTACACCACGGGCCAGCCAAGGGGTTCCTCTTTGTTCACCGCGGTTGACCAAGCCACGGCTACTAAGCCCCCCCGCCACGACAAGGCGGGAACCCGTTCGGGGGGAAACCTTTTTTTTTTTTTTTACATGGGGAAATGCCTACGCATACCCGCCTCGCGGGGGCAAGGACGGGTTATATCGGACTCGCACCGACTAAAACCCCATGGTATTCCACCCTAGTCGCATATTGGCAGGGCCACGGGAACGCTTTCGCACACTTCCGTGGCCCCACCTGCGCTGGCCGCCCCATGGCGGCCCCTCCTCGGGAGAGGAACACTCCTCCCCCATCTCCTTTTCCGGTAAGGCGCACTAGAACACATGGCGCGCCCTCCTTCTCGGCCTCCAATTTCACATGCGCAACGGACGCCCCCGTGTCCGATGCGCGAAGGCCATGGGGCCAGGAAAAACTAGCACTCAGGAGCAACAGCCTTCCTGACCCCAGCGGCGGATCTGGTCTATGGCTCCGCCGCCAACCAAAATTCGGCTGCGGAGGGTAGGGAGAGCGGCGCCTCGCAATACCGGCACTCCTCTCCCTCCGCAGCCCCACCACCACCGCATCAACGGTGCGGCCCGTTTGAGTCGCGGAGGATAGGACGAGTGGCGCATCGCCATACCAACACTCCTCTTCCTCCGCGACTCCACCCCGGCTGCAGAGGTAGGAGTGGGGAGGACACCCCTCTCGCAGCAGCCCACCGACACACATCCGAAGTGGGCTCGTCAAGCCCACTCGGAGTGGCCACCTCGGGCCGGCCCTACACCACGGGCCAGCCAAGGGGTTCCTCTTTGTTCACCGTGGGTGACCAAGCCACGGCTACTAAGCCCCCCCGCCACGACAAGGCGGGAACCCGTTCGGGGGGGTCGGGGGGGAACCTAACCTAACCTAACCGTGTCGGTGGGCTGCTACGAGAGGGGTGTCCGCTCCCTCTATCGCTGCAGCCGGGGTGGAGTCGCGGAGGAAGAGGAGTGCTGGTATGGCGATGCGCCACTCGCCCTATCCTCCGCGACTCAGACGGGGCCGCACCGTTGATGCGGTGGTGGTGGGGCCGCGGGGGGAGAGGAGTGTCGGCATTGGCGTTTGTCTTCCTATATACTTTTATATTCTTCAACAATTACATATTTTTTTTGTTTACAAATTATCTGGTCACTTTATTATATAGCACTTTATAGTATTTTAATAATAATTTCCCTTTTGTAGTATATAACCCTTTATAATATTTTAATAATCTCCCCTTTTGTAGTGTTCGTATAGACTTTCTAAGAGCATCTGAAAGCAACATAAATGGGACCGGGACGTGCTGTGTCGAAGTGGCATTCGACCTTGAACGCTATTCTCTCCCTCTCACTTAAGATAGTTACTGTCTCTTTCCCCCATGTTGTGCATAATTCTGTCATCATAATTTTGTTTAAAAGATAATAAAATGGGTATACATATAGCACTGATTTCGGTAAGTCACTGGTTGGACACACTGAAAATCAGCGCCATGGAAAAAAAAATTCATGGCATTATGCTGAGTGTGCTCCTGTTCCCAGATGACGCCTTGACACATACGAGTATAGGTATTGTATAGTTTGTAATATGTAGTATATTGTAATTTGTATTGTATAGCCAACATTATTTGTTAATTATGTGTTTTTTTTATGTTATCTGTGATGGCGTCATTTTGGAGAATAAACCTTTCTTTCTTTCTTCTTTCTTTCTTTGCATTGCGAGGCGCCGCTCTCCCTACCCTCCGCGGCCGAAACTTGGTTGGCGGCGGAGCCCGAGACCAGATCCGCCGCTGGGGTCGGGAAAGCGGACGCTACAAAGCGCTCGATTTTCCTGGCCCCATGGCCTCCGCGTATCGGACTCGGGGGGGTCCAATACGCAGGTGGAGTTGAAGGCTGTGGAGGGCGGTAGCTTAACACCTCACTACCCCGTGCAGGAGACGAGGCCCGGACAGATCGGGCCAGCACTAGTGCGGGGCTGCGGAAGAATTTGGATTCCCGCGGCCCCACGCGCACGTGCGAGGAGGTACCGTGGGGTTTTAGCCGGTAGGAGTCCGGCATAACCTTCCGGTTGCCCCCGCAGCCGGAGGTATTCATGAGGATTTCCCCACGAAAAAAAAAAGGATAGGTTAGGTTCCCGGCCCCCCCGAACGGGTTCCCATCTTGTCGTGGCGGGGGGGCTTAGTAGCCGTGTCTTGGTCACCCACGGTGAACAAAGAGGAACCCCTTGGCTGGCCCGTGGTGTAGGGCCGGCCCGAGGTGGCCACTCCGAGTGGGCTTGGCGAGCCCACTTTGGATGTGTGTCGGGGGGCTGCGGTGAGAGGGGAGTCCGCACCCTCTACCGCTGCAGCTGAGGTGGAGTCGCGGAGGAAGAGGAGTGTTGGTATGGCGATACGCCATTCGCCCTATCCTCCGCGACTCAGACGGGGCCGCACCGTTAATGATGCGGTGGTGGTAGGGCTGCGGGGGGAGAGGAGTGCCGGTATTGCGAGGCGCCGCTCTCCCTACCCACCACAGCCGAATCTTGGTTGGCGGCGGAGCCATAGACCAGATCCGCGGCTGGGGTCAGGAAGGCTAGTGCTCCTGAGTGCTAGTTTTTCCTGGCCCCATGGCCTACGCGCATCGGACACGGGGGCGTCCGTAGCGCATGTGAAATTGAAGCCCGAGGAGGAGGACGCGCCATGTGTTCTGGTGCGCCTTACCGGAGAAGGAGATGGGGGAGGAGTGTTCCTCTCCCGAGGAGGGGCCGCCATGGGGTGGCCAGCGCAGGTGGGGCCGCGGAAGTGTGCGAAAGCGTTCCCGTGGCCCTGCCAATATGCGACGAGGGTGGAAAACCATGGGGTTTTAGTCGGTGCGAGTCCGACATAACCCGTCCTTGCCCCCGCGAGGCGGGTATGCGTAGGCATTTCCCAATGTAAAAATAAGAAAAAAGTTAGGTTCCCGTGTGGAGTTGCCTGAGCTCCCATCGGGCGCGTCCCCAGGTGGCGGATAGGGGAACGCCACTCAGATATGGGTGGTAGCGGGAAACCGTCGCGGACCAAAACTGGCTGGGTGAAGGCTTGTTTGGATAGTGGAGGGCCTATTAGTTGCTTCCTGTATCCTCTCCGTTGAGAGGAACAGAGAATGTGACATGCGTGGTGAGATGCCAGGTGCCTCCGCCTCGGGTCCATCGAAAAGGGGTGGCGTGGGCTTCCCCAAGTCCCTCGCTCCTGGATGGCATTCATGGGGGCCGGAAAAGGGCGTTGTCTGCCCTTCTCCTGCGCCCGGTGCGCCTTTTGCGGCCGGGGAAGGGAGTCGAGATCTCCCATTCCCGTTCCGCAGTTTTCTTCTGCGACATCACGTCCTCGCAGAAGGACACCCCCGCGTCCCACGACTCTGCGCTACCGACCATCTTCCGCACTAAGGCTGGCAGCGACAGATCGCATCCTACTTTATTTTTGAGGACACGGCGCTGCTCCTCCCAAGCTACACACTCAGCGAGCGTGTGTTGCGCCGTGTGCTCCCCGCAATGGACGCAGTTGTGGCATCGAGGGTCCGGCTCCCTGTCTATGCGGCACAGGTACTTGCCGAAGCAGCCATGCCCCGACAGCACCTGCGTCACCATAAACGACAGGGAGCCGTTCCTTCTCCCGAGCCAGTCGTCGAGTACTGGCCGGATCGCCTCGACGGTAGCGAGGCCGGCGGTAGGGCGCAGAAACCTTTGCCGCCATTCCGCCACCAAGACTTGACGAAGCTCCTCTCGGCACAGCGCGATCTGCCGCTGCACCGGCCTCGAGCCCCGTGCCCGCTCTTCCTCGCGCCATCGATATAATGACACGAGTACTTTCGCCTCTAGGTCCCAGGGCGGGGATCCGGCCAGGACGCAAACCGCCTCGTAGGAAATCATGCGATACCCGCGGACGACTCTGACGACCATCGCCCCCTGCGGTTTGCGCAGAATGGCGATAGTACTGGCCGTCATGTCCATCGCCCACACAGGGGCCCAATACAGGGCCATGGACCGCACGATTCCCACGTACAACCGCCTACAGGCGGCGCTCGGGCCCCCCAAGTTGGGAAGCAACGTTGATAGCGCGCCCGCTGCACCCATCAGCTTGGGCGCCAGCCGCCGGAAGTGGGGTCCGAATTCCCATTGGCTGTCGAGCACCAATCCCAGATACTTCATGGTGGACTCGACAGCTAACCGGGCCCCGCTGACCACGATGTGTGATCCCGGCGACGGCGCGCGTCGAGGGCCATGGAACACCATGGCCTCCGACTTGTTTAGGGCCACCTTCAGGCCCAGGTGCCGGATGCGGTTCACCACTTGTGACACCGCAGCCGTGGCAACCAACGCTGCTTCCCTGTGCGAGCTCCCCCGGGCAGCGACGAGCGTATCGTCCGCATAACACGTCAAGTCGGCGCCCGACGGGAGTTCACCCAGTCGTAGCCGATGTTCCACAGGAGCGGTCCCAAGACCGATCCCTGCGGAACACCGCACGAAATGACGCGCCGACCTGCGCCGTCACGTCCCCGATACGTAACGCATCTCTCCTCAAGGTAAGCCCCTATTGCGCGGCGGAGGTAGGGAGGCACGCGATGGTAATTCAGCGCCTCCCGAATACAACTCCAGGGTAGGGTGTTGAAGGCGTTGGAGATGTCTAAAGACACCGCCAGCACCACCCCACCCCGGGACACTGTCTTCTCCGCCAGGGCCCTCACGCGCGTAATAGCGTCTATGGTGGAGCGCCCGCGATGAAAACCAAACTGGTTTTCGTCCAGGTCCGGCCCCTCTCTGCACAAGTGGCTGACGAGGCGATCTGCGATGATACGCTCAAAAAGTTTGCCCGCCTCGTCGAGCAGCACTATGGGCCGGTACGCGGACGGTGATTCCGCGGGGCGCCCCTCCTTCCTGAGCAGGACCAGCCTCCCCTCCTTCCACACACTGGGAAACTTACCCTGCTCGAGACATGCCGTGAAGAGCCCCCTCAGCTGGGAGACGAGCCGCAACGCACGCTATGCGCAATTGCGCGATCTCGGCGGTCCACCAGTACACCTGGCGCTTTGCGGACCGTTGGCGGACACGGGGCATGGACGCGTCGCAGATCTGCGTCATCGCCCCGCGAAACCATAGCGCCACCGCTTTGACGTCGACGGGGCCGTCCGTAGTCAACTCCCAGATCCAGGACTGGACTAAAGCTGCTTCCTCGAGTAGTTCCCTGTCGATGCGCTTAAGCGCCCAACGCGGGCCGTCGTTAATCGGGGTTGTTGGATGGCGGCCGCTAGCAGTCTGGGCAGAGACGTCGAACCGGATATATCGATGGTCCGACAGCGTCTACACCTCTGCGGCGACACGCCAGTCGCGGACTCGGCTAGCGACAGAGGGGCTAGCAAACGAGACGTCCCCTATCGATCCACCCCGCAGCCGCACGCACGTGTATTCCGAACCCCGATTCAGGACGACCAGACCAGTCGTCACCGTCCACTCTTCTAGCACCTCGCCCCGATGGTCAGTAACCGGAGATCCCCACGCCGATGACTTGGTGTTGAGATCCCCGAGCACCAGAACGGGACGAGGGTGATAGCGGCCTACGACGGCGCCCAACTCGACAAGGAAACCCTCAAAGTCGGTGAGACTCTTGTTGGGAGAGAAATACGCCCCTACAATAACGATGCCGCCCGAGACCGCAGCAACCCAGCCGCGACCCCGAGACGGGTCGATCAGAGTCTCGGCAATAATGGCCACCAAACCGTCAGCGCGTCAGGCTGTTTTCCTCCTGTAACTGCGACCTCGTCAGAGGCCGTCCTGTTGAGGAGGATGCCAACCGCCTCCCTAATATCCGCGGCAGCCTCCTTTAAGCCACGGGTGAACGTGGCCTTCAGGCTGACAGACTTAGTGGCAACCTTCAGGACTAAGTCCACCCCATCCAGAGCCAGCTGGCTCAAGGCCACCGCAGATGGCTCTCCCCCTTCCGCCGTAAGAGCAGATCGTCGCTCGCGAGCGCGTCGGGCCATTTCCGATACTTCGTCGGCCGCGACGGCTTTACGCTGCTCCCTCTTGGCGGCGTTGAGCTCCGTCTTTGAGCTCCCCAGCGAGGCACAGCTTTCACCGCCATCGTCAGGGTCCTCCATAGTGAACCCCATGTCGCTTTCTACTTCACTAGCCGCCGAGGTATTGGAGCACACGAACCGGCCGTGCTTATCCCTCGGCGGCGCCCCTCTCGATGCCTGCCAACCCCTCCCCGAAGTCGGCAACTTGGGGGCCGGCAGGCCTTCCTCTTCTGAAGACCGGCACACTGGACGTTTCCTAGCGGAAGACGTCCCACGCGACCGATTTTCACCGCTACCAGTATCTGATCCAGCCTCTACTGTTTTTTTGGTTTTTAAATAATTTGATTTTTCCATTTTTATTCCCACGAGTGTGGAGGAAATAATAGTCCATCCGGGCAGCGCCTCCTTTGCCCGGATAAGCCTATGCATAACCCGTCAAGGGTGTCGGCCGGTACCCCGACGGGGGCAACGCTAACGACTGAACATTTACCCATCAGCCATGCAGCTCCTCACGGCATGCCACGCTTGAGCTTCGGGTGATTTTTTAAAGAGGTTATCATCCTCGCGACTCCAGGCGGTTAAGCCAAGAGCCCTCGGCTTCTTAGGCGCCGTGAGACGTGATCCACGACACGCCAGAGGGATTCCGAAATTCGAAAGGTGGCAGGGTCGATACGGGTTCTTCCCATGCCTGCCCAGAGACCGGGTGAGGGAACACTGAGCCCATTCGTTTTCCTTTTTTACAGGGTGTGGTCCCTGAAAACCCCGCAATTACGGGTTGCCCGGCGTCGGCAAAAGCCGAGTGCACCTGGCACCTCACTGCGCATGTCGCAATCTCTGTTTCTCTCAACGGAGAGGATACGGGAAGCAACTATTAGTCCCTCCATTATCCAGACAAGCCCTCAGCCAGCCAGTTTTGGTCCGCGACGGTTTCCCGCTACCACTCATATCTGAGTGACGTTCCCCTATCCGCCACCTGGGGACGCGCCCGATAGGAGCTCTGGCAACTCCACACGGGAACTCTTGCAACTCCACACGGGAGCTCTGGCAACTCCACACGGGAACCTAACTTTTTTCTTTTTTTTACATGGGGAAATGCCTACGCATACCCGCCTCGCGGGGGCAAGGACGGGTTATGTCGGACTCGCACCGACTAAAACCCCATGGTGTTCCACCCTCGTCTCATATTGGCAGGGCCACGGGAACGCTTTCGCACACTTCCGCGGCCCCACCTGCGCTGGCCGCCCCATGGCGGCCCCTCCTCGGGTAAGGAACACTCCTCCCCCATCTCCTTCTCCGGTAAGGCGCACCAGAACACATGGCGCGTCCTCCTCCTCGGCCTTCAATTTCACATGCGCAACGGACGCCCCCGTGTCCGATGCGCGTAGGCCATGGGGCCAGGAAAAACTAGCACTCAGGAGCACTAGCCTTCCTGACCCCAGCCGCGGATCTGGTCTATGGCTCCGCCGCCAACCAAGATTCGGCTTTGGAGGGTAGGGAGAGCGGCGCCTCGCAATACCGGCACTCCTCTCCCCCCGTAGCCCTACCACCACCGCATCAACGGTGCGGCCCCGTTTGAGTCGCGGAGGATAGGGCGAATGGCGTATCGCCATACCAACACTCCTCTTCCTCCGCGACTCCACCTCAGCTGCAGCGGTAGAGGGTGCGGACTCCCCTCTCACCGCAGCCCCCCGACACACATCCAAAGTGGGCTCGCCAAGCCCACTCGGAGTGGCCACCTCGGGCCGGCCCTATACCACGGGCCAGCCAAGGGGTTCCTCTTTGTTCACCGTGGGTGACCAAGCCACGGCTACTAAGCCCCCCCGCCACGACAAGATGGGAACCCGTTCGGGGGGGCCGGGAACCTAATCTATCCTTTTTTTTTTCGTGGGGAAATCCTCATGGATACCTCCGGCTGCGGGGGCAACCGGAAGGTTATGCCGGACTCCTACCGGCTAAAACCCCACGGTACCTCCTCGCACGTGCGCGCGGGGCCGCGGGAATCCAAATTCTTCCGCAGCCCCGCACTAGTTCTGGTCCGATCTGTCCGGGCCTCGTCTCCTGCACGGGGTAGTGAGGTGTTAAGCTACCGCCCTCCACAGCCTTCAACTCCACCTGCGTATTGGACCCCCCCGAATCCGATACGCGGAGGCCATGGGGCCAGGAAAATCGAGCGCTTTGTAGCGTCCGCTTTCCCGACCCCAGCGGCGGATCTGGTCTCGGGCTCCGCCGCCAACCAAGTTTCGGCCGCGGAGGGTAGGGAGAGCGGCGCCTCGCAATGCAAAGAAAGAAAGAAGAAAGAAAGAAAGGTTTATTCTCCAAAATGACGCCATCACAGATAACATAAAAAAAAACACATAATTAACAAATAATGTTGGCTATACAATACAAATTACAATATACTACATATTACAAACTATACAATACCTATACTCGTATGTGTCAAGGCGTCATCTGGGAACAGGAGCACACTCAGCATAATGCCATGATTTTTTTTTTCCATGGCGCTGATTTTCAGTGTGTCCAACCAGTGACTTACCGAAATCAGTGCTATATGTATACCCATTTTATTATCTTTTAAACAAAATTATGATGACAGAATTATGCACAACATGGGGGAAAGAGACAGTAACTATCTTAAGTGAGAGGGAGAGAGTAGCGTTCAAGGTCGAATGCCACTTCGACACAGCACGTCCCGGTCCCATTTATGTTGCTTTCAGATGCTCTTAGAAAGTCTATACGAACACTACAAAAGGGGAGATTATTAAAATATTATAAAGGGTTATATACTACAAAAGGGAAATTATTATTAAAATACTATAAAGTGCTATATAATAAAGTGACCAGATAATTTGTAAACAAAAAAAATATGTAATTATTGAAGAATATAAAAGTATATAGGAAGACAAACGCCAATGCCGACACTCCTCTCCCCCCGCGGCCCCACCACCACCGCATCAACGGTGCGGCCCCGTCTGAGTCGCGGAGGATAGGGCGAGTGGCGCATCGCCATACCAGCACTCCTCTTCCTCCGCGACTCCACCCCGGCTGCAGCGATAGAGGGAGAGGACACCACTCTCGTAGCAGCCCACCGACACACATCCGAAGTGGACTTCCCAAGCCCACTCGGAGTGGCCACCCCGGGCCGGCCCTACACCACAGGCCAGCCATGAGGTTTCTCTTTGTTCACCGCGGTTGACGAAGATACGGCTACTAAGCCCCCCCCCCCCCCCGTCATGACAAGGCGGTAACCCGTTCGGGGGGAACTTAACCTAACCTTTTTTTTTTCGTGGGGAAATCCTCATGGATACCTCCGGCTGCGGGGGCAACCAGAAAGTTATGCCGGACTCCTAACGGCTAAAACCCCACGGTGCCTCCTCGCACGTGCGCGCGTGGCCGCGGGAATCCAAATTCTTCCGCAGCCTCACACTAGTGCTGGCCCGGTCTGTCCAGGCCTCGTCTCCTGCACGGAGTAGCGAGGTGTTCAGCTGCCCCCCTCCACAGCCTCCAACCCCACCTGCGTATCGGACTCCCCCGAATCCGATACGCGGAGGCCATGGGGCCAGGAAAATCGAGCGCTTAGTAGTGCCCGCTTTCCCGACCCCAGCGGCGGATCTGGTCTATGGCTCCGCCGCCAACCAAGATTCGGCTGCGGAGGGTAGGGATAGCGGCGCCTCGCAATACCGACACTCCTCTCCCCCCGCAGCCCCACCACCACCGCATCAATTGACGGTGCGGCCCCGTCTGAGTCGCGGAGGATAGGGCGAGTGGCGTATCGCCATACCAGCACTCCTCTTCCTCCGCGACTCCACCTCGGCTGCAGCGGTAGAGGGAGCGGACACCCCTCTCACCGCAGCCCACCGACACACATCCGAAGTGGGCTCGTCAAGCCCACTCGGAGTGGCCACCTCGGGCCGGCCCTACACCTCGGGCCAGCCAAGGGGTTCCTCTTTGTTCACCGCGGTTGACCAAGCCACGGCTACTAAGCCCCCCCGCCACGACAAGGCGGGAACCCGTTCGGGGGGGAACCTAACCTAACCTAACCAGGAACCATTTGTGGGGGTAGTCGGATATATGAGGGACTATCGGGGAGCGCGCATTTTGCAAAGCGGTCAGACAGAGGGTGTGTATAAAGGAAGATAGACGAGGAGAAATGCTTTTGGGGACTCTAAACCAGCTAGGTCTTCACATACTTAAAGGAGAAACCCCAACTTTCGATACGGTGAGAGGCGATAAAATGTATCAGAGCCATGTCGACATCACAGTGTGCTCGGAAAACTTATTAAGTCTGATAGAAGATTGACAAGTTCAGATCACAACACTATTAAATTTAGAATTAATCAAGTAAAAACAGTTGGGCTTAAAATAGAAAGAGTTACAAGATTATATGATAGTAAAAAAGCAATTTGGAGTCAGTTTCGTAAGAAACTGGCACAATTGCTAACAGGTAAAAATTTAAAAATATTGAAAATAAATAAAATAGACAAGTATAAATATGGTGAATATTTGGAAACAATTAAAGAAACATGCGAGGCCACAATCCCAAAAATTAAAAATAAAGGTAAACTTACCCTGCCGTGGTGGAACCAAGAACTTGTTGCGCTTAAGAAAAATGTCATCACTAGAAAACGCCGCATTAGATGTGCTGCCGCGGTGCGACGAGCCGCCATCGTCAAGTAGTACCTAGAAGCGAAAGACAAATATGAGTATGAAGCAAAAAAGGCTCAAGTCAAAAGCTGGAAGGAGTTCTGTGGAAAACAGGACAAAGAAAGCTTATGGGACGGGATATATCGGGCAATCGGCAGAATAGCAAAACTGCATGAAGACCTGCCACTTGTAAAAAACGGAAAAATATTAGTCAATGAAGAATCGGCTAGGATGCTAGCGGAAACCTTTTACCTTTTATCTTTATGTTGTCCGATAAATCCTCCTCCGTGGAGGTAACAAACAATGCATACGCCGATTCCGTGAGTTTTTTACATCTCGTGCGTAGCAATGCATAAGTATCGTAATCCCTAGGATTATGATATTTCTTAAAACGACCATGATATTTATTATTTTCTTTAAGACACTTTATTAATGCTGAAGTATACCATGGTGGTTATTTGTTGTTGTAAAACCAAGTGGCGTGTGTTTTGCAATTAATTTATTTACGATAGTGTAGAAATTATCGACAGAATAATTTATATCCGGTTCATTCGATAAGCTAGACCAATCAATAGTTGCTAGATCCTTTTTTAAAATATAATAATTACATTTGCGGTAGTTATATCTTATTTGTTGCGCACGTTTAATTGTTTTTAATTTCAAATTTTTCATTATTACAATTTTAAGTGGGGGTTGATGAGAATCTATTTGAGTAATAGGCTCAGTAGTTGTTACGAGCACTTTCTCTGTTGTTGATAAAACGAGATCAATGAGACGGTTATTCTCATTATAGACAGTACACAGACAGACAGTAACAGTGGTAGAGCCACGCGACAGAATTGCTGTCGCACGGATGGGCCGGCTCGAACCGGGGTGGTACCACGACCTCACATAATACCAGCGTGAAGTGAAAGAGGTTTACCTCTGCGTTTCGCTGGGTGAGTGCGGGTGGCCGGAGGCCCTTTTTACTGGAAATGAGGCATTCCATCTTAGTCTTCACGGGTGACAACGCATCTGCATTTTGATTCGCAAACGAGGATAGATGTAGATGTCTATGGGCCGCAGCAACCACTTACCATCAGGTGGACTGTGTGCTCGTTTGTCACCCTTATCCTATATAAAAAAAAGACTGAATTAAGTTGAACTAAGTTACAAAGATTCATAATATCAACAAGACAATTAGATTTAAGGTCGGATGAAATACCCGTCGTCATAACGTTACTATGAGTACTAGGCGACCAACTCAGATGTAGGGTGTTAAAATCGCCAACAAGAAAGGATGCGTCTTTATCCTCGCCAAGAGATATGTTTTTATGAATATTGTCGTAAAAGGCTTGCAAGTGGTCACGAGAAATATCGGGAGGGAGATAACATAAGCATAAGTGGAGCTTTCTACAGGAAACATTACTCGGAAGGATAGTCACCCAAAGATCTTCTACTTCACATTCCCAACTCTCTTGTCTAATAACATGAAATTTTTCCTTAACAGCAACTAATACGCCACCACCTTCATGCTTAGAAATACAACTAGTATGACGGTCTCTTCTAAATACAGTAAACTGAGAATCAAACATTTCAGAATCAAAGACACTGTCATTTAAATTGGTTTCGGTGAAACATATAACATCAAAGTCACAACTTAAAGTATTTAAATAAATATCAGCGACTTTCGTCCTGATTCTATTTACATTTTGGTAATATATATCCATTATTTATAAAGTATGAAATAAAAGTTTAAAAGGTTTAATAAAATAACAAGGAAAAAAAAAACAAAAAGAAACCATTATTTTAAAGTGTCCATGTGGGTAAATTTAGATGAGATAATTTTTTGTTGTAATAGGGGTAGGTGGAAATAAACAGTCCAATGTATGCTATTGTATCGTTTCAATTAATCTCCCCAAAAACACAAACATTACATGGCGCAGTCGGTAGGATACATCGCGGAAAGTGCATAAAGATATAGTGGACAGTCAATAATCTTTGGTTATAGTGGAGTACAGTGCATAGACAGGACAAAAAGAAAAACACGAGAAGAAAATGGAATCAGTTCTGCAACCACCGCCGCCATTTTCATTTTAAAAAGATTTACCGAGTGTTACATCTGGAAATTTAAGTAGACAATGGTCAAAATGGAAAAAGGCCTTCATGATATATTACAAAGTATGCCAAATTGAAACAAAAGAGAAGGAGGTTCAAATAAACATACTTTTGCACATCATTGGCGAGCAGTGTCGGGATGTTTACGAACAATTTGCAGTTGACAAAAGCATACAATCAGTGGAAACAGTTTTAGAAAAATTTGATAAATTTTTCATGCCCAAAAAGAACATTATAATAAAACGTCACAGATTTTTTACTCGCAATCAACAGGAACATGAAACCGTCGACCAATACACATTTGAATTAAACAAGCTGGCCCTTTCGTGTGAATTTAAAGATTTAAAAGATGATCTCATAAAAGATCGTCTTATATGTGGCATAAGGGAGGAGGCATTGCGAGAACACGATCTTACATTGAAAAAAGCGTTAGACATTTGCAACGTCGCCGAGATGTCTCGAGCACAGGCAAGTTCAGTGAAGTTGGAACAGGAGAAAGAATCGCATATATATGCGGTGCAGGAGAAAGCTGACAATGGTGAGTCTGCCATGTATTGGATTCGGCAACAGGCGAGTGCACGTGCTGTATTCCGGTGCGCTGCGCGTCGAAGCGGCGCGCGCAATGGATCAAGGTCGCAGGCGAGAGCGCTGCAGCAACAGCGCGCTCTCGCAGTGCCCGTGCCCCGCCCTGCGTCTTCGCAGCAGAAAACACAAGCAAAACGTGAAAAGCGTGGCAACGGAAACATGTCATGTGGTTTTTGTGGTTTGTGGAATGACAAATTTGCGTATCCTGCGTATGGTCAAAGATGTGCCAAGTGTCTAATGTTAAATCATTTCGCAAGAGTGTGTCGTGTGTTTGAGGTGCAGGAGTGTGCCACAGATCAGGTACGTAGTAGAAGTATTAAGAGCGCTAGTAATAAATGGTTTACAGATTTGCAAATAGGTAACAAAAATTCGTTTTAAATTGGACACTGGAGCTGATGTTAATGTCTTGCCGTCCCGTTTTTTACCACTAACGGGTGTTAAGGAAAGTAATCTTTTGTCAACGGATATGAAGTTAATAAGTTACTCGGGTGAAAATCTTAAAGTACTAGAATAGAATTAATTGCCTTCAAAGAAGCGTATTATATGCTAGTAGGCACACGACAAGCTCTGCAGATTTTGGCATCGGTCTGTAACTTACTACTGGAATTAGTGCTTAATCGGCGTTGTTGTAATTCAGCGGTCGAGCCGTGGGTTGGTGTAGGTCACGGATATATTCGATAACGTAGATTTCAAATAAATATTTTAGAAAATCATCTTGTAATGTCAATTGTATTATTAATTTACTATCACAAAACCATAAAACACTACACTGGTAATAAATTTAATAAGTTATTCACTACTGTACGGCACTTTTGACTATGACATTGATTAAAGCTCGAAGAGCAGATCTTTACTGATCTTACAGCGGACATATGTGGAGTGGTCATCGCCCTGGACGCAACATTGTTTCTGGTGATAATAAACAAATCCCTTAGTCTCGCATACGTCCCCGTCATATGGAAAAAGGCACAACTCGCACATGTCCAGAAGTGGGGAGTCAAAAACAAGCTAAAGTTTGCACCACACAAAACTAAGACGATAGTTATAACAAATAAGTTAAAGTACTAAGTTAACTTCTGGAGATGGGTGGGGAAAGCATCAACCTTTCCAAAAAAAATTAAGATACTCGGCCTTACAATCGATGACAGACTTGCCGCAAGGTACAGAACTTGTATCGACAATTGTCGAGAGCTGCAAAAATCCACTGGGGCCTGAACCCAGAGATTATTAGGACCATATAACTGGAGCTGACGTTAATGTCTTGCCGTCCCGTTTTTTACCACTAACGGGTGTTAAGGTAAGTGATCTTTTGCCAACGGATATGAAGTTAATAAGTTACTCGGGTGAAAATCTTAAAGTACTAGGCAAATGTGTTATAAAGGTTACATGTAAAGATACATCATATATAGCTAAATTCATAGTGGTTGACGTTAATTCTCCGCCAATACTAGGTAAGAAATCGTGTGAAGAAATGAATCTCGTCAAACGGATCCTAGCCATAAACGTGACCTCTGATGATAACCAATCAAGCAAAATTTTAAATGAATATCCAGAAGTGTTTGAGGGTATGGGATGCCTGCCTGGCGTTTACAGGATTAGGCTGGCCGACGATGTGCAACCAGTTGTGCTCGCGCCGCGTAAGCTACCTGTCGCGCTCAGGGAAGATGTGAAACGGAAATTAGATGAGATGCTCGAGGAAGGAGTAACTTAAAGTAATTAGATGAGATGCTCGAGGAAGGAGGACATCACCGCGCTCGCATACCGTTCCCGCCAGCTCCAGTGCCCCGCCCCGTTCATTCAATATATCCACCACAGCAACCACAGCTCCATATATACTACTACTACTACTAATGCTTACGTTACTCAATCCGGCAGGGTAGTGAAAGTTCCTGATCGGTGGGGATATTCCTGAACAAGTCGCTCAGTGCGACAGGCAACACGAAAAAAAAACAGGAAGTAAGAAGTACTAATAAAAAAAAATCTTGTATCATTCTGAAATGGAAATATTATTTACTTTACTCAATTATATTAAATTCCATTGCATGTATTAAATGTAGGTAAGAAAAGGTTGTATCAAATAAAATTGAAATACTAAGTATATAATTTATTCAATGAAATTAAAACAACTCCATAATCTTAAGTGAGGTTAATCTAAACTTGTGAAACATAAAAAAAGGATAGGATTTTATCCATTCGCTCATAAATTATGATTATTGCAATTTATGTCTCCTAGTCAAATTAATGTTTCTTTTTTTCATTTATAAATGTAAATGTTCATTAAAGAGATTATATCTATTATTACATTAATTATAAAAAGTATACTTTTTATTATTTCCGTAAATAAACTAAATTTATATAACATAAATGAAAATATTGAACAGTAAATATTATCTGTAACGATAACATTGCTAGTTTAATTACATAAATGATGTACTATGTATTGTGCTACTTTGCTTACTGATTTATTTAAGGAGGGGGGTGTAGATGAGACAATGTTTGGTTGTAATGGAGGTAGGTGGTAATAAACAGTCGAATGCATGCTATTGTATCGTTTCAATTAATCTCCCCAAAAACACAAACATTACAGTCCAAAGTGATTGCATTTTTAACATGTATGGCAGTTGTATTATCGTCTTTCCTCATATATACACGGCCATATTTAATCCAGACATATTTATATGACAAGTTTTTGGCAGTTAATCTTGCTGCGGTATGAAGCTGTTTTATTTCCGGTGAAAGCTGTTCTGAAACATAAAAGAGGCACTCCTCTCCATGAACGCCCAAATAAGCAGAGTTCAATTGGGAAAATTTATTATTCTTGTTGTAACGTTTGTGAGCAGATATCACGTTATCTCGGTCGCGCTCCGATGGTAAAGTGACAAGTATTCCACGAGGCCTTTTAGATTTTTATCAATTTTTGCAACTCGCTTTACAGCGTTAATGTTGGTTTCACTAATTGATATTTTTATTTCTTTTAACAGATTACACAAAATTGAGACCAAATTTTCGTTTTTCTTTTCCGGCACACACTGTATTTCAAAATTAGAGCCCCTAGAATTTTTTTCTAATATGGAGATACGACTGTTTAATTTGTTATTCTGCGATTCTAATGCGGTTTTTTCGGTTTCCATTTTGGCGATTTTTTTTTTGTGGCAGTATCTAATTTTATTTGCATATTACATTGAAGTTCGGCTAAGTAGTCATTCGTCTCGGTGAACTCTGCCTTAAGCTTACAAATAGCGCAGTTGATATCCTCCCTAATTGCAGACCTCATATCCGACAATTTTAAGTCCAGGAGTGCGCTGAACTGATCATATATTATAGTCGCCGATGGTAGTACGAAAGCACTTTTCTCGGTAAAATCAACCGTCTGCGGTGTTATGTTATCGAAAGACGTATCTGAGATGTCGGTAGAAGGTGATGAGAGCTGCTCGCGAACAGGAGTATTATCTTTGCGACGCGTTACTAGCTTACATGATTGGCACTTCCATTATCGTTTCAGTTCGTGTAAATTGTCTTTATAGAAAGACGTCGATAAATTATAGCACTTGTAATGGTAACATCCCTTGCATGCAATACATTTAAGCTGTTCGTCACTACGAGTGATTTTATTGCATGCTAAACAATGCATTTTAATAATATTGTCGTAGGTAGTAGGTTAAACCGTATGAGAAATATGATGTTACTTGCTTCAAAGCGATAATGCAGCAAAATCAGCGCACACGCAGCGTACTTCGTCCAAGTGAATGCAATTATATGAAGCGCTTTAAGAATTAATTGCCTTCAAAGAGGCGTATTATATGCTAGTAGGCACACGACAAGCTCTGCAGATTTTGGCATCGGTCTGTAACTTACTACTGGAATTAGTGCTTAATCGGCGTTGTTGTAATTCAGCGGTCGAGCCGTGGGTTGGTGTAGGTCACGGATATATTCGATAACGTAGATTTCAAATAAATATTTTAGAAAATCATCTTGTAATGTCAATTGTATTATTAATTTACTATCACAAAACCATAAAACACTACACTGGTAATAAATTTAATAAGTTATTCACTACTGTACGGCACTTTTGACTATGATATTGATTAAAGTTCGAAGAGCAGATCTTTACTGATCTTACAGCGGACATATGGAGTGGTCATCGCCCTGGACGCAACATTGTTTCTGGTGATAATAAACAAATCCCTTAGTCTCGCATACGTCCCCGTCATATGGAAAAAGGCACAACTCGCACATGTCCAGAAGTGGGGAGTCAAAAACAAGCTAAAGTTTGCACCACACAAAACTAAGACGATAGTTATAACAAATAAGTTAAAGTACGAAGTTAACTTCTAGAGATGGGTGGGGAAAGCATCAACCTCTTCAAAAAATTAAGATACTCGGCCTTACAATCGATGACAGACTTGCCGCAAGGTACAGAACTTGTATCGACAATTGTCGAGAGCTGCAGAAATCCACTGGGGCCTGAACCCAGAGATTATTAGGACCATATACATAGCGGTTGTGGAACCGATTGTGATGTACGCGGCTAGTGCTTGGGTACCAGCAACTAATAAACAGAAAATCAAAAGACAGCTCGACATGATACAATGCGGATTCATACAAAAGATAATAAAATCATATAGAACAGTATCTCTACACTCAGCCCTAATACTCGCCGGGCTGCTTCCTTTGGATATTAGGATACGAGAATCAGCCTTACTCTATGAAATAAAAAAAGGCTTCTCCCGGCGGATAGTAGGTGATCGAGATGTAGAAATCAAAATTGAATATTCAAAAACCACACATCCCGCGGAACAGGTCGCGCTGAAATTTACATGCCTGGAAGACGGTGCACAAATTGACCAAAATAACAACAATGACCTAAAAATATTTACAGATGGCAGTAAAATAGAGGGAAAAGTTGGCGCGGCGCTATCTATTTGGAATGGCGCCACGGAAACGAATACCCGGAAATTAAAGTTGGAAAATTACTACACCGTCTACCAGGCAGAGTTGCTGGCCATACTTGAAGCAACGAGATATGCTTTTAACAATTCAGCACAAATATTATCTATATTATCTTTTGTATGAATCCGCGTTGTATCATGTCGAGCTGTTTTTTGATTTTCTGTTTATAGTGACTCGAGGTCTGCTCTCCAAACAATTGTCCTAGACGTCTCCTTCCATCCCCTAGCGGTAGAAGCTAGAAACAATATTTTAAAAATAAATATACAAGGCAAAACACTAAACATGTTTTGGGTTAAAGCTCACGCAGGATTGGAGGGAAACGAGAGAGCAGAACAGCTAGCTAAAGAAGCAGCAACAAAAAGTAAAAAGAAACCGGATTATGACAAGTGTCCGGTTTCATACGTCAAGCGACAGATCCGATTGGAGTCGCTTGACGAATGAAACCGGCGCTATAAGGAAGGGGAAACAGCAAGTACAACAAAAGTGTTTTTCCCAGATGCTATAAAGGCATATACCATAAAAAATAAATCCTACGATGGTTCAAGTTATGACAGGACATGGGGGCTTCTCCGACAGATTTAAGTGTAAGGAGAGCCCAGCATGTGCCTCAGATGCAACAAAAAATGAGGACATAATACATGTCATAACTGAATATCCCATTTTCAGTAGACAATGAAACGATATAGCAATAGAGTTTAGAGTAAGAAACAAAAGTAGCAAAGAAAATGTAAATGAAATAATAAAAAATAAGTACAGTGGACAGATGGTTAGCGCTCGCTGTAAGCTTCACAGTACTCGAGTAACCCGGGTTCGATCCCCGCCGGCACCAATGAAATTGTTAATTGCAATTTTAAGTGCTGATTTACCTGGATTTAGACCTGGAAGAGGATGCACGGATCAAATGTTTTCTCTCCGCATGATCACGGAAAAGCTTCTGGCTGCTAACCAGAGGATTTTCTGTGCTTTTGTGGATCTTGAGAAAGCATTTGATAAGGTTGTAAGGAAGAAAATGTGGGAACTGTTGCCGGGGTATGGTGTGGATGGTCGATTGCTAAGGGCTGTGCAGTCACTTTACTGTGACGGTAAAGCCTGTGTGCGGGTAGGGCATGACCTGTCACCCATGTTTAGCGTCCAAACGGGCGTAAAACAGGGTTGTGTCATGTCTTCCTGGCTGTTCATACTGTATCTCGACAGCTGTTTACAGAAACTGAAAGATAGCTGTTTGGGTGTGAAATTGGGTGACATTAAAGTAAATTGTCTGCTGCATGCTGATGATGCAGTGCTTATTGCACCATCAGAGGCGGAACTGCAGGCATTAGTCACGTGTATGAAAGAGGAATGTGAAATTAAAGGTCTCCGCTTGAATGCTAATAAAACTAAGGTTCTGGTATTTGAAAGGGACGAAGAGAGAACGAAGTGTGAAATATGGGTAAATCAGGAATGTCTAGAACAGGTAAATGAAATTGTATACTTGGGGAATGCTTTTAGCCGGGATGGAAGATGTGATTTAGATGTGGACAGGCGTGTCGCTGCCGGGAACAAAGTCAATGGTGCCCTGACTGCGTTAGTCAAAAGGCAAGGCGTAGTGAAGAGTGCACGCCTTGCAATACATAACGCAGTGTTGGTACCGACTTTGTTATATGGCAGCGAAACCTGGGTATGCCAGAAGAAGCATAAAAGCAAGTTGAATGCAGTGGAGATGCGATCTCTTCGTAAAATGTGCGGCGTTACCATGGCCGACCGAAAGCGAAACGAAGAGATTCGCAATATGGCAGGTTTGAAAGATGACCTTATCACAAAAATTGATAGGGGCGTGCTTCGATGGTTTGGGCACGTTGAGCGAATGAGTGAAGACCGAATGGTGAAGAAAATATATAGCGCGAAAGTTAATATTAAAAGGTGTCGAGGTAGACCGAGACTAACTTTCGAAGACCATGTGAGCAAATTGCTCGAAGAGGGGAGGGTCAAGAGTACTCGGATACCTAGACGTGCATGTATGAAGAAGATGATGAATCTGAAAGAAGCGAAAGAGGTATGTAAGGATCGTGACACTTGGCGATCTGTTCTCTCTGGCTACCCCGTCAGGGATTGTGCGTGACGATAAGTAAGTAAGTAAGTAAGTAAGTGCTGATTTACCACGTGCTCAGCGGTGAAGGAAAACATCGTGAGGAAACCTGCATGTCAGACATGTAGTAAACTGAAATGAAGTGGACGATATGAATGTCAAGCTAATGGAAACTGCGATCGGACCTAAGTTCTGCAAGAGCCGTCGTAAAAGAACGCTAAAAGTCTCCAATCACACTCATAATCCCAAGGCTGTTAGATGGCATATGAAGCTGTAGTCTTCAGAAAATTTGACAGCATACAGGCAACTGAATAAACAGATCTTGTAGTACGGGACGTACGCAACTTTAATACAGCTCGTACTGAAGAAGCGATAAAATCTCTATCTAATCTCTCGATAAAGGCTCTAAAATCTTTGCCAGAGATCTTTGTGTGATGAATGTGGCAGCATCGTTTCCAGGACACCTGAGATTTTGAGTGAGATTGAGAGGTTCTATGGGCAGCTGTACACGTCATCGTTGGAGCCACACGCAAGTGTGAGTAACGATCCAAGAGCGAGTCTTATCCGACACTATTACGACGATATCCCTGTTGTGTTGTGTTTATGTATTTTATATAAATTTAAGTAATTATAATAATTTAAGTTAACTGAAATAATAGCAGCGTTTACCCCCGAAGGTCAGAAAATGCTTATTTAGGTTTCAGCCGTTCGGCTTGATCCACCTTGAGACTATGCATGTACATTCTGACGTTCTAACAGCGTGAAGTTAGCTCTTTTCGATAGTAGCGCCTTCTGTCGCAAGTGTGAAGTGTATCAACTTTACTCTAATGAAGGGGACTCATCCAGCGCGGGCGGTGTATTAGTCAGTACAATTTGCAAGCCGGCAAGGCCCTGAAAATTATGGTGGATCAAGCCGAACGGCTGAAACCTACATAAGCGTTTTCTGCCCTTCGGGGGGAAAACGCTGCTATTTAGGTGTTCGAGCCTAAAGGCTTGATCCACCTTGAGAGTTGTTTCTTATCTGCCGGCGTTGAATGAGCGTACTGTGATTAACTGTTAAAGTTTATTTATAATATAATAAAAAGGGAATGTATGAATAAAGTGTATTTATTCTTAAACAGAGTAATATAATCATAATGATAACAAAAATAAATAATTCTTATTCTTGACTAAAAGAACTTTGACTACTTATCACAAGTATAATAAATCAGTCGATTAACGCAAAATTATCTGAAAGGTTATTGCTGGTTGTATTTGGGACTTTAGGTTTGATTGGTTTGAGATAATGATAGAAGAATGTTTTTGCAGTTTACCAATTACCCTTTTTCATAATTTTTTCTATGTTTGTATACCCGCGTAACTCATTACCGGTAGCAACGGCTGATCTGCAGCTACCTGGACAGGCATTTATGTTGGCTTCTTTGAACAGTGTGCGTATCCATCCCGCTATCACTGATCTTGAAGCTGGTGTGACTTTACCGCGGGTTATTATAAACAAATTTGTAATACCTTTGTTTCTTCGTCTTGGTTCTGATATTTCCTGTAGGCGTCTAGTCCAGGTAACGAGGTCTAAGTTTTTGACTGGGTTCATTGTTATTTCCCAACCTGATTGTATGTATGTACAGGAATCTGTTTTCGAGCCAAATTTAGGCCATAATTTAATACTTTTATCTGTTATTTCAAAGAACTCATCGCTTATATTTAATAAAGTTAGATCGTGGATTCTTCTACCTGTGGCTAGAAGTAACAGGATAGCTAGATGTCTGCTCACTTGAAAGATGCTATCCTCATTTAATTTGTAGCACTTTAACCACTCAGTAAGTTCGTTTACGTTCCAGGTAAGTCTACTAGGACGTTTCAGCCCTTCCAAACTGATGCCTTTCAGCATGTGTTTGACCAGAGGGTGCGAGCCGATCGATGCGGTAGCATCTGGATTCGTAAAAGTGCATACTACTGATTTATGTAGTGCTATGGTGTTTGGCGCTAGCTTCATCTTGGTGTGTAGGAATCCGAGATAACGTGCTAAGTCTGTTGCTTTTGGTTTTTTCACAGAGAGACCTTCTTTTAAGGCCCATGCGACCCACTTTTCCCAAGCTGGTCGGTATGTTTTGATGCTAGATTGTCGCCAAGACTTTTCCACTACGTGTTTGAGTTCGGTAGGCCAGGGGTTAACGACATTGGACCAGCCTGTATATGCCATACATGCAAAACTATTGTGTCTATCCCCCGTGGAGGTTTTTGGGTCCGTAAGTCTATAAGGTGAGTTCGCAGATTCTCCAGCCGGAGGGGTTTGCTTGTAGATCTCTTTTACAACATCGGCATCCAGAATGCATTTGTCCATTCTGGGGTTACAAACAGGTAAGTCCTTGTGCACTTGTTGAGATGGCGAAGAACTCTTGGTATTAGTGCTGGCGGTGGGAAGACCCACCTCAGTTTGAAATTCCATGTTTGACTGAAGGCGTTTCGGTCCGAGACATCTTCGGTTACATAATTGGGTACGACTGCCGAACGTTTTGAAGTGAACAGGTACTTGTGGAGTTCCAAGGTTCTGGAAGATTTGGCCAAGAGTTGCTTCGGTTAAGTGCCATTCTGGTAGAGCATTTTGCCTTGATAAATTGTCGGTAATGTCATTTAATTTCCCTGGGAGATATCTGGCTGTTATAGTGATATTCAGTTGATCAGCTTGGTTTAGTATCTTCGAAGCTGTCTTCAATAGGATAGTTGATTTCGTCCACCCCTGTTTGTTGATATAGGCTATGGTTGTTCGGTTGTCGGATTGGAATATAATCGATTTCCCTCTCAGGAACTTTTTCTCTCTTTTGAGAACTTCGTAAAGTGCCCAGAGTTCCTTCTGGTTGGAGTGCCAGGCTTTTTGTTTGTCGTTCCATCTTCTTTCCAATTTCTTGCTGTTCACTAAAGCTGCCCACCCTGTGTCTGCTGCATCTGTCGTTATGAAGGCTGATGCTGGTTTCCAGTGAATAAGAGAAGATTTGTGTACATTTCGAGTTCACCAAGTGAGGTCTTCCCTGGCGGCTTGGTCGATGGTCACTACTTTGCGACGGTTTGACTTTGGTATGTGTGTTGACGATCTCTGGATATTTCTGCAGTGTAGGCGACCCAAGGGTACTACTTCTGCAGCAAAATTTTGCTTCCCTGCTATGCTTTTTCCGTCCCACCAGTTCCAGTGACCCACTTTGAGAAGTTTCGTGATGTGTGTTCCAAATGCTATTTTTTCTGGTGGCAAGTACTTCAAGTTTCTCTCTGTATCCCAGATAACTCCCAAGTATTCGACGCAGCGCGTAGGTGTAGTTATAAACTTGGAATGGTTCACACACCATCCGAGACTTTCCAAAGGCTCTATCGCAGAGCGTCCTTGCTGGAATAAAATCTCTGGATCTTCGTGCATCACCAGAAAATCGTCTTAGTACACGATAACTTTTAGTTGGTTCTCTCTTAGGTACTGTGCTAACCAATTTGTGATCTTCGCAAATGCTGAGGGGGACTTGCGAGTCCGAATGGAAGGCATGTCATATGGAAAAATGACTGATTGTGCTGGAATGTTAAGTACCGTTGGTGTGCTTGAGTGACTGGGATGTGGTAATATGCCTGAGAAATGTCTATCTTCAGCATGTAGTCTTTCTCCCACAGGTGATTTGGCATTGAATATAAGTTTGGGAGGTGGAACCTTGGAGTGCTCACGAAATTGTTGAGGTTCTTTAAATTTATTATAATTCTGTAATCTCCATTCGGTTTCTTTCTCAGAAATATTGGAGAGACAAATCCTCTTGAGTACCTTATGGGGATAGCTGATTTCGATTTCAAAATTTCCGATATTTGGGTCGATATAACATCTGAATTTTCGTTCGTCACTTTTGTTTGTGTTTCTGTATTTAAAGTCATTAAAGGTGGTTTTTGTAGGAAAGGTATTCTGTAATTTTGAATCATTGATAAAATTGTATGGGGTGCACCTATACTTTCCCATATATGGGTGAATTGGGCTAGTTACACCCGCTTGAAATGAGTCAGAGCTTTTTGATATGTTGATTGATCGATCGTTTGTTGGAGCTGTTTGAGTTGTTGTATTGAAGTTTCGTAGTTGTTCTGTTGTCTTTACGTGTGTTTCCACGAAATGACTCTTTTTTGGTGAAGTTCTTTCTGTTGTTGTGGAAATTCCTTGATGATGCGGTTTGTTTATTTTTCGAAGGTTTTCTGGATTTTTCGGAAAACATCTTATGTCGTCCTCATGATCTTTCACCACTTTGTTGAGTGATTTTTCGGAAAATAAATGAGTATCAGACGGTGGGATCTCATGGAGGATTTCGTTTAGTGCTTTTTTTTTTTTATTTTATTTTATTTGGAACACCAACAGCATATAAACATTACATAAATACAAATTGGACATTTCGACAAAGCCATTTACAGGTATTCGCATATGGTTATTTAAATGTAAAGAGACCATGACAACAGTAACAATAAACAAAGTAAATCCCCGACGATGGAGAGTGTTTCAAAATTTAAGAGTATTTAAGAATTTGTTTAAGAATTTGTTGCACCATCGCGGGGGCCGAAGAACTCCAACGCAAACAATCTACTTACATTATGAGGTTTGGTACGGAATAGTTCTAATTCGCCGTTGTTTATTGACAGTTTGTTAAAAAAGTCACTCGCACGAATAATAAATGAATTGCGGCGGTAGTTAGTATTGACTCTAGGAATAGCTAGTGGCTGAGTACGTCTAGTTGGTAATCTACGCGGAACCCAGATGCTTACCTTTTCCAGCAAAGCAGGGCAATCAATGATGCCTCCGACAATTTTTAATAGATACGTAATATCGAAGAGTTGCCGTCTTTTTTCTAAAGGTAAGAAGTGGTATCTATTGCATCTCGTTTCATAACCATGGTCCAATTGCTTACACTTGTATTGTAGATATCTCAAGAACCTTTTTTGTACGGACTCAATACGGGAAGTATACACGTTATATTGTGGATTCCAGACCACAGAGGCATACTCAAGGATACTGCGCACATAAGCACAATAAAGTACTTTAATCGGTTTAATAGATTTAAATTCATATGTAGACCTTATAATGAAACCAAGAGACTTGGAGGCCTTTTTCACTACGTAATCAATGTGCTTATCATATAAAAGTTTAGAATCTTGAATGAGACCCAGGTCTTTCATAGATGTAACTTTGTTAAGTGACTTATTATTGATTTTATACTGATAATTTATAGGGTTAAATTTACGAGAAAAGGTCATAGCAAAACACTTGGGAACATTCAAATCAAGCTTATTTTGAGTACAGTATTGCACAAAATTATTCAGATCAGATTGAAGGCGATCACAGTCATCAGAGCTGTTAGTGGCCATAAAGATCTTAGTGTCGTCTGCGTATAATAAGACTCTGGCATGTTTGAAATATAACGCAATGTCGTTAACGAATATAACAAAAAGCAAAGGCCCTAATAAAGAGCCTTGAGGCACGCCAGAAGGAATTGTCATCCACGCAGAAGTAAAACCATTTATTGCAACCGCCTGGGATCTATTACTGATGTAAGAAGAAAACCATCTAAATAAATTACCATGTATACCGGCTTTGTACAGTTTCTCAAGGAGCAGCAAGTGATCTATACGATCAAAAGCTTTACTAAAATCGCTAAAAATACAATCAACCTGTAGCCCTGAATCCATTTGTGAAGAGGTGTATTCATTAAAAACTAAAAGGTTTGATACAGCCGACCTCTGCCTTAAAAAACCATGTTGTTCAGGAGTAAAAGAAGACTGCAATGTAGCATATACCTGTCGGTAGACAACTTTCTCAAATATTTTGGCAAATATACACAACTTGGATATAGGCCTATAATTTTTTACATTAGAACGGTCACCGCTTTTATGTACGGGCGTTACAAAAGCTGATTTCCAGGTCATTGGCACTATACCTTCTTTTAAAGAACGCTTGAAAATAATACATAGAGGCGTAACCAAGCTATCTACGCACTGCCTTATAAAAAAAGGTGTTATATTATCAGGCCCAGCGCCTTTATTCATGTTAGTAGTTTTCAGCAATATTTCAACCTCCTTCGGATTTATATTTATGTCACCAATACTAAAATTATCTTGGCACTGATTATCAAGATTAGGTGTACGGCTTTTAGCGTCGGGAACGAGAAAAGTTGATTGAAAGTATTCTGAAAATAAATTACACACCGATTGTCCAGTATCACCAGACTGATCGTCATATGTCATAACAGATGGTAGTGCCTGGGACGGCCCTTTCAGCGACTTTGTGTAAGACCAAAAAAGACGTGGGTTATTTGTTACCGAGTTTTCTACTTTACTTATGTATGTCTGATAACACTCACTTTCTAATTTTACGGCTCTCTCTCTCAGAAATGAGTATGTTTCGTAATCGTACCGGTTACCATATTTTTTATATTTTTTAAAATATTTGAATTTTTCTTTTAAAACCTTTTTTAAGGCGGCGTTGTACCAAATAGGAAATGAGCTACTACAGATAATTTTGTGAGGTATAAATTCGTCACGAAGATCGGTCAGAATACGATAAAAATTATGAACACTGTCGTCAATAGAACCGCTCGATAACAAGACATTCCAATCTTTTTTCGACAAGTTTGAATTAATTTCTACATAATTTCCTTTTTTGTAATTGAAAGCGGTTCTCTTGTTGACAGTCAGAAAACTAGGTATGTCTAAATTTAATTCGATGCAAATTGATCTATGGTGTGAATCCTCTGAGACAAGGGGGTGGTCACTGGGTAGTACATTTACATGGTTATTGCAAAAGACAAGATCCAGAAGCCTATCGTTGCTATTTCGTACGTTATTGTATTGGTCGAGATTACATTCGTTAATTATGTCCAAAAAATTTGCCTGACTTTCGTTTAAAACACCCATTGGCCCTAATTGACCGCTTTCCATTAAGTTCCAGCTAATATTTGGCATATTAAAATCTCCCAATACCATAAACAGGTCGTTGGGTGCAGAGTGAAAGTTATCCCCAAGCTTACTCGCGAAGTTATCGATTTGTGTATTCATTGAATAGCCGCCTCCCTCCCTACATAAATAAATGTTGTTTTTTAGAAGCTTTATGTAGTTCTCTTCTTTGATGAATTATTTCAGATCTCTTCCCGCATATATATTGAAGTAGAGCATCCGATGTCTTTTTGAATTTAGGTTCAGGACCTAAGAGCTCTTTATTGACTTGGCTTTTAATCTCTGGACTAAGATTTTGACAACATTCTTCGAAGTGCTTACGTTGTTGTAGAAGATCATGACTTATAGCTGCCAGTGTACTGTCGATTCGTTCGAGGATTGATATACTGTGCCAGAAAGGGGTAGCGAGTGCTAAATGGCTGTTGAATTTAAGTGACGTGAATACCGGAATCGCCTGAAATTGTTTCTGGACATCAGCGTAGCGTATGTTTTTCCATGTGTCTTGGCGTAAACGTTGGCATCTTGAGCCTTGTTTTACAAGTTATGGATCAGCTTTAGCAACTTTTACTTGAGATTCAACTACTAGTGGTGAGAAGTCGATATTAGTTTCGATTGTTTGAGGCTGAGGATTTTTTTTGTAATTCAAGTAATTTTCGTTGAGTATCTATTATTTGGATTCTAAGAGATTCTTTTTGGCTATTATGTGCTCCTTTATTTTCATCAGCATCATTACATATAATGGGTGTCCAGGTATTAGGTGGTGTTGCGTTCAACTCTGCTTCTTCGTCATCTTCATTATGAAAATTTTCTGGTTGAGTGCTGTCAGCATATGAAACGTTAAGATCCTCTGGGGCACTGTCAGGTGATTTATGTTCTAGCTTCATTTCAATTTTAGACGTCTTTTCTTCTTGAATTTGACTTAGTTGTATGATATGCTCAAACATCTTATTCTGTCGTACTTATTGTTCTAAAAGAAAGGGGGAGTAGGTCATCGCTTTTTGCTGATAAATCGGGTGGAGTAGGACAATGCCTCTTTGGAGAATCTGTTTGGGTTGGTGAAGGCGATCGTATTCGTTTTGCACGTGCTTGTGGTGAGATCGAACGTTCTGTGGAGGTGCTTGTTCTGTTGATCCCATGGAGGCGCTCGAAAGCACTTTGCCTCGAGAGTATAAGAGGTTTCAATTCTACAACTGTGTCCATGAAGGCGTTGTGAGACTTATAATGGATTTATTGCATAATACTATGTGGCGAATATAGTAACGCGCGACCAAAAGACCAGTTTAAAAGGCGGCGCTTCAAGTCTCTGAATGATCTTTCTGAAGCATTTGGCATTTGATCTTTTTGTACGTGGTAGAGCCATGCTGCAGCTATATTAGTAGTATAGTTCTAGCACGAATGGGTCGGCTCGACCGGGGAAGGACCACGCTCTCACAGAATACCAGCGTCAAATAGCAGCTTAACACCGCTGTGTTTCGTATGGTGAGTGTAGAGAACCGGAGACCCTTTTTACTGGAAAAGAGGCATTCCATTATTACTATTACGTATTACTATTGACGCGAAACTTCAATGGGGCCCCCATATATCTAAATTAGCAAGCAGACTTAGTTCTGCAGCATATGCTGTAAGAAAGATTAGAAGTCTCACAGATGTTGAGACAGCTAGATTAGTGTATTTTAGTTACTTTCATAGCGTAATGTCTTATGGAATTTTGCTATGGGGTAATGCGACTGATATTGAAGCTATATTTGTTTTGCAAAAGAGAGCTGTTCGGGCAATTTATAAAGAGTCCCTCAGACAAAAATTTAAAGAAATAAACATATTAACTTTGGCATCGCAATATATTTATGAAAATCTAATGTATGTACATAAAAACATAAATAGCTTTAATAAGAATAAGGATGTGCATACTTTAAACACTAGGAACAAACATAAGCTTGTAATACCAGTTACTAGACTCCACAGAATCAGTAATTCATTTATGGGGCAATGTATACGCTTTTACAACAAAATCCCAGAACATATTCAAAGTTTATCAATAAACAAGTTTAAAAGTTTTATTAAAAAAAAACTGTACAAAAAGGGTTATTATAATATCAAGGAATACATGAATGAAAATAACCCCTGGGAATAAGGTGATCGCCACCATGCTGGTTCTATTAAAAGTCATTTAAAAATTGTATAAATGAAATTATTGTTAAGTGAAATATGTTTGAAAAAAAAAGTCCCGCTGGGTTTCTTGCTGGTTCTTCCCAGGACAGAGGTATTTTCCGAACCAGTGGTAAATAAAAAGTTACTTTCAATAAGAATTATGTAATAATCGATATTGAATAAAAAATTTATTTTTTAATTTTTTATTATTAATAATTTATATTATTATATAATTTAATTATTGTTTACTTTTCCATTTCTGGTGACATGCTGCCTCCAAAAAGGTTTTCGAATGAGTAATTTTGGATTTCCCATTTTTCCCAACCTGGTGGGTAGTATTTTCGTACCAGCTCTAAGACTGTTTTAAAACGCCGTTCGTCTCCTTCTGGTACAAGGCTTGACAATTTGCCCATCGTCATTGTCTTCGAGCAGGAAGCGGTTGCGTCCATATTTCTGCAATAAGATGAATTAAGTCAGAATAGCTCATTGACTTGTATATGTCGTATCATTGTTTTATCAATTTTATGCGGCTTGTGTCGTACCAGCCGGTTGTCGTATGAGACTAGTGTCGAATCAACTACGTTTCGGTGTCGCCGAGGGGTTTATCGTATCGAAGATGATACGACGTATCAGGTGTCGTATTACGGTCGTATGGAATTATTCGAATTGATGTTTCGTTTGTCTAAACAAAGATTATGTTTAATGTCCATGTCACACCTATGCCGGTAGTTGTTGGGAGCACTAAGCTCGAAGTTGTTGACGAGTATGTTTACCTGGGACAAATAGTCCGACTAGGTAAGTCCAACTTTGACCGAGAGGTCAATCGACGGATTCAACTCGGCTGGGCAGCGTTCGGGAAGCTACGACACATCTTCTCGTCAGAAATACCTCAAAACCTTTAAACAAAATTGTACAAACAGTGCGTGTTGCCAGTGATGACTTACGGAACTGAGACGTGGTCCTTCACTGCTGGCCGTATGAGGAAGCTCAAGGTCGCTCAGCGAGCTATGGAGAGGGCTATGCTCGGAGTTTCTCTGCGTGATAAACTTAGGAATGAGGATATCCGCAGTAGAACCAGAGTAACCGACATAGCCCAACGGATTAGTAAGCTGAAGTGGCAGTGGGCCGGCCATATAGCTCGAAGAACCGACAACCGATGGGGAAGAAAGGTTCTCGAGTGGCAGCCTCGTACCGGTAGGCGAAGTGTAGGGCGTCCCCCCACAAGATGGAGTGACGAACTGGTAAGACATGCAGGAAGTCGATGGATGCAGGTGGCTCGGGACCGTGCTTTGTGGCATTCCTTGGGGGAGGCCTATGTTCAGCAGTGGACTTGTGAAGGGCTGTAATGATGATGATGAATGATGATTGTCTAACGTATCAGTGATACGACATTGGCCGTGGTACTGCGACGCACGGTATTTGATTTGAGGTTAGTCGTCAAATGTTGTACATATACATATATATTATTGTAGTTTTGAAAATATTACTTACCAAGAGAAAAATATCAGCTTTTGTATACGTCTTGACTTTTCAGAATGCAAAAGCGTACTGACTAATACACCGCCCGCGCTGAATGAGTCCCCTTCATTAGAGTGAAGTTGATACACTTCACACTTGCGACAGAGGGTGCTACTATCGAAAAGAGCTAACTTCACGCTGTTATAACGTCAGAATGTACATAGCTCGCGTATTCTCAAGGTGGATCAAGCCTTTAGGCTCGAACACCTAAATTATTGTTTTATGTAATTGATATAAAATTGACATTATAACTATGATTTAATATTTAAATTTCGATGTGTATTTATGATTTGTGATATGGACTAGTTAAGAAATAAATTATATTTAATTTAATTTAATTAGTCATTAAAATTATTAATTAACGTTGTGTGCTAGTAAGTAAAGTCAATATTGATTAGATTTTTGTTTAACAAACAAAGTATTCTCAAAATTTGCAGTAAAAAGAGATTTCGCAAGTCTGTTTCAATAAGACATGCTGCAGTGGAAAACAGTCTATAAATTGCGATAGAAGTCATTTGAACACAACAAACTAGAGTAGGAATAGAGGTACTTCCGCGCCATTTTTTTCCTAAGTTTGGGTATATGATGTCATTTTGTCAGAAAATAAGCGGAACTTGCTCTCAGTATATTAACGAAAAAATGTATGTTCACAAAAACAAAGGTAGTTTTAGTAAAAAAGTGATATACATTCTGTAAACACTAAGAACAAACACAAGCTAGTGATGCCAGTTTCTCGACTCCACAGAGTCAGTAATTCATTTTTGGGGCAATGTATACGCTATTACAACAAGGTCCCGGAAAGTGTACAGGTTCTCTCTATTACCAAGTTTAAATGTTTTATTAAGCTGAAACTGTATAAAAAGGGTTATTATAGTATAAATGAATACATGGTTGATAATAACCCCTGGGAATGAGGTGGTCGCTTCCAAGCAGTTTCTAAAATAAATTTTGGAAATAGTTCGTAATCATTTATTGTTTAGGCCAAACAATTAACTTTGAAATTTGCATTCACACTCGCTTCTGCCCGCCGACTTGTAAAGTTCACCTTGGCCCCACTTTCGTGCGTAGAGGACGCGAGGTCAGAACGTGAGTGCAACAGAGTTGCTAGAATACAGTGCTATCGAGAGCACGTTTTAAAGTCGCCCGGGAAACCTCCAATTTGGAGTCGGTTTTGTTAGCAAATTGTTGCCACGACGAGGGTTTTGTGTGTTAAATCTAGAATTAGAAGCCTAGCTAACAAATTGTTAGGAAGTTAACATTGAGTGCGATCAACGTCTAAATTTTGTGTTGTGCGCGCCTAATTTACCGCGAATTCGGTTATTCTAATTTGATAGCGTATATAAGTGCATTTGACAATATTAATTGCTCGTGCGGCCTTTGATATAGTTCACATACGTTTTCGATATTAGAGGTGTGTTACGCTTTAGTTTAGTGTTAGTGGCGTCTGGAAGTACAGTTAATAGACTGTCATAGGGAAGAAGGAAGAAAGTGACGGTGGGTGACGCCGCGGGAGATTACCACAATTTGGAGCGGCGCCGAAGTCCGGTCTGCTGCCGACTTCGAAGGTCCCGTCAGGTCTATCATCACCAACACCACAAAACACCACTATACTCAACACATACACACCTACGACCTGACTGAGCCCTGAGACAGCAGTCGCCTCGTATACAGGTAAGTAATATCTATTTGATTAGCCTCCCCATTAAATTGTATTAGGATAAAACATTTTCTATATAGCTTAATATGATAGGAAATTCTTTCATATAGCCATTTTTTTTTATTCAATATACATTACATGTGTAATTCTTATTGAAAGTCATTTTTTACTTTACCACTGGTTCGATCATTCGGGCTCGAACCTGCGGCTGCTTGTTGAATCTCCGCTTATGGGCCCCGGATATTGAACCTTTGTAGAAGCAGCTGTATGCCGTAACATTAGTGGTAGCAGAGCGTGGTTCCGGGTTCGATTCCCGGTCGAGCCCGACCGTAATACTTGATAAAAAGTAAACAATTTTGGTGGCAGGGAGCGTTGGTTTGATTGGTTTAATTTTGTGCCTACAATCACGCCCGGCCGTAATACGTAAAAATAAAATTCTTTTCTTTTGTTGCTTTGTTGCTTGCCTTTTTTGTTGTTGGCGGGTAGTTGCGAACGCCACGCCCGTAGGTTAACAAGCGGGAATTTTGTTAAGGCTAAGTACTTACCGTAATTTGTTAAGGCGAGGTACTTTGACTAGGTAGATAAGGTTGTCACGTATTTGTTGATCGTACTAGGGTTTGTTACTTGTTAATTTGATTTGTCTTTTTTGTGCTAACTTGTATTTAATTTAATAAATAGTAATCGTATTTGTGTAATTTCTATTTAACTTGATTTGATAGTAACTGTATTTGTTATTTGTTAATTTGATTTATAGTTGAGCCGCGTATTATTTGTATTTATTAGTGATGCCGTCGCACAAGCAACCGGCGCTCCGCCTGCAAACAGAGCTGCGCTGGGCCGCAAACGCCCATATTTTGATAGGTCGACCTGATCGGGTTTATAGTTTAGGGAAGCGGCTCGAGCAGATCGATGCCCGAAGGGCTGTAGTGGAGGAGGCTTGCACAGAGCTTTTGGCCACGGATGCAGAACAGGAAGTCCTAGACTCCTGCCTCGCGGACTACGAGAAATTTTTTTCGCTCACGGACGATTTGATCGAGGCGGGGGCCAAGTATGCTAATGAAGCACGTGAAGTTCGGTTGAGGAGCCTGTCCGAGTCTCCTCGGAAGCAACCTCAGCCGGAGCTGTTGGGACGACTCCCAACTCTGGACCTGCCAAGGTTCTCCGGGGTCCTTTCCGAATGGCTGACCTTCATTGGTCTTTTCGACAGCCTAGTGGACGCCCGGAGGGACTTGACCCCGAGCCAGAAGATGGCGTACCTCCTAGCCTCACTGGAGGGGGAGGCCCTGGGTGTCGTCGGTCACTTGAAATTGTCGGACGACGCCTACCAGACTGATCGGTACCTCCTAGCCAGAAGATACGCCAACGTTCGGCAAATTGCGGACGAACATGTTAAGCAGCTTCTAAGCCTCCCGCTGCTTAGTGACCGGGCCAGACTACGTCTGGACCTGGTGAATCCAGTCTTGGTGGCCTGTAATGCGTTGAGGCGGCTGGATTTACCAGTGGGCGAATGGTCCTTTTTGTTGCTCCACATCGTACTGTCCCGTCTAGCTATCGGCCTTCGAATACATTTTGAGGAGAGGTACGGCGGGGACGAGGCCTCCTATATACCGCCCTTCATTGACCTGCTGCGGTTTTTGGAGGAGCAGTGCCGGCAGATTGAAAACGTGGCGGGCGCCGTTGACGACTTACGAGTCGTGCCCAGTGAGAGGCGGTATCCGCCGGGCAAGTCTTCGTCAACCCTCCCCCCCCCCCAGGCCTATTGAAGCTCCCGCGGGAGGGCGTCGCTCCCTACCATTTTACAGTGGCCTAGAATCCAGGGAGGCGCCCCCCTGCTCTTATTGTCGAGCATCCGATCACCGGGTGACGTCGTGCCCGAAATTATTAAGTATGCCGGATCCGGCGAGGCGAACTATCGCCAAGGAGCGCCGCTGGTGTTACTCGTGTTTGGAAGGGCACTTTTTTTTTTTTTTTTATAGTAGAGGGGGCAAACGAGCATGCGGCTCACCTGATGGTAAGTGACTACCGCCGCCCATGAACAACTGCAACACCAGGGAGGGATTTGCAGATGCGTTGCCGGCCTTTTAAAAAGGAGTACGCTCTTTTCTTGAAGGTCCCTAAGTCGTATCGGTCCGGAAAAATCGCTGATGGTAATCGATTCCACAAGGAAGTCGTGCGAGGAAGAAAACATTTTCTAAATCGCACAGTGGTGGACCGCCAATCATCCAGATGGTGTGGATGGTATCGGGAGTTCTGCCGCGATGTGCGTTCGTGAAATTTGGCGGCTGGGATTAATCCGAACAATTCCTCAGAGCACTCCCCATGGTAGATGCGAAAGAAAATGCAAAGAGATGCAACATCTCTTCGCAGCGCCAATGAGTCGAGCCGATCGGAAAGAACTCGGTCGTCGACGATTCGAGCCGCTCTGCGCTGGATGCGGTCAAGTGGAAGGAGCTGGCACTGGGGAGCCCCTGCCCAGAGATGGGAACAGTATTCCATGTGAGGCCGAACCTGCGCCTTGTAAAGTTGCAGGCGGTGTGCCGGCATGAAATACTGTCCCGCTCTGCTGAGCACGCCAAGCTTTTTAGAGGCCAATTTGGCCTTCCCTTCCAAATGACCACGAAACTGCACGTCACTCGATATGTCGACGCCGAGGATTCCGATACTGGCTGAGGCAACCAGGGGAGTGCCTTGAAACTGAGGAGATACGACAAAGGGGTTCTTTTTAGCGGTAAACGCGCAAACTTGTGTCTTCTGAGGATTAAACTGGACTAGATTTAGTCGCCCCCAGTTCGAGACTTTGTCCAGCAAAGCCTCGACTTCAGACACAAGTTTGTTCCGGTACTCGGAGACGTTTTCCCGAGAAATATTAGCACGGCCGGTGTATAGAGCATCACCAGTGCTGCCATCCGCATAGCAATGAATGTTACCAGTTAGCAACATATCATTGATATGCAGAAGAAACAGTGTTGGTGATAGCACACAGCCTTGTGGAACACCAGCGTTAATAGGCTTGTAGTCAGAACATGCACCGTCTACAACAACCTTGATGCTCCGATCTGCAAGGAAGCTGGTGATCCAATTGCACAATTTCTCGGGAAGCCCATAGGAAGGGAGCTTCGAGAGAAGCGCTTTGTGCCAAACCCGATCGAAGGCCTTCGCAATGTCCAGACTAACGGCCAACGCCTCCCCCTTGGACTCAACTGCCTCCGCCCATCTATGGGTCAGGTAGACCAGAAGATCACCAGCTGATCGACCCCCACGAAAACCGTATTGGCGGTCACTAATCAGCTGGTGATCCTCAAGGTACCGGATGAGCTGGCAGTTGATAATGGATTCCATTATTTTGGAGAACAAGGAGGTGATCGCGATAGGCCTATAGTTGGACGGGTCTGAGCGGTCGCCTTTTTTAGGGATCGGGTGGACAAAAGCTGTCTTCCATGAATTCGGGACTACGCCTTGGGAGTAGGAGTACCGAAAAAGACGCGTTAGGACCGGTGCCAACTCCGGAGCACACGTCCTCAGCACAATTGGGGGGATTCCGTCAGGCCCACTCGACTTCTGGATGTCCAGGGAGAGAAGTGCTTTGCGAACCGAGCGCTGTGAGAACAGCACATCCGGCATAGAGCACTCACACCGCGGGATGGTCGGCGGTGTTTTCCCCCCGTCATCAAGAGTCGAATTGGACGCAAAAAGGGAGCCTAAAAGGTCGGCTTTGTCTTTTGCGTCATGGGCCAGTGAGTCGTCCTCCCTGTGCAGAGATGGTAGTGATGGCTTACAGAAATTCCCTTGGACAGCCTTGGCGAGAGACCAGAATGCACGGGTTCCCGAAGGAAGGCGAACTAGTTTCTCGCCAATTCTGCCTATGTGCTCTGACTTTGCCTTGGCAATAACTCTTTTGAAGGACTAGCGAGACTGCCCGTACCAGCGGCCCTGTCCGCATTGCCAGGGCAATCACCATGCAGTTTTGTGTCTGGGTGCAAACGGCATCTCCTCTCGGGGCTCTCGGCGGGAGCACTCAGCCACGCCCTCTGACGGGCGATGTTCGGCGCCCGCCGGCCAGCCACCAGGCCCCTAGGTTTGAAAGGCGTCCCTCCCCTGACCAGTCGGAGGGTAATTCCCCCAGGGGCGGAGGTGTCATCGCCCCCCTCAGCGTGTGGAGAGGAACTTTACGGCCACTCATCAGTCCGCTAGACCCTTCTCACCCCCGTTAGCTGAGTGGCCGCGACTGGTGTACCACCGTTCCCCATTTGATGGAGGCAGCCCTAGCTAGCTGCCGCCTTAGCTCCCACCACGGCCGCCTCCCCTGAGCTTTGAGCCATCAACAGTCCACTGGTTAAACTGTTCTGTTGCCGACGGCCTCAGGGAAGGCGTACAACCCGAGTGGCGACTGTTAGCGGTTTGCGTTCTATTAGTCTCGGGTTCACGCGGTGTGGCCTCCACTTGTTGGTGGGAAGATTAGGGCTCCCCTGGAGCGTTGAATTACTTTGTCAAGGAGTATTAGATTTGGTTTTGGTCGAGCCCTTGGTTAAAAATTCTTTAAATTAAAAATAAAAATGCTTTTGGCTTTTATGCGAAATGTTTTATATTATGGTGGTTGTGATAATTTGTATTTGTATAATTTGTATTTAACTTGATTTGATAGGAACGGTATTTGTTACCCGTTAATTTTTTTTGTATTTGTTAATTTTTAATTTGTATTTAGGAAGTGATGCCGTCGCGCTGCCAGGGCTGTCACCATGCCGTTTTGTGTCTGGGTGCGAACGGCGTTTCCTCTCAGGGCTCTCCCGAGCCCTCGACTCCCACGGGCAGGGGCGCTCAGCCCCGCCCCCTGTCGGGGGGTTGTTCCCCCAGGGGCGGGGGTCGTCACCCCCTCCCTCAGTATGTTGAGAGGGACTTCACAGCCACTCAGCGGTCAGCTAGACCCTTTTCACCCTCGTCAGCTGAGTGGCCGCGGCCCGGGGTACTACCGTTCCCCCTTTGATGTAGGCAGCCCCAGCTAGGTAGCTGCCGCCCTAGCTCCCACCACGGCCGCCTCCACTAATTCTGTGAGCCGTCAACAGCTCACTTGTCAAACTGTTCTATTGTCGACGGCCTCAGTGAGGGAGTATAACCCGAGCGTCGATTTTTTAACGGTACGCGCTTTATTGGTTCCGTGTTCACAACCCGGTTGGCCTCTGCTTAGTTGTTGGGAAGACTAGGACTCCGCGGGAGCGTTGAATTGCGCTGTTAGGGATTGTTAGATTTGGTTTTGGTCGAGCACTTAATTAACGATGCTTTAAATTAAAATTAAAAATGATTTTGTGCCTTCCGCGAAATGTTCATATTTGTGGCGGTTGTGATTAAGAAGGCGAATTTAGTGTGCTCTTTGAACACTGTACATATGTTTTGTAATTGTATTTGATCACTGTGTCTGTTTTGCTGAAAGGAAAATCTGAATTCATTTGAAATCTAATGACGCGCTATTTGAATGCTTGTGCGTATGTTTTTGTGATTGTGTTCGATCATTGTGTTTTGTTAGAAGGAAAACTGAAATTGGATAACCCTATTTGTGCCGAAGGGAATAAGAGTCCTTCCTCTGTTTGTTTTCACATTTTGTTGGCACTGTCGAAGATATTTGTTTGGAATGAGAAATAGGGTTGTCTCTTACGTTTCTCGTTTTGTTTAATTTGTCAGTTTGACCTATGTGCATCGGTGATTAATTTGTTTGAATTAATTCCGTAGTTGTACATTGATGCTTTTGAAAATTAGTTGAAATATGAGCATAAGACTACTTGTCTAAAAGGCTGGCTAGTTTGGAGATTATCAGATTGAAATCAGCTGCCGCACTATTTGAGTAAATGATTATATGGTGGATGGCTTGGTTTGCCTAATTGTTTGAAAATTCATACTAGGGACTACCTGTGCGTTTCGTTTGACTCTCCACAGACGACGTTCATGTGGAATTTGCGGGTGCTATCTGCACTGAAGCTTAGGAGGCCACGCTGGGCCGCTTCGTGTCGCGTCGCTGTTTGCAAACCTGATCCGGTCGGATTGTGGAACGAATCATAGGGGCACGGATGGGTGTTTGAAGGAGGTCGTCGGACTTCTGTCCAGTACAGGACTTGTTAAGGTGCTGCGATGCTCAGGAGGAGCATCCAGTGGAGGTTGACCCTCCAGCTTGCCCACATTGGGGCTGTCTTTTTGAGGCAGTGGCTAGGCTTGCAAGATCTGATGGGGTGCCTAAGGTGGCCTAGTTTTGGTTGTAGATTCGGTCTTGCAACGTGCCGTCGCGACCCTGTCCCGCTTGTCGGTTTGCTCGCGGACATAGGTCCTTATGTCAGGGACAGGGCCCAAATTTGGTCATGTTGAACGCCATCCAATTGCGTTCGAGCTGGCGCCTCACCTGACGGTATGTAGGTGAGGTAAATGCCGAGGTGGGGCGGCCGTGTACGGCTTGCAGTGGCTCGACGCGAGGGCGAAGAGGAGAGAGTTGTTCGCTAGCCGCGAGGCGGTGAAGCCGCGTATTTAGGTCATCGCGGCCGAAGGCACGCGACCGTGTAGGGTCCAGATAGTTAGATTTAGGCGTGTACTTCGCTACGTGAATATGTGAATTTTGCAATATTTAACTTGTTCGGGTGGTGCGGAATGGTGCACGCGCGCGCCGAGTATATATACGGTCCAGAATTCGAACCGCGCATTTCTTGGACGAGAGCGTCTCCCGGTTGATTGTATGGAAATCCTTATAATTGTGCCGTCGCGTTAAGTGACCTTTTTTGTGATAAGTGAATCCGGGACATTGAATGTCGAATTTCGAACTACTGTCCTTACTGTCAGGTATCACGAGTTCGATTCTGCGATGAATGTGGAATTGGGCGAGTTTAAGTTAGTTAAATGTATGGTGAAGCTAATAGACTGAAATAGTGACAGTGACGAAAGAAATGGTCCAGCGGTGGCGGCTGCTGGAGCGATGCCGCATTGTGGGGCAGCCTGGAACTCGGCCGCTGCTGGTCGCCTAAGTTGGTCAAGGTCTCAGACATTTACACATCACTGAACACTACTTGCCATTCACCTCAAGGCACCCACTCAAGGCCTGACCGAGCCTTGGTGCGAAGTTAGCTTCTGATACTGGTACGTACTATGTGTTTCTAGCATTCTCCCATATACTTTATTATGATAGGACATCTCCATACAGCCATTCGGGCTCGAACCCGCGGCTGCCCGTAGAACCTTCCGCTCATGGGCCCCGGATATTGAATCTTTGCAAGGGCAGCTGCGGGCGGTAACAGATACGGTAAAAACGCCAATGGCGAGTATATCAGTCACCTTCGATTTTTCGACGATATAGTCCTTATGGCAAAATCGCTGGAGGACCTAAGCAGTATTGAGGTCAATGAGCATAGTGCTTAGGTCCTAGTGTCTCCCAACGGTGAGATGAACATGGACAAACCAAAAGTCATGTGTAACGGCCATGTCACACCTATGCCGGTAGTTGTTGGGAGCCCCAAGTTCGAAGTTGTTGACGAGTATGTTACCTAGAACAAATAGTCCGACTAGGTAAATAAGTCCAACTTCGACCGAGAGGTCAATCGACGGATTCAACGCGGCTGGACAGCGTTCAGGAGATAACGACACATCTTCTCGTCAGAAATTACCTCAAAACTTGAAGACGAAACTATACAACCAGTGCGTGTTGCCAGTGATAACCTATGAAACTGTGACGTGGTCCTTCACTGCTGGCCGTATTAGAAAGGTCGCTCAGCGAGCTATAGAGAGGGCTATGCTCGGAGTTTCTCTGAATTATAGACTTAAACACGAGGATATCCGCAGCAGAACCAGAGTAATTGACATAGCCCTACAGATTAGTAAGCTGAAGTGGCAATGGGCTGGTTATATAGCTCGAAGAACCTACAACCGATGTGGAAAAAAGGTTCTCGAGTGGCAGCCTCGTCAGCAACCGGCAGGCGAAGTGCAGGGCGTCTCCCCACTAGATGGAGTAACGACCTGGTAAGACATGCAGAATTTCAGTGGATGCAGGTGGCTTGGGACCATGCTCTGGGCATTCCTCGGGGGAAGGCTTATGTTCAGCAGTGGACTTGTGAAGGGCTGTAATGATAATGAGGTACTCTTTGGAGATTATTTTCTAATAAGGGGTTGACAAAAAATAAAATTTTATTCATTTAAAAACCTTTATTCAATCCTCACCTGTCACCCTATATTTCTTTGCGAACTAAATTAACAGTTGTTGTGAGTTTTTACTTAAATACCCAAGAATTTAAACATTTCACCCGCTCTTATGGCGTTGATTAAAAAAAATATTTAAAAAAACCAACATTAATATTAAAATGATGACATCAAGTTATTCTCCAATAAATTATAACATTATATAAAGTATTTCAAATCTCAGTCTATGTTTTGACGGTCGTAACACTACTATTGCCCCTAGATTCAATTCGCACCATATAATTGTCAACATTCCTCATCATGATATCGTATTTAACTCGAAGCGGTTTTCGTAAATCGGCTTCTGTTGCAGATGGTTCCGCTGGTAAGAAGCGATACCGACGTAAAACTGTGGCTAACGCCGTCTTCATCGCCATCATCGCGTATTGGTAACCTACAAACGAAAGCAAACTTTATCATTAGTTAAACAAACGCTCGTAAGTACCATGATTCTATTAAAAGAATCAATAGAGAAGAACGATCGCCATGAAATGAAATGTGTATACCACACATTATTCGTCGTAAGAAATAAAAATTTCGTTTGTCAAACGTCAACATCTAAATCTACTTCCGTTTCAAAATGATGGTACCTTACTCGTTTTGTTTGTTTGTTTGGTTGTTTAACAGTGGTAGAGCCACGCGGCAGCTTTTGCTGACGCACGGATGGGCCGGCTCGAACCGGGGTGGTACCACGACCTCACAGAAAACCAGCGTCAAGAAGAGGTTCACCTCAGCGTTTCGCTTGGTGGGTGCAGGTGGCCGGAGGCCCTTTTTACTGGAAATGAGGCATTCCATCTTAGTCCTCACGGGTGACAACGCATCTACATTTTGAATTGTAATAGAGGATAGATGTAGATGTCTATGGGCCGCAGCAACCACTTACCATCAGATGGACTGTGTGCTCGTTTGTCACCCTTATCCTATAAAAAAGAAATATCCTCTCATTTGTAATTTTTTAAACCCATAATCTAATGTTCTTAATCTAAATTGCACCATTAGTAAGGCGTTGCACACAAAATAGAATATTACATGGACAAAACAAAAATCATGTTTAACGTCCATGTCACACCTATGCCAGTAGTTGTTGGGAGCACTAAGCTCGAAGTTGTTGACGAGTATGTTTATCTGGTACAAATAGTCCGACTAGGTTAGTCCAACTTTGACCGAGAGATCAATTGACTGATTCAACTCGGCTGGGCAGCGTTCGGGAAACTACGACACCTCATACCATACCTCAAAATCTGAAAACGAAATTGTACAACCAGTGCGTGTTGCCAGTGATGTCTTACGGATCTGAGACGTGGCCTTCACTGCTGGTCGTATGAAGAAGCTCAAGGTCGCTCAGCGAGCTATGGAGAGGGCTATGCTCGGGATTTCTCTGCGTGATAAACTTAGAAATGAGGATTTCCGCAGTAGAACCAGAGTAACCGACATAGCCTAACGGATTAGTAAGCTGAAGTGGCAGTGGGCCGGCCATATACCTCGAAGAACCGACAACCGGTGGGGAAGAAAGGTCCTTGAGTGGCAGCCTCGTACCGGTAGGCGAAGTGTAGGGTGACCCCCCACGAGATGGAGTGACGACCTGGTAAGACACGCAGGAAGTCGATGGATGCAGGTGGCTCAGGACCGTGCTTTGTGGCATTCCTTGGGGGAGGCCTATGTTCAACAGTGGACTTGTGAAAGGCTGTAATGATGATGATCATTATCTTCAAAAGCTAACTCCGGAAGAGTGACACCAAAACGGGATATTGATTCTTAATTGCAGATAAGTGTAGATATATGGATCAATCCTCTTTAAAAAAAACTACTTAGATAAAAAAATTATCAATTTAAGATCTCTTAATCGAAGATAACTGTAGATGTCTATAGTCCACAGCATATACTAACCGTTAGGTAGACTGTGTACTCGTTTGTCACTCATACTCTATAAAAAAATATTAGTTTGAAAACAAGTTTTTCACGTGGTAGAGCCATGCTTCAGCTATATTAGTAGTATAATTGTAGCACGAATGATTCGGCTCGACCGGGGAAGGACCACGCTCTCACAGAATACCAGCGTAAAATAGCAGCTTATTGTAGAGAACCGGAGACTCATTTTACTGGAAAAGAGGCATTCCATTTTAGTCCTCACGGGTGACGACGCATCTGCATTTTGATTCTTTATTAAGGGTAAATGTAGATGTCTATGGGTCACAGCAACCACTTACCATCAGGTGGGCTGTGTGCTCGTTTGTCTCCCTGTCCTATAAAATGAAAAAAAAAATAAGTGAGCGGTATTTTGAAAATTGAGACCATTATAAGTGGATACTTAAAAATGTAAGCGACAAAAATTTTAATAATCAGTATTCTAGTGGCCTAGAATATGAACTATGAATAAAATTGTTGAAAGATTTGCATCCACCTTCTCCCTATTGTCGAGAACCTATTTAAACAGTATGTAAGTTTACTTGCTATGTTTATTAGTTATAGTATTATTTTTTTTATTAAGGACAACAAACAGTTGTATAATAAAAATTATAATTCAAATCTTATATAAACCGAATAGTTAATTACACAACCAACACCGTTATCCACAAAAATATCGTAGTAATTAAAACGCTAAGAGGCACATATAACACAAAAATAAAACAAGAGGCAACAATGCACACCTAGCCGTTAACAGCAAAATCAATGTTACATATATTACTTGAAAAGAAAAAAAAAACAATTTTAGTTAAAGTTATAACATTAGAAAAACAAAAATTATGAGCTATTCAATACAAGTTTCATAGTTTTTATAATTGACGTAGTGACATAGTAAATAAGTCTACATCGGAGAATCTGTTGTCATACTGTTCCATTATGCGACGCAAAGGTGCATGCTTGCCCGCATTTGTTCTACACAGATTAAGGAAAAACAAACGATGCACGTGAGTGTTTCGTATTCTTTGAGAGCGTACACGAAGATATATACAATTGACAAATTGAGTACAATCGAAAAAGTTACGATAAATTTTAGAAGAAAAATACAGTCAAGCAGTAATCGCCTATTACTTAAAGTTGTTAAAGAGTAATTATGCAAGAGGTTATCATGAGAGGACGAAGAACGGTAACATCTATAGTTTACAGAGCGTAGATATTTACTTTGAACCGATTCTAGTAAATCACGATACCTTTGGTAAAAGGGATTCCAAACTACTGTGGCATATTCCAATTGAGGTCTTATAAGAGATTTATAAAGCAGTAGATAAGTGCCAGATTTTTTAAATGGCTTACAAGTTCTCATGACAAAACCGTAAAGTTGCAAGGCTTTGTTGATAATGTGGTTAATGTGGTAATTAAAATGAAGTTTAGAATCAAAGAACACGCCAAGGTCTTTAATAAGCGAGACATTTTCAAGAGGATTATTAGGCAGAGAATATGTGAATTTAATAATATTACTTTTTTAGTGAATGTGATAACTAACTACTACTAATTCTTAGCCTACCTAAATGTAAATCACATTTATGTAGGCTAAGAATTAGTTTATTTTCAAGACAATAGGAAGATAGACGATTCATGTCATCTTGAAGTAGAACACAGTCATCCAAAGTTTATATAATACGAAAAATTTTTAGGTTATCGGCATAGAGTAAGAAATGGGAATTTTTGAAACAAGTCGATATATCGTTTATAAAGATTAAAAACAGAAGAGGACCTATTATTTAGCCCTGTGGCACACCCGACGATACATTTATTTCATCGGACGAGAATCCATTAATGACCACCTTTTGTGTCCTGTTTATGATGTACGATAAAAACCATCGTAATAAATTTCCGCGTATACCATTATAAGCATTTTTACGAAGGAGAATTTCGTAAAATTGCTTATTTCGAAATGTTAATAAAATTGCTAATAATTCCTTACTTACCTAAGCAATTTCTGGCTCCGTGACTAAACGGTATAAAAGCAGCCGGATGCTGCAGTGGACCTGCCAGAAACCGCTCCGGTCTGAACTCTTCAGCATCTTTACCCCAATAACATGGATTACGATGAAGAGCCCAAATGTTAATTACAGCACCAGAATCCTTTACGAGTGTTAAACCAGATGCTGCGAAAATGTCAAATTTTCAGTGGTATAAATAAACTTTTTTTTTTAAAATAAGCTTGACAAATGAGCTCACAGTCCACCTATTAAGTGGATGATGTGGATCATAGACATACATTTATCTTCTATTAAGAATCAGAATGCAGATGCATTGTCACCACCGAGAACTACGACTCTTATCCAATAAAATGGGTTCCTTCGGTTCTCTTCACTCACCATACGAAACATAGTAGCATCAAGCTGCTATTTTACGCTGGTGATCTGTAAATGCGCGGTCCTTGCACAGTTGAACCGATCCATTTGTGTTAATATAGCTAAAGCACGGCTCTACTACGCCTTTCTTATCAACGTGTAAAAGACAATTGATGTCCATTGGTCTATTATATACATATATTACTATTATAACAATAAAGAGATTTAGCCTTAATTGGCTCTGGTTCTTGGCACATGGATTGTGGATTTTATTACATCATCATCATTACAGCCTTTCATAAGTCCACTGCTGAACATAGGCCTCCCCCAAGGAATGCCACAAAGCACGGTCCTGAGTCACCTGCATTCATCAACTTCCTGCATGTCTTACCAGGTCGTCACTCCATCTCGTGGGGAGTCGCCCTATACTTCGCCTACCGGTACGAGGCTGCCACTCAAGAACCTTTCTTCCCCATCGGTTGTCGGTTCTTCGAGCTATATGGCCGGCCCACTGCCACTTCAGCTTACTAATCCGTTGGGCTATATCGGTAACTCTGGTTCCGTCCATTTCTAAGTTTATCACCCAGAGAAACCCCGAGCATAGCCCTCTCCATAGCTCGCTGAGCTTTTATTACATGATACCTCGCAAATATGACGCTGCTTCCCATCGTCAGTTTAGTTTTTTTTAATATCCGGCTTAAACCGGATAGCGTGCACTGCTGCGTTCTGGTCTAAAGGGTATAGCAGCTAGTATAACCACGAGCTGAGAGGTATCCTAGTCTCCTCAGGGGTGACAACGCATCTGTAGCCTTCTTTGTATGAAGTTGGCTTCAGGTGTCCATGGACTGCCGTTGCCACTTACTACCAGATAGACTGTTGGCTCGTTTGTCACTTCAATTTCAAAAAGCTTACGTAAAGTGATATCCTTATCTAATTTTCGAGTTATAACAGGAACTGGCGTGTAAAGCCTCATAGTCTCTTTAATGACAGCCTCCAGATATTTCATTTTCGGCAAATCTGCATACGTAACTGGCCTACTCGAGTCTCCGAAGATTCCACACAACCTGTTACAGATTAGACACATAAAAAATTAGGAAAACAATTTCGTTAGTCTGTTTTTGTCACATGTTTTTTTTTTCATGCGACGGTTGGTGATGGCATTAAATAATTCATCACCATAATGCCAAATACAATTAAGGTTTACACAAGTAATGTGAAGGCGACAGCTCCGAGAAATAGTATCATCATTACAGCCCTTCACAAGTCCACTGCTGAACATAGGCCTCCCCCAAGGAATGCCACAAAGCACGGTCCCGAGCCACCTGCATCCATCGACTTCCTGCATGTCTTACCAGGTCGTCACTCCATCTTGTGGGGGGACGCCCTACACTTCGCCTACCGGTACGAGGCTGCCACTCGAGAACCTTTCTTCCCCATCGGTTGTCGGTTCTTCGAGCTATATGGCCGGCCCACTGCCACTTCAGCTTACTAATCCGTTGGGCTATGTCGGTTACTCTGGTTCTACTGCGGATATCCTTATTCCTAAGTTTATCACGCAGAGAAACTCCGAGCATAGCCCTCTCCATAGCTCGCTGAGCGACCTTGAGCTTCCTCATACGGCCAGCAGTGAAGGACCACGTCTCAGTTCCGTAAGTCATCACTGGCAACACGCACTGGTTGTACAATTTTGTTTTAAGGTTTTGAGGTATTTCTGAGGTATTGCCAACCCGCTCGCCAAGCGTGGCAACTATGGCAATATACCCCCCCATGAGCAATGAGAAATAGTATAATAATAAATAATCTGAAACCTCGTGACTCGATTTTATGAACATCATTTACGGGAATAGGCGGCTATAGTGGATTTAAAGAAGTTACTACAATAGTAAAATTATTTGTCAGAATAGATGTTTACAACTAAGGCAAAATCAAAACATAAAAACAAACTCTTTCCAAGATAATAAATATTAACAAAATGTCACACCATAATTTTCATTTTAATAAACTTATTCTACAGATTATTCAGCGGTTCATCATCATCATCATCAAGCTACTATGCTACTATGCTACTAAGAGATAAAAATGTGATTAACAGTGGTAGAGCCACGCGGCAGATTATGCTGTCGCACGGATGGGCCGGCTCGAACCGGGGTACCACGAACCACGACGTCCCAGAATACCAGCGTGAAGTAGAAGCTTATTTCCACGTTTCGCTTGGTAAGTGCGGCTGGCCGGAGGTACAATTCCTCCCCCCTCCCCCACAATCAACATGGTAGCGGAATTACATCAAAGACTATCCCAGGAGGGTACTAGCACCCCTGGTGACGGAAAATCCCTCTTTGAGCATCCACGACCAAGCTACCCTACTTTTCCTGAGCGTAGGCTGCCCCGTGTATTCTGGAATGGGGGGGGGGGGATTCCGCACGCGACTAAAACCGCTCAGAGCAAGCTGAGCAATAATACCAAGGTAATAAGATAATAAGGGAACTCCATTCAAACCTTAACGCTGTCCACTACCGGCTGGAGACAGTGAAACCGGCCTTGCTCTTTTTAACCAAGACTCAGGTGTCCGCTCTGGCTGATACTTCATAACTCTCCTACCAGTTGTACAAATTAGAACACTCCTTGGTGCCCCGGGCTGGAGTTTGCGTATATGTCAGAGAGAACATCAGCTTTCAACACCTCGGCAGTCTTGAAGGTCCACCTGTCGATCCTATGGGTGTGTATAGACAGCGACGACCATCACTGCGTCTACGGGTGCCTCTATAAGTCCCATAGCGGTAATTCCGAAACAGACCGACTCATCGTTGATGTCGTCGACTCATGATTCCAGATGTGGAGGATCACGCACCTTCCCTGTTGGATCTTCTACTGACCTCTCATCCGGACGGATATAAGATATCCGTCGACGCCCCTCTTCACTACTCGGACCATTGTCTTGTCCGAAGTATGGTGCCTGCCTGCAAGATGCAACCACACTAACGTCGTGGTTGCATCTTGCAGGCTGCCGCCGTGTTTGGCACTATAGGTCGGCTGATCAGGATAGGATGCGGCCATTTTTTCATCCTATCCTTGGGGGCGGGTTTTCTTCTCGCCAAACGACGCCAACATTGTTGCATAGTCTGTCACTGATGTGGTACTTCAGGGTATGGAACTTTTTATTCCATCCTCTGTGGTACCCATCGTGATCTCAGTCATGGTTTGGTCGCTCCTGTAAAATAGCATCACGCTATAAGCAAGAGTGCTACCAAGCCTAGGCTGACGCATCAATGTCTCGGGATGTAAATACCAGCGGTCTTTTAAAAAAAGTATAATTCCGCCACCAGGTCCTTCAAAAGAGTTATTGCCAAGGCAAGATCACAGCAAGACAAGGCACATCGGCAGAAATGACGAGAAGCTAGTTCGTCATCCTTCGGTAACCTGTGCGTTCTAGTCTCTCGCTAAGGCTTTCAAAGGTAACTTCCGTCAGCCATCTCTTCCATCACTGTACAGAGAGAAAAAGTCACTGGCCCATGCCGCAAAGGACAAAGCCCTTTGCGTCCAACTCGACTCTCTATGACGGGGAGAACACACCGCCAACCATCCCCTTGTGTGAGTGCTCCATGCCGAATGTGCGTTTTACACAGCGCTCGGTTTACCAAGCGCTCCTCTCCCTGGACGTCAACAAGTCGAGTGGGCCTGATGGAGTCCCTCCCATTGTGCTGAAAACGTGTGCTCTGAATTTGGTAACGGTTTTAACGCATCTTTTCCGGTACTCCTACTCCCAAGGCGTAGTCCTAAATTCATGGAAGACAGCTTTGGTCCACCCGATCCCTACAAACTACGATCGCTCAGACCCATCCAGTTACAAGCCTATCGCCATCACCTCTATGTTCTCCAAAATAATGGAGTCTTAATAAACTGCCAGCTCATGATGTACTTTGAAGATCACCAGCTGATTAGTGACCGCCAATACGGTTTTCGTCAGGGTCGATCAGCTGGTGATCTTCTGGACTACCTGACTCATAGATGGGCGGAGGCGCTAGAATCCAAGGGAGAGGCATTTGCCGTTAGTTTAGACATAGTGAAGGCCTCCGATCGGATCTGGAACAAAACACTTCTTTCGAAACTCCTTTCCTTATAGGCTTCCCGAGATATTATGCAATTGATTCCCCAGTTTCCCTAAATCTAGTTCAGTTCAATCTCCAAAAGACACTAGTTTGCGCGGTTACCGCTAACAAGAACCACTTTGTCGTATCTCCTCAGTTTGGAGGCACTCCCCTTTGCTGACTTAGCTAGCATCGGAGTCCTCGGCGTTGACATATCGAATAGTGTGCAGTTTCGTGATCACTTAGAAGGGAAGACCAAGTTGGCCTCTAAAAAGCTTGGCGTGCTCAGCAGAGCGGGACAGTATTTCATGTCGGCACATCGCTTGCAGCCTCACATAGAATACTGTTCTCATCTCAGTACCAGCTCCTTCCACTTGAACGCATCCAGCGCAGAGCGGTTGGAATCGTCGACGAGAGAGTTCTTTCTGATCGGATCGATTCACTGGCGCTGCGTAGGGATATTGCATCCCTTCGCATTTTTCGTTCGCATAAATTCCAGCCGCAAAATTTCACGCGAACACATATCGCGTCAAAATTTACGATACCTCACTACTTGGCGATCCACCACTGTACGTTTTACTAGAAGTTTTCTTCCTTGTACAACTTCTCTGTGGAATTGTTTACCACCGGCGATTTTTCCGGACCGATACGACTTAGGGACTTTCAAGAAAAGAGCTCACTCATTTCTAAAAGGCTGGCAACGCACCTGCTATTACTCACCAGGGAGGTTGTTCATGGGCGGCGCCAGTCACTTACCATCAGTTGAGCCGCATGCTCGTTTGCTCCGTCTTCTATAAAAAAATATGTTTTTAAAGGAAAATTATAGAGTTACATACCGCCTTAATGTCATGTGGGGTGGCAGTTTAAGAAAATCCATCACCTATTACATCCCTTAGATGTGGTAAGAGTGTAAGTTTCGATAGATGGTGGTTAAACGTATGTACGAGTATATGTGTATTTTAGACGCAAGCAGGCAATAAAATTAAAGTTTTTTTTACGTAGTAGAGCTACGCTGCTGCTTTAATATTAGAACAGACTATTTTTTTATAGTCTAAGGCTGACAGACGAATACACAGTCCACCTGATGATAAGTGGATGCTGTGGCTCATAGACATCTACATTTATATTCAATTAAGAATCAAAATGTAGATGCGTTATCACCCCTGAGGACTGAGATGGAATGCCTCGTTTCCAGTAAAAAGGGTCTCCAGTTCTCTACACTCACTATATGAAACACAACAGCATTAAGCTGCTATTTTACGCTGGTATTCTGTGAAAGCGAGGTCCTACCCCGGTCGAGCCAAAACATTCGTACTGCAACCACAATATAGCTGCAGCATGGCTCTACCACGCAAAAACGAAGCTTTGTGGTTGACATTGGCAGTAAGAACGTAAACAATTAACGTATATTTTTAAAACATAAATAAATTACTTTAAGCTTTCCGCACTCCTTCTCCAAATAAACTATAACTATGCTAAAATTCACAATCGTCCACGAACGAAATATGGTAATGCTTAAAATAGGATACAAAGATTTCCATTCTCGTATTAAAACGTTAATACATTATTAATATTACATTACATTATATTATGGGTTGATTATATCACCACGAGATCTTTCAAGATTAACGTCAATTTCTACGAAACAAATGGGACAAAATAAAACAGTCATCCTTATGTCTGACGGGGCAAATAGTTTGCAACTTACTCCTCATAAACTTTATTTTGCACATCCTTGTGTCTGGAGAGCATCGCCGAAGTAAATGATGCACCGACAGCCGACGTATCTGTCCCGGCTATGACTATCACGAGTGTTTCTTCTCGAAGTTCCACATCGGTGAAACGACAACTGCCTGATGAGTCTATTATCAATTCCAGCAAGGTCTTGTAACCGCTTTTGTTAGTATCTGCCAAAGAATTTCGTCTCCGTTACATAATCTACCAAAACAAAACAACATTTATATAATAATGTTTTCCTCCAGACCGAATTTCGGTCACGGCGGCCAGTCTGAACGGAGACTTGCTATCTACGCAGTACAGGATTATAGTGCTAGAGTGTATGCGCAAGCACAGGTGCACTCCGTGTTCCCTCACTCTCATGTGAGGTAATTCGACTCGAGTGGTGAGAAAGCAGACGCAGGAGTAACAGTTTACGTGGTGGCTTTGCGTGGTGTGGAGTTGGCGCTGAAACGCCGCCAACTTCCTAAATTCGGGCTGCTACTGAGAATGTCGCCACACAAAAACCCAAGAAGTGATATTGGCAACCGAGTTTACGACCACTTGCCCAGCGAGGCGGTCATTTTTACATTTATATACCCATCAGCTTGCAAATATTTAACAGCTGGAGCTTTGCCTCTCACTCAGTCAGGCGAATTCTCTCTGATTTGCGATAATCGCTACCTTTTTGAGGTGGCAAGGCGATTGAAATACTGGACCGTCGAGAACATATATTTATGATTTTTCTTTAAATTTTGAAGCATTCTTATGTTGATGAAGTTCATTAAAAAAATTTGATAACCTCTCTTTATAATCTATAAATTTTAATATAGTAAAGTTATTTACCTAACTTATTTTGTTTTAATAACATAAAACTAAATGATGTTTTTACTTTAACTCAATCCATTAAAATTACTAATAAACTACGCTTGCCTCATAATCTCAAAACTGAAAAACACTTTAGGTTCTTATCGTCACGCACAATCCCTGACGGGGTAGCCAGAGAGAACAGATCGCCAAGTGTTACGATCCTTACATACCTCTTTCGCTTCTTTCAGATTCATTATCTTCTTCATACATGCACGTCTAGGTATCCGAGTACTCTTGACCCTCCCCTCTTCGAGCAATTTGCTCACATGGTCAACTTTAGGTTCAATCAAACACGTAAATACACGTTGCAAACAAACTCCGTTGGATTGCTCTGTATATTTTCAACAAATAATGCGGCAAGGATGTTTAGATAAACATCCTTGCCGCATTATTTGTTGAATATTTTCGCATGAACATAAAAAGATCGTCATGAAACTATAATAAATATAGATATCAGTGAGAATAGAAAACTAAAAGATAATACGAAGTAGAGTGGGTAGAACTCTTACCCTACTCGTTCTAGCAGTATAAAGTATGATTAAATTCAATCAGTCGTTTTTATGTTTACGCGAATACTACGGTTTTAGATAAAACTTGTCTTTACGGATTTTATCGTATACACGTTAACTTTTGGCCGATGTAATAATTTCAATCTGACCGTAGCCGAGGTTAACTATGACATTGGGGCTTTGAACACCTCAGTTCCCCCCGTGACCATGGGTTAAAGTGCTTGAAACGTCGCGAATATAAAAAAGATAAATACGATAAAACTAGTTTTATTTAACCAGTCGTTCTCTAGGAGTAATAGTGTTTTGTGGTCATTCTATGAGTCAACCGGTGTCGTCGTTCTGTCGGTCGTTTCATTCATCATCATCATGGGCTTATCACAAGTCTACTGCTGAACATGGTTCTCCACTACCAAACACGGACTTTAGTCACCTGCACCCATCAACTTCCTACATTTTATATCAGGTTGTCACTCTGCATAGTGGAGGGTCGGTTGCTAGTATAGGATTTTCACTCGAAAACCTTTCTTCCTCTTTGGTGCCTCGGGCTTCCTGCTGAGCTATGTCATTTACTCTTGCTCTTAATTTACTTACCTTCATCAGTTGGTATATTATCTTTCTGCTTTACTAGTTTTGATTTTACAGTCTGAAAATATAAGAAAATAATTAATAGAATCAGGCGTTACTTTGCGGAAATCCATTATTCTAAAGTTAGTAAAAATTACTTTGCCTATATCCGCTTATTGAATTCATCCCCGCGATACTGCGACTGATGGTCCTACCAATTCGAAATAAATCGAAATAGTAATGATGTTGTCTTGCAGGTTGCATGCATTTTCATCATAATAATATTTTATAATCCTAATTTATATATTAATAATTAACTTAGTTAAATCAACATTTATTTTGAAATATAAATAATAGGTACCATAATAGGTAAAGCTACTCCTCACATCACATTACCTACCACTCTAACTTACTGCCAAGCATTTATTGTAAGGTGTTCCAGTTGGCAAACATTATACCAAAAGATTTTCCCGTTGTCTGTTGGCGACTGCAGAACCGAAACTCTCTTACCGGTACCGGTGCCTCAAAGTTACTCAAGTTCTAACAAGCTACCGTTACAGCCTAACAAAAGTCCACTGCAGGACATAGGTCTCGTCTATATATTACTTTATACAGGTATATGTTCCAAAGTTGCCGCGCTTTGAGGGTGGGTTGGCAACCGAGTTTTTTTATGTTTTAGTTATTAGAAAGTTAAGTTAAGTTAAGTTTAGTTATTAGAAACCACTGCTGCCCATCTCTTGATATGTTACCTTATTTCGCCTCTGGCGAAACCCACGGGATGACATATGAGGTAGTGGATATATATGTATTTATAAAATGTAATCCATACCTTGTCAACGTAATCGCAAATAATTTTTTTGTGCTTGTCTAACTTTTTCGAGTCTGGTAAAAGTTTGTAGAGAGCGTCGATATGCAACCAGGGTTGTAACACACGGGCGGCGATCAGCTTGCCATACTCGTCAAACGCAGCAAAAATAGGATGAGCAGGTTGCATTTGTGAACTCATCTTAACACCAAAAGCCGTTTCTGTATGGAAGAAAAAACACGTCGCTAAAACTGGTCATTATATAATAATTACATTTTGTATAATAATTTCTTATATTTTCGCGAACACTGCACATTTAAATAAAACTAGTTTTACGGTTTATATATATATATACGCGATAAAATCGGAAAAACTAGTTTTATTTAAATACATTTTGTGTTATTCATTTATTCTTTCATTCATTACAGTCTATCAAAATCCACTGATAAAAAGGACTTCTGAAAGATGATTGCCTGCTACATGGTAAATTTTACTATAAATATGTTTTTGCATATATTTATTTAAATATTTACCTCAATTTAACGTCATAAAAATATTGGCCTCCATTTAAAAATATTTTCTTTACCTGTAATGTGATTAATGTTTTCATAATACCGCGATAATTCCCTGCCCTCGTAGTTACGTAATATTTTTAAACGGGTCGGTCTACATTAGGATTTTCTTCTGTGTCGTGGGTATATAAATATTTTTATCTGTTATACATTATATTCTTTATTTTAGTATTAACTAGCTGTGTTCAGGAATTCTATAGCATAATAATGTATCATGGATGCTTAGATGATACTTTTTGCGCATTCTACGCATTATAAAATTTTGTTAGAATCTTTGGTGATATGTTGTCCGAGAATCCGCAAATGTTTCTGCATTTGCTTCTTTTATATATAGCTCTAAGGATCCATCCCGTGTAGTGGCGAGTAAGAATACCCACTACCCCATATCTTTCCGTGGGTGTCGTAAGAAGCAACAGAGTGAAACTGAGGCAGAGGATGGGCAGCAGCATCTTTCTGATAACAGCAAAACAATAATAAAAACACTACGGTTGCCTTCCCACTCGCCAAGCGTGGCTATTATGACAATATTACCCCCATGATGAAAGTTATGAAGAGATAGCCCCAGTCCTCGGCGGCTTCGCTATTCCTAGCTGCGGTGGCGACCATGCTAATGGTGGGGCAGGGGGTGCTAAGAATCTCCGGCGGAGGTTCGGTTGCCACTTAAGACGACTCGTCCTGGCAACATATACCGCACGCACCCTGAGGACTGACGAGAAGACTGCGCTGGAATATTATAGGATTATCCGAGGTCTGAAGAGAGGGGGAGGACATGGTAATCCTCGAATCCGGCAACTTGTTCGATCACCGGGAAGGCGACCAAGGAGATGTCGGATTTATCGTCCACAAGTCTCTCGTTAACAACGTTGTAAAGATTGGGAGTGTGTCGACGAGGGTTGCGTAATTTACACTCAGAATCACCAAACGGTATTCGCTGAAGGGCATGCAGGTTTACGCACCAACCTCAGCACATCCCGATGAAGAGGTGGAGGAAATGTATGAGGATATCTCTAGAGCCATGCATTCCTTCAAAACCCAATATACAATTTTAATGGGAGACTTCAACGCAAAAACTAGACACAAGAGAGAACGGTGAGCTGAAGGTAGGGAAATTTGTAATAGGGCAACGGGACCCAAGGGGCCAGCAGCTGGCCGACTTTATAGAGAAAGAGGGATTCTTTATGATGAACTCTTTCTTCCAGAAGCGGCCCCACAGGAAGTTGACCTGGTCGAGCCCCGACGGTTCAACAAAAAATGAGATTAACTTCATCATGACGACCAGACGACAACTGTTCAGTGATGTCTCAGTGATCGCGAGGGTGAAAATTGGTAACGATCACCGTATGGTTAGAGGCACACTGAACCTAAACGTTAAGTTGGAGAGGTCTCTTCTAATGAAGTCAACGCTCCGTCCCCCTCGTGCTCTAATCCAAAGTCCCGAAACCTTTCAGCTCGAGCTGCGAAACCGTTTTCAGTGCCTAGAAGATTGCAATGCAGTGGACGATATTAATGACAAACTCGTGGAAACTGTCCATGCGGTCGGAGCTAAGTTTTGCAAGACCCGCCGCAGAAGAACACAAAAACTCTCTGATCACACTGTTATTCTAATGGCTGTTAAACGGAAAATGAAGCCGCAGTCTTCAGTAGATTTGACAGCGTTCAGGCAACTGAACAGACAGATCTCCAAATTCATATGGCGGGAATTAAGCAAATTCAATACAGCACGTGTTGAAGAAGCGATCGAGCGGAACCAGGGCTTCAAAGTATTTGCTAGAGATCTGTCTGCCAGACAGATTCAACTGTCAAAACTGAAAACCGAGTGTGGCAGCGTCGTATATGGAACAGCTGAGATTTTGAGTGACATTGAGAGATTCTACGGGCAGATGTACACATCATTGTTGGAGTTACATGCAAGTGTGAGTAACGATCCAAGAGCAAGTCTTATCCGACACTATTCCGATGATATTCTGGACGTCAGTCTGTGCGAGATTCGAATGGCTCTCCAGCACCTTAAAAACGGCAAAACCCTAGGTGAGGATGGACTTACAGCGGAGCTTCTGAAAGCGGGTGGAAAACCGATACTTAAAGTCCTTCAGAAGCTCTTTAATTCCGTCCTCCATGGTTGTACTACACCTGAGGCGTGGAGCAGAAATGTGGTAGTCTTGTTCTTGAAAAAAGGCGTCAACGCTCTCTTGAAGAACTACAGATTCCCTTCTAAGCCGGGTCTACATGCTGTTTTCGAGAGTCATACGAATCGTCTCGCACGCAGACTCGACGACTTCAAGCCTCCCGAACAAGACGGTTTCCGAAAAGGCTTTTGCACCATAGACCACATACATACTCTTCGGCAAATTGTACAAAAGTCTGAAGAGTACAATTTCCCACTATATCTAGCGTTTGTGGGCTATGAGAGAACCTTTGATTAAATCGAAATTTGAGCGGTGCCAAGATAACTGTCGGTATATCGAAGTGCTGAAGTATTTGTACAGTAGGGCTACGATGGCTATCCGAGTACAGAACCAGAGTATGAAACCTATCCAAACACAGAGAGGTGTAAGACAGGGTAACGTTATTTTCCCGAAACTCTTCACCGCTGCATTGGAAGACGTTTTCAAGCTACTGGATATGAAAGGATACGGTATTAACATCAATGGCGAGTACATCACTCACCTTTGATTTGCCGACGATATAGTTCTTATGGCAGAATCGCTGGAGGACCTAAGCACTATGCTCATTCACCTCAAACTATAATCATCTACCGTTGGGAGACACTATTAAGGTCAATGAGCATAGTGCTTAGGTCCTAGTGTCTCCCAACGGTGAGATGAACATGGACAAAACAAAAGACATATGACGTTATATATGACACACCTATGCCGGGAGTTGCTGAGGACACTGAGCTCGAAGTAGTTGACGAGTATGTTTACCTGGGACAAATAGTCCGACTAGGCAAGTTCTAAAGTCAAGTGATAAACTTAGAAAGGAGGATATCTGCAGTAGAACCAGAGTTACGGACATAGCCCAACGGATTAGTAAGCTGAAGTAGCAATGGGCTGGCCATACAGCTCGAAGAACCAACAACCGATAGGGAAAAAAGTTCTCGAGTGGCAGCATCGTACCGGCAGACGTTGTGAAGGGCGTCCCCCCACTATTTGGAGTGACGAACTGATAAGACATGCAGGAAGTAGATGGATGCAGTTGGCACAGGATCGTGCTTTGTGGTATTCCTTCGGGGAGGCAAATGTTCAGCAGTGGACTTGTGAAGGGCTGTAATGATGATGATGATGATGATGATATTGCATGACATTTTGGGTAACCGTACAGTTACAATAGGGTTGTACCATATTAATAGTGATGTCTACAATCGGTGCTGTGAGTGTCTCGAACAGCATGTAGACCCATGCACTGTACGGTTACCCGAAATGTGGTCTATGCGCACTGCGTTGCGGCTACCCGCGAACCGCCCCGATCGCTCGGAGGGCTATGGCCCGAATGACAGCCAGCTGGATGGTTGCTATTTGTACTTCGCAGCTCAATTTGCGGCTACCTGCCATAGAGTGAGGTTGTGTGCACGTGGCACGTGAAAATTTATTATCAAAATTCAGAGTCGGTCAGCAATATGGGACACTAAATTGCCAGAATATTCCGATAAAATTTTAAAACCAAGAGCATGGGAACAGTTGGTATACATATATCATGGTACGGGATTGACAAAGGAGGACAAAAATGAACTAGGTAATTATCAAAATTAATTTATTTAAATGTAATTATCCTGCCATTCTACCCTCCCTTCATGCATAAAATATTTTGAAATAATTCGCGATATCCGAAAGCAGTTCTATTGTTTCTTCACGGTTAATGGATTACTTAACCAAGTATTTTAAAAGAATATTCATCTCTGTCTCTTACAAAGTTGTGTAAAATACAATATCATTGACTTATCCCATCTCATGACAGATCCCAAAAGTACTACAGTAATTCAATGTAGCCTCTAAACATACCAAGTTCAAGTTGAACGTTCTTTTCGTAACATTTAAATTATTTTTCATATAATGGCGCATCGTACTCGTACTACGAAACAAGTTGCATTATTTCCTGAAATAGGTACCGGTTCAGAAATGGTCAAACGATTCTCCTGCATTATTTTTATAAAAGATCGAGTTCGGTAAATCAGCAATATTGAAATATTACTAAGTCAACGAATCTTTCCCATTTGCTCCAACATCAATCATCATAAATTTGTAGCTGCTGTCACAAATTGCTAGCAATAGCAAAGAATAATATGCTTTATAATTGAAACACATTAATCCACTATTGTTTGGTGCTATAATTCTAATGTGTTTTCCATCACAAGCACATATACTACTCCCTAGGCGTAGTCCCGAATTCATGACAGACAGCTTTTGTCCACCCGATCCCTAAAAAAGGCGACCGCTCAGACCCATCCAACTATAGGCCTATCGCGATCACCTCCTTGTTCTCCAAAATAATGGAATCCATTATTAACTGCCAGCTCATGCGGTGCCTTGAGGATCACCAGCTTATTAGTGACCGCCAATACGGTTTTCGTCGGGGTTGATCAGCTGGTGATCTTCTGGTCACCTGACTCATAGATGGGCGGAGGCAGTAGAGTCTAAGGGCCTCCCCCTTGGACTCTAATTGGCCATTAGTTTGGACATTGCGACGGCCTTCGATCGGCTCTGGCACAAAACGCTTCTTTCGAAGCTTCCTTCCTATGGGCTTCCCAAAAAATTGTGGAAATGAATCACCACTTTCCTTGCTGATCGGAGCATCAAGGTCGTAGTAGACGGTGCATGCTTTGATTTCAAGCCTATCAACGCTAGTGTTCCACAAGGCTGCGTGTTATTACCAACACTGTTTCTCCTGCATATCAATGATATGTTGCAAACTGGTAGCATTCATTGCTATGCAGGCGACAGCACTGGTGATGCCTTATATACCGGCCGTGCCAATATTTCTCGGGAAAACATCGCCGAGTACCGGGACAAACTTGTGTCTGAAGTCGAGTCTTTGCTTAACAAAGTCTCGGATTGGAGGCGACTAAATCTAGTCCAGTTCAATCCCCAGAAGACACAAGTTTACGCGTTTACCGCTAAAGAGAACCCCTTTGTCGTATCTCCTCAGTTTCAAGGCACTCCTTGCTACCTCAGCTAGCATCGGAATTCTCGGCGTCAACATATCGAATAGTGTGCAGTTTCGTGATCACTTGGAAGGGAAGGCTAAGTTGGCCTCTATAAAACTTGGCGTGCTCAGCAGAGCGGGACAGTATTTCATGTCGGCACATCGAATACTGTTCTCATCTTTCTAGCAGCCTCACATGGAATACTGTTCTCATTCTCACTCCTTCCACTTGAACGCATCCAGCGCAGAGATCGATTCACTGGCGCTGCGTAGGGATGTTGCATCCCTTCGCATTTTTCGTTTGCATAAATTCCAGCCGCAAAATTTCACGCGAACACATATCGCGTCAAAATTTATGATACCTCACCACCTGGCGTTTCGTGGTCACTTGGACGGGTAGGCCAAACTGGCGTCTAAAACGCTTGGCGTGCTCAGCAGAGCGACACAGTATTCCATGCCGGCACATCGCTTGCAACTTTACAAAGCGTAAATCCGGCCTCACATGGAATACTGTTCTCATCTCTGAGCCGGGGCACCCCAGTGCCAGCTCCCTCCACTTGATCGCATCCAGCGCAGAGCGGTTCGAATCGTCAACGACCGAGTTCTTTCTGATCGGCTCGATACATTGGCACTGCGTAGAGATATTGAATCTCTTTGCGTATTTTATCGCATCTATCACGGGGAGTGCTCTGAGGAATTGTTCGGACTAATTTCAGCCGCTCGATTTCACCATCGCACATCGCAACAAAACTCACGTTACCATCCATACCATCCAGATGATTGGCGGTCCACCACTTGCGATTTAGAAGAAGTTTTCTCCCTCGCACAACTTCCTTGTGGAATCGATTACCACCAGCAATTTTTCCGGACCGATACGACTTAGGGTCCTTCAAGAAAAGAGCCTACTCCTTTTTAAAAGGCCGGCATTGCATCTGCAATTCCCCTGGTTCCCCTGGTGTTGCAGTTGTTCATGGGCGACGGTAGTCACTTACCATCAGGTGAGCCGCATGCTCGTTTGCCCCCTATTCTATAAAAAAAACCGCATAGTGAGTATGACCGCTAAGATTACACATTGCGAAGAGAGAATAAATTGACTAGTTCATACATTTGCCAAAAAGATAGTTGTTTTGCACCTCGTTTTAGGTTCTTTTAAAAGTTATTATTCCTTACGTTTATGTTTCCCTATTTAACATTGAAGGATGTCAATAATTGTTCCTCCACGTAGATCTGATCGCGCAAATCCTTAGCTGTCCCTAATACCAGCTACGCCTTTAATATCACACTTTACGACTTTTTACTTAAAAAGGTATGATGTCTAGTGGTTTTAACTAGAAACATTGTCACCTACTAAATTCATAGTAATACGTGGAGAGTACATTTTCGATTTTCGAATTTGGAACTGATAAATTTAAAGCTGTACCTATGGTAATCCATACAGCTTTTCAAATCTATCAGTGCCAAATTTTTTGGCGTTCGCCAACGCCGAAGAGTGGTGATGTAAGAGGTATTTTAAAATCATAAATTACACATGAAAGATGCATATTCCTGGAATATTCATTTGTAGGTCGTACAAATAGTTGTTCCTGGCGAGATTCGACCCCGCTGCGCGCGTCGCTTCCAAACGCTCCACAGTGCCGAGTTGTTAAACCAAACCGAACTACTACCACAGCCAATCACAAGTCCACTACTTCAACGATCGTCTATCCTTTATCAAACGTGCCTAGTGTTCACGGTAAGAAAGCTATTTATTTTGCACACGATACTTCGTATGCACAGAGCACTGACATAATATGTTCCGTCACAAAAACGCAACAAAACCATAATTTGCACAACAGTCACTCACAGGACAGACACACACACACACACACACACACCCACACGTGATACTTTCATATTACTTATAATTATTTTATGTTCACTATTTCTCAGGGTGTAAGACACAGGCTGCTGTGACACAATACCAGTATAGCTGCCGTCGTTAACCTACCCCAATTGATTTTTAAATTTCAACTTTTGTTATAAAGGAGTGAATAAAAGTTATTATTATTATTACTATTGACCATAGGCCTTCCCCATACATTGCCACTAATACGGACCTTAGTCACCCGCACCAGTCCAACTAGTTGCATTCGTTTAACACTGCACTTGCCAGTACGAAGCTGCCACTCGGCAACCTTTCTTCCCCAACAATTAGTAATATTCTAAACCGAACAATTAGTAATATTATTTTATCTACAAACCGAAAATAGAGTCCATGGTAAATGTGGTAAAATATTTCCAAATGGAAAACGCTTCTTTGTCAGCGGCCAAGCTCAATCGATCCGCCAAAATGCAGCTTTGCTGTGAGAAAATTTCTACGAAAGCCTGAAGATTTTTCTGTGAGAAAGTTGGTGCAACAACTTTACGACGAGGTCGCCAAATTTCAACTGCAATTTAAACCCAACAAATATGAATACTTCTCATTAATAGTAATTTTATAAAGTGATTTTACAAAATATGTTAGTTACTTGGAATGCTAATGAATTGAGTAATAAAGATATTAGATACAATAATATTTACCTGGAGCAAATATGCTGCCATTTCCAATGAGATGTTGAATAATGTCCGTTAAGTTACCCTTTTCTAGACAAGATTTCATTACTGTATCTGCAATAACCGCATCAGCAACAACTGCAAAATCAAATTTATAGTTTTATTCAAGACGCTATTACTCAGTCTGTCACTATCGTCAAAAATACAAATGTCAGTATATTCGTTTATTAAATGTTATATACCTGTTGAAGACTGCATCTCAATTGTAACTAGGAAACTAGAGGAAAACAACATTCCAGCAGAATATGCAGTATTACTCAGACATTGCCTTACATCTGGCTACCTATTGTGGAAGGAAGAGTTTTACAAGCTCGTAGATGGTGTTGCGTTGGGCTCACCGGTATCTCCCATTGTAGCCAATATTTTCATGGAGGACTTTGAGGAGAAAGCCCTGCTTACTGCACCAGTAACTCCAAGGTTCTACAAGCAGTACGTAGGCGATACTTTCACAATTTTACCATCAGATAAAGTAACTGAATTTTTTATAGAACATCTTAATTCCATAAACTCTAAAATTCAATTTACTATGGAGTTAGAGGCAAATAATTCTTTAGCTTTCCTAGATGTGCTAGTCATTCGAAATCCTAACAACACCATAGGTCACACTGTGTATAGAAAAAAGACCCATACAGACTGATATTTAAATGATGAATCCCACCATAATCCTTCACAGTTAGCTACCGTGGGCAAATCTTTGTTACAGAGAGCACGAGAGATCTGCGACAGCAAACACCTGGCCGCTGAGCTTCAGCACGTCAAGCAGGTTCTGCACGACAACAAGCGTCGGTTCCCGCGCCTACGTCACAGTGACCGAGTGAAGCTGGCCACAGTCGAGCGTGTGCCTGCTGTACTACTATATTTCAGAGATTTCAGAGATCACAGACAAGATGGGCTACATCTTGAAGCGAGCTTCTATTAGAACATTCTTCAAGCCGCCAAAGAAGATTAGTCAGTTCTTACCATCCGTCAAGTGCAATATTCCTTTACAAGATGCAGGAGTGTACAAGCTTGATTGTGATTGTGGTCTCTCATATATAGAGTAAACAAAACGATCAATAAAAACCCGCGTAAAAGAACACATAGCTGGTGTGAGCACCAACACGCACGCACAAAAACATAACTGCTGGGAGCAAACTGAGCAATATACCAAATACCAAGGCGACCCCTGTCACGCTATCCGTGAATTTCTGCAACATCAGGGGGACTTCACTCGAAACTAAACGCAGTCCACTACCATCTTGCCTTGCTCTTTCTGACCGAGACGCAGGTGTCCTCTCCGGCTGATACTTCGTATCTCTCCTACCCGGGGTACAAATTGGAGCACTCCTTTGTGCCTCGGGCTGGAGATTGCGTATACGTCAGAGAGGACATCTGTTCTCAACGCCTCGGCAGTCTTAAAGGTTCGGACCTGTCCATCCTTTGGCTTTAACCACGTCCAAATGGCTACAGATTCCTTGCTACAACAGGTCCCATCCGTAGAGATCGTGATCCTTGGCGATTTTAAAGCCCACCACGCCGAATGGCTCGGTTCACGTTTTACCGATCATGCGGGGAGATCTGTTTATAACTTTGCCTTGGCATATGGTCTGATACAACTAGTTACTTTACCTACGTGGATTCCAGATGTGTATGATCCTACACCTTCCCTGTTGGACCTTATGCTGACCTCTCATCCGGACGGATATCAGGTTTCTGTCCATGCCTGATCCATTCACTTCGGACCATTGTCTGATCCGGAGTGTGGTGCCACTCACGCTCCCCTTGCTGTTGAGTTCTGCAGGTTGCCACCGTATTTGACATTACAGGTCGGCGGATTGGGACGGATTGCGGTCTTTCTTTGCATCCTATCCATGGGGGCGGGTTCGCTTCTCGCCGGATGATCCCAGCGCTGTTGCTGACTCTGTCACTGATGTGGTGCTACAGGGAATGGAACTATTTATTCCATCTTTTCCGGTACTCCTACTCCCTAGGTGTAGTCCCCAAATCATGGAAGACAGCTTTTGTTCATCCGATCCCTAAAAAAGGCGACCGCTCAGACCCTTCCAACTACAGGCCTATCGCCATCACCTCCTTATTCTCCAAAATAATGGAACCCATTATTAACTGCCAGCTCATGCGGTACCTTGGGGATCACCAGCTTATTAGTGACCGCCAATACGGTTTTCATCGAGGTTGATCAGCAGGTGATCTTCTGGCCTACCTGACTCATAAATGGGCGGAGGCAGTAGAGTCCAAGGGCCTCCCGCTTTGACTCTAATTGGCCATTAGTTTGGACATTGCGAAGGTCTTCGATTGGATTTGGTACAAAGCGCTTCTTTCCAAGCTCCCTTCCTATGGGCTACCCGAGAAATTGTACGATTGGATCACCAGCTTCCTTGCAGATCGGAGCATCGAGGTTGTTGTAGACGGTGCATGCTGCGACTACAAGCCTATTAACGCTGGTGTTCCACAAGGCTGTGTGCTATCACCAACGCTGTTTCTTCTGCATATCAATGATATGTTGCTAACTGGTAACATTAATTGCTATGCGCATGACAGCACTGGTGATGCTCCATACATCGGCCGTGCCAATATTTCTCGGGGAAACATCGCCGCGTACCGGATCAAACTTGTGTCTGAAGTCGAGTCTTTGCTGAACAAAGTCTTGGATTGGGGGCGACTAAATCTAGTCCAGTTTAATCCTCAGAAGACACAAGTTTGCGCGTTTACCGCTAAAAAGAACCCCTTTTTCGTATTTCCGCAGTTTCAAGGGACTCCCCTTCTTGCCTCAGCCAGTATCGAAATCCTCAGAGTCGACATATCGAGTGACGTGCAGTTTCATGGTCACTTGGAAGAGAAGGCCAAACTGGCGTCTAAAAAGCTTGGCGTGCTCAGCAGAGCGGGACAGTATTTCATGCCGGCACACCGCCTGCAACTTTACAAGGCGCAGGTTCGGCCTCACATGGAATACTGTTCCCATCTCTGGGCAGGGGCTCCCTAGTACCAGCTCCTTCCACTTTACTGCATCCAGCGCAGAGCGGCTCGAATAGTCGACGACCGAGTCCTTTCCGATCGGCTCGATTCATTGGTACTGCGAAGAGATGTTGCTTCCCTTTGCATTTTCTTTCGCATTTACCACGGGGAGTGATCTGAGGAATTGTTCGGATTAATCCCAGCCGCCAAATTTCACAAACGCACATCGCGGTAGAACTCCCGATACCATCCACACCATCTGGATGATTGGCGGTCCACCACGGTGTGATTTAGAAGGTGTTTTCTTCCTCGCACAACTTCCGTGTGGAATCGATTACCATCAGCGATTTTTCCGGACCGATACGTCTTTCGTAAGAATCATTAGTTTGATAGCTATTTGAACGGTACGCAAGATGACGCAGCAGTCGCTTTTGTATTCTTTCGATTCTAATGATATGGATTTTGTAGTACGGATTCCAAATTTGACTGCAGTATTCTAGTTTACTTCTAACCAGACTACTGTTAAGTTTGATTTTAGTAAAGGGCTGCTTGAACTCTTTGGAATTTCTCAATACAAAACTCAGTGACTTAGTAGCTGAGGTGATTATGTTATCAACATGGTTGGTAAATTTTAATTCGCTATCTAGTATAACGCCTAAATCACTTATCGCTCGAACTGAAATTAGTTTCTCAGTATCAATATAGTATTGACTCTGTATATAATTATGTTTTCTGGTAAACCTAATAAGTTAACATTTTTTGGCATTGAGCAACATTTGGTTGTTATTACACAATTGAATAAGGCTATATATATCGACGATTTCATAGTCTACCGATTTATATAGGTCTGGGAAAAAGTCACTTCGTATTTGTTTGTATAAAATTGAAGAAAAATCTCTTTGGTTGTACTGTTCCTATCAAGCAGGTTTTAATATCAACACTTATAGGAAATTAAGAAAAAGAAAAATTAAAAGTAAAAAACACTTTCCCGCCATTTTCAATTGTTTTTCTGTCCCCCAAAGTAAGTGAATCTAACGAAGAAATTCGATACATTCTAAAGTTTATAACAATAAATAATCTAAAATTAAAAAATTTGTACAGCCAACTTTAATATAAGTTATTTAAGAATAACTCAAAAACTATTGGTCTGACCTTGATCAAATTCATATGGAACCACACGAAAAGTAATAGCTTTCATATAAAAAAAAGAATCGTTGAAATCGGTTCACCCAGTACAAAGTTATGAGGTAACACACATAAAAAAACATACAGTCGAATTGAGTACCGTCTCCTTTTTGGAAGTCGGCACAAAAAGGGAAAAATGCGACTCAATACGCGAAAAAAATTTGTGACAGTTATGCAGTGTCAGCAAGAGTAGCACAAAGTTGGTTCTAGCATTTTCAGTCTAGGAATTTCGAAATCAAAGATGCAGCTCGCACTAGTTGCCCTCATACGGATAAAGTCGATACCATTTTTGAAAAAGTTGAGCAAGATCGGCACATTATAGTTCGGCCGTTCAGAGAATGAGTTCCTGACACGTCGTGATTGAACTGACGACGTAACTTTGTAATGGCGTTGCAGTTACGATAAAAATATTTTTGCTGGTTGTTTACCGTTTTAACAATTGATGAGCATTAAAATAACATTATTATATCAATAATCAATGAATGTTATAATTTTGTGCCAAACTGAGTGTCAAATAACTTGGTAAACAATATTTTTCTAAATCTATACTGCGCTATTGCAAGGTTATGTCAGCGCTTTATATTTGTAGTGCTGTGCTAACAATAACAGGCAATAACAGTATCGTTATCTGTTCTTATACAGTTATACTTTATAAAATAGGATGACTCTGGAGTACGGTCATCGCGTTCTAAGAATTCCACCGTATCATTGCCAATATAACGCGATTGAGCTAATCTGGGCTCAAATAAAAGGTTACGCCGCCCGCCACAATACTTCCCCGCCATTCAGCACGAAAAAGATGATGACCCTATTAAAAGAAGCCTGCGGGGAAGTCACAAGAGATGACTGGACAAAGGTTGTTGAGAAGACTAAAAACCTGATTGTGGAACATTTTGACCGAGATATCAGGATTGATTCTCTTATTGATAATAATATAATTATACATGTAGGCGAAGATGATGATGAAGACACCACCTCCTCAAGCGAATCGGAGTCTGATTAACATTTTGTACGCACATTCAATTCAATGTACTTTATTGCATAGAAATACAGATTGTAATTTTGTAACAAAGAATAAATAAAACAATTTTATTATATTAATATTACCTGTTTTTGGTTATCGCGAAACAGTAAATTCACAACACACAGTCCACTAATTTACGTAAAATCATCCTTTTAATAACTCTGAACCGGCAGTTGGTCATTGAACACAACACACAATTTTTGGTCCTCTTTCAGGGTTACAACCATTTCTGGGCCTTCTCACCGAACTATAATTAATTAATTTAACCCACAGGCTGTAGCATAACCCGGATCAACAAGCAATAATGTGATGCTGTGTGTATGGTGGGATTGGAAGGCTATCGTTTATTATGAGCTTTTACTGCTGGGCAAAACCATCGATTCGGATCTTTACTGCCAAAAACTAACGAGGCTCAAGCAAGAAATTGAGAATAAACGGCCGGAATTGATCAACAGAAAAGAAATGGTCTTTCATCATGATAACGCCAGACCACACACATCTTTGACCACTCAGCAAAAATTGAAAGAGCTTGGTTGGGAAGTGTTAATGCATTCACCATATAGTCCTGACCTTGCACCCTCACCTGTTTCGGTCTCTTCAGAATACTTTGGGTAGTGTTAGGTTAACATCAAGAGAAAACTATCAAAACTTCTTGTCGCATTTTTTTGATCAAAAATCCGAAGATTTCTACAGCAACGGGATTATGTCTGTAAGTGCGTATGGGGGGTGATTAATAAATAGTCCGTTTTCTCACACTTATATTTTTTATTGCGCTAGGCACACGGAAATAAAGTTCAATAACAGCACAATACAGAAGGTACAAATGAGTAGACAGGAACACAGTAATATGTACAAGGAAGAATTTAATTAACTATACGAACTGCCTAAGCTTGGGTATTAGGCAGACAACGGGTATGGGATACGTATGACGTGCAACGCGGAAGCGGACGAACTGGCTCCTGGTATAAAAAGATACTCTGTGGAACTGGCGATCTGCTGTCCCGAAGGCGCGGGAGCAGCGACCGAACCAGTTTTACATTCCTCCATTATGCTAATACATAAAAATGCATGGCGCGTGTCTGCTTGTACATAATTTAATTTATATTACTTTTATACTATATTATATAACTTAATAGGTAATATCATACAAAATTTACGCATATTTAATAACAATTGAACAACCTTAATAAATAACAGAATAGTAATTAATAATAACTTAAAATTTATGTATAAAATATTAATATTTAAAACTTTCAACAAAGTGTAAAACTCGCCACATGTCACTACCTAATGGCAACAAGTTATGGAACAAAATGGTACATATATATTATAATTAAATGTAATTAAACTTTGAAAAACAAAATGTCTTGAATTTGTATATAAAATACATAGAAACTTTTTCCCCGACCTTATATTAAATTATTCGTATTTATGCCATTTGGCGTCTATTTTATGTACCCTTTTGAGATTCAATAAATGTTTGTTCGATAAAATGGCTTTACCTATACAATGAAGTAGATATACATAGATTACAAGGCAATTTTAGTCAAAAGAAAATATTCTTATTATCTCTAAAAATAAGGAATGAATGTTTCATTTGCTATAAAATTAAATTTTATGCCGCACTTATTGTTGAAAATTATCATATTAAATAAATCATTTGTCGTGAAATATTTTTATTATAAATTTAATTTCATTTGAAGGTTTCACTTCTGCCGCGTGTGACTGTGTGACTGCACGCATGCTTTTTAATTTGTTTTTAAATTGTGGTTTAGAAATTTAAGTAAGTTTGAATGATTAACAATGCACAGTGTAAGCATTTTTATGTGTATATCATAGAGTGTAAGCACATACCGTTACCTTTACAGCCTATTAAAGTCCACTGCTGAACGCTTCGCAAGCGGGTTGGCAACCGCACTTTATTGCATACCTTAAGCGAAAGCGCAAGGTGTGTTCTACTATCGCCTAAAAATTAAGATTCCAACATTTTATCGAATAAAATCGTATCTAGCAATCATATTATACATATAAATGATATAAAAAGCACATTGTTAGAAAGATAAATGATTGTTGAACTTATTAATAATTTTTTAAAATCGATTAATTGCTATTTTTAAATAAAAAAAAGGGTTTTAGTGGTTTATGGTGTGGATTTATCATGTCCCTGTGGCTTGTAAACACAATAACTTTTGAAAATATTAATTGTTTAACTCAATCTATTTTTTAATCTCTTCATCGATCATGTGGGAAGCCACTGAATGTAAATGCCAGTGTAGTTTTGTTTTGTTTAGCTATAATTAATTTTTTTCAGCTCCAAAATGGCGAAATTTTCGTTGATTTGTGAGCCTCGTATACAAATTAATTCTGTAAATGGGAAGCTACAGCCACAGAGTAGTAATGAGTAGTTTAGTTTGGCTCACAGAGTACATTATATATAGGGAATAATGTAAAATAAATAAATTATACTGAAAATTTAATTACAAATTTGTTTTGTAACAAAATAGTAAGTTAGTAAGGTTCGATTGTATTTTAAACTATTCATTAATTTGTTTGATTCTAAATTAGCCTAGCATGGCTAAATTTAAAAACGCGACATCTACTGCAACATGGACAAACTGTCATGGCATAATAATACCTCTAAGAAAAATTATAGTACGGACTGTTATGCCACTGGTTTGGCTTCAGTCTTGCTCATAGATAAGCTAATATAATCGGGAGGTCTTGCTGCAGTCATCACAGAGTACTTTTTTATTGGCAGTCACCTTCATGAGTGGACATTGTATCGGTTGTTTGCAGCGGCTCAAAAAGATCGCTGTACAAATACACAATATTCGAATAACCAAATTTCTTAAATACTTAATTATAATAATAATAAGACATTTTTTTATTACAATATTTAAAAGCACATAATAAATAATAGTAGTACGTGGGTCAATCAACTATTCGACCCACATTTTGAAGAGGTCAGGCAAAATATTTTTTTGAGAAATAAATATTTAATATGTACATTCCGACATGAAAAGTGTGTTAGAAATATCAACTACTTTATATATTTCAAAGGGCCACGACGTTTATTTATTATTTTGGCCACAATTTGCGAAAATGTATGAGCACCCTCTAAAAACTGTCTACTGCGTAACCTATATATAGTGATCGATATAGTCTGAATAAAACAAATATATAAATGATTCGTAGCCTTTATTTACTTTTTTACGCAAAATCAATTGCTGTAATAAAGTCAGTCTTAAAAATTGTTTAATTTTTATCTTAAAAGTAATCAATAAATTGTATCTTGCGTTACCAACATCCAAAAAAAACACGCAACTTTTCATTAAATCTAAATGGGTAATAATATAAACGTAAAAAATCTTTCTTACAGATGCCCTTTTATCAACAGTATATTAAGATATAAAAATGTAGATTCTGATGTAGGCAGGAAGATCGCTACGTTTAAAAACAAAAATTTAAATTAAGGGACAAAAAGTAACTTCAGAGACAAACTTGGTAACGCCTAAGACATAAAATCAAAAAACTTAAAAAATTTAATTACTTTTAAACATAATGACTTTGAAGTAAGTAACAATCATAAGTAAGGAACAAAATAATATCACATTTAGGATAAATATTCTACTATTAATAATCAATCTATATGAATAACTTGAGATCAAATCTCGACAGTAATTACTTTTCAAATATATCAATGGAAACAGGAAATTGGTACATATCTTCGTCCAGAAGACTTGGTACCGGCAAGATACTAATAACATCTTCATAATTTACGTAGCTGATATCCCACTTGTCTTGTCTGAACTTCTTCGCATCATTACCAACTACCCGTAAAAACATAACTTTAATTTCACCGTCTTCTTCTATAGAGGACAAAGCCTTGCAAGCGTAAGAATAAATATTCTTTTTTTTATTACTGCCATAAACATATACATGTAAAAAATCACCAATTTGATACCTGTCGAGGAATTTTGTCGTAACTAGTGGAAGCTACTTGGTCTCTTTGAAAACGAAATTTATCATCTATAGCCATCGATTTACGATTTTCCTTATCAATTTGTGACTCGTCTTCATCACTATCGGATGAAGATCCATAGACAGCTCGGTAAATACTTCGTTGGGATGGTATATTTTGGATTTGTTTGAGCACGGCAAGAGGAACGTCTTCATCAGACGGATCTTGAAGATCGTGTCTTTCTGGTTCAAGGATTTGCTTAGCAGAGTTAACATTTGCAGTATTATAATTCACTTGGTACGTTTTGGGGTTCAGGCAGTTGCAAAAACTTCTCTTTATAAATTTACAAAAGCAGGAAGGCTCTCTATATTTTAAGGTATTTCTTTTATCTGTAAATACTTGATGAACCTGCAATGTTCCAATCAGACGTGGGATCTTTTTCGGCAGGTCATCTTGCAATTTCTTGATAGCCTCCTCTTTTATCAAAAACATCTTGATTTTACTGGTGTTTTCAAGTTGCTTGAAAAACGCATATGCATTCGGAATATCTGCGCCTGTAGCCACCAAATTATCAGCTTTACGCTTTAAAAACCCTCCAATTCCATCTGCAGGGCCTTTACCGTGGCCGGCTTCATAGAAAGACCAAGTAGCTGCAGTAAACCCATAATCAAAATATTTTGTGCAAAGCAGATAGAAGTTTTGCTTTTGGCGATATTGAGTCGATGGTCCGTATGAGAAGAAATGAATAGTATCAACAGCTTCATGTGAATTTCTTATCCATTCTAAAATCGGCTGTAAGTGGCTCCAGATGGCGGCAGGCTGATGACAATTTGAGGCAGAAACAGAGCAGAAGGAATTAGCTGCATGTTGTGTTTCGTGGTTGTGAGTGTAAACCATTACAGTATGTAGTGTTATTTGGTTTCTAGACCCTCCGAAATGATGAGATTGCACCTCTTCGTGATATTTACAATTATAATTTTCACTAAAGTCGACTACGATAGCGCACTCATTGGGTTGCAGATTACTCAAACACTCGTGAAGGTTGTGAAATTGGATTTTGATATTGTATATATGCTTTTTGAAAGAAATAATATCCTTCTCAAATTTTTGCCTTAGATGTGCAACTTCTTCAATTTTTTCCTCTTTTACATTCTTGATAGCTTTTATTATTTTTTCGTTTTTCTCGAATTTGACTTCTTTCCTCACCCATTCACTGTATTTTACAGTGCCATTAATTTTGTTTTGATCCTAGTCTATCTTCTGGTTCTTGCATTTTTCACACTTATTGTACATACAATCCTTTAACCGATCGCTGCATACTGTCTTTCGTATAATGACATTCAAATCACCTGTTTTCAGTAGACCTTGTTTTGTCAACGCCTGAGCCAAGTACGACATGTTTGCGTGCGTTTTACACATACATGTTTCCCTAGCATCAATGGAAGGAGCAATGACATAAAATGGTCGATGCTTCGTGAAATAATAATATGAGCACGGTGTGTTTGGATTTTCTTTCTGAAATTCTATGTGAAGTTTTTTCATTGTATCTAGTAAGTATCTTCTCTGCATTTTATTTCCGTTTCTTGTCACTGTTTCTTTTTTTCCAGCTGTAGCTCTAGACACATCATAGCGCACGAAAAACTGGCGAATTTTTTTCCGTAGCAGTAGTATGCTACGATTGGTCTTTGCTTTTTTATGATACTCTCTGTGTATTCCGAGTGTTTCTTTAAGTAATTCTGCTTTCTTTTTAGATGTTTCAATAATGCCAGTCTTGAAAATGCTTTTAAGCAGTCTTTTCTCGCTGAGACTCCTTATCGTCTTGTACCGATCTTTTATAGACTTCGTCAAAAGATTATAACTTTGGTTGTCTCCTGGTTTCTCTTTAGTGTTTAATTCTTTTTGTTTACTTCGCATTAGTTTTTTCTTATACTTTTCACACAATCTCTTTATTTTTTTATTTTCCTCCTCCAATTTTTTGTTTGTTCTATATACTTTGGATTTATATTTCTTAAATTTTTTTCGTCCTCGCTCCCTAGATGCATTTGAAACCGGTGATGCAGGTGGTGTTTGATGGACTTCTTGAATATCTTGTACTCTAGGTAATGGAGAACTTGGCGGTGTGACATCTATAATACTTTGTAAATTCTTTCTTCTTTTCCTGTATTCCCTTTGTCTTAATTTCCAAATCAAATTGGCTTGTTTCCTTTCTTTCGGCAACAAATCTTTTGCTAATCTTTTTATTTTGTGGTAGTGCTCTCTATGTTTTCTTTTTCTTTCTTCATATTTTTCAGGGTTTTGTTTTAGCCTTTCTCGATATCGCTTCTGTTTTTCTGCTGCTGTTAAACGTGCCATTGCATATCTAAAGAAGGTAGAAATACAGTTTTTAAGTTTCAGTTTATAAGAAATTATTCAATGCAATATAAGAAATAAAAGATGCAAATTAATAAGAACTAGCTTCTGCTTTCGATTTTTTACCGAGATAAAAGTATCTTATATCCTTATCTAGGTCACAGTATGCTGTGAGTCGAATTTCATCCAAATCCATCAGTAGTTTTTGTGTTAATAGGTTGTTACCAACAAACACTCACTTTCGCATTTATACTTAACATATAAGTTAGGATAATTGTCATTGAAAACAATGTGCTAATGAAATAGGAGAAGTATATATTGAAAATGAAATAATAATACACGAATCATTTATAAAAAAATGTATTGATTTTAGTTTGACGCCACAACGTGTTTGGCAGCACGCGAATGTCTCTGAAGTTACCAACAATGTCTATGGAGTTACCTTCAAAGTAACTCAGTATTCCTGTAACTGAGGAGACAATTCAAGTACTTTGATCAAAAATACATATTATTATAACTAAAAAAAGAATAAGTAACATATGATTTGGTCGATAACCACAGATAGTACTATGTAATATTATTATTAAAAAGTTACTACATACATTTTACGAGAAAATCTGGTAACTCAGTTGACGGCGCAAAAAGGTACGGACACTCCCTGCGAGCGTTCGAGGCAGACTGACTGACTTGTCGGCACTCATCAAAGTTTTGCCCGCCGTTGTTACACGATACGACTTTAATAAAGTTAGCAACGGCAAGACATACCATCTAGGCGTTCTTTTAACGCAATTTTTTTAGGTAACTCAGCATACACGTGCAAAAGGAATTTATTGAGGGACAGTCCTAAATGTTTTTTTTGTTCAAACATTTTATGTTTATTTAACATCAGTGGTTAATTATGGTAAAGTTTATTGTTTTGTCTCTTTGTAAAATTAATTTCAAGATAGGGTTTTATAGAAAAAAATAATTTCATCTGGAATTCACATGAGAGACTATGAACTCGGGACAAGGATTTTTTGTATGGGAGCTCTTTTTGATATACTGAGTTACCCTAAAAATCAAAACAAATTGTTAATTTTCAGCACCTTTAGCATTTTTCTGACGATGCCTGATTATTTGTTATGTATTTAGAATACCATTTACCTATAAAAAACTTTTGAATAAGACATTAAGTAAAAATGACTGCTAGGGACACCTAAGTGTGGGTAAAAAAGTTGATCCGCCCACGTACTAAAAGCAAGTAGTATAATTTTTTTTTGTCATGGGTGACATTTTCATGGTTTTCGAGGGTGTTGAAACCGATAGGGTTGTCGAAATGTAAATCCAAGATGGCGGCCGCAATAGGTATCAATTTTTTCATCATGGGTGTCATTTTTATGGTTTTCGAGGGTGCTGAAGCCGATAGTGCTGTCGAAATGTAAATCCAAGGTGGTGGCTGCAATAGGTATAAATTTTTTCATCATGAGTGTCATTTTCATGGTTTTCGAGAGTGTTGAAGCTGATAGTGCTGTCGAAATGTAAATACAAGATGGCGGCTGAATTAGGTACCAATTTTTTCATCATGGGTGTCATTTTCATGGTTTTCGAGGGTGTTGAAGCCGATAGTGTTGTCGAAATGTAAATCCAAGATGGCGGCTGCAAAATATATCAATTTTTTCATCTTGGGTGTCATTTTCATGGTTTTCAAGGGTGTTGAAGCCGATAGTGCTGTCGAAATGTAAATCCAAGATGGCGGCTGCAACAGGTATCAATTTTTTCATCATGGGTGTCATTTGATGGTTTTCGAGGGTGTTGAAGCCGATAGTGCTGTCGAAATGTAAATCCAAGATGGCGGCTGCAATAGATATAAATTTTTTCATCATGGGTGTCATTTTCATGGTTTTCGAGAGAATTGAAGCCGATAGGGTTGTCGAAATGTATATCCAAGGTGGCGGCTGCAATGGGTATTAATTTTTTCATCATGGGTGTCATTTTCATGAGTTTCGAGGGTGTTGAAGCCGATAGTGCTGTCGAAATGTAAATCCAAGATGGCAGCTGAAGTAGGTACCAATTTTTTCATCTTGGGTGTCATTTTCATGGTTTTCGAGAGTGTTGAAGCCGATAGTGCTGTCGAAATGTAAATCCAAGATGGCGGCTGCAGTAGGTATCAGTTTTTTCATCATGGGTGTCATTTTCATGGTTTTCGAGAGAGTTGAAGCCGATAGGGTTGTCGAAATGTAAATCCAAGATGGCGGCTCCAATAGGTATCAATTTTTTCATCACGGGTGTCATTTTCATGGTTTTCGAGAACGTTGAAGCCGATAGTGCTGTCGAAATGTATTTAAACTACTTTAAAAATTCCGTATAATCATGTTATACGTAATTTTTTTAATGCGCTTAAGGTATGCCCAATTGGATTTACCAATATATTTTTTTATTTATAGTCGTTATTAGGAAGACGCTGCTGCCCATCTCCTGGTTTGTTTCCATCTGTCGCCTCTTACGACACCCACGGGATGATATGAGATAGTTGATATTCTAACACCGCTACTACACGGAATCTTATACAAGATTTATAATTTATATATTCTTGTAAAAAATTATACAACAAAATATTAATTACATACCTAGTATTAATATTTTATAATTTATATTTATATTTTGTTCATTGTAAGCACTTACCTGTATGAAAATCGTAACCTAACCACAAACTTGTGACTCCATTGTTTTTGATCGCCTCCAAGCCAAATTCTATCAAAGCTTTCATTCGATCTGCAATCAAATTAAAAACGGTAGTTTTAACGACTTTAGCAACCATGGCACGATCTCTGGTAGGGTAAAGAAATAAAAAATAAATGCAAATTAATGACGTACCATTTTTTTTTATATAGGAGAGGGGGCAAACGACCATGCGGCTCACCTGATGGTAAGTGACTACCGCCGCCCATGAACAACCGCAGCACCAGGGGAATTGCAGATGCGTTGCCGGCCTTTTAAAAAGGAGTACGCTCTTTTCTTGAAGGTTCCTAAATCGTATCGGTCCGGAAAAATCGTTGGTGATAAACTATTCCACAAGGAAGTTGTGCGAGGAAGAAAACATCTTCTAAATCGTACAGTGGTGGACCGCCAATCATCCAGATGGTGTGGATGGTATCGGGAGTTCTGCCGCGATGTGCGCTTGTAAAATTTGGCAGCTGGGATTAATCCGAACAATTCCTCAGAGCACTCCCCGTGATAAATGCGAAAGAAAATGCAAAGAGATGCAACATCTCTTCGCAGCGCCAATGAGTCGAACTGATCGGAAAGGACTCGGTCGTCGACGATTCGAGCCGCTCTGCGCTGGATGCGGTCAAGTGGAAGGAACTGGCACTGTGGCGCCCCATCCCAGAGATGGGAACAGTATTCCATGTGAGGCCGAACCTGCGCCTTGTAATTGCGACAAACGAAATATAAAGCGGAAATAAATTTAAGGAACATAATTTACAAAATATTTAAATAATTAACAATGAGAGGAAAGATTTTTTTGTGATTTGGATAAAACTTGTACTAGTGTCACAATATTTATTTAAAGTTATTATTGTACTAGTTAGTAACAGGTCCGCCTCACGGCATCGACAGGATATTTGAGAATCAAGTGTTCATCCAAATCACAGAAATGAGGCTGGAGTGTCACCAAGTGACAACAATCGAAAGTATAAATTGTATATGTCGTAGGATAATTTGATAAACCGAATTTTCCCCAAAAATCTAAGGATATCGCGAAAACACAGATAATTAGACAATGACTATGACATTTCTCAATCTTACTGAACAAAGCAACGTTGTAAAGATTGAGAGTGTCTCGACGAGGGTTGCGTACCTTATACTCAGAATCACCAAACAGTATTCGCTGAAGGTCCTACAGGTTTTCGCACCAACCTCGGCACATCCCCATCAGGGGGTGGAGGAAATGTATGAGGATATTTCTAGAGCCATGCATTCCTCCAAAACCCACTATACGGTGTTAATGCGAGACTTCAATGCAAAACTAGGCACAAGAGAGAACGGTGAGCTGAAAGTAGGGAAATTTGGAATAGGGCAACGGAACCCAAGGGGCCGACTTCATGAAACAAGAGGGACTCTTTATGATGAACTCTGATCTTGCGATTGATCTTCCAGAAGCGGCCTCACAGGAAGTGGACCTGGTCGAGCCCCGACGGTCCGACAAAAAATGACGTCATAATGAATTGACTTCATTATGACGACCAAGCGACAACTATTCAATGATGTCTCCGTGATCGCGAGGGTGAAAACTGTTGGCGATCACCGAATGGTTAGAGGCACACTGAACCTAAACTTTAAGTTGGAGAGGTCTCGTCTAATGAAGTCAACGCTCCGTCCCCCTCGTGCTCTATTCCAAAGTCCCGAAACATTTCAGCTCGAGTTAGAGTCGTTTTCAGTGCCTAGAAGACTGCAATGCAGTGGACGATATGAATGAAAAGCTCGTGGAAACTGTCCATGCGGTGAGAGCTAAGTTCTGCAAGACCCGTCGCAGAAGAACATAAAAACTCTCCGATCACATTCTTAATCTCATGGCTGTTAGACGGGAGATGAAGCTACAGTTTTCAACAGATTTGACAGCACACAGGCAACTGAACAGACAGATCTCCAAATGCATGTGGCGATACTTACGCAACTTCAATACAGCTTGTATTGAAGAAGCAATCGAGCGGAATCAAGGATCCAAAATCTTTGCCAGAGATCTGTCTGCCGGAAAGAGCTAATTGTCAAAGCTGAAGACAGAGTGTGAGAGCATCGTTTCCGGGACACCTGAGATTTTGAGTGAGATTGAGAGGTTCTGTGGGCAGCTGTACACGTCATCGTTGGAGCCACACGCAAGTGTGAGTAACGATCCAAGAGCGAGTCTTATCCGACACACAACTCCGAAAATATCCTGGACGTCAGTCTGAGCGAGATTAGAATGACGCTAGCACCTTAAAAACGGCAGAGCCCCAGGTGAGGATGGAATTACAGCGGAGCTTTTGAAATATGGTGGAAAACCGGTACTTGAAGTCCTTCAGAAGCTCTTTAATTCCGTCCTCAATGGTGGCATTACTCCGGAGGCGTGGAGCAGAAGTGCGGTGGTCTTGTTCTTCAAGAAAGGCGACAACGCTCTCTTGAAGAGCTACAGACCGATTTCCCTTCTGAGCCGCGTCTACGTGCTATTTTCAAGAGTCATTACGAATCGACTCGCATACAGATTTGACGACTTCCAGCCTCCCGAACAAGCCGGTTTCCGAAAAGGCTTTAGTACCATAGACCACATACATACCCTTCGGCAAATTGTACAGAAGTCCGAAGAGTACAATTTGCCACTATGTCTGGCGTATGTGGACTATGAGAAAGCCTTTGATTCCGTCGAAATTTGGGCGGTGCTGCATTCCCTTCAGCGGTGCCAAGTTGACTATCGATATATCGAAGTGTTGAAGGGCTTGTACAGTAGGGCTACGATGGTTATTCGAGTACAGAACCAGAGTACGAAACCTATCCAATTGCAGAGAGGTGTAAGACAGGGTGACGTTATATCCCCGAAACTCTTCACCGCTGCATTGGAAGACGTTTTCAAGCTTCTGGACTGGAAAGGATACGGTATTGACATCAATGACGAGTACATCACTCATCTTCGATTTGCCGACGATATTGTCCTTATGGCAGAATCGATGGAGGACCTAAGCACTATGCTCAATGACCTCAATAGTGTCTCCCAACGCCAGCGGTGTCTTAAGATGAACATGGACAAAACGAAGATCATGTATAACGTCCATGTCACATCTATGCCGGTAGTTGTTGGGAACACTGATCTCGGGAGTGTTCGGGAGATTACAACATATCTTCTCGTTAGACAAACCTCAGAACCTCAAAACAACATTTTACAAACATTTTATATATTTGTATAGATGAGGGCATCCACGACTTTTTGTGCCACCAGGGCGGCGCCACTAGAAAGTGAGGTATAATATTTGACAGATTTCATGGCGGGGAAGTTAATTTGTTCGGAAAATGTAAAAGTTATTGTTTTTTTCTGTACTATTAGCTACATTTTATATTAATAACATTAAAAATAGATAAACCAAACCACAGATATTCATAAAAGTAGTAAACTTAAAAAAAGTTGTATACCTAGCTGATAAACTTTTATTAAAAAACAACTTCTCAATTAAATTACATTGTGTAACAAAATACTTTACCTCAGTGTCGACTAGCAACATCTGGTGAGCAGAAAATTATTATTCCTCATTAGGAATGATAATACATTGAGATTGAATGACTATGACTATGATTCTATGATGATCTATACTGATCAACTGAAGTGTGAGATCTGGCTTGTACCCTGACGAACTTAAGCTTGGTTTTATAAGACCAATTCATAAAAAGGGTAAGTGAGACGATTGTTCCAAAATTTGTTGTAAAATTACGTATATTATATTTTCTTTGTTTAACCTGGAAATATCGATCTAGATGACAGCATTACTTTGTGGTTTATAGATGCTATTTTACTTGTAGCACGCCTCACAACGCACGAATGCTCTACTCTCGATATGCCGCTGTGTGACGATTTTGCAATAGAAAATTATTAGTATGTCTCAATTTAGATACTAAATCAATAAAAAAAGGATGTTTTGAAAACTAGATATATAAAATTATAAAGTCAGTGTATTATTTTATTAATTGGTTTAGTTGTATAATTACAAAAAATGTAGTTAAAAATTACAAGTACGGCTGTCAATTAGTCTGTGTAATTGTTTGTCTTTACGTTTCAGAAAAATATAAGCAACGAAATGAAATAAATATTTTCGAATAAGTTTCCATTTATCCGCAGGATGATCCCTGTTGCTGGTTGTTATCAGACTCATAGACGTTTAAAAGATTTATTTTTTATCAAAAATAAATGAAAAAAAAAACAAAAACGTTCATTAAGCGTACACTTTTAGATTTTCCAAACTATTTTTGTTAAAATACTTATCGCACAAAATAAATGCATCAGAACGGATATACTAAAAAATTCAATTATAACAAAAAACTGTAAAGCAATATTCAAAAATTTTTATTTACTAACTTTGCCATCGTTACATACATTTTACATTATTGAGATATGATCTGTGTCCACTTGCAATGTTGTACGCCTAAAATAAAGGCACCTATTTCCACTGTATTTTTTTACAAAACTCGAAAGGACATTGAAAATTAAGCTTTGGCTAAATCTAGTCCAGTTCAATCCCCAGAAGACACAAGTTTGCGCGTTTACCGCTAAAAAGACCCCCTTTGTCGTATCTCCTCAGTTTCAAGCCACTCCCCTTGCTGCCACAGCTAGCATTGGAATCCTTGGCGTCGACATATCGAATAGTGTGCAGTTTTGTGGTCACTTGGAAGGGAAGGCCAAATTGGCCTCTAAAAACTTGGCGTGCTCAGCAGAGCGAGACAGTATTTCATGCCAGCACATCGCTTGCAACTTTACAAAGCGCAAGTTCAGCCCCACATGGAATACTGTTCTTATCTCTGGGCCGGGGCACCCCAGTGCCAGCTCCTTCCACTTGACCGCATCCAGCGCAAAGCGGTTCGAATTGTCGACGACCGAGTTCTTTCTGATCGGCTCGATACACTGGCACTGCGTAGAGATGTTGCATCTCTTTGCGTATTTTATCGCATCTATCATGGGGAGTGCTCTGAGGAATTGTTCGGACTAATTCCAGCCGCTCAATTTCACCATCGCACATCGCGACAAAACTCGCGTTACCATCCATACCATCTGGATGATTGGCGATCCACCACTGTGCGATTTAGAAGAAGTTTTCTCCCTCGCACAACTTCCTTGTGGAATCAATTACCACCAGCAAATTTTTCGGACCGATACGACTTAGGAACCTTCAAGAAAAAAGCTTACACCTTTCTAAAAGGCCGGCAACGCATCTGGAATTCCCCTGGTGTTGCGGTTGTTCATGGGCGGCGGTAGTCACTTACCATCAGGTGAGCTGCATGCTCGTTTGCCCCCTCTTCTATAAAAAAAATGTTTTATAAGTCTAGTGTTTACTATTATTAAATAGATATACAAAAAAGTATTCTAGATACTATTAATATTTATTTTACATCTTTTCAAAATATTCTCCATCATGCTCTATACAAAGTTCCATTCGCCTAAACCAACTGTGAAAACACTTTTGCCGGTCTTGATCTGACAGGTCGGAAATCGCTTCTTCGTAGGCAGCCACGTCTTCTTCGGCGCTTGGAACACACTTGCTTTTTATTTTTTGTTTTACTCTTGGGAACAAAAAGAAATCACAAGGAGCTAAGTCAGTGCTGTAGGATGGGTGACTTAGAGTTTCAACACCAGTTTCTTCAATAAATGCTTTTGTTCTATGGGAGGTATGTGAAGAGGTGTTGTCGTGATGGAGCATGATTCCCCGTAGCCCGGTCTTTGGTCTTCTCTCCCGCACAGCTTGAAAAGCTTTGGGTAATGCAACTGTAATATACAATTTAGAGATGACTGACCTACAATTTTCCAGTATTGACGTCGACAAATGTCCATTCCGCGAAAAAAACTAGGCACTATTTTTTGCCGACGTTTCGAGGTCTTTGCAGTTTTGTCGGTAACTGTCCTTCTGAGTAGACCCAAGACCCATACGATGATGGTCTTTTATTTTCCGGTTCATATTGATAGATCCATGTCTCGTCACCAGTAACGATTTCTGAAACAGGCCTAGATGCCCCGTTTTCAAAACGTAGACGCATTCATGGCACCAATCCACACGAGTCTGTTTTTCGCTTTTAGAGAGCAAACGAGGGATCCATCGACAACAAAGCTTCCTCATTCCAAGATATTGATGTAAGGTGGTATGAACGCTCCCCGAACAATCTTTTCGATGTCCGTATATGTGATTCATGGGTTTTATCGCACCAACATTTCAGTATTCCATATATTTTCTGCCGTTACTGCTGTTTGCGGGACCCCTATTCTTTGGTCATCTCTAAGATTACTTTTACCCCTTTTGAATTCAGCAAACCACCTAAAAATTGTTGCGCGTGATGGAGCGGAGTCTTCCAATGCTGATTGTAACCGTTGTAAACTTAATTGTTCTGTCAAACCAAATTGAAAATCATAATATATCATAGCGCGCAAATATTCACGGATATGATCCGTCGTTTTTATTTGGTCATCTCTAAGATTACTTTTACCCCTTTTGAATTCAGCAAACCACCTAAAAATTGTTGCGCGTGATGGAGCGGAATTCCCTAATACTGATTGTAACCGTTGTAAACTTAATTGTTCGGTTAAACCAAATTTAAAATCATAATATATCATAACGCGCAAATGTTCACGTGCACAAGGTCCAAAATGTATGAAGCGTTAGTTCAAACCAGCACTGCTGCCGCAAAATTAACCAATAATTGTATAATGTATCCATATTACTCCAGATCTTTGATGATATAAATATGCAAAGTTGTATTATCAATTCAATAAGAGATCTTGCAGAAAAAGAGAGTTTGTAAATAGCTCGTAAACTTTTTCTAATTACTCGAAATTAGATGACTTTACCTTAACAAGGACCACTTATGTAACTAGAATCATATTTTATGAATGAAACTCTAAAATAAAAGTAGCCTAAGTTACTTTTTATAGCATCAGCTATCTGCCAGTGAAAAGCCCGTCCAAATCGGTTCAAAGGATTTTGCGTGATGCGTGTTCAGACAGACGTTGTGTTAGAGTTTTATTATAGTATACAGATAGATAATCTAGGCTCACGCGTCTGCCATGCATAAGCATCATATTTAGCGATGAGCGATGTTTTCTCCTACCTCGCCCGCGGTGCGCTCGACCACGCCGGATCGTACAATTTTATATCGTCGTAACTTAATATATTACTTAATATAAAAATATTTCACCAAATTACGTAATTTAAAAGACAAAGTTTGTCTACTTTGAATATTAGAAGCGACAAAAGTAGGTATTTATTCCACTATTTTGATAATAATGGCTTACGCATAAAATATATATATATATATATATATAACGTGTCACGTTGTTTGTCCGCGATGGACTCCTAAACTACTGAACTGATTTCAATGAAATTTTGCACACTGTGTGCATTTTGGTCCAACTTGAGAGATAGGATAGTTTTTATCCCGGTAAATGACCCTCAAAATTTTTATTGTGAATTTAAGGATTTTTATATGAAGGGTCGTTGGAAAGGGCAGAACAACGTCTGCCTGGTCATCTAGTATATATATATATATATATATATATATATATATATATATATACTGTTGCGAATTTTTTTTGTAGAACTATTTAGGCGAAACCATTCCACCATACATTACATTATTATATTCATGTAGTTTTTCAGCGTGCAGTTTTTGCACCGCATGCTAAAATAGCAGGGAGATGACAGATTTTTTCCGACTTACTTAACATTTACCGTTATATTTCTGGAAATTTACACAATATATTTATGAATTATATATATAGCCTATGTGTTAATCTGATGCTATATAACTGTAAAGTGGTAGAGCCATGCTGCAGCTATAATAGTATAGATGTAACACGAATGGGTCTGCTCGACCGGGGAAGGAGCTCCGTTCACCTATGAGTCAGGTAGACCAGAAGGTCAGCAGCTGATCGACCCCGACGAAAACCGTACTGGCGGTCATTAAACAGCTGGTGATCCTCAAAGTACCGCATAAGCTGGCATTTTATAATGGATTCCATTATTTTGGAAAAGAAGGAGGTGATGGCGATAGCCCTGTAGCTGGATAAGTGTTGAGATATGAACGGGCTCCAAGCTACAAAGTAGTCCAAGTACCTTATACATTACTATGTATAGAATCATTGATTTAATCAACTATTATAAAACCCGATAACCTAGAACCGCCTTTGGTTTGTACCGAACTTCGCCCCTTTTCACATTAATTTTTTAGGGGGATTTATATTTACAGTGAATTTTTCCCTCTGGTTTGAATTGATCTATTTAAAGTTCCTTAATATAATTTTGTCAGAAATGGTAAACATTTCTTAACATCTGGGGGCACGGCAGTGCCCCCACCAAGTCGAGCAAAAAAGCGGCACGGCCGTACCATCCTTTTCTCGAAGTAACTCAGGCCATTTTCGTAACCCTATAACTTCGTTGTGGATAATACTAGAAGCCTGAATTTTCAGTAACCAAGTAGGCATTGTATAAACTCGGTATCTTTTAAATTTCATTAAATATATACCTGTATTTTAAGAGTTATAACTAGTCAAAGTTTCTTAATTTTGTCACTCACTGACTGACCGATCATCAAAACTCTAAGGCACTTCTAGCAGACATAGAAGTTTCAAATTTAGAATACAATTATTGTTTAGTATATAAATCAAGGAAAAATTCAAATATTTTGTAATTTCGGTCCAGTTTTTGAGATACACCAACTGCATAAATAACTTTGTAATCCCATATAAATATATAAGATTACAAAGTTACATTTGCAGTGAATGATTCAGTGTACGTATATATGTTTAATATAATGGAATAATAGGTGTAGATAGGTACCTAGATATAACTATCTACAAAAAGAAATGAGATGCCATCAAAAACATACCTTTTAAAAAAACCAAGTCTCGCAACTCAGTTCTTCTACCGTAAAAAGTTGTGAGATCCATGTAATACCAAGTCGATTAATTTATTCAGTCCCTACTTAAGGATCCTTCTGTCTTTATTATTACGTAATTAGCTAACCTAACAACATCTTATAGTGGCCATATCAATATTAAAAATCTTTTATGTTTTAAATAAATTGACTTGGCAATCGCATTAAACAATCTAATTCAATATAATATGTATTAGTTCAGAGATACATTGTGTTTTCATGCGATGGCCAAGTCAATCTATTTAAAATATAAAAGATTTTTAAAATTGATATGGCCACTATAAGATGTTGTTAGGTTAGCTAATTCCGTAATAACTTAAGACAGAAGGACCCTTAAGTAGGGACTGAATAAATTAACCGACTTGGTATTACATGGATCTCATAACTTTTTACGGTAGAAGAACTGAGTTGCGAGACTTGGTTTTTTTACAAGTTATGTTTTTGATGGCATATTTTTTTCAACAATGTGAAAAAAACTTGTGCTATTATTAATTAACGTGTGTTATATTTCTCTTTGGTCGTAACATAAATTATTTTGCATGAATCCAAGCACGGATATGGATACGGATAACAACGAAGAGTAAAATGAACTTTTATGCCGCTTTTCATCCAATTCAAAAGTATTTAAAATTCACTTACCTTCATCGGAACCACAAAACATATACCCGTGCCCCAATAATGGGTATGCTTTAAATTTATTCTGCATTTGTGAGGAAAGTTTAAAAATTCTTCGAGACTTCCATCTGTTCAAAACAATTATAAGGATTGCAACACAAAATAATCCGAGTAACATTTTTTAATTTGTCGACTTTTATACTATGAATAATAAATATAATTTAAGACTCAAAATCACTAAATAGGTATACGTCCTTATAGAACTCTAATTTTATTAAGAACTACTGTTAAAATTCGCGTGTATATATTAAACTCTAATGCACCTCCCACTCAAATGCATCTCACACTTTAAAACACACTTTAAAATGTCAACACACGAATTGCCTTCAAATGAATTATAATAGATATAAAAAGTGAATTAAAAAGACACGTATGACGTGGCCTTATATATTATAGTGTTCCGTAAGAATCGGACAATGCTACGACATTTACCAACAGAAATATCTGATAGAATATAACATAACCATATACATATAAATCTAAGTCCGCTGCCGCGCCTGACTGCATATACGTTCGCAATAATCTCAGAAACTGTATTGTAGGGATTTTCATTCGGTCTTGACCAGTACACAGACTGATTCATGAGAAAGGTGTAGGTACATAAGTTATGAACATCTTGTGAAATTAGCTAACCATCCTCAACTTCATTACAGCCCTAAAGCCTAAGTCTACAGCTAAGCTTAGGCCACCCCTAGAAATGCCAAAAAAAAAACGATCTGCAGCCATTTGCATCCATTAAACACCTGCAAGTTTTATCAGGTCGTCACACCATCTAGTGCACATGAGTACCTTACTTGAATAAACGACTTTTATCACGTTTACTTCTTTTCATTTTTAACTCCCGAAGTTCAAATACTTGTGTACGGGGAACTGAGGTGGAATCCTTGGTTGGGATCGACATTTTTTCGCAAGGATTTGTGGTCTGTCAAATCTGACGCAATGACGGGGGCCGCCTAGAATATGATCACAAACTGCAGACTTCTCGGAGCGGAACACCAACGTGTTTAACGTCAGGTATATGTTCTTTATGCGGATTTTTATATATCTTTTTTTTTGCCCTATATACGAGAGACCACATTCAATATCAAGCTTGTACACTCCTGCATCTTGTAGAGTGATATCAAACTTCACGGATGTTAAGGAATGACTAACCTTCTTAGGCGGCTTGTAGGAAGTTCTAACAGAAGCTCGCTTCAAGACGTAGTCAATCAAGATTTTTCCGGACCGATATGACTTAGGGACCTTCAAGAAAAGAGCCTACTCCTTTTTAAAAGGCCGCCACTGGTTCCCCTGGTGATGCAGTTGTTCATGGTTGGCGGTAGTCACTTACCATCAGGTGAGCCGCATGCTCGTTTGCCCCCACTCCTATAAAAAAAATCTTATCTGTGAAACCTCTGACATATGGTAGTACAGCAGGTACACGCACGACTGTGGCCGCCTTCACTCGTTCACTTTTTTTTATAGAATTAGGATGACAAACGAGCACACAGTCCACCTGATGGTAAGTGGTTGCTGTGGCCCATAGATATCTACATCTATCCTCGATTACGAATCAAAATGCAGATGATGAGAGATGTCAGCCGTGAGGACTAAGATGGAATGCCTCGTTTCCAGTAAAAAAGGGTCTCCGGTTCTCTACACTCACCATACGAAACATACCAGCGCTATGCTGCTATTTTACGCTGGTATTCTGTGAGAGCGTGGTCCTTCCCCGGTCGAGCCGACCCATTCGTGCTATAACTGTGACGTAGGCGCGGGACCCGAAGCTTGATGCCGTACAAAACCTGCTTGACCTGCTGAAGCTTGGCGGCCAGGTGTTTGCTGTCACAAATCCCTCGTGTTCTCTGTAACAAAGATTTGCCAAAGGATTTGGTCTGTGGGAAGTGACGGTGAGATTCATTATTTAAATATCGCTTTGTATGGGTGTTTTGCCTATATAGAGTATGACTAATAATAATTATAATAATAAGCCCCCTAACATCCAACCTCACGTCCTGTTCCGAACATCTAAACACGTGGGGGGCGGGCAACACAACATTTCTATTACCAACTTGGCCAACGTGGCAAAGGTAACCCATTCAAACTATGGAGACACGATCAAAGAGTAAACGTGTAATGCCGTTACCCGGGGGTTATCGCCGGGGCACACCTGGAGCTGACACCGGGTGTTGCAGTGGACGAGCCATCGGCGGTGAGGAGCTGAGTAGGCGGGGTCCCACCGGGTTTCCCGAAAATGCTACAGCCAAACAAACACATTTAAACTTACCCAAAAACATATATTCTTCTACATTACAACCGTGCAAACCAAGTACTGATTCTAATACACCTTCACTTACTCTAGTAACTGAAGATAATAGGGAATCCCAGCCTCTGATGTTGCGCAGGAGGCTGCTCAGGCCTTTCTACCTGCGTCCACAAAGGCAGGAAAGCCCAGGATGTGAATGAAACGGACATCTGAAGTTAATACATTTATCATGCGCACATATTAATATATCACGAAGTTAGAAACCGATTTAATCACATATAGAACCCTTCTTCACCAAAAGTTTACGGAACAGTACCCAGGAATAAACTTCTCAGAACAAAGATTATCAGATCCAAGAAGAGTAATAGTACGTAATAAGCTATTAAGTAACAAAATTCTGAGTCGATTACAAGAAGAAGTAAGGAAAATATTAATTGAAGAAGAAAAGACACACAAAGACTCATATACCGTAATATATAAATTAGATATAAATAAGTTGCGCTCAGATATAGATAAACTAACACAATACATTTTTATGAACAGAAGATCTAAAAAGATAGTGGATAGAGTTACAGCGACATTTAAAAACACAATTTTACACACAAGACATGAAAGCAACAATGGCAGACCGGAAGAATTCCTTGATACCCTAAAACAAAAATTAGCCCTTAAATGTAATAGACTCAAGAAATCACTACAGAGAAAGCAGAACAATAATTTATTCATAAATAACGAAAAAATATTTTACAGAAATTTAAATGCAGGCTTAAGAAACACAACAACAGACAACATAGACAGACAGACAACATAGAGAGACAACACCATGATACACTGAACAAAGAGGAGTTAGAATACTTTTGGTCAAATATTTGGGAGACTCAAGTGACTCATAAAACTCACAATACAGAAGCGAAATGGATGTTAGAAGAAAAAGCTCGATGGGAAGCAATAGATGAAATGAAATTTGAGGAAATTACAGCTGAAGATATAAGAAACATAACATATAAATTACATGATTGGAAAACGCCTAAAAACGCCTAAAAATTCATAACTTTTGGTACAAAAAATTAGAAGTCTTACATAAATGTATAGCTAAAAACTTAACAGAAATTATACTTCAAAAACAAGATTTATCCCAGTTTATAACTGAAGGAATAACATATATGCTTCCTAAAAGCCAAAACTCATTACAACCATCTCAATATAGACCTATTACATGCTTACCTACAATTTACAAAATACTTATATCAGCAATCACTTACAAAATCAGAACACACGCAGAGACACATAACATAATTGCTGAAGAACAGAAAGGATGTCGGCGCGGCCACATGGGGTGCAAAGAGCAACTGATAATTGATTCAGTTATTCACAAACATGCAGCTGACAAAAAAACGAAATCTACATTTTACGTTTATAGATTATCAAAAGGCGTTCGATAGCATACCTCACTCCTGGTTAATTGAAGTACTTAAAATTTATAAAATTAACAACAGTGTAATTGAATTCCTTAGATCCATAATGCCACGTTGAAAAACTACCCTTTATCTTAATAGTCATCCTAACACTAGAACTACCAGAGAAATATCCATAAAAAAGGCATCTATCAAGGCGACTCTTTAAGTCCCTTGTGGTTTTGTCTTGCTCTTTACCCTCTGTCTCATATGCTAAACATTCAGGTCACAGGATATCACCTTAAACATGGTAACATCGATACTTCAATAACTCACAATATACATGGACGACATTATATATACAAAACTATATGCAAAAACCTACAAATAAATGGACAAACTAATAAATGTTACTGCTGAATTTAGCCGAGATATCAACATGAAATTTGGATTAGACAAATGTAAGACCCTCCATATAATAAAGGTTAAGATACGTACAGGAGATTACACAATAAACGACAATGAAAATCAGATAATAACAGCCATGGAACCAAATGACGGATATAAGTATCTGGGATTTCACCAGCTCAAAGGCTTAGATCACGGAACAATAAAAGAAAACCTCATTAATGAATATAAAAGAATACTAACTAACATCTGCAAAACTAAACTGTCTGGAAAACACCTAATAAAAGCTGTGAATACTTACGCCATACCAGTACTTACCTACTCATTCAGTTTAGTAAAATGAAGCAAACCCAATATTTATTCTATAGAGAGAGCCACACGATCAATATTAACAAAACACAACTACCACCAACCGAAATCGGCTATAGAAAGGTGAACAAAGAGATACAACGGAGGCAGAGGACTCATAAATATACAAAACCTATGGCAAAAACAAGTACACGGATTGCAAAATTTATTTTATCAAAAATCTGATACGAGTGACATACACAAAGCAATCCAATGTAATGGCCTCAATTACACACCACTAAACTTACATCAAATTAATACACAAAGACCCCATCATTTAGTTACAGATCCAGAAAAAAATTTAAAAGAAGCATGGAAACAAAAGGTACTGAACAGCCGACACTATCATGATCTGGAACAACCCTTGATTGATAAAGCTTCGTCAAATCAATGGTTAAAAATAGGTTGTTTATTCCCTGAAACCGAAAGTTTTATTATCGCAATTCAAGACCAAGGTATAAATACTCAAAATTACAGGAAAGATATCATTAAAGACCCCAATGTATTAGATGATAAGTGTCGAAAGTGCCACATACATTCTGAAACCATTCAGCATATAACTGGAGCATGCCCACATCTTGCCCAAACCGATTACACTCATAGACACAACCAGGTAGCTAATATCATACATCAAACTCTTGCTTTTCAACATAACCTCATACAAGACACTATTACACCTTATTATAAATACATCCCAAATAGAGTTCTAGAAAATACAACACTTAGGTTGTACTATGACCGCGCCATCCTAACTGACAAAATACATTATAATAGACCAGACATTACACTACAAGATAAACTTAATAAAATCACATACCTCACTGATATAGCTATACCTAACACACATAATATTACAAAGATAATTACAGAAAAAATCTACAAATATGCAGATCTCCAAGACGAAGTTAGCAGAATTTGGAGACAAGAAAAAGTATACATAGTACCGATTGTGTTATCAACTATAGGAGTGATCCCAAATCATCTTCAACACAGCCTGAAACTATTAAATATAAAAGAGAATAAATACATACAATTACAGAAAGCCGCCATATTAAATACATGCCGTATCTTGAGAAAATTTTTACAAATAGATGAAAACGAAGTTACGCCCAATATCCCAGAACACACTAATAAATAAAATGCCCATATGCTATTTACTTGGTGAACACCCGTAATTAGCATTAATAACGGCCGCAAGGCTTGAAAAAGTAAAGATATAGAAATAATAATAATAATAATATATTAATAAATATAATATAATATATTAATAATTATTATTATTAATAATAAAATGGCGTAGGGAAGTGACGACCCCACCGCTCGCTAACGTAACAGTTAAGTGACAAAACTGCTACGTCAGCGCAGTCAGTCAGCGCCTTGCCAAGAGGTGTGTGCGCCGTGCCTTGGCAGAATTGAGAGTGCAAAGGTCTGTCTGTGCTTATGCCCACACCATGAAACGGTACCGGGCCTGGGCGTCTCCCGTTAATTGACGCCCATTCAATGTGCAATACTGGCCAGAGATTTAATGACACTGTGACAATGACCGGTATAGGTCAGACAACGGTTTACTCTACATTTCAGATAGGGGCTGTTGTTGACATCGATAACATTTTTTTTCATGTTTTGCCTGACTATTGCTTACGTCATGATATTTTGGTTGGTCGTGAGGTCTTGGGTCAGGGCATAGCTGTTCACACGACTGCTGATAAGTTGAGTTTCGTGAAAGTTCTTGTGTGAAAAGTGCAATACAAAGGTAAGGCACGTTGCTAGCCCAGCATTCCTCGTTTGCTTCGTTGGTCGCTAATCAACAACGTGCATGAAAGTCTGGTACACTCCAGATGGAAGAAGACCCTGGAAAAGGTTTTCGAGCTGTATTGGTTTGAGAATATGTCCAAATACGTGAAACGTTTTGTTGAGAATTGTGTGACGTGCCAGGTCTCAAAATCGCACTCTAGGTAAAGTTTAGGCAACATTACATCCCATTCCGAAGATAGCGATTCCGTGGCACACACGGAATCTTCGGAATGGGATGCACATTGACGTGACCAGGAATCACAGCGGTAAGAATGACAGGAATGAATACGTCTTCGTCATCATCGAGGCATTCACAAAGTACGTGTTACTTCGCCATATCTTGCACATTAACTCCTCTAGCAGCATCAAGGCCCTGAAAGACTGCGTTTTGCTCTTCAGTGCACCAAATCGAATTATTGCGGAACAAGGGCGCTGCTTCGCCAGCGGAGACTTTAAAGACTACTGCGAGTCGGTAAATATAAAGCTTCACTTAATTGCAACAGGTAGCTTACAAGCTAATGGCCAGGTTGTGTGGGTAATGGGCACCCTGAAGAACATGCTTACATGGCAAGTTCATGGCCAGACGCTCTACCAGATGTGCAGCTCGCGTTTAACTGCACCCAGAACCGAGTTGTTAAGGCGAGTCCACTGGAGCTGCTCATAGGTAAAGTTGGTAGAGCTGTAGACATAATGTTGGCTGACGATGAGGAACCAGAGGTAGATATCGACAATGTCAGAGCTGAAGCAGTTTAAAACAACAATGACATTGATTCTGACCAGTAAATATTTTGTAACTGCCGAACAGTACTGATTTTGTTTCGTTCGTTGTAACTCACAATGTCATGACTGCGCTAGCCGATTGGAGATTATCTTGAGCTATCAGATACCGGTTGGAGGTTATCTTGAGCTGTCAGATGGCGGTTTGAAGTTATCTGTAGTCATCAGGCGCCGGTTGGAGATTGCCTGAAGGTCAGCTGTTTTGTAATCTATCAGACACCGTACCAAGGTTGTCTTGAAATCAATCGGACGCTGGATGGAAGCTGTCTTGTCTTGCTGGACTGATCTTGCTGGTCTTGCTGGTCTATCAGGCAATGAATGCAGGTTTGCATGGCAGTTTACTTTTATAGAGTACTGTTCGACAGGGTGATTTACTTTGTGTGAATTTATTTTGTACTCCATTGTTCTTTTGATATTGTTTAGAGATCTTTGTTTTGCTACAGATGACGATCTGCAACAGATCTCGACAGCTATCGATAACTTTCATTTGCTACTTTATTTCGTATGCAATGAGTTTTGTTCGAAAATTTGAATCCTCTATCTACGTTCGAAAAACGGAAACGTCAAGTAATTAGCTTGGGTGAGGTCGCCGCAGATTTGTGCACTGGTTCAATAGATGGCGTTTAAATCAATAGGTGTTAAGTTGGTAACTTGTCAAGTGACAATTTAGGCAACAGAATGACGTGGACGATATCCCGCCAGCGGTCTGGACGAACCACCAACTCTCGTCACGCCACCGTACCGTTCACTATATTAGAATTATTTTATCCGTGCAGTTTAGGGCATAAATCATCGGAGTATTTTGCTCTCTCTCCCACTCACGGGCCTTAGGGGTGAGCAGAGTGATGCGCATTATTGTTGTCGATAAGCGTTATCGATAGTGTATTTAGTTTTGTCATTATGTGGGTTAGTGATAAAATGAAAAAAGCAGGTTCACGACAACGGCAGTAATTAACATTTTGTAACTTTTCGGGATCTATTTTCATTTCAGTGAAAAATGTTAAAACATTGTTGATGAACAACACGTGCTTGTGCTGGTATATTGGTGCCAACAGGCAAAATATTATTTTGAATAAATTTTGCCGTTTTGATACAAAACTAAGGAGTAGCCATTGTTTTACTAAAGAAATTCAGAGAGCGAATGCGCAAAAACAAATTTCTCTTCATGATATTTATCAGTGTTTGTTAATTATGTCATGATATAGCTTAGCCAAAATAATGAATAGAGATGTTTAACGATATTAATAACTAAACACAACTTTGCTATTTCTTGATAATATGGTCATATCGTCAAATAGTTTATTACCGCTAGCGGCGCTGATAGCGTGTTTTTAACAGAAACAGGTATTTAACTGAATCAACGTCACTTTATGCCTTTTTTATATAATAAATAAATGTTGCGTGAGATAAGCATGGATGAAATAGTGAAAGCGTTGAAAAGCATGAGATTAGGTAAGGCTGCAGGGTATGACAGGATTACCGTCGAGATGCTGAGGGCTGGACAGGGCATAGTGGCTAGTCAGCTGTACCGCCTTTTAAATTTGTTCTGGCGAAATGGGCAAGTACCGGGAGACTGGTGCAAAGCCGTAATCGTGCCTTTGTATAAGGGAAGAGGGTCACGGCAGGACTGCATAAATTACCGCGGTATAAGCCTTCTCAGCATCGTCAGTAAATTGTATACGAAAGTGCTGATTGAAAGGGTTGTGAATAAAACAGACGAAAAAGTATGGGATGCAAAAGCGGGATTTAGAAAGGGAATGGGATGTACAGATTTTTTTTATTTTTATTAAGAGGTGTTTCCTTGCGGTGCATAGCCGAAAAGTATTTGGCTAAAAACAAGAAGGTTTATTGCGCGTTCGTGGATCTAGAAAAGGCCTATGATAGAGTGGTAAGGAATTAATTGTGTCAGCACTGTCCGTGAACGGTGTGAGCACTATCCTCATACGAGCATTGCAATCTCTTTATAGGGATTCTAATGCTTGTGTAAGGATAAACGAGGCATACACTGAATGGTTTAATATCGTAAAAGGTGTTAAACAGGGATGTGAAGCGTCACCGTGGCTGTTTAATCTGTTCATGGACAATTGTTGGACAGATTTAAAAGAGAATGAAAGTGGGTTGGAATGAATGAGTTACTCGTCAAATGTTTTCTCTATGCTGATGACCAAATATTACTTGCGTCTTCGGCCGAGGGGTTGCAGGAGATAGTAACTGCTATGAGTGGAGCTTTTGTTAGAAAGGGAATGAAGATGAATGTAAGAAAAACGAAAGTGATGGTGTTTGAAAGAGATGAGACAGTGACAGACTGCAATATCGTGATTGGGGATGAACAAATTGAACAGGTGCAAGAGTTTGTGTATCTGGGTTCAAAGTTTACAAGAGATGGAAAGTATGAGAGTGATATCGAAAGAAGAGTGAATGCAGGAAACAAGGTGAATGGAGCTTTGCACTCTTTTATGAGCAGTCGGCAGGTGTATAACAAGGCTCGTTTGGCTGTGCATGAGAGGGTGTTGGTTCCGAAACTCATGTACGGAAGTGAAAGTTGGGTATGGCAGAAGAAACATGAAAGCAGAATAAATGCAGTTGAGATGAGAGCGTTAAGAAGTATGATAGGAGTTAAAGTGAGTGACAGGATAAGAAATAGTGAGATAAGGAAACGTTGTGGTCTGGAAGAAGATGTAGTGACATAAATTGAGAAAGGTATGCTGAGATGATTTGGCCATATCGAGAGAATGAATGAAAAACGATTGACGAAAAAAGTGTATAAGGCGAGTGTGATTAAAAGTGTTGGAATGGGTAGACCTAGGCGGACATTTGAAGACCAAATCAGGGACGTCTTTAAAAAAGGCCAGGTCAAGAGTACCCTAAACCGTAGAGCATGTATGAAGAGAATAATGAAAGTGGACGAAGCGAAACAAGTATGTAAGGATCGTAGCAAGTGGAAAGAAGTGGTCTCTGCCTACCCCAACGGGAAAGAGGCGTGATTATATGTATGTATGTATGTAAATAAATGTTCCCGGCTTTGGGGTGGCTCTTGAGCCAGTCGCACCCCAACCTTCTATAGCTGATATTACTAGACAGTATAATTTTGACTTTCATAGTATTAATGTAATTTAGCGTCTTCTACTTTCTGCTAAATAAACTATTGATAAGTAACAGATAAAATTAAATTTTAAAATATTGCTGAATACTTATTCGTGCAGCATCAAAAATTGTCACACTTAAATCTAGAACTTAACTTAACTTAACTTAACTTATCTTCACGCACAATCCCTGACGGGGTAGTCCCCTCTTCGAGCAGTTTGCTCACATGGTCTTCGAAAGTTAGTCTCGGTCTACCTCGACACCTTTTAATATTAACTTTCGCGCTATATATTTTCTTCACCATTCGGTCTTCACTCATTCGCTCAACGTGCCCAAACCATCGAAGCACGCCCTTATCAATTTTTGTGATAAGGTCATCTTTCAAACCTGCCATATTGCGAATCTCTTCGTTTCGCTTTCGGTCGGCCATGGTAACGCCGCACATTTTACGAAGAGATCGCATCTCCACTGCATTCAACTTGCTTTTATGCTTCTTCTGGCACACCCAGGTTTCGCTGCCATATAACAAAGTCGGTACCAACACTGCGTTATGTATTGCAAGGCGTGCACTCTTCACTACGCCTTGCCTTTTGACTAACGCAGTCAGGGCACCATTGACTTTGTTCCCGGCAGCGACACGCCTGTCCACATCTAAATCACATCTTCCATCCCGGCTAAAAGCACTCCCCAAGTATACAATTGCATTTACCTGTTCTAGACATTCCTGATTTACCCATATTTCACACTTCGTTCTCTCTTCGTCCCTTTCAAATACCTGAACCTTAGTTTTATTAGCATTCAAACGGAGACCATTAATTTCACATTCCTCTTTCATACACGTGACTAATGCCTGCAGTTCTGCCTCTGATGGTGCAATAAGCACTGCATCATCAGCATACAGCAGACAATTTACTTTTATGTCACCCAATTTCACACCCAAACAGCTATCTTTCAGCTTCTGTAAACAGCTGTCGAGATACAGTATGAACAGCCAGGAAGACATGACACAACCCTGTTTCACGCCCGTTTGGACGCTAAACATGGGTGACAGGTCATGCCCTACCCGCACTCAGGCTTAACAGTTACAGTAAAGTGACTGCACAGCCCTTAGCAATCGACCATCCACACCATACCCCGGCAACAGTTCCCACATTTTCTTCCTTACAACCTTATCAAATGCTTTCTCAAGATCCACAAAAGCACAGAAAATCTTCTGGTTAGCAGCCAGAAGTTTTCCGTGATCATGCGTAGAGAAAACATTTGATCCGTGCATCCTCTTCCAGGTCTAAATCCGCATTGTGCCTCCCATAGAAATCTTTCCGATTTCTCTTGCATCCTACGTGTCAAAACCTTCGAGTAAACTTTACTTGCTAAACTGGTCAAGCTGATCGCCCGATAGCACCCGCAGTCAAAATGTGAACCTTTACCTTTATATAAAGGCACAATGACTGCGGATCGCCAATCATCCGGGACATCCCCTGTCCGCCAGCACAAATTGCACAGCAGATAAAAGCCGTCCCAGACGCGAGGCCCACCATACTTGACCATTTCAGCAGTAACTCTGTCTAGTCCCGCAGCCTTACCACATTTCAAACTTCGAATCGCACGTTCAATCTCTTTCATACTGATGACCTCAGTGTCATCGAGGTCCAGGTCTGGCGTACCAGTCACGGCGTCATCCCCGGATCCCTCACTAAGATCATCACACGCATACATTTCTCTATAAAATTCGCTCCATCGCTGCATGACGTCCGATTTTTCTGTGAGGACGTCATTAGTTCTCGAAAGCACTTTGTTCATTCTTAAGGCCGTCGCACCACTTCGGGTCCTTCCAACCTCTTTCCAGAAGAGTTTGGAGTTCTCCTTAAAGTTGTGCGACAACCTTTCGTCCGCTTCCATTCTACACCTTTCACGCATTTCATCAATCAATGCTTTCGTGTGAACTTTCTGCAGCTTATTTCTTTCTTTCATCTTCTCTCTCATATCCTTATCATTACTAGAGGCCAAGTAGTCTAACCATGCTTTCTTCTTCTTCTCTACAGCTTCTTTCACTTCACCATTTCACCATGCATCTCTTCTTTTACTACTGCCTCTTTTTATTGTTCCACACACTTCTTCCGCTGCACTTACCATTCCATCCCTAAGGTTCTGCCATGTTCTTTCCACACATTCATTTCTGCCATCGATGGTGTCAAGCTTTTCGGCTACCCTCGCATGATATTTGTCCCTAGTATCCGCTTCCTGAAGCTTCCAGCTTCGGATGCGACAGACCGACTGTGGTTCTGTTACTGCCGTCCGGTAGCGCCAACCCGCGAACAGACCCCTAAATCTAGTAATCACTAGATAGTGATCCGTTCCCAGGTCAGCGCCCCTGAACACTCGCGTATCCATCACCTGTTTTCGCAGTCGGTCATCCACCAGGAACAAATCGATCATACTTCTCTCATTCCTACTTTCTCTAGTATACATATGGATTTTCTTGTGATTAAACATAGTGTTTGTCACAAGAAGACCCTTTTCCTTGCATACCGCCAGTATAAGCTTGCCAGCATCATTAACCCTTTTATCGCCAAACTTTCCAAGCACCGACTCGTACCCTGGTCGAGCGGTACCAACCCATCCATTCAAATCACCACACACAACAATTCTTTCGTTTCCTCTAGCCAAATCTAGAACTTCTCTTACATTCTCCCAAAACTCCTCCAGCTCAGCCCTGGACGACGAAGCTACCGGCGCATAAACAGCCAAAAGGAATAACTTCGTCAGTCCCAATTTAAAGCGAACCCAGAGAAGTCTTGAGTTCACAACCTTATATTCAGTCATAATAACATCGACCAACCGAGACGACAGCAGCACCCCCACTCCCTGGCGGGCGCTCTCGCTCTCCGGGACTCCGGACCATAGAGCTAACGCCCCGCCAGGGAGCTTTTCAGTACCACTGCCCTTTCGTTTGGTCTCCGACATACACACGACATCTAATTCTCTTTCTTTCATTATTTCAATCAATTCATTCATCTTATCTTTCATGCGTCCTCTAATATTCCACGTGCCAACTCTGCACTCTGTCCTCCACCTTCCGCCGTGTCGGGCTGTGCGTGACGGGTGGCTAACTAAATCTATAACGGTGGCTATTATCTAGATGATTTACCACAATTACCACGTTTGGCAAAATGGCTAACAACACTGTTGTACACAACACGTGTGTTTTATGTGCACAATATCCCGTACTGTGTACACAAAACTGAGATTAGGATAGAAACTCTTTAGTTCAATATATTGGGTGTCGGCATAGGTTTCATTTTACCAACTTCGTATGTTATCACGTTATCTGATATAAATAATTGGAAATTAAGTCCACTGTATGATTTTATCTCTATTTGATGGAATAGTTCGTGGTATCGTTGGGTTTCTAATTACTAGGTAGATATGGTCAACAATGGTACAAAAGCTTTGTTTCAGTTTTTATGAATTTTATTTAAACAAATACGGGAGCCGTCTAGCTCGACGTGCGATTTCATCACAGCAAGGGAGCACATAAATGAATCTGTTATGGGAAATTTTACGTGCTGACTTACCACGTATTCGGTGAAGTGGTGAAGAATGTCTTCGTGTGCAAACCAAAATGTCTGAGTAGTAGTTGAAGGATTACGGCATACACTTTTCTGCCCACAAAACACTATAGGTAATGAAGAGCCCTGTGCACAGTAGTGAGACTACTATGTAAGCTGCTACTTTAGTTTTTATAGCTTTAATGAGACTTATAAATCAGTTTATCATTTAAGATTTTTGTATTTTTGAGTTTTCATATTATCAGACAAATCAAGATTTTTGTGACAGTCCTGGTTTCATAGCTCACATGAGATATTATGTAAATGAATAGGCTGTTGCGAAAAAATACTTTAAATATCAAAGATAGCAGAATTTACTTAAACAAAGGTTTATTTTATTTTACTTGTCAAAGGCGGTAATCAAACTGATCCAACGTAAAATTCATAGTACTTAAACATTATTATATATTCTTTACATATATGTTAAATGCAATTTGAAGTGTCGATTTACCAAGTTCTCGGCGGTGGAAAAAACCTGCATATCTGAGAAGTTCCCCTGTTGAGGTGATCGCGCGTTGGCACTTTTTTTGGCCAAAACTCTGTGGCCAAACCCATGGAAACCGGGAAGGGGAGTTGTTTAACGTCCTGATGTCATAGTTTACAAATACAACAATCAACTTTTAACTAATAATGTTTGGTCCGATTTACGCAGGACGAGCTTACAGTATCTCGAAGTCTTGCAGTAGTATGCTTGGGTTTGAAGTTAGGATGTTTTTAATTTCAATAGCCTCGGGAATCATCCTTGGTAGGGATTGGTGTTCTATTGCGAGGATTTGTTGTCTATCAGATCTGATATAATGGTTGGGACGATACCCAACATGTTGCCATACCTGAGACTTCTCGGAGAGTCGGTGCTTCACATCAGTAATATGCTTTTTTACGCAATTTTTTATGGAAGTTTCTTCCAAAGATGTGTTTTGTACAATCCGCTTAAATAAAAGTTAAAATGTATCCTGATTTATTAAAATTTGTTGTATTACATGTGTAATATTCATCATTATCAGAACTGTATTTATGAAATTTTTAAGTCTACTCGAACTAGAAAAAATATCAGATTCTATTTATGTAATATTAAATAGGAACAATGATATGAATTAAATATCGCATTTAAGGCCATGAATTCACTATTATTTTGTTAAGACTAAATGAACTTTAATTATGAATGAATGTAATGAGTAAATAATAATAATAAATTTGGATTCCAAGACAATTTATCTTTCTTATAGAAACATCGGAAGACATGTCCAATATAATAAATTGTAGATGTTTCTAGACATGTGATATTAATGCAATTCTGAAAAACTTATTTATTCAGATGTTCCTCAATCATCTAGGTCCAAAATAGTCTTTGGGAATTCAAAAAAAATATCTTTCACAAACGGACATAGATACACAGACTCTAAAAGTGATCGAAAATTGCTAAATTTGGCGTGGAATATGATCTTACTAAATTGAAGACCACGCGAGCTAAGCCGCGGGTAAAAAGCTAGTGTGTTATATACAGTATCTTGCAATTATCGACATGTTGTTTTTTTTTATTGTTATTAAAATACAGAATAAAAGTATTGTTTATATTATGTTTATAGTTTTTGTCCGTTATTTCTAATTGGGTTTTAGTTGATATGTCATTAATGAGAGTTGGTATTAAATACTCATTCGTTCGTTTTCCGTAATAGTTTCTGACTCTTGATATTTCTATTTTTGATTGAATTACTTTCCATATCGTTATTTTAAGATTGAATTTTATTTGTTTTTTTTTTATATAGGATAGGGTGACAAACGAGCATACAGTCCACCTGATGGTAAGTGCCTCAGCCAGTATCGGTATCCTCGGTGTCGACATATCGAGTGACGTGCAGTTTCGTGGTCACTTGGAAGAGAAGGCCAAATTGGACTCTAAAAAGCTTGGGACAGTATTTCATGCGGGCACACCACGTGCAACTTTACAAGGCGCAGGTTTGGCCTCTCATGGAATACTGTTCCCATCTCTGGGCAGGGGCTACCCAGTGCCAGCTCCTTCCACTTGACCGCATCCAGCGCAGTGCGGTTCGAATCGTCAACGACCGAGTTCTTTCCGATCGGCTTGACTCACTGGCACTGCGTAGAGATTTTGAATTTCTTTACGTATTTTATCGCATCTACCACGGCGAGTGCTCTGAGGAATTGTTCGGACTAATTCCAGCCGCTCAATTTCACCATCACACATCGCGACACAACTCGCGATACCATCCATATCAGTCATAGTAAAAGCGTGCTCGTCGCGACCGCTGCCAGCCCTTTTCAGGGCTGCAATTCTACAGAGATAGATAGACAGCTACGCACTCATGCCAACGAGGGTTAGGGCGTCCCCCCAAGGCGACGCACACCAGCTCGTCCCCGTTGGTGTGGAATGCAGCGCGCAAAGCGGCGATGGGGACCGCCACCCGTCACGCACAGCCCGACACGGCGGAAGGTGGAGGACAGAGTGCAGAGTTGGCACGTGGAATGTTAGAGGACGCATGAGAGATAAGACGAATGAGTTGATCGAAATAATGAAAGAAAGAGAATTAGATGTCGTGTGTATGTCGGAGACCAAACGGAAGGGCAGTGGTACTGAAGAGCTCCCTGGCGGGGCGTTAGCTCTATGGTCCGGAGCTTCGGAGAGCGAGAACGCCTGGCAGGGTGTGGGGGTGCTGCTGTCGTCTCGGTTGGTGGATGTTATGACTGAATATAAGGTTGAGAACTCAAGACTTCTCTGGGTTCGCTTTAAATTGGGACTGACGAAGTTATTCCTTTTGGTTGTTTATGCGCCGGTAGCTTCGTCGTCCAGGGCTGAGCTGGAGGAGTTTTGGGAGAATGTAAGAGAAGTTCTAAATTTGGCTAGGGGAAACGAAAGAATTGTTGTATGTGGTGATTTGAATGGATGGGTTGGTACCGCTCGACCAGGGTACGAGTCGGTGTTTGGAAAGTTTGGCGATAAAAGGGTTAATGATGCTGGCAAGCTTATACTGGCGATATGCAAGGAAAAGGGTCTTCTTGTGACAAACACAATGTTTAATCACAAGAAAATCCATATGTATACTAGAGAAAGAAAGAATGAGAGAAGTATGATCGATTTGTTCCTGGTGGATGACCGACTGCGAAAACAGGTGATGGATACGCGAGTGTTCAGGGGTGCTGACCAGGGAACGGATCACTATCTAGTGATTACTAGATTGAGGGGTCTGTTCGCGGGTTGGCGCTACCGGACGGCAGTAACAGAACCACAGTCGGTCTGTCGCATCCGAAGCTGGAAGCTTCAGGAAGCGGATACTAGGGACAAATATCATGCGAGGGTAGCCGAAAAGCTTGACACCATCGATGGCAGAAAAGAATGTCTGGAAAAACATGGCAGTACCTTAGGTATGGAATGGTAAGTGCAACGGAAGAAGTGTGTGGAACAATAAAAAGAGACAGTAGTAAAAGAAGAGATGCATGGCGGAATGATGAAGTGAAAGAAGCTGTAAAGAAGAAGAAGAAAGCATGGTTAGACTACTTGGCCTCTAGTAATGATAAGGATATGAGAGAGAAGATGAAAGAAAGATATAAGCTGCAGAAAGTTCACACGAAAGCATTGATTGAGGAAGTGCGTGAAAGGTGTAGAATGGAAGCGGACGAAAGGTTGTCGCACAACTTTAAGGAGAACTCCAAACTCTTCTGAAAAGAGGTTGGAAGGACCCGAAGTGGTGCGACGGACTTAAGAATGAACAAAGTGCTTTCGAGAACTAATGACGTCCGCTCAGAAAAATCGGACGTCATGTAGTGATGGATCGAATTTTATAGAGAAATGTATGCGTGTGATGATCTTAGTGAGGGATCCGGGGATGACGCCGTGACTGGTACGCCAGACCCGGACCTCGATGACACTGAGGTCATCAGTATGAAAGAGATTGAACGTGCGATTCGAAGTTTGAAATGTGGTAAGGCTGCGGGACTAGACAGAGTTACTGCTGAAATGGTCAAGTATGGTGGGCCTTGCGTCTGGGACAGCTTTCATCTGCTATGCAATTTGTGCTGGCGGACGGGGGATGTCCCTGATGATTGGCGATCCGCAGTCATTGTGCCTTTATATAAAGGTAAATGTTCACATTTTGACTGCGGGTGCTATCGGGCGATCAGCTTGACCAGTTTAGCAAGTAAAGTTTACTCGAAGGTTTTGACACGTAGGATGCAAGAGAAATCGGAAAGATTTCTATGGGAGGCACAATGCGGATTTAGACCTGGAAGAGGATGCACGGATCAAATGTTTTCCCTCCGGATGATCATGGAAAGCTTCTGGCTGCTAACCAGAGGATTTTCTGTGCTTTTGTGGATCTTGAGAAAGCATTTGATAAGGTTGTAAGAAAGAAAATGTGGGAACTGTTGCCGGGGTATGGTGTGAATGGTCGATTGATAAGGGCTGTGCAGTCACTTTACTGTGACTGTAAAGCCTGTGTGCGGGTAGGGCATGACCTGTCACCCATGTTTAGCGTCCAAACGAGCGTAAAACAGGGTTGTGTCATGTCTTCCTGGCTGTTCATACTGTATCTCGACAACTGGTTACAGAAGCTGAAAGATAGCTGTTTTGGTATGAAATTGGGTGACATTAATGTAAATTGTCTGCTGTATGCTGATGATGCAGTGATTATTGCATCATCAGAGGCAGAACTGCAGGCATTAGTCACGTGTATGAAAGAGGAATTTGAAATTAATGGTCTCCGTTTGAATGCTAATAAAACTAAGGTTCTGGTATTTAAAAGGGACGAAGAGAGAACGAAGTGTAAAATATGGGTAAATCAGGAATGTCTAGAACAGGTAAATGAAATAGTATACTTGGGGATTGCTTTAAGCCGGGATGGAAGATGTGATTTAGATGTGGACAGGCGTGTCGCTGCCGGGAACAAAGTCAATGGTGCCGTGACTGCGGTAGTTAAAAGGCAAGGCGTAGTGAAGAGTGCACGCCTTGCAATACATAACGCAGTGTTGGTACCGACTTTGTTATATGGCAGCGAAACCTGGGTATGCCAGAAGAAGTATAAAAGCAAGTTGAATGCAGTGCAGATGCGATCTCTTCGTAAAATATTACCATGGCCGACCGAAAGCGAAACGACGAGATTCGCAATATGGCAGGTTTGAAAGATGACCTTATCACAAAAATTGATAAGGGCGTGCTTCGATGGTTTGGGCACGTTGAGCGTATGAGTGAAGACCGAATGGTGAAGAAAATATATTGCGCGAAAGTTAATATTAAAACTATTAGTATTAGTTCAATGATTTATGTCATCCACTTACAGATCGTTTTTTTTTTTGTATTATGTACCTAAATATTTGCACGTCTGCGAGAAGACTAAACACATGTACACTAGATTTAACTTAAGACCCTGTCAACTGTGTTTCTTGCAAATAAAGAATTTAAAAAAAAGGTGTCGAGGTAGACCGAGACTAACTTTCGAAGACCATGTGAGCAAATTGCTCGAAGAGGGGAGGGTCAAGAGTACTCGGAAACCTAGACGTGCATGTATGAAGAAGATAATGAATCTGAAAAAAGCGAAAGAGGTATGTAAGGATCGTGACACTTGGCGATCTGTTCTCTCTGGCTACCCCGTCAGGGATTGTGCGTGAAGATAAGTAAGTAATCCATATCATCTGGATGATTGGCGGTCCACCACTGTGCGATTTAGAAGAAGTTTTCTCCCTTGCACGACTTTCTTATGGAATCGATTACCACCAGCGATTTTTCCGGACCGATACGACTTAGGGACCTTCAAGAAAAGAGCCTACTCCTTTTTAAAAGGCCGGCAACGAACCTGTAATTCCCCTGGTGTTACCGTTGTTCATGGGCGACGGTAGTCACTTACCATCAGGTGAGCCGCATGCTCGTTTGCCCCCTCTCCTATAAAAAAGTGGTTGCTGTGGCCCATAGACATCTACATCTATCCTCGATTACGATTCAAAAATGCAGATGCGTTGTCACCCATGAGGAGTAAGATGGAATGCCTCATTTCCAGTAAAAAGGGTCTCCGGTTCTCTACACTCACCATACGAAACATAGCAGCGTTAAGCTGCTATTTTACGCTGGTATTATGTGAGAGCGTGGTCCTTCCCCGGTTGAGCCTAACCATTCGTGCTACAACTATACCAGTAATATAGCTGCAGCATGGCTCTACCACATAAATTGTAAGTCTATGATAGTAAATTGTTCAATTAATAGTCACATTTTTATTTTATATGAACAGTTAAGATTCTACAATATTTAAATAAGGCTAATACATCGTCATCGGAGCAGATTGATTTTTTAATTTTATCAGGAGTTATTATTTTTAAAAACCGAAGTTATAGGCTGTATATTTTGTCGAGATAAGTTTTAAATAGTTATTGGTGGAACCAGGTGGTTCAGGACCGTGCTTGGTGGCATTCCTTTTAGGAGGCCTATGTTCAGCAGTGGCCTAGTGAAGGGCTGTAATGATAATGATGATGAAGATGGATAATTAACACATAACGACTTACTTAAGCAGCTTATCTTAGGTAATTGACGATTGATTAATTGAATAATTCCTTTAAATGAAACAAATTTTTACGGATTTTATCGCGTTTAATTTAACTTTATAATTCCTGACGTTTCGGGTGTTTTACAGTGCCCATGCATCACGGGGCTACCATGGGTGCTGTAAAGCACTGTACAGTGTAGTCTTCGCGTAAATATAAGAAATCATTATGAATAATTGCTAGTAAAGAAGTCATAACTTGTTTGTAAATACGATTGTAAGTTGTAAGTCACGTAAATAAGTGTAAATTAGCCTATTCTAATATGACTTCATAAGCCCAATAGAACAAACTCGACAAACTTCCTTTTTTTTATTTCATAAATTCGCAAGGATTGACTGGTTTGTTAATAAAATCTGCGCAGTAAAACTAATTGGTCATTTGGATGATATTGCGACTATTAAACAACTGACATTTAGAACTATAACCTTTTTGCTTTATTGTTTTAAAACCACGGAAGTATTTTGTACGAAGTACATGTATTTCCATGTTTAAAACATTGCTTTCATATGTAACCTAACCTTTATTGCAGAATATACTACCTACTTTACACTTTAGTTACTAGTATGAGGCTGCTTCTCAAGAAGCTTCTTTCACCATCGGCTGTTGGTTCTTCGAGCTGTATGACCGACCCATTGCCAATATGTCTAGACCACACACATTGTAGGCCACTCAGCAAAACGTTATCATGATGAAAAACCACTCCTTTTCTGTTGATCAATTCCGGTCATTTTTCTCAATTTCTTGCTTGAGTCTCATTAGTTCTTGGCAGTAGAGATCTGAATCGATGGTTTTGCCCGGCGGTGAAAGCTTATAATAAGCGACAGCCTTCCTATTCCACCATAAACACACGATCACCTTATTGCGTGTTAATCTGGGTTTCGCTACAGTCTGTGAAGCTTGACCACCCTTTAACCATGATCTTTTTCGTATGTTCTTGTCATAGGTGATCCACTTTTCATCACCAGTGATCAATCTTTTCAAAAATGGTTCGATTTCATTACGTTACAATAGATAATCGTAAATGAGTACACGATTAGTTACGTTTATTTTAGTAAGTTCGTGTGGTACCCAAATATCGAGCTTTTTTGTATAGCTACACTTTTTCAAACGGGTCGAAACTGTTTTGTGATCAATCCTCAATCCCTCGGCTATATAAATACTAATATGCCGATCTTTGTCCACTTTTTCAAAAATGGTATGAACTTTATCCGTATGGGGGCGACCAGAGCGAACTGCATCTTTGACATCAAAATTCCCGGACTGAAAACACTTGAACCAATTTTGTGCTACGCTTACTAACATTACATTAAATCCCAAAAAGTCATAAATTTTTGTTGCGGCTTGAGTCACATTTTTCCCTTTTTTTACTGACTTCAAAAACGAGAGGGTACTCAATTCGACTGTGCGTTTTTTTATGTGTGATACCTCATAAGTTTTTACTAGGTGAACCGATTTCGATGATAATTTCTTACGTGAAAGCTGGTGCATGTCATATGGTCTCATATAAGTTTGATCAAGGTCTGGCCAATAGTTTTTGAGTTATTCTTAACAATTTGTATTGCAGTCGGTTGCACAAAATTTCTAATTATAAATTATAGTAATAAAACTTCAAAATGTATCGAAATTCTTCGTTAAATTTACTCACTTTGGCGGACAGAAAAACAATTCAAAAATTGCGGGATAAAGTGTTTTACTTTTTATTTTCTTTCTCTTGATTTGCTATATGTATTGGTATTAAAACCAGCCAGATACAAACATTGAGATATTATGTACTACGTACTAGAGGCGACACTGCACTATGTTACGCTGTTCCATTCAACTGCGGCAATGTCACCGCACTTTAATCAGTCGCTCGCTAGGCGCTTGTAGAGTTCTCACGTGTTGTGTTGATTTAAAAAAAAATCTCTTGATAAAATATGCCACGGTGTGTTCTTAGATATTGCACAAAAAATTCACGAAATGTTAGTAAAAACCAAGGAATCACTTTTCATGGGTAAGTAAGATACTTAAATAATAAAAAAAAACATTATAGATTAATAATTAAAAAGTTATTTCTTTGGCGCCAACTTGTGTCATGGGATATAGATTATGAAATTAATTTGTTCAGATACGACATTTCTGTGAGCAAGTGCAAGTTTTAGAAATAAATATACCTAAGTATAATTAGGCTAAATTTCTTACGTTTATATTTGCTGATTATTCTTTTATTTTATTTTTAGGTTTCCACGTCCAAGCCACGAAAACCGAGAAAAGTGGATTAAATTCGTCCAAAATAATCGTAGAGATGTGGTTACCAACAAATCATACATACATTTGTTCCTTGCATTTTAAAGAAGACGATAAATATAGTACGAAAAATTCAAAAATTAACAAAACTTGTACTGTTTAAAGGCACTTAATTAAATACCTAATATATATTTTTACAATAACATTTATACATCTTATTAATTGAAATTAGTTTTCAGCAAAAAACAACAAATAAGTGTATATACATATAAACAGTGGTAGAGCCACGCGGCAGCTTTTGCTGTTTTGCTTAGGTTAGGGCTTTTGGGGACCCAGTTCTAGATTTAAATAAATATATTTCATTAGCTTCGATTCCTTCCAATTTATATAGTTACCTTATAAAATATTTATATAAAATTGTAATTAAAATGCTATTGTGATAATATTATATATTATCATATTAATTTACTTCATATCATGCAAAATAATAGATAAATTATTAAAAATTGAATTCGTTTTAATACATTAATTAACAATATATTATGTACTCTAAATAAACAATAATTAAATACCTACTTATCATTCTACCTACGCATAATCTATTATAATAAAAAACCGCGCATGCGCGGTAAGAATGATGCGCAACGACATAGAGTAGCGCACATGTTTTGTTTGAAATAGCTGTTCTAGTACGTAAGTACATTATACTTCAATGGATACAAACAGCACAACCAAAGAGATTTTTCTTAAACTTTATACAAACAAAATACGAAGAAACATTTTCCCCAACCTATTATGCTCAATTTAGTTAATTATGCATATAATTTTACGTGGTATTGATAAGTTCTATTTTATACTACCTTTTGCCCGCGATTTCGTCCGCATAACCATAGGTTGACAACAATAATCGCACTTTCATAGTAAATAGAAACAGAAACTTTTTTATCCAATATAGATTATAAATAATACTTATTGAAAGTCACTCTTTTGTTTAACTACCACTGGTTCGAAAAAAACCCTGGGAAGAAAAAAAATTCGAAGACCTATAATTGAATAACGTGCAGTTTCGTGGCTTTAAAAAGCTTGACGTGCTCTGCAAAGCGAGACAGTATTTCATGCCGGCACATCGCTTGCAACTTTACAAAGCGCAAATTCAGTCTCACATGGAATACTGTTCTCATCTCTGGGCCGGGGCACCCCAGTGCCAGTTCCTTCCACTTGACCGCATCCAGCGCAGAGCGGCTTGAACCGTCGACGACCGAGTTCCTTCTGATAGGCTCGATTCATTGGCGTTGCGAAGAGATGTTGCATCCCTTTGCATTTTCTTTCGCATTTACCACGGGGAGTGCTCTGAGGAATTGTTGGAATTAATTCCAGGCGCCAAATTTCACGAACGCACATCGCGTCAAAATTCACGATACCACATTCTCATCATCTAGATGCTTGGCGGTCCACGACTGTGCGTTTTACTAGAAGTTTTCTTTCTCGTACAACTTCTCTGTGGAATTGTTTACCACCAGAGACTCCTTTCTAAATTGCTGACAACGCGCCTGCAATTCCCCTGGTGTTGCGGATGTTCATGGGCGGCGGTATTCACTTACCGCATACTCATTTTCCCCCTCTTCTATAAAAAAAAAACTAAAAACATCGCTTAGATCACTCCTGACATTTCTCTCTATATCTTCGTGAAATTCCACAACAATCAGTTCTAAAGATTAGCCCACACAGACAGACAGATGGACATAATTTTTAATAATGGTTATTAATGTTTAAGTGGCACGCAGATAACCCCTGAGTTTAACAGAACTCAGTTATTCCTATATTACAGACGGACACTTTAATTTAATTTATATGTATAGGCAAGGCTGTGTCAGGCATGCGCTTCAATGTCTTTTTAATCGTCTTCAAAGAAAGGAGGAGGTACTCAATTCCACGGTATTTTTTTATGTATGTTACCTCAGAAAAAAAAAGGCCCGCTGGGTTTCTTGCTGGTTCTTCCCAGGACAGAGGTATTTTCCGAACCAGTGGTAAATAAAAAAAGACTTTCAATAAGAATTATGTAATAATCAATATTGAATAAAAATTATTCTAATCTATTCTATTCTAGAACTTTTTCCTAGGTGAACCGATTTTGATGGTTCTTTTTGCTAATGAAAGCTGGTGCTTCTCTTGTGGTCCCATATGAATTTGAACAAGACCTGTGTGCCTAGTGCGAGTGTATATTTTTACGTATTCGATCCCGAGAAATTAACTACAATTTGTATGGAATAAAATCAGCGCCAACTAGTGGCAATAATCGGAATTACCATCGAGCATTGGCTCTCATGCGACAGTGAAAACGTTAACGCACGTGATTGGTTGGAGCGGCATTCCCGATCGTTCGAGACGTAAAACTTTACGCCGCGATATCGAAAAAGTTTTAGAGTTAATTTTATTTCGTTTTGTGAGAACGATATATAAATTAATTATTTTTCGTTAGGATGATGTTTGCAGCCACAAAGGCATTAATAACTAATAATAATAGATGACTGCTATTATAACGCCAGTGTTGAAGCAAGAGCTTGTGCATATTTTAGTTCGTTGTAACACCCCGATGATAGGTAATTTAAGGATAGATATCGCCTTTTCCAACAAAGTATCCAAGTATTTGTGTAAATAGCGTTTGATAAATCCAAGTTCCTACCATCACTATTTATTTATTTATTTAAACTTCATATAAACATGTGGTATACAAGCGAACTTAATGCCTAAGGCATTGTCTCCCAGTCTACCTTGGGCTGATGCAGAGATAGAATGAAGTAGGTGTAACAAAAGTTAATATGCGAATACTAAACTAAAATAACATAACGTTTAACGTGGTAGAGCCATGCTGCAGCTATATTAGTAGTATAATTGTAGCATGAATGGGTCGGCTCGACCGGGAAAGGAAAACGCTCTCACAGAATACCAGCGTCAAATAGCAGCTTCATGGTGCTGTGTTTCGTATGGTGTGTAGAAAATAGGAGACCCTTTTTACTGTAAAAGAGGCATTCTATCTTAGTCCTCACGGATGACAACGCATCTGCATTTCGATTCGCAAACGAGGATAAATGTAGATGTCTCTGGGCCACAGCAACCACTTACCATCAGGTGGACTGTGTGCTCGTTTGTCACCCTATCCTATAAAAAAAATTGAAATACATGGAAATAAAAAACATAAGATATTATTGGTATATCACAAAAAATAAAAAATTTATATATAGGTACTTACTTACTTATCTTCACGCACAATCCCTAACGGGGTAGCCAGAGAGAACAGATCGCCAAGTGTCACGATCCTTACATACCTCTTTCGCTTCTTTCAGATTCATTATCTTCTTCATACATGCACGTCTAGGTATCCGAGTACTCTTGACCCTCCCCTCTTCGAGCAGTTTGCTCACATGGTCTTCGAAAGTTAGTCTCGATCTACCTCGACACCTTTTAATATTAACTTTCGCGCTATATATTTTCTTCACCATTCGGTTTTCACTCATTCGCTCAACGTGCCCAAACCATTGAAGCACGCTCCTATCAATTTTTTTGATAAGGTCATCTTTCAAACCTGCTATATTGCGAATCTCTTCGTTTCGCTTTCGGTCGGCCATGGTAACGCCGCACATTTTACGAAGAGGTCGCATCTCCACTGCATTCAACTTGCTTTTATGCTTCTTCTGGCATACCCAGGTTTCACTGCCATATAACAAAGTCGGTAACAAAACTGCGTTATGTGTTACAAGGCGTGCACCCTTCACTACGCCTTGCCTTTTAACTAACGCAGTTTTTTTTTATAGGATAAGGGTGACAAACGCGCACACAGTCCACCTGATGGTAAGTGATTCCTGCGGCCCATAGACATCTACATCTATCCTCTATTACAATTCAAAATGTAGATGCGTTGTCACCCGTGAGGACTAAGATGGAATGCCTCATTTCCAGTAAAAAGGGCCTCCGGCCACCTGCACTCACCAAGCGAAACGCAGAGGTAAATCTCTACTTCACGCTGGTTTTCTGTGAGGTCGTGGTACCACCCTGGTTCGAGCCGGCCCATACATGCGACAGCAAAGCTGCCGCGTGGCTCTACCACTGTTAGGGCACCATTGACTTTGTTCCCGGCAGCGACACGCCTGTCCACATCTAAATCACATCTTCCATCCCGGCTAAAAGCACTCCCCAACTATACAATTTTATTTACCTGTTCATTCCTGATTTACCCATATTTCACACTTCGTTCTCTCTTCGTCCCTATCAAATACCAGAACCTTAGTTTTATTAGCATTCAAACGGAGACCTTTAATTTCACACTCCTCTTTCATACACGTGACTAATGCCTGCAGTTTTGCCTCTGATGGTGCAATAAGCACTGCATCATCAGCATAGAGCAGACAATTTAATTTCATGTCACCCAATTTCACACCCAAACAGCTATCTTTCAGCTTCTGTAAACAGCTGTCGAGATACAGTATGAACAGACATGACACAACCCTGTTTTACGCCCGTTTGGACGCCAAACATGGGTGACAGGTCATGCCCTACCCGCACACAGGCTTTACAGTCACAGGAAAGTGACTGCACAGCCCTTAGTAATCGACCATCCACACCATACCCCCACAATTCAACAGTTCCCACATTTTCTTCCTTACAACCTTATCAAATGCTTTCTCAAGATCCACAAAAGCACAGAAAATCTTCTGGTTAGCAGCCAGAAGCTTTCCCGTGATCATGCGTAGAGAAAACATTTGATCCGTGCATCCTCTTCCAGGTCTAAATCCGCATTGTGCCTCCCATAGAAATCTTTCCGATTTCTCTTGCATCTTACGTGTCAAAACCTTCGAGTAAACTTTACTTGCTAAACTGGTCAAGCTGATAGCCCGATAGCACCCGCAGTCAAAATATGAACCTTTACCTTTATATAAAGGCACAATGACTGCGGATCGCCAATCATCCGGGACATCCCCCGTCCGCCAGCACAAATTGCACAGCAGATGAAAGCTGTCCCAGAGGCGAGGCCCACCATATGTGACCATTTCAGCAGTAACTCTGTCTAGTCCCGCATCCTTACCACATTTCAAAATTCGAATCGCACGTTCAATCTCTTTCATACTGATGACCTCAGTGTCACCGAGGTCCGGGTCTGGCGTACCAGTCATGGCGTCACCCCCGGATCCCTCACTAAGATCATCACACGCATAATATATTTCTATATAAAATTCGCTCCATCGCTGCATGACGTCCGATTTTTCTGAGAGGACGTCATTGGTTCTCAAAAGCACCTTGTTCATTCTTAAGGCCGTCGCATCACTTCGGGTCCTTCCAACCTCTTTCCAGAAGAGTTTGGAGTTCTCCTTAAAGTTGTGTGACAACCTTTCGTCCGCTTTCATTCTACACCTTTCACGCACTTCCTCAATCAATGCTTTCGTGTGAACTTTCTGCAGCTTATATCTTTCTTTCATCTTCTCTCTCATATCCTTATCATTACTAGAGGCCAAGTAGTCTAACCATGCTTTCTTCTTCTTCTTTACAGCTTCTTTCATTTCATCATTCCACCATGCATTTCTTCTTTTACTACTACCTCTTTTTATCGCTCCACACACTTCTTCCGCTGCACTTACCATTCCATCCCTAAAGTTCTGCCATGTTCTTTCCACACATTCTTTTCTGCTATCGATGGTGTCAAGCTTTTCGGCTACCCTCGCATGATATTTGTCCCTAGTATCCGCTTCCTGAAGCTTCCAGCTCGACAGACCGACTGTGGTTCTGTTACTGCCGTTCGGTAGTGTCAACCCGCGAACAGACCCCTAAATCTAGTAATCACTAGATAGTGATCCGTTCCCAGGTCAGCACCCCTGAACACTCGCGTATCCATCACCTGTTTTCGCAGTCGGTCATCCACCAGGAACAAATTGATCATACTTCTCTCATTCTTTCTTTCTCTAGTATGGATTTTCTTGTGATTAAACATAGTGTTTGTCACAAGAAGACCCTTTTCCTTGCATACTGCCAGTATAAGCTTGCCAGCATCATTAAACCTTTTATCGCCAAACTTTCCAAGCACCGACTCATACCCTGGTCGAGCGGTACCAACCCATCCATTCAAATCACCACATACAACAATTATTTCGTTTCCCCTAATCAAATCTAGAACTTCTCTTACATTCTCCCAAAACTCCTCTAGCTCAGCCCTGAATGACGAAGCTACCGGCGCATAAACAGTCAAAAGGAATAACTTCGTCAGTCCCAATTTAAAGCGAACCCAGAGAAGTCTTGAGTTCACAACCTTATATTCAGTCATAACATCGACCAACCGAAACGACAGCAGCACCCCCACTCCCTGGCAGGTGCTCTCGCTCTCCGGGACTCCGGGCCATAGAGCTAACGCCCCGCCAGGAAGCTCTTCAGTACCACTGCCCTTCCGTTTGGTCTCCGACATACACACGACATCTAATTCTCTTTCTTTCATTATTTCGATCAACTCATTCGTCTTATCTCTCATGCCTCCTCTAACATTCCACGTGCCAACTCTGTACTCTGTCCTCCACCTTCCGCCTTGTCGGGCTGTGTGTGACGGGTGGTGGTCCCCATCGCTACTTTGCGCGTTGCATTCCACACCAACGGGGACGAGCTGGTGTGCGTCGCCTTGGGGGGACGCCCTAACCCTCGTTGGCATGGGAGCGCAGCTGTGTAGAATTGCAGCCCTGAAAAGGGCTGGCAGGGGTCGCGACGAGCACGCTTCTACAATGACCCCCTATTTTATATATACATATACATATATATACATGTGCATACATATAAATTAACTGTTACTATGATGATTCTGCCAATTTATTAAGTAAGTGTTCCCGAACCTTCATCTTGAAGCGTAACGATTTCTAGCCATCCTGATTTCGAGAGGGAGTGTGGAAAAAAAAATTAATAAGTCCAGAGCTATGGGAGGGATATAGGAGAAGAAGATTGTTCGTAGCACGGAGTTTTCTCTCATGACTAGTAAGCAACTGAAAATAAGGAGATAAGTAGGAAGGGGAAGTTGGAGACATCAGGATAGAATAAAGGGTATGAGTGCATACAAACTACGGCGTTGACGAATTGGTAACCATTTTAATTGCTTTCGAAGATTGAAAATAAATCGAACGCAGTTATTTAGACGACGGTCATATTTGCTGAGAAGATCTGCATTCAGGTCGAAATAACACACATCGCCATAGTCGATTAGAGGAAAAATTAAACTTTGTACAAGCATTGTCTTAATTGCAGATGGTAGAATATTTTTATTTAATAATTAAGTCAGTAATAAGTAAGTAAGTATCTTAAGTTCACTTAACACTAAGTAACTAAATTCCATTTACCTCCTCATAAATGTCACCAGAAAATCATATTAGAACGAAAACATCTTCATGTTTTCTGCTTTCTATTTATTACTTTCAATAATTAAGATTAAAGGGACTACAGGAGCTAAACGCAAGTTTTATATTGCCTTAAAGTATACCATCCAATGTAGTAAACTAAATCAGAAAAATATATGATATTTTTAGTATATAAATAGTTAGATAGTGTGATGAAAATATGATACTACTAATTTGATACGATAGAAAAAAATCATAAAGATACCTCGAAAAACATTTTTAACGACTAAAACCATACTAATATACATGCAATCATTTTGATTTTTTGTCAGATTATTCTACAAGCAACATATTAACGTAATAGTGTTTTAATTTTTTAATAAAATTAATAGATTTTCTTTAAATCGCATTTTCTTATTTCTGAAATAATATGTACGGATGTGTACCGACACTGCTGGCCGAGGCCCGATGCTATACAGACGTGTCGCTCTCTTTGCCGTATTATTTACGTAAATATTGTTTAATGTTTGCGTATAATTTTATTTTTAAATTGTTTCATATTCATAAATATTCTTCTTTTCATAAATATTCCCCTTTCGTGTACATATAAAATATTTTAAGTTTAGATTAATTTGAATTAAGTTAATAATTATAATTATTAAATATGGGAAATAAAAGTAAAACCCGTTACGAAGACTAAAAAACGTTCATATAACTCAAACGTCCACCATATGAACGATATTAAAAGGTAAGAACATTTTGTTATTACTAAATATTTATTTTTTATAACAATAAACTTATGATTTGGAAACGTAGTGTATACCTGAGTACCTGGGTTCAATTCCAGGAATATGAAGTCAAATTTTATTTTTTATTTAAAGTATTATGTATTTAGAAAAATTTATTAAATATTTTTATAAATAATAACTAAGAAAATATATTTATTTTTATAACAATAAACCTATGAACTTAGGAAACGTAGTGTATTACAGTAGTGCGTTTTGTAGAATTATGGATTTGCAGTTTGCACTCGAGAGTACCTGGGTTCGATTCCAGGAATATGAAGTTAAATTTTCTTTTTTCTTTTTTATTTAAAGTATTACATATTTAGACAAATTTAATAAATACTTTTATAAATTTTACTAAAAGAACATATTTATTTTTATAACAATAAACCTATATTTGCAGTTTGCACTCGAGAGTGACCGGGTTTGATTCCAGGAAAGTTAAGTCAAATTTTCTTTTTTCTTTTTATTATAAAGTATTACATGTTTAGATAAATTTATTAATTACTTTTATAAATAATAACTAAAAAAGTTTGAAATGTAATTATTGTTACGGGAGAAAGAAAGTTGAAAATATCAACACGAAAGTTAGTATTACCAATGTGTAAGTACCTAAAATTTTTCTAAGCTATAATAACAATAAAAAAACTAAATATACCTAATGTTTTTGTCAAAAGACCGCGGCTTATTGATAAATTAACAAATATGCATGACGAAATAACAGAATCATCTGTAAGAGTTTAGGTTTATTGATTTTGTTTATAAGTAGAAATTATAACTATGTATGAATGTTAGGTATTTTACTTGTAACTTAACAATTTTCAAAAGCAAATACAAAAAAGTAAACGAAATGCGAATTTTTATTACCCATCTTGTGAACCATAGAACAATAATATTTAGAATTGACATATCTACATAATTTGAAATAATCAATTTTTTTCATAGATTGGAAACAGTACCACAGGAAAATCATCATTGTGAAGTTATTGATATAAGTAAACATTATCTATCGAAGCGTGTACTGGAAGAAGCCTATAGTACACAGGTAATATTCATAACATCAGCCGCACGTTGTAATGTAACATGCCTAACCACAAACACACACGCGCACGCCAACACACACACATGTGCATATATTTCTCAATTTTATATGTAATAATTTGAAAACTAGATTTTGTTGTCATTGTAGCACTTACAACTGTAAGTATGTACTTATTATATACCTACTATTAAGGGGATTGAGACTGTTACTCCTTAACACAGGTTATTCTGTAACCTAGCTAGGAGAACAGAGCTACATCCACTAAATTGAATATAATATTTTATAGTAAGTTAGGACAATCGATATGATGTCCTACCCATATACTACAATCACTTTTATATAAATAAAATGTATTACTATTATTATATAAATAAAAATAATTTAAGTTTCATCGAATCAGTTTTATTTCAAAATCACCCACATCCTTAAATTTTCAAGTAACATTAAATTAAAATTAAAAATTATTTCGTTGTCCCCTCTATTTCTTTGTTAGATCTTTCTCTTACCTGCGTTTCGTCTATTATAACACTCCGGCGTAAAATTGCTAATCCGTTAGTATTAAACCTCACTGTCGTTAGATGGCGCTCACATGGATTTTGTAAATGTATGCTTCCATCATCCGAGGTCACTTGGCTCTTGTAGTCCTCTTAAAATGCAATGGCTAATTCACAGTCTCATAATACTAACACAAACTGTCGAAACCTTGATCAAATTACGAAACATAAACAAATAGGTAATAATGAATTGTTATTCCAACTATCGCCACTAGTTTGCGCTGATTTTATTCTATACAAATCGTAGTTAACTTTCTCGGGATTGAATACGTAAAATATAAACTCGCACTAGGCATCCTGACCAGTAGTTTTTGATCTCTATATATCTCTAATAATGCGTATTTTATAGACTTCGACTACATTGATGATGTTCTCATTTTATTTTGTTGAGGTCGGATGTACAAAATTTTTAATTTTACCACTTGTTTGTTAAAAACTTTCGCGGGCGCACGCATAACGTTATAGGAACGCAATGTATATAAGAAATCGAATTCGAATAGAAGAATTCGAAAAAAAATATTCGTTTTTTTTTCAGAAATGTTGCTGGCGCACACTCAACCACTCTCCAAAGTTTCATCGTAATCGGATGAATGGTATTGAAACGCATACGACTCAAACAAAGAAACGTGTGTTTTATATAGCTTTGACTCTTCCAATTTTCAGGATTTACACTCCAGGCTGCTATAATTCAACGCAAACATCTCTGCCTCAAAAAAATAAATATTATTAAAACATATTTTTAGCTTAATAAAATTTGTTTTTTGTATTTCATTATCTGAAATTTAGTTTTATCGTGTTAAATTTCACACCTATGTCACACCCATATCGGTTGTTGTTGGGAGCACTAAGCTCGAAGTTAACGAGTATTATGTGTGTGATGAGTTTACCAAGGACAAATTGTCTGACTAGATAAGTCTAACTTTGACCGAGAGGTCAATTGACGGATTTTACTTGGCTGAACAGCGTCCGGCAGATCCTGACACAACTTCTAGTCATGTATACACCTCAAAATTTGGAAAGAAGAGTGTACAATCAGTGCGTGTTTCCAGTGATGACATATGGATCTGAGACGTAGTCTTGAACTGCTGGCCGTATGAGGAAGCTCAAGGTCGCTCAGCGCGATATGAAAGGAGCTATGTTGGCCAATAAAGTAACTAACTTAGCCCAACGGATCAGTAAGCTGAAATGGCAATGGTTCGGTCATATAGCTCAAAGAACCGACAATCGATGGAAAAGAAAGTTTCTCATGTGGCAGCCTCGTATCGGCAAGAATGAATTACTGACTCGGTGGAGTCGAGTAACTGGTACTACTAGCTTGTGTCTGTTCCTAGTATTTACAGAATGAATATCATAAATTTTTGTAAAACAACTTTTTTTTGTGTACGTACGTTTTGTCTGTAAAATGTTGCAGGTCATATTGCGAGACACTGTGCAACGTTCCATCGTCACGTAGATTGAGTGTTCCGCGTCCTGTTGCAGGACAAAATGTCCCCTAGTGTATCCGGGGCTTTATACGCAAGTAAGCAACGGAAGCATTATTAGGTCATATCGCAAATACATACATTGATAGCAACCAAGCAATATTACTTTCGTATGACTTTCGTCATCATCATCATCATTACAGAACTTCACAAGTCCACTGCTTGACATTAGTCTCCCCCAAGGAATGCCACAAAGCACGGCCCTGAGCCACTTGCATCCATCGACTTCCTGAATGTCTTACAAGGTCGTCACTCCATCTAGTGGGGAATCGCCCTACACTTCGCCTGCTGATACGAGGCTGCCACTCGAGGACCTTTTTTCCTCATCGGTTGTCGGTTCTTCGAGCTACTTGGCCGTCCCATTGCCACTTCAGCTTACTAATCCGTTGGGCTATGTCGGTCACTCTGGTTCTACTGCGGATATCCTCATTTCTAAGTTTATCGCGCAGAGAAACCCGAGTATAGCCCTCTACATAGCTCGCTGAGTGATCTTGAGCTTCCTCATACGGCCAGCAGTAAAGGACCACGTCTCAGATCAATAAGTCATCACTGGTCACACGCACTGGTTGTACAATCTCATTTTCAAGTCTTGAGGTATACCTGACGAGAAGATGTGTCGTAATTTCCCGAACGCTGTCCAGTATTACTTTAGTATTTAATATTATTGTAATTGTCTTTTATAAGGTCATTCGATAAATGGACCTGAACGAGTAAAGTATGTTTCAATCACTACACAATGTGCAAAGTATGTGTACATAGCTTGTACTTGCTTTTAGAATACTTTTTGAAATTTCAGACCATGGTGGATACTTTCAGAATTTTTCCACCCAATGCTATATGGCTACTATAACCTACGGTTAACTGTAACCAACTTGGATGAGGAAAACTGGTTCTTGAGTGGTAGCCTCGTATCGGTAGGCGAAGTGCAGGGTGACCCCCCACTAGGTGGAGTGATGACCTGGTAAGAAATGCAGGAAGTCGATGGATGCAGGTGGCTCAGGACCGTGATTTGTGGCATTCCTTGGGAGAGGACTATGTTGCCTTGTGAAGGTCTGTAATAATGATGATGATGATGACGTCACGGATGTCTGTCTTGATATGCACAGTTAGTGAGTCAGAAGAGTTTATGCAAATTTTAAATTACTTAAACGTTATTTAAGCCAGATATATTTTGCAAAAGTTAATCATCTATTTACTGTGAAAATTATATACTGTGGATACATACCTACGTGGTTAGTAGTTAGTGAAAAACTACATTTAAGTATAAGAAACATTTTATTTGGAAAGGCTATAGGATAAAATTAAATGATATAATACCGTCATATAATACTGATCGACACAGCACCACCTAACGATTCCGTTGTGTACTAATACATCAACGCATTTAGCTTTATCGACTATTAAAGCTTATGTATATATTATATATATATATATATATATATATATATATATATATATATATATATATATATATATATATATATTATGGCGGTTAAATGCAGTGCGTGCGGTAAATACATGTCACCGCAGGATGGCGCAGAATGGTGCTGTTGTTACTTGTACAATGTGCAGTGAGCAGCTACAACATGCTTGTGTTAGCATTGCAGTGGGCACCCCACTAATGCTGTCCTGGCCTTGCCCTGACTGCGATTTAAAAGAAAAACGTTGAAAGAAGGACCCAACGCTGGCAAAACCTTCCGCAGTGAACATTGCAAATTCGAGCGAGGTTTCAAACCTAGGAGAGAAATTGCGATGTTTCCAAGAAGAGATGCGCTAGACCCACGAAGAATTTCGGGCATTCAGAGAAGAACTTCGTAACATAAGAGTTCTTGTCAGCAATTGCGATGCTCATTTAGATAACCTGGGGAACAAACTATCCTGGAATCACCAGATCACCTGGAAACTCGAGTCAATAGTCAACCAGTTGTAAGCCGCCTTAAATGATAGGGACCATGAGTTTCTTTCAAACGACGTCGAATTAAGTAGTATTCCAAAGAAGAGAGGGGAGAACCCAACACACTTGGTTCTGGCATGCGTCACCAAGGTTATTATCTACCTGGGGGAACGAGAATTGATCAACTGAGACTTTGAGTCCGAATCTGGTCGGTCTCTGTAACTGTCTCTTAGTCTACTCACAAAAAAAATAGTTTTTAGTTTATTTCATTTTACTTATATTACTATTCACTATAGTCACGTATGTTGTAGAGGAGTACCAGCGGGTATTCGTATAATTCCAAAGCTATAAATAGCATTTATTTACAACTTTGAACTAATACGCGATTAGATTTAAAAAAATAATTTGACCAAGTTACCGTTACAAGCTATTTGTGTTTTGCAACGCGTACGAGTATATTCTACTTCTTATAATGTCTTAAATCTTGACTTTTATTAGTGTGTTTTTTTTTTTGTTTTAACTGTTTTCTAAACATAGTTATGCATCCCGGTATACACGGTATTGCAACGGAGACCATCACAGTTCAAGCGTAAGCGTGGGCGTAGGTTGTTGAATTGCGTCTGGAAGACGGCTGGTTGCGGGTGGTCCTTCGTAGGCATACTGATAACTGTTCTTTAGCTTAATGTCCCAGAGTAAGAATTAGGATAGTCTTTTTTTATTATGTACGAGCAGCTGTGCAGGTCTAGAGAGACCAGTATCACTACGACCTAAAAGATCTATTGTGATCGATGCTATGTCTACAGTTCACTGCTAAGCCCTACGTGCTCAATGAATAGAAGGAGTTGCTCAGCTGTGAGTAATTTCACTTCTTCTGGGCAAAGTATATAGTTTCCCAGATGAGTGCTGCATTTGCGCATTAAGGGTCCGCAATTTGTCAGGGTGTGTAAAAGCGTTTCCTTCTTTAGGGAGCAAAACCGGCACATTCTTGAGTTGCTTAGTCTCAGGATGGACATGTGCTTTTTAAGACAACAGTGTCCAGTTAGGGCTCTTACCAGAATGCGCAATTTATTTTTACCTAATCCCAGGGCTTTCGAAGCGAGTTTACGATCGAAAGCCCGGATTAAGGTTTTAGAATGTTTTAAGCCTGGTATATCAGACCAGATCATAAGTGATTTATTGTGGCAAAGAGTTTCCAGGGTCAATCGGGCGAGGCTTTTTGAGATTCCACAAAATGGCTCGGGTTATGGAGTTACCCGGGCGGGGGACGCGCGCCCCGCACGTAGGCGGGATTGTTGAAGACGCGCGCCGCCTGGCGGCCGGCCGACTAACGCGACTCGCGCGCCTCTCACGGCCGCCCCGACGCCGCGCGCTTGATGAATGGCAGCGACGACTCTGATCACACCACCAAAACCAACATTACTATACTACTTCATCCTCAGTACACCGTAAAAAATCCTCTGCCAAAATCAAAGATTCAAATAATCTTGAATAACAACTGTTTTCTGCCGACTTCCAAAAAGGAGACGGTACTCAATTCGAGTGTATGTTTTTTTTATGTGTGTTACCTCATAACTTTGTACTGAGCGAACCGATTTGGATGATTCTTTTTTTATATGAAAGCTGATAGTTCTCGTGTGATCCTATATGAATTTGATCAAGGTCAAACCAATGGTTATTGAGTTATTCTTAAATAACCTATATTGAAGTCGCTTATATTGAATTCGGCTGTACAACATTTTTAATTTTAAATTATATTAATAGAAGTCGTTTATGACAGAGCTTCTGTGTAAACGACGTTAGAAGTATACGACCGGGGCGTAGGTACACAAATAGGTTATGGGGCCTACTAACGCGGGAAAAAGCAACATAGAGTTGGCCACGTGCAAAACAGTACTTAGTACTGATGTCCACTCCTGGAACGCGTAAAGTTTGAGCTTGCGCTTTATTTACGGTCGTCGCATAACACACGCTGATTGGGAACTGAACACGCTTAAAACTGAAAGGAAAGTTATTTGGGATTAGAGGGATTCTGGGTATAAAAACAATATCACGACATTTTGTTGTAATTTTGTTAATTTTTAATCGAGTTTCGTTGCATAACTTGGGTGGGCGTGTTTCTTTTCTGGTTTCTGGTGATGTTTGTGCTGTTAGCCTACACGGCTCTTTCAACTTCATCGTACTCATGGGTACAAATTTCTTCAGTGAGTCTCAATACGATTAAAAAAAAAGCAAAAAATCTTAACACCGCAATTCTTTTTTTTTCTTTTGCGCCCAAAGCAAGGCTACCCTTTGGAAGCGGGGGAGGGAGGTGGTGAATGCTCATAGCATACCACGGCAGCTGGCTGTGTGGTTATGTGGGACTTACTTTGAAGAAGTGCCTACCAACGCCAGTCCCACACCTGTGGGACTGGCGTTGGTAGGCAATCTGAGGCCCTATATAAGGCCGGTATAGACCACGACGAAGGCAGTATTGAATTCGCGATACAAGAAAATACTTCGAAGCGAAATAACTGCGAACTAAAGTGATTGTGTTTTATTATTAGTGTGGTTTTACATTGTAATTAGTGTTATGTAATTAAAGTGTCAATTTTGGTAATTCAATCGGCAGTTTTTAATTGTCTCGAACCCCAAGCTCGTAACACTACTATACAATGTACATAAACAGACACAACATGTTATCATCATGTTTATTATATGTATAGATTTAAAGAGAGATGGCGCTGTTAACATCAATTCTAAAAATAAAAGAGATTAATTGACGCAATTGGTACATTATATAAAACATAAAAACACTTATAAATCAGTGCGTGCATAGTAAGCAAAAAAGAAAGTTTGATCCTAGCCGATATGAACGAAATTGTTAATAGCTCTTTTAAAATTTAATTTACCAATTAGATTACTCGGCGGTAAAAAATAATTGAGTTTATCAACACGCAGTAGAGCAACGGTTAATATAAAGATTAGCAGCAAATATGAAAACTCATCTACATAAAAAAACCACAACCTGCCTTTTTGCATTACATTTGTACAACACCGCCATCTATCGATGAAATTGGTTAACTATTCTACTTTAGACTTAGATAATAAGATTAGTATATTTTTGTATATACTTATTACGTTCTTTTTCTTTAATACTTTTGTTTACTGCGTTTTAGATATAATTATATCATTATAGAACATCATTTAGTTATGATTTATAATATGATATTACTTTAAAATGCACTTTATGACTCAATCAACGCCACCATTGAATAAATTCGTACATATACCTCGTACCCATACTTCAGAATATTTATCATAACTTTTGATGGAATGAACTGATTTTAATGAAAGAAACACTAAATGTAACCTGAAGATACACTTTATAATTTCCTTAACGATTCTCATTATAAGGGATCTAAGTGGACTGTATTTATTTATTACTGTAGCTAGTGGACTGTATTTACTAATTGACTGACTGATCTGAGGTTAACTATGCTAGGGGACTGCGTGAAGAAAAGATGGTACTTTTGACTATACTGTATTAAACTATTTACAATAATTCGGCACTATTAAACTATATAATATGTACAGAGAGAGGTCTTCAATTGTGGAGTCTTGATTTTCTGTCTTGAGTCTTCTTTGTAGTCTCCTCGAGTGCCGCTTCAGAAATGAACACCTCACAGACCAAAACGCCTTTCTTAAATCTCGCAAGAGAGCGTCTCAGTCTGTGAGTAGTGCCGCGCGACGATGCTGCACGCCCATCGGTCGTCGTTCGGCTCTGGTGCGCGGGGTGTGCGGGGCGCAACGGGGTATGAAGGGGCGACGGGGCGGTGGGTCTCTAGCTGTCCGCAACATCCTCTTCCGGCGTAGCTTGCGAGCCTAAGCTTCTCTCGGGAGGACAGCGATCTTCCTGACCGGCCGCCGCAGCAATCGGCCCCTGGTCCTCACTTCCACATTGCGCACCACGCCGTATGGTCCGGGAAAGGTCCTTGTCACAACTCCCCGCGGCCACACGTTCCTTGGCATGTTACTGTCTGCCACCACGACGAGGTCCTCTTCTTAGATCTGGCGCTGCTGCACATCCCGCGAGTCCCCGCGCGCAACCAGCGTCGGCAGGTACTCCTTCATCCAGCGCCTCCAGTACTCGTCGGCGAGTCCTTGCGCCGCTCTCCACGCCCGACGATCACTAGGCGTGCACGGCGTGGTTACTGGTAGGCTCGATGGTCCCAGCAGCAAGAAGTGGTTGGGTGTCAGCGCCTCTTCCTCGTCGATATCGACCGGTTCGTGCGTCAACGGTCGAGAGTTCACCGTGTTCTCTGCTTCTGTGAGGAGCGTTGCTAACGTCTCCTCCCGTGGGCTCTTCTGGTGCAGAGTGGCTTCGAGTGCGGTCTTCACTGAGCGCATGAGACGCTCCCATGCGCCTCCCTGGTTCGGCGCGCCCGGTGCGATGAATTTCCAATCTGTCCGCCGAGTCAGCGCGTAGTCCTTCAGCTGTGGTGCCCACTCTTCAATTGCCCGGCGCAGTTCGGTATCTGCCCCATGAAAATTCGTTCCGTTGTCAGGGTAGATGACCCGTGGCCACCCACGCCTAGCCGCCACGCGCCGCAATGCCGATATCGCCGAGTCCGTCATAAGGGAGTAAACTAATTCTTAATGCACCGCGCGCGTCGTTAAACAGGTGAATAACGCTACCCACCGTTTTTCATGTCGACGTCCTATAGTCACTGTTATAGGCCCGAAATAATCGATTCCGGTGTAGGTGAATGGTCGCGCGAATGCCCCTAATCGTTCAGGTGGTAGATCTTCTATAACCGCTGGCCGTGGTGTCACCTTGCGTACCCTGCATCGCAGACATCTCCGCTCCACTTCTCTTACTGTTGGTCGTAATCGAAGGATATGATATCTGGTGCGTAGGTCGTTTACCACCCTCTCCCTGTTGGCGTGGCTTGCCTCCTGATGCGCCTTTTCCACAAGCAGCTTCACAAAATGGTGGCGTCCGTTTAGTATGATGGGCCTTTTCATCTGGCTGTCCACGTCGGCTGCGTCGATTCTTCCTCTGGCTCGTAATACGCCATCCTCCAGTATGGGGTCGAGCTTCCTTAATGCGCTGCCGGTTGCCAGGTTCTTCCCCCGCTGAAGTCGACTGATGTCTTCAGCGAAGCTCTCATGTTGGCTGTGCTCTATCCACATCCGCTCTGCTCTCTGGATGTGCTGCAATGTCATTCCGTGCGCCCTTCCTCTTATGGCATCGACGAACTGTAGTATCCGTGCAGTTGCTCTGATTAATCGCTCGTAGGAAGAGAATCTCTCTATGTTCGGCAGGTGTGGAGCGTCCTTGGTGTCGCTCTGGTGCGCCACAACTTCCTCCAGTTCCTCATCTTCATTCCCTGCCTTCTCCTCCTGCCGGCGAGGCCATCTGTCTTCATCCGCGTACAGGAATGGCGGTCCCGTGAACCATCTGTCGCTCTCTTCCTTGTTCATATAATTCACACGCGTTGCCTGATCCGCGATGTTTTCAGCGATCTGTATCCACCTCCATTGCTCGGGTGACGTCTTCTCTGCTATCTCCCCTAACCTATGAGCCACGTATGGGGTGTAACACGCCGTATCGTTCTGTATCCAGTGGAGCGCCGTAGTGGAGTCTGTCCAACACACTACCTTATCGGCTAACACTCTGTGCTCGCCTTCGTCGCGCGCCTATCAAATTCGCCTGCAACTCTAAACGCGGTATGCTTTGCGCCTTTATGGGGGCGACTTTCGCCTTGGCCGCCACTAATCGTACCCTAATCGTTCCGTCGCGATATCGTATACGCCAATATGCCGCGGATGCGTTCGCACGTTCGCTTGCGTCGTTAAAAACGTGAAGTTGACGCTCTACCACTCCCCCCGTAGGAGCATAGCACCTAGGCAGTCGCAGTCGTGACACCTCCTCGACGACTCGCAGCCACCTCTGGAATTCTTCCGCTACCTCCTCGGGTAGTTCATCATCCCATCCGACCTTCTTCATTCGCCATAGGTCTTGTAGCAGGATCTTGGCGGTGATGGTGAGGTAGCTAAGCAGTCCGAGTGGGTCAAACACCGACATGACTGCGCTTAATGCTTCCCACTTAGTCGGTGGTCGCTCTAGCGCCTTTACTTCCTGTGGCACCCTATTCATAGAGGTGTTGAACGTCAGGGGCGTCTTCGTCGGCCATCCATAACAACCCTAGGGTCCTGCCTGGACTGTCTTGCCTTAAGCCTACTTCCTTAGGCTTGCTCGCCAGTAGTTCCTCCGGCTTGTCTTCCAATAGGGCTGCGTGGTTAGAATTCCAGCCTGCCAAGGTGAAACCGGCCTTCTGGTGCACTTCCGTAACCTGCCTTGCCGTATTTACCGCTTCCTCTACCGTAGTATAACTGTCTAAGTAGTCGTCCATATAATGACTACGTACGATAGCGTTAAGCGCCAACGGATGTGTTTCTGCGTGTGCGCGCGCGTTATGATCTCTAACACTATGTGCGAGAAACGGCGAGCTCCTCGCACCGAAAATCATCGATGTCATAACGTACTCCCGCGGTGGGCTGGATCGCTCGTTACCTCGCCTCAGAAACAATTGCGCGGGTTTCATTTTCCCTAAATCTAAACAGTATACCCGGTAAGTTCCGTAATAAGTCGCGGCCGTCGATTAGATAGTCATTAAGACATCTACCGGGTGCGCGCGCTGCCGCGTCGAACACTACTCTTGTCTTCCCCGGCTTGTTCGGGTTCCGTACGGCCAAGTGTGGCAGGTACCAGCTCTTGGGGTCCTCTCTCTCTGTCCCCTCGCCTTCCCTTGCGTATCCTTTTGCCAGGAGGTTGTCTATCTGGGCTGTGTAGGCGTCTCGAAACTCCGGTGACTGGTCCATTTTTCTCTCAATCGTCCGTAGTCTTCGAGCTGCCATTTCGTAGCTGGGTGGCATCCGCACGTTGTCGTCCTTCCATGGCAGTCCAACTTGGTATTGCTCGCCGACCTTCTTGACGGTGCGCTGGAATATCTCGACAGCGCGCTCCTCTTCCCGTCGCGGCCTACTCTTTAGCGAGATACCTATGGAATCTATCTCGTACTGCCGTTTGAGGAGTTCCGTTAGCTCCTCGTCCTGACTGGCAAACGTTCGGATGTCCCTATCTGACCGTCCGCTAACGCTTACGACGTGTAATACGGTCTCACCGTCTTCCCTACACGTGAATCGCGGCACGGTTCCCTGTATTACCCACCCTAATAACGTACGTGCAGTTATAGGCTGCCTTCGACGTCCTATCCTTAAATTACGGGTGATTATTAAATGCCAGTTGTCGGCGCCTAATAATAATCTCGGTTTTGCGTCGTCGTAACAAACCGAACTCGGTAGATCGCGTAAGTGTTTTAAACGTAAACACTCCTTACTTACAGATTGCGAACCTGTCTTTAAATTTGCTATAGTCCGCGCATTTATTTTATACACCTCACTGCGCGTCTTGTCACGTATGCCTATGTTAACTAACCTACTATCGGCCTCGCGCTGACTATTATTTACGCCTCTAATATTCAGCGGCTTTACCGGTCCTTCCGCTCCTAACTCGCGCGCTAAGTCGTCGTCGATTAACGAAATAGTAGAGCCTTCGTCAAGCAGCGCATACGTATCTATTTCCCTACCACGAGGTCCGCGTAACGTAATGGGACACACTTTCAACAATACGGACGCATTACTACCAACGTTAGACGCGACAAGCACAGTCTCATCCGGTTTTGCCGATGTCTCAGGTGCGCGGGTCTTGCGGGCGTGAAGGAGGGCATGGTGGGGGGCGTTTCAGCCGTCGACGCCGCATTTCTTAGCTTTACATCTAAATCGTCGGTGTTTACTATTTAAACACATAAAACACACCCCATCTTCCTTAACCTACTTCCACCGGTCGTCCAAACCCATTTGCGCTATCTTCCTATATTTGGCGATTACGTGTTCACCCCCGCAACACATACATGAGGCACTACCGGTGTCCTCCTGGGCGGTGAACGTCTTTACGTCGCGGGCCCTATCCTCTACGCGGCGTGTCACTATAATCCTTTTCAACGGCGGCGCCTCTCGTCTTACGGGCGATTCCTTAGTCGGCGCTACGGACGTATAGGCATGACTCAACGCACGGTCAGCCTCTCTCATCATGAACTGAGATAGTGTGACGATATCCGGTTCGTCTGCACTTCCGTAGTGCTCCGCATAATCGCACCAACGTGACCGTAAGTGAGGGCTAAGTTTGCTAGTGACTTCCCTAGTTAGCATCGAATTTTGTAAATATCCTTTGCCGTCGACGTTCTGCAAAATACATACTATATTTTGTAACTTAATCGCGAATGAATTTAATTCCTGAGCGGTTTGACCCGGGCACGGAAGGCGTTTCAGTTCCTCTAACGCACGATCGATAATTACTTCCGGGCGGCCGAAACACTGCTCCAATGTTCGCATAATATCTGCCGGATCCTTTGCGGTAAACAGCAGTGCTGATACTACTTCCCTAGCCTCACCACGTAGACAATTTCTTAACCTATATTTTTCGTATTTGTGAATCCATATAAACGCGTGGATTCTTTCATCGCGGCTTTGAAAGATAACCATTCCGCGGCCGAACCGTTGAAAATAGGCAAGTCCTGCGTCTGCTTCGCGGCGGCGGGCCTGACTCTAATTATGTTTTCTAGAGCTTCCGCTAGTCGATCTATACCCCTCTCTTTCCCTCGCGGAGTAAGCGACCTATCTCTATCCCTATCTCCCTCTAGCCTACGCTGTGGCGCTGGCGTCCTATGTACACCTACATCTACGTAATCTACGATCCGCGTGGCGATGTGGCGGTGGCGATCTATGTATACCTACATCCCTACACGGCGACGGTGATCTACGATCCGCGTGGCGATGTGGCGATCTATGTATAGGCGATAGAGTGCGGCGTTGGACGCGCGACGGCGACGTAACCCGTACACGACGATCCACCTGGTTCATTTCTACGGTGACTCCACTATCTCTCTGTATCGTTTCTACGCGACGTGGTTGAACCTCATCCGCTACCGTCCTCCCCTGGGCATCTTCAGCGTGGTCGTAACCGGTTTCCCTATTCGGTAGAGCCTGCTCTATCTCGATGCGGGGCGCGGGCTGAGACGGGCGGTAGGGCGGCTCCCCCTGCACAGTCTCTACGTTCTCTAACCTATCAACGCGTACCCTATTTTCAACTAACTCGTCTTCGTTAATACTTTCCCTATCTGTTTCTTCTTGCAGTTGAGCGACGTCCCTAGCGTATTTCTTCTTGATAAGATCTTCTTCGAGTTACAATTGCTTCCTTCTAATTGCAGCTAGTTCCTCCGCGACGTTATATTCAATTTGCTTTAATTTTGCTATCGCGCTAACTGTCGACCGGGCTGAACGAACTGATCGGACCGACGGGGCGCGGGGCGCGGGTCTATGTACGTCTGCTACTGGCGCGACGGTACGTACTATCGAACTAGTTTCTGTAGTCGGAAGATCTTCTATAATCGCGGCAAGCGTCTCTGTGCGCGGCGCGGATGTGCTAACCTCTCCCAAACGATCGGTCGTAGACACGGACATAGCGGGGCGCGGCGGCTGGGGCGCGGGCGCGGGCGTAGATGCGGGCGCGAGCGGGGCCTGGGGCGCGGCGGAGGGCGCTTGTGCCAACGCGAGATAATCGGACGGGGACGCGGGTGCTTCTTTGAATATCCGCATTCCTACCGGCGTTTCGTCGTCGTTCCGTGTCTTCTGGCTTCGTGTTTTCCTCATGACGTCCCTCGTTGCGACTTCCGATCGTCTTCAAAAAGACGTACGTATCGTCTTCAAAAGACGCACGTATTGGATGTCGCTCCCGCCACAAGGGCGTTACCAGATGGTCACAGTTTGGCACCGTTAAGGAGCAACCACCTGGCCGCGTAAACGCGGTTTAAGAAACAAGAAATTGTCTGGAAACAGACAATATGACGTATATGACGTAGGCTTAATAAGAAACAGGGAAGAAATTAGTACCGACAATCTTCTCTCTTCGTCGACGAACTTCTTTTTCTGTTCTGTTTTGTTACTGTAGCTAGTGGACTGTATTTACTTACTGACTGACTGATCTGAGGTTAACTATGCTAGGGGACTGCGTGAAGAAAAGATGGTACTCTTGACTATACTGTATTAAACTATTTACAATAATTCGGCACTATTAAACTATATAATATGTACAGAGAGAGGTCTTCAATTGTGGAGTCTTGATTTTCTGTCTTGAGTCTTCTTTGTAGTCTCCTCGAGTGCCGCTTCAGAAATGAACACCTCACAGACCAAAACGCCCTTCTTATATCTCGCAAGAGAGCGTTTCAGTCTGTGAGTAGTGCCGCGCGACGATGCTGCACGCCCATTGGTCGTCGCTCGGCCCCGGTGCGCGGGGTGTGCGGGGCGCAACGGGGTATGAAGGGGCGACGGGGCGGCGGGTCTCTAGCTGTCCGCAACACTCATGATATAAATTAGTACTTTATATGTGATACGTTAACAGACAGACAGACAGACAGACAATTCTAAAAACGGTAGAAATGTATTTAATTACTTATTTTTAGTATCTCTCAATCACTTTTATTACAAAAATATAAAATGTACAGACGTCTGCTATTTACATTTTTATTATATGTATAGAAGACGATGTAATTTCCTAATGATGTTTTGTATAATAGCTATATGTTACGTAGTTCCCGATATATCGAAGTGCTGAAGTGTTTGTACAGTAGAGCTACGATGGCTATCCGAGTACAGAACCAGAGTACGAAACCTATCCAATTGCAGAGAGGTGTAAGACAGGGTGATGTTATATCCCCGAAACTCTTCACCGCTGCATTGGAAGACGTTTTCAAGCTTCTGGACTGGAAAGGATACGGTATTAACATCAATGGCGAGTACATCACTCACCTTCGATTTGCCGACGATATAGTCCTTATGGCAGAATCGCTGGAGGACCTAAGCACTATGCTCAATGACCTCAATAGTGTCTCCCAACGGATAGGTCTTAAGATGAACATGGACAACACAAGGATTATGTTTAATGTCCATGTCACACCTATGCCGGTAGTTGTTGGAAGCACTAAGCTCGAATTTGTTGACGAGTATGTTTACCTGGGACAAATAGTCCGACTAGGTAAGTCCATCTTCGACCGAGAGGTCAATCGACGGATTCAACTCGGCTGGGCAGCGTTCGGGAAGCTACGACACATCTTCTCGTCAGACATACCTCAAAACCTTAAAACGAAATTGTACAACCAGTGCGTGTTTCCAGTGATGACTTACGGAACTGAGACGTGGTCCTTCACTGCTGACCGTATGAGGAAGCTCAAGGTCGCTCAGCGAGCTATGGAGAGGGCTATGCTCGGAGTTTCTCTGCGTGATAAACGTAGGAATAAGGATATCCGCAGTAGAACCAGAGTAACCGACATAGCCCAACAGATTAGTAAGGTGAAGTGGCAGTGGGCCGGCCATATAGCTCGAAGAACCGACAACCGATGGGGAAGAAAGGTTCTTGAGTGGCAGCCTCATACCGGTAGGCGAAGTATAGGGCGTCCCCCCACGAGATGGAGTGACGACCTGGTAGGACATGCAGGAAGTCTATGGATGCAGGTGGCTCAGGACCGTGCTTTGTGGCATTCTTTGGGGGAGGCCTATGTTCAGCAGTGGACTTGTGAAGGGCTGTAATGATGATGACATAGTTCCCGTTAAGTGCGTTATCAGAGTCAGTATTCAAACGTAAAGAAATAACTTTTTCCAAAAAACTTGAACATAAAAAAAAAATTTAATTTAAATAAATAATTTGCAAATTGTATGTGGTTTTATTATTTCTGCATTATCCGGAGAATAAGAGGATTGTGAAAGACCCACCTTCACGGATGCTCGTCTCAGTTAGAGGTAACAAAACCACATACAATTTGCAAATTATTTTTTTAATTGAAATAATTTTTTTAATGTTAAATTTTTTCGAAAAAAGTTTTTCCCTTACGTATTCTATGATTGGCACACTTTCATTGGTGATTGGTAAATGATAGCCACATTGCATTGCATTGGAATGGAGACGGGATCATATATGAATTGAAAACACACTTTGTTTTTTAATTCGTTTGCCCAGTAAACAAAGCATTTGGCTGCTCCATCAATCACCTAGATCGTCTAATCCTTTAAAAAAACCCAACATGTGCGTAAAACAGAAAACGGTTTTTAGGATCTGGTTGTGTTGTGGTTGTTGCTGTTTGAGCATTATACAAATTATATAATTATATATTTTATATTACAAATATAATAATATACAAATTGTATACTGTTTGAGCCCGTGAGAGCTTGTCGGCAGTTTCATTGCCTACAATACCCGCATGACCCGGAACCCATCTTAAAACTACCTTGTTATTACCTCCCAAGGCATTTAGGCGGTTCACGCAGTCTCCAACTAGCTTCGAGTTCACCAAGTTTGGTCTCAGCGCTAGCAGTGCTGCTTGACTATCAGAGTTAATATAGATTATATGGTTACCGTAGTGTTTTTCCAGATTGATTTCCATACACTGAAGTATGGCGAAAATTTCTGCCTGGAAGATAGACATTAATCTACCCAAATTCACACTAAGTTTGAATTTGGGTCTCTCCCCATAAATTCCAAAGCCTACGTTTAGGCCCATTTTTGACCCATCGGTATACCATATAAGGCTACCGACCTCACTGATGTCCTGTCCATTTAGCCAGTCTTCTCTGGAGGGTAGTTCCACTGTGTACTTTTTGTTGAAAGTATATAGTGGACCTATGATGTCTGAGACCATGCATAAGACCGGTGTTTTCTTGATTGAGTCGAGCATAGATCTCAATCTATAGAAAACCGCCCTGAGCGTTAATACTGCACAAGCTAGCGTTCGCCTCCTTATCTAAATAAAGATCAAGGGGCGTTAGGCCCAGAATTGCATTAAGAGCTGCTCCAGGCGATGATCGCATCGCTCCAGTAGCTATTAAGTAGGCAGTCCTTTGCAGACTATTTGGTCTGTCCGCAATCTTTTTTTTTATAGGATAAGGGTGACAAACGAGCACACAGTCCACCTGATGGTAAGTGGTTGCTGCGGCCCATAGACATCTACATCTATCCTCGTTTGCGAATCAAAATGCAGATGCGTTGTCACCCGTGAGGACTAAGATGGAATGCCTCATTTCCAGTAAAATGGGCCTTCGGCCACCTGCACTCACCAAGCGAAACGCAGAGGTAAACCTCTACTTCACGCTGGTATTCTGTGAGGTCGTGGTACCACCCCGGTTCGAGCCGGCCCATCCGTGCGACAGCAAAAGCTGCCGCGTGGCTCTACCACTGTTAAAAAGTCGTCAAGTCGTCTTTTGGTTGGCCTTATTACACCAGACAGTGGCGGCGTAGGTAAGAGTCGGCCTCACTATACTGCTGTACAGCCATTGGATCATACTGGGACGCAAGCCCCAGTTGTTCCCGACCATGCGACCGCACGTGCTTAAAGCAATTTTTGCCTTATGACATACTGTTACGGCCCCCAGCTGCCCCTGCAAAGATCGCCTTGGCTAGGGCCCATAGCAGCCTCCTCGACGGACAGCCGAGGGTTCGGGCCCAAATGGCCTATGGAGAAATGTCCTATCATACTACACAATAGAGATAAGGCTAGGTAAATAAATAGTACGTACCTGGATCCGAAGCTAAGACCGCACCAAGGCTCGGTCAGGTCGTAAGTAGGTGTAGTGCATGTTAAGTGGTGTTTAGTGGTGTGTATATTTATGTGACCTGGCCCAGCTGAGGTGACCGTCAGCGGCCTGGTCCCATGCTGCCCCACAATGCTGCATCACTCCAGCAGGCGTCACCAAGTGACAACTTCTTTCTTCATGTCACTATTTCAGTCTATCAACTTTATTGTACATTTAACTAACGTCAACTTAACTAATTCAACGTTCATTGTAGAATCAAACTCGTGATACCCGACACAAGTAACGAACAGTAGAACAAAGTTCAACATTCAATCTTCCGGATTCATTTATCACCAAATTACAAATAGGGAACGAATGCGGCCTCTTCACGAGCCACAAGGTTCAGCGTTACAAACAACAACTAAACTTCTTCGTTCGATATTAAATACTACGCCGCAATAAGAATTCAAAATCAACCTAGCTGACAAGCAAACTAGCTACAGAGTCAACACACAAAAGGCTCTTAACGCAACGGTACAATTAAACAATGATTTCCAAAAACAATCGTCCCGGCGTCTAATTTTCTAGACTCCACAACTCCTCGTCGTTGCATACATTTCAAGTCAGCGCTATTGGATGGCGTTTCAAAATGACCATATTTGGGCCTAAACACATACATTGCTAAGGTGAGAGTTCCACGTTAGTTTATGGTCGATTGTTACGCTCAAGTACTTAACTTCAGTGGAGAATGGTAGGATAGTCTTAGTCCCACATGTATCGGATATGTAGTTTTAACCCTTTCGCCCCGTGCACTACATATAGGTCACTGCTATTGTCTTACTATTGTGTTTGAAAACCGGACAGTGAACGTGTTAAGTAGCATTAATTAATGTATCGCACATTATTGGTCTTAAGATTTAAATAAAGTCTTTTCAAAAACGTCAATTTCACGCAGCCGGTAGGATTTCGTGCATACACCTTGCACGTATAAAGTTCTTGTATAGCAATTTACAGTGCCGTTTTACTCTTACACGGATGCCACGAATCGAAATAAATTTGTCGAATTCGAACCAGGACATCTCAAGAAGGAATACTTCCTAGCCCCAGCAGCATGATGACTTCGAGTGCACTGTGCGTGAACCTCTTCTCGTCCATCTCTGTTTCAATCTATTTTTGCTTGCTGGAAAATTTAATTTGTTTTATTGTTATTCGATTTTTCTTAAATCAAACAAAGTAAATTGTACAAGCGTCGGCAATTTATTTTATGTCATTAAGCTTAATAAATATTGGGAATACATTTTTAATTAAGAGAATTTATAAAATTGTGTTAATAATTAAGTTAATGCAAATTACTAATTTAACAAATAAATAATCCAAAATAAATATAAAAGTATAAATTATATAAATTTTTATGATAATATTTAATAAAAATGGAACAATTACGTATAATAAATAAAGATTTACTTTGTCTAATACGTAAGTTTGAAAGAGAGGAAGGACTATTAAATTTATTTATTAAGTACGTACAGTACATATACAGGTCTTTCACACAGCACAACACAAACACTCACGCCTGTCCCCCAGGAGGGTAGGCAGAAACTATGAACTTCCATTTGACACGATCCTGACACACCTCCCTCGCCACCTTTATATCCATCTATCTACGCATACACGCTCGTCGGTTAAGGGTACTTCTAATCTGGCCCATTTTCAATATATTGCCAATTTGGTCGATAAACTTTCGTCTAGGGCGTCCCTTCCCGACTCCGCCGTTCACTTAACACAGATAATTTTGCTTTGTCACTATTTCCTCGTTCATTCTTTCTACATGACCAAACCACCCAAGCATTCCTTTCTTAATCCTGGTTACAAAGTCATCTTGCAAACCATATTTTTCTCTTATCACTCTATTTCTCACTCTTTCATAGAGCCTAGCATACTCCTTAATAACCGCATTTCTACAGCATTTATTCTACTCTCATGCTTCTTCTACCAGACCCAACTTTCACTACCACACATTAAAGTAGAGACTAACACAGCATTATGAATTGCCATACGTATCTTTTTTGACACATTCTGACTCCTCATAATAGCGTGTAGAGCCCCATTCACTCTATTTCCTGCGTTCACTCGTCGTTCTATATCCTTATCATATCTACCATCCCTGCTAAATAAACATCCCAAATATACAAACTCATCCACTTGCTCAATCAACTCCCCTTCTATTGTAATTTCACATAACGTTTTACTTTCTTCTCTTTCAAAAACCATCACTTTCGTCTTACTTGCGTTCACTTTCATACCCTTTTCTTTTAATGACCACTTCATTAAAGTAACCATCATTTGCAACTCAGCCGCCGACGATGCAAAAATGACTTGATCACCGGCGTACAAAAGGCATTTGACTGTTAACTCACCCATTATCAACCCACATTCTTCAACTTTCAAAGTTTGCAAACAACTGTCCGTAAATAGGTTAAACAGCCACGGGGAAGCTACACAACTCTGTCTGACACCTTTTTGAATGCCAAACCAGTCCGAGTAGACCCCGTTGATCCTGACACAAGCACTAGAGTCCCTATAAAGAGACCTTAATGCCTGTATCACACCGGCGCTCAACCCAAATGAGTTCAGTGTTTGCCATAACACATTCCTGTCCACTCCGTCGTAAGCGCACCCTCGCCTGGCAGCAGCAGTGAGCACCCCCGCCTGGTAACAGTAAATACCAAACGCCTTTGAGTGCCACAGGAATGTTAAGCACAATCCCGGAGAGGAATGCCGAGCCTGGTGGCCTGACAGAAAATGCCAAGCATGTGGCCTGACATGAAAAAATGCCAAGCCCTTGCTTGACTGCAGCCTTGCTTGAGTGCCTTCAATAAGCACTTGCGCCTGGCTGCAGTGCGTACCCCATGCAAGCAGTCGGACCTGGCCGCAATCCCGATTTCTTTCTTTCGGCAGCTATCCAGTTTCCACAGAACCGGTCCTGCCTCAGCCCTGATGGGCCTACTACGCTGACCTGGTCTTCGGTTTCCTTGCCTGGTCCAGCTTCAGCCTTGGTGGGCCTACTACTTCGACCTGGCTTCCCTCGGCTGGTTCCTAGATTGTGCTCCGAAGGTCCAATTGAAAAGGGGGTCATAGCTTACCGCTCCCGATATAGATCCCTCATTTGAAAGGATCCAATCAAACTGGGATTAGTCTGTCATAGACGTTCTACCCAGAAACTCTTGTCACACCACGTTGGGTTCGGGCGGTCAACGAGGTGGATGTGAACCCGTGAAGGAGAGCGTCTGCCGCCCCTTTCTCAAAAGTAAAGGTCAAACGACGAAGATTACGGGTCCTCTTGAAGTGGTCCCAGTCTAGTCGTCCCATTTAAATCTTGTGGACTGTATACTTAGGTGGTGGAAGATCCTTTAGGAATGAAACTGCATTTATCTTCAAAATATCTCCATAAGAGAGCAATTAATTACTTTCCCTATTCGTATCACTTCCCTATGTGTTTGTTGATTTTAAATATATACTGGTAGCTGGTCCCGAACAAATTGCATACGTTGACTGCTTCTGCGAGTGCTGGAAGCACTGCAGGTTTCAGACCTCGGGGCACTCTCCATTGCCCGGACTTTCCTCACGGCTTACTACTATGGGCCGGTCCTGGGTGCATTCTCGGCATTAATCAAAAATGCAACAGTCGCGGGTTCTATTCCCGGGTCGCTGCATAATGGTGTAAAATTTATGTAAGGTAAAAATGTCTTTGTTGGTCGGTCTGTGACATTGTGGGTTGTTACCCAACTCCCTAATCTATATTGGGAGGAGTTCTCTTGGTAGAGGTCACCCTTCCGGGGGGCGGGTATAGTTGTTCAAATGGGGGTATAGGCCGTTGTCAGCGCGGTTAAACATACCACGCGACAGCCGGACCACAAACTCTTCAATGGTTTCTTTCTTGAGCTTGGCCACTATGACGTCATTCCGGACGAAGCGACTTGCGCCGACAATGGTCCTTAGTGCTAAGTTCTGTTGGGCCTGCAGTCGCCGCTTCTGCCGATCGCTCAGAAGCGCGTACCACGCCGGAACAGCATAAGTGATTACGGGTCTTATGTACATCTTGTATAGCTTGGTTTTCGTTTTTATGAGGTAATAGACAGTTTAATTCCTAGAGCCCGTAGTGCCAAACTTAATAGGAATCATTCCAGGTATGTTTACCCGGAATGGTACTCATCCGATTTAATACGCGATATAAATCGAAAGTGGAGGTATCATAAACTGTATAAAATGACGGGTGCGCAATGTGATTACGAAGCGTTTTCTCGGTATCGATCTCAGATAAAATATAAGTTAAAAGTCAATTATGAAGCCTATCAGGAGAAATTACAGCTGAATTTTAAGGACGATCCGAAATCTTTTTGGAATTACGTAAGATGTAAGCAGTCTAGACGTAACAAACCTCGAGTAACAAAAAACGGTCTAGAGGTAAGTGAGTCATCGAGTGCGCAATGTTTCGCGTCTTATTTCCAAACTGTGTATAGCGAGATGCGGCCGGCGCTGGACCCGGAGGCGGCGGAGCGTGCGGCGAGCGCGCGTGCTGGCGCAGCTCGTGTGCACGTCGGCCAGCTGAGCGTGCGCGACATCCGCACCGCTCTCGCACGCCTCAAGCCTAAGCGCTCTGTAGGCCCTGACGGTATACCACCTTACATAGTCAAAGACTGTCGCTTTGTTTTTGAAAAGCCTCTGCTTCACGTTTTTAACCTGTGTCTCCGAGAAGGCTACTATCCCGAAGAATGGAAATTGACAAGAGTAATACCCGTGCCTAAAGGAGGTTCGAATTCAGATGTGAGCGGATACCGACCTGTGGCGGTGCTGTCTGCGTTCGCCAAGGTATTTGAATCCGCATTACAAAAATGTATTTATACGCAGGTCAGTTCGCAGCTGACCGACGTTCAGCATGGGTTTCGGCCAAGTAGAAGTACAGCGAGTAACTTGTTGTCATTTATGACATACCTGACGCCAGTTATCGACGCTGGGGGGCAGGTGGATGCCGCTTACTTCGACTTTCGGAAAGCTTTTGATACCGTGGATAACGACATCCTTTTAGAGAAATTTGCGGCGGTGGGTTTCACACCGCAACTTTTAAAATTTTTCGCGAGTTACCTTGGTGAACGCCGGCAGTACGTCGCGTTCGCGGGGTATGAATCCGAACCTTACTTCACATTTTCGGGTGTGAGCCAGGGGAGTAATTTGGGCCCCTTAGAGTTCATATTATTGATAAATGATCTCCCAGAAGTCATTAAGGTCTCGAAATGTCTCCTATTTGCAGACGACTTAAAACTGTTTTTGTCGATAGCGGACGTTTCGGATTGTGAGCAGCTTCAGCGAGATATAGATAGGGTCGTGCAGTGGAGTGCAATTAATAAGTTATATTTTAACACGTCGAAGTGTGAGGTAATAAGTTACGGGCGTAGACAGGCGCCGCTGCAATACCGGTACGAGGTTGACGGAACGGTAATGCCGCGCGTTACTTTCGTACATGACTTAGGTGTGCAGATGGTGGCGGAGTTGACGTTTCGTAAGCACATTGAAGATACCTGCGGTAAGGCATTCCGAAACTTAGGTTTTATCCTAAGGAATTGCAGGGATTTTCTTAGTACGGCGATTATTAAAGTTTTATACAATGCTTTTGTTCGCAGCCGGCTGGAAACGAGTGCAATTATTTGGAATTCCCATGAAGATAAATATATCAACATGGTGGAAAAAATTCAAAATAAATTCACGCGGTTCCTTTATTTAAAGGAGTACGGCGTCTATCCTTTCTACCCGCTGATGTACCCGAGCTTGTTCGTGATCGGCATGGTTGGGTACAGCCAGCTTGGTGTGAGGCGTGACGTCGCACTCTGCAAGTACGTGTGGCGTGTCTTGCGTGGCCAGCTACACCATCCTGAGGTACTGGAGGCGTTGCAGCTGTTTGTGCCTGATAAGGCGATGGTTAGGCGTCGCCCACACCCCACCTTTAAGGTGCCGCACGCGAGGACAAATCTGCTCAGGTTTGCACCTATGTCACGGGCTTTAAAGTTATTGAATATTATTTCCGAAGAAACGGATATTTTTCACTGCAGCCTGGCAAAGTTCACAGAAGCGGCGCACAGGGTCTGTGAGATTTTTTCATAATTTTTTTTTTCTATTTATATTTTTATTTCTTAATTATAATAGTATTAAGCATATATTTTATGTCAGTTATATTTATCATTTATTATTTGGTTTGTGTACAGCATCGTCTTGGTTTTGTGCTGTTATGATGCTGTTACTGTTTTTGTAATAAATAAATAAAATAAAAATAGGTAGCTTGGATGCAAAGACGGGACGGAGCGCTGTTCGCGCACCTCTTGCGTTGCGGACGACGAGATCGACGTGCGCGTTCATGCGCAGCTTCCTGTCGATCCGGCATCCAAGATACGTCACGGCCTTTTCGTACTTGATGGCCTGGCCTCTGAGCGTCAGTGGCGGTGGTAGGTTTCTGAAGTGGCGAGTGAGCAGAGCGGTCGTCTTACCAACGTTGATGGCCATCCTCCACTCATCCAGCCATGGTGGCTGCAGGTCCAACAGCCTTTGCATCCTGGCAGTTGCGATGTGGGCTCTTCTGGACGAGGTGAAGTAGGCGTTATCGTCCACATATAGCGCCAGCTCCACGTCGTCCTCCCACTCGCGCAGATGTCCTGCCAATGTTGGAATGTTGTTGGTGTAAGCCGCGTACAGTATTGGAGACAGACAGCTGCCCTGTGGTACGCCGGCTCTGATGGGTCTTGCTGCGGACATGGCGTCCTCTACACAGACGTAGAACTTCCTGTCAGCCAATGTCAGGAATGACGCTACTAGCCGCAACATAGCAGTAGGGATACTAGTCTGATCTTCTAGCTTGTAGAGTAATCCAGAATGCCACACTCTGTCGAACGTCTTCTCTATATCGAGAATGACGCCCAACGATGTGCGGCTGCGATTGTGCTAGGGTGCAAGGTAGTGCAGCGCTCTGGTCAGCTGTGTTGCTGTTGAGTGATCCCTCCTGAACCCATGCTGCTCCGCCCGAAGTTGTATGCACGGGCGGAGGCGACTTAGCACTATTCTTTCAAGCAGTTTAGCTATGTGCGGTAGCAGCGTAATCGATCTGTAGCTGACAGCTCTACCTCAGACAGGGTTTCTTTTTTTTATAGAAGAGCAGAGCGGAGAGCATGCGGCTCACCTGATGGTAAATGACTACCGTCGCCCATGAACAAATGCAACACCAGGGGAACCAAGGTGCGTTGCCGACCTTTTAAAAATAAGTAGGCTCTTTTCTTGAAGGTCTCTAAGTCGTATCGGTCCGGAAAAATCGCTGATGGTAATCGATTCCACAAGGAATTTGTGCGAGGAAGAAAACATTTTCTAAGTCAAACAAAAAACAGTGGTAGAGCCACGCGGCAGCTTTCGCTGTGGCACGGATGGGCCGGCTCGAACCGGGGTGGTACCACGACCTCACAGAAAACTAGTGTGATGTAGAGGTGTACTTCTGCATTTCGATTGGTGAGTGCAGGTGGCCGGAGGCCCTTTTTACTGGAAATGAGGCATTCCATCTTGGTCCTCACGGGTGGCGTCGCATCTACATTTTGATTTGTAATAGAGGATAAATGTAGATGTCTATGGGCCGCAGCAACCACTTACCATCAGGTGGACTGTGTGCTCGTTTGTCACCCTTATCATATAAAAAAAAAGTCGCACAGTGGTGGACCGCCAATCATCCAGATGGTGTGGATGGTATCGGGAGTTCTGCCGCGATGTGCGTTCGTGAAATTTTGGCGGCTGGGATTAATCTGAACTATTCCTCAGAGCACTCCCCGTGGTAAATGCGAAAGAAAATGCAAAGGGATGCAACATCTCTTCGCAGTGCCAATGAATCGAGCCGATCGGAAAGGACTCGGTTGTCGATGATTCGAGCCGCTCTGTGCTGGATGCGGTCAAGTAGAAGGAGCTGGCACTGGGGAGCCCCTACCCAGAGATGGCAACAGTATTACACGATGACCTTGCCGATCTTCCAGTCCTCCGGGAAATGGGATGTTCGCAGTATTCCATTCACGACTGATCTCTACTAGTGTTCTGTTGGGCAGCTGTCGAAGTGCAGAGTTGGTAATCCCGTCTTGCCCCGGCACCTTCCTCAGTTGCAGGCGGGTTACTGTCCTCCGCAATTCAGCAAGGGAGATGTACCACTCTCCTGCAAGCCGTGGCGCGGGCAACGAGAGAAACTCCTGTACGTGGCTCTCCTTCCGGGCATGAAGATTCATGAACTCCGCACTTGTTGGGTTCGGCATAAATTGCTCCCCGAAGTGCTGTACTAGGATATCCGATCTACCCTTGGCATCATAACAGCGTTCGCCCGCATTGTTGGTCCACCCTCCACCTTCCATGTCTCCACCAACCTTACGGTTATACTGGCCGAATCTCAAGAGATGCACGCGGTACTTGCTCAGGGCTCTTTCCCGCGTGCACTTTCTTGACTCTCTACAAATTATTTACTCTATTCCTTGTCCCACATTGTCACTCTCCCTTTCTGGGCTGGACGAACACACAACGCCTTCGGTTCCGGGCATACTTCTTCGTTGTTTTTCCATGGCAGTTCTCCACGCATGCCAACCATGCGCAAACTCCCGCAGCTGGCCAAAACTCTCCTTACTGTCCACGAGGTCCGGGTTGTAAACCGGACCCACCCTTACCATACCGTACCATTCCGTCCATCATCTTACATCTCAGGTCATCATACAACTCGCACTCCCACAACACGTGACGCCTATCCTCATAGGCAGCATATCAATCACACATACCAGATTCAACCAATTTCATATCATGCAGTCTCTTTCGAAAACATCCATGCCCACTGAGATCTGCGAGACTTGATAATCCGGCACGACCCAATTCGCATTGAGCCGCGCCGACACGTCCGCAAAGAAGCAGAATAACTCCCTTCCATTCGTCTCATTCTTCCATCTCTCTTGCCATACATTCATGACATCCACCCAAATCACGCGCTTACGCCTGCTAAACTCCCCATTTCTCGTTTCCGTACGCGCAAGATCAATCCTACCAGCACGCGTCACCTCCAGGTCAGCCGGAAGGACGCCGGCTAACACCGGAAGCACCGCAGTGCTGATCGTCCTGTAACTCTTAGTCAACAAAACAAGTGAGGACCTCTGTGATCTGAGCAGTGACGTACGCACCGTATAATTCACTACCCGATTGACCCAGTCAGCCGCTGCATAAGTTACTATAGGAACATGTGTTCCGTCATACAAAACGCGAAGGGCCAGGTAACGAATGCCCCAGGAGGATGCCGACACTCGCGACATCTTAGCGTCTCCGAAGCATCTGCCGGCCCTATCTCCCATGTCCCTCACATGCTTAATAAAAGACTGACTATTATCTAGCGTAACGCCCAATAGTTTAGTCGACTCTGCGCTTTTTATTGAGTCACTTCCCATCCTTATTACAGGTGGTCGCAAGAATTTGCCCTTGAGAGTCATTGTACATAACTTTGCGGTGGAAAATGAGAGACGGTTCCGTTCCCCCCAGGACTCAACCAGCTCCAGCGCAGACTTGGCCGTTGCCTCTATATCAGGCCTAGAGTTGGCCTCAATCAAGTGCGTTACGTCATCTGCATACGTAATCTTCTTCGCATTGGCGGGGAATGGCAGCCTCAACAAATCATCCAGCAGTAAATTCCATAGGGTCGGTCCTAAGACCGATCCCTGCGGGCAGCCCATGGTCGAGCGTTTCCATTCTACACATTCGCCGACAAAGATGCCCACCCGTCTGTTGGTAAAGTAATCTACCAACATTCAATAGATGTTGGGTGAGATCCCGCCCTGTTGGGCCTTCAATAGTATCATCGGTCACCATGCATTGTCAAATTCCCCCGATATATCTAAAAAGATGGCCTGTACATACTTGCGCTGCGACTCGGTCGCAGTACGAAGCATGTCTTGCAGCGCCGTGACAGTGGACCGGCCTGGCGAAAACCCGTGCTGGTAGTTTGATATGCCCCTCATTAAGCTCAGGGTACATCTGTGCAAATCCCGTTCCAATATTTTCCCAAGAATGGGAAGGAGCGTAATCGGGCGATATACCTTGGGGTCAATCAATGACCTGCCATTTCCTTTCGGAATCACTACCAGCCCTCCATTCTTCCATACATCCGGGAAAACTCCCTCTTCCACACACTTGAACGTGGCGTGCACGTGGCGGTCAAAGTTGGGATTCGATTTTGACAGGTCGTTCGAGTCCCTTCTAGAACCTTCGGTGGCTACTCGCCGCCAGGGGGCGACAGTGTGCGTTTCTGGCAACGGCAAGGTTTGTGCTATCTGTGCCTGGCGGTGCAGATGTGGTGACTGTTGCGCCGCGCGCCGCTGGGTGGCGCTAGGTGTGACTGTCCGCGCCCTAGCGACACCTGTAAAAGCTAAGTTAGACTATTTTCTGTGACAGTGACACTTTATTTCTAGTTTAGTTTATATTTTATTGGTTTAAATGGCGCCACAATAGCTGAAAAGTCAGCGACATCTTGTATTTAGGCCTGTGACAGTGACACTTATAGTTTTAAGTTGCTTTATATCTCTCTTTTTTTTCTAATTTTGCGCTTTGATCCGAGTGAGTCCCGCTAGAGGGCGCTGGTGTGATTTTCCCATACATCTACATCTAGCGGCCACTTGGGACACTAAAAAATTTTTTCGTACTTGAAAATTTTTAGAACCTTCCATACATACGTGAACCATTGGGAATGCCCTTCCGGCGGTTTAAATTTTGAAGTTGGAAAGTTTTAATAATTTTTATATTTTTGAATTTTTGGATTTGAATATTTGTGTATAGATACGGGAGAGTATAACTAGACATTAGTGGTAATAAGGGACAAACCCCCCCCCCCCCTATTTCTTCCGAGAAAATACGTGGCGCGCACGCCGCCCGGGGGTGCTTCGGCGAAGCCTGCAGGACCTAGCATGCCAAACCCAAAGGGTGGTTCGAGCATTACGGCCGAAAAACGGCCGCTAACATCTCCGAACCAGCAGCAGCCTATGACGCAGCGCCAGAAGGTCGAAAAATAAAAATAAAAAGAAGGAAGCAGGGACTGCGGCCCCAATCGCAGCCACTGCAGAACGAATTAGGCCAGTGCTTGAGGAGGACCTGGACATCATGGAGGAGGACTTTGATGCTTCCAAGGCTACGCCCTTGCAAATAATAGAACACACAAGAGCGGCTGTAAACACGATCATGGGTATCGTCTCTGGTCCGGGATCAAAACTGAACAAAATGGAAATAAACATAGTTTCGGTGACCGGGCAGGACATGATCGCAAAGGTGGCGGCGATGCAATTCCATGTGATGGAGGCTCAGCTTGCGCTTGGCAGAGCTGAGCGGGACAAGTGACAGGGACCACTCCCCAGCCGCTGGTCTAATATTTGCGGCAGCATTAAGGATGCTAAAGAGCGTTACCGCCATGCCAATTCCGGAGAAGTCTGGTCCGGTCCTCACATTTTACAAAGCTGAGGAGCAAGAGCAACTTAAAACGGCAGACGACACCAAAGCAGAATTAAAGAAGGCAATTAAGCCTTCGGAAATCAACATACAGGTCTCTAAGCTGAGGAAGTTAGGAAATGCTGGGGTAGTGGTCCAGAGCACGTTCAAGGAGTCATCACAAAAACTGAGAACTGCGGCACCACCTATACTGAGGGTTGCAGAGCCTAGACAGCGCCAACCATTAGTTGCGTTGCGTGGCTTCGAAGACGATGTGAAATCAGAGGAAATCCTGCCGGCCCTTCACGACCAGAACTTTGGCGAAGACGAAAAGTGGACCCTGGAGGACCACGGTGGTGCTACAGTGCAGCCCTGCGCTGCGGGATGTGCTGACTGCCAGGTACAGACTATACATAGGGTGGGACGTAGTAGAGCCGTGTGATTTCATAGACGTCACCTGCTGCCAACGATGCCAGCAATACGGGCACCCTGCTAAGTATTGCAGGGCAAAGGAAGAAAGGCAAAGGTGGTAGATGTGGAGAAGACGGTCACAGTCGAGAGGCCTGCAAGTCAACCGAGACTTGCTGTGCTACTTGCTGCAGGTTTGCAGAGCCGGGCGCAAGGAACCATGCCACGATGGCGAAGACGTGCCCCGCTAGGGTATGCACAGAGGAGAGAGCGGTCAATACTACACAATATGGCGGTTAAAAATTATTTAACAATAGGACAGCTCGATTTGGGGCGCAGCGAGATGGCCACCAAGGAGCTTCCAACACTTGCAAGGGACCTGAACTTGGATATTTTCCTAGTCCATGAACAGTGGCTGCAGGTGCAGAAAGTAATACAGTTCGGCGATGTACCGCAGGCCCGTATAAAGGTCTGCAACGTTAATATAGATGTTGCTGGATTGCTCCACCTAAGTAATCCCTATTGTTTAGTGTGCCATGTGGAGAAGTACGGTCTCTACGTCGTCTCAGCATATTTTAAATATAGCCACAATATCGACCATCACCTGCAACATCTAGAGACCGTACTTGACCAGTTGAAAGGCAAGCGCGTTGTAATTGGAGTATATTGCAACGCGCACTCGCCACTCTGGTTCAGTGAGGCTGAACAGATTATAGGTAGGGGTCATGAAGCCACTTACCGTCGAAGTGCTATGGAGGACTTCATAACGTCGCGGGGATTGGTGGTAGCTAACGTGGAAGGCCAACCGAGCACCTTTTCGGGTGCAATGGGTGAGTCGAACATAGATCTCACTCTTTCCTCCAGAAGACTCCCGATCACAGGGTGGCGAGTCCTGGATTGCGTCAGCTCGAGTGATCATCGGCTCATAACATACAAAGTTGGAGGATTACCACATACGAGGCTCCCGGGGCCGGTAGAGGTGCCTGCCCGTTTTTGGGACTGGGTGGTGAATTGGGGCTTCTTTCGTGGAACTATTCATGTACAAATGGGTGCATTGAAAGTAAGGCAGCCGGCTGACCGTCTTTGTGCGCAGTTCACGGACATTGTGGTTCGATCTGCGGAAGAGGTTCTGGAGAGTGCGCGCCCTAGACGGGAGGTCAGCTACGAGTGGTGAATGCCTAAACTTGACAGAATGAGGAAAAAAGTATGTAATGTGAGAAGGGCATGGCAAAAGACTAAAAGAAAGGGAGGCAGGTCTGAGGAATTAGCCATGGAACGATTCCATAGTGTGAGAGCGTGATATAGATAGTTGATGGGGGATACGGAGCTGGCCCATTTTAGAAAATTTTCGGAGATGGGAAATGCTGACCCATGGGCACGAGCATATCAAATCTCTAGCGGGAGGTATCGTCCTCCAAGTAATGTCATTAACGCTATTGAGTACGCGGAGCGACATTAGGGGGAGGGGGTGAGGGAAGCCATGCGGGGCCTGCGCGGGGCTCTGTGTCCGGACGATGATTCGTACAAGGACACTGAGTTCCATGGGCGGGTGCATCTTATGGCCGCATTCAATCCATCTTGATCGGCTGCCGTTCCCCCAACTATTGGGTGTCTGGGGGGTATAGTCAGGGCGTTGCCCAACACTGCTCCGGGACTGAACGGGATTAGTGCAAAAGTGCATAAGAATGTATGGAGAGCCGCATTGTTGGTCAGCGGGCATACGGCGGGTCTTGTCTTAGTTAACTGTCGGTTCAATTTATAAAGCGACCCATCTTGCTCTTTCGTTTTCACGATGCGCCGCTCCCAGGCCTCTCCTCTGTGGGCCTGGATTGCAACCGACAGTTCATTCGTAAGTTGGTTGAGTTGTGTCTTCAGTCTTGGGCAGCGAGTAAGCGCCCAGAGCTTCCACAGCGCCCTCTTGCACTTTACTTGTGGGCATATGTTACGCGGTAGGATGTCCTTTCTTGCGGTTATTGGGACGATCATAGAGGCCAAGTTGAGAGCTTCTTGGATGTTTGTTGTTATCTTGGTTGCAGCGGCCTCTACGTCGTCCGCTGTATTGATAGGTGTATAGACTGGAGGTCTCTGCTGCAGATGTCGGTGGTAGAGCCTCGAGTCTATTCTGGTCTTGAAGGCTCTGGGCGGCGTAGTTACTGCCTAGGTAAGGCCAAGGATAATTAGTATCGGGAGGTGCTGTGTGTTCAGGTCGTACAGCACCTCAACCACTATCGGGCAGTAGACATTCCTAGAGTTGTAACGTGTGTTGAAACGTCGGTTGGTTTATCGGGACCTAAAACGTCATAGTTCTTTTCCTCCGCATCTTTATAAAGTACACGACCCGGCGGGTTGATCAGTCTAGACTTCCCACGCCGGGTGTTTGGCGTTTAGGTCCCTGACAGTGATAGTGGACGTTGTGCCTTCCATTACCGTGTGGACGTCTGAGGAATGAAATAGAGTCGCTGGCGGGTGGCAAAGATTCTTAGTTCCTCACCCGCCACCTCCATTTTTATGCCGATAGAGCGCATCGTTTGGTAGTCTGGCAGGTCTAGTTCGTGATGGACGATGTCTCTCCTCACTAGGACCGCCGTGCCTCTATAGGCGGTCACTTGAGGATTGACCTCGTCCCGCCTGTAAATATGGTAGTTTAGCAGCTTCAGATGCATCGATGGTCTTAGTTTCATCTCTCCCAGCAAGATCAATGTAATGCAGAGCCAATAGAATTGCCAGCGCCTTCATTACGGCGGTTATGGGATCTGTTCCGGCCCTAATATCTGCCAGAACTTGACTACCGACCTCGATAGCTATGCCTACCAATCTTTGGATGGTATCAGCTGTCTCAAGGTCGGATGATGATGGTTGAGTTGATGTTGCTGGTCTCGGGGCGTTGGTTCTTGCTTTCTTCCTGTGGGTAGAGCGCGCTCTGTGTTTAGAGTGGGCTCTATTTTCTGATAGAGCCCTTTCCGGCGCTCTGTCCACGTTGGTTTGGCTTCTAGTAACCTTCGCCTTTGTGGCTGTCTTTACTAGTGGTGTCGGGATAGAGGTCACAGCCTGAGGAAGAGGAGGCTGTTCCTTGTTGTTCTTCCGCCTCACCCGCTTCCTCTTTTTTGAGGGCTAGAGCTCTGTAGCGTCGTTAGCGGGGGGCTGGAGAGCCGCCCCTGTGGTGGCCTTCGGTTCTGTGGATTCCACCGTTTCCATTGGTGCTACGGGTGGAGAGGGCCGATTGCCTTCCCTTTCCTCTTACGGTGGCCTACCCGTCTTCCTGAATTTTGACCGCTCTCGGGTGACTCTGGGGGATTTTCTTCGGTTCCTTCGGGAGTAGGCCCGGCAGAGTGATCCCCTGCCTTCTTGCGACCCTCCTAAGGACTGGTCAGCAGGGGTCGTTTGCTGTGTGGTTTTGTACGCAATTTGCGCATTTTGGCTCTTCCTCTCTACCCCGAGTGCAAAGGCTGACGATATGCTCCCCGGCACAGCGAACGCACTTCACTGGTCTGAAGCAATTGGCGGAAGCATGTCCGAAAGCCTGGCAGCGATGGCATTGTGCCGGTCCCGTTCGTTTCTGCCAGGCTTCCATGACTACTACTTTCATATAGAGGAGTTCGTCGATTTGGTAAAGTTGATTTAGCTGCTCCAGACTGAGGCTCTACGAGGTAGGATTGTCTTAATAAACTGGATCGGGAAGCCCTTCGTCTTGACAGCTTCCTCTATGGATTTAGTGTCTGTGCCCACTGGCAGCCCCCGGGAGTCCACCTTTGTGGGCTTCTCCTCCTCCGGGGTGAAGCAGTACCAGGATAGTTCTGGTGATGTTTCCGAGTTCTACCATGTACCTCTGTATGGTACGGAACTCATCTGCTCTGCAGTGTGAATCTGACCCCTTTCCCGGACGGAAGGGTATTGGGGGCGTGGCCTAATTTTCCATTAAGTATCTTAAAATGCCTCGTCCACTTCGGGAGGCGTTCAACGAATATGGGCGGATATCTTGCCTTTTCTGCCTCTTTAGCCGATGTTGGCTCTTCCGCCGCCTCAGTTCTGGGTACTGCTGGTGCTGCTGCCAGCTGAGCAAAGCTTGTCGAGGGTCTTTGTCCGTCGTCTTGCGGCAGACCCGATGGGTTGGAAGTGGGCACAGGCGATGAGCGTCCGGCAGATGCAGCTAGTGTCGCATAGGTAGTAGACCCCCAGGTATAGGATTCTTCACCTCCTTGTTCTTCATGGGCCGAGTCCATTCGGCTACGTCGGTCCGATGAAATGTAGTTGGATGGTTGGTGTGGCGATGGTGATTTTGGTAGGGTATTGTGTACCCTATTCTTCCCTTTTGCTTGTGGTTACTCTTGTTACTCCTCTGATGACTATGAGAACGAGGATGAGGATGATGACGATGGCACTGGTGAACCAATATACTGCCTCTCTCGTAAAGGGAGCCTTCGGTCTCCGGTGGGATGTGCCTCCTAACCGATTTCATCGGCCGCTATGGTTTGGGCATCATTTCCAACCCACTCGTATGCTCAGATACGGTAAGTGTGAGCTTGGCACTCGGCGCGTCCTCCTTGTACGGCGATACTGGCTTTCTCTTCGATATCTGGCTAAAGGATTCTACTACCCTGGAATGATCCGGGTTAGATAGATCCTTGACCATTAGCAGACGACGATCCGTGGATTTCCTTACGCGAGGGGGTGGGGGGAACGAATTGCATAGAAGCCAGTTTAATGAGCTACATCAAAGCTATACTCAAAAGAGAACCACGCCCCGCTCGCAGTTTCACAATACAATAACATCAATTTTCACTATTGCACTCTTATAGTTTTCTCAATTTATTTATTTTTTATATAGGATAAGGGTGACAAACGAGCACACAGTCCACCTGATGATAAGTGGTTGCTGCGGCCCATAGACATCTACATCTATCCTCTATTACAAATCAAAATGCAGATGCGTTGTCACCCGTGAGGACTAAGATGGAATGCCTCATTTGCAGAAAAAAGGGTCTCCGATTCTCTACACTCACCATACGAAATACAGCAGAGTTAAGCTGCTATTTTACGCTGGTATTCAGTGCGAGCGTGGTCCTTCCCCGGTTGAGCCGACCCTTAGAGTATTCAACTAACAGGAGACGCCATGCGCATAAAGTTCCAAACAAAAAAGTCTGTCACTTCTAGCGGGAGGCAAGGTAACGCACACTAAGCAAATCGTAAACATTGGGCCACGTCGTTACGCACGCACACAGCATAATATGAGCACACGATTAAGCAAAACGCACACAACCTTGAAAATCTCTTATAAATGTCTCATCGTTACAGTGCATAAGCCATAAACAACTAGTGCGAGGGCCTTGTCGATATGGATATGTCGATAAAATTTTATGTAAGTTACATTAGCAAATTAAATAAAATAAAAATTAACAAATGTTTAATGAGTAATATTACATTCAAAGTAAATTAAAAAAAAATATAAGGTACAATTTAATAATACAAAATTACCAAAATTAAAACAAATTGAAAAAGTATTATATTATATTTTAACTGGTTTTTAAAGAGAATAAGTTTGGTATATGTGACGAATACACTTTTTGGGACACTCTTTTTTTGCGAGGTAGCTAATTCTGGTGCTTGCATATTATTCCATCACCAAGTTTGGCAGTTCAATGTTATGTGGAACGTAATCATTATCGAAATAATGTTCCTGTATGCTTAATAAATATATAATATGCCTAGTCTATAAAATGTTTTTACCATTTTTAATGTCATGACCAACCGGAAAGGTTATCTGTATAGGGGTTTTAAACGGTCTAATTTTACAGATTTTACCCAACTTATAGAGTTAAACCGTTTTAAGGCTTAGGGTTGAACTACATCTGGCAGCATAGAATCGCACTTTCCTGTGCTTTTACCCTTTTTGTTCACTCAGAAACGTTATTAACTAGAGCGAGAAAGAGAGCGGGAGTGTATAGTTCTACCCTCAAAAAGCCGATTGTAAACCAGTTTCAAAAGTTTATATATCATTCTTGACAATCCATATTAATATAATATTATAAATGTGAAAGTGTGATTTTTGTTTATTTGTTTTTGTCCTTCCTTTACGCAGCAACGGAATGGAGCAATTAAAAAAAACCGGCCAAGTGCGAGTCGTACTCGCGCTCCGAGGGTTCCGCACAAATCCGTAGTTTAAAATTATTAAAAATATTTTTATTATATGATGTAACTAAAAATTTATGCTTTTCGCAATTTTTCCTTTATCTGTGCTACAATACGTTGCTTCGTACCAAATTTTAAGATTCTGAGTTCACGGGAAGTACCCTGTAGGTTTTGATTCCCTGATTCCCTTGCGAATGTCGAAAATTTGCGGCATAATCTTCCTCAGAAAAAGGGTCTTGACAGACAGACAGACAGACAGACGGACAACAAAGTGATCCTATAAGGTTCCGTTTTTTCCTTTTGAGGTACGGAACCCTAAAAATTAAACATTTGCTATCTCTTGGTCGAAGTTTACGCTTAACCAAACATACTTTTTTTCGTCATTTTACTTAGTATTGAAAAATAATTAATGTCTTCGTAAAAAGCGGTAATATTTTGTGTTCTACAGTACAAAAGTGTAGTACTCTGTATATATTTAATAATAATAGATTATAAATATGACACTGAAATTATTTGTTTGTCCTTATTTATTTATTTAAGCGCTAATAATTCGTGTCTCATCTGAAAACAACAATTTGGTTGACATGATCTAAGACGATAAACTTGTAAATAACATTTTAAAATGAATAAATATCGTTCACAAAACCTTCCATTTCGATTTGTTACATGTTTTAAATTTTATCCTTCATAATGTAAAATAAACCTGTAGCAAAATAATAAACTTACGAATAGTTACGAAAACCGATTGATCAAAATGCTCGGAACAAATAGTGCTTGTTCGTTTAGGTACCCAGGTTATATGATTGCCACATGCTTTCATCCAAACTTAGCGCCTGTAAGGATCTTTTGGAAAACTGTAAAACCAAAGGTCTTTTTTAAACATTGTACAAAAAAGAATTTTAAATAACACCTTGGTATTATATAACAAAGTATTACTTATAGTCAAATAAAAACATCGACACTAAAGATTACAGTGAACATCACTATTATAGTCTTGATGATACCATTTTATATACTCGAAATTCCACTTCTTTTCGTTTCATAACGTAATATAATGAAATTGAAAATATCTATTTAAAATGTTTTAAATGTATAATGTATACAATAAAACAATTAAAATTGATGTTTTCATTTCGTTAAAAACAATTAAAGATTAATGTTGTTTGAAATAATATAGTTTTGCAAATAGATCACAATAATATTGATAAATTTAAGACTATTCAATAACACGATTTTGTCTTGTGTAATTAGGACAAAGAGAAACGACATTTGTCTACAATTAAACAAAATTTAATTATGTTCTAGTAGTGCAAAAGTCCTTACTACAGTATTAATACTTTAAGTTGGCAACACTACCTGCTCAGCTATATTAATCAGAATTTTCGTGATTTAATGCTTATATTAATTATTGAAATCAAAATAAATATTTAAAGATGAAAGATAACGCCGTCTTTTTGTAAATTTGAGGTCTGTGATCTTTTTTTACAAGAAAACACACTGAAACTCGGCATTTTTCTGGAGGTCAACTCACGCTTACGACTACTTGGTAAGTGACGCCGTACGCGGCGCAACTAGTTTTATATAACGGGAATGATCCGCGCTCTCGTACTTTTGACAGCGGGGAACGCTCTTCAATGTCGTCTCCTGTTAGTTTAATACTCTAAGAGCCGACCCATCCGTGCTACAACTATACTACAAATATAGCTGCAGCATGGCTCTACTACGTAAAAAAAATATTCAATATTTTTATTTATAAATAACACACAGGCATACAATTTATTTAAAATGATAGCACAAAAAAGTCTTAATATTATAGCACACATTACATTATAATCATATAAAAAACCTTTTATTTATTTAACAAAATATGCCCATTAATTTTACAACATAATATGTACTAAGTTAGAATTCTGAAATATCTAACACAAAAGGTTGAAACAACATTCTTTATTAGAAAATATAAACAACTTAACTAAATCAATATATTAATTCACATTTTCACACATATTTTTATCATTAAAACACTTTTAAATTTCTTAAACAAAGCTATCATTATTTCACTATATTTAGTACAAATCTAAACAATTTTAACACAGAATTAACTTTTTTATATTTGTAGTAAGCCTATAACACTTTTTGACTCATTTTTACATAAATTACTGAAATTTTACAAATAATCATAATTAATTTTTGCGTCTTGTTTTGCAAGTTTCGCACTCGGCTTACATCTCATACTATGTGAGCAACCAATTTCTACACGACTCTAATTACATCGGTAGGAGGCTAGCATCCCCACCAAGGATCTCCTAAGTGTGTGTTGTTTGTGGATTAGCAGTGGTCCCAAGCAACCGCCGGTACGACATACTCCACCGATCGTCGAGTCCGCATACTCCGTGAGGTGTCGAGGTCACCGGCCCTTAGGCAGATTCTTGGCACTTAAGTGCGTTCGTGCCTTCTATGCCCAGTCGCGTACCTAAGTGCTCTCTCTAGCACTTCACTCAACCCTTTCCTGAGGAAAGGGGTAGGCAGTGCGCCCAAGTATTTCGGTCACCTCTCTCTCTCGCACCCGTTCCGTATCGTACGTCGCGCGTCGCTTGTCTGTCACTCAGCACCTGCAACGTAGATAGGGAACTATTAGACATAGGCACAAAAATAGCAATCACCAAAACAGTGTAACAACAGCTGTAACATGTCGGATAAGGGGAAGGGGGAACCCCCGGATCGCCCGGGTATTTTGGATCGGCCTCTTTTTGTAAGGAACCTGCAATATCCGGAGCGGTCTACGGTCGTGGCATCATTTAGCCACATACCTATGAAGAAGCCTACGTCGCCCCAAGGACCCGCGTCGAGCGTCGCGCTCACTCCCACCGCACCTGAGCGTGCGAGTGGGATGGAAACGTCGCCCTTACCTCAACGGGCGAAGAAAACGGCAAGGCGTCATACCCCCCCCGGAAACGGAAGATTCATTGCATGAGAAGCGACAATGCATTGAAGCGTATAGCCACTCGGACTCTTCTGCAACATCATCAGCGGAGGAGGAAGAGGCAAACCTACCAAGATCACCACCAAAGTCGCCTAGTCCACAGAAACCTACCCCCCCCCCCCCTCTCGCCGGATCGCAGGAGTGTTGGCTATACGGCCGACTTCGAAGATGGAGGCGAGGAATCGTACGGATGGGGGTCAACTAAATCGACGACCTATGCGACGTTAGCCCCATTCGCCGGAGGTACCCCCCCTACGCCTACCACCAACCCCTCTGGCCTACCAATGGATGACGGCCAGAGGCCTTCTACGAGTTACGCCCAACTGGTGGCTGCCCCGGCAGTACCACGACCCAGGTCGCCGGAAACAACCACCACCCAAGCGGACAAAGAAAAGGCACGCTATCCGCCGATAGTAGCAGAATGCCTCCCGGATTGGACGAAGCATTTCGAAGTGCTTAATAAGAAACTAGGCCACCCACCGAATGCTCGTCCGTTCGGGAAGGTTGTTAGATTTACACCTCAAAGTCCGGAAGAATTCCGGACAATCCAAAAATACATGATTGAAATATCAGAGAAGCTGCCATCAATGTCGTGGTACTGTTACACCCCTGAAGAAGATAAGCCGACCAAAGTGGGCATCCGGGGGCTACCAGTGGGCACGGACGCAAGCCAGATAGGAGAGGCCATCAGGGCAAAGGGATTTCCTCTTAAGTGCGTGAAGGAAATCCCTCCTCGTAGAGTCAGACCTGGATGCCTCTACTTCGCCCAGCTGGACCACCTGAGCCTGGAACAGCTGAAAGAGCTTTACGCTATTGACGAATTGCTATACATGAAAGGAATCACCATAGAAGCCTGGCAGAGAAGAGTAGGCCCAGCCCAGTGCCACCGTTGCCAGGCTTTCGGACACGCATCAGCGAACTGTTTCAGGCCAGTGAAGTGTGTCCGCTGCGGAGATAACCATATTGCAAGTCAATGCCCAAGGGGTAGAGACGAAGAGCCAAGATGTGCCAACTGTGGTAATAACCACACAGCGAATGATCGCCGCTGCCCGGTCCTGAGGAGGATCGCAAGGAAGCAGGGGATCACCCTACCGGGGCTACAACCGGAAGCCCCTAGGGGGGTCCCGCAGAGTCACCCCCGAACAGTGGAAATTCAAGAAGACGGATGGGCTACAGTTAGAGGGAGGGGGAGACAACCACCCCCCCACCCCCCGCGCAGCAACCACAATTAGAGACGCACGAGGTTACAAAAGCGACTACCGGGACGACTCTGCAGCCACCCGCTAACGATGCTATAGAGAGGCAACAGCCAAAGAAGAAAAAGCGGGTACGCAGCAAGAGGAAGAAAGAACAACCTCCTCAGGCAGCGGCAGCTACCTCTACCCCTACCCCAGCGGTAACGATGGCCCAGGCGCAGGTTACAGCAACAGAACGGATAACCATCAAGAGTAGAGCCCCAGGAAGGGCTCTATCAGAAAATAGAGCCCGCTCTACACATAGAGCACGCTCTACCCAAGGTAGAGAAGGTAGAGCAGAAGTACCGACACCACACCCGAGGACAGTACCAGCAACAGCGAATTCAAGAACACCTACAGATGCCCCAGACATGACAGATGCCATCCAGAGATTGGTTAAAATCGCGATATAAGTGGGCAGCCAAGTCCTGGCGGATATAAGAGCCGGGACTGATCCGATAACGGCCATTATGAGGGCTTTGGCGCAGCTACTGGCTCGGCACTACAGCGGTGTCATGTAAACCGGATAACCTGCGCCTCCTATACTGGAACCCGGACGGAATCCAGCAGAAACTACATGAACTCCGCACTATCGCCCAACAGCAGGACATACACATAATACTGTTGGGCGAAACGAAGTTAAGACCTGCGACGCGCATAAAGCTGCCGAACTACTTTATATACAGGAGGGACGAGGTCAACGCTCAAGGAGCCGCCTACAGAGGAACGGCGGCCCTGGTGAGAAGAGACATCGTCCACCTAGAGCTGGAACCACCTCAGTACCAATCAATGCGCTCAATCGGCATAAAAATGGAGGCGGCGGGCGAGGAACTAAGGATTTACGCAGCATACCGCCCGCCAGGGACTCCATTTTGCTCCTCAGACATCCGGACAATAATGGAAGGTGATACACCTACCATTATAGCAGGGGACCTAAAAGCGAAACACCCGGCATGGGGATCAAGAATGATCACCCCGCCGGGTCGTGCACTTTATGAAGACGCATAGAACAACAATTACGACGTATTAGGTCCCGAAGAGCCGACGCACATACCAAACGATTACCGGAGGAGTCCGGATGTGTTGGAAATCGTGCTCACTAGGAACATCAACTGCCCGATAGTGGTAGAGGTGCTGTACGACGTGAACACACAGCACCTCCCGCTATTAATCACCTTAGGCCTCAGGGCAGTGACGTCGCCTCCCAGAGCTTTCAAGACCAAGATCAACTGGAGGCTCTACCAACAACATCTACTGGAGAGACCTCCAGTAACTACACCAATCAGCACAGCGGACGACGTAGAGGCCGCTGCAATCAGGATAACCCGGACGATCACGGAAGCTCTCAACGCTGCCTCTACGATCGTCCCGCTCACCAAAAAGCGAGAAGAGCTGCCGCTACACATGCAAATTAAATTGAGGAAAAAGAGAGCATTAAGAAAGCTCTGGGCGCGTACGCGCTGTCCCAGGATTAAGTCGCAACTCAACACCTTAGCAGAGGAGCTGTCGGTTGAAATCTAGGCCCACAGAGGGGAGGCCTGGGAGCGGCGCATATGGAAAGCAGAGGAGGAAGATGCGTCGCTCTACAAATTGAACCGGCAGCTAACAAAAACAAGGTCACCTGTCTGCGCACTAATAAATAGTACTGGAGAACGTTGTTATGAGGCCAAGGGAAGAGCGGAAATCCTAGCTGAGTACTTCGAGGAGCAGTTTATGCCGAACCCAGCAAGTGCGGAGTTCATGGAGCTTCATGCCCAAAAGGAGAGCCGCGTACAGGAGTTCCTGTCGTCGCCCGCGCCACCGCTTGCGGGAGAGTGGTTTATTTCCCCCGCTGAATTGCGGAGGACAATTTCCCGCCTGCAAGCGAGGAAGGCGCCGGGGCACGACCGGATCACGAACGCAGCACTTAGACAGCTGCCAAACAGAACAATAGTAGAGATAGGCAAACTCTACAATGGCATTCTGCGGACTTTCCACTTCCCGGAGAGCTGTAAAATCGGCAAAATCATCGTCTTGCTAAAACCCGGGAAGGACAGGCGTAGAGCAGCTAGTTACAGGCCGATTGCGCTGCTACCGCACATAGCCAAACTATTCGAGCGCATCGTTCTTAGAAGAGTCCGCCCGTGCATACAACTGCGGGCGGAACAACACGGATTTCGGAGCGGACACTCTACAGCTACACAGCTGACCAGAGTGCTGCACCTGTTATCGACCGAACATAACTTTGAGAGGACATCAGTGGGCGTCTTCTTGGACATCGAGAAGGCGTTCGACAGGGTATGGCACTCTGGATTACTCTTCAAGATGATACAACAAACGAGTGTCCCTCCTGCTATGCTACGGCTAGTGGCGTCGTTTCTAGCCGACAGAAGCTTCTACGTCTGTGTCGAGGATGCCGAGTCCGCAGTCAAGCCAATAAGAGCCGGCGTACCACAGGGCAGCTGTCTCTCGCCGATCCTGTACGCGGCGTACACCAACGATATACCGACGCTAGCTGGACAACTGCAGGAATGGGAGGACGACGTAGAGCTGGCGCTATATGCGGCCGATAGTGCCTATTTCACGTCGTCCAGAAGAACCCACATCGCGGTTGCCAAGATGCAGCGCCTGCTGGACCTGCTGCCACCATGGCTGGATGAGTGGAGGATGGCTGTCAACGTGGGAAAGACGGCCGCTCTACTCACCCGCCGTTACAGAAATCTACCACCACCACTGAAGCTAAGAGGCCAAGAGATCGCGTATCAGAAGGCCGTAACCTACCTTGGATGCCGGATTGACAGGATGCTGCGCATGACTGCGCACGTCGACATCGTCGTCCGCAATGCCAGATGTGCGCGGGCGATGCTCCGTCCGGTCCTGGCATCCAAGCTGCCAACAAAAACCAAAATAAAAATATACAAAATGTATATTCGTCCGAAGCTTACATACGCCGCTCCGGCCTGGTACGCGCTCTTGAGCAGCAGACAAAGGCAGCGGTTGCAGGTCCAGCAGAATCTATCACTAAGGACCATTGTCGGTGCAGGTCGCTACGTCCGGAACGACGTCATAGCGGCCAACCTGAAAATGGAGACGATCGAAGAATTTGTGGTCCGGTTGACGCGCGGTATGTTCGACCGCGCAGACAACGGGCCACATCTACACCTGAACAACTTTGCGCCGCTACACACTCGCCCCCCGGACGGGCGACCTCTACCAAGAGAACTCTCTACAAGAGATTAGAGAGTCGAGTAAAGCCCTCAATGCCGCTGACAGGCCAACTTTGACACCTAGGTCGAAGCAGTCGCCAATACCCGACCCCGACGACTTACCCGACCTAGCTAAATTAAATAAAACTTCGTGATAACCAACAATGCCGGATTACCGGCTTCCAATGACCGGCCCATAGAGATGGGCTGTGAGGATGATCCGGGTAATGGGGGAGATGCCCCGAGGCCTGAGACCTGTTGGGTGTGGTACACACACCGCAGCAGACGACAACGTAGAGGAGGCTAGTGCTTTTCTTGGTTAGATAACTTCTATCTCTGTTTATTATGAAACACCAAGGTTTACATAATTATCTTTATCAGTCATAATGTTTCTTATCTGATATCGCAAAACAAAATTATTCTTAAGTATCAAAATTGTTCTTTACTAAAGAAGTATCCATTTAATACAAAACTTTCATTCGCATTACACAGCTGATTATTATGTAATACATGACTAATTTAATTCATAAAACAAATTTCAAGAAAGCGTTCGTTCGACCGGGGAATCGATTTCTGGATTTTCGTTCAATAGACTTATATGTATTACATTAAAATTTTACTAAGTACCTACTGAAAATAGAACGGCAATATTTCGATTGTTAATCTTTAATAGTTATTTCTCGGCAGGAAACTAGTGAATTGGAATTTTTTTGGACGCGTCCCCAAAACGGGTTTTAATTTAATATTTAATTTTTCTACACTTCTATGGACTAGTATTACTTGTGGTTTCATTTATTGGATATATGTGGATTTCTTACTGTATAGTGTGTATAGTGTTTATAGTTATGTATGAGTACCTATATGTAAATAACATGTATGTGTGAATTTTTGTGTCAAAGTCAAAAAAAATTGAGTGTTAATGTTTAGATTTTTTGAATATATTATATTTTTAAAAAAGTGTGTTATTCATAAAATTACTACAGTTTTAACCTTATAATATCTTAAAGTTAAGCAGAGTTCTTGGCCGAAATCGTTTGTGTGAATGACTATATTCACACAAACGATTTCGGCCAAGAACTCTGCTAAACAATCTAATTTAATATAATATGTATTACTTGTGAGATATATTGTGTTTTCATGCGATTGCCAAGTCAATCTATGTATCAATCTATGGACTGAATAAATTACCCGCCTTGGTATTACATAGATCTCACAACTTTTTACGATAGAAGAAATGAGTTGCGAGACTTGGCTTTTTTTACAAGTTATGTTTTGATGGCATTATATCTATTCTCGATTAAGAATCAAAATGCAGATGCGTTGTATCCCCTAAGGACTAAAAAGTAATGTCTCGTTTCCAGTAAAAAGAGTCCCCTGTTCTCTACACTCACCATACAAAAATCCGAAAAATTTTGCCGCTATTTTCCGCTGGTATTCTACGAGATCATGGTTCGTCCCCGGCCGAGCCAAACCATTTGTGCTACCATTTTAATTTAGCTGCAACATGGCTCTACAACGTCACAAATTTATTGGTCCATGTTTTCAATTTCATCTTTATATATAAAAAGTACGTGTCACGTTGTTTGTCCGCGATGGACTCCTAAACTACTGAACTAATTTCAATGAAATTTTGCACATTGTGTGCATTTTGTTCCAACTTAAGAGATAGGATAGTTTTTATCCCGATAGATGACCCTCAAAAATTTTTTTTTTGCGACTTTAAAGGGTCGTTGGAAAGGGTAGATCAACGTCTGCCTGGCGAGCTAGTTAAATAATATATATTATGTTTAAACCATGCAATACAACCATATTTTTTAACAGTGGTAGAGCCATGCGGCAACTTTTACTGTCGCACGGATGGGCCGGCTCGAACCGGGGTGGTACCACGACCTCACAGAAAACCAGCGTGAAGTAGAGGTTTACCTCTGCGTTTCGCTTGGTGAGTGCAGGTGGCCGGAGGCCCTTTTTACTGGAAATGAGGCATTCCATCTTAGTCCTCACGGGTGACAACGTATCTACATTTTGATTCGCAAACGAGGATAGATGTAGATGTCTATGGGCCGCAGCAGCCACTTACCATTAGGTGGACTGTGTACTCGTTTGTCACCCTTATCCTATAAAAAAAAATCTAGTAAACCATCATATAATAAAATTTGAAGTATTTATCAACAGTTTAAAGTGAATGCATATACAAAAAAAAACATTAATATTTATCAATAAATTTTTCTCTCTCTATGAACGAGACCTACAGCATCGTCTCCCTACTTAGATCTTATAATAATAGGGATTTCAGATAATGGATACTTAGATCCCTTATCTGAAAGGATCCAATCAAACTGGAATTAGTTTGTCACAGATGTTCTTCCCAGAAACACCAAGTTGTGAACCCTGTGAAGGAGTATCACAAGAGAGCGCCTGAAGTCCCTTTCTCAAAAGAAAAGGTCAGACGACAAAGATTACGGGTCCTCTTGAAGTGGCCTGGTCCCGTCGTCTTATGTTTTTGTTGTGGACTGTTTAATATATATAGATATAGGCGGAAGATCCTTTAGGAATGAAACAGCATTTATCTTCAAAACCTCTCCATAAGAATGCAATTGACTACTTTCCCTATTCCTATCACTTCCCTATGCGTTTTCTTTCTTGATTATAAGTATTACTGGTTGTATTGTCTGCTATCTTTTCTAATCACTGTTGTGTAACACAGGCTCGACACGCACTTAACTAACACGTCCACTCTCACCCGAGGCTCTCGTGTAACTGACGCGGTGCGCTCGAGACAGTGACTTACATATAAATGTATATGTAGAAAGGGTAATTGAGTATAGTACCAAGAATAATTTTGTAGTAAGGAATAATAATTAATTCGTTTACACGAATTAATTATCCAACGAGTCGAGGATAAACTAGTATCGGAATACGACAAGCGTACCGTTCCACGTCAGAGCCAAGACTGTCCTAACGGCGGCCGCGCCGTCCGTTTCATACTAGCAAAACGAGCGCCACTGCAGGTGCAATGGTGAAGGTGTGCGGAACACGTGTTATTTACAAGCATTCTGTCTAACTGCACCGACGGCTACCGCGCCGCACGTGCAATGGTGCTGGTCCCGTTATATATTTGTGTATTTGTGCATGGTAAATTATTAGTAAATAAACAAATAACAATATTTACTCTATACTATATATATGCAAACAATACATCTCTTTCTTATCAAGATTTTTTTTATAACTCATAACAATCACAAAGCAGCTTGTGCTATCTTTATTAATTATTACATATTTTCGTCTTCTTTATCCTGTTCTAGATTTTGTTATTTTTCATTCTGATCGGGTGGAATAGTCGTCCAATCGCCTCCTACTTTCTTCAAATGTATCACATTTCTCCTAAACCTTTGGTTCATTTCACTATTGCGTACTGTGCAGTCACCGTCTCGTGCACTCTCTACGACGTGTGGCGTCGGTTTAAAATTTTTTGTGAGATTATTCGATTTTTCTACTGCTTTTACGTAAACCTTATATCCCTGTTTTATATCTGAGTGAGTTGCTCTGCGTTTCCTACATACTCTTTCCTTTTTCTTTTTAGTATTTTGTCTCTATCCCTGATATCTGAATACAAATGATTGTCTGTAATTTATTTCACCTATTGATGGAATTTTATCCCTACTTTTTTGTTGAAAAACAGTTCAGACGGAAACCTCCCGGTAACTGTAAGGAGGGGTGCTGTTATACATTAGAAGATACTCCCACAAATATTCTTTTAAATCCTTCCTCTCGATCTGGCTGATACGAAGACGTTTAAAAATATCTCTGTTTTGTCTTTCAACTTCGCCGATAATTTGAGGCCAATATGGTACAGTACTAAATAACTTAATGTTACATTTTTTGAAGAAAGATCGAAACTCTTCACTAACGAACTGCTTGCCATTGTCTGCGGTGAAAGAAATAGGATAACCAAGTCTACTGAACATTTCTTTTACCATTTTAATAATCTGTAAGCTTGTGATGTTTTTGTAATTTTTTACTTCTTTGTATCGACTATAGTAGCCGACCACTACTAACAGATACTCATTACTTGGCAATGGTCCCATTAGATCCATTGTGACATCTATCCATGGAGCTGCAGGCAACTCTCGTCTCTTCATTGGTGCAGGTGGGCTTGGCAAACCCACTAACGTACAAACTTTACAGGCCTTTACTAATTGTTCTACGTCTTTATCGATACGGGGCCACCATACCTTTGATCTCAAGCGTCACTTCATCGCTACGATACCTGGATGACCCTCCTATGCAGCATCTAATACACTCTTGAAGAGTTGCTGTGGTATTACAATTTTATTTCCACGAAGTAGAATGCTATCGTGGAAACAACTCGTTTTCAAAAAATTTGTAACTCTTAATTGAATCGTCCCAGTCGTTCTGATAGACACCTTTTTTCGTTTTGTAAATCTCTTGGTCTTTTTCTGAATATGCTACAATGGTACTCATTGGTATAGCAACTGGTCTAGAATTTTCCACTATTTGGTACACATGCTGGTCTTTTCCTTTTGGTGGGTTATCAGGATAGTTACATAATCGTGACAAGGGATCAGCTATATTTGCTTTCCTGGCTTGTATACAACCTTGAATGAATAAGACTGTAGCCTCAGTACCCATCGTTCAATCCTCGCACATGGTTTTGATTTAGACCCGAACAATATCTCTAGCGGCGTTTGGTCAGTGACTAAATCAAAAGGCTTTCCAAATAAAAAAATATTAATGTTCGACCCCCCAAACTAATGCTAGTGCCTCTTTTTCCATTTGGCTATACCTGCGCTGGCAGTCTGTCAAAGTTCGATTACCATAGGCAATAATTCTAGGGACAATTTGTATCATTTTGTACAAGGACAGCACCAAGTCCGACAGGGCTAGCATCTGCTATCACCTGTCTTGCATCTCTGACGTCATAATACCCTAAAATCTGTATTTCCGTGAGCATCCGTTTGAGTTTTTTGGAATGTTTTATCTTGTTCCCCAGACCATTGTTTTTCAAGCTCTTCCTTTTGCTCATCTTCTGTCTTAGCAGGTGCTGCAGAAGTTCTGTCATGGCGGCCAAGTAAGGTATCCATTTGTTTATGTAGTTTAAGAGTCCTAAAAAACTTTGGAGTTCTTCTATGGTCTTTGGGACCCTAAATTTCATAATGCTCTCAACGTACTTTTTGAAGGGTTTACTCCTTCATGTGTAAGCCTGTGTCCCAGAAAATTCACATCCTGCGTTTTATATATGCATTTATTGCTATTCAGCACGGCGTTGTTTTTACTAAGTACCTGTAGAACTTTCTTTAGTCATGTGTCATGTTCTTCTTCACTGTTCCCGAATAGCAGGATATCATCAATAAAATTGACGACCCCTTCACAGTTTATCAGCATCCTTTCAATGATCTTCTGAAAAATCTCGGAAGCGCAGGTAATTCCAAGCAATATAAAAGAATAAATATTTATATAATCTTTTAGGGGTTATAAAAGTCGTTATGTGTTTGGATTCAGAGTGAATTTCCACTTGATGGAAGGCATTTTTTTATGTCTAATTTGTTAAAATATGTAGCTTTCTTCATTTTAGACAAATATGGTGCATAGTAGGCAGGGGAGGTTTTCTCGCAATATAGCGGCGTTCGTACATCTCATATCTACGCACAAACGTAATTCACCATTTTCTTTCATGATTGGAACATTGGTTAAACCCATTTAGACGGGCCTTCATTTTATGAATATATATATATATATATATATATATATATATATATATATATATATATATATATATATATATATATATATATATATATATATATATATTATATACATTATAATTGAAGAATTGTCCAATCATGAAAGAAATTGCACTTCTTCAATTATATCACTGTTAAGTGATTCCTTAATTTTGATTGCAACCTTGTCTTTAATGGGGATCGGTACTCTCCACTTGATTTATCCCGATACCAAGTTTTAAGACACTTAGACGGACTGCTGTGTTCTTACTCAACAGGTCTCTAGTACCCCCCGAAATTACGTAAATGGTTGTATGTTCCTTTCGTCCATCGACTTCGAGTATAGTTTCAAATGAACCCTCTATTGCCAAAGGAGAGTTACTACTATATGCTAATAATGTCTTGTCTGGTCTTTACATTTGATTAAAAGCATATACTTTTTTGCTTTTTAACTCTTCCCACATTTTGTAAGATATAAGGTTCTTGCGCAATTACGTATTACACTTTTCCGCAATTTGATCTATGAGATGATCATCTTGCTTTTCGAATGCACACTTTTCGGCCTGTTGACGCAATCTTATCAAAACTTCCCAAATTTTTCTCCTTTTTCATGTTTTAGCAATCGAAAAACATGCCGCTCATAAACTTTGCTCCGTTTAGGTTGAAAATACTCGTAGAGTTTTTTTATGGCTACTTTATATGCATCAACGGTTTCTGATGATTCGACATTGGCAACCGGTAAATTGTAGAATATTTCTTGTATCCCAGATCCACCAAAATACAATAGCGTAGCTCGTTACTTGAGTGCTGATGTAACTTCAGCTGCGTCCAGATAGATTAGTAGAGACCTTTTCCATTTTTCACACCTTATAGCAATAGATGTGCTATCACATTAAAACTGATAACGGTATCATTATTATTATTATTTTAGGGGCAAACTGAAACAGTTTATTATATTTTTATTTCCAATTTAATGCTGGTATTTTAATACCCAAAGTCCAATTTAATGGTAGTAACTTAGTACCCAAAGTCCAATTTAATGGTGGTAACTTAGTACCCAAAGTCCAATTTAATGGTGGTAACTTAGTACCCAAAGTCCAATTTAATGGTGGTAACTTAGTACCCAAAGTCCAATTTAATGGTGGTAACTTAGTACCCAACTTCCAATTTAATGGTGGTATCTTAAAACCCAACTTCCAATTTAATGGTGGTAACTTAATACCCAACTTCCAATTTAATGGTGGTATCTTAGTACCTAACTCAATTTAATGATGGTATCTTAGTACCCAACTCAATTTAATGATGGTATTTTAGTACCCAACTCAATTTAATGATGGTATCTTAGTACCCAACTCAATTTAATGATGATATCTCAGTACCCAACTCAATTTAATGATGGTATCTTAGCACCCAGCTCAATTTAATGATGGTATCTTAGTACCCAACTCAATTTAATGATGGTATCTTAGCACCCAACTCAATTTAATGATGGTATCTTAGTACCCAACTCAATTTAATGATGGTATCTTAGTACCCAACTCAATTTAATGATGGTAATATGTTCCATAACACTCGCCCTTCTCTTTCGGTTTATTTGTTATACCGACTACTTCCATTGCCGTGCCATTTAGGCTTTGGGTGAATTCAAAACCTATAATGCGCATTTACAGTATTACTAGTTACGTACTATGCAATTTACAGAAGTCGTGAAGTGTCCACGATTTTTTGTAAGACATATATGCCCTGAAAGCGGTAAAATAGTATTTTCATTAAAGGCGATAAATATCACACCTACATGTAAAATGCCACTAAAATTTAGCTAACGACATTGTATTTCGGTTCGAATCGAGAGGAGTGATTAGTTACATCTACTATTTTTCCATCAAAAATATTTTTAAATAAAAGTTGTGCTAATAGACATATGTTAAAATAAATCATTATTTTATCATTGCTACATAATGAAATTTTAACGGTGGTAGAGCCACGCAGCAGTTTTTGCTGTTGCACGTATGGGCCGGCTCGAGCCGGGTTAGTACTACAACCTCACAGAATACCGGCGTGAAGTAGAAGCCCTGCTTCTGCGTTTCGTCTGTGGTTTCGTCTCAAGCGATCTAACCCACCTATCCACCCACGTTCTAACCCACTAAGCCCCTAGAAACCACCCCTGCCAAACCACAAGCAGGTTATCCTACCAAACCACCTATTCCCAACCCACCTAATCCCTAGAAACCTATCCTACCAAACCACTAGCAGGCTGACCTACCTAACCCTGGGAACTTTGGGTGGTTTTCAGAGGAAATAATTATTAAAATTTGAATCGGATCAGTCTCGACTCTTGTTATGTATTTTTGGGCTATGAAGTACACCCTTTTTACCTAAACCCGAATTATTTTTCGGTTGGGAAGATGTTTTTCAAGCTACGGACACGAAATCTGGAAGTTACGGCAGAATTTAACTAGCCATATAGGTATACTATATGGGTAGTATAATACTATACTATATATAATAATCGTTTGAACTGCTTTTAGTTATCTCTTTAAAGAGTAGTCTTTAAAGAGGTTTTTTGTTTTTGTTTTTTTTGTTTTTTCTTGTTTTTAATTTTTTTTATATTTTTTTTGTCTTCTTTTATGGCTTTTTTGTTGTTATTTAAATTTTTATTTTGAGTTTAAGAATTTTATGTTAAAAAATTTAATATTTATGAAGGATTACAATAATTGTATTATTTCTTTTTTAGAAGTTTTTTAGCTTCTACTGTCAACTGTTTAGATTTTTTTAGCCTACATGTAGTATAAAATTTAATTATTTGAAGAATAATACCGAGCTAGCTCGCTGTACCCAGAGTTAGGTGGGATGAGGGTTGTAAATAAGCTTAGACGTATGATGTTTTTCTGGATTACTAAAAAAACAGTGATAAACTTCATAATTTCCGCACCTGTAGCTTTAAATATATGACATTTTAGAGAGATTAACAAAAAATTGTGACCCTACCTCATAAAATGACGCGTGGCTGGAATTGTTTCCATTATTTTCCACTGTGCGGCGTAGGTAATCTTCGGTCTAATATATGTTTTGTACATTTTGATCTCGGTCTTGAAAGCTTGGATGCCGGGACTGGACGGAGCATCGCCCGCGCACATCTGACATTGCGGACGACGATGTCGACGTGCGCGGTCATGCGTAACATCCTGTCAATCCGGCACCCAAGGTAGGTCACGGCCTTCTCGTACGCAATCTTCTGGCCATCATCATCACATTAAGTCATCCTCCACTCATTCAGCCACGGTGGCAACAGGTCCAGCAGGCGCTGCATCTTAGCGGCGGCGAGATGGGCTCTTCTGGACGAGGTGAAGTAGGCGCTATCGTCCGCATATAGCGCCAGCTCTACGTCGTCCTCCCATTCACGTAGGTGTCCTGCCAGAATAGGGATGTCGTTAGTATAAGCCGCGTACAGGATCAGCGAAAGACAGCTGCCCTGTGGTACGCCAGCTCTTATGGGTTTTACTGCGGATTCGGCATCTTCGACACAAACGTATATTAGAGGTCTTCCTTTTAGGTCTTCAAATAATACGTTAAGTAAACTTCTACAATTATTTATTTCTAATAAACACTTAAGACTTAGTTTTCACAATTAGTGCACGCGTGTGTTCACCTCGACGGCTCAAGCCACACTGACGCCAGCCAGGCCCTAGATTACCTACTTAATTATATCTATAGAATGACGGACCGCTCGCATCCGATACAAATTTATTATAGATTGAATATAAAACTATAACATTAATTATATGCGTTAATAATTTTGGGTTGCTAACACGTAGAAGCTCCGGTCGGCTAGAAACGACGCCACTAGCCGCAGCATAGCCGAAGTGACACTCGTCTGTTGTTTCATCTTGTAGAGTAAGCCAGAGTGCCACACCCTGTCGAACGCCTTCTCGATGTCGAGGAAGACACCCAACGACGTGCGATTCCGGTTATGTTCGGCCGCCAGGTGATGCATCACTCTTGTCAGCTGCGTTGCTGTGGAGTGCCCACTCCTAAATCCATGTTGTTCCGCCCGCAGTTGGATGCACGGGCGGATTCTTCTTAAGGTAATACGTTCGAATAATTTGGCTATGTACGGTAGCAGCGTTACATGTCTGTAACTAGCTGCTTTACACCAGTTCTTCCCGGGTTTCGGCAGAACTATGACCTTGCCTTTCTTCCAGTCCTCCGGGAATTGTGAAATCCACAGTAGGCCATTGTAGAGACGTCCTAGCTCTACAATGGCTGTATGGGACAGCTGTCGAAGTGCAGCGTTCGTGACCCAGTCGTGCCTCGGCGCCTTCCTCGGTTGCAGGCGGGTTATCGTCCTCCGCAATTCAGCGGGGAATATGTACCACTCTCCTGCAATCGGTGGCGTGGGCGACGACTGGAACTCCCGTACGCGGCTTTCCTTTGATGAGGCATGAAGCTCCATGTACTCCGCACTTGCTGGGTTCGGCATAAATTGCTCCTCGAAGTGCTTGACTAGGATATCTGCTCTACCTTTGGCCTCGTAACAACGCCCGCCCGCGCTGTTGGTCAGCGGGTTTAGTCTTAGTTAGCTGTCGATTCTATTTGTAGAGCGACGCTTTCTGATCTTCAGCTTTCCATATGCGCCGCTCCCAGGCCTTTCCTCTGTAGGCCTGGATTGCAACCGATAGCTCATCCGTCAGTTTGTTCAATCTGGATTTGATGCGTGGGCAGCGAGTACGTGCCCAGAGCTTCCTCAGCGCTCGTTTTTGGTTGAGCTGCGCACGTATTTCTCGTGGCAGCTCGCCTCTACGATTTGTTAGAGGGACGATCGTAGAGGCCGCGTTGAGGGCTTCTTGGATGTTTTTCGTTATTCTTGTTGCAACGGCCTCTACGTGGTCCGCTGAGTTAATCTGGGTGCATGCTGGAGGTCTCTCCTGTAGATGTTACTGATAGAGCCTCCAGTTAATCTTGGTATTAAAAGCTCTGGGCAGCGTATTCACCGCCTTGAGGCCAAGGGTTATCAGAATCGGGTGGTGCTGTGAACTCAGGTCGTACAACACCTTTACCACTATCGGGCAGTTGACGTTCCTAGCGAGCACGATGTCCAATACATCCAGACTTTTCCTGTGGTCGGTCGGAACGTGTGTTGGTTCTTCGGGACCTAAGACGTCGTAATTGTTGCGTTCTGCATCTTCATAAATCTCACGACCCGGCGGGGTGATTGTTCTAGATCCCCAGGCCGGCTGTTTTGCGTTTAGGTCCCCGATGAGGCGATGATGGTTGGTGATGTGCCTTCCAGTTAGTAGTAGTAGTAGTGGTTAGTAGTAGCTAATAGTTCCAGTAGTGCCTTTCCTTAGTTATGAGGTAATAGTAATAATTCATCATAAGAAAGGGTTTGTGTCACTGACGTTGAGTGCATTTTTGAGTTGCATTTTTTTCGAACATTTTTGTCTCACACACCAACAATCATTCAAAGGTGGGAAACAGAGAGCGCCATTGAGAATAGCGACCCGCCAAACAACCATGGCAGAGACGCAATGCTTTTAGTCCACAGTAGAACGTGAGTCTCTCTCATAGTTCAGACAATTTTCTTACACGCTAGGCTTATCATGATAATTACTACAACAAACGACTGACATCTTTATCCTCCACCGGTTAAGTTAGACATTTCAAATTTTACTAGAGAGTTTTATCGTCATCTATTAAATGCTGAACACCCACCGGACAAATTTGTGCGTTGGATCACCACAACATGATAATTTCACTATTATTAAAATTAATGTGACAGTAAAATAAAATTTAAAGAAAGATTTGGTTTATAAGTTGCCAGACTATGGTAATTGCTTCACAAAATATGTAGACAGCAATTCAGAGCATGTCTCATTCATTTTTATCTGAGTCGGTTCTGATTTAAAATAATTATAGTAAATCACATCATGTAATATGGCAAAAAAGTGGGGGAATAAGCACATGCTGTCCACAAGTAGCTCAAGAACCGAGCGCTTGTCTTTAATTTCATGCGTATCTACATGAACAACCCGAGTTTAATAATCGGCGACAGTAAGTAGTTTGTCAAGCAAGCCAAGCTTAGCGCAAGTGCTCCAATATAAGTAAATAATAATTTTCACATGAAATTAATATTTTTTCCCTATTAAATGGAATACAATATAATGTATATACACTAGTCACAAAAGTTAAGGGATATAAAAAAATCTTTAAAAAAAGGAAAAAGCAGATTGTAGTTCCAAGTGTCTACTTTTCAGATCTGGCCATGAAATCTTTTATCATGTTTGGTTTCGGAGTAATCCTGAAAAAACTACCAAAAAAATTTCCCGATTCTTGCCCGCCTTAAAAAAAAGCAGTGGTAGCTCAGAGCAAAACCGGGTTCGATCTCCGCTGACGCCAATGAAATTGTTAACTGCAATTTTAAGTGCTGATTTACCACCACACCACTCAGCGGTGCAGGAAAACTAAAAAATATTTCTTTTAAATAAAAATATTTCGGAGACGTGAAGTTCGCCAACACGCATTAGGGACAGCGCGGTGGACACTTTCTTGCTCTAAAACCCTCTCAGAAATGAGAGCAGGCTTGTGCCCAGTAGTAGGACGTAGGTATATAGGCTGTAACATTTTTAACTTTTTAAAAAAGTCTACAGGCTTCAAATTTTTTTTTATTATTTCACTAAAATGCTTTTTTAGAAAACTTAATGCACGTTAACTTGACGTAATCAAAAGCCTGTACAATGATTTGCCGCGAAGTTATATTCAGTCAATATATAAAGTTTTTTTAACTTTAATAATCAATAACTTTAGTAATAATGATCGTATAGGAAATTGAAGGAGGGTTTGGAAAACTGCATGATATTCCCGATAGGTTACCATGAATGGATTTTGACGTAAAAATGTTTTTCGAAGCGATAACAAAAGTTCGCATATTTAAGGATATTTGAATAACTTGGTATAACTTTGGATAAAGTATTTAAACGAAGGATATCGTCGATAACTTTCAACCGTAAAGTGTCCGGGAAAATCTCTGAGAAATCCAAAATGCTGCAATATTTTTTCTTAGTGCCCCCAATCTTTTAATTTATCGTTTTCGCAGAAAATCACCATTACGAGCAATTTTTCGATTCTTATTAATTTTTCCAATTTGATTGACGGTAACTCCACGGCAAAACATCGGACAGGCATTTTGATTACGTCAAATTAAAAGACATTTCCTAAAAAAACTTTTTTGTGAAAATATGCAAAAAAAAATTTTGGACCTCGTAGGCCTTTATTAAAACCAAAAAAAAATTGGGAATATTTTTTCGGCAGTTTCCTTAGGATCACTCTAGAACACTAAAAAACTAGACACTTGGAGCTACAATTTGCTTTTTTTATTTTTAGCTGTACGATCATTTTCCTTGGAGTTACAGCTTGTTGAAAATCACCCAAAACTTAGATTTTATTATATCACTTAATTTTTGTGACTAGTATATATTTAAAGTAATGATATTACAAAAAGTAACATCATTATTTCTAAGGCCTATGTTCAGCCGTGTAATCGAGTACACAATCAATATACAAAAAATATAAATATACGTACATTAATTGGTTAAGCAGTTGTCCCCTCGATGATGAGGGGGTTACGAGAAACCTTAATTTATATGCCCAGGTCAATGACAGCAATTATCGTCAAAGGTCTAGTAAAACTGCGAAGGCCATTCCATTAACTAAGAATGACTCTACTTTCGACACTGGTTCTCTACACTCTCCATTTTTTTTATTGGATAGGGCGACAAACGAGCACACAGTCCACCCGACGGTAAGTGGTTGATGTGGCCCATAGACATCTACATTTATCCTCGGTTGCGAATCAAAATGCAGATACGTTGTCACCCGCGAGGACCAAGATGGAATGCCTCTTTTCCAGTAAAAAGGGTCTCTGGTTCTCTACAGTCACCACACGAAATACAGCAGTGTTAAGCCTCTTACTCCACGCTGGTATTCTGTAAGAGCGTGGTCCCTCCCCGGCCGAGACGACCCATCCGTACCACAACTATACCATACCACCAATATAGCCGCATCATGGCTCTACCACGTAAAAAACATACTAAACATAGCAGCATTAAGCTGTTATTTTACGCTGGTATTCTCTTTTTAGGATAAGGGTGACAAACGAGCAAACAGTCCACTTGATGGTAAGTGGTTGCTGCGGTCTATAGACATCTACATCTATGCTCTATTACGAATCAAAATGCAGATGTGTTGTCACCCGTGAAGACTAAGATGAAATGCCTTGTTTCCAGTGAAAAGGATCTCGGATTATCTACACTCACCATACGAAACACAGCAGCGTTAAGCTGCTATTTTACGTTGGTATTCTGTGAGAGTGTGGTCCTTCCACAGAATAAAGATTTCTTTACTCATGTGGTCCTTCCCCGGTCGAGCCGAACATTTGTGCTATGCTACAAGCTACAACCATAATCAACCATAATCTGCATAATATAGCAGCATTGCTGGCATGGCTCTACACGTACAAACATTACAATTACGACAAATACGGACAGATATGGTTCCTGTGGCCTCAGAGAATAGATATACGTTAAATCTTTATTAAATGTGTAAAATTTTAGAGCAGAATGGCATTTGCTAAAATCATTAGTCAAAAGATGTTCAAAAGTCAATAAAAAAATGAATAAAATGACTGTCTATAGTAGGAATATTTCACAAAACCACACGAAATATAATAATTTGACAGTATGACTTCTTCCAGAATATGGTGAATTCTACTGGATCAGTAAAATTTAGACAGGTACGGCTCATTAAGCACAAAGACACTTCCTGAGCGAGAATACTAGAATTATACAAAGCGTTTGTTATACAGTCCGAGCAGCTCTGTCCCTAATCCCTATGGATGATAACCGGTATTCTTGTTTATATAGACGACAATATTTGATCCGGAAAGCGTATCGCATATTACATTGTACTGTCTAGTAAAGATTTTATATATCGAAAGAAAGTCCGCTAAATATTTTATATGCAATGAACTTTAAAGAAATTATTTGATAAATTACGTTGTACGATGTGAACGTCCCCGCTGGCTAGTCAACAAAGAACGTAAAATCGCGGCCGTTTGAGAAAGTTATTTTTCTTTCCGTACGCCCCAGTCCAGCAGTCGTAAGCGCGCGTTCATAGAGCCAGCACGTTTTATTTTATACGTGACCAAGAATACGAACCGGTTTATAAACAACGGTGGGTTTAGAAAACTCGTCGGAAGAAAGTTTGTGATAAGTGACAATTTCATTGTTGAATGGTTACTGCGAGTCCGGCGCCCCTAAGGGTCTTATCAAACATTGAAATATGAACGTGAGTACATTTATAAAATTTAGGTATTATTTCACTGTGCTCCAAATACGGATTAGGGTCCTTTAAATAAAAGTGGAAACTTGGTATACTAAATTTATAGTTGAGAGTACCAATAACTTCCATGATACTAAGCACTTCCTTCATTTATTTCCTAATAGCAGATTTATAAGTTTATAACAAACAATTCGTGTGAACTTTACTACAATTTTAAGTTATCACTATCAAACAAAGACTCAACTGGTATCTGTACAGACACATGAAGTACATCCATCACAACTACTTATACAGTAGTTGAGGCATTGCAGTTGTTGCATGCTGTTTGGGTCTGACTCCTTCCATTTCTTCCGGGTCTGCGTAAAATACTCAGCACGGCGCTCACTAACCCGTCTACTGAGCCTTGAGATTACAGTCCCCACTTGGGGGATGTCTTCGTCCAGCAGTAGTATTTTGCAAGGATGGTAGATTAATGGATGAAAACCAGTATAGTATTAAATCGATTAAAATAATAGTTTAGTAGCTAAATAATATTAAACTAATTTTAAATGTACTCATAAGGTGTAAAGAATAATACGTAAAAACTTAAATCTCTTTATAAGCGCAACAAAATACCAATGAAAACGTTAGGAACATATTCTGATCGTCTAATTAACACTTTAATCGGTCATTGACAAGTGTGTGTCCAATGTTGTTCTAAAATTAGGTAAAAATAGATATTGATTTGCCTGGTAGCCAGCAGTGTTAACTAATGATGGTAATTAATAAAAAAAATGGAGATAATAATATAGTTTAAGAGAAAACTAGTTTCGACAACCTTCATGGATATTATTGACGCTAAATACTTACTTCTACGGGATATACCTACATGTTTTTTTTTATTGATTTAGTTTGTTCTTTTGTTTATATATTACTAATTGTCGATCGAATCGTCTAGTGGTCGAAATTTGACCTTATTTTATTAAAACTAGGTTTTATAATAATCTGTAATTAACTTTATCAAGCTGTATTTAACTTTCAACTGCATATTAAAAAACAAGTATTTATAAAAAATATAAAATAAACGCTTTTTTGCCTTGGCATACATTCCACAGATTATTGAAAAAGGAACAGTTGAAATCGCACAAAATTAAGTGATAATTTTGTAATTAAATTGAGTAATTATTTGTTTGTAACATTTTCAAATTCTTTGGCTACAATCTCTACTCTATGCGACTGTTTGTATAAACTTTAACTATGCCAAGACTCACACTACTCTGTGCGCGCTTAAAAGGGTTACAAAGTGTTCCCTTTACGTATTAATATAAAGAAGAAGAAGATAATCACTGAGTGTGTAATTATCTTCTGTGTTCGTTACGTGTTCCCAACCACTTAACATTTTCAAAGCAAATTAAGAACAGACTGTGTATAAATAAGATAACATAATTTAAAATTAAAAATTTTGTACAGCCGACTTCAATATAAGCGACTTCAATATAGGTTATTTAAGAATAACTCAATAACCATTGGTCTGACCTTAATCAAATTCATATGGGACCACACGAGAACTATCAGCTTTCATATAAAAAAAAGAATCATCGAAATCGGTTCATCCAGTACAAAGTTATGAGGTAACACACATAAAAAAAACATATATTCGAATTGAGTACCGTCTCCTTTTTGAAAGTCAGCAGATAAATAAACGAATACAGACATTGTTTTTTTTGTGGTGGGTAGTAGTATACCACAAGGAAAGGACATTCTAACTGCTGCCACTAGCGGCATAGCCGGCAGCCCTGATTTTTTAGTTGTCGCTTACAGTCTCCTTTTTGGAAGTCGGCAGAAAATATAATTTTATGAAGATGTGTATTGAATCATCGCATCTTTTATTTCAAAGATAAAAACTTTCAACATCACTGAAGGTTACTTTGTTAAATTATTAGGAGATGAAACTGTCTTTAGGAGTAGTGGCAAGCACATACAAGGTATTGTCCTTTTCATAGACTAACCATCGTTATCTAGGGGTTATGAGCTTACAGTTAATTTGAGTTGTGAAGAGACTTATCAAGGGACTTATGAAGGGTTGTAATGATGACGATGATAATAAACGTCATATAAATCAAAATTAAAATATCGTTCATTTAGTAAAGGCAAGACATTTATTTTTCCAAAAATATAACACATAAAGGGAACAAAAGTAATTTTGTGATCGATGGTCAATCGCTAACAACTTTGCACTTCTCTTCTTCATATACTCACGAGAATTCGTATTTCTTCATATTCTTCGTTCTTCATCAGTCCGCAAAAGTCCGCACAGACATGAGCCTCTACCGTTGTAGAGAATCAGCAGTAGCCACCACCGGCATGGGTCTTTTACTTCCAGCTTATAAGGGGATGACTATACCGCTATCGAGCGAAATCCATTTTGCATACCTTAAGCTGGAAGCTCGTAGGATGCTCTACTAGGGCCTAAAAATCTAGATTCCAACATTTTTTCGCATGAAATCGTATCTAACAATCATATTGTACAAATAAATGATATAAAAAGCATATTGTCAGAAAGTTAACTGATTGTTAAACACATTATTTTTTTTAAATCGATTAGTTGCTATTTTTACATAAAAAAGTGGTTTTAGTGGTTTTTGGTGTGGATTTGTCACGTCCGCATGGAGGGGTAAACACGATAACTTTTGAAAATATCAATTTTTCAACTCAATCTATTTTTTTAATCTCTTCATCTATCGTGTAGAAAGCCATAGAATGTAGTTTAATTTTAAGCAGTTTAATTTTGGTTTATTTAGTTATAACAAATTTTTTTCGGCTTAGAAATCCCAAAGTTTTCGGTTGTTTTGAGCGGCCTTGTAATAATTTATTTTACTAAAAACTACTAAGACTGCCTCACTCATTCAGTTCCGGCTCAGCTGCCGTCTTGAGTAGATACTGTATCGGTTGTTTACAGCGGCTCATGCTCAAAAAGATCGCTTTACAAATACAAATGATTCTTTATTTTTGTAAAGTATAATTATTCGAAAAATCAAATTTGATACATACTTCATTATTATTATAATCACAGATTTTTATTACAATATTTTAAAAGCACAGAATAAATAATAGTACTACGTACTAAAATTAAGTAATAAATATACTTAAATAAGTCTTGGACTTTATGGAGTGACCTAAATGATGATATGATGAGCATATGAGCACTAAGAGTCGTGCACTTTTCGATTTTCCAAACTTTTTTTAATTGAAGATTGACATAAAATTATCGGAAAATAGGAAGTATAATAATAAGGTAATTATTGAAAACTTGTGTGTATTTAAACTGCTTTAAAAATTTACGTATAATCATGTTATACATAAGTTTTAATGCGCTTAGGGCATGCACAATTGAATTTACCAATAGTTTTTTTTATAGTGGTCCCAACGACACCCATAGAATGAAAGAGAGGATTCTATTACGCCGCAACCATACAGCAAAAAGCTCATCCCACATCCACTATTTGAAAATACACCCTATAATTGAAGAACTGAATGTTTCTCTTTATGCTTCGGGCTCTACGTATACCTAACAAAAAGATTCACTAGGCACCTCTGTATATATTCTATCAGAATATATTATAGTGGTATTAAACAGCGGCGTAAAAGAAATTATTTAGCTACGTACTTCCCAGTGTCGTCTATGGCGTAGAATGTCTAGGGGCAAACAACAGGATAATTGTCAAACTAGTGAGAACAGAAACTAAAATAGTCAATTAAAATTAATTGATTAATTGGATCAAAATGAAGAATAAAATTCAAATAACGAAACAATTTTTTTTAATTGATTTAAAGCTTTGTTACGCAGTGGCCAAGCGTTTGGCTCTATCGCTTGGAGCCGCGGGTTTCAATCGTATATATATTATCAACTATTTATCGGGTCCAGCGTAGCGGGCTGTGTAGCGGGTCTAGGAAGAGCTTACCTAATTTAATTTGTGGCGGCGCTGTCGTCGAGCCACAAGCGAAACACATCGAAGCCTAAATCGCGCTTACAAAGTTCCGAAGTTAAAGTAGCATATATAGAATAACTCCGAACTACCAATCGGAGCGTTGGCCGCTCCCCGGGCAGAACACCTTGCTAGGCGGGAGATCTCCCCTTTTCCTTACACCCGCCACAGTGGTGACCAACCGACGTGATATCAACACGCAACCTTCGTCATCGTCCTCAAGTACCCCATTTATTCGCTTCCGAGCAGATATTTTCTGCAGTCTTCACATTCTGCAAGCCATCTAGCTTTACAAAGGTTCATCGCAGCACTGGAATAATAATGCTTCCTGTTCCTTCAAGCTACTCTCTGCGCTACAGTGTTCGGCACGGCTCTGAGCCTTACTGGTCGCCTCTGCTTCACGGCACTCTCGCAGATTACTTGCCTTCTTCTGGACTCACCGCAGACTACAAGGCAATCCCTGGCACTTGCTCCGGCTCATCGTTCTCACCGGCATCACTTGCAAGTGCGTAGTACGACGTGCATTACACACCGGCATATCGTTCGCACCGGCTTCACTTGCCCTTACGCACACAGCATGCATTCCCCCCGGCATTAAGGACGCACCGGCAATCTGACTGCACGATCGTTCTCCGGTCTGAGCAGGGGGGGGGGGGGGGGTGATGTGGCGGCGCTGTCGTCGCGCCACAAGCGAAACACATCGAAGCCTAAATAAATAATAAATTCACGAACGCACGCAGTCGCTCACGTAGGTATAGGTTTTGAGGGTCTTGCTATCCCAGTTGATAGGTATGTATTCGCTCGCGCTCGAGACGAGTTAACGCCGCCGCCGCTTGAAACAACTGTAGGTAGGTATTATATTCGTGCCGAAAAAAGCCGACAATACACAATTGTTTATGTTAAAAAATACCTACCTATGAACACTAACTGATGTTCATACTCCGAGCATCGAGTTGTTTATTAGGTCTAGTAAACATTTGGTTCCATTTTTCCATCACCCTTTTCAATCTTTGGACTGTCGGCTCTGAATAATTTTGTTTATTGATTATGATGTTTTGTTTATTGATGATAATGTTAATAGGCAATATTCGTTACAAAATGTTATGCATTAGCATAACATTTTAATTTTAATTGTAAATAATAACGAACTGCTAAAAATAAGAGGCGACCATACTTCTACCATAATTCAAAGACGGCGTGTTTAAAAGATGTCAATCAAAATATTTACAATAATTTAAAAAAAACAAATACTTAACTTATTGATAGCCTAAACACTCATGCAACGTTGTGTTTTTAATACACTTTCAAAATGTCCACCACGGCTCCGTGGCGCAGTGGCTTAGCAATTGAGTTGCAGCGCTAAGGACCGCGAGTTCGAATCCCGCACGGAACAATATTTGTATGGCCTACAAATAATTGTTCCGGGTCTGGATGTTTGTCTTTGTGCAATTTATGTTTGTGCACTGCCCCCACAATACAAGAGAAAATCCTAGTGTGGAGGTTACGTTTTAAAAAAGAAATAAAAGGAAAGGAAATAATTTAGAAAGCAATTCAGTGTCATATTTCACTTTTCTAAAATCGTTCACTCATAGAATTACTATTTTTAGGTCCTCGGCACTTGTTGTCTCACTAAAATAAACTAATGATTTAATACGTCCCCATAAAAAAGGCGTCAAATCAGGTGATCTGGGAGGTCAATGGCCTGGTCGCCGCGACCTTTATAAGGTACTACAAACTCTGTATTTGTAAAGACTTTAACATACTTGAAATAAGGTTCAATTTTCTTTATTTTGTATTGAATGACGGAATTTGTATTATTACAAATAAAACTGCACTTTTAAAAGTCTTATTGCCTTAAGTTACGGTCCATTTCAGTTTGTTTTGACTGTACAGGTTTAGTGTGACTGTAAATTACGTAGTTTTAATTATTTTTGGGATTAAAAAAATTGCCTATATTAAAATGATAGAAATCGATTCAGTAAACGATTCTGAACAAATTACTTTCTCAATGTGCGTTAATTATGTTACGTGTTGTATAGAATAGCTACGAACTACCAATCGGAGCGTTGGCCGCTCCGCGGGCAGAACACCTTGCCCGGCGAGAGATCTCCCCTTTTCCTTCCACCATTGCCTTGTATTCTGCGGTGAGTCGAGAAGTAGGCAAGTAATCTGCGAGAGTGCCGTGAAACAGAGGCGAGCAGTAAGGCTCAGAGCCGTGCCGAACACTGTAGCGCATAGAGTAGCTTGAAGGAACAGGAAGCATTATTATTCCAGTGCTGCGATGAACCTTTCTAAAGCTAGATGGCTTGCAGAATGTGAAGACTGCAGAAAATATCTGCTCGGGAGCGAATAAATGTGGTACTTGAGGACGATGACGAAGGTTGCGTGTTCAGATCACGTCGGGGTCACCACTGTGGCGGGTAGAAGTAAAAAGGGAGATCTCCCACCGGGCAAGGTGTTCGGCCCGGGGAGCGGCCAACGCTCCGATTGGTAGTTCGGAGCTATTCTATATATGCTACTTTAACATCGGAACTTTGTAAGCGCGATTAAAGCTTCGCTGTGTTTCGCTTGTGACGCGACGACAGCGCCACCACAAATGGTTACAAACAATACATATAAATATCTTAAATATGCTGTACCTAATGCCATCTATGATCTATTTTAAAAAAGGAGAACCTTCACAATTGACTCTTCTGAGGCGGTGTTATTGCGATCATCAACCCGCCTTACCAGTTCTATAGCTAGGTATATCTATGGTTACAACATACAATGTTTACAAAGCGACATGTTCAAAAATCTTTGTTGCTAACTTGTTTTTATAAAGAAGCCGGTCAAGTGCGAGTCGTACTCGCGCATGAAGGGTTTCGTACCATCATAAAACTCGTTTCTAGAAGGTAGACCCTTAAATTTCTAATTTATTTTAATTTTTTTTTTATAGGATAAGGGTGACAAACGAGCACACAGTCCACCTGATGGTAAGTGGTTGCGGCGGCCCATAGACATCTACATCTATCCTCTATTACAATTCAAAATGTAGATGCGTTGTCACCCGTGAGGACTAAGATGGAATGCCTCATTTTCAGTAAAAAGGGCCTCCGGCCACCTGCACTCACCAAGCGAAACGCAGAGGTAAACCTCTACTTCACGCTGGTATTCTATGAGGTCGTGGTACCACCCCAGTTCGAGCCGGCCCATCCGTGCGACAGCAAAAGCTGCCGCGTGGCTCTACCACTGTTGTTTTTTATAGCTGTTTGTTATAGCAGCAACAGAAATACACATTCTGTGAAAATTTCAACTGTCTACCTATTACGGATCATGAGATACAGCCCGCTGACAGACAGACGGACGGACGGGCGGACAGCGGAGGCTTAGTAATAAGGTCTCGTTGGTTACCCTTTGGGTACGGATTACTAAACAGGGATTATCTTTTCAGATATTCCTATTCAGAGATTCCTAACAACACTAACGTCTGGAAATTGATTCGACGAAGATCAGTGCAAATGACTAAAGTTGATCAATTATCGACGAACTTCAATTGCACTTATAATCTTCATTTGCACTATTAATGCCATCATTATTTTTGTTTTTCATTCATATTTTATTCGATTACTGGAAACATACCTACAACTACGCCAAAGGTTTTGCCACAAATTAAGGTCCTAAACCACCTGCATCCTTCGATTAGTTGTACGAGTACAATGTCACGAACATTTATACGATACGTAGAGTCACGCTGCAGCTATTTTATGGTTGTTGCATGGATGAGTCGACTCGACCAGGGTAGAACTAAATTATCACAGAATACTAGCGTAAAGTGCTGAGTGTAGAGAACCGGATACCCTTTTTACTTCAAACGAGGCATTCCATCTTAGCCCTCACAGGTGACAACGCATCTGCATTTTGATTCTTCATCAAGGATATTGTATTAAAAAAATCTATCGAACTTTACCATTTAGTCGTTTTGTATTTGTAAGCGAATACCAAATACAAGGCCCCACACCACATTTAATTCCGTTTTTAATATTTATGCAAATTCCGCCTACGTAAGCTGATTTAATGGAATTTGTATCAATTTAAGGTGTTATGTAAAGGTGAACAGTGCCTTAAATGACAAGTCATGTCATCGTGTGCTTAAAGCTACCGCCTGGCCTTGAAGCGGCGCCGCTGTTCTCCTTTCCATTTACTATTCCAGTGTGTTTAGAATAATTATTCTCAATACTAATTTACCCTGCAGTGGGACTTGTATGGACTGATGCTATATTTTTAAACTAAATTAGCTTTTAAGACAAACAAAGCTCAATAAAACCTGTCATTTAATTTTGAAGGCATTTTACTGTTGCATTTCAGCAGAACCTTTCATAATATGCGCTGGGTAAATATACCAGTCTGACGTATTTATTTAATAGACGTTTGAAGTAGTCACATTTAGTATTTCTTTGTAATCTGCCTTTACACTCTACGAGGATAGTGGACATTTCTTTATCTTTATGTAAAGTAGGTTGAACGGAATGGTTGAAGTTCTGTTGGTGACATTAAAGCTGATAACGTCTTTGCAACGAACTGTTTTAATACTCAGAAACGGAATCCACATCTCGATATTCAAGTCTTTGTTACGTGGTAGAGCCACGCTGCGGCTATATCATGGTTGTAGCACGAATGGTTCGGCTCGACCACGCTCTTACAGAATACCAGTGTTAGATAGTAGCTTAATGCTGCTGTGATTCATATAGTGAGTGAACCGGAAACCAAAACGAGGCATTCCATTTTAGTCTTCAGATATGACAACGCATCTGCATTTTGATTCTTAATTGAGGATAAATGTAAATTCTGTGGCCTATGGACCATAGAATCCACTTATCATCAGGTGGACTGTGTGCTCGTTTGTCACACTTATTCTATAAAAAAAAAACTTCTCGCATTACTAGAAATTACAATATATACAAATTATGTATATAGAAACTATCCCAGGTCTATATTGTTATTATTGACAATTAGTTGATAAAAATAATTCGATAATGAATGCAAGCGTCAGTTTTCTCACAGACCATTAACGATTTGGGTGCATTGCTGACCGACAGCTGATTAATTCGTTGCCTATTCACTGACTCATCGCTGACTCACTTTGTTTGTGGTATTGGAGTCCAAACCACACAAACTCATACATATATTGTTATTGAACGGTGCACTACAGATATTTATTAATAATGATGTGACACATGGAGGATTGACCTCCTCAGTAAAGCACAGTTTAATTAATAAAGGGAAAACTAGGTATGTAACAATTTCTTTTATTTAAGGAAGTATAATTTAATTCTGTTATACTTAAAAACATTATTGTACAAACAGTGCGTGTTGCCAGTGATGACCTATGTATCTGAGACGTGGTCCTTCACTGCTGGCCGATACGAAAGTTCAAGGTCGCTTATCGAGCTATAGCGAGGTTTATGCTTGGGGTTTCTCTGCGTGATAGACTTAAAACTGAGAATGTCTAAAGTGATCGACATAGTCCAACGGATTAATAAGCTGAAGTGGCAATGGGTCGGCCATATAGATCGAAGAATCGACAGCCGATGACAAACATGATATGTTGACCTGGTAAAATATGCAGGAAGTCGATGGATGCAGACGGCTCAGGTTCGTGCTTCGTGGCATTCCTTGGGGGAAGCCTATATTCAGCAGTGGACTTGTAATTCGCTGTGATGTTGAGGATGATGATGATGATGATGATGTCAGACTTTATCCACGTATTGTTACTAAAAGCTTTAATGGCGATTTAAATGCTTTTGTAAAAAAATACAAAATTGCTTAATTTAAAACATAAAATCGGTTCATATTTATTTTCTGCCGACTTCCATAAAGGAGACGGTACTCAATTCGAGTTTATGTTTTTTTTTTTATATGTGTTACCTCATATCTTTGTACGGGGGGAACAGATTTCGATGATTCTTTTTTTATATGAAAGCTGATAGTTCTCGTGTAGTCCCATATGAATTTGATTAAGGTCAGACCAATGGTTATTGAGTTATTATTAAATAACTTATATTGAAGTCGCTTATATTGAAGACGGCTGTACAAAACTTTTAATTTTAAATTATTTGCATTTTAAACTGTAAATAATAAATTAATATTTCACTTTGTAATTAAAGGAAAGCAGTAATGTAAAATCAAAAACATTTAAAATATTATTTAGCGATGTAACATGAAGCACGTGATATCGGACTTAAACCATCAAGGATGTTATTTAATCGGTGTGAACACGTAACGCCGACTCACACGCGCATTCATTAATAATTAAAACAGGATTATTAATTAATAATAATATCTTATTAGCATATACAATATAAAACAATTACGATTCGAGAAAGGAAGAGAGCGATGCAAGTATACTTAAATACCAAGCATAGAAAATTCTTCGTAATGGGTTGAATGGTACAGAAACCCATAAAAGACGAACAAACAAACAAAATTTTTTTTTCTTAGAAACCATCGCACACACAGTAACTCCAATGTTTCGTTTAATAGAATGAATGTAATGAGAGTGCAAAGATGACGGACAAACAAACTAAAATTTATTTTTATATCTTAGATAACTTGCACCCAGAGAAAGTTTAATTAATATGTATAGTCCTTGTTATACAATAAACATATTTTATATTTATTTTTTACGATGCTACCTCGCCTAGTCAAAAATTATGTCCTCAACTATAAACCAATTTACAAAAGCCTCAAATCAGTTTGAAGTTTCAATGTACATCCAAATCAAAAGCCAAATAGCCTTTATACTTTGTTATCAATCAGTTTGTCAACTCTAACCAGCATGTATGTACTAATATATCATATAAAAAAGAGTGTGCAGTGGCCTAAGAGTTCCGAATCTCTGATAAAAATGACTAAATACTTACCATCTGATGGACAGTGCGCTCGTTTGTCACCCTTATTCTATAAAAAAAAACGCGCATGCAGTGTGAAGAGACCAGCATGATGAGTTCAGAACAATGCGGCGTGGTTAGCAGTTTCATGGCTCGCGAGTCCGATCCTGACGCCACTTCCTGCCACTAAGTGGATACCATAACAGGCTATAGTTATACGAACTAACTGATATCAAGTCCAGACCCGGAACATATATTTGTAGGCCATACAAATACTTGTTCCGCGCGGAATTCGAATTTGCGGCCCTCAATGCTGCAACACATTTATAAGCCACAGCGCTACGGAGCCGTCTATATCTATACTACTAAATATAACTTACATCTATCACCATTAACACTTTAACGAATCTAAACATTTACGTAGTGTCCTTAGTTTGAACGCAACGTATTCAAGCCCGTTCTAATAGAATAGAATAGATTGGAATCATTTTTATTCAATATAGATTATAGTACGTAATACTTATTGACAGTCATTTTTTACTTTTACCACTGGTTCGCAAAAAAAACCTCTGTCCTGGGATCGGAATCGTCTCCTCGATGTTAATAAGAAAACTTCAAACAGGAGTCCAGAAAGTGAGTCACTACTATCATATTCTGTATAGTACAGTTTTAAAAATATCTTAGAGTCACGATGCAGTTATATAATGATCATAGCACGTATGGGCGGTATGGGTCGGCTCGATCAGGATAGGACCATGCTCTCACATAATAGCAGCCTAATGCTGCTGTGTTTCCTGTGGTGAATGTATAGAAACGGCGACGCCTTTTTCTGGAAACGAGACGAATTATTCTAAAATTTTATCTAAATACTTAAATTCTAATATTTATACTTATATCATATGTTTGTACTCTTAAATCTATAAATGATTGAGTGTCGAAACATTGATACTTAAATAGTGAGCACTAATTCTTAACATTTGCATCAATCTCGTCACAAGGAACATTGACAAATTATTTAGCACAGCTTTACAGTCTCGCAGCACTTCGACTGGGCCATCAGCGGCGACAGCACGCGGTACTCGTGAACCGAGCATTTCCTAGATACCACTCGTGACTTTCACCCCCTGCTGACTGCTGCAACTATAGTAGTGAGTCTTCTATATTCTTTTTATTATGACATTCTGTTAATTCCTGAGATACCTACTGCTAAAAATAAAACTATTACATTTAAACTTTCTTGTTATTTTCATAATTAGTGTTCTTTTCATTCAATAAAATTTGAGCCCGAACGGGCCCAACATTCAAAATGTATACAATTGATGGCTTGGTGCATGAAAAACCATCTTATGACAGCTCTAAGGAAATAAACACACAATAAAAAGGAAAGACAATGAATTGTGATTTATTAATTAACGAATCTTCATAAAATAATAACATCTTGCATTTGGAACATTATTTTATATTCACAAAATTAAAAATCATGAACTTAATTTCCTTCGAACCGAATTTCGGTCACGGCGGCCAATCTCAAAGCATTTCATTGCACGAGTGTGAGCTCATACACAGGTGCACTCTCTATTTGATAATTCTTTTATTCCAGTGGGACCGGAGAAAGATCAGGCGCAGGACTAATGACTTTAAGTACTTTCCAAAACACGGGAGTGAAACAACGCGTACTTCTGACTCCAGGCTGCTACTGAGAATTTCTTGACAGGAAAACCCACCCGACCTGCGATTCGAATCCGGATCCTCATAATCGGCAATCACAGTTACTTTCACTACACCGATGAGGCAGGCAAAATCAAATTTACCTACGCTGTATGCAGTTGGATAGATACCAGTATTTCGCTACAAATACCTAACTACTATTCAATTTAGCCAAATAGTAACTTAATTTTTTATTTAATAATAAAAATTCATTAATTATATACAATATTAAAAACTATAATAATTAAAAAAAACTAAAACTGGAAACTTAATTATCATAATATAGTCCTACTCCCCGCGGTATCGTGCCAAGAACGCTGGCTGCGTTTCCTCACTGAATGGCTATACTTAGCTTTTGAGCGAGAAAAGAACCAACCCTTTTATCACCAGCATCAACGACCAGCCGCGGATGGAACTTTAGGAACTTCACCGCACGTGAACTCCACGGAGCGATAGTCTCTACAGCAAATCACACAAATATGTAGTCATCTCTCAGAGACTCATATTTGCGCCACTAACTCAGTTCAGCTGCCTCTGATGCCGCCCCGGCTCTAAACGAGGTACCCGAGATGAGAGGCCGCCAGTTTGTCTACGCAAGTAGCATCCCACACTAGGGCTTTACCTCTCTCCTAAGGGACCAATGTCATACCGTAATTGATATGCGTATGTTGTTGTGGGCGCTACTACGCAGTGTGTACAGAACTAATAACTTAATTAAAAATAATGTTACTTTAAACTTCGGTAACGATTAAACGCTTAAGGTAGTTAAAAACCTTTCCTGATAATGTCTTTCGGTACCGCATGCGAGGTGTACTTCTGTTGTTACATTTTTAATGCCTCTCCTGATTTCCTTAAATACTATGTGGCTTAATATGATACGTATGTGACGTTATTATTATGACGCCGTGAAAGAATCATCTACATACCACATCGAGAGGTTGTCTTAAGCATCGATTATGAAAAATGTAGTCACCTGCGATAGATGGCGATAAAAATTCTTATATGTACTCGTAAATGTCGTATCGTATAACACGCCTAATTCATGGACAGAAAGCAGAAGGTTCTTAGTACTGCAATAGACAACCTGCTCGACATAATAGAAGATTTAAGCATATTCATAATAGATACATATATACATAAACACTCACGTCTGTCACCCAGAGGGGTAGGCAGAGACTACGGACTGCTATTTAGCACTATGTGTGTGACACACCTCTCTTGCCTCCGTCACATTCACACCCTCGTCAGTTAAGGATATTCTTAAGCAGATTCCTCTCTAAAAAAAGCATCTTTTTATTAAAGTAATCATCAGACCGCAATTTCTGTTTATTAACTTAATCAGTCCTTGTTATTTATAGTTCAGGAAATAAAAAACAAAATCACTATGGCTTCCTGTACACACTGCGTAGTGGCGCCCACAACAAGACACGCATATCAATTATTAGTTTATATGCACGCTGAAAAAGATCAAGGAAATATATTTTCCTCACGTTTCACCCTGAATGTGACGTTATCTCAATATACCAATATATCTGTATTTATCTACGTCATACATTTTCTGTTGGTGTTCCAATTCTCAAAATATCTTACGGAGTTGTGAGAGTCTGAAAAATAGAAGTTAAAAATTAAAGTGACAGGCTCTGCATGTACATGTCATTTCAGAATACCTGCCTATGAATCGATCTTAGCCATTCCATGATAACGCAAGCAATCACATTGCCGCAACAATATACATAAATTATAATTGTACATTATAAATAATTGTATATTCTTTATATATTATATAATTCTCCTGTACCTGTGTTTGTCACTGAAATCCTCCTAAACAGCTGATCCGAATTTGATTAATAAATATTTGGTGTTTGTTTGATTCACAATTATTGGCGCCGCTGTGTGGCGTTGTTGTCGAGATCCAAATCACCCGTGTTAAGCAGGGGTGGATTGCTAGTATCAGTATATACATATTTTTTATAGAATAAGGGTGATAAACGAGCACACATCCATCTGATGGTAAGTGAACGCTGTGGCCCGTAGGGACATACATCTTTCTTTAATTAAGAATCGAATTGCAGACGCGTTGTTGACCAAATATACTACCACCCTTAGGACCAAATATATTAGATAAAAGTATAAACGAATTAATGAATAAATACAATCCTGAGAACACGATAAACAATAAAGTGGGTGACAATGGCGAGTGCGGGTCCACCGGTAGTGCGGCAGTTGGGCAACCGGTTTGACTGCGACAGCGGGGGTGTAGGGTTACTATTAGGTTACGCAACACCCGTTGATTATTTTGCAAGTTCGAGCACACGGCTTGCATTATAATTACTTACTCGAACTATTATTGATATTGTATTGTACTTTGCGGTACGATTACCTCTAAAAATACATATTATTCTAAGAATACCGTATGAAAACATCTTTTAAGAAAAAAAACCGGCCAAGTGCGAGTCGAACTCGCGCACTGAGGGTGTGGAACAAATCCGTAGGTATATAAGTTTAAAATTATTAAAATTATTTTTATTATATGTTGTAACTAAAAATTTATGCTTTTCGCAATTTTTCCTTTATCTGTGCTATAAAACGTTGCTTCGTACCAAATTTCAAGATTCTGAGTTCACGGGAAGTACCCTGTAGGTTTTGCTTCCTTTGCGAATGTCGAAAATTTGCTTCATAAACGGCTGTATCTTTTGATTGCGTTGGCTTAGAAGTTTGATATTTTCACAGCTCCAAGGGACAGTAGACTTGAGTATTTGATATGAATTTCAGCTTGATACCTCCACGCGTTCCTGAGAAAAAGGGTCTTGACGAGACAGACAGACAGACGGACAACAAAGTAATCCTATAAGGGTTCCATTTTTTCCTTTTGAGGTACGGAACTCTAACAATATGAACTTAGCATTTATTTGTGTTTGAATAAAAAATATTTTTTTGTATTTTATAAATTTAACCATTAGCGCCATCTTTACACCCATTCATTATAAATTATACGAGAAAGTTTCACGCAGAAAGGCAACATAACGACTTCACTTTTTATTATAACGCTCCCCACCTAATTTGCGTACCAAAGGCCATATATTGAAATGCATTTAAAGTTTAAAGGAGTGAACTCCAAAATTGTTTTTATATTCCAATAAATATAGTTCTTCAATTACAATTCTATAATATTCCATACCAATTGAATGCCATTTTAGTATTTCTTTCATGTGATTTAATACATGTAAGAAACATGAAAATGACATTCAATATTTAAGAATTGTGTAAGCGATACATTTTTAAAAGAAATCCTTGTTTGAGTTTGTGTACTTTCCATTCCACATAACAATGAATATTGTAATAATCAAACGGTAAATATAGCATCCTTTGTCAGACCTTTATGAGGTTTTCTGGCCAATTCCATAGTTGCTTTTATGATACCCACGAAACGAAATATGGTGATCGATTTTCTTAGGCTCTTTTTTCTAACTACAATTAAAATTACCGCCGCCACGCGACTTGAAGACACTAAAATCTGCCAAATAAAACCTAAATAAAATATCTTTAAAATCTATACATGAATACAATTTAATATTGAAACAACTTATGAAATTTCTGTGGGTGCGGCAGTAACTATTATTCTAAAAACATCATGGGAAAACAATAAAATAGAGAAAATATTACTTTCATTAATTTAATTTTCTCTCATTTCTGACCCTAGATCGTTTTCAACCCCGTAAACCTCTATTGAAAATTTCATCGAAATCGTTAGAGCCGAATCCGAAAACGCAGAAGAGAGATTTAAGAGAAACATCTAGAAATGACACGAATGTAGAAGAGGTCATTGCACCCGTTTAAATAATTTTATTAAATCAATTCAAATTTATTTGTGTGTTGATCTTCATTAAGTGTAACGTAGCCTATGCAACAACAAGCAGCAACAGCCGGTAACAAGCTCACGCACATGCACCGACACAATGTGAAGTCATATTTCAATCAAAGTGTTCACTTTCCCAGTGCACGTCATATCAGCGCTACGCGGGCGATGCACATACCTGCATTGTACTTACCTCGGTTAATTGTTGACTTCCTGCTGCTCCACAAAACAAATTTCATTACAAAATATTTTCTACAGTGGACAATGAAACTAAAATGAACTTGAAAAAGAAAATAGTTTAGGAGCCTGTCAATAATACTTTCATATTATGCTAAACTTTTCTTTTCTCTTCTACCAGACATTATTGTTTAAGACATAATTATACACATGTAAGCGGTGATAAATTCCTGGTTGGGTATGTTACTCTAGAAAATCACTCTGTTGTCTTAAAACATGAACCATATGAGCGAATAGTGTCGGTAAAAATTCATATGTATATGTAAGTATATGCCTTGTATATACTTACATATAGAGGTCGGTGATTGCGCTCCAGAACAAAAAATAATAATTTTTATTCAATATAGATTATTACATATTACTTATTTAAAGTATTTTTTTATTCACCACTGGTGCGCACAATACCTCTGTTCTAGAAAGGATTAGCAAGAGACTTAGCGGGATTATTTTTTAGACCAATATAAAACCTGCATGGTAGCCATCACCTCATTACCAGAAATTACGAAACATACATAATAATGAAATTCTATTATTGTTCAATTTGGAAATAGAATATTAAAGAATAAAGGAATATTATAATATATTCTTTATAGATTTTTCCCAAAATATATTCAAAAAAATACACCATTTTGCTCTTTTTCTCTGTTCTATGATTAAAATATATTTAATTACATCTAATATCGGATCTTATATAATATAATATCATAAGCATTCTCTTACATTGTCTAAATAGTTTTCTTATTCTCACGAGTGTTGTCATTGGTGGAATGGTTAATGTTCTGAAGTAGTCTTAATATTGCTTTATAAAGTTTTCGTTTTCACTAAAAAAGTGGTTAATTTTTTTAATAAGAATCTGTCAGGTATCTGTGGTAAATAAGACAGTGCAATATAAACACGTATCTCTATAGCTCAAAGCTGTATTAAATAAACCTAGCAAGCTAACAGCATAGCAAAGTGGCGAAGCAATCAGCTTTGTAGCGGTTTCTAACGGGAAAAAAAAATCAAAATAGGAGGTTCAGATGCCTGGGTGATCAGTAATCGATTGCTGAAAACAGAATTTGAAAATTCGAAACCGTTCTCAAGATAATCGTGGGACAGACGGACAGACGGACAGACATCGTGAAATCAATAAGTGACTTCGCAAGCGTCGCCACTTAATAAGTGACTTCGCAAGCGTCGCCACTTAATAAGTGACTTCGCAAGCTTCGCCACTTAATAAAAGAGTGTAATACAAACATATTTATACTTTATTTTATTCTCTTTATATTATTTACACTCTTTATTTACACATCATATTTATTTAATTCATATTGATTTATGTACACACAAAGTAATGTTACAATGAAATCTAAAAGATATCTTGTACAAAGGCACTGCTTATTTCATATAGAAATTACTTCTAGCAGGCCCGATACGGGACGGACTCCAAGAGAAGAGGGAATTATAAAGAAAATTATAATATTAAATAAACATTATAAAGACACATAGATACAAACATATTTATTGGTGAGCAAAGAGATTTAAAATATTATTTAATTTAACAGTGGTAGAACCAGGCGGCAGCTCTTGCTGTCACACGGATGGGCCGGCTCGAACCGGGGTGGTACCACGACCTCACAGAAAACCAGCGTGAAGTAGAGGTTTACCTCTGCGTTTCGCTTGGTGAGTGCAGGTGGCCGGAGGCCCTTTTTACTGGAAATGAGGCATTCCATCTTAGTCCTCACGGGTGACAACGCATCTACATTTTGACTTGTAATTGAGGATAGATGTAGATGTCTATGGGCCGCAGCAACCACTTACCATCAGGTGGACTGTGTGCTCGTTTGTCACCCTTATCCTATAAAAAAAAAAAAAAAATATATATATATACTAACTACTTAAATGTCTTTGTTGGTGACCTATCATGCCAGCCATATCTTTGTAACATTCAATATAATTTTTGACGTGATGTCAACAGCAATAATGACACGTTAGCGCCTGACTTTCAAAACCCAAATCAGTCTTAGGATTTTGCACTCCGAAACAGACAATGAGACAATGATTTAATTGACACACTGGTGATAAATGCAGCTTAAGTTACTTGAAATACATAAACATTCTTCCAACCTTCCAGCCCAGTTAACTTCGGAACATCAAACTATTCACGTTGCGTCATCGTCCTTCAACAAAAAGATGATCTACTTATTTCTACAAATTATACGCTATTATAACTAATCTGATACTGTTACGTGTAGAGAGATGCACCACGATTACCTAAAACTTTCCCAGGTAGTGAGGTAATGTCCACTCACATTTATCTCCAAACAATTTTTTCCCACACTTAATGCTGGCTTTTCCTTTGCCTTGTTATTCAACATAGTTACTTTCTCCTGCGTTGTATCACGACGCTCGTAATCGATTAGTCCAACTATTCATTACATGTCCTCGAAAAACATTTCGTACGTATTTAGAAATTCTACGTGTACTAATGTTGACCACTAATAGCAGTGCCCGTATCGCAGATGCCGTTTTTAATCATAACATTGTTCATCGTCCATTCATCCGTCCATTACAGACTATAAAAGTCCATTGATGAACATAGGTCTCTCCCATTGATTGCCTCATAGGGCAGATTTTGCTATAGTTGGCACGTTTGGCAGGCGGGTTGGCAACCGCAGTTTTTTATTATTTTGAATTGTTATCAGGAACATGCTGCTGCCCATCTCCCGTTTCAATATCCCCCTGTCGCCTCTTACGGTACCCACGGGACGATATGGGATAGTGAATATTCTTACACCGCCACTACTTTATCATCATCATCATCATCATAACATCCCTTCACAATTCCACTGCTGTACATAGGCCTCCTCCATAATAAGAAGGTGCTCCAGCGATTTTCTCAAAGTAACTATGTATATCGTCAGCAAATCGAAGGTGAGTAATGTTACTCGCCATTGATGTTAATACCGTATCCTTTTCAGTCCGGTAGCTTGAAAACGTCTTCCAATGCAGCGGTGAAGAGTTTCGGGGATATAACGTCACCCTGTATAACACCTTTCTGCAGTGGAATAGGTTTCGCACTCTGGTTCATTACGGATAGCCATCTAAGCCTTACTGCGCGAGCACTTTGATGTACCGACAGTCAATCTAACACCGCTGGAGAAACTATATCACCGCCTAAATTTTGACGCAATTAAAGTTTTTTTGTAGTCCATAGACACAAAACAAAATGGCAGATTGCAGGCACTCTTTGGTCTTTACACAATTTGCCGAAGGGTATTTATTTGGACATACAAAAGCCTTTTCGGAATCCCGCTTGTTCGAGAGATTGCAAATCGTAAAGTCTATGTGCAAGACGATTTGTAATTACTCAAAAATAACTCATAAATCCGAATCAAAAGGAGAATCGGTCAGTTTTTCTAACATATTCCTCGATCAGCTCGTTGGATAATGTCAACTATTACATGAAATTAATAAATTATTCATAGTACGTGAGCGAGAGTGCATAAATTTGTTACTTTTCGATCCATGAATTTAAAAAAAGCATCATCAACTGCAACTACTTCAACCGTTTTTGTGTTTTGTATTTATGTAATTTATGAATGAAACATTTCCATACATTTGATAAAATGAGTGATGCAAGCTTGGATATAATTTATATATCTTAACTTGCTCTTCCAAAGTACGGCCTCCATAAAACTATCAGTTCATTTTTGGGGAGGTGTATAAATATTTATATCAAGACTCCATGTAATATTACGGAGTAGCGTTTGCATAAATTCAAATCAAGTGTAAAAGAAAGGATATTATAAACTAGATTCTTATTTAAAAGACTAGTCGTTCCCCGCGACTTCATCCTCGTGAAGTTTATTACGATTGGATTTCATGGGTTTTGATTTTTTTTAGGCGGAACCCTAATTCTTTTTCTCAAGTAAAATTAGGCTAAGTTACTCCTTATAATATTAGCTAATGAAAGTCCTGTCAAAATCGGTCCAGCCATTTAGGAGATTAGGCGGAACAAACAGACAGACAGACAGACCGAGTAAAATTTTAAAGATATATTTTTGGTTACAAGTACCGTAAATATACTTTCATGTGCATTTAGTAAAAAGTTGTTGTTTTGATATTACAAAGGGCGACTTCAATTTAATTTATTTGTATTAGATAATAATGCGTGGAAATAATAAGCTCCCTTAGACTTTTTACTATATATCATAAGGTCAAATTGCAACTGTTGAGAGAATAACAGTCTTTTGTTAGTTTCTTGCTGCTTCTCGCAAGGTTTGCACGCAATACGGACATGTTGAAGCGATAGCGTAGCGTGTTTTAAAAGATTTTAGGTAAAAATACTTGACTTCGACTATGATTTCAACCTCGACTTGTAGTGGATGAGTCAATGCAATCAAAGAATTAATAAGTCAGTAGAGACAGAAATGAGGATATCCGCAGTAGAACCAGAGTAACCAACATAGCCCAACGGACTAGTAAGCTGAAGTGACAACCGATGGGGAAAAAAGGTTCTCGAGTGACAACCTCGTATCGGTAGGCGAAGTGTAGGGCGACCCCCACTAGATGGAGTGCCGACCTGGTAAGACATGCAGGAAGTCGATGGATGCAGGTGTCTCAGGACCTTGCTTTCTGTCATTCCTTGGGGGAGGCCTATGTTCAGCAGTGGACTTATGAGGGGCTGTGATGATGAGGATGATGATGATAGATAGTTGTAAATTCGAATAAGTAAGAAAAAATTCGAATAAAGATACACTGTGTTACTAAAACAGAAGGGGTGACCGCGCAAGTTTTACGACAACAGTAATTTGCTGTCAGCCGTAGCAAAAGCGGCGTCAGTTAGAAGTTAAACACTATATTTTGCTAGGAGAGTTCGTAACAACTTCCTTTCACGCTAAGTTAGAAAGCTATAGGGAAATATGCAACAATTGCTTGCCCGTCTACTCACCACTTTATCATTATCGATACTATTCAGCGTGCTGGGCTCGAACTGTCAACCAACTCGGTATCCTCGTAGTAGCATTTTTTTATACAATAAGGGTGACAAACGAGCACGCATTAAAAAAGATAAAGATTAAAAAATGCAAATGCGTTTTCACCTCTGACGACTAAGATAGAATGCCTGGTTTCTAGTAAAAGGGGGTCTCCGATTCTCTACACTCACCTTTGAACAACTGCAACACCAAGGGAATCGCAGGTGCGTTGTTGGTCTTTTAAAAAAGAGTAGTCTCTTTTTTAAGGTCCCTAAGTCGTATCGTTACAGAAAAATCACTCCATTCTATCGGAAAAAACTTCCACGAAGAAGTTGTGCGAAGAAGAAAGCTTCTTGTAAATTGTACAGTAGTGGACGAGGTGGACGGGGAGCTGGCACTGAGGAGCCCCGACCCATAGATGACAACAGTACTCCAGGCGGTGTGACGGCATGAAATACAGTCCCGCCCTGCTGAGCATTTTAGAGGCCAATTTAGCCTTCTTTTCCAAGTGACCACGAAACTGCACGAAATTCGATAAGTTGACGCCGAGGATTTCGATACTGGCTGAAACAACAAAGGGAGTGCCTTGAAACTAAGGAGATACGACAAAGGGGTTCTTTTAAAGTGGTAAACGCACAAACTTATGTGTTCTGGAGATTGAACTTGATTAGATTTAGTCGCCTCCAATCCGAGACTTTGTTCAGCAAAGACTCGACTTCAGATACAAGTTTATTTCAGTACTTGGCGACGTTTTCGTCAGAAATATTGGCGCGACCGGTGTATAAAGCATCACCAGTGCTGTCATTCACCACACGAAACAGAGCAGTATTAAGCTGCTATTCTACGCTGGTATTCTCTGAGAACATGGTCTTACCTTGGGCAAGCTGACCCATTCGTGCCACACCCATAATATAGCTGCAGAGTGGCTCCACTACATATAAGTCATCGTCAACAAGTTAAGCTATCGCAAAGTTTTCTTTAAAGAAGAATGCTGACAGATTTTTCTGTCACAAATCACTAGGTAACATTATCCGAAAAGGTTTTGCCGTATCATGGCGGTGCAAGAGAACTCATCCCTCCAGCTCCAGCTCGTCCCGGAGGTATCATGAGAGATGTCTATGGAAAATTACCGAAAGATCATTTTGGTTACCGACTGACGCCGATGTAAACATCTTTCTACGCTAGGCGTAAAGTTCCCACACCAGCGAAAGTCTTAGATTTGATGCGCTGCTAGCATGACAATTAACACAAAATATTCCCCTTCAAGGGAAGAGTCCAAAGTTCAGAATATTCTTTGCACTTACACGGGGAGAGCTGTATGATAGCTTTATTTTTATTTTTATACTCGTTAATACTGCAATAATCAGCATAGGACGAGTACCGCGGCCCCCTTCCGTTTCCCTTTAATCAAATGAGCACGATCCTCATGCCTAGGACTCACGACTTCGACTCTCACATACACACAACTAAACATCTACTATATTGTTGCTATAAAATATCTCATAAATGTCTGACAATATAAATGCAAATAGTTATAAGAAGAAGAAAGCTACTTAATCACTTGAAGAGAATGTTGGCAATTATATAAGAAAAAGTATTTGATTCATGGGAATGTTATGTAATTATGTTAAAAGATTAAATTAAAAAAAAACACAATTATTTAAAATAAGAAATGAAATTTCAACTTTCACTGACTTTCGTCGATAAAAATGTGCCGTGCCCCAATACCAGCCGTGTACGGAAAAGGCATCAAGGCTTGTGTCTTGTAAAAATGCGTCGCGTTGGTAGTTTTAAAATTTTTATAGCCAACAAATTTAGTATAAAACATTTAATTGGTACTTTTTGTAAATGTAAGAAATTAAACGAAAAATATAGAGTAAGACTGAACTGAAAATATTATGAAAATGTTATTCTTATTAAGAAAAACAACTTTGTTACTACGGTATACGATATAATTAAAACCGCTAATAGAGATATAGGTTAACACATAATTTGAAATATTGAGAACGTGCATCGCTGCAAAGCTAAGGCCCTCGTCGCGTAATTATCGCGTTACATCTTTCAACGAACTGTGCTGTTATTACTAGTGATTACTGTAGAGCTCCATTGTGTCGCCGGTTATTTGGTATCTTTGAGAACGCACATTCTTTTTCCCTTCCCTTGAAACATTTAAACACTAAAAAACTTAACTTAGATGTAAATTTAACGCATTTTTTTACGTGGTAGAGCCTCGCTGCAGCTATATTATGGTTGCACGAATGGATCAACTCGACCGGGGAAGGACCACGCTCTCGCAGAACACCAGCGTAAAATAGGAGCTTAATACTATTGTGTTTGGTATGGTGAGTGTAGAGAACTGGAGACCCTTTTAACTGAAAGGACTGAGATGGAATGTCTCATACATTCCATCTCAGTCCTCTGGGGGGACAACGTATCTGCATTTTGATTCTTAATTGTGGATAAGTGCAGATGTCTATGGGCCACAGCATCCACTTACCACCAGGTGGACCTGTGTGCTCGTTTGTCACCCTTATTATATAAAAAATATACATATAAATATAGGGAAAAAGTTCGGGGCTTCGTCATGATGTGATTAAAAAATAATTTTGGCTATAAACCTGGGAACCAGTAACAAGAGATTTCTTATTAAATTAAGGCAGTAAAACAAATACAAACATCTAAAAATAACTCAATATTGGCTAAAATCTCGTTAACCCTTGTTTTATCACATAAAGATACTAACTTACTGCAATTTTTAATAACTATCATCCTTTTTATACATTTCTTTTAGAAATAAGATTTAAATTTGAACCGGTTTATTGGTTTGGAGAAAGTTTAGTAAATACAAATTTGCTGCTCAAAAAAACCGGTAACGTTTGATATAAATATGCAAAGGAAAATTGAATTGCTTGTCAAAAGTTGTTGAGAAAGATTTAATTAAAATGATAACTATGCAATATTAAATAATTATCATGAAAATAAAACGAAGAAGCTCAGATATTGCTTGGATACCGATTGATTTCCAAAAATAAAAATTAAGAAAATTCAAAAATTTATAAAAGTTTGCCCATAATATTATGTTATCCATTCAAGACATAGGTAGCGAATCTTGTCTCGTTGCTCTAGTGGTCGTAATCGGGATTGCTTCCCGCAATTCAAATCCCGGGTTTGGCCAGAATCAGTTACAAGGTTTTTCTGACAAGAAATTCTCAGTAACAGCCCGGAGTCAGGATGTTGGTGGTGTTTCACTCCCGTGCCACGGAAAACACGTAAAGTCGTTGGTCCTGCGCCCTATCTCTCTCCGGTTGTGTCGGATTATCCTCTCATCGTACTATGAGAGTAAGGAAATAGAGTACAACACTTGATTACTATAATCCTGTCCTGCGCAGATGACTAGTCTACACAGAGCTGGCCGCCGTGACCGAAATTCAGTTTGGAGGTAGTTCAGCAGGCGCACGATTGTGGCCGTCTTCAATTGGTCACTGCGACGGAGATGCGGGACCGAAAGCTTGTTGTCGTGTAATATTTGGTCATCATGCTTTTTTTTATAGAATAGGGTGAAAAACGAGCACACAGTCCACCTGATGGTAAGTGGTTGCTGTGACCCATAGACATCCACATTTATCCTCAAAAAAGAATCAAAATGCAGATGCGTTGTCACCCGTGAGGACTAAGATGGAATGCTTCTTTTCCAGTAAAAAGGTTCGCCGGTTCTCTACACTCACCATACGAAACACAGCAGTGTTAGACTGCTATTTTACGCTGATATTCTATGAGAGCGTGGTCCTTCCCCGGTCGAGCCGACCCATTCGTGCTACAACTATACTCGTACTATTAATATAGCTGCAGCATGGCTCTACCACGTATATGCTGACGTACGTGCTGAAGCTCGGTGGCCAAATATTTACTGTCACAGTTCCCTTGGGCTCTCTGAAATATTTTTTTCCCACGCTAGCTAACTGCAAATGATGGTGGTGAGATTCGCCGTTTAAATATGGGTCTTTTTGCTTGGGATTCAAAATAAATAAAATTAAATTTAAACCCAAGCAAGGCTACAAGACTTCAAGATACTGTGAGCACATTCTGCGTTCATCGGACCAGAAAATAATTAAAAGTTGAATGTTGCCTTCGGTAACTATGGCATTAGGCGATTAGGGCATCAAACACCTATGTTCCCCCTCATGAGCTCGTGACCGTGGGTGCTGTGAAGCGCCCGAAACGTTGGGAATTAAAAAGTTAAAACTAAGCGCGCTAAATTCATAAAATTAGTTTTATACCAAACACCCACCTCCCTACCATTACCGTATGATAAGAACACAATGAGGGCATCCACGACTGCTTCTGCCACCAAGGCGGCGCCACTTTACATTTAGGTAAAATATTTGACAGATTTTATAGCGGGAGTGATAATTTCTTAGAAAAATGTAATCTTTAAGGTTTCTTTCTGTATTATTAGTTATATTTTATATTAATTACATTAGAAATGAATAAACCAAACTATAAAATATAACTAAAACCCGATTTTTTTTAAAGAGTTATAAATTGCAAAAAATTAAAAATCAAACTACTGACGCATTGTGTTGTGTATTAATAAAATATTCTAGATAATGATAAACTATTATTTAAAACTAATATCTCAATTAACTGACACTGTGTAACAAAAAACTTTACCTCAGCAAAGAGAATATAATCACTACGTTTATACCTCAGTCATAACTAGCGACATCTGGTGAGTGGAAGATTATTATCCCTCATTACTGTCATCCGTAACCCAATATGAAAACAAGCATCAAAACCAACATTAAGATGGTGATATTCCGTGTATGTGGCCTCATTATAATTCCTTCAAACGAAAGAGTCGTTCAACAGGTACAGAACTTAGTAAGCAAGTATTATATTATTTAAGGAAGAGTTTTTGAATGTAAATGTGTTATTATGACGTTTTCCTACATAAAACGCAAAGCAGAGAGATGTAGTGCTCTATAATAAATTGTCACCAAAAAATCGCGATCCACTCAATTTAAATCACTTCCACCAGCTTTATATTGCACTTATATAATAAAAAGTACACCAATAGCAAGGGGAGATTTCAAACTTCTGACGTAATTATAAGATTATTTATTTCGATTATTATTCGAAAAAAAGTTGAATGAAAATAATTTTACTTGGACGTCAGTTGGTCGATATGGATGAGAACCAGATATTTTTCAAAAACAGAATTTATCACCTTGTTTTTTTTTATTAGCTTTAGATTTTAATTCTTAGGAAGCCTTTTGAATTTCACTATTGTAAACCATCCCGTTATTTTTTTTTAATTTTATCAATTATTATTAGACAATTTTTTCGGTAATAAAATACGAATCACCGGTATCAAACACTCAAAAAAAGGAGAAGGAGACATCTCCATACATTTTTGGGCCCAGATGTTAACAAGATGAAAGTCGGACCATTTGAAAGCTTATATATAAATAATTCATACCTGAAAATCTGGCTAAATTTGTCAGTCTAGGAGCTGAGTTATTGAAGAAAAATAAAAGTGATTGATATTTATTACCTACACTGTAACAGGCGATATAACACTGTAACAGGTTATTTTTCACTATAATTACTTTAAAGATATAAAAGGCGGATCAGTATAAAATCACCAAAGAAAAGCTGAGGTTATCTAGGAAATAAAATATTAAAACGCTTAACGAAAATTAAAACAACAACAACTAATTGAAATGAATATTAGAAATATCGATCTGAGATCGATAACTTGAATTATTGTTGTTATTGTTATTTGTTGACATGTTGATACTTGGTATTTTTTCATATTATTTTGTAGATATGTTTTTAATCTGCCTAGTTAACACAGATAAATATTTAAAAATAGATATTAAAATGCTGGATTTAATCGAGAATCGATTATATTGCACTCGTTTCAAATCAAATCGAAAATTGGTCTTTTTCTTTTTTTAAATGAATAGTTTTGAAGTTTGAACTGTCAAACAAACTAATAGAAACAAGGAGGTTATAATATAATAAATAGAAATTACTAGTGGTAGGTAGTGTACAGAAAAGAGAATTTCACTAGTGTATTATTTATGGTAATCGATTTATTTCCATAAAATTTTTATTTCTTTTTTCCTTATGCGAATAATAATATAATTTATTTCCAAATGAATATATCATATCAATATATCAACTTTATCATTAATTTTTTTTGGATCCGAATAAATATAAAATCGATTGCATCAATACAATCGATTTTCTAACTTATTTAGTATTTTATTGTTTTTTGAAATCTAGATTGTAAAATGAGCTAGTTTTTTGTATTTAACTTTAGAAAAATATAGCCAATTTTTTTAAGTATAAACCAATTAGTTAACTTCAGGCCCAAAAATCCCATTCTCCTTTCGTGTTAATTATACAAACATTTTTTGTACCTTTAAATGACATACGTGGTTCGGGAATTAATAAAAGTAAACTGATTATTCAAAACATTACGTGAACGTTCGAGGTGCACTTTTGGATTTTCCAAATTTTTCTTTTTTCTGGTGTGACGATCACATAATTTTATCATTGATTGTTTTGTTTGACATTGACAAATATACAGAAACAGCCAAGGTTCCAAGAGTTTGAGTTTAACTTGCAATGTCGGCATGTTGTTCTCGCCAACATTTAGAATGGGTGATAATTTTGAATTTAAGAATGGAAAATATGAAATATGAATTAAAATATTTGTCAAAACCATTTTGTATTTTACAAATACTAAATATATAGGTTATGAGAAAAAGTAAAAGTATTTTGAATTTTGTATTTTGCATTTTAAATATATTATGTACTTCAAATAATTCACATCTGTCTTTAAATAAAATGTTAACACCAAGTTGAGAAAAGACCCGGTCCATAAATGTTCTGCGCTACGGGTTTACTCAATTCATGTAATCATAGTAAAAAACCTATCCGTGAAATATTTTTTTTTTCTTAGGACTTAAAGAAATTTCCTTACTCCGTACTTAAATTTAACTGTATTTTAAATTCTAGTTCCAATTTTAAATAAGCCCGCACCGAAAATCTATTCCAGAGTGTTTATAAAATTTCTAGTCACAGAGGTGTACTTGCTGATCAGCTGCGCGTGTGTCGTGATCATAGAAATATTAAAAAGAGGAGAAGTGGCAAGGGGGCGTGTCTGTGTCCGCACGATATGATCAAAATGCTCAGGTTCTTTTCAAACGGCCGTTTCTGCGTATTAGTATACTTTCAACCGTAATCGTGAAACAATATCAGAATGCCGTGTTATTCAGTGATTTCTTGTAAAAACCGAAGCCAAAACAAAATCTTTGTAGATCATGGAATCACTTACCATATGTAATACCAAGTATTTTACTATCTTTATCTTTTGTTAGGTAGGTTAGATACTTAATAATTTACGTTTAGCTACATATTGTTTATTTTTATTAGGTATATAATTTCCTGTGCATATAGTTTTTTATTTCTTTTATTTTCAATTTTAGTGCAATTTTAGTATAAATGGAAAAGAATCGATAACTTTCCAATTTAGTCAATCACTAATGTATATGTAAAATAAATGGCTTTTGTTTTTAAAATACACAGCACAACCATAGCGACTGATATTTTTGTGTGAGTAAGTAGTACGGTGCATGGTAAATACACGCTGTTTCTGTAGGGATACGGTTTGTAATTGATTGTGTAGTACGTTCTGATTTATAAAATGCGGGTGTGTGCGCGACTGCGTATCTATTGCTTTTACTGATCTGCAAGTGTAGTAGTAGGCGGGTGGTAGGGGCCAACTGGAGACACCGGGTTTCGATACATTTTCAACTACCGGGCATATCTCCTTCTATTATTATATCTATGGTCGTGATAGTACGTTTAAGTTCGTTTACAAGCCATTCAAATTCACAACACTGCTACACGAATTGGTCATCTTGACTGGGGTGGGACCACGCTTTCACAGAATACCAGCATAATACTGCTGTGTTTCGTATGGTGTGTGTAGAGAACCGGAGACCCTTTTTACTGGAAAGGAGGCATTCTCCATCTCAGTCCTCAGGGGTGACAACGAATCTGCATTTCGATTCTTAATACAAGATAAATGTAGATATGTATGGGCCACAGCGTCCACTTACCGTCAGGTGGACTGTGCGCTCGTTTGCTAACCTAACCTATAAAAAATGTTCATTGAAAGGAAGGCGACAAATGCCTCAGTCCTTACGACGATACTGACAATGCGTTTAAAACTGATATAACAGTTTTATGTCCTTTTGTTTGCAGATTTTATGTGTACATTAATTTCTATAAGGATCATTTGAATACGTGAGAGGACGTACATATTTTTTTTTATATATTATACTGTATATATAATTATATTTCTGTATACAGTCACAGCACAGCTTGTGGTAGGTTGCATGATGTAAATAGAAACCAAAGCAATTTCTCCGCGGCTCGTGACAATGACCTCCGGCGGATTTCGCAACTTTTTCCAACAGTGACCCACTGTACCATTTACTTTTAATATAATTATGATATATAATGCACGCATATGTCAAGACTTTTTATTTGTTTCTTGTATTAAGCCCTAAATTATAAGTATTAAAAATATTTATTGCTACTATTATTTTATTTCTCTTTCATTCAAGTATTCCTTTTATGTTTTCCGCCACATGTCACGTCAACACGTAGTAAGTAAAGCCGAGGCCGGCGCCGGGGAGCAAGCTCTAGTTACCTGCATAGGTACTCGTACTTGTATTTTTAGGTTCATAATTTAAAATTAAAATTTTGTACAGCCGACTTCAATATAAGTTATTAAGAATAACTCAAAATCTATTGGTCTGACCTTGATCTAACTCATATGGGACCACACGAGAAGTACCAGCTTTCAAACAAAAAAAATAATCATTCTAATCGGTTCACCCAGTGAAAAGTTATGAGGTAACAAACATAAAAAACATACAGTTGAATTGAGTACCGTCTCCTTTTTGGAAGTCGGCAGAAAAGTAAAATCGTCCAACGATCACCTGAAGTAAGTCGGTGCAACTGCAGCAGTCGTTAACATGCGAATTTATTCTGTTCTCTAGTATACTTCCATGTCTTCTTCTGCTTCTTCCTTATTTCTTTTTTATCTGTCCTTATGAGCTTTAAGAGTTTTACGTGGTTGCCAGCCATGCCATATTATGGTCGTAGCACGAATGGGTCGGGTCGACCGGGGAAGGACCACACTCTCACAAAATGCCAGCGTAAAATATGAGCTCAATGCTGCTGTTTCGTATGGGGAGTGTGGAGAACCGGAGACCCTTTTTACTGGAAACGAGGCATTCCATCTTAGTCCTCACGGGTAATAGATGTAGATTGTAGATGTCTATGGCCCGCATCATCCACTTACCATCAGGTGAACTTTGTGCTCGTTTGTCACCGTTATTCTATAAAAAAAGAGTCCACCACTTGTTATGCACCTGTCATATTGCAGTAATTATTTTTTTGATTATTCGTTTATAACTTAGGTATTAAGATAAATGTCTATATATCGTAGTGTAATTAATAATTTTTACTTTGTAAGAACAACATATATTATTTTTGTAAACGTTTGGTTAATGTTATATTTATATTTGTGTACCTATATGTTATCGCTCAAGCGTTCCACAAAAATTAATTAAAAAATATATCGCAGTCGGCCATTTTTGCGACTGTCTGACTAGTTTGCATCCGGTTTTTAATTCCAAATAAAGAATTAAAACATATTCAGATCGGGCAAATACCAACGCGGTATAAGACCTGGCGAGTTCAAAAAGAAACAAGTTCGTAAAGATGGATGAGCCAATCAGAAAAAATGAATAAATATCTAAAGCAAAAGTTGAAGCAATTTCAAATGTCAATAAATGGTTTAAGATTGACAACGAATTTGTAGCGACTACTTCCTGCTTCTAATTAAAATACTGCTTTAAATACGCATGTACTGCGTACGAATAAATGCTAGGTACACCCCTTAGGGTTGCCAAATTGTTTAAAAAGAAGTAAAGTATTTTAATTTCGGAGAACTTATATAAACGGTATTTTATAGAAATAAAGAGATTTTTTACTTACTTACTTACTTATCATCACGCACAATCCCTGACAGGGTAGCCAGAGAGAACAGATCGCCAAGTGTCACGATACTTACATACCTCTTTCGCTTCTTTCAGATTCATTATCTTCTTCATACATGCACGTCTAGGTATCCGAGTACTCTTGACCCTCCCCTCTTCGAGCAGTTTGCTCACATGGTCTTCGAAAGTTAGTCTCGGTCTACCTCGACACCTTTTAATATTAACTTTCGCGCTATATATTTTCTTCACCATTCGGTCTTCACTCATTCGCTCAACGTGCCCAAACCATCGAAGCACGTCCTTATCAATTTTTGTGATAAGGTCATCTTTCAAACCTGCCATATTGCGAATCTCTTCGTTTCGCTTTCGGTCGGCCATGATAACGCCGCACATTTTACGAAGAGATCGCAATCTCAAGAGATTTTTTGAAGTTTTAAAAACATTTTTTTTATATAGGATAAGGGTAACAAATGGTTGCTATGGTTCATAGACATCTACATTTATTCTCGTTTTTGAATCAAAATGCAGATGCGTTGTCAGCCGTGAGGACTAAGATGGAATGTCTTCGGTTCTCTACACTCACCATACGAAACATAGCAGCATAAAGCTGCTATTTTACGCTGGTATTATGTGAGAGCGTGGTCCTTCTCCGGTCGAGCGTAACCATTTGTGCTACAACTATACTACTAATATACATAGCTACAACATGGCTCTACCACGTATAAGAGTTTCTAGCACAATTTTACAATTTATTATCATTTCTAAAATATTCATAAAACTCTTCAGAGTTCCTACTAGCAGCGATGATAAAAACAGTACTTACTATGTTTTTTTATTGGAACAATAAACAGTATGAAAGAGCGATAGAGTGTAATACTGTTTTAACAGTGTTGTTAGCAACACTGGTTCGTCTCCGCATTTACTGAATAAATTATCTAATTACTATATCGCCAAGTTAATTGTCACGATGTTTATGAGTCTACAAATCTAACTTTACTTCTAAAGTCACGCCATAACGCTAAATAACCTTGCGGCAGCCACTGAAAACGTTCATGATGGGAACCAGAGGAACAAAGATGATGTAAATGGTTCTCGTGATGCGTGATGTAATGAGGAACATCTAACTAAATTATTACTTTCCGTGTTACCACGGCAACGACATCGTAACACGCAACGGTTGTAATCTTGTTCTGATAATAGTCGATCTCCGAAAGTTCCGTTATACAGTTCAAGTCTCGGCCGCGGGACGTTTTCACTTTCATTTAGAATTCACCTCGTGAAAAAACCACTTAGTCGCACGCATACAAATTAACTGTAGGCTCCATCGACTCATAATTTTTATTGCACACCAATTTTATAACAACGGCTGTTTGTGTGTATTTTGTTTGGTGGTAGAGCACCGCTGCAGCTACATTATGTCTACAGCACGAATGGGTCCACTTGACCTAGGTCTGGGTAGGACCACGCTCGCAGAATATAAGCTTGAAATAGCAGCATAATTATTATTCATTTTATTATGTCGACTGGTAAGTGACCAGAATCAGAGACGCTTTTTACTGGTAATAAGGCATTCCATCTTAATCCTCAATGGTGACAAAAAATCTGCATTTTGTTTCTTAATCAAGGATAAATGTTACGACGAAAATACGCAGAACATACGAGTACATACAAAAAAAGAACATACAGTCGAATTGTGAATCTCCTCTCCTCTCCCTTAGTATTTTGATACAAAGGTTCTAACTAATACGTAATGGATGTAATTTGATCTGGCTTGCCGCCAGTACGTCTCCACTGCATGTAGATCTTACGTGAGTCTGCAGCTGACTTAACAGTTCAATCACTGCTTCAACAAAGCTAGTGCCTTTATTTACATAACTAAGGCTAACAATCTATTGCAATCTAATAAAACACGGATTGAAATTAATAATTTAAACTCACTGGTTTTCTAGTGTTATAATATAATCTAATGTCTTCTTTCATCATAATTGCTTGAAATCTATGTGTTTAATTGTTCGTCACCGCCTTTGTTGGCATTGATCACATCATCCAGCAGTTTACTATGGTTTTAATTCCGGTTGAAGTAATATCTAGTAGATAACTTTTCAAGTTCGTAGTTTTTTTTAAGTTATCTTCACACTACGATTTTGTCCTGTATCGTTAGGGCAGTTTACATACTAAATTTCACAAGGACAAACAATAGACGTTTTTACGTAATTTTTCTAGATAAAATCCGTAAAAATAGTTTTACTATTTTTCAAAAAATATTAATAGTTGACTCATTATTTTGGTACGTCACGTAGTATGCCTAAATCCAGGTATTGTAAAATTTGAGTGCATCGCAAGCGTATCACGTTCGATCAGCCACCGCTTGCCATTGCCTCACCACACAGCAAAGAAACAATTATTAGTTGCGCGTGTGGCAACACCGCAGACGACGCGCCGCTTAAATGTAAAACAACATCGCGACCCTACTTTACATACTGCACGCGAATACTTTGTAACAATATGTAGAGCAGGTTTTGTTAGCTTTTTGGCACGACCTTTACGTGCTAGCGCCATGATACAGCTATATCATAGTGTAACACGAATGGGTTGACTCTACCTGGGTAGCAGCACATTCTAACAGAGTACCAGCGTAAAATAGGAGCTTAATGCTGCTGTGTCTTGTAGGGTAGCGAATCGGGTACCATTGTTAATGGTAACGTGGCATTCCGTCTAAGTTCTTAGGAATAAGAATGCATCTGCATTTTGATTCTGAATCGACGATATATAGGTGTCAATGGGCCGAAGCTTCCACTTAAGATAAAGTGATTTTTGTCACCCTTACTGGTTTAAAATACTTCGAAAAAACAGAAACAGAAACAGAAACTTTTTTATTCAATATAGATTATAAATAATACTTACTGAAAGTCACTCTTTTGTATAATTACCACTGGTTCGAAAAAAACCTCTGTCCTGGGAAGAACCAGCAAGAAACCCAGCGGGACTTTTTTTTTAAATAACAGCTTACAATCATGTATGTTACACAAATTAACAACACAACAAATTAGAAATAGCTTGGGAGCGATCACCTCACTTCCAGGGGTTATTATCATCTATAAATTCTTTAATATTATAATAACCCTTTTTATACAAACTTAGTTTGATAAAGTTTTTGAACTTTGAGCAGGTCAAATTTTGTATATTTTCTGGAATTTTGTTGTAAAAGCGTATACATCGCCCCAAGAATGAATTACTGACTTGATGGAGTCGAGTAACTGGTACTACTAGCTTGTGTCTGTTCCTAGTATTTACAGAATGAACATCACTTATTTTTGTAAAACTACTTTTATTTTTGTGTACGTACATTACATTTTCATAAATGTATTGAGAGGCCAAAGTGAATATATTAATTTCCTTAAATTTTTGTCGCAGCGACTCTTTAGGCTTTAAATCATAAATTTCTCTTATGGCCCTCTTCTGTAAAACAAATATAATTTCAGTGTCAGCTGCGTGTCCCCATAGCAAAATACCATACGACATTATGCTATGGAAACAGCTAAAGTAAACTAGTCTAGCTGTTTCAACACTAGTTAGACTTCTAATCTTTTTTACTGCATATGCTGCAGAACTAAGTCTGCTTGCTAGTTTTGATATATGGGGGCTCCATTGAAGCTTCGCGTCTAGTGTGATTCCAAGAAAAATGGTGGTATCTACAAGACTCAGTTTCTCCCCATTTAAAATTACATTAGTATTTAATTGTTTGACATTTGGAGTCATAAATTTCATACTATTCGTTTTAGTGCCATTTAAATGCAAATTATCAAAATTGAAACAATTTACTAATTTAGATATAGCATTATTTATTTACTTCGTCATATTTGTTACATTTGTCACACAAGTGTCATCTGCAAATAATACTATATCATGGTTATCTCCTACTATGTAAGGTAAGTCATTAATGTATACAAGAAACAGAAAGGGGCCGAGAATTGAGCCTTGAGGCACGCCCTGAACGCACGCCCACGCCATGAAGTGGAACGAAATCAAGAACATGGAGACGATGGCACAATGCTGGCCCTCCGGCACGACACTACAGATTTCAACTTCGAGTTTAAAGACTCATGAAACAAAAGTTCATTCATGAATGTTCCCTGTAGTTGTTGATAATGACAAGATTAGGATGTTGTTACTTAGGTAATTACGGCAACAATTAAAAGACGTTGTTCGAGGTGTAATTTATATAAAATGTCTTATTAGATTAACCGTGTAGTGGCGGTGTAAGAATATCCACTACCTCATATCGTCCAGTGGGTGGCGTAAGAGGCGACAGAGGGAAACAAATCAGGAGACGGGCAGCAGCTTCGCTCTAATAACAGTTAAAAATAAAAAGCTACGGTTACCAACCCGCTTGCTAAACGTGGCAACTATGGCAAATATCCCCCTATGAGGCAATCTCCGGCAGGCCTATATTCAGTAGTGAACTGTAAAAGGCTGATACGGTCTTACGAGTATTGTATAGGAGTTATGGAAGCCCGTTATAAATATAACACTACTTGAATTACACTACTAATCTACATCGTGAGGAAAATTGTTTGACCAGATAAAAATATTTAGAAAACATAAAATTAAGAAAGGGACAGCATTCTCACAGTGTAACCGTATTGCGGACCTTTCCATGTTTCTCTCTTACTTTAATTTATAATTTATAACAGTACGACACGACCACCGTACGAAATTAAACAAAACATAACATAACATAAGCGATTGTAGACTAATGGCATGGTGCGGACCTTACACTCAAAAGGTCGTGGGTTCGATTCCGTCATTCGACTACTGTCGTGAGCCACTCCTAACACAAGCATTTTAAAGCTTACCAGGAGTGGATAAAAGGAATGTTAGTAATGTTTAATAGCGTTGCTAGTATTTTTAACTTCCCGCTATGATAATCAATAATTTTAAAAAATCGGGAAGAATGAATATCATACACACATGGGTCATACACATTTACAAAACTTCATTAAAATCGGTGAACGAACATCGTGACACAGGATTTTTATATAATTATGCAATATTAAAGTAATAAACGAGAAAATAGCCAAACTGATGTTAAGTGGCTACAAAAGACTATAGATATTAGATATCTGCAAGCTACTTTAAACCAAGTAGTTCACATATGTTTTGTTGCTTCTTAGGAGTAAGACGCAATACCGCACAGCCTGTGCAAATACTGTCCCATTTAATGTCCAACTGCGCTAGAGCCATTGTAGCTAAGCGCTTGCCTTAAATATATCTAACTGCAGAATTATGTATATCTAACTGTAGAAACAAAAGAATTAAAATAGAATGTCGTACAGCTTGTAATGATTTTCGCTCCCCATATAATTCACTGTGTTCCTGACACAGCAATGGATGCACACTTGCTTAGCGTGTGGTAGCAACCCATCTGGACAGTTAGGCAGAATAAGACGACACGCGAGCTACCCTGGTGTGGTCACAAATTTGAACACGGCTGTGAAGAAAAAATCATAAGGAAACTAGAATGTCTGAGGATAAAAAATGTTTCGAAGACATGTGAAGTCGCCTACACGTACTGGAGCGGCACGCGGACTAATTGCTTCATAACTTAGAAATATAAATTACAATGCCAGTATCTCTACAGCACTTTGTCCCACCCAAAATTGTGATTTACACGGATTCCGTATTCGAAATTGCTTGCTACTTTATTACTTTACCCGAATTATATAAGCAAATGTCTCTAGAACTTGTCATATCTTGCTAAATCAATAAATATTATTATTAACCTGCGACTTCACTTATAAACAAAGAAAATAAAATTTCATTGCTCTAGTGTAAAATGTATGTCACAAAGTTATAAGGTTATTTATAAAGCCTAAAACAGTGTGATGCCAAAATATAAATCAGATAAATAAAATGACAAAAGTGTAATTTTCAACAGTCTACTGACGGTAATGACGGTGAGTGAAAGAAATAATAAATAAGTCAAATCGCTTCTAATAGTAAGATTACAGAAAAGGGCGCGAAAATATTGTTAATGACAATATACTAATAACAATATGTGACCATTATAATATTTGTGACCATTATACAATAATTAATAAATTAAAGAAAGTGGAAATAAATAAGTACATCGTACTCCGCGTATTACTTCTCAAGTTCACAGCCGTATTAAATAATCATCACCAGTTTATTATTACGTGACAATAACCTTTCGTTTGATACTAGAGTCGCAAATTGCTCTCATAATACCAAAATATTTAATCGTATAGAATCTCATAGAATTAACAATTAATGACTTCAAAAATTAATTCAATAATAAATAAAAAATTACAATAACTGAGCAACAAATACAAAAAATTCTAAGCACAGGTTTTAGATCAGGAAAATAGAATATTCGCACTAGAAAAAGTAAATAAACAAAGAAATTTAGTATTTTACTTTTAGTAGAGGAAGAAGAATTAACATACATTGAGTTATAAGAAAAAACTTATACATAAATTAAAAATCGAATTAAATCAAAAAGACTTTGAACTTAAGTCAGAAAACTCGGTAAAAGAGAAATTAATATCAGACCCGGTGCTGTAGTCGTACTACGCTGGGGAAAAAATATTGTTAACTATAAAATAGCTAAAGACCTATCTATTTAAAAAGAATATCCAAAAAGAGTATTAAAAATTGGAAAAAATTCAAGCTCAGTTACAACAAGAAATAGAGAAAGGGAACATAGCTTGCGTAAAATACGACAAACAAACAACAAAAAAAGTTGTTTGTTGTGGTCACGGTGGTGATAAAGAGATTGAGTTTTATTTAGGTCACACATCCTTTTTTTTCTTTTATTTGCAAAATTTTCTGTGAATTTATAAACTTAAAAAAAGCTTATGATAGACTGGTCAGGGTTGATTTATGAAAAACTGGACTTGTTTAAGGTAAGCGCTGGGGCCCACTCAAACAAGTTTGGCATCCATAAAAGAGTAAGACAAGGTGGAAGTTTCCCCGTGGCAGTTCAATATATTTAAGGCAGTTAAATAGAGACCGTTGGACTTTGAAAACTGAAGAATGTGGGTTAAGAATGGGTGAGTTAACCGTCAAATGCCTTTACTACGCCGACTATCAATTAATTTTTGCGTTACATTAATGAACAGGTCATAAATAGAAAAGGGCATTAAAATTTTCTGTACATTTTCATTCCAGTAAAACGAAAGTGACGGTTTTTGAAAGGGAGATAAGTAAAATGATATGAGTAGAAGGGGAATTTGTTGAGCAAGTGGATGAGTTCCTGTATTAAGGATGTGTGTTTAGCAGGAATGGTAGACAAAATAGGGATAAAACTAAATAAAACTCAATCTCTTTATCACCACCGTGATCACAACAAACAACTAATCTACATGTTGCTCCTCTAAATTCAGAAAAAAGTGAAAAAATAAGAATCAATGAGGAAAACATAGATCGAGCTATAACCAAATAATATCGTATCGTTATAAAAATAACAATAAAGAATCAAGGAATGAACACTTTACTAATATATGAAAATTACAAGCCTCCTCTAGACATTATTTTAAAACAATGAATCATTGCAATACTCGGAATTACTCTCACACGACTGATCACCGTGGGAACAGTAGACCAAAAGCCTCCATCCATAGAGAAGATAGCGAAAAAATATTAAAATACATATTGCCAAATTTAATATAAGGTCTCTAGTTGGAGATGGTCGCCAAGATAGAGCTAGAACATATCCAGAATAGAATGCCCAGATGCCCATAGAATAAATAAAAGGGGACATTATAGGCTTAACTGAGGTGAAAAAGCAGGGACTAACATTTTAGAATATGAACAATATATACGTACTTAACTACACAGGACTGAAGAGCAGTATAAATGGAGTCGGATTTTTCATTAAAAGAAAATGGAGAATAGAATAGAATAATTTTTATTCAATAATCTATATTATATAATACTTATTGAAAGTGATTTTTTATTTACAAGAAACCCAGTGGGACTTTTTAAAAACATAATTCACTTTACAATAATTTTATGTTTTTGTTTGTACAAATTTTAAATGAGTTTTAATAGAACCAGTATGGTGGCGATCACCTCATATCCAGGGGTTTCGTGGGGTCGCAAGGCAAAGAATACATAAGTGAAGAACTTATGTATTTTTTGTCTTGCGACTCTTACTGGGGAATGTTTTAGAAGTAAATGTTTTATTAAATTAATTGCTTATAAGGGTAAATAATACTCCATATAAATAGTCTGAATTGTTCTTGTAATAAAGCGATGGAATATTTTTTACCATATTACTTCTAAATCACTCCAGGCGTTTTGCATTAATGGGAACAAAGACAATTTTCTCAATTTCCTAGTTTTTGTGATCTGAACTAAGTTTTTAAATTATTGATTTGTTGATTGGTACAACACCTGTAAAAATATTATCAATACAAGTTGCACTACACCCTACAACACGTGTAGCTTCAAAGAATAAATTATTAAGATTGTATGATTTGAACGATGAGCAAAATTTAATACTGATGGAAGAAGCTTCCAGGAGATTGATATTAAAATCTCCGCATATTACAAGAGATTTATTTTTTTCGTTAAGCTTAACTAAAACTTCTTCCATAATTTTTTCAAAGGTGTCATAACTTGAATATCAACACATGCCATTTCTACAGTACGCTCAACAGAGAGGCGTTTAATATCTTTACGTTCTTTACATGATAATATGGATTTATTAGCTAACTAGCTTTTTACCCGCGGCTTCGCTCGCGTGGCAAATTTAGCGAAATTCGATCACTTTTAGAGTCACTTCGGTGTCTGTGTCTCTATGTCAGTCAAAGGTTTTTTTTTGAATTCTAAAAGACTATTAGACGTAGATTAGGTATTTGGCATAGATAGGTATTTTATTTATTTATTCTTCTTTACATCTACCTTATAATAAGGGATATAAAGGGCGGACTTAATGCCTTGTGGCATTCTCTACCAGTCAACCCTGGATGATTTGAGAAGCTGTGGTAGGTGCAACCACTCCATAAATTAAAAATAAGTAAAAAAACATTATATCTAAACATAAACATTATATCAAAAAGCAAATAAATAAAATATTTTTAAACTATACAACTTAATATTATCTACTTTGTAATAAAGAAAAAAAAAAGTAAATATAAACGGACACTTATATATACAAAATCTCTAAATAAATATAAAATAATACAACACAAAAATAAAATAACATGATGCATATTATATAAAATACATATTATACAAAATATCAATTACAAAGCGAAAGACGGAGAAAAACGAAAATCGGATATATCAGATGGTATTATTTCTGTTAAAGAATTCTCGTACTAGTCTTTTAAAATAATATTTGTTACTGGTTTTTTTATATCAACAGGCAAGGCATTCCAGAGCAGTATGGACTGCACAGTAAAAGAGGAATTAAAGAAACCGCTCTTATGTGGTGGAATACGAATTTTAAGACTATTTTGGGAACGGGGAACTCTATCATGAGTAGAATATTGGTACTGAAAGTTATCCTTAAGATAAGAAGGAGAATTTGGGTCATTTAAGATTGAATATAGTGCTTGTAAAATTCGGGAGCTACGCCTTTGACGAATAGAAAGCCATTTAAGCTTAGTACGGTACTGAGAAACATGGTCATACTTACGTAAGCCGAAAATGAACCTAATGCAATTGTTGAGAAGGCGCTCCAACTTATCGAGAAGATATTGAGATAGATCTGGGTAACACACATCCGCATAATCAATAATGGGTAATATCAAAGTCTGGACAAGTAGAAGTTTAGTTTTAAAAGGCAGAAAATTTTTGAAACGGCAAAGAGAACGTAAGGTGGCAGTAACTTTACGACTTATTTCAGAAACTTGAACTCCCCAGCTTAAGGTATGATCTATATGTAAGCCAAGGTTTTTTACAGATTTACAAAATGGCAGCAATGTTCCATTGTAAAATACAGGAGAAAGATCATCGTTATTAATCTTGGCTAACATTCTGCTACTACCTATAACCATTACCTTACATTTGGAAGGGTTTACCGAAATACCATGTCTGTACGACCAATCTCTTATGGCATCAAGGTTGTGGTTGATTTTGTTAATATTATGGTTAAGGTCATTAACACTAGATTGCACATAGAGCTGAAGATCATCTGCATAGAGATGGTACGAACAGTTGAGAACTGAAGTAATAGAATTTATAAATAGAGAAAACGTTATAGGAGAAAGTATTCCGCCTTGCGGCACGCCTGTTTCAATGTCAGCCCATGTAGAAGACTGTTGTCCTATTCGAACTGATTGCTGGCAGCCGCGAAGATAGGATGAAAACCATTCCAAAGCTGGGATTGAGAATCTAAGATTAGCTAGGAAGGCTATAAGGATATCGTGGTCGACTGTGTTAAAAGCATTTGAAAAATCAACAAGCACTACCACTGTAAGCTTCTGCTCATCCATTCCCATTCGAATGTCATCTGTGACTTTTATCAAGGCAGTGGTAGTACTGTGACCTGCGCGAAAGCCTGACTGATATTTATTCAGCAGTTTATGTTTGGTTATGAACATAGAGATTTGCTTGTGAACACAGGCTTCCAGAACTTTAGATAGGTATGGCAAAATTGAGATTAGTCTAAAATGGGTAGGTAATAAGGGATTAGGTATTTTAGGAAGTGGTCGCACAAATGCTTTTTTCCACTGAGTAGGATATTGGCCTGAGTCAAGGGAAAAGTTTACGATGTGTGTGATTGCAGGCAAAAGGCACTCAAGGATCATGGATATCATAAACTTACTAACCTCATCGCAACCCACAGCCTTGGATTTAATAGCTAATACTGATTTCTGGATCTCATCCTCAGTCACAGGTAAAAAGTGAAAAAAAGGAATAGGAGGAGAAGGCATGGATTGAATGGAAGCTATTGTTGTAGAACGAACTGAGGGATCCATAGGAGAGATAGAGATAAAGTGATGATTTATTTCATCCAGAGTGATTGATGGACCATGATCAGATGTTGCCTTACTAATACCCAGTGTTTTAAGAAATTTCCACACATCGGCGGTCGAAGAATTTGTAATATTGCTATGGATATAACGGCGTTTAGCATTTCGTACCATCTTATTGCATCTGTTTCTTAGCATTTTGTAGCAATCCCAGCTCTCCTGAGTACGATGCTTCTTAAATTTCACAAATGCTCGATCTCGCCTGGTCATTGCCACCTTTACGGCCCTAGTCATCCACGGAGCTGATGGACGCTTTACTCTTACTGGATGTTTAGGACAATGATTGTTGTACAGACTAAGAACTATATTATTAAGTACGGACACTTTATCGTCAATAGAAGTTGATTTAAAAACAAGGGTTAAGTCCATACGATATGCGTCACTTTTAAGTTAATAGGTATAATATGTTACAGGACCACGTGAATATATATGTCTAGAAACACCTATTATTTTTAATATCGGGCGTGTCTTCCGATGTATCCATAAGAAAGGTAAATTGTCTCGTAATCAAGATTTATTATTATCTATTATTTACATTATACTCTTTACCTTCATTTATAATTAAAGTTAATTTAGTTTTAACAAAATAATGATGAGTTTCGCGATCTTCTATCAATTTACGGTATATTGTTTATTTGAGATATTTTATTCATATCTATCATTGGTCCTATTTAATATTGATTGGCACCATAAAATAAATGTAAATATTTTTTTACGTTCGAGTAGATTTTAAAATTTAGTATACAGTATACTACACATGGAATAAAACTAATGTTACGGATTTTATCACATCTAATTTTAACTTTTTTACGTTTATTTACGCATCTTTGGATGAAAGTTCCATAAAACCCCGCGTAAAACAACATATGGTTAATGTGAAACACTGTCGCTCCAGGAAGTCTAAAGTATGTCACCGTGTTTAGTATCGTCCCAACCATTATACCGGGTCTGATATACGAATCCTTGTAATAGAATGAATGAAACCAATGATGATTCGCGGGGCTATTGAAATTAAAAAACACATCCTAATTTTAATAGGGAAGAAGGCTGAGTGGTAAGATTTGCTAAGAGCCCCATAGTTAATAAAATAAAATTCAAACCAAAGCATACTTCTGCATTTATTCTATTATATTCCATTCTATTCTTATTCTATTCCATTCTAACTGTGATATCAGGTCGTCAAAAACCTCAGTCCTACCGTGACCATGGGTGCTGTAAAGTGCCCAAAACATCGGGAATTAAAAAAGTTAAAATTAAACGCGATAAGATCCTTAAAATTAGTTTTATTCCTTATAAATGTTATTCACAGTGAACGTGGGAAGCACTACACTCATGAACGGGAGTAGAAAAATGTTCAGCTTGTTGAGGCGGTGAAAGAGGATCCGCCACCTCATATCGTACCGTCGTAAGAGGTGACATAGGACCTAGGGCATGACATGACATAGGGCAGCATCATCTTCCTGACAAAACATCAAAATAATAATAGCTGCGGTTGCCAACACGCCTAAAAAGCGTGACATCTATTGCAAATATCCAGCTACTTGACAATTTATGCGGGAGGCTTATGTTTATTTCAGTGGACTTTTTTTAGAGTGAAAACAAAAAAGTAACATACCCGAAAATATGAATGAAATAAAAACTGCATATATTGCCCCATGAAAAGTAAAAAGTTGGAGCTTAAATACACGTTACTACTGGGCAATGGCCCAATAGTAACGTGTATTTAATCATAATAAAGTTTTTGGCCAAAAAAGTGTTCGCTGCGCTGATTCCAATGCGGGATGACCTCAACTGGGAAACTTCTCAGATATGCAGGTTTGCCTTAACCACCGAGAACGTGGTAAATCGACACTTCAAATTGCAATTAATATATAATATGCTGAAATATTTAATAATGCTTACGTACCATGAAATTTAAGTTTTTATCAGTTGGATTACCGCCTTTGACAAGTAAAATAAAAAGTACCTTTGTTTAAAGCAGTTTAAGTAAAATTTGATTTAAAAAAAAGAGCCTGTTAATTTACAAATACTCATATGAGCTATGAAACTAAGACAAAATATGAAAGCTACCTTAAATTACAAACTGATTATAAATCTCATTAAAGTTAAAAGTAAAGTAGCAGCTAATATACGTCTCACTACTGTACACAGGACGCCTCATTACCTATAGTGTTTTGTTGGCAGAAAAATAAAGTACGCTGCAATGCTTTAATGCATGTTAACGGTTTTCACATCTCCACGACTATTTTAACTACTCAGACATCTAGGTTTCCCCACGAAGCTATTCTTCACCACTTTAACGGACACGTGTTAAGTCAGCATGTAAAGTTTTCTATAACAGAACATCCTCGAGGGAATCGTACACGCTTTGCTCCCGTGCCATGATAAAATCTCACAGCAATAGCTACACGGCCCTCATATTTGTTTAAATACAATTAATTAAAACTAAAACTAAGCTTTTGCATGATTGTTGACCACATCTACCTAGTAATTACACATCCAACGTTGCCACGAACGGATTATTTAACGAAATCGTTTAATTATATCAGATACTTACCATTTTAGTTTGTTTAGTGGTAAGTAGATGGTGCTATTAATAGATGAAATAATGAAAGCCAGAAATATATTATCTAATAATATCAGCAATAGAAGTGCACATTTATTTATTTTATCAATAAGGCATAAAGTGTTGTCTATTCTGTTAAAAGTTCTGTTTCTGTTAAAAATATACGCTATCAGCGCCGGTAGCGGTGAAAAACGATTTAATGATATCATCATATGACCATATCATGAAATAGCAACGTTTCTAGTTATTAATATCTTCAAACGATTTCTATTCATTGATTTGGTCAAGCTATATCATGAGATGGTCAACAAACAGTGTTAAATATCATGAAATGACCACACCATTTCACGAAATGATAGACTACTTTATGATATGTGATCAATTCTACGATCTGGCCACGACACATATAAAAATCTCTTAAATAAAACTATAATGATAATGAAAATTTTGCAATAATTGCAGACAGGGCAGTTTTAATCAGTTTACATATAGATTAGTAATTGAAATAAAACTCTTATCAATTTTCATATTCTTGATTGATCTTCTATTTAAATTATTACACTTTTAAAATAAAATACCAAAAATACTAAAAAACCTAAACGTTACAGTTTTTAAATAATATTAAAAGTCTTATTATTTAAATGCCATGTCGAGAGAATGAATGAAGAACGATTGACGAAAAAAGTGTATAAGGCGAGTGTGAATGAAAGTGTTGGAAGAGGTAGACCTAGGCGGACATTTCTAGACCAAATCAGGGACGTCTTGAAAAAAGGCCAGGTCAAAAGTAGCCTAAACCGTAGAGCATGTATGAAGGGAATAATGAAAGTGGACGAAGCGAAACAAGTATGTAAGGATCGTAGCAAGTGGAAAGAAGTGGTCTCTGCCTACCCCTACGGGAAAGAGGCGTGATTATATGTATGTATGTATGTATTATTTAAACATATAAATGTAAGTTACTTATATTATTGCATACCTTAAGCGGAAGCGCAAGGTATGTTCTACTATCGCCTAAAAATTAAGATTCCAACATTTTATCGAATAAAATCGTATCTAGCAATCATATTATACATATAAATGATATAAAAAGCACATTGTTAGAAAGATAAATGATTGTTGAACTTATTAATATTTTTTTTAAATCGATTAATTGCTATTTTTAAATAAAAAAAAGGGTTTTAGTGGCTTATGGTGTGGATTTATCATGTCCCTGTGGCTTGTAAACACAATAACTTTTGAAAATATTAATTGTTTAACTCAATCTATTTTTTAATCTCTTCATCTATCATGTGGGAAGCCACTGAATGTAAATGGCAGTGTAGTTTTGTTTTGTTTAGCTATAATTAATTTTTTTCGGCTCCAAAATGGCGAAATTTTCGTTGATTTGTTAGCCTCGTATACAAAAATATTTCTCTAAATGGCTGTTGTTGTTGTTTTTATTATTCGCTCGAGAGAGCAGGCAAAGGAACTATGCCATACAGCCTTGTCTTCATGTATAATTTTCCTTCATATTTCACTGCTTCACAATATGTTGATGCGTCACATTGTGCAGCCTTGGGAGATTTTGACGGTAACTTGAGCCAGCAGGCAGCTGACAGTTGGCGATGGTATCTAAAGGCGCCTATGCAAACAAACAGCTTATCTTGAGATTCCATCACCATCAGAGCACTTGTTTCACAGTTTCCATTAATAGTTCACATGCGCAGACACTTAATACACAAAATCGCACTACTTTTACATATCAAAGTCCACTTCAAACCATTATTTAAACAATAATACAGGAGCAGCAAGCCGCCGCCGGTCGAGTTCCCGCCAAAACTCTTTCTCTAAATGGGAAGCTACAGCCATAGAGTAGTAATGAGTAGTTTAGTTTGGCTCACAGAGTACATTATATATAGGGAATAATGTAAAATAAATAAATTATACTAAAAATTTAATTACAAATTTGTTTTGTAACAAGATAGTAAGTTAGCAAGGTTCGATTGTATTTTAAACTATTCATTAATTTGTTTGATTCTTAATTGGCCAAGCATGGCTAAATTTAAAAAAGCGACATCTACTGCAACATGGACAAACTGTCATGACATAATAATACCTCTAAGAAAAATTATAGTATGGACTGTATGCCACTGGTTTGGTAGTGTTTCTATATAGTTTGTGCTGTTTTTTTGTTTTTTTTTTCTGTGGTTTAGCTTCAGTCGCCTTCGTGAGTGGGCATTGTTTCGGTTGTTTGCAGCGGCTCAAAAAGATCGCTGTACAAATACACGATATTCGAATAACCAAATTTCTTAAATACTTAATTATAATAATAATAAGACATTTTTTTATTACAATATTTAAAAGCACAGAATAAATAATAGTAGTACGTACTAAAAGCAAGCAGTATATTTTTTTTTGTCATGGGTGACATTTTCATGGTTTTCGAGTGTTGAAGCCGATAGTGCTGTCGAAATGTAAATCCAAGATGGCGGCCGAAGTAGGTACCAATTTTTTCATCATGGGTGTCATTTTCATGGTTTTCGAGGGTGTTGAAGCTGATAGTGCTGTCGAAATGTAAATACAAGATGGCGGCTGAATTAGGTACCAATTTTTTCATCATGGGTGTCATTTTCATGGTTTCCGAGGGTGTTGAAGCCGATAGTGTTGTCGAAATGTAAATCCAAGATGGCGGCTGCAAAATATATAAATTTTTTCATCTTGGGTGTCATTTTCATGGTTTTCGAGGGTGTTGAAGCCGATAGTGCTGTCGAAATGTAAATCCAAGATGGCGGCTGCAACAGGTATCAATTTTTTCATCATGGGTGTCATTTTCATGGTTTTCGAGGGTGTTGAAGCCGATAGTGCTGTCGAAATGTAAATCCAAGATGGCGGCTGCAATAGATATAAATTTTTTCATCTTGGGTGTCATTTTCATGGTTTTCGATAGAGTTGAAGCCGATAGTGCTGTCTAAATGTAAATCCAAGATGGCGGCTGCAATAGGTATCAATTTTTTCATCATGGGTGTCATTTTCATGGTTTTCGAGAGAATTGAAGCCGATAGGGTTGTCGAAATGTAAATCTAAGGTGGCGGCTGCAATGGGTATTAATTTTTTCATTATGGGTGTCATTTTCATGAGTTTCGAGGATGTTGAAGCCGATAGTGCTGTCGAAATGTAAATCCAAGATGGCAGCTGAAGTAGGTACCAATTTTTTCATCTTGGGTGTCATTTTCATGGTTTTCGAGAGTGTTGAAGCCGATAGTGCTGTCGAAATGTAAATCCAAGATGGCGGCTGAAGTAGGTACCAATTTTTTCATCTTGGGTGTCATTTTCATGGTTTTCGAGAGAGTTGAAGCCGATAGTGCTGTCGAAATGTAAATCCAAGATGGCGGCTGCAATAGGTATCAATTTTTTCATCATGGGTGTCAATTTCATAGTTTTCGAGAGAGTTGAAGCCGATAGGGTTGTCGAAATGTAAATCCAAGATGGCGGCTGAAGTGGGTGCCAATTTTTTCATCTTGGGTGTCATTTTCATTGTTTTCGAGAGATTTGAAGCCGACAGTGCTGTCGAAATGTAAATCCAAGATGGCGGCTGCAATAGGTATCAATTTTTTCATCACGGGTGTCATTTTCATGGTTTTCGAGGATGTTGAAGCCGATAGTGCTGTCGAAATGTATTTAAACTACTTTGAAAATTCCGTATAATCATGTTATACGTAATTTTTTTAATGCGCTTAAGGTATGCCCAATTGGATTTACCAATATTTAATTTATTAGTAACTGAAGGCAAAATATACTGTTACGGCCGGCAGCTGCCTATCCCAGGAGTAGAATCCTTCGCGGCCCATAGACGAAGAAGCTACAGGCAGATGCTGGTCGGGCGTCCTCACGCCACGGGTTAAAAGTCTAATTACACTAAATAATCCGGGGGGAGCGTTACAATTATTGTACAGAGCTTACTTACCTCTATTCAAGGCGACTGGTCCCTCAGGATTCGGTCAGGTCTCGTGTGGGTGTATTGTGCTAGGAAGTAAAGGTCAGTGATGTGTATTTGGGTGTGGCTGGTAGTGTTGTTGACCTTATTTGACCGTTCCCCCTGCAGCAGTTCGGCCCTCAGCTCCTCTCCAAGCTAAGGTCGCCTTCCGCAGTCACTTTCCTCCCCTGTCACGATTTACTCGCGAAAATGAACACAGAACGTACGGGTCAAAGGTCACCGTTATTTCTAGAATATTAACTACCGCACTAGTAACCAATACAGTCGAATCCACCCATACAGATTCTGCGTTAAACCTAAAGTCCCGGGTAAACTCTCAACACGCGCCACCATTCCCAGTGGTATATTCACTATACGCGCCTAACATAAAATCAGATCTAAGAGCTCCCAAACCAAATGGACTGCCTTCTCTTTCGACGCAAAGAAGACTTCTAATCTTTCGCTCTCGACTCCCACCGTTCAGTAAGCTCGGACGTTCAACACGCGCGAACGTCATCCCGTATCAGCCGAGCCGAGAGCCATCTAACGTCGATGCCTGACACCAACGCTTTTGCGTAAACAAACCCCCGTCCCGGACATAAGGATTTAGGTCCGCGAGCAAACCGGTCAGCGGGACAGGGTCGCGACGGCAAGTTGCAAGATCGAATCTACAACCAAACTAGGCCACCCTACGCACCCAATCAGATCTTGCAACCCTGACCAACGCCTCAAAATTACAGCCCCAACGTGGGCTAGCCGGAAAGTTGAACTGGATGCCCTTCCTGGTCATCGCAGCACATAAATAAGTCCTATTTCTAGACAGAAGTCAGACGACCTCCTTCAAACACCTATCTGCGCTCCTATGATTAGTTCCGCAACTCGACCGGATCAGGTCTGCAAACAGCGTCGCGACACGAAGCGGCCCAGAGGGACCTTCAAGCTTCAGTGCAGAGAGCACCCCCAAATTGCCCATGAACGTCGTCTGTGGAGAGCTGAACGAAACGCACAGATGGTCCCTAGCAGGTGATCCTATGCTCATATTTCAACTAATTTTTCAAAAGCATCAATGTTCAATTACAGAATTAATTAAAACAAGTAATCACCGATGCGCATAGATCAACTTGGCAAAGTAAACAAAACAATAAACGTAAGGGACAGCCCTATCTCTTATTTCAAATAAATATCTTAGACAGTGCCAACAAAATCTAAACCAAAAGAGAATTGACTCCTATTTCCTTCGGTAACCACAGGGTTATCTAATTTCAATCTTCCTTATCACAAAGCAAAATGATTAAACACTATCACAAACATATACATAATTTTCAAAATAGAGCGCCATTCAAATTTCAAATGAATTCAAACTTCCCTTCAGCACAGGCGCGACAATCAAATACAATTACAAGCATACGCCCAAGCATTCAAAAAGGGCACACAATTTAATCTCCATTTTCCGTGCAACAACAAACGCAGTGATCAAATGTATTTACAAAACATATGCAGCAGCATTTAAAGGAGTATTTTAAATTCAATTCTTTTAATCATAACCGCTACAATATGAATTTCGCGGAAAACCCAAAAGCATTTTAATTTAAATTTAAAGAATTCTTAACTAAGTGCTCGACCTAACCAAATCCTATAGCCCTTGAGAGCGTGATTCAACGCTCCAGGGGGCCCTAATCTTCCCACCACCAAGTGGAGGCCACACCGCGTGAACCCGATACTAACAGAGCGCAACCGCTAACGGTCGCCACTCGGGTTGTACGCCCTCACTGAGGCCGTCGGCAACAGAACAGCTTGACAAGTGGACTGTTGACGGCTTAAGGCTCAGTAGAGGCAGCCATGGTGGGAGCTAAGGCGGCAGCTAGCTAGGGCCGCCTCCATCAAATGGGGTACAGTGGTACACCAGTCGCGGCCACTCAGCTAACGGGAGCGATAAGGGTCCAGCGGACTGATGAGTGGCCGTGAAGTTCCTCTCCGCACGCTGAGGGGGTGTGATGACACCCCCGCCCCTGGGGGAATTACCCCCCGACTGGTCGGGGGAGGGACCCCTTTCAAACCTAGGGGCCTGGTGGCTAGCCGGCGGGAGGCGAGCGTCGCCCGTCAACGGGCATGGCGGAGCGCCCCCGCCCGTGGGGGTCGAGGGCCTGGCAGCGCCCCGAGAGGAGACGCCGTTCGCACCCAGACACAGTACGACATGGTGATTGCCCTGGCAATGCAGACAGGGCCGCTGGTGCGGACAGTCTCGCTGGAGGTGCCCTTCCAAACAGGAGTAACACCAGCGGCGCTCCTTGGCGATAGTTCGCCTCGCCGGAACTGGCTTACTTAATAATTTTGGGCAAGACGTTACCCGGTGATCAGATGCTCGACAATAGGAGCAGGGGGGGGTTGACGACGACTTGCCCGGCGGAATTCGCCTCTCACTGGGCACGGCTCGTAAGTCGTCGACGGTGCCCGCCGCGTGCTCGATCTGTCGGCACTGCTCCTCCAAAAACCGCAGCAGGTCATAGAAGGGCGGAATATAGGAGGCCTCGTCCCCGCCGTACCTCTCCTCAAAATGCATTTGAAGGTCAAGAGGTAGACGGGACAGCACGATGCTGAGCAACAAGAAGGCCCATTCGCCCACTGGTAAATCCAGCCGCCTCAACATATTACAGGCCACCAAGACTGGATCCAACAGGTCCGGACGTAGTCTGGCCCGGTCACTCAGCAGCGGGAGGCTCAGAAGCTGCTTAACATGTTCGTCCGCAATTCGCCGGACGTTGGCGTATCTTCTGGCTAGGAGGTCCCGAGCAGTCTGGTAGGCGTCGTCGGACAAGCTCAAATGGCTGACAACGCCCAGGGCCTCCCCCTCCAGTGAGGCCAAGAGGTACGCCATCTTCTGGCTCGGAGTCAAGTCACTCCGGGCGTCCACTAGGCCGTCGAAAAGACCAACGAAGGTCAGCCACTCGGAAAGGACCCCGGAGAACTTTGGCAAGTCCAGAGTTGGGAGTCGTCCCAACAGCTCCGGCTGAGGCTGCTTCCGAACGGACTCGGGCAGGCCACTCGTCCGAGCTTCACGCGCCTCTTCGGCATACCTGCCTTCAGCCTCGATCAACTCGTCCGTGAGCCACAAGAACTGCTCGTAGTCTGCGAAGCAGGAGTCCAGGACTCCCTTTTCCACATCCGAATCCTCGAGCTCAGCGTAAGCCTCCTCCACTGCAGCCCTTCGAGCATCGACCTGCTCGAACCGCTTCATCAAATTATGGACCCTATCCGGTCGACCTATCAAAGCATGGGCGCTGGTGGCCCAGCGTAACTCAGTCCGCAGGCAACGGATTAGCATCTTGGGCGAGGACATCACTACTAAATACAAATTACGACGCCGCTCGAGCACAATTACAAAAATAACAAATAAAAAATACAAAAAAATTAACAGCTAACCAATGCAGTTCCTGTCAAATCGAGTTGAATAGAAATTACACAAATAAGAACCGCTATTTATTAAATCAAACACAAGTTAGTACAAAAGAAAAGGCAAATCAAATTAACAATAACAAATACTAGTGCGATCAAATCAAGTTAAATTCAAATTACGTAAATACAAATTACCACTCTTTAGTTCAAATACAAATTACAATACGAAAGATACATAACGAAGATACACATCAACAAAAAATACCTTGCTCGGAAATCGACCCTTCGATAAGTAATACACTACAACAATCCGACAACGATAATTAACCGATTACGTAAAAATAACCATCTACCTACATGACGCAATCTCCCGCTTGCGCGCGAACCGGGCGTGGTTTTTCAAATTTACCCGCAAACAACAAAGCAAGCTAACAAAGAAAGGAATTTTATTATTACGTATATAATAAAAAAAAATATTTTTACGTATTACGGACGGGCGTGATTGTAGACACAAAATTAAACCAATCAACCCAACGCTCCCTGCCACCAAAATTATTTAATTTTTATCAAATACTATGGTCGGTGGATCGACCGGGAATCGATCCCAGAACCACGCTCTGCTACCAACTGTTACGGCCGGCAGCTGCCTATCCCAGGAGTAGAATCCTTCGCGGCCCATAGACGAAGAAGCTACAGGCAGATGCTGGTCGGGCGTCCTCACGCCACGGGTTAAAAGTCTAATTACACTAAATAATCCGGGGGGAGCGTTACAATTATTGTACAGAGCTTACTTACCTCTATTCAAGGCGACTGGTCCCTCAGGATTCGGTCAGGTCTCGTGTGGGTGTATTGTGCTAGGAAGTAAAGGTCAGTGATGTGTATTTGGGTGTGGCTGGTAGTGTTGTTGACCTTATTTGACCGTTCCCCCTGCAGCAGTTCGGCCCTCAGCTCCTCTCCAAGCTAAGGTCGCCTTCCGCAGTCACTTTCCTCCCCTGTCACGATTTACTCGCGAAAATGAACACAGAACGTACGGGTCAAAGGTCACCGTTATTTCTAGAATATTAACTACCGCACTAGTAACCAATACAGTCGAATCCACCCATACAGATTCTGCGTTAAACCTAAAGTCCCGGGTAAACTCTCAACACGCGCCACCATTCCCAGTGGTATATTCACTATACGCGCCTAACATAAAATCAGATCTAAGAGCTCCCAAACCAAATGGACTGCCTTCTCTTTCGACGCAAAGAAGACTTCTAATCTTTCGCTCTCGACTCCCACCGTTCAGTAAGCTCGGACGTTCAACACGCGCGAACGTCATCCCGTATCAGCCGAGCCGAGAGCCATCTAACGTCGATGCCTGACACCAACGCTTTTGCGTAAACATATACTACTTTTTACATTTGATGATAGATGGCTCTGTTTTCATAACTAAATCGGTGTAATTTCAAATTATTTTACCAAGTTTATAACTATACTTTATACTTTATTTATAAATATGGTATTTATTTGAAAAACATCCGTCATCCCATCTATAACTAAGATATAATAGAAAATCAACATCTAAAGGAAGGAAAAGACTTAACCTTCTTTGTTTGAAGTTCCGTAATCGAATAAAAAGTAGTCTATAAGTTGCCCCGGGTTACTAACTACCTATGTACAAAATTTGATGTAAATCGGTCCAGTAGTTTTTGCGTGAATCCGGAATACATAGACAGACAGACAGACAGACAGACAGACAGAAATTCTAAAAACCACTGATTTGGGTTCAGAACCCTTTACTTAGTCCCCTGGACTTGTTTTTTCAAGAATATATTAGAATTACAGACACGACTTTTCTACAGATTTATTATATGTATTAAGAAGCCATCACGTAATTTAGTATCTCTAATGAAAGAACTGACCACCTGGTAATTACTGACATTAAATATGGAGTTGTAATCTTTCGACCAATGTTCAGTAATACATAAAATATGTATATGGTTACTATTTAAAAATAATAAAAGGCAAAAAACATATATAACTTCACAAGTATATGTATAGTTAATATGTGATAAGTTAATATGTAATGGGGTCGCATGTTTAGATACGAAGTTTTTGGTTAAAAAAAAACTTCAACTTTAATCCAAGTTTAGGTACCTACACGAGTATAAAAGGCTAAAGAAAGCGAAATGAGCCAAATTAAGTGTACCCTTAAGTGAACAATAAGTATGTGTGGGTAAATATATTACACGCATTTGAAAGAACCAAGAAAGGTGTGTCAGGTGATCGTGATAAATGGTATATAGTCTCTGCTTTGAGAACAATAGTGCTTGGGGAAAAATATTTTCGAGTAGCAGTCTCGTACTGGTAAACGAAGCGTAGGGTGGCGAACTACTAGATGGAGTAACGACCTGATAAGATGTGCAGGAAGTCGATGGATGCAAGTGGACCGTACCTTGGGGGAAACCTATGTTCAGCAGTGGACTTGATATTACGAATATATATATATATAAATAAATAAATAAGTAATGATTTATGAATAACACTATTTTTTATTTCTTTCAGATCCTGTGTTGCCTGTTGGCAGTACAAGGCGCAATATGGGCGGGAGTGAGCGGGCACGGCAGACTCATCGAACCACCCTCCAGAGCCTCTGCCTGGCGATTTGGATTTGACACGCCGCACAATTACAACGATCATGAACTATATTGTGGAGGATTTTCGCGACAATGGAATAAAAACGGTGGAAAATGCGGCGTGTGCGGGGACCCTTGGGACTCTTCCATACCGCGCGCACATGAACTGGGCGGCCGCTTCGGGAAGGGCATTATTGTCCGACGGTATGCACCAAAGGATACTATCGTCATTAAAGTGGAGTTGACAGCTAGTCACATGGGCTACTTTGAGTTCAGAGTCTGCGAAGAACCAAAAGCCACCACGCAAGAATGCTTGGACAAGAATGTTTTAAGACTTGACGGTACTAATACTACAAAATACTATCCTAAAGAAGGAAATAAAGTTTACGAGATGAAATACCAATTGCCGGATGACATGGAATGCTCACACTGTGTGTTACAGTGGAGGTACATAGCTGGAAACAATTGGGGTACGTGTGCGGACGGGACCGGCGCCGTGGGCTGCGGACCGCAGGAAGAGTTCAGAGCGTGCGCTGATATAGCCATAGGCGATCGCTTCACGACCTCAACCAGACGCCCGAGGCCAACATACGTACCTCCGAGCAGGAAACCAAATCTGCCCACGCCCGAGGAGTCTACCGGAAGCGCATGGTATGGCATCGTCATCGCCATCGTCACACTTTTCGTCGCGCTCGCTGTTCTGTTGGGAATCTATCTATTCTATTACAGAGGTGGCATGAGAATAAAGAGTCTACTGAAATTGAAGGCTGCACCTCCTGCCCCCGTGCCGCCGCCCAGGCATAAAAGATCGTCACTGTCCCGAGAACAACCTCCAGTCATATCTTCTCCAAAAGCTATCTCAGATGCAGGGTTTGAGACGGTTGACCTTAAAGCAAAGTAACCTTGTAAAGTATAAGAACAGCACTGCCCTGAATCGTGATATTTTATAAAAAAAAGTTCATAGTGTTATTGTGTTGAGACGCAACGTACAAGTGTGATGATTTCAAATCCTAGTAGTGAATTATCGATATATAATATAGTGCAAGCAAGTGTTGCTAAGATAAAAATGTGGATATATTCCAATGAAAATGCAAATTTAAAACAGTGATTCGTAGCTGTACATAATGTTTAAATGAATTTTCTCCAACATATCTCAAAGGTTTACGACTTTACCTAGTTTAAGCTAGATTTAATTCGAACGTTTGTAAAATATATTTATGTTTCGAATTATAATTAAAATAATTTGTATGTCTTTTATTAACTACTTTTAGTAATGGACAGAGTAGCAGATACCAGCTGGAGATAACCTTGGTATTTGTACCAAAAAAAAACAAATTATTATTACTATCCGAGTCAGTGTTACATCAAGAATGGGTTAGGAGAGAAGCGCCACCTGGCCACCAGACGTTCACCTGTGACACTATATTATCTCCTGCGTTGTTGATGGTTTTCGATTATAACTACTAAAATCGGTCGAAAAATTAATTATTTTCATGCGTGCTAAATCATACAGAATATTTCTGGCAAGATTAGTAAAAGGAAATCATTAATGATAATAACAATTAAGTTTACATTAGTCCCAACTAGCGACATCTGGTGAGCATGAATGTTTAACATTAGACATTGTAAAAATACATTTTGTCTTATTGTCGTTTAAAAACAAATTGTTGGTAAACACTGCACCAAGGAGCTGCCATACTCCGTGTTTTAAAATATATTGTAAATTTGCATTGAATTATTTTTAACCAATAACGCAGTTGAAATTTAGTAGCAGAAGGTAATACAATGGTGCATGAATGTACGCGGTGACACCGGCCCTCACTCGTCCGTACCTACCGGCGCCATAGGATAGCCTAGGATGTGATTTTAGGGACGCACTGATTTTATAAATTATAGGAAAGGTTCAATAAAATAAATTAGTTGAATGAGTGACTGACATAGACTCGGCTAACCGCCACATTAACTTTATTCCACACCAAGAGTACATTGCTAGAGTTGAGCTATCAAATTGGGTTGTGCCTTGACATTACACTGGATGGTCCACAACCCAATTAGACTCGACCTAATATTTTTAACGTAATATTTTTAACGCACATTATAGCAACGATTGGGTATTTCAACCGCGACGAACTGACCAGGTACTATTATCTACAAACATCTACATACCAGATGGAAGTTAGCGTAGAACATTATTTTTCCGAATCCGAATATGCTATACCTGTATTGTTATTAGTTCATTTATAATTATTTTTTTTTTAAATTAAGTATCGAAAATTTAATTTTGCTATAAAACATAAAATATCTACTTTTTAAAATTAAACTGTATGCCAATTAATTGCTCCTTAAATGCTCCAGCAGGATCCGAAATTGCTCGACCTGTATTGTTATTAGTTAATTCATTTTTTTTTTTAATTTAAGTACCGAAAATTTAATTTTGCTATCTAAACATAATTGACAAGTGAAGCTGGCTGCCTGGATCGCTCACTAAGACGAGACTAGGCCGAAACGCATATAATATCTTATTTACTTTTAGTATTTGTACTGATTTTAAAGATAACATGTGTGGAGTGGGCTAAGCCCACGCTGGCCTTTTTATACTTGTAAAAGATAAAATATCTACGATTTAAAATTAAACTAAATGCCAATTAATTGCTCCTTAAATTCTCCAATAGAGTCCGAAGTTGCTGCACCTCTATTGCTATTAGTTCATTTATAACTAGTTTTGAGAAAGAGTGATCCCATTTGAGTAATAACGCCATCATCAATAGAATGTGGTAACATTCTATAGTAAAAGTCATTTTATCGAATAAAAATTGATTGACTCTCAAAGTGGTACGTATAATAGATGATAACTGGCATAAACCCAAAAAAAGTATATATATATATATATATATATATATATATATATATATATATATATATATATATATATATATATATATATCTTTATATATAAAAAGTACGTGTCACGTTGTTTGTCCGCGATGGACTCCCTAAACTACTGAACTGATTTCAATAAAATTTTTGTTTAATGTGCAGTTTGGTCCAACTTAAAAGATAGGATAGCTTACATCTCAATTTATAGTCGCAATACAATATTATTTTATTGAAAATTATTTGTCTATTATTTGACAGTCACAATTATCTGTTAGCTCCAAATGATTCTGTCAGATAACGATATCTGTTGACTGGATTGAGTAAATATTTAATAGATGGCGCTATGTTAAAAATACAAACGTTTAATTATATTAACACAATTTAGTAGTATAACCACCACGTGTTGCTGTAAGTATTCAACAGATAGAACCGATTTCAAAAAAATTTGCAGACTGTGTGCAGTTTGGTCCAACTTAAGAGATAGGATAGTTTTTATTCCGATAAGTGACCCTCAATTTTTTATTGCTAATTTCAGGAGTTTTTTTGGGAAAGCAAATGGTCGTTCGGAAAGGGCAGAACAACGTCTGCCTGGTCAGCTAGTATATATATATATATATACAAGAATATCCACTACTCCATATCACCCCGTGAGTGTTCGTGGGAACAGAGGGAAACAAATCAGAATATGGACAACAGCGTCTTCCTAATAACGACTAAAAATAAAAAAACTATGGTTGCCAACCCGCTTGCCAAGCGCGGCAACAACGGCAGATATCCCCACATTGAGGGGGATCTATGGGAAGGCCTATGTTCAGCAGTGGACTTTAATAGGCTGCAACGATAACTGTAAATACGCAAGGCTAGTTGTATAAAGAGCATATGCTGCAACTGATAACTTCTAGCTGTTAATGGAAAGATCCAAATCTTCCATGATCACTAGATTGGTCTGATGAAATTTTGTGTAGAGAAGTAGTGAAGAAGCGATGGTAGCTCAGCGCTGGGGTTTCGTGAGCTACCTGATTTCTATCTCCTCCGGCATCTCTGACAAAGTTCTTTTATTTATTTATTTTATTACATAAGGGTAGCAAACGAGCTTTCCATCGACCTACCCAGTGCTACTGTTAGTAGTTCCTACTACTGTTGCAGCCCACACGACTCCTGAAACCAACTTTACGAAGAAACTATAACACAAGATTCGACTAAGTAGACTGATAGAGAATACTATAAGGCACTATGTTTACTGTAACCCTCACATTAAATCGACTTACGATAAATAATAAATAAATAAATAGATATTCTGCTAACAGTGCTGGTAGTGTAAGGTTGTCCACTTTACTTGGTAGAGAATTTTACTTGGTAGAGCCATGCTGACGTTATACCGTAATTGTGTGAGAGCACGAATCGGTCGTCTCAGACGGGGAAGGACTAGGGTGGTCTCACAAAATACCAGCGTAAAATAGCAGATCAACGCTGCTGTGTTTCGTATAGCGAGTGTAGAAAACTGGAGACCCTTTTTACTGGAAACAAGGCGTTACATCGACTACGATGACGAACGGGCGTGATACGGGACGACTCAGGGATGACAATGTATCTGCATTTTGATTATTAACCGAGGATAGCTGTAGATGTCTATGGGGCACAGTATCGACTTACCATCAGATGGACTGTGTGTTCGTTTGTCACTCTTGCTCATACTTAAAAAAACCAGGCAACTATGGAAAATACCCTCCTTAAACCATTCGTTGAGGTGTACGCACAACGGCGTAATTTAAATTTTCATTCATAAGCGGATGACACCGATCGGCGTAAATTATATTTTAGCCATAACTGGGCCAATTTCTATTCTAAAGGGATATACTTTTTATATGTGCATGTTTTACATACATACAACATAATTATAGTTTCCGTTTCTGTAAATAATGATTTTAGAAAAATAACAAAACTATCCTCAAGCGCTGAAAACGCCGAACGGAGTCTTCCAGAGGTTATCAATATTGAAAACATTTGCATTAAATATTCATATATTATTTATTTTACCTAGGTATTTTATTTTATAGAATTAAAAAACAGTAATAGGTTGCATGAACAATCTTCATTTCATAGTTGATAGTTAAACATTTTGCTGCGTTAATATGATTCACTAGTTTTTATATATATATATATATATATATATATATATATATATATATATATATATATATATATATATATATATATATATATATTCTTCATCATCTCTAGTGTAAAAAGGAAAAAAGAGCATCCAGAAAAATAAAACGAAAACGGCTTATTAATAAAATCCAACATCTTGGATTGCTAAAACCGTTCATATAGGTAATCATTTATTCGCATACTTGTGTGAGTAGGTACTTAAACAAAACTACAACTACGTAAGTGTTTATAATACTTATTTAATAATATCAACAATCATCAAACAACATGTAGGCTCACAGCGTACCTATGCCACAAACATTATTCAGAGTCTTCTCGGGTCGGGTAAACTTATGTCGTCCACATCCTTTTGGTGAGGTACTTTCCTCACAAGATTTATTATGTTAACATATGTTACAGATCTTTATTTCATTGGAACAAGATCTAATTCGTAAGCGATCAGTTGAGCAAACGCTTTGTTTCGGTGGTCAGTTGGTTTCCCGTTTTCAAAATTCAAAATCTGGTAATTGTGATACGTCACATTTATACTCATTAGAATCGAAAATGTTGCGTTTATATAAATTGCATCCTGAATGTACTGTGACGATACCTGTGTCTCTTTATTTTGTCTAGATGTGACTTTTTTCGCATCGACATTATCAAGATGATAATGTTGATCACCACATGGCTTTCTTTTTAGCGAACCAAATTGTCTCACACCGTCACTCAATAAACTCGGTGACGATGGTCGAGCCTCACCTTCAAGAGAAATTCATTATTAATTATTAAGTGAAACAAATTACGATGCACTAGAAATAGTACTCGTATGTAACTGAAAACCCCTCTCTTCCTTTCAACTACTAATTAAAAACACTACTAATTAAAAACACCACTTATTATACTTAATACATTTCAAATAGTAGACTAAATACTATGATTAAAAGTATTTTTAAGTTTGAATAATCAGAAAAAAGGTTTGCAATCCCTGGTCATATTTCAATAATATTAAAAATGTTAATATAAAAACCAATTTCGTTATTCAAAGTGTAATTAGAAATCTTTCTATAATTTGGAAAATATCCCTTACTATACTGAATAGAATAGAAACAAATTCACTCACTATTTCCAGCCATATTTATGGTAAATAGGAAATCGCTAGTATTTTTGGTAAAACTTCACTGTTTTAATCACAAAATAACTTAGTTAGCTATCCGAGTACAGAACCAGAGTACGAAACCTATCCAATTGCAGAGAGGTGTAAGACAGGGTGACGTTATATCCCCGAAACTCTTCACCGCTGCATTGGAAGACGTTTTCAAGCTTCTGGACTGGAAAGGATACGGAATTAACATCAATGGCGAGTACATCACTCACCTTCGATTTGCCGACGATATAGTCCTCATGGCAGAATCGCTGGAGGAACTAAGCACTATGCTCAATGACCTCAATAGTGTCTCCCAACGGATAGGTCTTAAGATGAACATGGACAAAACAAAGATTATGTTTAATGTCCATGTCACACCTATGCCGGTAGTTGTTGTGAGCACTAAGCTCGAAGTTGTTGACGAGTATGTTTACCTGGGACAAATAGTCCGACTAGGTAAGTCCAACTTCGACCGAGAGGTCAATCGACGGATTCAACTCGGCTGGGCAGCGTTCGGGAAGCTACGACACATCTTCTCGTCAGACATACCTCAAAACCTTAAAACAAAATTGTACAACCAGTGCGTGTTGCCAGTGATAACTTACGGAACTGAGACGTGGTCCTTCACTGCTGGCCGTATGAGGAAGCTCAAGGTCGCTCAGCGAGCTATGGAGAGGGCTATGCTCGGAGTTTCTCTGCGTGATAAACTTAGGAATAAGGATATCCGCAGTAGAACCAGAGTAACCGACATAGCCCAACGGATTAGTAAGCTGAAGTGGCAGTGGGCCGGCCATATAGCTCGAAGAACCGACAACCGATGGGGAAGAAAGGTTCTCGAGTGGCAGCCTCGTACCGGTAGGCGAAGTGTAGGGCGTCCCCCCCACAAGATGGAGTGACGACCTGGTAAGACATGCAGGAAGTCGATGGATGCAGGTGGCTCAGGACCGTGCTTTGTGGCATTCTTTGGGGGAGGCCTATGTTCAGCAGTGGACTTGTGAAGGGCTGTAATGATGATGATACAAATGTAACTTGGCCACTGAATACGCAGTCACTTGACATGGCGTAGACTGATAAGCGTCAATAAAATTCTGTCTAAACAAGCAAGAATCATTTTCATGTGCGGGAAACGCCGATCGGTGTCAAAGTGTTTAAATATGAGATGCGTCCGACGCCTATCAGAGTTAGCTCTTTAAACCGCCGGCCCCTGCGTAATAAAGGCGATTTTTCGAGCCGCATTGAATGGGTTAAGAGGAACTTTGTCAGGCTGTGGTGATAATAGTAATGACCGCTAACTGCTATTTAGCGGCTAAAGTAAGAGATTGGCTGGTAAGGTAGTAAGTGCATTTTTGCCTCGTGCTTGACGACAAAAATGTTCAAGATATTAATAATATGAAATATTAAGCAGCAAGCACGCTCACCTGCTACACATCTGTCTTCGAAATAAGAGGAGTTCTGTGCCCACCATACAGGCCTTGACTTAAGTATATAGTGTTGCGTACGGGATGAGTAAAAATGCTGATTAAGATGAAAAGTATCATCAAGTAACCAATCATGTCTTTCAAAATCACGTAATGGGCTTTGGTAACAATACATATAACTTATTTTAAAACTGAATACAATTATTTCACGCCGCAGTTTTCACAACAACTATAATAAAACAACAGGAATGTAATAAATACGGACTGTGAGGAATTGCATCTTGATCATCAGAGGTAACAATGTATCTGCAGCCTTCTTTTTTGTTTCAAGTTAGTTGCAGAAGTCCATGGGCTGCATCTCCATCAGTTGGGCTGTTAACTCGTTTATCAATTCAGTTTAATATATAACAGTACGTATTGAATAAAACAATTTTTACGGATTTTATCGCGTTTAATTTTACTTATTTTTAATATCCAACGTTTCGGGTGCTTTTCAGCAGCCATGGTCAGGGGGGTCTGAGGCGATTAACGTCCCGATGTCAGAGTTAACCCGGAGCGTCTTCATCTTTTTAATTATTAATTTTGATCCGATCTATGCAGAATGAGAATAAATCGCGTAAATATAAGAAATCATTGTGAAAATATTTAATCAAATAAAAAGGAAATATTGATACGTCACGTAGCATGCCTAGATCAAGATATTGTAAAATATGAGCTCATCACAGGCGCGTCACGTTTGATCAGCCACCGCTTGCCATTACCAAATCACACAGCAAACAATTGGTTGCGCGTGTGGCAACACCGAAGACGACGCGCCGTTCAAATGTAAAACAATATCCCAACCCTACTTTACATACTGTATAATACACATTATTTAGAGCATTATTATGGTTTGCATTTTGGCACGACTTTTACGTCGTAGAGCCGTGCTGCAGCTATATTATATAGTTGTAGCACGAATAGCTCGGCTCGACCAGGGAAGACCACGCTCTCACTGAACACCGGCGTAAAATAGTAGCTTAATGCGGCTGTGTTTCGTATGGTGAATATAAATAACTGGAGACTCTTTTCTGGCATTACATCTTAGTCCTCAGGGGTGACAATGCCTAAAGAAGGATAGGTGTAGATGTCTATGGCCCACAGCCAACAGATACCACATACCATCAGGTGAAGGTGCTCGTTTGTCAATCTTATCTAATAACGACTAAAAATAGTCCACCTGATGGTAAGTGTATGCTGCGGTCCATAGACATCTCCATCTTACACAAGATTAGAACGTTGTTCTCTTAGATAATTGCAGTAATTAAGAAACGTTGATCGAGGTGTAATTTACATAATAAGTTCTATGGACTTTCAGTTTGGGCCATAGAATAATATTGTTACAGATACAGGAACGTAATTAGAGTCAGGTACCTAGTTTAATATACATAATATTTATTATATAATATAACTATTTAATGTGAACTTTGCTTAAGTACTTGGTGATTATAAATTTTAAAATAGGTAGATAATAAATTATGTCCAGCGATTGCTCGCGAGTTGACCTATGTGGCTCCGCTCCGACGGAATACCAGCGCTGCGGTAACTGTTACTGCACCATTCCGCATTGGCCTTCTTGTTTTTGCAATCCTATTTTTTTTATTAATATTTTCTTTGTCTGTAAACTTTCAGCAATAAATAAACAAGTTCTTCCTTTCCAGACCGTTAAGCCCGCTATTAATACTACTTGAATTAAAGTGCTAATTTTCATCGTGAGAAAACTTGTTTCACCAAATAAAAATATTTGGAGGACATAAAATGAAGTGAGGGACAGCATCCTTGCAGTGTAACAGTGTTCTGGACCTTTCCATATTTCACTCTTACTTTCATTTATAATTTTAAAACAACACTATACGACCACCATACGAAATTAAACATAACATATTTTATACGTGGTAGGGCCATGCTGCAGCTATATTAGTAGTATAGTTGTAGCACGAATGGGTCGGCTCGACCGGGGAAAGACCACGCTCTCAAAGAATACCAGCGTAAAATAGCACCTTGACACTGCTGTATTTCGTATGGTGAGTGTAGACCCATTTTACTGCAATCTAATTGCAATCTGCAATTGCCCTAATTCCCCTGTTGCAGTTGTTCATGGGCGTTGGTAGTCACTTACCATCAGGTGAGTTTTTTTTTATATGATAAGGGTGACAAACGAGCACACAGTCCACCTGATGGTAAGTGATTGCTGCGGCCCATGGACATCTACATCTATCCTCTATTACAAATCAAAATGTAGATGCGCAGTCACAGTAAGATGGAATGCCTCATTTCCAGTAAAAAGGGTCTCCGGCCACCTGCACTCACCAAGCAAAACGTAGAGATAAACCTCTACTTCACGCTGGTATTCTGTGAGGTCGTGGTACCACCCCGGTTCGAGCCGGCCCATCCGTGCGACAGCAAAAGCTGCCGCGTAGCTCTACCACTGTTAAAAGTTGCATGCTCGTTTGCCCCCTCTCCTATAAAATAAAGTTATGAATGCACCCCGTTCTAGAATATTAAAATACATCTTCTTCTTGGTCGTGTTCTTCATGAATGAAGGTTGTGCCTGTAGTTCAGTTCCTTCGTAGCGCTGTTCACTATAGCCCTCCATATTGTCATACGGTCCTCGGCTTTTCGCTTTGCGGTCGTAAGTGGAAGGCCAGAAAGTGATTTGACCTGGTCCGACCAGCAGCTAGATGATCGGCCGCGTGGTCTTTTACCCCCAACTTTCCTACGAACTATAAGTCTATCCAAGTTATTAGGCGGGCAGTTGAGGCTATTACGAGCACTTTCTTAGTTTATTAATTTGAGTTGATTACACCATATTATCATTTATAAAAAACATCAGACTTTCTTATTATTTTCTGGAAAGACGTTTACAACACTAACCCAACGGAATGAGGGAAAGGATTATCCAATGAATACTTTTAACCGACTTCAACAAAAGGACTAGGTATTCAATTCAACTGTGTAATTTTTCTGTGTTACCTCAGAACTTTTGCCTAGGTGAATCGATTTTGATGATTCTTTTTTTATTTGAACGCTGTTGTTTTTCATGTGGTCCCATATAAATTTGATCACGATCAGTAGTTTTTGAATTATCCTTAATAATGCCTATTTAATTGACTTCGACTACATTGATGATGTTTTTCATTTTATTTATATTGAAATCGGTTATATGTAAACAAGTGGTAATTTTTTTTTAATTTTACCATTTGTTTACAATAGCTATAGTAGTTTAATACCCTCAAGTTTTATGTAGGTACCCCTTATAACACTAATGTTCTTCAAATCCAATTTTCTGTATTTTTTTGATAGGATAGGGTGACAAACGAGCACACAGTCACAGTCACAGTCCACCTGATGGTAAGTGGTTACTGTGGCCCATAGACATCTAAGTACATCTATCTTCGTTTGCGAATCAAAATGCAGATGCGTTGTCACCCGTGAGAGCTCAGCTGGAATGCCTCTTTTCCAGTAAAAAGGGTCTCCGGTTCTCTACACTCACCATACAAAACACAGCAGCGTTAAGCTGCTATTTTACGCTAGTATTCTGTAAGAGCATGGTCCTTCCCCGGTCGAGCCGACCCATTCGTGCTACAGCTATACTACTAATATAGCTGCAGCATGGCTCTACCACGTATAAAAATCAAATAAAAACTTTTATATAGCAATAGTAATCTTGAATCAGTTCACACAAAGTAATGGTTACAAAATATCTCACTTTGTGTCCCAAAAAAAGCTTAATGCGTACAACAGAACCGATTTTGAGTACGTGAGAATTTTAATTCAGTAATGTTGCATAATATTATTGTTAAGTCAGATTTCTTCCAATCGTAAAGGCTCGGTAGCGCGGACCCGGTACGCTGCGGAGACGTGGTACCAAATCCAGCATATAACTTCTCTATGGGCGGCATAAAACTACTCTGTATCAGATGGAATTTATGTATGTATATCGCTTCCACGATACATGTGAAAGCCTTAAATTATAATAATTTATTTTAAGCATATGGGTAACTAACGAGCACATAGTGTATCTGATGGTAAGTAGATACTGACTCACAGACATCTACACCTATCTTCGAATAAGAATAAAAATATAAGTGTGTTGCCACGCCTGACCAAAGCGAAATGCTTTGTTTCCATAAAAAATGATCTCCGGTTATCTACACTCACCACACAAAATACGGCAGAATTAAGCTGCCATTTTACGCTGGCATTCTGTGAGACCGTGTTACTTCTCCAGTCAAGCGGACCGGAGAAGTACCACACTCTATAATGCTGCTGCAATATATTAGCCAAAGCGTGGCTCTACCAGGTTAGTTAATAATATTCAACATACAATATTTAATCTTAAGCTTATATTACATTATAATATCTATTACAAAAAAGCTAATGCTTTTTACAATGCGGGTATCGGCTAAAGAAATTCGTATGAAATATACAACATCCGGTATTAAATAATATTAGGTACCACGCTTCCTGTTTTAGGGATAGTTTTATGCGTTTATTATTGAACACACTTAATGATTAAAACAGTAATTAAAAAACTCGACTACGTTAAAAAGTTTCCGTTGCAATACAAAATAAATATATGTAGCCTATGCCACTCCCACAATAAAGACGTATCTAACTACATACTCCTTATAATATGTTAAAATCTATCAAGCCGTTTAGGCTACAGAGCGTGACATACATACATACATACATATTACGTAGGTATATACTCTCGAAAAAAAATTCCCTCCTTCTAGGGCAATCAGGTAAAAATAGGGGAGAGGTGGAGTAGAGCTAATTCAGTGCAAGGTTGGGCAGGAGTGTAAAATGAGCATACTGGACTACCGTACGTAACTCGAGGCGCTATTGTTATGAGCACACGATCTCTGATCACATTGTTCAACTTCTACTAACAAAGTTTTAATAATACTGTTTTAGCGTTCGGTGAGAAACTTACTTTATTTGTGTTTGTAGAGAAGCCCGATCGATTGATTTGACTGACAGATCTTTTGTTCATACTATACAGTTGCTTAGATAGAAAACGATAGAGAATCTCTACAATATGACTGTGAAATTTAAAAAAAAAATTACGAGACCGCATTTCAGTCACGGAAGCCCGTCTCAACTAGACTAGCCACCTGCGCAGGACAGGATTATAGCGCTCGAGTGTAGTACACAAGCACAGGTGCACTTTCTGTTCCCTAATTAATAGGACGGTCACCTGGCACAACAGGACAGAGGAGCAGTACCTTTTTTTCATGGGAAATGCCTACGCATACCCGTGTCGCGGGGGCAAGGACGAGTTATGTCGGACTCGCATCGACTAAAATACCATGGTGTTCCATCTACGCCGCATATTGGCAGGGCCACGGCAACGCTTTTTCTTTTTCTCAGGTAAGACGCAGAAGGAACACAAGGCGCGCCTTCCTCCACGGCCTCTTACTGCAACTGCGAAACGGACTCGCTCGAGTCCGATACGCGGAGGCCATGGGGCCAGGAAAAACGAGCACTTGGAAGCAGTAGCTTTCCCGACTCGGATAATTAGTTGTGGGTTATGTATCTACAAAATCAAACATACATTATACTTGCTTTCAAATGAATAAATGATCAAAGCAACAAGCAAAAAACTCTTACGTCTCCACAAGATAAGTAAAGTTTCCGTAAGATAGGCACGTACCACTCTTACCCTATATGGAATCGTATCTATATATCGGTTGATATCTACGGTCAGTATTCACTACGACACGGTAATACGCGATTTTTGATGAATTTGGTTTGCTTAGATTTATGAATATATTGTAATATCTAAATACACTAATACGTATTGTTTAATATCTATGACACTCAGAAACGAGTGTTATTCTACAACGAAGAGTAAATGCATCTATTTTCATCATCATTGTCATTGCAGCCCTTCACAAGTCCACTGCTGAACATAGGCCTCCCCCAAAGAATGCCACAAAGCACGGTCCTGAGCCACCTGCGTCCATCGACTTCCTGCATATCTTACCAGGCCGTCACTCCATCTAGTGGGGGGACGCCCTACACTTCGCCTGCCAGTACGAGGCTGCCACTCGAGAACCTTTCTACCCCATGGGTTGTCGGTTCTTCGAACAACATGGCCGGCCCCTTGCCACTTCAGCTTACTAATCCGTTGGGCTATGTCGGTCACTCTGGTTCTACTGCGGATATCCTCATTTCTGAGTTTATCACACAGAGAAACTCCGAGCATAGCCCTCTCCATAGCTTGCTGAGCGACCTTGAGCTTTCTCATCCGGCCAGCAGTGAAGGACCACGTCTCAGTTCCGTATGTCATCACTGGCAACACGCACTGGGTGTACAGTCTCGTTTTCAAGTTTTGAGGTATACCTGACGAGAAGATGTGCCGTTATTTCCCGAACGCTGCCCAACCGAGTTGAATCCGTCGATTGACATCTCGGTCGAAGTTGGACTTACCTAGTCGGACTATTTGTCCCAGGTAAACATACTCGTCAACTTCGAGCTTAGTGTTCCCAACAACTACCGGCATAGGTGTGACATGGACATTAAACATGATCTTTGTTTTGTCCATGTTCATCTTAAGACCTATCCGTTGGGAAACACTATTGAGGTCATTGAGCATAGTGCTTAGGTCCTCCAGCGATTCTGCCATAAGGACTATATCGTCGGCAAATCGAAGGTGAGTGATGTACTTGCCATTGATGTTGATACCGTATCCTTTCCAGTCCAGAAGCTTGAAAACGTCTTCCAATGCAGCGGTGAAGAGTTTCGGGGATATGACGTCACCCTGTCTTACACCTCTCTGCAATTGGATAGGTTTCGTACTCTGGTTCTGTACTCGGATAGCCATCGTAGCCCTACTGTACAAGCACTTCAACACTTCGATATACCGACAGTCAACTTGGCACCGCTGACGGGACTGCAGCACCACCCAAATTTCGACGGAATCAAAGGCTTTCTCATAGTCCACATACCCCAGACTTAGTAGCAAATTGTACTCCTCGGACTTCTGTACAATTTGCCGAAGGGTATGTATGTGGTCTATGGTGCTAAAGCCTTTTCGGAAACCGGTTGTTCGGGAGGCTGTAAGTTGTCAAGTCTGCGCGCGAGACGATTCGTAATGACTCTCGAAAACAGCACGTAGACGCGGCTCAGAATGGAAATCAGTCTGTAGTTCTTCAAGAGAGCGTTGTTACCTTTCTTGAAGAAACAGTGGTAGAGCCACGCGACAGCTTTTGCTGTCGCACGGATGGGCCGGCTCGAACCGGGGTGGTACCACGACCTCACAGAATAGCCCAGCGTGAAGTAGAGGTTTACCTCTGCGTTTCGCTTGGTGAGTGCAGGTGGCCGGAGGCCTTTTTTACTGGAAATGAGGCATTCCATCTTAGTCCTCACGGGTGACAACGCATCTGCATTTTGATTCGCAAACGAGGATAGATGTAGATGTCTATGGGCCGCAACAACCACTTACCATCAGGCGGACTGTGTGCTCGTTTGTCACCCTTATCCTATAAAAAAAAAAAAAAAAAAAACAAGACCACCGCACTTGTGCTCCACGCTTCCGGTGTAATGCCACCATGGAGGACGGAATTAAAGAGCTTCTGAAGGACCTCAAGTACCGGTTTTCCACCCACTTTCAGAACTCCGCTGTAATTCTATCCTCGCCTCGGGCCTTGCCGTTTTTAAGGTGCTGGAGAGCCATTCTAATCTCGCTCAGACTGACGTCCGGGATATCATCGGAATAATGTTCGATAAGACTCGCTCTTGGATCGTTACTCACACTTGCGTGCGACTCCAAAGATGACGTGTACAGCTGCCCATAGAACCTCTCAATCTCACTCAAAATCTCAGGTGCCCCGGAAACGATGCTGCCACATTCGGTCTTCAGCTTTGACAGTTGGCTCTTTCTGGCAGACAGATCTCTGGCAAAGACTTTGGAGCCTTGGTTCCGCTCGATCGCTTCTTCAATACGAGCTGTATTGAAGTTGCGTAAGTCCCGCCGCATGCATTTGGAGATCTGTCTGTTCAGTTGCCTGTATGCTGTCAAGTCTGTTGAAGAATGTAGCTTTATCTCCCGTCTAACAGCCATGAGATTAAGAGTGTGATCGGAGAGTTTTTGTGTTCTTCTGCGGCGGGTCTTGCAGAACTTAGCTCCGACCGCATGGACAGTTTCCACGATCTTGTCATTCAAATCGTCCACTTCCTTGCAGTCTTCTAGGCACTGAAAACGGTTTTGTAACTCGAGCTGAAAGGTTTCGGGACTCTAGAACAGAGCACGAGGGGGACGGAGCGTTGACTTCATTAGACGAGACCTCTCCAACTTAACGTTTAGGTTCAGTGTGCCTCTAACCATTCGGTGATCGCTGCCGGTTTTCACCCTTGCGATCACTGAGACATCACTGAACAGTTGTCGTCTGGTCGTCATAATGAAGTCAATCTCATGTTTTGTCGACCCGTCGGGGCTCGACCAGGTCCACTTCCTGTACGGCCGCTTCTGGAAGAAAGAGTTCATCATAAAGAGTCCCTCTTTCTCCATGAAGTCGGCCAGCTGCTGGCCCCTTGTGTTCCGTTGCCCTATTCCAAATTTCCCCACTTTTAGCTCACCGTTCTCTCTTGTGCCTAGTTTTGCATTGAAGTCTCCCATTAACACCGTGTATTGGGTTTTGGAGGAATGCATGGCTCTAGACATATCCTCATACATTTCCTCCACCTCCTCATCGGGGTATGCCGAGGTTGGTGCGTAAACCTGTATGACCTTCAGCGAATACCGTTTGGTGATTCTGAGTATAAGGTACGCAACTCTCGTCGACACACTCTCAATCTTTACAACTTTGTTAACGAGAGACTTGTGCACGATAAATCCGATACCTCCTTGGGAAAGATGGTCGCCCTCCCGGTAATAGAGCAAGTTGCCGGATTCGAGGATTACCGTGTCCTCCCCCTCTCTTCGGACTTCGGATAATCCTATAATATGCCAGCGTAACTTGTCTTTCTCTTCTTCCAGCTCCACAATCTTCTCGTCAATCCTCAGGGTGCGTGCGTTGTATGTTGCCAGGTCGAGTCGTCGTAGGTGGCAGCTGAACCTCCACCGGAGATTCTTAGCACCCCCTGCCCCGCCGTTACCATGGTCGCCACCGTAGCCAGGAATAGCGGGACCGCCGAGGACTGGGGGCCGTCTCTTCGTAACTTTCATCATCATCATATACCCCATATTGCCATAGTTGCCACGCTTGGCGAGCGGGTTTGCAACCGCAGTTTTTTTTATTGTATTTTTGCCGTTACTAGGAAGATGCTGCTGCCCATCTCCTGCCTGTTTCCCTTTGTCACCTTTTACGACACCCACGGGAAGATGGATGGGGTAGTGGATATTCTTAACCGCCACTACACGGCACGGCATCTATTTTATTCATATATAATATCTCACGTATTCTTTCGCGTGCTTATGATACGTTTGAATTTCTCAATCTGTATCATAGATATTTTACGTTATTATTATATCTTCATGTACCTACGATGTCAGATGTTCTGTAAAGTGATGCTGTGCTGGAACTATATCTAATACATTGTTAGTCTGTAGCCCGATATATAGATATTGTATCCAAAGAGAATATAATCACTACGTTTGATTGTATCAACATACGAGTACAATTTGCATCGGCCACAACTAATAAGACCAGAGCAGCAAGTATGGTATGGAACAACCGCTTGATGTACACATGTCATTGACACCTCGTAGCATTGTATTCTAATTATCAATCTCCAGGCTTTCTCACGCCACAAAATAATATCCTAGTTCACCTTGTTCTGTCCACTATTTGGTTATAAATCATTGTTGGAAAAAAACGCGTTCCATTTATTCTTATTTAGATGTTGTAATGGAATAAAACTAATTTTACAGATTTTATCGCGATTAATTTTAAAGTTTTCAACTCCTGACGTTTTGGCTATTTTACATCACCCATGGACAAGTTAAAGTTTAAAGTTGTAAAATCTGTAAAGTAAGTTTTATTACAGGTGTGGTAAGGGCTTGTACACAAAATTGCGATGCGACGCGATGCGAATTCGCAACGCAGAAAATTGCGACACGAATTACTGCGATGCTATTTCGTGCGGCAAGGCGTCTCCCTTCCACGATTAGGGTGACCATTCCTTCGACGACAGTCAACCGTACTGAACGTATTTTGAAAATTAGGTCGTGACATGGATCGTAAAAAGAAGTGTGCCCAGGAAAAATAAACAAAGAAGGTTTTGGGTTCATACATTTATTACTATTATGAATGCCAATGGGAACTATTTTCATCTATATATATTTGTCAACTTACCAAGTTGAGTTTTTCATTGTTTTCTTTTTCCTCGAAATTGGGTAATCAATTTTACATACGTTCTTCCAAGCTTCTTTTTTGAAGAATTTATTTTTATAATCTTCGTTACTAGTGTCCCAAAGAACAGGGCGCTCCTCTATCAGTGATATAAAAAAATCAACGTCGTACTCTGTCATTTTTTTACTTTAAAGTATAAGTCTTGCCCACACGCTGTCTCAGAGCGCTCTAAAAATAGCGTCAACAAGTGTGACGTAACATCGCAGGAATGCGCGATGCGAATCAATTCGCAAGTTCTTGCGATGCGTCGAGAGAGCTCGCAGGTTTGTACGATGTGACGTCGCATCGCAATTTTGTGTACAAGCCCTAAACACGAAAAACCATTAGATGTTGTAATGTTTACAATATTATTACTTATTACAAAAGGCGCAATAAAAGTTTTAAGTACCTATTAGTTTATATTAAACCGAGAGAAAAAACACAAGTTTTGCTGCTTCATTTTATTCAAGAATCAGCTTAATTCGTCCGTGTCTGCAGTATGCTTCAGCTACGTCAAATGCAAGAGGGAGCCAATTGTCACTCACTAACAAGGAATTTGTCCAGTAAAAAGAATTTTGATTCTCTACACTCACCATACGAAACACACTAACATTGAGCCAAAGACGTAATAGAAAAGATAGGTTATACACTAATAGTATTGTATTTTAAAGTGCCGCAGGTAGTACTATACGTAGATCACTCAATAACTTATGAGATATACAAAAACTATTCTAGATACTATTAATATTTATTTTACATCTTTTCAAAATATTCTCCATCATTCTCTACACAAAGTTTCATTCATAATGGGGTTGTTATAAATTAATTTTCTTAATTCTGCGTAAAGAAAGAAAAATATGTGTCCTGCCCAGTTTTAAGGACCTCCCACCCTCCCTCAATCGCGCGTACTATACCCGTCGCCGTCAATCCCAGCACTACCATCCCCAGCACCACCACACTAGGCACGACACACGACTCTCGAAAATACGACACGTGTTTCGCAGAGTCTACTTCACCTGAGGATGCCTCGTGTTTTTGATATTATTTTATATAAAATTTGACTTATTTATTTAATTAATTAATAAATTTGATGTAAAAATAGAAAGAAATTAATGACAATTAGATATGTAACAATATATAATTATTGACATAAGAATAATAATTAATATATGACATTGACCTACAATATTAATCTTACTTGATATAATAATACTTATTTTGATGGCATTTTTCTGACACTGTGGTATAATAAATTAATTATCAAATCAACTAAATAATATTAAATAATTTTATATTTTTTTTAATTTATATATGTTGTTAAGGCTTTAACAAGCCTGAATGACCTTGACGAAACGGCTATCGCAGAGATTTTAGCCAACGTCAACACCGTCTAGCAACTACGTTCTGTATTCTTTATAAAAGTGCAAAGATTAATAGACTGCAGAGATGACAATTATAAAAGTGACATACTGCCTGTTATGCTTGCGCATCACTGAGAATTATGTCGTAGTTACTCATCTTCAATTACATTGTGCTGTAGCTTTGTCCGGTAGGCGTCACGAGCTATCAAGTGTTCAAGTTTCAAGTATGTAAGAGTTTTTTTCATTATATATGTTAAATCCTATTTATTTGTATCGTATTAGTAGATCTGGGTCAAAGCGTTCGCTGTAAATTTTTCTCGGGTTTGATCCCCGACAGCACGAATGCAATTTTTAATTGCAATTTTCGTCAACACGCATTGAGGCAGTTCGGTGGGCATTTCCTTGTCCTTAAACCCTCTCAGAAATAAAAAAAGAGTTCTGTGCCCAGTAGAGGGACTTGTATAGCCTTTTACTTTACTTTGTAGCAAGATTTATATTATTTTATATTTATATTATATGAGATACAGAAGGGTACCTTATGCTGACAAAAATATCATGTGGAGGCGACGAAAACGTAAACATCTTTGTACCTAGATAAAACGTTCGAGAGATTGTCAGTCATGTCATACGCTACATTTTCTATAGAGCGTAGAACATTGCAGATAGGGCAAAATAAAAAATAATCCAAAATATTATGGGAACTATTTATTAATAATATATGCATTTATAGGTATTTATAATAAAAATAAATTGGTAAATCCAATTGGGCATACCTTAAGCGCATTAAAAAAATTACGTATAACATAATTATACGGAATTATTAAAGTAGTTTAAATACATTTCGACAGCACTATCGGCTTCAACACCCTCGAAAACCATGAAAATGACACCCATGATGAAAAAATTGATACCTATTGCAGCCACCATCTTGGATTTACATTTCGACAGCACTATCGGCTTCAACACCCTCGAAAACCATGAAAATGTCACCTATGATGAAAAATTTTATACCTATTGCAGCCTCGACCTTGGATTTACATTTCGACAGCACTATCGGCTTCAGCACCCTCGAAAACCATGAAAATGACACCCATGATGAAAAAATTGATACCTATTGCGGCCGCCATCTTGGATTTACATTTCGACAATCCTATCGGTTTCGACACCCTCGAAAAGCATGAAAATGTCACCCATGACACAAAAATTATACTACTTACTTTTAGTACGTACTACTATTATTTATTCTGTGCTTTTAAATATTGTAATAAAAAAATCTCTTATTATTATTATAATCAAGTATTTAAGAAATTTGTTTATTCGAATATTGTGTATTTGTACAGCGATCTTTTTGAGCCGCTGAAAACAACCGAAACAATACCCACTCACGACGGCGACTGAAGCCGAACTAAACTTAATACAAAGGTACTCTGTGAACTAAACTACTCTGTGGCTGTAGATCCCCATTTACAGAAACAATTTATATACGAGGCAACCAAATCAACGAAAATTTCGTCATTTTGGAGCCGAAAAAAATTAATTATAGCTAAACAAAACAAAATTACACTGCCATTTACATTCAGTGGCTTCCCACATGATAGATGAAGAGATTAAAAAATAGATTGAGTTAAACAATTGATATTTTCAAAAGTTATAGTGTTTACAAGCTACAGGGACTTGATAAATCCACACCATAAGCCACTAAAACCCTTTTTTTATTAAAAAATAGCAATTAATCGACTTAAAAAAAAAAATTATTAATAAGTTCAACAATCATTTATCTTTCTAATAATGTACTTTTTATATCATTTATATGTATAATATGATTGCTAGATACGATTTTATTCGATAAAATGTTGGAATTTTAATTTTTAGGCGATAGTAGAACATTACCTTGCGCTTTCGCTTAAGGTATGCAATAATGAACAAGCTGCAAGGTTCAACTAATAATGTTTCTTGTAAACACAATTGTAAAATTCCTGTTTTAATTTTTACCAATGGTTATTTGATGAAACGTAGTCAAGATCACTTCATATAAAATATATTTAATTAAAATTGACACATGACCTATTTGGCTTTCTACTTACAACTCGGCGGAAATTTGAAAAGAAGATTTTGTCTTTTCACACAAGTATTGTTTACAACTGGCGTGGTTTCGAAAAGCGTGATTAAGTGTCAGCAGTATATAATCAATTAAATACTGAACTTTTTTGAAATTTTTTTTGTTTATTTTGGTTATATCTTCTTAAAAACTGACGCCATCTGACTATTTTATTATTTGTTTTTTTGTTGTAACGCATAAGGATAAGTTAGACTAAGTTAGATTAACTTGGATAAGTTTGTAATTTTTTTAATTTTATCACAAAATTTCCGCAATAAATTATTACCTTTTCTACAGTGATTATCTCCTCTTAGTTTCGGCGTGACTGTAGGATGTTATACTGAGTCACCGTCAGTTACTAAGCGGCCATAAATCATTATATGTATGTATAGACATACATATATTAATTTTTTGATTTTAATATTTATGTTTTTTTGAATTTTGATTGATTGTTTGAAACCTGGTAAAATTATTTTTTTCCATACCAATTGATGGGCCTGAGTATAATGCCAGTTATACTCTTTGGCTGAAGTTATTTTTTATTTTATGCTCAAATGCAGACAAAACAATATTGATTGCGCATTTCTTCATTCATTCTCATTCTTTTTTCTTTTTTCATTCTTTTTTTTTAAAAACGTTACCCCCACACTAGGATTTTCTCCTGTATCGTGGAGGCAGTTTACAAACACAAATTGCACAAGGACAAACATCCAGACCCGGAACAATTATTTGTAGGTCATACAAATACTTGCTCCGTGCGGGATTCGAACCCGCTCCCCCCAGCGCAGCAACTCATTGCTAAGCCACTGCGCCACGGAGCCGTCGTTTTTTACCTCTTCTCCTTCTAATAATAGCTCCTGTACCTAACACGCCGGAATAGTTATTATTATCTATAAGACCGTTTGCAGAAACAGTTTTTGTTAACAGTTATGAGTGTAACATTTTATCAGCTGCTTTGTTTATAGTGCCTTGAGCAACACTTTGCCGGTTTCTGTACAGAAAATGATGCTGGCTTTGCAAATATGGATGGCCACTACCATTGAATATAATACCCGCTATGTTACACTTATTTACATAGAAACTTTAATTATCATTTGCATATAATTCTAAATAGCACTTTTTACACAAAAAAAGTAAACTTTTAGATCAGCCCATCTTGTTTTTCACTAATTAAGTGAAAAGTAAAACAAACCAATAGGTCCGTGATTTAAAATTTCTTGCAACTTTTTATAGCAAAGCATGACCTTATTTTTTTTATAGGATAAGGGTGACAAACGATCACACAGTTCACCTGATGGTAAGTGGTTGCTGCGGCCCATAGACATCTACATCTATCCTCGTTTGCGAATCAAAATGCAGATGCGTTGCCACCAGTGAGGACTAAGATGGAATGCCTCATTTCCAGTAAAAAGGGCCTCCGGCCACCTGCACTCACCAAGCGAAACGCAGAGATAAACCTCTTCTTCACGCTAACCTTCTAACCTTCTTACCATCTATTTTCATGGCTAAATGATTGACTATTATCATAATATAATAGTCAATCATTTAGCCATGTGATAAAACTTTTATGTGTGCCAGTCAAACATTAACGATGATATTCGGGTCATTATACTGGAAATAGTCTTTTAAATATTTTGTAGTACAATTGATAATATTCAGCATGATTGACCGTGTATATGACTTTTATAAGTCTATGTTATTTTTGATGAAAATTATTATTGCAGATAAAAGCCCTTTCACATTTATTGTAGTCTCGAATTAAATTAATCAAAATGAAAATAAGAATTTTGGCTCTTTATAACTGATATTTAAATGTAAAACACTGACTTGAAATTATATAATTATCGGCATTTTTTTAATTCATTGAACTTTTTTAAGATTATGTTGAAACTCTACTGGTAAAAAAAAAACAAATATATATATAAGTTCTTGATGAAAATAAAGCATGCGCGTTACATCGCATCCCATCAAGAATTTCTAATGTAATTCTTGGTGTAAAGCTAAGACGTGATAATAACTGTAAACAATAGAATAACAAAACAATGAAAATATTTGTAAATACTTGCTTTATAACCTAATAAATATTATTTGACCGTAATAATATAAAACAAGGTAGTCTTCGGCATGAAAGTAAAAATAAATATTTTCGAATATTTTTGCAATATCTAACAGCCGGATCAGCGCGCGAATCTTACTTACTTACTTACTTATCGTCACGCACAATCCCTGACGGGGTAGCCAGAGAGAACAGATCGCCAAGTGTCACGATCCTTACATACCTCTTTCGCTTCTTTCAGATTCATTATCTTCTTCATACATGCACGTCTAGGTATCCGAGTACTCTTGACCCTCCCATCTTCGAGCAGTTTGCTCACATGGTCTTCGAAAGTTAGTCTCGGTCTACCTCGACACCTTTTAATATTAACTTTCGCGCTATATATTTTCTTCACCATTCGGTCTTCACTCATTCTCTCAACGTGCCCAAACCATCGAAGCACGCCCTTATCAATTTTTGTGATAAGATCATCTTTCAAACCTGCCATATTGCGAATCTCTTCGTTTCGCTTTCGGTCGGCCATGGTGACGCCGCACATTTTACGAAGAGATCGCATCTCCACTGCATTCAACTTGCTTTTATGCTTCTTCTGGCATACCCAGGTTTCGCTGCCATATAACAAAGTCGGTACCAACACTGCGTTATGTATTGCAAGGCGTGCACTCTTCACTACGCCTTGCCTTTTGACTAACGCAGTCAGGGCACCATTGACTTTGTTCCCGGCAGCGACACGCCTGTCCACATCTAAATCACATTTTCCATCCCGGCTAAAAGCACTCCCCAAGTATACAATTTCATTTACCTGTTCTAGACATTCCTGATTTACCCATATTTCACACTTCGTTCTCTCTTCGTCCCTTTCAAATACCAGAACCTTAGTTTTATTAGCATTCAAGCGGAGACCTTTAATTTCACATTCCTCTTTCATACACGTGACTAATGCCTGCAGTTCTGCCTCTGATGGTGCAATAAGCACTGCATCATCAGCATACAGCAGACAATTTACTTTAATGTCACCCAATTTCACACCCAAACAGCTATCTTTTAGCTTCTGTAAACAGCTGTCGAGATACAGTATGAACAGCCTGGACTAAGACATGACACAACCCTGTTTTACGCCCGTTTGGACGCTAAACATGGGTGACAGGTCATGCCCTACCCGCACACAGGCTTTACAGTCACAGTAAAGTGACTGCACAGCCCTTAGCAATCAACCATCCGCACCATACCCCGGCAACAGTTCCCACATTTTCTTCCTTACAACCTTATCAAATGCTTTCTCAAGATCCACAAAAGCACAGAAAATCCTCTGGTTAGCAGCCAGAAGCTTTTCCGTGATCATGCGGAGAGAAAACATTTGATCCGTGCATCCTCTTCCAGGTCTAAATCCGCATTGTGCCTCCCATAGAAATCTTTCCGATTTCTCTTGCATCCTACGTGTCAAAACCTTCGAGTAAACTTTACTTGCTAAACTGGTCAAGCTGATCGCCCGAAAGCACCCGCAGTCAAAATGTGAACCTTTACCTTTATATAAAGGCACAATGACTGCGGATCGCCAATCATCCGGGACATCCCCCGTCCGCCAGCACAAATTGCACAACAGATGAAAGCTGTCCCAGACGCGAGGCCCACCATACTTGACCATTTCAGCAGTAACACTGTCTAGTCCCGCAGCCTTACCACATTTCAAACTTCGAATCGCACGTTCAATCTCTTTCATACTGATGACCTCAGTGTCATCGAGGTCCAGGTCTGGCGTACCAGTCTCGGCGTCATCCCCGGATCCCTCACTAAGATCATCACACGCATACATTTCTCTATAAAATTCGCTCCATCGCTGCATGACGTCCGATTTGTCTGAGAGGACGTCATTAGTTCTCGAAAGCACTTTGTTCATTCTTAAGGCCGTCGCACCACTTCGGGTCCTTCCAACCTTTTTCCAGAAGAGTTTGGAGTTCTCCTTAAAGTTGTGCGACAACCTTTCGTCCGCTTCCATTCTACACCTTTCACGCACTTCCTCAATCAATGCTTTCGTGTGAACTTTTTGCAGCTTATATCTTTCTTTCATCTTCTCTCTCATATCCTTATCATTACTAGAGGCCAAGTAGTATAACCATGCTTTCTTCTTCTTCTTTACAGCTTCTTTCACTTCATCATTCCACCATGCATCTCTTCTTTTACTACTGCCTCTTTTAATCGTTCCACACACTTCTTCCGCTGCACTTACCATTCCATCCCTAAGGTTCTGCCATGTTTTTTCAACACATTCTTTTTTGCCATCGATGTTGTCAAGCTTTTCGGCTACCCTCGCATGATATTTGTCCCTAATATCCGCTTCCTGAAGCTTCCAGCTTCGTATGCGACAGACCGACTGTGGTTCTGTTACTGCCGTCCGGTAGTGCCAACCCGCGAACAGACCCCTAAATCTAGTAATCACTAGATAGTGGTCCGTTCCCAGGTCAGCACCCCTGAACACTCGCGTATCCATCACCTGTTTTCGCAGTCGGTCATCCACCAGGAACAAATCGATCATACTTCTCTCATTCTTTCTTTCTCTAGTATACATATGGATTTTCTTGTGATTAAACATAGTGTTTGTCACAAGAAGACCCTTTTCCTTGCATACCGCCAGTATAAGCTTGCCAGCATCATTAACCCTTTTATCCCCAAACTTTCCAAGCACCGACTCGTACCCTGGTCGAGCGGTACCAACCCATCCATTCAAATCACCACATACAACAATTCTTTCGCTTCCCCTAGCCAAATCTAGAACTTCTCTTACATTCTCCCAAAACTCCTCCAGCTCAGCCCTGGACGACGAAGCTACCGGCGCATAAACAGCCAAAAGTAATAACTTCGTCAGTCCCAATTTAAAGCGAACCCAGAGAAGTCTTGAGTTCACAACCTTATATTCAGTCATAACATCGACCAACCGAGACGACAGCAGCACCCCCACTCCCTGGCGGGCGCTCTCGCTCTCCGGGACTCCGGACCATAGAGTTAACGCCCCGCCAGGGAGCTCTTCAGTACCACTGCCCTTCCGTTTGGTCTCCGACATACACACGACATCTAATTCTCTTTCTTTCATTATTTCGATCAACTCATTCGTCTTATCTCTCATGTCTCCTCTAACATTCCACGTGCCAACTCTACACTCTGTCCTCCACCTTCCGCCGTGTCGGGCTGTGCGTGACGGGTGGCGGTCCCCATCGCCGCTTTGCGCGCTGCCTTCCACACCAACGGGGACGAGCTGGTGTGCGTCGCCTTGGGGGGACGCCCTAACCCTCGTTGGCATGGGTGCGCAGCTAAGTAGAATTGCAGCCCTGAAAAGGGCTGGCAGGGGTCGCGACGAGCACGCTTCTACAGTGACCCGCGAATCTGATATATCTAAAGATGGTAAATTTCAGCAAGCACTGTCAAATTCAATAGGAGTGACTGAAAAACGGTCCTATATATAGAAGGGTAAATAAATTATTTAACCTATAAAGTAAAATCACTTTATTAAAAATCAAAATAGCCCAATAGCTTTATTAACATGAGACACATAATTATTGTACGAGTGCTTACAATACTTAACATTATTTTACTGAAATCTCAGAAAGTTTTTTTTTCTCTAAAAAAAAAGTTTCTCCGGTTCTCTACACATACCATATGAAACACAGCAGGCTTCAACTGCTATTTTACATGCTATTCCGTGAGAGCGTGGCCCTTCCCCTCTTGAGCCGACCCATTCGTGCTACAACTATACCTACTACTAATATAGCTGCAGCATGGCTCCACCACGTAAGAAAAAATTGGAAGCAACTTTGCAATTATTTTCTATCGAGTGAATATTTGTGGAATCGTGTTTTGCAATCCGCCACCTGAAATACGTACAATGTTTTTTCGATAACGATGTGAAATTACAAGACGATCCCCATGCATATCAATGTGGCTCTATTCAGCCTCTTAATATGAACATACTTCGGGATTCAGAGATTTTAAAAGTTTTGATGCGTAGATAATGGAAGATATAATATTATATTATTACTGTCTCGTGTGAGGCAACCTTTATACTTATATACATATTCTCATCATATTTTTATGGTTGGTTAGAAAAATTATATCTAAATGCAAACTTTCACAGGGTAAATTTTTTTTTACTATTTTTACCCAGCAAGTAGTAAAGCAACTACAATCCCATCGGTAAGTGGTTATGTAGCCTAAGATGGTTAATTGCACTGACTTAACAAAAACCTATTTACTATTGCCTTGTAGGTAAATATTATTTGCGACCTATTTGTGTGTGTGTGTGTGTGTGTGTGTGTGCGCGCGTGTGTGTATGTGTGTGTGTTTTTGTGTGTGTGTGTGTGTGTGTATGTGCGTGTGTGTACGTGTGTGTGTGTGTGTGTGTGTGTGTGTGTGTGTGTGTGTGTGAGTGTGCGTGCGCGCGTGTGTGTGTGTGTGTGTGTGTGTGTGTCAAGAAAAGCGTATGAGAATACGTGAAGAGGAATAAAGGTACTACTTCGCTTACCTGTACGAGGTTGCCACTCGAGAACCTTTCTTCCTATTTTTTATCTGTTTTCCAAGTTATATAGCCAGCCCATTGCCATTTCACTAATATTCCGTTGGGCTATGCCAGTTACTCTGGTTCTACTGCGAATATCTTCATTTCTAACTTTATCACGTAGAGAAACCCCTCTCCAATTTAAAATTGTTACATTTTTTAGATGATAGTTTGTGTAACATAAGAAAAACCAAAACCCAAGAATGTCTTTATATAGTTATATATACTTAGGGAAGCACCATTTTTTTTATTTACTTAAATTGTTTGATTTAATTTGATAACAGTGTACCTAAATGTAAGTATCTGCATCTATATTTCCCTCCCCAATAATATTTTATAAAGTCGTACTCATAAAAACAGCGTTTTATTGTAATAAATAATTATAAAATTTAGTATCAACTAATTAATAAAAATATGCAACAATAAAATTACATAGGTATTAAAAACTATCGAAATCTAAGTAACGAGAGCATGTTGGTCGTTCCACATATAAATTATATAAAAATGCATTTTTCAATTTCACTAATCAACGTCGCCGCGAAAATTTCTTGTTCTTTGGGCACTTTAAAAATTAATTTATTTAGAAAATAATATTTACAGTTACCAGTATACAGATATTAACTAAATTAAGTATTTCTAGACATAAAAATATTTATAATTGAGTATAAACTTTTAAAAAACTAATATATATTTGAACAAAGTCTCTCCAACACCGACGCGCGGTCCACCCTCAACAATGTCCGAAAACGAACTGTGACAGGCTGATAGGGCGACGGAGCATGCGCGCTCGCGTAAATATATTCAATTTTAGGGAAAAATGATATATTCTCTTATAAAACGAGGAATAAAAATAAAACTCTCAATTAAAAATATTAATATTTTTAAGACCTTTTTTTTAGTGTAAGAACGATTTAAAAAGCTTGTGCCGTTTTGGAGAAATTTTGCAAAATATGACAAAGATAATTAGGGGTTGACAAAAATACAATTTTGTACAATTAAAAACATTTACCAAATCCTCTTCTGTTACCCTGTATTTTTTCTTTGTGGATTAAATGAACAGTTATTGAGATTTTTTTACTTTAATATCCAAGATTTAGGCATTTCGACCACTGTTAAGGCCTTAAATTCGATAAGTGTTGTTGTTTAGATTACTTGACCATTAATATTTGCACACCACTATGGTAGAATATGTAGAACGAATTATACTCAAACACCAATGTACAACCATATCCTTGCAAATAAAGATTATTATTATTATTATGTTGTATCTCTAAACTTTTCTCATCTGGTTGGGTTATTGTTATTATTTTTTTAAATATATTTTTTTCTCAGCTCAAAGCTGGTAATTAAATGGCGATTACGGGTTGAAACCAAGAAACCGTCATTGTAATAGAGGATAAACTACATTACTGTCGTCCTGCATGAATTTTCGAACGATGCGACATGTATTTAAGATAGCTGCTTTTTGTAAATTAATGTAAGAGTTCGGTGATATATCTAGCATTTTCAGACTATGATGTAAGTGCTTCGGGATTATTCCGGTGGTAGAAAGTACTATGGGTATTATAAAAACTTTTTTCATCTTCCACATTTTTGTTATTTCTTCTTTCAGTTCTGTGTACTTATTTATTTTTTCGGTTATAGTTTTAATTAAATTATGCGTATTTGGTACGGCTATATCAATTATATATACTGTTTTATTTATTTTATCTTGGAGTGTTATATCCGGTCTATTATGATGAATGGTTTTGTCTGTGAGAATAGCACGGTCGTAGTACATTTTTTTTAACAATTTTCAAGTACGGCCGTTGGTGTGTATTTGTAATATGGTGTATGTGAGTCTGGGATGAGTTTGTGTTTGATTGCTAATTTTTGGTGTATTATATTTACAATCTGGTTGTGTCGGTGTGTGTAACTTGTCTGCGTGAGTGATGGGCAAGCTCCTATAATATGCTGAATGGTCTCGGGCTGTTTGTGACATTTTCGACATTTATCATCTGATATTGTTGGATATTTAATTATATATTTTTTATAATTTTTCGTATTAATGACTTGATCCTGTATTGCAATCATGAAGCCTTCGGTTTCAGGGAATAAGTAACCACATACAAGCCACCTATTCGATGCCTCCGAATCTACATGTGCTTGATCTAAGTCATAAGGATGTCTGCCATGCAAATCTTTCTTTTTCCATTGTACTAATTTGAAGTCTTCTCTATTTGTATGCTGATCATTTATTTCTGTTATATGTGGCTTTTCTGCAAGGTTTAGTGGTGTGAGGTTCACGTCTATACTAACAATAGCATTGTGTAATTTACTGGTAGTCATTTTTTATGAAAGAAAGATCTAAGGGTTGAGAGCTGCTTAGTCCAGAGCGCTTGGATGTCTATAAGACCTCTTCCACCATGACTTCTGGCTATTGAAATTCTTTCTACTGCGGACTTGGGATGTAAATGATTAAATTTTAGTTTTTTAGTTTAGTTTTAGTTAATTTTTAAAGGTACGTGTTTTTATTTCGAGGCTAACTATGTCTGTTTTTGTCCATTTTATTATACCAAATGAATATGTTAATATCGGAATCGCATAAGTGTTAATAGCTTTAATGAGGCTTTTTGATGTTAGTTGGGTATTACAGATTCGGCTTACTCTATTTTTGTATTCTGTTAACAATGCGTTTTTTAGGCTAATGTGGTCTAATAGCTTTGATTGTTGATATCCTAAGTACTTATATACCTCATTTGACTCCATGGACGAAATAGTGCCTCCTTCTGGTAAAATGTAGGGTCCTGGTTCTATTTTTCCTTTCTTTATATTTAAAATTTTACATTTTTCTAATCCAAACTGCATATTTATGTCGTTACTGAATTTACTTGTAATATCTAATAAGATTTTCATGTCTTTAAATGAACTGGCGTAAAGCTTTATATCATCCATGTATATCAGATGTGATATCTTTATCTCGGAATTAGGGAGTTTTATAAGGTAACCTTTCTTTTGGTCATTAAGTAAACGAGATAATGGGTTTAATGCAAGGCAGAACCACAATGGGCTCAAAGAGTCGCCCTGGTAAATACCTTTCCGGATAGCTATATCCCTCGTATTAAGACTAGTGTTATTGGTATGCAAATGTAAAGAGGTTTTCCAGTGCAACATAATATTTTTCAAAAAATTAATTAAAATGGGGCATATTTTATAAATGCAAATGCTTTACGGTAGTCAATAAATGTGCAATTTAAATTTCTCTTCCTTAAATTTGCGTGTCTATGAATGGTTGAGTCAATTATGAGCTGCTCCTTGCAACCCATGTGGTTCCTCCTACACCCTTTTTGTTCTTCTGCCATAATCATGTTAAGCTCTAGGTGTGAATTTATTTTTGTAGTAATAGTAGCGGTTAAAATTTTGTATATTGTGGGTAGACAAGTAATTGGGTGATATTGGGATGGACTATTTGTATTATTACTTTTTGGACTCATATATGTAATCCCTTTTGAAATAAATGCCGGAAGTGGTTGCTTTTGGAGTATAACATTTGTAAAAGTTTTAGCGAGAGCCTTATGGAGTGTATAAAAATGTTTATACCAAAAATTGTGAATGTTCTCTATTCCTGGTGATTTCCAATTATGTAGTTATAGAAGTAGCGATTTTAATGTCATTTTCTGTTATTTCGTTAAATATCATTTCCTCTATTGAATCCCATTTAATCTTCTCCTCTTGTATTCAGTCTGCCCTTACATTGTGCGATACTGGCTTCTCCCATATATCAGACCAAAACTATTCAAGCTGCTCTTTTGTTACCATTTGTGTATCATCCCTATTACGAGTATAAGTTATATTTTTATCTTGCTTTAATTGTCTATAGAACAATTTTTCGTTTGTTGTAAAAAGTTTATTTTTTTGTTTTCTTTGATTAGCCTTCGAATATCTTCTAAGTCCTTGTGCTTTGAGTGATAATTTTTGTTTGAGAGTATCAAGGTATTCTTCGGATGATTTGTTTGTGTTCTCATGAGTTGTATGTGTTTGATAATTTCGAAAGACTTTTTGTGCAGTTTTAGTTACTTTTTTGGACCGATTTCCTTTAATGTATTGAGTAAGTCTACCTATATCTGATCGGAGCTGGTTTATTTCTTTTTGCAATCTTTTTTGCCATGCTGGTTCTAAGTTACGCTTGTGATTTGGCAGTTGATTTTCATCTAAAATTTTTAAACCTAATTCTTTTGTTATAACCATAGCGCTACAATATACAAGGGTATGAATGTCAGTTAAAAGCGCATTGTCTGTAATAAATCGGTTCAGTATATTATAGTTAAAAATATTGATTAGATTTGTAAGCTTTTTACTGTATTTTAATTTAGGTAATTTCGACCTGCATGTAGGATCCATACCTGAGTATTGGAATATTGTTGTTTTTAATTCTTCATGTAGTTTTGTACTAGCTTCTTCTCCTGTAGTAGTTTCTTGTTCCAATGTTGTAAGATCTGTTTCTAAAATTATGTCGTATACCATATCTTCCTGAGTGGGAGTGTTTGAAGTTTCTGTGGAAGAATGGGTGATAAGTGTTGTTGGCTCTGTAGTGGATGAATAAGAGTTTTGATCACATGATTGAGGTTGAGGTAAATCATTTGTTGCAAGTTCTACTAAGTCTGTTGGGTTAGAACAAGGAAGAGTGTTGTGGCTGTCTTTGCGAACGGTATTTGTTTTTTCAATTTTACGCCTGACATCATTTTTAATTGTTCTAATTCTTCCTCAGAGAGATATTTCTGTTTAATTACCATTCGTCTTTGGTCTGAGATTCTTTGTTCTGTGACATTTACTCCTGGGTATTGTTTAGTAAAGGATTCATGCAGGATTTTCCTGTAACAAGTCATATCTATCTCTAATTTTGTTATAGTGTAATATGTACGCATGATAAACATGTTGACATCTTTTGACCATGTCATGCGTACTCTTGCTTTACCAGCCTTAGTGGACGCAGGTAAAAAGGGATTCACCTCCTGCGTAACGTCTAAAGTTGGTGTAGTTCTATTTGAATGTGGTAAATTATGACTTGGTAAAGATGACGGTGAAGTTATGTACAAAACAGTAGATAGGCTATAAGGTTCTTCTAGTAAAAGTGATAGTGATGAATTGTTAATCTGTCTGTTTTGTGTCGTGTTGGCTGTAGCATTTTCGGGTAACCCGGAGGGAGCCCGCCTATTCAGCTCATCTCCGCTGATGGATCGTATACTGTCGCACCCAGCGTCAGCTCCAAGTGCGCCCCGGCGATCACCCCCGGGTAGCGGCCGTTTACTTCTTAATCGAGTCTCCATGTTCAATGGGTTACCAGTTCCGTGTTGGCCGTGCCAGTAAAAATATATCACGTGTCCACCCCCTACAAGAATCAGATGGTCGATTCGGATGTACGGTTGGATTTTAGGGGGCTTATTATTATTATTATTATTATTATTATTATTATTATTATTATTATTTGGGGCATCTATATAGTTTACTCATCTAGTTGAGCTGTATAAATAATATATAATTGTAAATGAAAATGATAAACATACATAAATATCAACAAAATAAAATAAATGCATAAAAAATACATAAATAAATAAAAACCCAACCAGATGGAAGCCCTCAGCAGGGGAGACCAAACGGCCGAAGCTTAGGGGGAAAGGGAAAGCAACCGGCAGACGATGCGGGCGGTATCGAGGAGCACCGCCTTCTGCATTTGAGCTTGGAGCGGTCCGTCACGGAGTCCCAGTCGCTTCAGATGACCCAAGAGGCTAACTAGGATTAACCCATTCACAGAAACGACCACAGGAATAATTTCGGTCGGCAGACCACCCCACATGTCGGTCACCTTGTGAGCCAGGTCCAGATATTTTGTCAGCTTATCTGTTTCGGCTTTCACGAGGTTCTCGTCATAAGGAATGGTAATGTCGACCAAAAATATCCTTGACTGTGCCCGGTCCATCAGCACAATATCAGGCTTAATCGCTATTATTATTGGGGTATCTATAAAGTTTTCTCATCTGGTTGGGCAGTATAAATATATAATAGTAAATGAAAATGGTAAACATACATAAATATCAATAAAATAAAATAAATACATGAAAAATACATAAATATATAAAAACCCAACCAGATGGAAGCCCTCGGCAGGGGAGACCCGACGGCCGAGGGTTAGGGGGAAAGGGAAAGAAACCGGCGGACGATGCGGGCGGTATCGAGGAGCACCGCCTTCTGCATTTGAGCCTGGAGTGGTCCGTCACGGAGTCCCAGTCGCCTCAGATGACCCGAGAGGCTGACTGGGATTAACCCGTTCGCAGTAACGACCACAGGAATAATTTCGGTTAACAGACCACCCCACATGTCGGTCACCTCGTGAGCCAGGTCCAGATATTTTGTCAGCTTATCTGTTTCGGCTTTCACGAGGTTCTCGTCATAAGGAATGGTAGTGTCGACCAAAAATATCCTTGACTGTACCCAGTCCATCAGCTCAATATCAGGCTTATTCGCAAGAATAGTCCTGTCTGTGATGATGGCCCGGTCCCAGTAGAGCCTGGCGCGGTCATTTTCGAGCACGGCTTCCGGCAAGTACTTATAATACGGCAGTTTCCGATCCGCGAAACCGTATTTCAGAACGAGCTCTTGGTGTAGAATCCTGGCTACTAGATTGTGTCTGTGCAAATACTCAGAGTTAGAAAGCGCCGAACAACCGGAGATGACATGCCTTAGTGACTCACCGGGATGGCGACAAGCTCGACAGATGTCGACGGCGCCATCCTTTAGCATATATCTCCAAAAATTGTTGATCTTAATAACCTGATCCTGTATCGCACAGACAAAACCCTCGGTTTCCCCAGAGAGGTCACCGAAACGTAGCCAGTGGAGGGAGGCGACTGTGTCTACGAAAGGCTCGTGTAGAGCCTTGTAGAACCTCCCGTGGAGCTCCTTCTCCTTCCATACGGTCTCCCGGTCGGAAATGCACTGTACTGCTGAGTCTTGCCATTGCTCGTTGGCTAAGGATAAAGGAGTAAGCCCTTTATCACACGAAATGATGTCCCTATAGAATGGATCACTCGATCTCACCAGAAAGTAATTACGGAGGCTGCACACTTCACAATTATGCATTGTGAGAGCGCTCAAAAATCCGCGCCCACCATGTTTCCGCGGCAAGTACAGCCTCATTACTGACGATCTCGGGTGATGCATCCTGTGAGACGTAATAACAGTGCAAACTTTTCTATCCAGATCGTTCAGTTCGGTCTGAGACCACCTGAGTACGCCGAAGGTATATATGAGGACAGGCATGACCCAACCGTTATATGCATGTGTCTTATTCACACCCGACAAAAGACTGTTGAGCACTTTTGTCAAGCGTGCATAAAACACATCGCAAACTGATCGTTTCATGAACATAGAAACACAGAACATAGGTATCGATGAGGCGGACCTCATCGATACCTATGTTCTGTGACATACCCAGGTATCGGTATGTTTCAGCCTCGGATAGGGTCTTTATGTTGACGGGCATAGATAAGTCTATGCCCTCAGAGTTAGCAACCCTACCCCTTTCGACACGGAGGACCGCACACTTATCCGTCCCCAGCTCCATTCTAATGGAATGGCTAAAATCACAAGTGATGTTTAGCAATTCCACAGGAGCGACTGGAGGCGAATAACTTGAGATCATCCATATAGAAAAGGTGGGTCACTTTTGTACCTCCTTTCCGAAGCTAAAATCCCCTCCCGGAACCCTCCAGTAAGGTACTGAAAGGGTTCAGAGAGAGGCAGAACCAGATTGGACTCAGACAATCGCCCTGGAAGATACCCCTTCTTATCCTTATGTGGTTTTCCGCATCCGTCATCCGCTCGCCTACATGACAAAAGATCGTACTCCACTGCTCCATACACTGCCCGAGGATGTCTCTAACTGTACAGTCAACTTTGTACAGCTCGAGGACCCTCTTCAGCCATATATGAGGCACCGAGTCGAATGCCTTTTTGTAGTCTATCCAGGCGGCGGAGAGGTTCCGACGGTTGCGTTTAACCGCCTTGCCAATGACCGCGTCAATGAGGAGTGGTTCCTTGGTTCCACGACCACAGCCCCGACATCCATTTTGAGCACGCGATATCACCTGATTTAAGTTCAGGCGACGAGTGATTCTCGCGCTCAAAATGAATGTTAGTGTCTTATATATCGTGGGTAGACACGTGATGGGGCGGTATTCCGTCTGTGGTATCCCGGTCTTTAGGAATCAAATGAGTAATCCCAGTAGTGAAGAGGCTCGAGAGCGACTTCTGGTCGAGAGCCTCTTGAAACTGTCGGGCGAGCACAGCGTGACACACCACGAACCCCTTCAGCCAGTAGTGATGCAGCCCGTCGGGCCCCGGACTTTTCCAGTTCGGGGCCTTTCGGACCGCCTCAGATACATCGTCCGGCGTTATAATGACGGGGTCCATGGCCGTAACATTCGCACATTGACTCACCACAACTTCCGTCCAAGGGCCCTCGCTGTGGTTTACGGGCTCTGACCACATGCCACGCCAGAATGCGACAGTGTCGGCCTGATTTGGTGCTTGGCCCGTTCCACGTACCATTGGTTGCTCCAATGATTTATAGAGCCTCTTCTGATCACTCTGGAAGAGACGATTCTGGTTGAACCGTGTCGACCTCTCGGTATATCGCCGAACCCACTTTCCCCAAGCAGCGATTCTCTGCTTCAGGTCTCTATGCGCTCCGTCAGTTTTTGCGTAATATCCGGCTGGGACAAACTTATATTTGTCCTAGCAAATGCCATCCTGACGGTGCGCACAATTCTCGATCTATTATTACCAGATCTGAAACTTGTCAGTCTGCCGATTATGGGATTATGGGCTCTTGCCTTTGCGATACGGTCCTCAATTCTTTTTCTCCAGGCTGGGATGGCGCTACTTTGTCTAATAGCGCGTCCAGCCGTGGGATGTTTGGCGCCAATAATACGGCAAACTGCCAGTGCGGCGCCAAAAAGAATTAAGTCCGTCTCGCAAAAGTTCCGACTGGCTTCCAAATAGGTCACCAGCATTCGGTTGAGAGCGCTCACGACAGCCCGATTCCACTTGCTTAGGGGTATGCGGGGAAGTCGCGGTCGATTTTCGACGCACGGATGGGCCAGCTCGAACCGGGGTGGTACCACGACCTCACAGAATACCAGCGTGAAGTACAGGTTTACCTCTGCGTTGCGCTTGGTGAGTGCAGGTGGCCGGAGGCCCAATTCCATCAACATGGTAGTGGAATTAAATAAAAGACTACCCCAGGAGGGTACCAGCACCGCTGGAGAATCCCTCGCTGAGCATCCACGACCAAACTACTCCACTCCTGGGCGTGGGTGCTCAGGATGCCCCGCGTATTCTGGGGGGGGGCGAAATTCCGCTCAAGACGAAACCTGCTCGGGGCAAACGGAGCAAGAAGACAAAGGCAACGCCTGCCACGCTTACCGTGGATTTCTGCAATATCAGGGGACTTCATTCAAACCTTAACGCCGTCCTCTACCATCTGGAGATAGCTAAGCCGGCCTTGCTCTTTCTAACCGAGACACAGGTGTCCTCTCCGGCTGATACTTCGTATCTCTCCTACCCGGGGTACAAATTGGAACACTCGTTTGTGCCCCGGGCTGGAGTTTGCGTGTATGTCAGAGAGGACATCTGTTTTCGACGCCTCGGCAGTCTTGAAGGTACGGACCTGTCCATCCTATGGCTGCGCGTAGACAGCGACGACCATCCCCGCGTCTACGGGTGCCTCTATAGGTCCCATAGCGGTAATGCCGACACAGACCGACTCATCGACCACGTCCAAATGGCTGCAGACTCCGTGCTACAACAGGTCCCATCCGCAGAGATCGTGATACTCGGTGATTTCAACAGCCACCACGCTGAATGGCTTGGTTCTCGTTTAACCGATCATGCTGGTAGATCTGTCTATGACTTTGCTTTGGCATATGGTCTAACGCAACTGGTTACTTCGCCTACGTGGATCCCAGATGTGGAAGACCATGTACCTTCCCTGTTGGACCTTCTGCTGACCTCTCATCCGGACGGATATCAGGTCTCCGTCGATGCCCCTCTGGGCTCTTCGGACCATTGTCTGATCCGGAGTACGGTGCCACTCACGCTCCAATCGCAGTTGCGATCTACAGCTTGCCGCCGTGTTTGGCACTATAGGTCAGCTGATTGGGACGGGATGCGGTCTTTTTTTGCATCCTACCCTTGGGGGCGGGTATGCTCCTCGCCGGAAGATCCCAGCGTTGTTGCTGATTCTGTTGCTGATGTGGTACTTCAGGGTAAGTAACTTTTTATTCCATCCTCTGTGGTGCCCATCGGAGGCAGATCCCAGCCATGGTTTCGTCGCTCCTGTAAAATAGCATCACGCTATAAGCAGGAGTGCTACCAGGCCTGGGCTGACGCATCAACGTCTCGGGATGGAAACACCAGCGCACTTAAAAAGAAGTATAATTCCGCCTCCAGGTCCTTCAAAAGCGTCATTGCCAAGGCAAGGTCTGAGCACATCGGCAGAATTGGCGAGAAGCTAGTTCGCCTTCCTTCGGGAACCCGTGCGTTCTGGTCTCTCGCCAAGGCTGTCCAAGGGAACTTCTGTCAGCCATCTCTTCCATCTCTGCACAGAGAGGATGACTCACTGGCCCATGCCGCAAAGAAGAAAGCCGATCTGTTGAGCTCTCTTTTTGCGTCCAACTCGACTCTAGATGACGGGGGGAACACACCGCCGATCATCCCGCGATGTGAGTGCTTCATGCCGGATGTGCGATTTACACAGCGCTCGGTCCGCAAAGCACTCTTCTCCCTGGACGTCAGCAAGTCGAGTGGGCCCGATGGAGTCCCTCCCATTGTGCTGAAGACGTGTGCTCCGGAGTTGGCATCGGTTTTAACGCGTCTTTTCCGGTACTCCTACTCCCAAGGCGTAGTCCCGAACTCGTGGAAGACAGCTTTGGTGCACCCGATCCCTAAAAAAGGCGACCGCTCAGACCCGTTCAACTACAGGCCTATCGTCATAACCTCCTTGTTCTCCAAAATAATGGAAGCCGTTATAACCTGCCAGCTCATGAGGTACCTTGAAGATCACCAGCTGATTAGTGACCGCCAGTACGGTTTTCGTCGGGGTCGATCAGCTGGTGATCTTCTAGTCTACTTAACTCGTAGATGGGCGGAGACAGTAGAGTCCAAGGGGGAGGCATTAGCCGTAAGTTTGAACGTAGCGAAGGCCTTTGATCGGGTCTGGCACAAAGCGCTTCTTTCGAAGCTTCCTGCCTATGGGCTTCCCGAGAAATTATGCAAATGGATCACCAGTTTCCTTGCTGATCGGAGCATCAAGGTCGTAGTAGACGGTGCATGCTCTGATCTCAAGCCTATCAACGCTGGTGTTACACAAGGCTGCGTGCTATCACCAACGCTGTTTCTTCTGCATATCAATGATATGTTGCTAACTGGTAGCATTCATTGCTATGCGGACGACAGCACTGGTGATGCCTTATATACCGGCCGTGTCAATATTTCTCGGGAAAACGTCGTCGAGTACCGGGACAAACTTGTGTCTGAAGTCGAGTCTTTGCTTAACAAAGTCTCGGATTGGGGCCGACTAAACCTAGTCCAGTTCAATCCCCAGAAGACACAAGTTTGCGCGTTTACCGCTAAAAAGAACCCCTTTGTCGTATCTCCTCAGTTTCAAGGCACTCCCCTTGTTGCCTCAGCCATTATCGGAATCCTTGGCGTCGACATATCGAATAATGTGCAGTTTCGTGGTCACTTGGAAGGGAAGGCCAAATTGGCTTCTAAAAAGCTTGGCGTGCTCAGCAGAGCGAGACAGTATTTCATGCCGGCACATCGCTTGCAACTTTACAAAGCGCAAGTTTGGCCGCACATGGAATACTGTTCTCATCTCTGGGCCGGGGCACCCCAGTGCCAGCTCCTTCCACTTGACCGCATCCAGCGCAGAGCGGTTCGAATCGTCGACGACCAAGTTCTTTCTGATCGGCTCGATACACTGGCATTGCGTAGAGATGTTGCATTTCTTTGCGTATTTTATCGCATATATCACGGGGAGTGTTCTGAGGAATTGTTCGGACTAATTCCAGCCGCTCAATTTCACCATCGCACATCGCGACAAAACTCGCGTTACCATCCATACCATCTGGATGATTGGCGGTCCACCACTGTGCGATTTAGAAGATTTTTTCTCCCTCGCACGACTTCCTTGGGGAATCAATTACCACTAGCGAATTTTCCGGACCGATACGACTTAGGAACCTTCAAGAAAAGAGCTTACACCTTTCTAAAAGGTCGGCAACGCATCTGCAATTCCCCTGGTGTTGCGGTTGTTCATGGGCGGCGGTAGTCACTTACCATCAGGTGAGCCGCATGCTCGTTTGCCCCCTATTCCATAAAAAAAAACATCAAGCCGTCTGGTGGGGATGATGGATGGGCGTTAATTAACGGGAGACGCGCAGGCCCGGCACCGTTTCATGGTGCGGCCGTAAGCACAAACGAACATTTGCACCCTCAGTTCTGCCGAGGCACGGCGCTCACACCTCTTGACAAGGCGCTGACTGACTGCGCTGACATAGCAGTTTTGTCACTTAACTGTTACGTCAGCGGATGATGGGGTCGTCAATTCCCTACACCTTTCTATTATTATTATTATTATTCGTAGGCAGCCACGGCTTCTTCGGCACTTAAAAAAAACAGGCCTTTTATTTTTTCTTTGACTCTTTGGAACAAAAAAGATAACAAGGAGCTAAGTCAGGGCTATAGGGTGGGTGACTTAGAGTTCCAACACCAGATTCCTCAATAAATGCTTTTATTCTAAGGGAAGTATGTAAAGAGGCGTTATCGTGATGCAGCATGATTCCCCGAAGCCCGGTCTTTGGTCTTTTCTCCCGCACTTGAAAATCTTTGGGTAATGCAATTGTAGTGTACCATTCAGAATTGACTAATCTATAGACCCATACTGGTGATTGCCTTTTATTTTCCGGATCATATTGATAGATCCATGTCTCGTCACCAGTAACGATTTCTGAAACACGCCTAGACGCTCCGTTTTCAAAACGTAGACGCAGTTCATAGCACCAATCCACACGAGTCTGTTTTCTCTTTCGGGGAGCAAACGAAGGATCCATCGACAACGAAGCTTCCTCATCCTCACTACAAGATGTTGATGTAGGATGGTATGAATGCTTCCGGAACTAATGCCTACAATCTTTTCGATGTCCGTATATGTGATTCGTGGGTCTTCTCGAACCAACATTTCAGCAGTCCATACATTTTCTGCCGTTACTGCTGTTTGCGGGGCTTCCCCGGTTCTTTGGTCATCTTTAAGATTAATTTTACCCCTTTTGAATTCAGCAAGTGCGTGTTGCCAGTGATGACTTACGGAACTGAGACGTGGTCCTTCACTGCTGGCCGTATGAGGAAGCTCAAGGTTGCTCAGCGAGCTATGGAGAGGGCTATGCTCGGAGTTTCTCTGCGTGATAAACTTAGGAATAAGGATATCCGCAGTAGAACCAGAGTAACTGACATAGCCCAACGGATTAGTAAGCTGAAGTGGCAGTGGGCCGGCCATATAGCTCGAAGAACCGACAACCGATGGGGAAGAAAGGTTCTCGAGTGGCAGCCTCGTACCGGTAGGCGAAGTGTAGGGCGTCCCCCCACGAGATGGAGTGACGACCTGGTAAGACATGCAGGAAGTCGATGGATGCAGGTGGCTCAGGACCGTGCTTTGTGGCATTCTTTGGGGGAGGCCTATGTTCAGCAGTGGACTTGTGAAGGGCTGTAATGATGATGATGTTGAATTCAGCAAACCATCTAAAAATTATTGCGCGTGATTGAGCTGAGTCCCTTAATGCTGATTGAAAACTTAATTGTTCGGTTAAACCAAATTTAAAATCATAATATATCATAGCGTGCAAATGTTTTTTAAATGAAAAGCGCGGGAAGCGTTGCAGGAAAATTAATAGAACTTTGTTTTTTTTAATATTGAGCAATTGGCTTATGGAGTTCCATTTTTAAATAAATTTACTTTTTAGAAACATAACGGGTGCGTTCCATTTTTAAATTTCGAGCATCTCAAAACTTATTGAGTGACCTACGTACAGTTGGTACAGTTATTTATTATGACACGTTGTGCTAACAAAAAGAGACAAATGATAGGGCATACCTATCGTTAGAAAAAGATGAATATACGTCATTAGTTACGTATTGATTGCTGCTGAGCGCGCATTAGCGCGAGCGCATGACTTACCGATACGAGTTAGAATAGGGAAAGTAAACACAGCAGCCAGAGTCAAAGTTTACACTAGCGGTTAGTGTTATATTTTTTCTTTTTGAGCTCTGACACAATTTGCTTTAAATTGTTACACTTTTCTTTGAGTCTTTTGTTTTTCCTAATTAAATTGTAATTGTTTAACTGGAGCCGGCGTTTCTCCAGAGAAAATATTCTAACTTTTGTTTTCAAAAATGCATTTCGAGAGGTATCAAAAATGTAATCTTCGTTGGATACAATAACTCCTTGCAAACTTGACGGTGATGATAATATGGTATTTTGTTCTTCTTTCTGAAACAAAAAGAATTTAAATAAAATCTCGATCAATACATTATTATCTAGATACATATTATATCATAGTTGGTGAATCTGAAATCCTGTAAAATAAATTAAATTATCTATTGTACTCGTCATTCTTAAAAACTTTTTAAATTATGACTTTTTGAAATTCCAAAATATTTATTTTTTATTTTTCATACAAAATGACTGAGATGTGCGTATCCCGAGCAAAAAGGTTAAGTATGGAACCATCTAAAAAGATGCTAACAATATTATGTTAACAAAAATAAAATTACATTACAACTTGCGGACATATTATTACAAAATTATGCTAAACCCAAAAATATTGGATGTACGGATGTAAGGTTTGTGGCTAAACCTGTTATCTCATCATTGGATATACCGAGTGAAATCAAATTCTTTATGTGTCGCAAAAACTAAGAAACTACACAATGTTATCATGTTGTTGGAGACTACCTTGATTACAGGAACTGCTGTTTTTTCAGTCTTCGTAAATTGTTTTTTGTAATATAAACATCACTTGTCAGGAAATGCTCGGAGCGCACTGTAGAATAAGTAGTAGGCATCCAATCATCTTCACGTCTTTGGTTCCTAATTACTTTTAATCATTTTTCTTTCATTAATCCATCTTTAGGTAATCTAAAATGGACAGAAATAAATTATAAGTAATATTCTATTCGCTTCATTCTATTCTAGAACGTATTGTATTAGAGTATCTAATATTAGAAAATAAGGTAGGCATATAACTACTTGCATACACACATCACCGTTGAGTAGCCGCCTTAAGGAATAAATTTAATTTTTAGTTCTGGATTCATACATAATGTTATGGAAAAATTTTCCCCAACTTTCCGTTGCAACGGCCAGCATTAGACCGCGCTGACATTGTCTCTTTCACTCTCACGCATAAAACAGATTACATCTCGTTCTTTACCTTACACGTATTAAACAAGAGTCAAACTAAATTACATTTAATATTTTAATAAAAGAAACTGTACTTACGAATGAAATGAGACGTTTTTCTTTTCTCGAACAGTTGTCGTGTAATTTGTGCACTACCTAAAAACACACGAAGGCATTTTTGCCACGAATAACTACAAGATTTACGAGCTGTAGCGAAGTAGAGCCGCGATGCAAGAGTGTGCCCGACTGAATGCAAGTCGGGCAATTACCTGACTTTTGTATTGCCATTCTAGAGCGAGTACGACGTATCTAATACTTTTAAAAATATCTTGGCATTGAGTTGTTATTTTACGCTGGTATTCTGTGAGAGCGTGGTCTTCCTCGGTCGAGCCAACCCATTCGTGCTACAACCATAATATAGCTGCAGCATGGCTCTACCACGTAATAAAACTAGTACTGTATAAAAAGCAGCGGCGAGGTGCCTGATTTCTATGATCACCATCCACATGGCGATCCTAGATTTCTTGCACTCAATTATTATGAAAATTAGTTTTTCTAATATTCCCAACGGTGGAAGAACCTATCTCAAGCGTTTTCTCAAACTGACTTCGGATAATTTAACTAAACTTATTTATTAATATAATATAATTTAAAACAACCTTTACTAATTGGTAGCAAACAAAGTGAAGAAATCAATTATTATTATTTCATTAACAACGCAACGGAAGTGATCAGTTTGACTGTAAATTGACTGATGTAACTAGATATGTAGGTATTCACATTGCCCCGTACCTGGCAAAACTCGTCTCCTCCATCCACGAGGAGCGACACAAGCCGCTTGTATTCTACTCTGATTTAAACATAATCTTCATTTTTACTGTATGATAAATAAATTACATTGAAATTAACGAATTTCAATGGAATTTTTTTACACGACTTTAGAAATAACTTTAAAAATGTATCTGGGTATTTATTTTTTTAACATGCAGATTCTTATTTAAAGTTCATTATACATTTATTTTTTAATTTACTGCATTGCCAAAAGCTCTGATGTTGTCTTTATCATTAGTGTTTAAAATTAGCCGTGTGGTGTGGGGTCGGCATAAGAGGATCCATCACCACATCTCGTCCTATGACTGACAGAGCAGCGCGCATTACACGGAAGTTTATCGAAAAGTTGTCGATATATTTGAGGCCCAAAAGGGAAAAAAACCTTAGGAACAGCCTTAACCGACGAATACTTGGCGTGAGAATTTAAAATTATGATCAATACTGGAAGCAGTGTTCACAAGCTCGTGAATAGGAGTAATATATTAAGATGTAAAAAAAATTGTTTATTTCACAAATTATGTCCGTACTAATTAATAATAATTTAGACTTAAACAACTCAATACATTGCAAAAGACACTGATCTGTTAGCACATAGTTTCAAAGTTGGAGGTTCAGCCGATTTTTAAGACTCAAGTCCATAGATAATCCAAATATACAGATTTTTTTTTTTAGGATAAGGGTGACAAACGAGCACACAGTCCACCTGATGGTAAGTGGTTACTGCGGCCCATAGACATCTACATCTATCCTCTTTTACAAATCAAAATGTAGATGCGTTGTCACCCGTGAGGACTAAGATGGAATGCCTCATTTCCAGTAAAAAGGGCCTCCGGCCACCTGCACTCACCAAGCGAAACGCAGAGGTAAATCTCTACTTCACGCTGGTTTTCTGTGAGGTCGTGGTACCACCCCGGTTCGAGCCGGCCCATCCGTGCGACAGCAAAAGCTGCCGCGTGGCTCTACCACTGTTTATATACAGATATTCTAAAAACCAGGAAACGGCCTTATTTTTGTCTCTTTAGATATTACAAACGTCTACATTTAAATGAATATGGGTTACGAATACATATTTTTATTCCTTTCAGATCCTGTGTTGCCTATTGGCAGTACAAGGTAACCTTTTTGCGGGAGTGAGCGGCCACGGCAGACTCATCGAACCACCCTCCAGAGCATCCGCCTGGCGATTTGGATTTGACACGCCGCCCGACTACAACGATAATCAATCATACTGCGGAGGATTTACGCGACAATGGACTATAAACAATGGGAAATGCGGCGTGTGTGGGGACCCTTGGGACTCTCCCATACCGCGCGCACATGAACTGGGCGGCCGCTTCGGGAAGGGCGTTATCGTCCGACGATATGCACCCAACGTAACTATTGTCATTAAAGTGCAGTTGACAGCTAGTCACATGGGCTACTTTGAGTTCAGAGTCTGCGAAGAACCAAAAGCCACCACGCAAGAATGCTTGGACAAGAATGTTTTAATTGATAATAATAATGAAACAAGATACTATCCTAAACATGGAAGTGTAGTTTACGAGATGAAATATAAATTGCCGGATAACCTGGAATGCTCACACTGTGTGCTACAGTGGAGGTACATAGCGGGAAACAATTGGGGTCCGTGTCCGAACGGGACTAGCGCCTTGGGTTGCGGACCGCAAGAGGAATTCAGAGCGTGCGCTGACATAACCATAGGCGACCGCTTCACGACCTCAACCAGACGTTCGAGGCCAACATACGTCCCTCCGATCAGGAAACCAAAGCTGCCTGCGCCCGAGGAGTCTACCGGAAGCGCATGGTATGGCATCGTCATTGCCATCGTCACACTTTTCGTCGCGCTCTCTGTTCTGTCGGGCATCTGTCTGTTCTACATTACATTACATTATATTACAGAGGTGGCATAAGAATAAAGAGTCTACTGAAATCAAAGGCCGCACCTCGTGCTCCCGTGCCGCCGCCCAGGCATAAGAGATCGTCACTGTCCCGAGAAACACCGCCGGTCATATCTTCTCCGAAGGCCATCTCAGATGTAGAATTTGAGACGGTTGACCTTAAAGCAAAGTGACCTTGTAAAGTATAAAACGGCACTACCCTGAATCGTGATATTTTATAAAAACGTTGATAGTGTGATTGTGATTAGACGCGACCTGCGATGATTTGAAACCTTAGAATATTGCTATAGAACATAATATATAATCAATTAAAACAAGCAAGTGTTTCCAAGATAAAAATGTGAAAATATGTCAATGAAAATGAAAATTTAAACAGTGAGCTGTAGCTGTATATAATTTTTTAATCAATTTTCTCCAATATAACTCAAAGGATATCGACTTTATTTAGATTAACCTAAATTTAATTTGAATGTTTGTAAAATATATTTATGTTTCAAATTATACTTTACTTTTAAATAAAACTAATTTTACGGATTTTATCGCGTATATTAACTAATTTTATATTCCCCACGCCTCGAGCACTTTACAGCACCCATGGTCACGGGGGCACTGAGGTGTATGACGTCTAGTGTCCGACCGAAACAGGATTTTCAACCGAAACCGAAAACGAACCTTCGGTCTGGATGTCAGTTTCGGCCGAAACCAAAACCGAAACTTATCTAGACATGTTAAGTTTTTGTTGTATACTGAAATCCGGTAAGTTTTTTATACATATACAGATAGGTAATGCATGTTTATCCCAGAAAATATAGAAAACCTGATCGAAGTTCAAAAACTTTAATAAACTAAGTTTGTATAAAAAGTGTTATTATAATATTAATTATGGATGATAATAACCCATGGGAATGAGATGATTGTTACCAAGCTATTTCTAATTTGTTATGTGTTGTGAATTGTGTTATACATGATTGTGAGCAGTGGCGTAGCTAGCTGGGCGAAGTCCCTCGCCCACGGCCTCGCACTTAAAGAGCCTCACGCGACCCTCTAAAATTCGATGCCTCCGGACTTTACCACAGATGACTAATTAATTTGATCCCTTTTACGCTCGAAAAAAAAGTCACAAATTTAAGTGTGTTTATTTGGGGCCTCGCAAGAAGGCCATCTTTAGTGCGACTGCGAGGCCATTGCAACTACCTTCAAAGACTGCGACAGTTACATTGACGGAATACGAGACTTGTCATGAATAAGATATGAGTTGGTATGTCGTGTCAAAGCATGTTTGGTAGGATAGATCTATTAGGTAGATCTTTGGAACGAAAGAAAAGGGGCCCCGCTGGTGCAAGTTCGCCCACTTTTATATTAGTCCACGCTACGTCTCTGATTGTAAGCTGTTATTTTAAAAAAAGTTCTGCTGGGTTTCTTGCTGGTTCTTCCAAAGACATAGGTTTCTATATTCGAACCAGTGGTAATTAAACAAAAGAGTGACTTTCAATAAGTATTATTCATAATCTATATTGAATTATTGAATAAAAAAGTTTCTGATTCTGTTTCTGTATAATTATGAATAATGCACGAGTTACGAACTCATCCGAATGACGCACAATAATCCACGAACACTATGTTCCGGCACCGCCGAAGGTTCGTTAGATTTTTTGCCGAAACCGAAACTATTACCGAAACTAGATTTTTTTGCCGAAACCGAAACCGAATCTTCGGTCGGTCACTAATGACCTCCCAATGTCATAGTTAACCATAGCTACCTCCAGATTAAAAATTATTAATTTTTGCTCCGATCTACGCAGTATGAACTTACAGTATCTTGAAGTATTAGCCTCGCGAAACATCCTTGGAAGGAATCGGTGGTCTTTAGCAAAGATTTGTGGTCTATCAAATCTAATGTAGTGACAGGGGCGATCCTGTACGTGTTCACAGACTGCAGACTTCCCGGAGCGTCGATTCTTTACATCAGCTACGTGTTACTTAACGCGTGTTTGATCTTTTTGTGTTCTGTGTGTGTAAAGTGCTCTAAACGTCGGGAATATAAAATAAGTTAATATACGCGATAAAATCCGTAAAATTAGTTTTATTTAAATGTGTAGTGTTCGCGTAAATATAAGAAATCATTATATACTTATTTACTTTTTTCAATACTTTTTTAAATTTTCATAAGTTACGTTTAGAGAAATATTTGTAAACATAAACATAATTAACCATATATCAATAAACAAATTATTTTATTTTTATAAGAACTAAGAATAGGCAAGTGAAAACTAGCTCTTGAAATATAGGTATAATATCCTAGTTTACCATTGTAAATAATTGTGAATGTAATATGTTTATCAATAAAGATTATATTAAAATTATTTTTTGTATGTCTTTTGTTACTTCTTTTAGGGGCAGAATACCAAATACCGGCTGTAGTTAATATTAGTATGTATTTGTATAAAAAAGAAATAAATTCTTACATTTCGAATCAGTATTACATCGAGCAGGAGTTAGATGAGGAACACCTGTGTTCGGACGTTCACTTGTGGTACTACGAGTGTAATACATATCTACTGCGTATTTGATGGTTTTCGATTATAACTACTAAAAATAGTTTTCAACAGTGGTAGAGCCACGCGGCAGCTTTTGCTGTCGCACGGATGGGCCGGCTCGAACCGGGGTGGTACCACGACCTCACAGAAAACCAGCGGAAGTAGAGGTTTACCTCTGCGTTTCGTCTGGTGAGTGCAGGTGGCCGGAGGCCCTTTTTACTGGAAATGAGGCATTCCATCTTAGTCCTCACGGGTGACAACGCATCTGCATTTTGATTCGCAAACGAGGATAGATGTAGATGTCTATGGGCTGCAGCAACCACTTACCATCAGGTGGACTGTGTGCTCGTTTGTCACCCTTATCCTATAAAAAAAATAGATCGGAAAATAAATAATGTCCATGTATGCTAGTTATGTAGCTAGTTACATACACAAAATATTTTTACTGCAGTAAGTATTTTTATCATCAGTCCATGACGACTCCTCAGCAGGGAATAAGCCTTTCCCGAAGCACGTAGAATTTACCTTAATAGCCATACTAGACAGAAGCGTTAATACTCGCATTACCAAATATCTGGCAACTTTGACTATGCTCCCTGTCACTGAAGGATATTTGAGGCGTGTAGTGGTGGCGTAAGTAAATCCACTAGCCCATGTTATCTCATAGGTGTCGTAAAAAGGGACAGAAGGATATGAAACAAGAGTTGGGTGTCAGCATCGTTAACAACATATTTAATACTTAGTTCGTCGTCCGATATATAAATATTGAATATTGTACTGATATATAGATATTGTATCTATATACGATTTGTATCGCCCACTCCTACTCCACTTAGCGACAACGCGTCGACATGAACTCATTGCGACGGCGGCGTGCCGTCGCGGCGCTCATGTCTATTAGTCGAGACTAACGGACATCAATTGATTTTTATATAGAGTTATTTTTCAAAGACTAGCCAAATTTCAAACTTAAGTTCAAATATTAAACAAAAAAGGTTTTATATACCATTATTGAAGTTTTTGAAAATACGAGTAAATAAGGCTTCGCTTTTATTTAACATTATCCCAAATTGAATGTGTTTTATGGGCAACAATTCTACGCGTACGCGCGCTCTTTTGTGTGCGATTCAATTCACAACGTTTTTAGCGACCGAGCGAGTGAATTTGCATGCGTAGTAAAATGGTAGGCGTTAGAGATTTATGAATGACAAGCAGTTAAAATAAAGCATTACCACGCATTTTTGATTTAAAAGATAAAAAGGATGGAATGTTTGACATTTTTTTAATAAATTTTATTCACCATTTTACATAAATATATAGCTTGTATTATTTATTCTGAATTATTGCAAAATAACTCTGTATATTATATAGAAAATATATGCCGCCCTTATTCTAGAAATAAATCATTCGCCATGAAATATTTTTATATTATATTTCATTTAATTTGAAGGTTTTACTTCGACTGCGTGTGCGTGTGAGTGAACTGCGCAAATGTTTTTTATACCATAGCATTAAAATGATAAATAATCTCTTTCTAAGTCTATGGAAGTTCCAGAAATTAATATTGCAACCCTGTACAAAATGTCATTATCATTATATGGAGTTTTGGCGGGAACTTGACCTGGGTCGGTTTGTTGCTCCTGTATTATTGTTTAAATAATGGTTTGAAGTGGACTTCGATATATAAAAGTGGTGCGATTTTGTGTATTAAGTGTCTGCGCATGTGAACTATTAGTGGAAATTGTGAAACAAGTGATCTGATGGTGATGGATTCTCAAGATAAGCTGTTTGTTTGCATAGGCGCCTTTAGATACCATCGCCAACTGTCAGCTGCCTGCTGACTCAAGTTGCCGTCAAAATCTCCCAAGGGCTGCACAATGTGACGCATCAACATATTGTGAAGCAGTGAACTATGAAGAAATTATAATAAACCGAATAAAAATACCTTAGAGTATTAAACTAACAGGGGAGGACATTGAAGAGCGTTCCCCGCTGTCAAAAGTACGAGAGCGCGGATCATTCCCGTTATATAAAACTAGTTGCGCCGCGTACGGCGTCAGTTACCAAGTAGTCATAAGCGTGAGTTGACCTCCAGAAAAATGCCGAGTTGCAGTGTGTTTTCTTGTAAAAAAAAGATCACAGACCTCAAATTTACAAAAAGACGCCGTTACCTTTCATCTTTAAGTATTTATTTTGATTTCAATAATTAATATAAGCATTAAATCACGAAAATTCTGATTAATATAGCTGAGTAGGTAGTGTTGCCAACTTAAAGTATTAATACTATAGTAAGGACTTTTGCACTACTAGGACGATTAAATTTTGCTTAATTGTAGACAAATGTCGTTCCTCTTTGTTCTAATTACACAAGACAAAATCGTGTTATTGAATAGTCTTAAATTCATCAATATTATTGTGATGTATTTGCAAAACTATATTATTTCAAACAACATTAATAATCTTTAGTTGTTTTTAACAAAATGAAAACATCAATTTAAATTGTTTTACTGTATACATTATACATTTAAAACATTTTAAATAGATATTTTCATTTCATTATGTTACGTTATGAAACGAAAAGAAGGGAAATTTCGAGTATATAAAATGGTATCATCAAGACTATAATAGTGATGTTCACTGTAATCTTTAGTGTCGATGTTTTTATTTGACTATAAGCAATACTTTGATATATAATACCAAGGTGTTATTTAAAATTCTTTTTTGTACAATGTTTAAAAAAGATATTTGGTTTTACAGTTTTCCAAAAGATCCTTACAGGCGCCAAATTTGGATAAAAGTATGTGGCGATCATATAACCTGGGTACCTAAACGAACAAGCACTCTTTGTTCCGAGCATTTTGACTAATCGGTTTTCGTAATCCAATCAAATAATAAAAGGAAACTAAATGAAACTGCTGTACCGACTTTGAAATTATTGGAAGTACGAGTAAGTTTATTATTTTGCTACAGGTTTATTTTACATTATGAAAGATAAAATTCAAAACATGTAACAAATCGAAATGGAAGGTTTAGTGAACGATATTTATTCATTTTAAAATGTTATTTACAAGTTTATTCTCTTAGATGGTGTCAACCAAATTGTTGTTTTCAGATGAGACACGAATTATTAGCGCTTAAATAAATAAATAAGGACAAACAAATAATTTCAGTGTCATATTTATAATCTATTATTATTAAAAATATACAGAGTACTACACTTTTGTACTGTAGAACACAAAATATTACCGCTTTTTACGAAGACATTAATTATTTTTCAATCCTAAGTAAAATGACGAAAAAAAGTATGTTTGGTTAAGCGTAAACTTCGACCAAGAGAAAGCAAATGTTTATTTTTTTTTAATTGCTCCATTCCGTTGCTGCGTAAAGGAAGGACAAAAACAAATAAACAAAAAATCACACTTTCACATTTATAATATTATATTAGTATGGATTGTCAAGAATGATATATAAACTTTTGAAACCGGTTTACAATCGGCTTTTCGAGGGTAAAACTATACATTCCCGCTCTCTTTCTCGCTCTAGTAAATAACGTTTCTGAGTGAACAAAAAGGATAGAAGCACAGGAAAGTGCGATTCCGTGCTGCCAGATGTAGTTCAACCCTAAGCCTTAAAACGGTTTAACTCTATAGGTTGGGTAAAATCTGTAAAATTAGACCGTTTAAAATGTATGTTTCAGCCTCGGATAGGGTCTTTATGTTGACGGGCATAGATAAGTCTATGCCCTCAGAGTTAGCAACCCTACCCCTTTCGACATGGAGGACCGCACACTTATCCGTCCCCAGCTCCATTCTAATGGAATGGCTAAAATCACAAGTGATGTTTAGCAATTCCACAGGAGCGACTGGAGGCGAATAACTTGAGATCATCCATATAGAAAAGGTGGGTCACTTTTGTACCTCCTTTCCGAAGCTAAAATCCCCTCCCGGAACCCTCCAGTAAGGTACTGAAAGGGTTCAGAGAGAGGCAGAACCAGATTGGACTCAGACAATCGCCCTGGAAGATACCCCTTCTTATCCTTATGTGGTTCTCCGCATCCGTCATCCGCTCGCCTACATAACAAAAGATCGTACTCCACTGCTCCATACACTGCCCGAGGATGTCTCTAACTGTACAGTCAACCTTGTACAGCTCGAGGACCCTCTTCAGCCATATATGAGGCACCGAGTCGAATGCCTTTTTGTAGTCTATCCAGGCGGCGGAGAGGTTCCGACGGTTGCGTTTAACCACCTTGCCAATGACCGCGTCAATGAGGAGTGGTTCCTTGGTTCCACGACCACAGCCCCGACATCCATTTTGAGCACGCGATATCACCTGATTTAAGTTCAGGCGACGAGTGATTCTCGCGCTCAAAATGAATGTTAGTGTCTTATATATCGTGGATAGACACGTGATGGGGCGGTATTCCGTCTGTGGTATCCCGGTCTTTAGGAATCAAATGAGTAATCCCAGTAGTGAAGAGGCTCGGGAGCGACTTCTGGTCGAGAGCCTCTTGAAACTGTCGGGCGAGCACAGCGTGACACACCACGAACCCCTTCAGCCAGTAGTGATGCAGCCCGTCGGGCCCCGGACTTTTCCAGTTCGGGGCCTTTCGGACCGCCTCAGATACATCGTCCGGCGTTATAATGACGGGGTCCATGGCCGTAACATTCATTCGCACATTGACTCACCACAACTTCCGTCCAAGGGCCCTCGCTGTGGTTTACGGGCTCTGACCACATACCGCGCCAGAATGCGACAGTGTCGGTCTGATTTGGTGCTTGGCCCGTTCCACGTACCATTGGTTGCTCCAATGATTTATAGAGCCTCTTCTGATCACTCTGGAAGAGACGATTCTGGTTGAACCGTGTCGACCTCTCGGTATATCGCCGAATCCACTTTCCCCAAGCAGCGATTCTCTGCTTCATGTCGTCTATGTGCTCCATCAGTTTTTGCGTAATATCCGGCTGGGACAAACTTATATTTGTCCTAGCAAACGCCATCCTGACGGTGCGCACAATTCTCGATCTATTATTACCCGACCTGAAACTTGTCAGTCTGCCGATTAGGGCTCTTGCCTTTGCGATACGGTCCTCAATTCTTTTTCTCCAGACTGGGATGGCGCTACTTTGTCTAGTAGCGCGTCCAGCCGTAGGATATTTGGCGCAATAATACGGCAAACTGCCAGTGCGGCGCCAAAAAGAATTAAGTCCGTCTCGCAAAAGTTCCGGCTGACTTCCAAATAGGTCACCAGCATTGGGTTGAGAGCGCTCACGACAGCCCGATTCCATTTGTTTAGGGGTATGCGGGGAAGTCGCGGTCGATTTTCGACGCACGGATGGGCCAACTCGAACCGGGGTGGTACCACGACCTCACAGAATACCATTTACCTCTGCGTTGCACTTGGTGAGTGCAGGTGGCCGGAGGCCCAATTCCCCCCCCCCCCCCCCCCCCCCATCAACATGGTAGTGGAATTTAATAAAAGACTACCCCAGGAGGGTACCAGCACCCCTGGAAAATCTCTCGCTGAGCATCCACGAATAAACTACTCCACTCCTGGACGTGGGTGCTCAGGCTGCCCCGCGTATTCTGAGGGGGGCGAAATTCCGCTCAAGACGAAACCTGCTCGGGGCAAGCGGAGCAAGAAGACAAAGGCAACCCCTGCCACGCTTACCGTGGATTTCTGCAATATCAGGGGACTTCATTCAATCCTTAACGCCGTCCACTACCATCTGGAGATAGCTAAGCTGGCCTTGCTCTTTCTAACCGAGACACAGGTGTCCTCTCCGGCTGATACTTCGTATCTCTCCTACCCGGGGTACAAATTAGAACACTCGTTTGTGCCCCGGGCTGGAGTTTGCGTGTATGTCAGAGAGGACATCTGTTTTCGACGCCTCGGCAGTCTTGAAGGTACGGACCTGTCCATCCTATGGCTGCGCGTAGACAGCGACGACCATCCCCGCATCTACGGGTGCCTCTATAGGTCCCATAGCGGTAATGCCGACACAGACCGACTCATCGACCACGTCCAAATGGCTGCAGACTCCGTGCTACAACAGGTCCCATCCGCAGAGATCGTGATACTCGGTGATTTCAACGCCCACCACGCTGAATGGCTTGGTTCTCGTTTAACCGATCATGCTGGTAGATCTGTCTATGACTTTGCTTTGGCATATGGTCTAACACAACTGGTTACTTCGCCTACGCGGATCCCAGATGTGGAAGACCATGTACCTTCCCTGTTGGACCTTCTGCTGACCTCTCATCCGGACGAATATCAGGTCTCCGTCGATGCCCCTCTGGGCTCTTCGGACCATTGTCTGATCCGGAGTACGGTGCCACTCACGCTCCAATCGCAGTTGCGATCTACAGCTTGCCGCCGCGTTTGGCGCTATAGGTCAGCTGATTGGGACGGGATGCGGTCTTTTTTTGCATCCTACCCTTGGGGGCGGGTATGCTTCTCGCCGGAAGATCCCAGCATTGTTGCTGATTCTGTTGCTGATGTGGTACTTCAGGGTATGGAACATTTTATTCCATCCTCTGTGGTGCCCATCGGAGGCAGATCCCAGCCATGGTTTCGTCGCTCCTGTAAAATAGCATCACGCTATAAGCAGGAGTGCTACCAGGCCTGGGCTGACGCATCAACGTCTCGGGATGGAAACACCAGCGCACTTAAAAAGAAGTATAATTCCGCCTCCAGGTCCTTCAAAAGCGTCATTGCCAAGGCAAGGTCTGAGCACATAAGCAGAATTGGCGAGAAGCTAGTTCGCCTTCCTTCGGGAACCCGTGCGTTCTGGTCTCTCGCCAAGGCTGTCCAAGGGAACTTCTGTCAGCCATCTCTTCCATCTCTGCACAGAGAGGACGACTCACTGGCCCATGACGCAAAGGAGAAAGCCGATCTGTTGAGCTCTCTTTTTGCGTCCAACTCGACTCTAGATGACGGGGGGAACACACCGCCGATCATCCCGCGATGTGAGTGCTCCATGCCGGATGTGCGATTTACACAGCGCTCGGTCCGCAAAGCACTCTTCTCCCTGGACGTCAGCAAGTCGAGTGGGCCCGATGGAGTCCCTCCCATTGTGCTGAAGACGTGTGCTCCGGAGTTGGCACCGGTTTTAACGCGTCTTTTCCGGTACTCCTACTCCCAAGGCGTAGTCCCGAACTCATGGAAGACAGCTTTGGTGCACCCGATCCCTAAAAAAGGCGACCGCTCAGACCCGTTCAACTACAGGCCTATCGTCATAACCTCCTTGTTCTCCAAAATAATGGAAGCCGTTATAAACTGCCAGCTCATGAGGTACCTTGAAGATCACCAGCTGATTAGTGACCGCCAGTACGGTTTTCATCGGGGTCGATCAGCTGGTGATCTTCTAGTCTACTTAACTCATAGATGGGCGGAGACAGTAGAGTCCAAGGGGGAGGCATTAGCCGTAAGTTTGGACGTAGCGAAGGCCTTTGATCGGGTCTGGCACAAAGCGCTTCTTTCGAAGCTTCCTGCCTATGGGCTTCCCGAGAAATTGTGCAAATGGATCACCAGTTTCCTTGCTGATCGGAGCATCAAGGTCGTAGTAGACGGTGCATGCTCTGATCTCAAGCCTATCAACGCTGGTGTTCCACAAGGCTGCGTGCTATCACCAACGCTGTTTCTTCTGCATATCAATGATATGTTGCTAACTGGTAGCATTCATTGCTATGCGGACGACAGCACTGGTGATGCCTTATATACCGGCCGTGCCAATATTTCTCGGGAAAACGTCGTCGAGTACCGGGACAAACTTGTGTCTGAAGTCGAGTCTTTGCTTAACAAATTCTCGGATTGGGGCCGACTAAACCTAGTCCAGTTCAATCCCCAGAAGACACAAGTTTGCGCGTTTACCGCTAAAAAGAACCCCTTTGTCGTATCTCCTCAGTTTCAAGGCACTCCCCTTGTTGCATCAGCCAGTATCGGAATCCTTGGCGTCGACATATCGAATAATGTGCAGTTTCGTGGTCACTTGGAAGGGAAGGCCAAATTGGCTTCTAAAAAGCTTGGCGTGCTCAGCAGAGCGAGACAGTATTTCATGCCGGCACATCGCTTGCAACTTTACAAAGCGCAAGTTCGTCCGCACATGGAATACTGTTCTCATCTCTGGGCCGGGGCACCCCAGTGCCAGCTCCTTCCACTTGACCGCATCCAGCGCAGAGCGGTTCGAATCGTCGACGACCGAGTTCTTTCTGATCGGCTCGATACACTGGCATTGCGTAGAGATGTTGCATCTCTTTGCGTATTTTATCGCATATATCACGGGGAGTGCTCTGAGGAATTGTTCGGACTAATTCCAGCCGCTCAATTTCACCATCGCACATCGCGACAAAACTCGCGTTACCATCCATACCATCTGGATGATTGGCGGTCCACCACTGTGCGATTTAGAAGAATTTTTCTCCCTCGCACGACTTCCTTGAGGAATCAATTACCACCAACGAATTTTCCGGACCGATACGACTTAGGAACCTTCAAGAAAAGAGCTTACACCTTTCTAAAATGTCGGCAACGCATCTGCAATTCCCCTGGTGTTGCGGTTGTTCATGGGCGGCGGTAGTCACTTACCATCAGGTGAGCCGCATGCTCGTTTGCCTCCTATTCCATAAAAAAATCATCAAGCCGTCTGGTGGAGATGATGGATGGGCGTTAATTAACGGGAGACGCGCAGGCCCGGCACCGTTTCATGGTGCGGCCGTAAGCACAAACGAACATTGGCACCCTCAGTTCTGCCGAGGCACGGCGCTCACACCTCTTGACAAGGCGCTGACTGACTGCGCTGACATAGCAGTTTTGTCACTTAACTGTTACGTCAGCGGGTGATGGGGTCGTCAATTCCCTACACCTTTCTATTATTATTATTATTATTCGTAGGCAGCCACGGCTTCTTCGGCGCTTAAAAAAAACTGGCCTTTTATTTTTTCTTTGACTCTTTGGAACAAAAAAGATAACAAGGAGCTAAGTCGGGGCTATAGGGTGGGTGACTTAGAGTTCCAACACCAGATTCCTCAATAAATGCTTTTATTCTAAGGGAAGTATGTAAAGAGGCGTTATCGTGATGCAGCATGATTCCCCGAAGCCCGGTCTTTGGTCTTTTCTCCCGCACTTGAAAATCTTTGGGTAATGCAATTGTAGTATACCATTCAGAATTGACTAATCTATAGACCCATACTGGTGATTGCCTTTTATTTTCCGGATCATATTGATAGATTCATGTCTCGTCACCAGTAACGATTTCTGAAACACGCCTAGACGCTCCGTTTTCAAAACGTAGACGCAGTTCATAGCACCAATCCACACGAGTCTGTTTTCTCTTTCGGGGAGCAAACGAAGGATCCATCGACAACGAAGCTTCCTCATCCTCACTCCAAGATGTTGATGTAGGATGGTATGAATGCTTCCGGAACTAATGCCTACAATCTTTTCGATGTCCGTATATGTGATTCGTGGGTCTTCACGAACCAACATTTCAGCAGTCCATACATTTTCTGCCGTTACTGCTGTTTGCGGGGCTTCCCCGGTTCTTTGGTCATCTTTAAGATTAATTTTACCCCTTTTGAATTCAGCAAACCATCTAAAAATTATTGCGCGTGATTGAGCTGAGTCCCTTAATGCTGATTGAAAACTTAATTGTTCGGTTAAACCAAATTTAAAATCATAACATATCATAGCGTGCAAATGTTTTTTAAATGAAAAGCGCGGGAAGCGTTGCAGGAAAATTAATAGAACTTTGTTTTTTTTTAATATTGAGCAATTGGCTTATGGAGTTCCATTTTTAAATAAATTTACTTTTTAGAAACATAACGGGTGCGTTCCATTTTTAAATTTCGAGCATCTCAAAACTTATTGAGTGACCTACGTACAGTTGGTACAGTTATTTATTATGACACGTTGTGCTAACAAAAAAAGACAAATGATAGGGCATACCTATCGTTAGAAAAAGATGAATATACGTCATTAGTTACGTATTGATTGCTGCTGAGCGCGCATTAGCGCGAGCGCATGACTTACCGATACGAGGGAGAATAGGGAAAGTAAACACAGCAGCCAGAGTCAAAGTTTACACTAGCGGTTAGTGTTATATTTTTTCTTTTTGAGCTCTGACACAATTTGCTTTAAATTGTTACACTTTTCTTTGAGTCTTTTGTTTTTCCTAATTAAATTGTAATTGTTTAACTGGAGCCGGCGTTTCTCCAGAGAAAATTTTCTAACTTTTGTTTTCAAAAATGCATTTCGAGAGGTATCAAAAATTTAATCTTCGTTGGATACAATAACTCCTTGCAAACTTGACGGTGATGATAATATGGTATTTTGTTCTTCTTTCTGAAACAAAAAGAATTTAAATAAAATCTCGATCAATACATTATTATCTAGATACATATTATATCATAGTTGGTGAATCTGAAATCCTGTAAAATAAATTAAATCATCTATTGTACTCGTCATTCTTAAAAACTTTAAATGATGACTTTTTGAAATTCCAAAATATTTATTTTTTATTTTTCATACAAAATGACTGAGATGTGCGTATCCCGAGCAAAAAGGTTAAGTATGGAACCATCTAATAAGATGCTAACAATATTATGTTAACAAAAATAAAATTACATTACAACTTGCGGACATATTATTACAAAATTATGCTAAACCCAAAAATATTGGATGTACGGATGTAAGGTTTGTGGCTAAACCTGTTATCTCATCATTGGATATACCGAGTGAAATCAAATTCTTTATGTGTCGCAAAAACTAAGAAACTACACAATGTTATCATGTTGTTGGAGACTACCTTGATTACAGGAACTGCTGTTTTTTTCAGTCTTCGTAAATTGTTTTTTGTAATATAAACATCACTTGTCAGGAAATGCTCGGAGCGCACTGTAGAATAAGTAGTAGGCATCCAATCATCTTCACGTCTTTGGTTCCTAATTACTTTTAACCATTTTTCTTTCATTAATCCATCTTTAGGTAATCTAAAATGGACAGAAATAAATTATAAGTAATATTCTATTCGCTTCATTCCTTTCTAGAACGTATTGTATTAGAGTATCTAATATTAGAAAATAAGGTAGGCATATAACTACTTGCATACACACATCACCGTTGAGTAGCCGCCTTAAGGAATAAATTTAATTTTTAGTTCTGGATTCATACATAATGTTATGGAAAAATTTTCCCCAACTTTCCCTTGCAACGGCCAGCATTAGACCGCGCTGACATTGTCTCTTTCACTCTCACGCATAAAACAGATTACATCTCGTTCTTTACCTTACACGTATTAAACAAGAGTCAAACTAAATTACATTTAATATTTTAATAAATGAAACTGTACTTACGAATGAAATAAGACGTTTTTCTTTTCTCAAACAGTTGTCGTGTAATTTGTGCACTACCTAAACACACGAAGGCATTTTTGCCACGAATAACTACAAGATTTACGAGCTGTAGCGAAGTAGAGCCGCGATGCAAGAGTGTGCCCGACTGAATGCAAGTCGGGCAATTACCTGACTTTTGTATTGCCATTCTAGAGCGAGTACGACGTATCTAATACTTTTAAAAATATCTTGGCATTGAGTTGTTATTTTACGCTGGTATTCTGTGAGAGCGTGGTCTTCCTCGGTCGAGCCAACCCATTCGTGCTACAACCATAATATAGCTGCAGCATGGCTCTACCACGTAATAAAACTAGTACTGTATAAAAAGCAGCGGCGTGGTGCCTGATTTCTATGATCACCATACACATGGCGATTCTAGATTTCTTGCACTCAATTATTATGAAAATTAGTTTTTCTAATATTCCCAACGGTGGAAGAACCTATCTCAAGCGTTTTCTCAAACTGACTTTAGATAATTTAACTAAACTTATTTATTAATATAATATAATTTAAAACAACCTTTACTAATTGGTAGCAAACAAAGTGAAGAAATCAATTATTATCATTTCATTAACAACGCAACGGAAGTGATCAGTTTGACTGTAAATTAACTGATGTAACTAGATATGTATTCACATTGCCCCGTACCTGGCAAAACTCGTCTCCTCCATCCACGAGGAGCGACACAAGCCGCTTGTATTCTACTCTGATTTAAACATAATCTTCATTTTTCATCATCAGCATTACAGCCCTTCACAAGTCCACTGCTGAACATAGGCCTCCCCCAAAGAATGCCACAAAGCACGGTCCTGAGCCACCTGCATCCATCGACTTCCTGCATGTCTTACCAGGTCGTCACTCCATCTTGTGGGGGGACGCCCTACACTTCGCCTACCGGTACGAGGCTGCCACTCGAGAACCTTTCTTCCCCATCGGTTGTCGGTTCTTCGAGCTATATGGCCGGCCCACTGCCACTTCAGCTTACTAATCCGTTGGGCTATGTCGGTTACTCTGGTTCTACTGCGGATATCCTCATTCCTAAGTTTATCACGCAGTGAAACTCCGAGCATAGCCCTCTCCATAGCTCGCTGAGCGACCTTGAGCTTCCTCATACGGCCAGCAGTGAAGGACCACGTCTCAGTTCCGTAAGTCATCACTGGCAACACGCACTGGTTGTACAATTTTGTTTTAAGGTTTTGAGGTATTTCTGACGAGAAGATGTGTCGTAGCTTCCCGAACGCTGCCCAGCCGAGTTGAATCCGTCGATTGACCTCTCGGTCGAAGTTGGACTTACCTAGTCGGACTATTTGTCCCAGGTAAACATACTCGTCAACAACTTCGAGCTTAGTGCTCCCAACAACTACCGGCATAGGTGTGACATGGACATTAAACATAATCTTTGTTTTGTCCATGTTCATCTTAAGACCTATCCGTTGGGAGACACTATTGAGGTCATTGAGCATAGTGCTTAGTTCCTCCAGCGATTCTGCCACGAGGACTATATCGTCGGCAAATCGAAGGTGAGTGATGTACTCGCCATTGATGTTAATTCCGTATCCTTTCCAGTCCAGAAGCTTGAAAACGTCTTCCAATGCAGCGGTGAAGAGTTTCGGGGATATAACGTCACCCTGTCTTACACCTCTCTGCAATTGGATAGGTTTCTTACTCTGGTTCTGTACTCGGATAGCCATCGTAGCTCTACTGTACAAACACTTCAGCACTTCGATATACCGACAGTCAACTTGGCACCGCTGAAGGGACTGCAGCACCGCCCAAATTTCGACGGAATCAAAGGCTTTCTCATAGTCCACATACGCCAGACATAGTGGCAAATTGTACTCTTCGGACTTCTGTACAATTTGCCGTAGGGTATGTATGTGGTCTATGGTACTAAAGCCCTTTCGGAAACCGGCTTGTTCGGGAGGCTGGAAGTCGTCAAGTCTGCGCGCGAGACGATTCGTAATGACTCTCAAAAACAGCACGTAGACGCGGCTCAGAAGGGAAATCGGTCTGTAGTTCTTCAAGAGAGCGTTGTCACGTTTCTTGAAGAACAAGACCACCACACTTCTGCTCCACGCCTCCGGTGTAATGCCACCATGGAGGACGGAATTAAAGAGCCTCTGAAGGACTTCAAGTACCGGTCTTCCACCCGCTTTCAGAAGCTCCGCTGTAATTCGATCCTCGCCTGGGGCCTTGCCGTTTTTAAGGTCCTGGAGAGCCATTCTAATCTCGCTCAGACTGACGTCCGGGATATCTTCGGAATAGTGTCGAATAAGACTCGCTCTTGGATCGTTCATTTTTACTGTATGATAAATAACTTACATTTAAATTAACGAATTTCAATGGAATTTTTTTACACGACTTTAGAAATAACTTTAAAAATGTATCTGGGTATTTATTTTTTTAACATGCAGATTCTTATTTAAAGTTTATTATACATTTATTTTTTTAATTTACTGCATTGCCAAAAGCTCTGATGTTGTCTTTATCATTAGTGTTTAAAATTAGCCGTGTGGTGTGGGGTCGGCATAAGAGGATCCATCACCACATCTCGTCCTATGACTGACAGAGCAGCGCGCATTACACGGAAGTTTATCGAAAAGTTGTCGATATATTTGAGGCCCAAAAGGGGAGTAACCTTAGGAACAGCCTCAACCGACGAATACTTGGCGTGAGAATTTAAAATTATGATCAATACTGGAAGCAGTGTTCACAAGCTCGTGAATAGGAGTAATATATTAAGATGTAAAAAAAATTGTTTATTTCACAAATTATGTCCGTACTAATTAATAATAATTTAGACTTAAACAACTCAATACATTGCAAAAGACACTGATCTGTTAGCACATAGTTTCAAAGTTGGAGGTTCAGCCGATTTTTAAGACTCAAGTCCATAGATAATCCAAATATACAGATTTTTTTTTTTTTAGGATAAGGGTGACAAACGAGCACACAGTCCACCTGATGGTAAGTGGTTACTGCGGCCCATAGACATCTACATCTATCCTCTTTTACAAATCAAAATGTAGATGCGTTGTCACCCGTGAGGACTAAGATGGAATGCCTCATTTCCAGTAAAAAGGGCCTCCGGCCACCTGCACTCACCAAGCGAAACGCAGAGGTAAATCTCTACTTCACGCTGGTTTTCTGTGAGGTCGTGGTACCACCCCGGTTCGAGCCGGCCCATCCGTGCGACAGCAAAAGCTGCCGCGTGGCTCTACCACTGTTTATATACAGATATTCTAAAAACCAGGAAACGGCCTTATTTTTGTCTCTTTAGATATTACAAACGTCTACATTTAAATGAATATGGGTTACGAATACATATTTTTATTCCTTTCAGATCCTGTGTTGCCTATTGGCAGTACAAGGTAACCTTTTTGCGGGAGTGAGCGGCCACGGCAGACTCATCGAACCACCCTCCAGAGCATCCGCCTGGCGTTTTGGTTTTGACACGCCGCCCGACTACAACGATAATCAATCATACTGTGGAGGATTTACGCGACAATGGACTATAAACAATGGGAAATGCGGCGTGTGCGGGGACCCTTGGGACTCTCCCATACCGCGCGCACATGAACTGGGCGGCCGCTTCGGGAAGGGCGTTATCGTCCGACGATATGCACCCAACGTAACTATTGTCATTAAAGTGCAGTTGACAGCTAGTCACATGGGCTACTTTGAGTTCAGAGTCTGCGAAGAACCAAAAGCCACCACGCAAGAATGCTTGGACAAGAATGTTTTAATTGATAATAATAATGAAACAAGATACTATCCTAAACATGGAAGTGTAGTTTACGAGATGAAATATAAATTGCCGGATAACCTGGAATGCTCACACTGTGTGCTACAGTGGAGGTACATAGCGGGAAACAATTGGGGTCCGTGTCCGAACGGGACTAGCGCCTTGGGTTGCGGACCGCAAGAGGAATTCAGAGCGTGCGCTGACATAACCATAGGCGACCGCTTCACGACCTCAACCAGACGTTCGAGGCCAACATACGTCCCTCCGATCAGGAAACCAAAGCTGCCTGCGCCCGAGGAGTCTACCGGAAGCGCATGGTATGGCATCGTCATTGCCATCGTCACACTTTTCGTCGCGCTCTCTGTTCTGTCGGGCATCTGTCTGTTCTACATTACATTACATTATATTACAGAGGTGGCATAAGAATAAAGAGTCTACTGAAATCAAAGGCCGCACCTCGTGCTCCCGTGCCGCCGCCCAGGCATAAGAGATCGTCACTGTCCCGAGAAACACCGCCGGTCATATCTTCTCCGAAGGCCATCTCAGATGTAGAATTTGAGACGGTTGACCTTAAAGCAAAGTGACCTTGTAAAGTATAAAACGGCACTACCCTGAATCGTGATATTTTATAAAAACGTTGATAGTGTGATTGTGATTAGACGCGACCTGCGATGATTTGAAACCTTAGAATATTGCTATAGAACATATATAATCAATTAAAACAAGCAAGTGTTTCCAAGATAAAAATGTGAAAATATGTCAATGAAAATGAAAATTTAAACAGTGAGCTGTAGCTGTATATAATTTCTTAATCAATTTTCTCCAATATAACTCAAAGGATATCGACTTTATTTAGATTAACCTAAATTTAATTTGAATGTTTGTAAAATATATTTATGTTTCAAATTATACTTTACTTTTAAATAAAACTAATTTTACGGATTTTATCGCGCATATTAACTAATTTTATATTCCCCACGCCTCGAGCACTTTACAGCACCCATGGTCACGGGGGCACTGAGGTGTATGACGTCTAGTGTCCGACCGAAACAGGATTTTCAACCGAAACCGAAAACGAACCTTCGGTCTGGATGTCAGTTTCGGCCGAAACCAAAACCGAAACTTATCTAGACATGTTAAGTTTTTGTTGTATACTGAAATCCGGTAAGTTTTTTATACATATACAGATAGGTAATGCTTGTTTATCCCAGAAAATATAGAAAACCTGATCGAAGTTCAAAAACTTTAATAAACTAAGTTTGTATAAAAAGTGTTATTATAATATTAATTATGGATGATAATAACCCATGGGAATGAGATGATTGTTACCAAGCTATTTCTAATTTGTTATGTGTTGTGAATTGTGTTATACATGATTGTGAGCAGTGGCGTAGCTAGCTGGGCGAAGTCCCTCGCCCACGGCCTCGCACTTAAAGAGCCTCACGCGACCCTCTAAAATTCGATGCCTCCGGACTTTACCACAGATGACTAATTAATTTGATCCCTTTTACGCTCGAAAAAAAAGTCACAAATTTAAGTGTGTTTATTTGGGGCCTCGCAAGAAGGCCATCTTTAGTGCGACTGCGAGGCCATTGCAACTACCTTCAAAGACTGCGACAGTTACATTGACGGAATACGAGACTTGTCATGAATAAGATATGAGTTGGTATGTCGTGTCAAAGCATGTTTGGTAGGATAGATCTATTAGGTAGATCTTTGGAACGAAAGAAAAGGGGCCCCGCTGGTGCAAGTTCGCCCACTTTTATATTAGTCCACGCTACGTCTCTGATTGTAAGCTGTTATTTAAAAAAAGTTCTGCTGGGTTTCTTGCTGGTTCTTCCAAAGACATAGGTTTCTATATTCGAACCAGTGGTAATTAAACAAAAGAGTGACTTTCAATAAGTATTATTCATAATCTATATTGAATTATTGAATAAAAAAGTTTCTGATTCTGTTTCTGTATAATTATGAATAATGCACGAGTTACGAACTCATCCGAATGACGCACAATAATCCACGAACACTATGTTCCGGCGCCGCCGAAGGTTCGTTAGATTTTTTGCCGAAACCGAAACTATTACCGAAACTAGATTTTTTTGCCGAAACCGAAACCGAATCTTCGGTCGGTCACTAATGACCTCCCAATGTCATAGTTAACCACAGCTACCTCCAGATTAAAAATTATTAATTTTTGCTCCGATCTACGCAGTATGAACTTACAGTATCTTGAAGTATTAGCCTCGCGAAACATCCTTGGAAGGAATCGGTGGTCTTTAGCAAAGATTTGTGGTCTATCAAATCTAATGTAGTGACAGGGGCGATCCTGTACGTGTTCACAGACTGCAGACTTCCCGGAGCGTCGATTCTTTACATCAGCTACGTGTTACTTAACGCGTGTTTGATCTTTTTGTGTTCTGTGTGTGTAAAGTGCTCGAAACGTCGGGAATATAAAATAAGTTAATATACGCGATAAAATCCGTAAAATTAGTTTTATTTAAATGTGTAGTGTTCGCGTAAATATAAGAAATCATTATATACTTATTTACTTTTTTCAATACTTTTTTAAATTTTCATAAGTTACGTTTAGAGAAATATTTGTAAACATAAACATAACTAACCATATATCAATAAACAAATTATTTTATTTTTATAAGAACTAAGAATAGGCAAGTGAAAACTAGCTCTTGAAATATAGGTATAATATCCTAGTTTACCATTGTAAATAATTGTGAATGTAATATGTTTATCAATAAAGATTATATTAAAATTATTTTTTGTATGTCTTTTGTTACTTCTTTTAGGGGCAGAATACCAAATACCGGCTGTAGTTAATATTAGTATGTATTTGTATAAAAAAGAAATAAATTCTTACATTTCGAATCAGTATTACATCGAGCAGGAGTTAGATGAGGAACACCTGTGTTCGGACGTTCACTTGTGGTACTACGAGTGTAATACATATCTACTGCGTATTTGATGGTTTTCGATTATAACTACTAAAAATAGTTTTCAACAGTGGTAGAGCCACGCGGCAGCTTTTGCTGTCGCACGGATGGGCCGGCTCGAACCGGGGTGGTACCACGACCTCACAGAAAACCAGCGGAAGTAGAGGTTTACCTCTGCGTTTCGTCTGGTGAGTGCAGGTGGCCGGAGGCCCTTTTTACTGGAAATGAGGCATTCCATCTTAGTCCTCACGGGTGACAACGCATCTGCATTTTGATTCGCAAACGAGGATAGATGTAGATGTCTATGGGCCGCAGCAACCACTTACCATCAGGTGGACTGTGTGCTCGTTTGTCACCCTTATCCTATAAAAAAATAGATCGGAAAATAAATAATGTCCATGTATGCTAGTTATGTAGCTAGTTACATACACAAAATATTTTTACTGCAGTAAGTATTTTTATCATCAGTCCATGACGACTCCTCAGCAGGGAATAAGCCTTTCCCGAAGCACGTAGAATTTACCTTAATAGCCATACTAGACAGAAGCGTTAATACTCGCATTACCACATATCTGGCAACTTTGACTATGCTCCCTGTCACTGAAGGATATTTGAGGCGTGTAGTGGTGGCGTAAGTAAATCCACTAGCCCATGTTATCTCATAGGTGTCGTAAAAAGGGACAGAGGGATATGAAACAAGAGTTGGGTGTCAGCATCGTTAACAACATATTTAATACTTAGTTCGTCGTCCGATATATAAATATTGAATATTGTACTGATATATAGATATTGTATCTATATACGATTTGTATCGCCCACTCCTACTCCACTTAGCGACAACGCGTCGACATGAACTCATTGCGACGGCGGCGTGCCGTCGCGGCGCTCATGTCTATTAGTCGAGACTAACGGACATCAATTGATTTTTATATAGAGTTATTTTTCAAAGACTAGCCAAATTTCAAACTTAAGTTCAAATATTAAACAAAAAAGGTTTTATATACCATTATTGAAGTTTTTGAAAATACGAGTAAATAAGGCTTCGCTTTTATTTAACATTATCCCAAATTGAATGTGTTTTATGGGCAACAATTCTACGCGTACGCGCGCTCTTTTGTGTGCGATTCAATTCACAACGTTTTTAGCGACCGAGCGAGTGAATTTGCATGCGTAGTAAAATGGTAGGCGTTAGAGATTTATGAATGACAAGCAGTTAAAATAAAGCATTACCACGCATTTTTGATTTAAAAGATAAAAAGGATGGAATGTTTGACATTTTTTAATAAATTTTATTCACCATTTTACATAAATATATAGCTTGTATTATTTATTCTGAATTATTGCAAAATAACTCTGTATATTATATAGAAAATATATGCCGCCCTTATTCTAGAAATAAATCATTCGCCATGAAATATTTTTATATTATATTTCATTTAATTTGAAGGTTTTACTTCGACTGCGTGTGCGTGTGAGTGAACTGCGCAAATGTTTTTATACCATAGCATTAAAATGATAAATAATCTCTTTCTAAGTCTATGGAAGTTCCAGAAATTAATATTGCAACCCTGTACAAAATGTCATTATCATTATATGGAGTTTTGGCGGAAACTTGACCTGGGGCGGTTTGTTGCTCCTGTATTATTGTTTAAATAATGGTTTGAAGTGGACTTCGATATATAAAAGTGGTGCGATTTTGTGTATTAAGTGTCTGCGCATGTGAACTATTAGTGGAAACTGTGAAACAAGTGATCTGATGGTGATGGATTCTCAAGATAAGCTGTTTGTTTGCATAGGCGCCTTTTGATACCATCGCCAACTGTCAGCTGCCTGCTGGCTCAAGTTGCTGTCAAAATCTCCCAAGGGCTGCACAATGTGACGCATCAACATATTGTGAAGCAGTGAACTATGAAGAAATTATAATAAACCGAATAAAAATACTCAAGACTTGGCCTAAAGGTCTAGATACCAGGCCATATACTCCAAAAAAAAAGCATTATCATTATCATTTGACAGTTGACAGTCGGCAACCAACTACATGCACAAAACAAACGTGCAGCGAAAAAATATAAAAAGACTCGAAATTGCATTTATTTACTAAAGAATTTATTTTATAAATGAAAAATGTCGGCACGACCCCAGCACATGCATGATGGTGGTATTGTAGAGCGTCGTTTGCGGCCAATTTATGGTAAATAATCCTATTATCCTATTAGAGCTGATTATTCGGAACTGTTGTGATACGATATACTAATTTATGGGATTACAGATTGGTTGGACAATGGGGTAAATAAGAAAGCCTTACAAGAAGCGGAGAAAGTTCTCAAGAAAAGTCCTACATTACAAGCAGCGCGCGCTTTAAAAGCTCTAGCCCTTTTAAGGTTAGGAAAAAAAAATGAAGCTCAAGCGGTACTAGATGTACTTGCTGAGGAAAAACCGAGTGACGACACCACGCTCCAGGCTATGACGATATGTTACAGGGAATCACAGCAACGTAAGTTAACTAAAGCTATTTCAAGTACAAACTTAGTATAACAAAGTTACTAAAATGTGTTTGTGTGTGAACAAATTTTCTTTTTCTTTTTTTATTAAATAGATAAAGATTTAAAAAATACCTTAATATAACAACAGATAAAGAAAAAGTTGTAAAAGTAATTAAAACAAAAACCCTTATATTTTTTTCTGCTGGGTATAATCATCTAATTGTGTAAGAGTGTTACTAATTATAATATATATATTTACTAATGATTTGACAATACAAATGCGGTGATATCAGCACAAAATACAAATGATCTCAACAATAGAGTAAATAGAACTCTCTTAGCATTTTCTCAGTGGTTTAATGTAAATAAGCTCATGCTGAATATATAAAAAACTAAAGCTATACTATTTAAAACCAACTAAACAAATTAAAAATTGTATATTTTTATTTGTTTTTTGGTCATGTCAGTTCAACAATTATTGAAGAAACATTGACGGCTCCGTAACACAATGGCTTGGCATTGAGTTGCGGTGCTGAGGGTCACGGTTGCAAATCTCACATGGAACAATTATTTGTACAACCTACAAATTATTGTTCCGGGTCTGGATGTTTGTAACATTTTTAATAAGAAAACTAAAAAAAAAACAAAACAAATGAAGCACTAATAGAATCTTGTTTAAGATACAGTATTAAATTTTGGAGAAATAGTTATTCCGATAATGTAAAAATGTGTTGATTATACAAAAAAGACCAATTATAATAATTGTCTTGCATACACCAGAGGCAATTATGGAGAGAATATTTTATAAATTTAAAAATCTTTACTGTGCCCTGTTTGTATATTCTGACTTTATTCACTTATCGTCAAACATCCAAACAGATATGAAACTGATGATGAAATGGCTAGAAGATACCATATTATGAGACGAAAATATATATAAAGAGACCCTTTTTACTGGAAAAGAGGTATTCCATCTTAGTCCTCAGGGGTGAAAACTCATCTGTATTTTAATTTTTAATTGAGTATAAATGTAGATGTCTATAGGCCACAGCATCCACTTACCATCAGGTGGACTGTGTGCTCGTTTGTTACCATATTCTATTAAAAAAATAATTATAAACTAACTTACAGATTGTTGAGCATAGTGTTAGAAATCAAGCTATAATACTATTCAATAGACTACCTAATGCCCTAAAACTATGAATTAAGTAATGTTAACATATTTAAACAAATCTTAAAATCTTTTTTATTGGACAAGAGTTTCTTTTAGTGAATGATTAGATTGAGTTTGGTAAAGAGTAATATTGCATGCATTATTTAATTATTAGTTAATTTTGAGACATTTTTAATTAATAATGTTTATTAATTTTATTTAATATTTTATGTTTTAATTAAGTTTTCCCACACAATGTATATCATTTATGGAATAAATGACTAATGAATACTGTTCAACTTAATAAAAAAGTAAACAACTGTTAATCATCTCAATTTATTTGTATTGTTTTTTTAGTGCTATTGAAAACAAATCTAGTCACATTTTGCAGTTTTATATCTTAAATAAACACATTCTTCAAAACAAAATGCAATAGATGAACAATACAATGTCAACAGTGTTTGATAGTTCAGGGGCGCATGAGGTAGCTTAGCTTGAGTTGTAGCGCTGAGGGCTGCAGATTAGAATCCCCACAGATCAAATATTTGTATATAGTCTGGATGTTTGTATTTGTGCATTTTATGCAAAAAATGTAAACTACCTCCAGCAACTAATCACAATACAGTAGAAAATCCTACTACAGTTTTACAAAATGCAGTGTAAATTACCTCACAATGTAATCTAAAAGTAAATCAGCACTTCAACACAAAGAATCATGCCCACTTTCCATACATTTAAAAACCTGATAGTGAAAGTTGATGTATAATTATAAAGTATAGTAGAAAAACTACATGTAAGCTTAGAAAATAATGTCATATAGTCATTTTTATGATTTAAACGCTAAGAATCCTAAAAAATACTAATGTTACTTTTTAGGTTAGGATTTGCCGTAACCAAATAGGTAATAAAGAAATAAATGTGCTATAACTTATTATTAACGCTCGAAGTTAAGATAGCAATACTTATCTAGTTATGATCTAAAACGTCTTTTTTACTTTGTGAATTTCTTGAAATCAACTGCCCCTAAGTCACCACTTACACTCGATGATTGTCACCATAAATTGAGTGTCTAGCTCTATCTGCTAATTCTTCAGCACATAAATACTTTCTAACTACATTTAGTTCATCTTGTATTGTCAAAATGATCACTTATCAACCAAACACATTTCATTGGCCTATGGTACATACTTACATATATACCTGATGAACAAAATGGGATAAACAAATAAACACTATGTTAAAGTGGCATGGTTTTTTAATTATCATCATTTTCACTTAAATCTCTCACCACTACGTCATCCAGAAATTCTGCTGGAGCAGAAATATTTTCTTGATATCATAGAGGGTTGTAAAAAGAAGTAACACAAACAAAATGGCACAGTACACAATGAGACCCAAATGCAACAACGAAGAACTGCGCCGATGCCAATTGCAGATCTGTCAAATGTCAAAAAAAAATCCGTTTCATTCGTCCGCACTCGATGACATACTAAATGATTAATTTATTTTATTATTATATTATTTTATAATAATATGTACTATACAAATACAAATAAATAAATACTTACTGATTAAATGAAACATAAAATAATGTATAAAACTCAGAAACAGAGTTAAATAAAGTAAAGTAGCAGTGTATATAATGGAACGTCCTAGAAAAAGGTTAGTTGAGATGCGTTCAAAATATGTAATACGTTTACCCTTGACGTAGAATAAGCTTATAGAAATATGTAAAAATATTTTTTTCCTGCGTTTCTTTTAACATTGTGATAAGCGTTATTAATTTACAATTCAATTAGCTGCATTTTAAGATTTATTTCATTTCTATACATTGTCAGGTGAAAAATGGGCATTGTTCTTTATTTTGAACGATTTAATTACTATTAAGTATAGATATTCGTTAGCCGTGTGGTGCTAGCATAATAGAAACCATCACCCTATTGTCTAAAAATCTTATGGCTTACAATTGGTGGTTTAATAATCTCATTTTTGCCTGGCATAGAATATCCAGGTCGGCAACAGTGTCAATAGTGCCAAGAGTGGCAAAAGTGTCTGGTACTGTTATGGTCAATCTGCCTCTTTCAATGATGGACTTCATTTCATTTCATCCATAGACTTGTACATGCTGATATAGAAGAGGATACATAGATAGGATAGTGATTAGAAATGTTAAATGTGGTTATTTTAATTTTAGACATCGTAAATAGTTAGTTAAGATTATAAGACCCATTGTTAATACATTTAATTTGCAAACAATACTCCTTACATGTATATCATTCAATCCATTACAGTAAATAAGGTATGTGCACTATATGAGGCGGCAGTGAAGTCAGAGCCTAACAGTGAGGAGCTTCACTCGCACCTGTTCATGTCATATGTGCGCGTGGCTGACTACCGTGCCCAGCAGCGTGCTGCCATGGCGCTCTACAAAATCGCACCCAAAAACCCGTACTATTTTTGGGCCGTCATGAGCATTGTACTGCAGGTACAATATTTTAATACTTCTTTTTTTTATAGGATAAGGGTGACAAACGAGCACACAGTCCACCTGATGGTAAGTGGTTGCTGCGGCCCATAGACATCTACATCTATCCTCGTTTGCAAATCAAAATGCAGATGCGTTGTCACCCGTGAGGACTAAGATGGAATGCCTCATTTCCAGTAAAAGGCCCTCCGGCCACCTGCACTCACCAAGCGAAACGCAGAGGTAAACCTCTACTTCACACTGGTATTCTGTGAGGTCGTGGTACCACCCCGGTTCGAGCCAGCCCATCCGTGCGACAGCAAAAGCTGCTGCGTGACTACCACTGTTATAACTTCTTAAATAAGTTGTTACCAAAGTGTAAAAATTGACTTCATGTTTCAACAGTCCTATTAATTTTATGTCTCATAATCACTTACATTAAAAATAGGTAGAAATAATTAATAGGGTAAGCATCCCTTAAAATATTCAGTTAAATATTTTACCCAGTAGAGCCAGATTAATGTAAAGGCAAAGTTGGCAAGGCTACCTATACGTCAGTGAAGACTCCATTGCCTGAAATAATAAGTTAACATGTGTTGCCAAAGACATAGTTGTTGTTTTTAATAAATAATTTTTACATGAGACATGTACATTACCATGTTTTGGCAGTGCATGAATGTCCACTACCTCATATCATCCCGTGGGCATCGTAAGAGGCGTCAGAGGGAAACTGAACTAGGAGATGCAACTGTGGCAAATATCTCTCTTTTGAATCAATCTATGTGGGAAGCCTATTTTCAGCAGTGGACTTCTGATAGGCTATAATGAGGTATTATACAATGTGTAGTGGCGGCAATCCATAAATTATTTTATTAGAAGCTTAGTGTACAACCATGCTATTGATAAATCAACGCCAGTAGGATAACTATAACAAACAGCTTAACATCAGTGCAGTTGAAACTTATGCTTTAAGAAATTTGAAAATCATACAAAAAAGCAAAGAATTCAGAGTCAAAGCAACCTGCATTGCTTAAAAGCCCCTGTCTGTCTCAATCTGGCTCTGATCCCTAGCAGTAAATTATGTTAAAATGATTAGCAATAATAATTCTTAATTAGATTTAGTTACATTGTTCACATTGTTTATTATTATAATTAAAAATCTTCCAGGCCAAATCAACAGAGGATGTGACTAAAAAAGGCATCCTTCTTACTTTAGCACAACGAATGGTGGACAATTTCATAGCAGAAAACAAAATGGAGGCAGAGCAGGAAGCACGGCTGTATATCATGATTCTTGAATTACAAGAGAAATGGGAAGACATTCTAAAGTTTATTGAGGGACCATTGTACTCACAACTTGTGCCAGGCTCAACTGCACAAGCGAGCATACCCTATTTAAAGAAACTTGGCCATTGGAGAAAATTGAATTTGTTATGCAAAGAGCTGCTGTGGGACAATCAAGACAGGTGGGACTACTACATGCCATATTTTGAATCTGCCTTCGAGTTGATGAAGGGAATCGATCCTGATGAGAATTGTAACAGCTCAGTGGATGATACTGAAGAGAAGTGCCATGAATTTATTTGTGAATTAATTGAGAGTATATCATCCGAGCGGACTATAAGGGGGCCTTATTTAGCTAGACTAGAATTGAAACGATTATCTAAGGAACCAAAAGACTTGTATGGAGGTGCAATGGCACTATGTATACAGTACCTAAAATTTTTCGCTCATAAGTCATGTTCTGTGCCTGATGTTAGACCCTATCTGTCCATGATACCACAAAAAGAAAGAGAAGAACACGCTAAAGATTTCCTTTTTTGTCTAGGTTTTCAAGAAAATAGTGAGCCTGATAATGTAAGTACCTATTGCATAGAACACTTGTCTTGTAATTTCGAGTAATTCATATTATTTTACTATTTTAAAATTTTGCACCCCTTCTATACATCTTTTTTTTATATAGAAGAGAGGGCAAACGAGCATGCAGTTCACCTGATGGTAAGTGACTACCGCCGCCGATGAACAACTGCAACACCAGGAGAATTGCAAATGCGTTGCCGGCCTTTTAGAAAGGACTAAGCTCTTTTCTTGAAGGTCCCTAAGTCGTATCGGTCCAGAAAAATCGCCGGTGGTAAACGATTCCATGGAGAAGTTGTACGAGGAAGAAAACTCCTAGTAAAACGCACAGTCGTGGACCGCCAAGCATCCAGATGGTGAGAACGATATCGTGAGTTTTAACGCGATGTGCGTTCGTGAAATATGATGGCTGGAATTAATCCGAACAATTCCTCAGAGCACTCCCTGTGGTAGATTCGATAGAAAATGCAAAGTGATGCAACATCCCTACGCACCACCAGTGTATCGAGCCGATCGGAAAGAACTTGGTCGTCAACGATTCGAACCACTCTGCGCTGAATGCGGTCAATTGAAAAAAGCTGGCAATAGGGTGCCCCGGCCCAGAGATGAGAACAGTATTCCATGTGAGGCCGAACTTGCGCTGTGTATAGTTGCAAACGATGTGCCGGCATGACATACTGTCTCGCTCTGCTGAGCACGCCAAGCTTTTTAGATGCCAATTTGGCCTTTCCTTTCAAGTGACCACGAAACTGCACACTATTCGATATGTCGACGTCGAGGATTCCGATGCTAGCTGAGGCAGCAAGGGGAGTGCCTTCAAACTGAGGAGATACGACAAAGGGGTTCTTTTTAGTAGTAAACGCACAAACATGTGTCTTCTGGGGATTGAACTGGAATAGATTTAGTCACCCCCAATCCGAGACTTTGTTTAGCAAAAACTCGACTTCAGATACAAGTTTGTCCCTGTACTCAGCGACGTTTTCCCGAGAAATATTGGCACGGCCGGTGTATAAGGCACCACCAGTGCTGTCGTCTGCATAGCAATGAATGTTACCAGCTTGCAACATATAATTTATATGCAAAATAAACAGCATTGGTGATAGCACGCAGCCTTGTGGAACACCAGCGTTAGTAGGCTTGTAATCAGAGCATGCACCGCATAGACTTAGAATATACTGGCGTATAGACCACCTGACAGCCCGAAAACCAATTTTGATTTGTTATTGTGTGCGTTAGCTAGTGATGTATATTTTACTTACAAATATATATAACTATACAATAAAATGATTGTAAGGAAGTGCTAAAAGAATTTAAAAAAAGTGTTTAGTGCATGAAGTTGAATAACTTCCAAAATTAACTGAATTTTACCATAATAGTTCTAAAATAATTAAAAAGTATTCATATAACATGTTTCTGGGAATAAGCTGAACCTACCTGCCTTTTGTTGGATTTCAATTAAAATGTATAAAATTCCAGGTGAATTAACCAATAAACTTAAAAAACTCCCCAATAATCAGATCGGAAAGTTGTATTTTCGAGCTATAATCTTTGGGGAGAAATATTTACTGCGTGGGCAGTTTCCCCGGAATTTATTTTTTAACATATTGTTAATATAAATAGTTAGATACTTAACTAAATATACAGTAAGGAGTCGACTTATATGCAATAAATGAAACCACAAGTAATACTAGTCCATAGAAGTGTAGAAAAATTAAATATTGAATTAAAACCCGTAAATTAAAAAAGTGAAATTTTCAAACAAAATAAATATTAAAATAAATTCAGTAAAAGTAAACACTCTGTTTAGACTACGTACCTTGACCCCTTGGAAGAGTGGCAACGTTGCACGCGAGTGGCATAGCGGTTGGCGGCAGGCGTTATTGTTAGCACGGCCTTTGATTCGTTTGAAAATGTGCGACGAAATAAAAACTTAATCACTAAACTGTTTAGGTATTTTTACCGCCACTTTTTTATTTCGCGATAATGGAACTGAAAGAAATAAATATTATTGCATATTAGTTACAAATTTTAATGGAACCCTAAATTTTAAAATTATCAAAATATCCGCCACGTTCTAAAATGCACAAGTTACATTGCCGCATAATGTTGTCAAAAATAATAAAAATAAACGTACTTAAAAACACTATTTACACACACAAAGTCAATTAACTAATAAGTGTTCATTTCACCGTAAAAAAAATGTTTGACTAATCGTATTTATGTTACGAAAAATAAATCACTTGAAGCAATGCGCGTAAGCAGCGAAACGCACCCGTATCCTGGAAGTTTGGCGGTGAAGAACTGAAAGCGAAACTTCCAAATTCCAAAATGGCAAAAACAATAAAAGTAATAAATTGGGCAGGCACAAGGTGCAATTTTCGTTTATCGACACTTTTCTTTTCACACTTACTTACCTACTACAAGACATTTGAATACAAGTAATTTTGATTTTTGATTTGATAATAATTGAAAAGTTAGTGATTGTTAAAAAAAGTTTATTTTTGTACAATTGAACTTAAGAAACTACCGTTTTGTGACTTCATTTGAAACGGGAAAGTATGAATTTTTTAATTGGTTGTTTTATGGGTTTTTTATCATGTCTGAATAATTTATTATCTCTAAATCTACAAGAACACACTTACAAACAAAAAAGCTTTAAAGTTTAGCTTTAAATACTTAGGTCGTAGTATTTTTAGAATTATCATAACAGCACGATAATTCCAAAAACACCATGCCCTAAGTCTTTAAAGCTAAACATTTTTTTGTTTATCGATCATTACTCCCTTTCAATGAAGCTAATGGTCGATAACTGGTGTCCTACTCTACGACACAGGTAAGCGCGCATTTGCGTCGTTGCCTTTGATGAATGCCGCGTGCCTCGTGCCGCTTGTTTATAGACGCCAAAAGACACCGTGACCGACGTATATCACGTCGTAATAGTTTGCACTGCATGGCAACGTCGCTGTATAATGTTCAAGGATTCAAGTTCATTGAATCATTGACTTAAGTGACCCAATTCTATAGAGAGTTCAAATTTGCTTAAAATTAAAACTATTTTTTGACCTAATTACTGGACCGATTACGTTCATTTTTTGTATATCGTCAGCAAAGGCGATAACAAGTATGTGGTTTCATTTATTGCCTATAAGTGGGACCCATTCTGTATACTTATTTATATTTTATAAAATGTTTTAATGGGGAATAAAAACGGGGACACGGAGAACATAACGGCTGCGTTATTTTTCATATAAGTATTACTTGTGATAATTATAAACATTTAATAATTAAATACATTACAGAACTTTATTTTAACATTCGACTTAAGGTGGAAGCTCCAGGGTGGCCCGCGAAATTCAAAGTTTCTTGCATTTCTTGGAATTTGCAGGTCAGGATGAGGTTGTATATTTAACAAAATATGATTCGCGACCGTAGCAATTATATGTTTACAGAATTATTATCATTAAAATCACCAATACAACCCTGTAAGTTCTATTAGCCCTTTGTATGGCTATTTCCAGAAAAACTCATTCAAAGGGCTAATATGAACTTCCAGGGTTTTATTGGTGATTTTAATGACAATAATTCTGTAAACACAATAGCTACGGTCGCGAATCATATTTTGTTAAATATACAACCTAACCCTGACCTGCACATTCCAAAAAAACGCAGGAAGATTTGAATTTCGCGGGCCACCCTGGAGCTTCCACCATAAGTATAAATGTAAACTTAATAATTCAAGGAAGGAAACTTGTAGGAAGTTAAATAAGATTGCTCTGCTTAAAGGCCAATATGTTTATGAGGCTTCATCGTGCTTCATGTTTATATTCTTTCATCTGTCCCTGAAAAGTATAAAGTAATAATAAACTTCTTATCATTTTAGCTGCATAAATTTTAAAAGCATAATGATCTTAACACAGTAAAGTGGACTAAGTGTCTGAGGATACAGATGCACTCTCTATTCCCTATATATTATAATTTCGGTATGTTAAGAAAATGGTCACTCATTCATGGCCTGACCGCGGCAAGTGCAACTTAATCTCGCAGATTTATTGATCTGCGCAGCTATTACTTAACCACGAGTTCCTCTTCTCTACGACTAACGTTGTAAGCGATGAACCAAGCTATTTAAGCCCTCGGCACAATGTCGTCGGCCATCAAGCATGAATTGGGCATCAACCGTAGTAAGTATCGAATACTATGGAATTTATACTATCATACTATCATTACTAAATATCTATACCTAACCACGCTAAAAGTTTTATCATTGTGACTTGGGAATGTTACGAGCTTGGGGTTCGAGACAATTAAAAACTGCCGAGTGAATTACCAAAATTGACACTATAATTACAGAACACTAATTAGAACTTAAAACCACACTAATTGTTCACGCCCTTAGTTGCCTCGAAAAAAGTCGACTGTATTAGGGCCCATGAGTAATACCTTCGACGGGCAATAGAGGGCGGGGCCCAAGTGGCCTATGGATTGTTATTAACTAATGGCTGATAAGCAACACAAACTTACCGAATTCCGGAGTTAGGATTGACCACAGGGTATCAGTCAGGTAGTAAGTCAAAGTGTATGTAAGTAGTGTGCGAAAGTGTGTATAAATGTAACCTGACACCCCGATGTAATCTGTGCGAAAGTGTGTATAAATGTAACCTGACGCCCCGATGTAATCTGACAGCAGACCCACAGGCGCTGCCTTTCTCCAAAATGTGCGATCCCTCCAGTGGGCGTTCACCAATTGAAACCTTCTGCTTTCATTTCACTATATTAGTTTATCAACTTTATTGTACATTTAATTAACTTCAAATTCAACCAAATCAACGTTAATCGAAATTAAAACAAGTGACACGTTGCACAACTTAAGAACGGTCGGTCAAAGTTCAATGTCCCAAGTTCACTTAGCACAAAATTATAACCATGAGCACGACCGCGATCTCTTCTCGAGTCACAAGTTTTAGCGTTCAGCCCGACAACCAAAATTCCTTCGTACAATATTAAAATGCTACAAAGCAACTCGTCGACGCAAATTAATGGTAATCGAAGTTAAGTTATTCACTCAAAATTCAAAAATCAGCCTCGTTGCCACGAAACGTACAAATTAAGACAACGCCCTAGGACGCACGCGACCCAAAGATTCAATATTAACTTCCAAAAACAATTAACCGACCGGCCGTCGCGCGACAATTCTTTTCTAGACTAACCTCGGCAGCCGCGCCCTCGAATGGAATGCGAGCGGGAGAGTGGGCCGGCGGAGACCTTGGTAACATCGGATGTACGCATCGAGCGCGCGTCGTGAATTCAAGTTTCAAAGGTTAATATTTGGCCTAAACACTAATAATAAAACACAACTGTACTACAGATTACTTTAGTTCGCAGTTGTATCGCTTAGAAGTATACGCTTGTATCGCCAATTCAATACTGACTCGGTCGTGGTCTATACCGGCCTTATACAGGGTATTTTTGAAACACTCCCGAAAACGAAGACAGACGACAGTACCAACTATACCTTTAATGATGGGTGTAATATAAAATCGATACTGATGAAAAATAAATCATCTTTTCACAACGTTTTATTAGCTTTATTCATTCTCTATCATGTTAGTACAGCTAAATGAAACGATAATTTCATTAAAAAATCATGAAAATACTTAAACATAAAACCAGCAGTGGAATTACTGAATTACATTACACGCATTACGCGATAACCTCTCGGGTGTATAATAAATTAGGTGATATTCAACAATTACGAAAATTTAATACCTATAAATTAAAGAAATATATAGAGGCCTTCATGAATAAATTAAATTACAAAGATACAGAACACATGATGGAAAGTTTAAAGTGAAACGCGCACGCACACACACACACACACACACACACACACACACACACACACACACACACACACTCACACACACACACAACATAGGAGCACACACACAATTATTGTACACTGTAAGTAATATAATATGTACAACATAGACAAGAGATATGAAGAGCATTGACTCCTGTAACACAGGCTTTCCTAGCACAGGAGTCGAAGATCACTGTTTGCACATTTCGTATTCTGTACCAAAAGTAATCAAATTGTAAAAATGGGATTTGTGTAACTTTTCTTTATGTGTGTGTCAATAAATTATTATTATTATTACAATCAGCTGACTAGGGGTCACTGTACGCACGAACTTCGAATTCGCGCGGCCCGCAGCTAGCGGGCCATACCACAATACCTAATAATTTGCAACACTTGTCTAAATACCTAACTTATCTACTTAAGCTACTATTTTGCCGCTGTGCTTGTCTCGACGTAAGCCACTTTAATTCGAATTCACAAGTTAAATAACCCAAATAACTGGTTCGATTCCCCGCTAGTGAAAAAAATACTTAAATGAAATGTAACCAAGGTTAGAGTGATGCGTTTTTATTCATCGTGTAGGTATGTTTATTATTCTGATATGTTCAGTTATGAAGCTATTCAGATCAGTTCAGTACTAAATTACTTAAAAAAAATAGGTATGAAACAGCTTACCGCTCTAAATTCTTATGTTGTTGCTCGTCTAATAACCAACGGCAGTAAACTCGCCGGCGGTCGTGATCGCCGGGAACTAAAGCTTGCACTTACATTGTACACTTTGTATGGGCGCATTCGGTTACACTTTAACACTTTGTGTACTGTATAGTATGACACACTTGTTCCATCCCGACGCCTTAACAATTTAGCGATACTTCGTGTACCTAGGTTCGCATTCCGCCGAACGACATCTAAAATGCGCTCCTCTAGCTGAACAGCCACTTGACTTCCACCTCCTGCCGCTACCAGAGCAATGGCCCGATTTTCCAGTACTCGCTGAAATGCTGCTGTTATCAGACGAGAGTCAGCTGGATGTCGAGCGGTCGAAAATCTCTTTCGGTAAATTCGCAATGCATGCGAAACATTCTTCTTCTCCAAGGCACTTGCCGTATTTACGAGCACTACGTACACGTTAAGCATTATAAAAAGAAAACAGAAAACTTAAAACGTAACAACAAGAATAATATCATTAAGTAATAGATAACAAGTAATAACGATAATAATTTAATAAACAAAACAATTGAACTGTCTCTTGTGATAATCAACACGGAACTGTCTCAAAAACTAAAATTATTAATCAATCCGCTAAAATAAATGCGCACAATGTAAAGTCATTGAAGCACTGGAACCTTCCACACACCGTTAAAGCGTTATGTATGTTAAGACATCGCCGATGTTTATTTAATTTATAAGTTTTATCCCTACGACTAGCCTTCATATGGTATTTAAAAGTTATGGTTATCATTTTTGATAACAATTACGCAATCAATTGTACCCTGACGCAACAAGCAGTTCTTTACATCAAAAATTATTGAAATTAATAAACGTACCTAATTGGGTACTCAGTACTCACACAATTATAAACACTATTTCATCGTTATCTTTGACTTTGTATAAGAAAATAGAAATGAAAAATGAAATTTCGAACCACCAATTTGATAGATAAATCGCTCAGTGCCCAGGTTCAAGGCCAGCGTTTTTACGTGACGGGACCTAAAATGACAAGCTCGTGGAAACTGTCCATGCGGTCGGAGCTAAGTTCTGCAAGACCCGCCGCAGAAGAACACAAAAACTCTCCGATCACACTCTTAATCTACTGGCTGTTAGACGGGAGATGAAGCTACATTCTTCAACAGATTTGACAGCATACAGGCAACTTAACAGACAGATCTCCAAATGCATACGGCGGGACTTACGCAACTTCAATACAGCTCGTATTGAAGAAGCGATCGAGCGGAACCAGGGCTCTAAAGTCATTGCCAGAGATCTGTCTGCCAGAAAGAGCCAAGTGTCAAAGCTGAAGACCGAATGTGACAGCATCGTTTCCGGGGCACCTGAGATTTTGAGTGAAATTGAGAGGTTCTATGGACAGCTGTACACGTCATCGTTGGAGCCACACGCAAGTGTGAGTAACGATCCAAGAGCGAGTCTTATCCGACATTATTCCGATGATATCCCGGACGTCAGTCTGAGCGAGATTAGAATGGCTCTCCAGCACCTTAAAAACGGCAAGGCCCCAGGCGAGGATGGAATTACAGCGGAGCTTCTGAAAGCGGGTGGAAAACCGGTACTTGAAGTCCTTCAGAAGCTCTTTAATTCCGTCCTCCATGGTGGCATTACACCGGAGGCGTGGAGCAGAAGTGCGGTGGTCTTGTTCTTCAAGAAAGGCGACAACGCTCTCTTGAAAAACTACAGACCGATTTCCCTTCTGAGCCGCGTCTACGTGCTGTTTTCGAGAGTCATTACGAACCGTCTCGCGCGCAGACTTGACAACTTCCAGCCTCCCGAACAAGCCGGTTTCCGAAAAGGCTTTAGCACCATAGACCACATACATACCCTTCGGCAAATTGTACAGAAGTCCGAGGAGTACAATTTGCCACTATGTCTGGCGTATGTGGACTATGAGAAAGCCTTTGATTCCGTCGAAATTTGGGCGGTGCTGTAGTCCCTTAAGCGGTGCCAAGTTGACTGTCGGTATATCGAAGTGTTGAAGTGCTTGTACAGTAGGGCTACGATGGCTATCCGAGTACAGAACCAGAGTACGAAACCTATCCAATTGCAGAGAGGTGTAAGACAGGGTGACGTCATATCCCCGAAACTCTTCACCGCTGCATTGGAAGACGTTTTCAAGCTTCTGGACTGGAAGGGATACGGTATCAACATCAATGGCGAGTACATCACTCACCTTCGATTTGCCGACGTTATAGTCCTTATGGCAGAATCGCTGGAGGACCTAAGCAATAGTAGCTCGGCTCAATGACCTCAATAGTGTTTCCCAACGGATAGGTCTTAAGATGAACATGGACAAAACAAAGATCATGTTTAATGTCCATGTCACCTATGCCGATAGTTGTTGGGAACACTAAGCTCGAAGTTGTTGACGAGTATGTTTACCTGGGACAAATAGTCCGACTAGGTAAGTCCAACTTCGACCGAGAGGTCAATCGACGGATTCAACTCGGTTGGGCAGCGTTCGGGAAATTACGGCACATCTTCTCGTCAGGTATACCTCAAAACTTGAAAACGAGACTGTACACCCAGTGCGTGTTGCCAGTGATGACATACGGAACTGAGACGTGGTCCTTCACTGCTGGCCGGATGAGGAAGCTCAAGGTCGCTCAGCGAGCTATGGAGAGGGCTATGCTCGTTGTTTCTCTGCGTGATAAACTCAGAAATGAGGATATCCGCAGTAGAACTAGAGTGACCGACATAGCCCAACGGATTAGTAAGCTGAAGTGGCAGTGGGCCGGCCATATAGCTCAAAGAACCGACATTTTTTTATATAAGATGACAAACGAGCACACAGTCCACCTGATGGTAAGTGGTTGCTGTGACCCATAGACATCTACTTCTATCCTCAATAAAGAATCAAAATGCAGATGCGTTGTGACCCGTAAGGACTAAAATGGAATGCCTCTTTTCAAGTAAAAAGGGTTTCCGGTTCTCTACACTCACCATACGAAACACAGCAGTGTAAAGGTAACATTCCGTAGCCGACCGCAGACAGCAACAGCATATTTTTTTCAAAAATTTTCTTTTGTCACACTGTTTAAATACTTTTTGTGAGATGCATCGTACAGTGCGGGATATTAGGCCACCTGGTTTATCAGTTTCTCTTCCACGGAATCTGTGAAACTCATTTTTTTTTTTTGAGAAAATCTTAACGTGTCGCTCGGCACTACTGATCTGTGGTCGGGCGACATGTCGTCTGCCGCTCCGGCAAACGACGTGTCGATAGCTACGGAAGGTATTTCATAGAATTACATAGAAACCAGTCGTGACGCGACGACACGTCGCCTGCCGCTGCTGCGTGCGGTCGGCTACGGAATTGTACCTTTATGCTACTACTTTACGTGGTATTCTGTGAGAGCGTAGTCCTTCCCCGGTCGAGCCGGCCCATTTGTGCTACAACTATACTTCTAATATAGCTGCAGCATGGCTCTACCACGTGTAAAGAGGTGATGAGATGTGTTAAGGGCAAATCTATTGCACTGTATTTTTCTTTTCAGTTTAAAATTTTTTGAATTCTGCGAATTCAGTGGCATGCACAGACTTTAAAACCTCCCTTTCGTGAATATATTTTCTAACATAGTTTATACTTTGCCGTATTCTCTAATAATACCATCTACTTAACACATTACATCGGCTTAACATCTGTAAAAATGTTATCTATACAGGTCGCACTAGGCCCAGCAATACGTGTTGGTTCTAAGAATAAATTAACAAGATTATACGATTGAAACAATGAGCTAAACATAATACTAATGGAAGAAGTTTCAAGGAGATTGATGTTAAAGTCTCCACATATTACAACAGACTTGTTCTGTTTACTAAGTTTGAGCAAAACTTCTTCCACAATCCTTTCAAAATAGTCACAAGTAGCACATGGGGATCTGTAAACACTTACAAAAATGAGGTGCTTGAGCTCGACACAAGCCATTTCTACAGTTCGCTCAACAGAGAGGCTCACAATATCCTTACGTTCTTTATATAATAATGATTTATCTACTAGTATTAAGGAGCCACCACGTAAACTTTTTTTTCTATTGAAGGAACTGACCACCTGGTGATTTCTAAAATTAAACATGAAATTATAATCTTTTAGCCAATGTTCAATAATACAAAATGTATGTATGTTGTTAATATTTTAAAATAATTCAAGTTCTAATTATTTGCCCATCATGCCTTGTATATTTTGATGCACCAGGTGTAAATAATTTTTATTACTTATTTGTGGGCTGTATTCAAAGTTAATTAAACTATTATTATTGCTAGAGATTGCCTCTATTGTCGTATTTACTAATTTAAATTATTTGGAACTGATTAATGTCAAATGATTATCATGCTCAATAAAAGCAGTCTTGGTAGCCAAAAACTTGGCTGAGTTAAAAAGTAAATAATAAGATAGCACATTTGCTATCAGTCTTAAACTATTTTAGGATAGGCAATACCTATCTTTTGTCCAAAACTTTTTTACAAAATTATTTATATCGACTAAATGAAATTTGTCATTATTATCATTACAATTATATGTCAAATTTAAATTATTATTATATATTAAATTATGCATTTGTATATTTAAATTATGTCTTAAAACATTTTCCTGTGGCAATCCCTGTATATAAGGCAGTGTGAACAAGACAATTTTATTATAATTACAAATTTAAGGTATTAAACTGCTCAATATATCTTAATAACTGTTTGTTGTTTACACTGCCTCTTCTACCAACAAAAATTATTATTATTGTACTATTTGGATTTTTTTATAGGATAAGGGTGATAAACGAGCACACAGTCCACCTGATGGTAAGTGGTTGCTGCGGCCCATAGACATCTACATCTATCCTCGTTTGCGAATCAAAATGCAGATGCGTTGTCACCCGTGAGGACTAAGATGGAATGCCTCATTTCCAGTAAAAAAGGGCCTGGTATAGTATATTGTACTATTTGGCTCCGCTCACCCCTTGGGGAAAATAGCGTGATGCTATGAATATTGTACTAGTATGACCGTGAGGCTGTGCGGTTGGTTAAGTAAGGTTATACATTTATTTTGGGTGATAAATAGATACTTAGTTGGGTTCATAATGGCATAAAGAGGATAATCTCAAGATTATTTTGTCTTTAATGTACTACAGTTTTATAATGTATGAAAATCTGTCTCTATATTTATCTAGGGTTGGATTTAGAATCGTTTGGCAGGAATTTAGGGGAGTAAGGTGTTTTATTAGATAGAGGTTTGGTCCCCGATTATAATAATATCACTCACATTAAAAGGTAATGCAGCACCGTTATCGAATAAATAAATAAAAACTATTATAACCTAAAACGCGTAAAACATGAAAAAACGTATGCAATATTACTGTGAAAGCTGGATAGCACACAGAATTTTGTGTAAGTGCGACAAGGACGTAAGACTAGTGTCACATTATTCTACTGTCTATAATCTTTGTCAAGTGTCAAACAAGAAATGATTATAATATTATTCTGTTCTATTTCAGAATTCTTTAAAACTGCCCAGAAATACTTGAACACCCGGATATACTTTTAGTTGTAATAGGTTAGAAGTACGTGGCGGGAGCAAAGGCAACCTGGCTTTATAGATAATATATCTGATCTAATCGAATCTGTACTAAAATTGAATTAGTACGCCCCGACTCCACGTAGTCTTCTCTGTCCTCTACTCCTAGAGTGTTTTTGTAAAGCCGTAGGCGCGTAACGCAAGGTTACGCAAGGCAAGGACGAAGGGGCTGTACTCCCTGCTGCACCGAAGCCGTTGTAGGAGTAACTTTGGGTCTATATTCCTGTGTAAAAAAGTGAAGTTAGGATTAAATAAAAACCATTAGTCATAATCTATACTTTTTCGCAAGGAGGAAAGGGTAGAGGTGCGTTCCCTGATAGGGCACACTCCTGCTCTCCTGTTGCCTCCTCGTGCCGGAGACGATAAATGTTATCATTTTGAGGTTAGGTCTATGGGATTTTCATTTTGATTTTTCTCAAGAACAGTGTATTACCTTTTAATGGGAGTGGTGTCGGGAGTAAGGGGACGTTCCCCCCTCCCCTCCACCACCCTGCTCTCCCCCATTTGCCAAACGATTCTAAATTTCAACCTTTATCTATATTTATCTAAAGTTTTGAAAGTTACATTTTGAAGTCTTATTATAACAATATTTTACTTACTGGTACAAATAATGTAGAACTGACTTAATGATTCTTTTAATAAAATTGTTTTTATTCTACTTTTTCTTTTATACTTCTCAAGAAAATGTTTGCTGCAAATTGTTGAGTTCTTCTTTGCATTACAACCAACCCGTCCAATGAACCTTAACCATTTTTTCTAATTATAGAATCCGGAGGGAATCTGTTTGACAAAAGGCAAAATAAAATTACATTTTAGAACGCAAGCCGACGATTTATTTTCTTGTTGTGTAGGCAAGTCTATCGATTCATTATAAACATTCAAGATAAATATCGACATTAATTTTGATATGGTTCAGTCAATCCCTACCGTACATGTAAAATATTTTGTATAAAAATGTATTTATCAAATTCATGCGAATTATCAACAACGTTACTTTTTTCTTTGTAAAATATCTAAATAAACAAAATAATTAAAAACGTTCTATATTTTAAACAGTATACAACATAAATTTTAACCAAAAATAAGCGCTTCATAATATTGACGACGTCGTGAGAATTTACCTGTGAAATGTGCAATTATCAGGATTATTTCTATTATTAACACCACAATAACTCACTGAACAAGTAAGCATTGTGGAAAAAAGTTACTTACTAAAAATAACCACTATTACACTTTAAAATATTACAAAATATCTAGGAGTTATTTCTTGCGGGCCGAATTGCGCCGATCTGTCATTCAAAGTCGGTTACAGAGTCATGAGACTTGGTATCCTTTTTTAGCTTGCATTTTTGCCATAAGGAATTTTCTTCTCCCTTGCACACTATGTTGGTCTATACGCCAGTATATTCTAAGTCTATGATGCACCGTGTACTACTCCGGTCAACAAGGGAGCTAGTGATCCAATTGCACAATTTCTCGGGAAGCCCATAGGAAGGGAACTTCGAAATAAGCGCTTTGTGTCAGACCCAATCGAAGGCCTTCGCTATGTCCAAACTAACGGCCAATGCCTTCCCCTTGCACTCTACTTTCTCTGCCCATCTATGAGTCAGGTAGACCAGAAGATCACCAGCTGATCGAATCCGACGAAAACCGTATTGCCGGTCATCAATCAGCTGGTGATCCTCAAGGTACCTCATGAGCTGGATATTCATAATAGACTCCATTATTTTGGAGAAAAAGGACGTGATGGCGATAGCCCTGGAGGTGAACGTGTCTGATCGGCCGCCTTTTTTAGGGATCGGGTGGACCAAAACTGTTTTCCATGAATTTGGGACTACACCTTGAGAGTAGGAGTACCGAAAAAGACGCGTTAAACCGGTGCCAACTCCGGAGCACACGTCTTCCGCACAATGGGAGGGACTCCATCAGGTCGACTCGACTTGCTGACGTCCAGGGAGAAGAATGATTTGCGAACCGAGCGCTGTGTAAATCGCACATTCGGCATGAAGCACTCACGCCGTGGGATAGTCGGTGGTGTGTTCCTCCCGTCATCTAGAGTCGACTTGGCCGCAAAGAGAGGGCCTAACAGATCGGCTTTCTCCTTTGCGGCGTGGGCCTGTGAGTCGTCCTCTCTGTGCAGAGATGAAGAGATGGCTGTCAGAAGTTCCCTTAGACAGCCTTAGCGAAAGACCAGAATGCACGGGTTCCCGAAGGAAGGTGAACTAGCTTCTCTCCAATTCTTCCGATGTGCTTAGACCTTGCCTTGGCAAAGACTCTTTTGAAGGACGTGGAGGCGGAATTATACTTTTTTTAAGAGCGCTGGTATTTACATCCCGAGACGTTGATGCATCGGTCCAGGCCCGGTAGCACTCCAGCTTATAACGAGCAGTTATTTCACAGGAGCGATCATACCATGGCTGGGATCTGCCTCCGATGGGCACCACAGAGGATGGAATAATAAGTTACATACCCTGAAGTATCATATCAGCAACACCGCTGGGATCTTCCGGCGACAAGCCAACCCGCCCCCAAGGGTTGGATGCAAAAAAAGATCGCATCCTATCCCAATCGGCCGATCTATAGTGCCAAACACAGCGGCAGCCTGCAGCATGCAACCGTGACGTTTGTATGAGTGGCACCACACTTCTGACAAGACAATAGTCCGACGAGCCTAAAGGACCGTCGACGGAAACCTGATATCCGTCCGGATGAGAGATCAGCAAAAGGTCCAACAGGGAAGGTGCATGATCCTCCACGTCTGGAATCCGCGTAGGCGAAGTAACCATTTGTGTAAGACCATATGCCAAAGCAAAGTCATCAACAGATCTCCCCTCATGATCGGTTGAACGTGAACCGAGCCATTCGGCGTGGTGGGCGTTAAAATCGCCAAGAATCACGATCTCTGCGGATGGGATCTGCTGTAACAAGGAATCTGTAGCCATTCGGACGTGGTTGATGAGTCGGTCAGTTTTTTCTGGGGTAGTCGTTCGTATTCTGCTACCATGTTGATGGGGGGGGGGGGAGGATTGGGCCTCTCCTGCCACCTGCACCCACCAAGCGAAAGGCAGAGGTAAACCTCTACTTCACGCTGGTATTCTGTGAGGTCGTGGTACCACCCCGGTTCGAGCCGGCCCATCCGTGCGACAGCAACAGCTGCCGTGTGACTCTACCACTGTTAATTGTATCGGCACATAGACTTGAGATACAGGTTTATCCTAGTTCAGGTGCCTGTTATTGTGGACTATTTTAAATTAAGATATTATTTGAATTAATTGTACAGTTTGTTGAAATTAAAATTTTTTTTTTATTATTAAGTCATTATTTTATAAAAAAAAAATAAGTTGACATATATTCCAAGTAGCGGCACCTGGCGAGTGTAAGATTGTTTTGGCAGTGTTTGCTAAACGTTTGTGTTGTGGTTGCGGGTGCGGGGCGGGCGGCAGGCGGCAGACGTGCAGCGGCACGTGTCGTGCGTGGGCGCCTGGCGCCTGGCGGCGGCGCGCGCGCGCGGCGACTGCGCGGCGCTGGCGCGGCGCCTGCGCGCGCACTACCTGCGCTGTCTGCACGCGGGGCTCGCCGCCGCCTCCGCCACCGAGTTCTGCGCCGCCGACAGCTACGCCACGCTCGCCGCGCACCACTACTTCTGCGCAGGTCAGACCCTCGTCGTCGCTGCAGCTGGCGCGGCGCCTGCGCGCGCACTACCTGCGCTGTCTGCACGCGGGGCTCGCCGCCGCCTCCGCCACCGAGTTCTGCGCCGCCGACAGCTACGCCACGCTCGCCGCGCACCACTACTTCTGCGCAGGTCAGACCCTCGTCGTCGCTGCAGCTGGCGCGGCGCCTGCGCGCGCACTACCTGCGCTGTCTGCACGCGGGGCTCGCCGCCGCCTCCGCCACCGAGTTCTGCGCCGCCGACAGCTACGCCACGCTCGCCGCGCACCACTACTTCTGCGCAGGTCAGACCCTCGTCGTCGCTGCAGCTGGCGCGGCGCCTGCGCGCGCACTACCTGCGCTGTCTGCACGCGGGGCTCGCCGCCGCCTCCGCCACCGAGTTCTGCGCCGCCGACAGCTACGCCACGCTCGCCGCGCACCACTACTTCTGCGCAGGTCAGACCCTCGTCGTCGCTGCAGCTGGCGCGGCGCCTGCGCGCGCACTACCTGCGCTGTCTGCACGCGGGGCTCGCCGCCGCCTCCGCCACCGAGTTCTGCGCCGCCGACAGCTACGCCACGCTCGCCGCGCACCACTACTTCTGCGCAGGTCAGACCCTCGTCGTCGCTGCAGCTGGCGCGGCGCCTGCGCGCGCACTACCTGCGCTGTCTGCACGCGGGGCTCGCCGCCGCCTCCGCCACCGAGTTCTGCGCCGCCGACAGCTACGCCACGCTCGCCGCGCACCACTACTTCTGCGCAGGTCAGACCCTCGTCGTCGCTGCAGCTGGCGCGGCGCCTGCGCGCGCACTACCTGCGCTGTCTGCACGCGGGGCTCGCCGCCGCCTCCGCCACCGAGTTCTGCGCCGCCGACAGCTACGCCACGCTCGCCGCGCACCACTACTTCTGCGCAGGTCAGACCCTCGTCGTCGCTGCAGCTGGCGCGGCGCCTGCGCGCGCACTACTTGCGCTGTCTGCACGCGGGGCTCGCCGCCGCCTCCGCCACCGAGTTCTGCGCCGCCGACAGCTACGCCACGCTCGCCGCGCACCACTACTTCTGCGCAGGTCAGACCCTCGTCGTCGCTGCAGCTGGCGCGGCGCCTGCGCGCGCACTACCTGCGCTGTCTGCACGCGGGGCTCGCCGCCGCCTCCGCCACCGAGTTCTGCGCCGCCGACAGCTACGCCACGCTCGCCGCGCACCACTACTTCTGCGCAGGTCAGACCCTCGTCGTCGCTGCAGCTGGCGCGGCGCCTGCGCGCGCACTACCTGCGCTGTCTGCACGCGGGGCTCGCCGCCGCCTCCGCCACCGAGTTCTGCGCCGCCGACAGCTACGCCACGCTCGCCGCGCACCACTACTTCTGCGCAGGTCAGACCCTCGTCGTCGCTGCAGCTGGCGCGGCGCCTGCGCGCGCACTACCTGCGCTGTCTGCACGCGGGGCTCGCCGCCGCCTCCGCCACCGAGTTCTGCGCCGCCGACAGCTACGCCACGCTCGCCGCGCACCACTACTTCTGCGCAGGTCAGACCCTCGTCGTCGCTGCAGCTGGCGCGGCGCCTGCGCGCGCACTACCTGCGCTGTCTGCACGCGGGGCTCGCCGCCGCCTCCGCCACCGAGTTCTGCGCCGCCGACAGCTACGCCACGCTCGCCGCGCACCACTACTTCTGCGCAGGTCAGACCCTCGTCGTCGCTGCAGCTGGCGCGGCGCCTGCGCGCGCACTACCTGCGCTGTCTGCACGCGGGGCTCGCCGCCGCCTCCGCCACCGAGTTCTGCGCCGCCGACAGCTACGCCACGCTCGCCGCGCACCACTACTTCTGCGCAGGTCAGACCCTCGTCGTCGCTGCAGCTGGCGCGGCGCCTGCGCGCGCACTACCTGCGCTGTCTGCACGCGGGGCTCGCCGCCGCCTCCGCCACCGAGTTCTGCGCCGCCGACAGCTACGCCACGCTCGCCGCGCACCACTACTTCTGCGCAGGTCAGACCCTCGTCGTCGCTGCAGCTGGCGCGGCGCCTGCGCGCGCACTACCTGCGCTGTCTGCACGCGGGGCTCGCCGCCGCCTCCGCCACCGAGTTCTGCGCCGCCGACAGCTACGCCACGCTCGCCGCGCACCACTACTTCTGCGCAGGTCAGACCCTCGTCGTCGCTGCAGCTGGCGCGGCGCCTGCGCGCGCACTACCTGCGCTGTCTGCACGCGGGGCTCGCCGCCGCCTCCGCCACCGAGTTCTGCGCCGCCGACAGCTACGCCACGCTCGCCGCGCACCACTACTTCTGCGCAGGTCAGACCCTCGTCGTCGCTGCAGCTGGCGCGGCGCCTGCGCGCGCACTACCTGCGCTGTCTGCACGCGGGGCTCGCCGCCGCCTCCGCCACCGAGTTCTGCGCCGCCGACAGCTACGCCACGCTCGCCGCGCACCACTACTTCTGCGCAGGTCAGACCCTCGTCGTCGCTGCAGCTGGCGCGGCTCCTGCGCGCGCACTACCTGCGCTGTCTGCACGCGGGGCTCGCCGCCGCCTCCGCCACCGAGTTCTGCGCCGCCGACAGCTACGCCACGCTCGCCGCGCACCACTACTTCTGCGCAGGTCAGACCCTCGTCGTCGCTGCAGCTGGCGCGGCGCCTGCGCGCGCACTACCTGCGCTGTCTGCACGCGGGGCTCGCCGCCGCCTCCGCCACCGAGTTCTGCGCCGCCGACAGCTACGCCACGCTCGCCGCGCACCACTACTTCTGCGCAGGTCAGACCCTCGTCGTCGCTGCAGCTGGCGCGGCGCCTGCGCGCGCACTACCTGCGCTGTCTGCACGCGGGGCTCGCCGCCGCCTCCGCCACCGAGTTCTGCGCCGCCGACAGCTACGCCACGCTCGCCGCGCACCACTACTTCTGCGCAGGTCAGACCCTCGTCGTCGCTGCAGCTGGCGCGGCGCCTGCGCGCGCACTACCTGCGCTGTCTGCACGCGGGGCTCGCCGCCGCCTCCGCCACCGAGTTCTGCGCCGCCGACAGCTACGCCACGCTCGCCGCGCACCACTACTTCTGCGCAGGTCAGACCCTCGTCGTCGCTGCAGCTGGCGCGGCGCCTGCGCGCGCACTACCTGCGCTGTCTGCACGCGGGGCTCGCCGCCGCCTCCGCCACCGAGTTCTGCGCCGCCGACAGCTACGCCACGCTCGCCGCGCACCACTACTTCTGCGCAGGTCAGACCCTCGTCGTCGCTGCAGCTGGCGCGGCGCCTGCGCGCGCACTACCTGCGCTGTCTGCACGCGGGGCTCGCCGCCGCCTCCGCCACCGAGTTCTGCGCCGCCGACAGCTACGCCACGCTCGCCGCGCACCACTACTTCTGCGCAGGTCAGACCCTCGTCGTCGCTGCAGCTGGCGCGGCGCCTGCGCGCGCACTACCTGCGCTGTCTGCACGCGGGGCTCGCCGCCGCCTCCGCCACCGAATTCACCGCTATCTTAGCGATTTCTCCTAATTTTGACTCATTTAGGGGCGAAACACGTGTTATATTATCGACTATTGTGTGTCTTTCCTGTTTTAGTCGTATTGGGAATAGTAATGTTGGCACAGTCTAACTACTACTAACAGTCGGTCATCGAAGGCATCTAGACAGGGCAATCGTGCGGTACGTCGCAGGGCGAGGTGCAGGCGGCGCTGTCCGCTACGGTTGTCCTGTCACACAAATAAATTAAAATGGTTCACACTACATGTGCGGCAATAAACTGTGAATCGTCTTCATTTAAACATGTGGAAATAAAGTTTCATCAGTTTCCACATACACAGGAACTTGTATATCCGTAAAATAAAATCAGTTTTTTTTTATTTTTTTATTACTTCTCTTTCTGACAACTCTTGCAATTTATTGTTTATGTCGGTTTTTCCGACAACATCAAACGCGACGATTGATTGTATGCTCTTCTTACGCTGTGATGTTGGAATTAATAAAGTATTTATTTTTTAATATAATATCTGTAAACTTTTTTTTATATATGTGCAGTAAAATTTTTAAATGTTGTGTAGTAAGATTATTGCCTTTAAGTTTAAACCGAGTTATAAGATACACCACTTTTATTATTTAAGCGGATTATTGGGGCTCATTCATAGGAATTCGTTAATCACAACGTCTCCTACCTTTGCGCCATCTATGTGTGAACATTAAAACTTTTTAGAGTTACTGTACTGAATAAATTTTCGTCTAGATAATTTTTAACAACATTTTAAAATTTAAAATAATTATAATTTATTATTGTTGGCTACAGCGGTCGAAGAAGAAGACGCATCATTCATCGTAGAAGCTTTGTGTCTGCTTGAGTTCACGCTGCACAATTCGCCAGCCAACTTCCACGTGAAGCTTCTGCTCATCAACCTCTACCACATACTCGGTGAGAGTTCAAACGTTCCGCCATGATTAGCTTTTTTTATCTAAGTTATATTAAATTACGTACAGAAATCAAGATCATAGAATAGCTAAAAAAGTAATCAATTAATTATGGATACTACCTTTGTTTATTTGAATGTCAGACCTTTGGAATCGTAATAGTAACATCATTAAATAATCGTGAGAGGTAGAGTGTTGTCATTTATTGTTTCATTTTGTTTTTGATCTCTATATTATGAGAATTTAGCATTATTATATCGCTGTGTCTGTTAATTTTAGTAAATAAGATGTAAATTTTCACTTGCAGTCACACAACTGTCACACAACTGTCACACAATTCACCTGATAGTAAGTGAATTCTGTGGCTCATCCATCCATCCATCCATTACAGCCTATAAAAGTCCACTGCCGAACATAGGCCTCCCTCATAGATTACCTCATGGGGAAATTTTGCCATAGTTGCCATGGTTGGTAAGCGAATTGGCAACCGCACGTTTTTTATTATTTTGAGTTATTATCAGGAAGATGCTGCTGCCCATCTCCTGTTTCATTTTCCCTCTGTCTCCTCTTACGACACCCTCGGGACAATATGGGGTAGTGGATATTCTTGCACTGCCACTGGTTCATAGATACATACAGGGTTATTTTTCAAAGAGTGGCCAAATTTCATACTTTAAATTCAAATGTATAAATAGTGATACACCGATATTACATTTATTGAAAATACGAGTAAATAAGGCTTTTACTTTTATTTGAATTTGAATTATCCCAAATTGAATGTGATTTATGGGCAACAACTAAGCTTACAGGCGCTCCTGTGTGTGTGATTCAATTCACGTTTTCGTTTCTCAAGTTTTTGTCTACTGTTTACTTTCTTAGTGACACGCTTACAACTAATGCTTAAGTTAATAACTACATGACGCGAATTATGTTTCCAATTTTCCCTACACACCTTTAACGGCCTTAGAATCGTGGTAATAAATAAGCGACGACTGTCATTATTAGGGCGTATTTAAAAAATTGGATTAAAATATTTACAACTAAATTACGTAAGCAGTCCCAAAATCTAAAATTGTTACCTCAACATGGTATCCGTTTCTGTGTTGTTTTCCGTTTATTTAGAACGTAAATTCAATGGATCGGAGAACGAACGAGCGGCCTCATGGCGTCGGACGGTCGGATCGACACTGGTGAGGCGGGGAAAATTGATCCGAGGGCTCCGCGAAGAATGCCGAACCGTCGAACAGGTTAGGGCCGGGCCGCCACACTCTCTGTATATAGACGAGCACGTTTTCCTTAATTATTTTTTACACTAAATATTACCTGTGCCTGAACACTTTTAACTTCCGTGAACGCAGAAATAAATTTTACTTTGGCGGTCTTTTTAACTTTGAACCTTTTTACCGTAAATACGACTCTTTATTTCCATCACAGATAAAAATCTAACGGTGAAAGTTCCGGCGATTTTGCTGCCCATAGTATAAGGCCTCCTTGCGCAATCCACCTAACTTTATATTCAAAATTTAAGTTAACCCTCACTGCACTTTAACCGATTCGTTGCGGCACCGATTTTCGACAACTTTTAGCTGTGTCGGCGAACAAATAACGAATGACACGCCTGGCGTTTCAAGTGCCACAGACCATGTGTAAAAATAATTATCTTTTTTATGCTTTGTCACTTGTTTAGACCTAATTAAGTTTAGCTGACATTAAACCTCAGTTACAAATGGAAGGATACTTGTTTTTAGTGGGTAACTACGTGTTTTTCTACGTGTTTTCTTTGAAATTGAGAGTAAGTGACTTTTTTATACAGATACTACAAACATTTTGCACTATTTTTTGTTTTATAAAAAAAATATTTATATAAGTAGATACAGCTAAATCACCCTGGAAAACCTTGGTTTTTATTAAATTAAATTTTCACATAATAATAATATTTGTAAATATCAAACAATCAAGAACCTTAATTTGGAAAAACTAAGGTTTATGATTCATTAATATTTACAAATGTGAAATATTATTTAATGTTATACAAATTTAAAGTCGATTTGAAAACGTCTAATTAGTAAAAATAGCAAAACAAGTGTTCTCAAAAGTAAACAAACGCCGGCGCTATACGGCGGCGGATTGACAAAAGATTATTTATTAGCGAACTTTTTATGCATGAACGGTTTCAAACTGTTTCAAGCAAAAATAAACATTATACCATATCACAAGAGCACATGGTACTTCGTAGGTCTATTCGGCCTTATAATAGTTATAAGACGACAGTTCAACCATTTTAAGCAAAATTAAACAATAAGACAAACGCATTGTTTTTTTAACAGGACCCTTGTTTTACAGAAATTTATTTACAAATTGAGTTTGTGAGCGATCGCAATGAGTGCTATTATTTGTTACTTATTAGACTATTTTTCCACAACATGATTGAAAACCCACAAAGTAAAAAGAGTACCATGTACAAGTTAAAAAAAAGGTTGGCAACCCCTAAAAATTTCAAATTTTCAAAAAATCCAGAAACGAAGCCGCAGGCATGAACTACTTGCAAAATAATGAATACTTTGTTCTGGATAAATTTTTCAAAAACGCAATTTGAGCGAGTTATAACAATTTTTAAAAAGACACGACTCGTGTGTAATACGCCACACACAAAAGAAATAGATGGCACGCCTGTCGTGCCATCCGCACTGAACCGGTTAATAGTTTGATTAGCTGTCAATTGATCTTCTATTGGCAGATACACGTACGTTAATTTCTTGCCGCGGTAAAGATTCACTTTCGTATAATCTTTGCGTACCATGTAAACTTTCATTGCTTAAAATGTAACATCGCACCATTTCATAGTTACATAGTATCTACGGTTCTAATATTTTCGTTCCGGGATTGGTAACGAAGCGTATCATCATCGTCATTGCAGCCCTTTACAAGTCCACTGCTGAACATAGGCCTCCCCCAAGGAATGCCACAAAGCACGACCCTGAGCCACCTGCATCCATCGACTTCCTGCATATCTTACTAGGTCGTCACTCCATCTAGTGGGGGGACGCCCTACACTTCGCCTGTACGTCTGTACTGCTGGTACGAGGCTCCCACTCGAGAAACTTTTTTCTTCATCGGTTATCGGTTCTTCGAGCTATATGGCTGGCCCATTGCCACTTCAGCTTACTAATCCGTTAGGCTATATCGGTCACTCTGGTTCTACTACGGATATCCTCATTTCTAAGTTTATCACGCAGAGAAACTCCGAGCATAGCCCTCTCCATAGCTCGCTGAGAGACCTTGAGCTTCCTCATACGGCCAGCTGTGAAGGACCACGTCTCAGTTCCGTAAGTCATCACTGGCAACAGGCACTGGTTATACAGTCTCGTTTTCAAGTTTTGAGGTATACCTGACGAGAAGATGTGCCGTAATTTCCCGAACGCTGCCTAACCGAGTTGAATCCGTCGATTGACCTCTCGGTCGAAGTTGGACTTACCTAGTCGGACTATTTGTCCCAGGTAAACATATTCGTCAACAACTTCGAGCTTAGTGCTCCAAACAACTACCGACATAGGTGTGACATGTACATTAAACATGATCTTTGTTTTGTCCATGTTCATCTTAAGACCTATCCGTTGGGAGACACTATTGAGGTCATTGAGCATAGTGCTTAGGTCCTCCAGCGATTCTGCCATAAGGACTATATCGTCGGCAAATCGAAGGTGAGTGATGTACTCGCCATTGATGTTGATACCGTATCCTTTCTAGTCCAAAAGCTTGAAAACATCTTCCAATGCAGCGGTGTAGATTTTCGGGGATATGACGTCACCCTGTCTTACACCTCTCTGCAATTGGATAGGTTTCGTACTCTGGTTTTGTACTCGGATAGCCATCGTAGCCCTACTGTACAAGCACTTCAACACTTCGATATACCGACTTCGCACTGCTGAAGGGACTGCAACACCGCCCAAATTTCGACGGAATCAAAGGCTTTCTCATAGTCCACATACCCCAGACAGTGGCAAATTGTACTCCTCGGACTTCTGTACAATTTTCCGAAGGGTATGTATGTGGTCTATGGTGCTTAAAGCCTTTTCGGAAACCGGCTTGTTCGGGAGGCTGGAAGTCGTCAAATCTGCGCGCGAGACGATTCGTAATGACTCTCGAAAACAGCACGTAGACCCGGTCAGAAGGGAAATCGGTCTGTAGTTCTTCAAGAGAGCGTTGTCGCCTTTCTTGAAGAACAAGATCACCGCTCTTCTGCTCCACGTCTCCGGTGTAATGCCACCATGGAGGACGGAATTAAAGAGCTTCTGAAGGACTTCAAGTACCGGTTTTCCACCCGCTTTCAGAAGCTCCGCTGTAATTCCATCCTCGCCTGGGGCCTTGTCGTTTTTAAGGTGCTGGAGAGCCATTCTAATCTCGCTTAGACTGACGTCCGGGATATCTTCGGAATAGTGTCGGATAAGACTCGCTCTTGAATCGTTACTCACATTGCGTGTGGCTCCAACGATGACGTGTACAGCTGCCCATAGAACCTCTCAATCTCACTCAAAATCTCAGGTGTCCCGGAAACGATGCTGCCACACTCGGTCTTCAGCTTCGACAGTTGGCTCTTTCTGGCAGACAGATCTCTGGCAAAGTAATACGAGCAGTATTAAAGCTGCGTAAGTCCCGCCGGATGCATTTGGAGATCTGTCTGTTCAGTTGCCTGTATGCTGTCAAATCTACTGAAGACTGCAGCTTCATATCCCGTCTAACAGCCATGAGATTAAGAGTGTGATCGGAGAGATTTTGTGTTCTTCTGCGGCGGGTCTTACAAAATTTAGCTCCGCCCGCATGGACAGTTTCCACGAGCTTGTCATTCATATCGTCCACTGCATTGCTTTCGTAGCTCGAGCTGAAAGGTTTCGGGACTTTGGATTAGAGCACGAGGGGGACGGAGCGTTGACTTCATTAGACGTGACCTCTCCAACTTAACGTTTAGGTTCAGTGTGCCTCTCACCATTTGGTTATCGCTACCGGTTTTCACTCTCGCGATCACTGAGACATCACCGAACAGTTGTCGTCTGGTCGTCATAATGAAGTCAATCTCATTTTTTGTCGAATCTTCGGGGCTCGACCAGGTCCACTTCCTGTGGGGCCGCTTCTGGAAGAAAGAGTTCATCATAAAGAGTCCCTCTTTCTCCATGAAATCGGCCAGCTGCTGGCCCCTTGAGTTCCGTTGCCCTATTTCGAATGTCCCTACTTTCAGCTCACCGTTCTCTCTTGTGCCTAGTTTTGAATATTTGAATATTTGAGATTTTTTTAAATTAATATTTCTCCATCATTCACCTATATTACCTATGCTGAACATTTTCTACAAATTTGGCTGTATATTGAAAAAAAAATTAATTACTGTATATTTCTTTATGATTAAGGACCACAATGTAGATATATTGGTTTCCTGTAAGCCATCCAACCTACGTATGCGAGACGTAGACCAATTGTATGCGTCAAACGCAGGTGCACGTTATATTTCTCTCATAGTCCGATGGGATGGCAATCCGAAACAACCGGACAAAGATTAGACGCAGTAGCAGCTGTACGTGCTTTCCGAGGCACGGGGGTTAAACATCGTCAGCGTCCTGACTTCAAGTTGCTACTGAGAATTTTTTGAATTGTCTGTATAGCGTGTGTTTGTGCGTGCGCGCAGGTGGGTGCAACGGCGCCGAGGCAGCGTGGTCGCGGCTGGAGGCGAAGCACGTGCAGCTGGCGTCGCTGGGCTGGCTGCACGCCGCGCGCCTGCCCGCCGCCGCGCCGCGCCTCGCGCACCACCGCCTGGCGCAGGCGCACGCCTTCTACACGCACCACGCCAACGACGTGAGTCTACTCACCCGCACACACCCGCCCCTCGCAACTTCGCGCACCACCGTCTGGCGCAGGCGCACGCCTTCTACACGCACCACGCCAACGACGTGAGTCTACTCACCCGCACACACCCGCCCCTCGCAACTTCGCGCACCACCGTCTGGCGCAGGCGCACGCCTTCTACACGCACCACGCCAACGACGTGAGTCTACTCACCCGCACACACCCGTCCCTCGCAACTTCGCGCACCACCGTCTGGCGCAGGCGCACGCCTTCTACACGCACCACGCCAACGACGTGAGTCTACTCACCCGCACACACCCGCCCCTCGCACCCTCGCGCACCACCGCCTGGCGCAGGCGCACGCCTTCTACACGCACCACGCCAACGACGTGAGTCTACTCACCCGCACACACCCGCCCCTCGCAACTTCGCGCACCACCGTCTGGCGCAGGCGCACGCCTTCTACACGCACCACGCCAACGACGTGAGTCTACTCACCCGCACACACCCGCCCCTCGCAACTTCGCGCACCACCGTCTGGCGCAGGCGCACGCCTTCTACACGCACCACGCCAACGACGTGAGTCTACTCACCCGCACACACCCGCCCCTCGCAACTTCGCGCACCACCGTCTGGCGCAGGCGCACGCCTTCTACACGCACCACGCCAACGACGTGAGTCTACTCACCCGCACACACCCGCCCCTCGCAACTTCGCGCACCACCGTCTGGCGCAGGCGCACGCCTTCTACACGCACCACGCCAACGACGTGAGTCTACTCACCCGCACACACCCGCCCCTCGCACCCTCGCGCACCACCGCCTGGCGCAGGCGCACGCCTTCTACACGCACCACGCCAACGACGTGAGTCTACTCACCCGCACACACCCGCCCCTCGCAACTTCGCGCACCACCGTCTGGCGCAGGCGCACGCCTTCTACACGCACCACGCCAACGACGTGAGTCTACTCACCCGCACACACCCGCCCCTCGCAACTTCGCGCACCACCGTCTGGCGCAGGCGCACGCCTTCTACACGCACCACGCCAACGACGTGAGTCTACTCACCCGCACACACCCGCCCCTCGCACCCTCGCGCACCACCGCCTGGCGCAGGCGCACGCCTTCTACACGCACCACGCCAACGACGTGAGTCTACTCACCCGCACACACCCGCCCCTCGCACCCTCGCGCACCACCGCCTGGCGCAGGCGCACGCCTTCTACACGCACCACGCCAACGACGTGAGTCTACTCACCCGCACACACCCGCCCCTCGCACCCTCGCGCACCACCGCCTGGCGCAGGCGCACGCCTTCTACACGCACCACGCCAACGACGTGAGTCTACTCACCCGCACACACCCGCCCCTCGCACCCTCGCGCACCACCGCCTGGCGCAGGCGCACGCCTTCTACACGCACCACGCCAACGACGTGAGTCTACTCACCCGCACACACCCGCCCCTCGCATCCTCGCGCACCACCGCCTGGCGCAGGCGCACGCCTTCTACACGCACCACGCCAACGACGTGAGTCTACTCACCCGCACACACCCGCCCCTCGCACCCTCGCGCACCACCGCCTGGCGCAGGCGCACGCCTTCTACACGCACCACGCCAACGACGTGAGTCTACTCACCCGCACACACCCGCCCCTCGCAACTTCGCGCACCACCGTCTGGCGCAGGCGCACGCCTTCTACACGCACCACGCCAACGACGTGAGTCTACTCACCCGCACACACCCGCCCCTCGCACCCTCGCGCACCACCGCCTGGCGCAGGCGCACGCCTTCTACACGCACCACGCCAACGACGTGAGTCTACTCACCCGCACACACCCGCCCCTCGCACCCTCGCGCACCACCGCCTGGCGCAGGCGCACGCCTTCTACACGCACCACGCCAACGACGTGAGTCTACTCACCCGCACACACCCGCCCCTCGCACCCTCGCGCACCACCGCCTGGCGCAGGCGCACGCCTTCTACACGCACCACGCCAACGACGTGAGTCTACTCACCCGCACACACCCGCCCCTCGCACCCTCGCGCACCACCGCCTGGCGCAGGCGCACGCCTTCTACACGCACCACGCCAACGACGTGAGTCTACTCACCCGCACACACCCGCCCCTCGCATCCTCGCGCACCACCGCCTGGCGCAGGCGCACGCCTTCTACACGCACCACGCCAACGACGTGAGTCTACTCACCCGCACACACCCGCCCCTCGCACCCTCGCGCACCACCGCCTGGCGCAGGCGCACGCCTTCTACACGCACCACGCCAACGACGTGAGTCTACTCACCCGCACACACCCGCCCCTCGCAACTTCGCGCACCACCGTCTGGCGCAGGCGCACGCCTTCTACACGCACCACGCCAACGACGTGAGTCTACTCACCCGCACACACCCGCCCCTCGCACCCTCGCGCACCACCGCCTGGCGCAGGCGCACGCCTTCTACACGCACCACGCCAACGACGTGAGTCTACTCACCCGCACACACCCGCCCCTCGCACCCTCGCGCACCACCGCCTGGCGCAGGCGCACGCCTTCTACACGCACCACGCCAACGACGTGAGTCTACTCACCCGCACACACCCGCCCCTCGCAACTTCGCGCACCACCGTCTGGCGCAGGCGCACGCCTTCTACACGCACCACGCCAACGACGTGAGTCTACTCACCCGCACACACCCGCCCCTCGCAACTTCGCGCACCACCGTCTGGCGCAGGCGCACGCCTTCTACACGCACCACGCCAACGACGTGAGTCTACTCACCCGCACACACCCGCCCCTCGCACCCTCGCACCCTCGCGCACCACCGCCTGGCGCAGGCGCACGCCTTCTACGCGCACCACGCCAACGACGTGAGTCTACTCACCCGCACCCTCGCATCCTTCTCTCCTTTCACTTCGCTCCCTCTCTCCGCTTCATTTAACTATTATTAGCTTTTTTGTTTAAAAAAATAACTTTTAATGCTACGAACATTACGTATATTACTGCCATGTACACTACTGAGCTCATAAAGGTATAAATCATCGTTTCCTCGTCTCATGATACAATATGTTGCATGATTTAGAGAACCGGAACAAGGCAAACAAGGCATTCCATCTTGGTAGTCAGGGGAGGAAACGTTTTTGCATTTGTATGTTGCATGATTTAGAGAACCGGAACAAGGCAAACAAGGCATTCCATCTTGGTAGTCAGGGGTGGCAACGTATCTGCATTTGATTTTGATTCCTGATCGGGGACAAATTTAAAGATGTCTATGGGTCACAGCATCCACTTACCGTCGGGTTTACTTTGTATGTGTGTGTGCAGAGCGCGGAGCACGTGACGTACGCGTACAAGTACGGCACGTTCGAGAAGCTGGTGGAGCTGGGTGCGTGGCACGCGCGGCTCGCGAGCTGCGCCTGGGCGGCGCTGCTGCCGCGTGAGCTTGCGCTGCTGGCGCTGCAGCTGCCCGCGCCCCCCGCACCCCCCGCCCTGCTGCCGGACCTGCCCGAGCACCTCACGTGAGTCGCACAATACTGGCGTTGCAGCTGCCCGCACCCTCCGCCCTGCTGCCGGACCTGCCCGAGCACCTCACGTGAGTCGCACAATACTGGCGTTGCAGCTCCCCGCAACCCCGCCCTGCTGCCGGACTTGCCCGAGCACCTTACGTGAGTCGCACAGTAGTGGCGTTGCAGCTGCCCGCACCCCCCGCCCTGCTGCCGGACCTGCCCGAGCACCTCACGTGAGTCGCACAGTAGTGGCGTTGCAGCTGCCCGCACCCCCCGCCCTGCTGCCGGACCTGCCCGAGCACCTCACGTGAGTCGCACAGTAGTGGCGCTGCAGCTCCCCGCAACCCCGCCCTGCTGCCGGACCTGCCCGAGCACCTTACGTGAGTCGCACAGTAGTGGCGTTGCAGCTGCCCGCACCTCCCGCCCTGCTGCCGGACCTGCCCGAGCACCTCACGTGAGTCGCACAGTAGTGGCGTTGCAGCTGCCCGCACCCCCCGCCCTGCTGCCGGACCTGCCCGAGCACCTCACGTGAGTCGCACAGTAGTGGCGTTGCAGCTGCCCGCACCCCCCGCCCTGCTGCCGGACCTGCCCGAGCACCTCACGTGCGTCGCACAGTAGTGGCGCTGCAGCTCCCCGCAACCCCGCCCTGCTGCCGGACCTGCCCGAGCACCTTATGTGAGTCGCACAGTAGTGGCGTTGCAGCTGCCCGCACCTCCCGCCCTGCTGCCGGACCTGCCCGAGCACCTCACGTGAGTCGCACAGTAGTGGCGCTGCAGCTGCCCGCACCCCCCGCCCTGCTGCCGGACCTGCCCGAGCACCTCACCTGAGTCGCACAGTAGTGGCGCTGCAGCTGCCCGCACCCCCCGCCCTGCTGCCGGACCTGCCCGAGCACCTCACGTGAGTCGCACATTAGTGGCGCTGCAGCTGCCCGCACCCCCCGCCCTGCTGCCGGACCTGCCCGAGCACCTTACGTGAGTCGCACAGTAGTGGCGTTGCAGCTGCCCGCGCCCAAAAATTGCGCAATGTGACGCGTCAACATATTGTTAAGCAGTGTACTTTAAAGAGGTTATTATCACTTGATACTAAAAATCTATGTAAAAGCAAATCCCGAATAAAATGAGGACATGTCTTAAAGGACAAGCATCCAAGCCAAAAATCTTCATATAAAAACGCTATCTGCCATATTACATTCCGTCGTGACGTCACTTCTAAATAGTATATACGAAGACAAAGAGACGTGAGAGAGACGAAGAAAGTTTTTAGAGCTGGCCACTTGTAAACGATATAATAAACATATAAGTTCAAATTTTGAAAATGGAACTCTGCCAATATTATTGTGTATGTATTTTATTAATTTGTCATTTGTTTACGATTTCGCGGCAAATTGAAAATTGTCTGTGTCACGTCAGCATGAATTTAACGCGAGAAAATTTTCGTTCAATGATTTTTTTATGATTTTCGATGTCATTTATGTTAATAAGAAAGTTATGATAGACTTCGATTGACCTTTTACGATGAAGCCCATCTCGTGCCACTGTTTACAACTGATTTAATGAGCTTAAATGTGATCGCACTAATCTCAACGAACGATGATCTGCGTGAAGGATGGCCTTCTACGGCAACGACTGAAGATAACATCAGTATTGTGCGGCGAATGATAGAGACTGACAAATAGTGACTTATCATCAGATTCGGACAAGTTTAGGCATCGGTATTAGTCAAGTGCACAAAATCCTCCATGAACATTTAGCGGTCAGGACGCTTTGTGCCTGGTGGATACCTCATAATTTGACAGAGGCCCAATATCTCGTCCACAAATCAGGTGTCGTGAAATGGTTCAAAGGTTTAACGGAGGTGACTCAAATGCTGTGTTCGACATACTTACGGGTGACGACAGCTGGATTTATTGTTTAGATCCTGAAACTAAGAGACAGTCTGCTGTCTGGGTGTTTCCGTGAGAAGCGTGAGAAAAAAGATGGTGGCCTCGTTCTTCGGAAGAACAGGTCATTACGCAACAATTGTTTTAGAGGATCGAAAAAAAGTTACTGCAGAGTGGTATACTAACAATTGTTTGCCACTGGTCTTGAAAAAAGATTAGGAGAAACGACCTCGCAGTAGGATCCTCTTTCACCACGACAACGCCTCGTCGCACACCGCCAAGCAAACAATCGACTACTTGGCGACGTCAGACGTGGAATTACTGGGTCACCCGCCCTATAGCCCCGACCTTGCGATTTTTATTTATTTCCGAAAATAAAATATACATAGTTATATTTATCTATGATTACAATTATTAGCAATCATTAGTTATTTATTTTTGAAGTGAATTTTATTTAGTATCGTTGTGATTTGAAAATCATTGTAACGAACGTACAGCCCCGACTTAAGCCCTAATGATTTCTATACTTTCCCTAAAATAAAGAATAAATTGCCTGGACAGAGATTTTCATCACCTGAAGAAGCTGTGGACGCCTACAAAACGGCCATTTTGGAGACCCCAACTTCCGAATGGAATGGTTGCTTCAATGATAGGTTCCATCGTATGGAAAAATGTGTCAAATTTCGCGGAGAATACTTCGCAAAGCAATAAATACATTTTTAAATAGTAATGTTGTGTTACTTCCTTGATTCCCGAAATTTTCAGTGCCGCCCTCGTATATGTAATGGTGACATACTTTTATCACCATCAGAATATTCATCATTTCTAAATAAATAAATAAATCACAGATATTCTCTCTACTTCCCTACGTGTACTTAGACGCTTAATAATACCATCAACAATATTTTTGCCATTGTACTTGTTCACGCAAAAGCGTTAGTGTCAGGCATCGACGTTAGATGGCGCTCGGCTCGGCCTATCCGGGATGACGTTCGTGCGTGTTGAACGTCCGAACTTGCTGAACGGTGGGAGTCGAGAGCGAAAGATTAGATGTCTTCTTCGCGTCGAAAGAGAAGGCAGTCCGTTTTGTTTGGGAGCTCTTAGATCTAATTTTATGTTAGGCGCGTATAGTAAATATACCACTGGGAATGGTAGCGCGTGTTGAGAGTTTACCCGGGACTTTAGGTTTAACGCAGAATCTGTATAAGTGGATTCGACTGTATTAGTTACTAGTGCGGTAGTTAATATTCTAGAAATAACGGTGACCTTTGACCCGTACGTTCTGTGTTCATTTTCGCGAGTCAATCGTAACAAAGGAAGAAAGTGACTGCGGAAGGCGACCTTAGCTTGGAGAGGAGCTGAGGGCCGAACTGCTGCAGGGGGAACGGTCAATTAAGGTCAATAACACTACCAGCCACACCCAAATACACATCACTGACCTTTACTTTCTAGCACAATACATCCACACGAGACCTGACCGAATCCTGAGGGACCAGTCGCCTTGAATAGAGGTAAGTAAGCTCTGTTCAATAATTGTAACGCTCCCCCCGGATTGTTTAGTGTAATTATAAACTTAACCCTTGGCGTTTAGGACGCCCGACCAGCATCTGCCCGTAGCTTCTTCGTCTATGGGCCGCGAAGGATTCTACTCCTGGGATGGGCAGCTGTTGGCCGTAACAGTACTATAGGCGGTTGGCCTGACCCTGGAGCCTCAAAATACTCACAAAAATAATAACCTACTGTGAGACAAAGGAGCTTGCAGTTAAATTCATGATATTGCAAATGTAAATGTGCGGTGATAAAATTGACAGTGACAACCGCGACCTGAGGGCGATAGTGAGCTGGGATCCGCCGCAGAGCGTGGATGCGGAGATGCGGGCGCGCACGTTCTCGCAGGAAGTTGCGTACGTGCGGCTCAAAGATGCGCTGCTGCGCGCCACCGCACTTTGCGGCGAGGCTGCCACCGCCAGCCGGGACCAGCTGCCACAGCTGCTGCAGCGCCTAGACACTTGCATGCAGACGTTCAGCGAAGCGATGCGGCGCTACAGGCACGAGTACAGCCAGAGAGAAAAGATTTCTATATCAGCGCCTCTGCCTTCTAGGATATTTGGTAAGTGCTTATAGTACTAATTAAAAAAAGTAGATCATACGTTCATAAGTATATTACTAAAACGTAGGGATTATATACTCTTTATATAACTACTGTTTACTGCACATCTTACATGGAGTATGGAATATACTCGTAGATAAAATAGTACCCGCTCGCCGCATACTGTTGACTGTCCAAACTTGTTCGGGTCCGATTGAAAATCAGCGATGCAAACTCGCAGCTTATGATGAGGCGGTCCCTTCTACCACTTTATCATAACACACGATATTGTGTGATTAACGAACGCGCGCGTGCGCGTGTACGTGCGAGCACGCGTGTGCGTGTTTGCGTGTGTGCGCATGTGCGTGTGTGTGCGTGCGCGTGTGTGCGTGTTTGTGTGTGTGCGTGTTTGTGCGCGTGTGCGTGTGTGTGCGCGTGCGTGTGTGTGTGCGTGCGCGTGTGCATGTGTGCGCGTGTATGTGTGTGCGTACGCGTGTGCATGTGTGCGCGTGTGTGTGTGTGCGTGCGCGTGTGTGTTCGTGTTTGTGCGCGTGTGCGTGTGTGTGCGCGTGCGTGTGTGTGTGCGTGCGCGTGTGTGTGTGCGCGTGTGTGTGTGTACGTGCGCGTGTCTGTGCGTGCGCGTGTGTGTGCGTGTTTGTGTGTGTGCGTGTTTGTGCGCGTGTGCGTGTGTGTGCGCGTGCGTGTGTGTGCGTGCGCGTGTGTGTGTGTGCGCGTGTGTGTGTGTGCGTGCGCGTGTGTGTGCGTGCGCGTGTTTGTGCGTGTGTGCGCGTGCGTGTGTTTGTGTGTGTGCGTGTTTGTGCGTGTGTGTGCGTGTGCGTGTTTGTGCGCGTGCGTGTACGTGCGTGTACGTGCGCGTGCGCGTGTGTGTGCGTGTGTACGCGTGCGTGTGTGTGCGCGTGTGTGTGTATGTGTTTGGGTGATTTTGCATACTCATATAATACGTGTACTTAATTATTATCCATTTCCGTTTATTGTTAATAAGTCGTTTTTTTCTTTAATTATAATGTGTCACGGGTGTATATGTAAATGTTGGAATAAATGTCTATATGTTTTTACTTAAGAGTGCTTCGAGCACCGTATAATGGCAGTGTAAGAATATCCACTACCCGATATCGTCACGTGGGTATCTGTGGGAGATGGGCAGCAGTGTCTTCCTAATATTGACTACAAATTAAAAACTATGGTTGCCAACCCGATTGCTAAGCGTGGATAGTTGCAAGGCAATCTTTGGGGGGCCTATGTTCAACAGTGGACCTTATTAGGCTGTAACGGTAAATGTGAATGGGTCAAGCAGCCACTTATGTAACCACCATCAGGTGGACTGTGTGCAAAAGCGTAGTGTACCTCGGGCAATGTGTGAGCGGTGTGTGCGGTGTGCGCAGCGCTGGTGGGCGGCGCGGTGCCGTACGGCGCGCTGTACGCGGCCGCGCTGCGCGTGGCGCGGGCCGTGTGCGTGCGGGGCGGCGGGGCGGGGGGCGGCGCGGGGAGCGGGGCGGCGGGCGGCGCGGGCAGCGGCGCGGTGAGCGGAGTGGTGCAGGCGCTGCGGCGGGAGCTGCGGGACGCGCGGGGCCCGCTGGCGGCCGGCGCGCCCGCGACCGCCTGGCAGCTGCGCGACTCCCTCGAGCACCTCGCCAACTTCCTAGAGGTAACCTACACACGCACACATGCGCGCAAATACACACGCACATTACGCCACATATACATTCGCCTATCACCTAGACAGGCTTTTGTTATAGTAAGACATTGCGATTGACCATCTAGGGCTTTATCACCATTTATCACCAGGTGGGATTGCGGTCAAGCACTGACTTATAATAAGTAAAAAACAGCTAGACTAAGCATATGGACTTCCATTTATAACGATCGTGACACTCCCCTCTTGCCTCCTTCAAAACCAAGTAATAGCATACATACTCGCGCGTGAGTCGCTCTTGCTCCGTAGGTATTACCTACTAACCAAGTACGGCTCACGTGCGAGTGCACGTGCTGTACATTTCTCAGTACGCGAGTAACCCGGGTGCAGTCTCCGCCCGCCAAAATTGAAATTAACAATTTATTAGTGAATTGTTAATTCCAGTTTTAATTTCTTATTTACCACAAGCTCTAAAATGAAGGAAATCATTGTGTAGAAACCTAAAGAAATAAAAAAAATCTTTTGAAACATGTAAAGCCACCACACGTATTAAAATGGGCCACTCCGATGGACATTTAATTGGCCTAAAACTCGACCTGAGCTGACCTAAAACCTAGACTCGACCTGGCAACGTACAACGCACGCACCCTGAGGACTGACGAGAAGATCGTGGAGCTGGAAGAAGAGATAGGCAAGTTACGCGGCATATAATAGGTTTATCCGAAGTCCGAAGAGAGGGGGAGTACACGGTAATCCTCGAATCCGGCAACTTGCTCTATCACCGGGAGGGCGACCATCTGTCCCAAGGAGGTGTCGGATTTATCGTCCACAAGTCTCTCGTTAACAACGTTGTAAAGATCGGGAGTGTGTCGACGAGGGTTGCGTACCTTATACTCAGAATCACCAAACGGTATTCGCTGAAGGTCATACAGGTTTACGCACTAACCTCGGCACAGCCCGATGAGGAGGTGGAGGAAATGTATGAGGATATCTCTAGAGCCATGCATTCCTCCAAAGCCCAATATACGGTGTTAATCGGAGACTTCAGTGCAAAACTAGGCACAAGAGAGAACGCTGAGCTGAAAGTAGGGAAATTCGGAATAGGGCAACGGAACCCAAGGGGCTAGCAGCTGGTCGACTTCATGGAGAAAGAGAGACTTTTTATGATGAACTCTTTCTTCCAGAAGCGGCCCCAAAGGAGGTGGACCTGGTCGAGCCCCGACGGTTCGACAAAAAATGAGACTGACTTGATTATGACGACCAGACGACAACTGTTCAGTGATGTCTCCGTGATCACGAGGGTGAAAACTGGTAGCGATCACCGAATGGTTAGAGGCACACTGAACCTAAACGTTAAGTTGGAGAGGTCTCGTCTAATGAAGTCAACGCTCCGTCCCCCTCGTGCTCTGTTCCAAAGTCCTGAAACCTTTCAGCTCGAGTTACAAAACCGTTTTCAGTGCCTAGAAGACTGCAATGAAGTGGACGATATAAATGACAAGCTCGTTGAAACTGTCCATGCGGTCGGAGTTAAGTTCTGCAAGACCCGCCGCAGAAGAACACAAAAACTCTCCGATCACACTCTTAATCTCATGGCTGTTAGACGGGAGATGAAGCTACATTCTTCAACAGATTTGACAGCATACAGGCAACTGAACAGACAGATCTCCAAATGCATGCGGCGGGACTTACGCAACTTCAATACCGCTCGTATTGAAGAAGCGATCGAGCGGAACCAAGGCTCCAAAGTCTTTGCCGGAGATCTGTCTGCCAGACAGAGCCAACTGTCAAGACTGAAGACCGAGTGTGGCAGCATCGTTTCCGGGGCACCTGAGATTTTGAGTGAGATAGAGAGGTTCTATGGACAGCTGTACACGTCATCGTTGGAGCCACACGCAAGTGTGAGTAACGATCCAAGAGCGAGTCTTATCCGACACTATTACGAAGATATCCCGGACGTCAGTCTGAACGAGATTAGAATGGCTCTCCAGCACCTTAAAAACGGCAAGGCCCCAGGCGAGGATGGAATTACAGCGGAGCTTCTGAAAGCGCGTGGAAAACCGGTACTGGAAGTCCTTCAGAGGCTCTTTAATTCCGTCCTCCATGGTGGTATTACACCGGAGGCGTGGAGCAGAAGTGCGGTGGTCTTGTTCTTCAAGAAAGGTGACAATGCTCTCTTGAAGAACTACAGACCGATTTCCCTTCTGAGCCGCGTCTACGTGCTGTTTTCGAGAGTCATTACGAATCGTCTCGCACGCAGGCTTGACGACTTCCAGCCTCACGAACAAGCCGGTTTCCGAAAGGGCTTTAAGCACCATAGACCACATACATACCCTTCGGCAAGTTGTACAGAATTCCGAGGAGTACAATTTGCCACTATGCCTGGCGTATGTGGACTATGAGAAAGCCTTTGATTTCGTCGAAATTTGAGCGGTGCTGCAGTCCCTTCAGCGGTGCCAACTTGGCTGTCGGTATATCGAAGTGCTGAAGTGCTTGTACAGTAGGGCTACGATGGCTATCCGAGTACAGAACCAGAGTACGAAACCTATCCAATTGCAAAGAGGTGTAAGACAGGGTGACGTTATATCCCCGAAACTCTTCACCGCTGCATTGGAAGACGTTTTCAAGCTTCTGGACTGGAAAGGATACGGTATAAACATCAACGGCGAGTACATCACTCACCTTCGATTTGCCGATGATATAGTCCTTATCGCAGAATCGCTGGAGGACCTAAGCACTATGCTCAATGACCTCAATAGTGTCTCCCAACGGATAGGTCTTAAGATGAACATGGACAAAACAAAGATTATGTTTAATGTCCATGTCACACCTATGCCAGTGGTTGTTGAGAGCATGAAGCTCGAAGTTGTTGACGAGTATGTTTACCTGGGACAAATAGTCCGACTAGGTAAGTCCAACTTCGACCAAGAGGTCAATCGACGGATTCAACTCGGCTGGGCAGCGTTCGGGAAACTGCGACACATCTTCTCGTCAGACATACCTCAAAACCTTAAAACGAAATTGTACAACCAGTTCGTTTTGCCAGTGATGACTTACGGATCTGAGACGTGGTCCTTCACTGCTGGCCGGATGAGGAAGCTCAAGGTCGCTTAGCGAGCTATGGAGAGTCGCAATTTTACTACCGGTTAGTGCAGTCGCTTCATAATGACGCGAGGGCTCTAATGCCGAACCTACAGTATTTTTCTAGCGTAAGCATACCTACTGCGCAAAAATAATTCGAAATGGCGTGTCAAACTAAACGCTCCGAAACCGTCGTAATCAACGAGTTCCTGGCCTTTGTTCAACAAAAATTGGACGTCATGGACCAGGTGTCTCTGGAGCAGATACTGAGGACAAGCTTCACTGAGGACGAGATCATCCAAGCGAAGAAGGTGTTAGCAGATTCAGCCGTGACCCAAATCCGTCTTATCACACGTCACAGGGATGGACGCGGTAAGAAAGACCTGCAAGACATCTTCAGGCTGTTCAATGAGACCGACCCTGATGACATTCCAACTTTCGTCGCGCGTGATCTCAACAAGCTGCCTCCCGTGAAGTTCGATCACGTAGACGTCACCAGATTGTTGAAAGACATCACCACGTTGAGAGCCGATGTTACCGACATCCGTTCCAAATTTGAGGAATCGGAACGAGCCGCAAGAGAGCTGAGGAACGAAGTCAATATGTTGCGCAACATAATTGCAACATCTGCAAAATCACCGCCGTCGCAGAATGTAAATACGACACGCGGTAACCGTAATAGTAGTCATATTTCACCGATGATTGCGACTCCGTCACGCGATAACGTCTGTCAGCGGGTTGATGACCGAGAAACTAGGGCAACCTCGGTCGTCATTGCATCACCACCTCAACCCTTGACTGAAGCCATTGGTACTCCTCCGCCGAAGCCAACCTCAAAACAAGGGAAGACGTTTGCGGATGTTGCCCGAAAATCTTTACAACCGGCACGCTTTTGTGGTCGAAAGCGGAAGAATGTGGAAATAAAATCAATTCCAGTGGTGACCCAAGACAAGATTGATAAGGACGGGTTTACTCTTGTTGAGAAGAGACGTCGGTCGCGACTCGTCTGTAACCAGCGTGGGACTGCCAAGATAAACGCGAGTACAACTCTGCGTGCTGTGGAGCCAACCAACGTTTGGACAAAAGTACGTCGGGAGAAGACGTCCTGCGTTTCGTGGAAGAACGAAGCCGATGCCGCATTGAGAAACCGATCTCTTTACATTTGCAGCGTCTGGAGTCTAATAGGTCAACGAACTTCAAATCTTACGTACTCCAGGTTCCTGCAAAACATAAAGAGACATTCCTCGCTCCCGATTTCTGGCCCTCTGGGGTAGTGTTTCGCCGATACAGGGACGCGCCAAAGAAAAAAGTTCCCTAAATAGTGTTAAGTTATGTTTATATTTTATATATATTTTTAGGTTAAGGTATATATTGCTATGGGCCAATGTTCTTAATTTTTAAGTCCTTGATGCCTGAAATAAAGTTATTGTATTGTATTGTATGCTCAGAGTTTCTCTGCGTGATAAACTTAGAAATGAGGATATCCGTAGTAGAACCAGAGTGACCGACATAGCCTAACGGATTAGTAAGCTGAAGTGGCAATGGGCCAGCCATATGGCTCGAAGAACCGACAACCGATGGGGAAGAAAGTTTCTTGAGTGGCAGCCTCGTACCGGTAGGCGAAGTGTAGGGCGACCCCCCACGAGATGGAGTGACGACCTGGTAAGACATGCAGGAAGTCGATGGATGCAGGTGGCCCGTGCTTTGTGCCATTCCTTGGGGGAGGCCTATGTTCAGCAGTGGTCTTATGAAAGGCTGTAATGAAGATTATGAAAACTCTCTCAGAAATGTAACTACAAGCCTGCTCTCATTTCAGCTGTGGGACCCATGTACGTCGATTAAGGGTACTTGTAATTTGGTCAGTGTGCATCTACCAAACTAAATCCACTTTCTATGAAGTCTCTTCTGTAAGAAATAATTCATTGTAAGAGTTTGTACTTAACAACTTTTATCACTAAACTTCCGTTGCTGTCGTATTCCGTATTTTCTTACAACACTGCGCGATGAGGTTTAGAGAAATCTTTGGCTTTTTTTATAAAACTGAAGTAACTAACTAACAATCCATTTGATAGTGACTGCTGTCCATGGTCACCTGTAGCCAACTGCAAACAAAGCTACTACCAAGATGGTAAGCCTCACAGCTTGTAATTATAAACCCTTCACACCAGAACACAACAGTGCAATCACTGTTATTTGACGGAAGAAATAGAAAGAGTAAAGAGTACCCTTAACCTACGAGCGTGTATGCATGTATGCGTAGATATATGGATGTAAAGGAGGCGAAAGAGGTGTGTCAGGATCGTGCTAAATGTAAGTCCGTAGTCTCTACTTACCCCTCTGGGTGTCAGGCGTGAGTGTTTATGAAATAGGACTCGTATACAGAAAAGAAGTGCCACCACTTTGTTGTGTCGGCCAGAAGTATCCTCGTACACTGCCATCATCTCGACATCGAACTGTGTAAATGTTGATAAACCTGTACGACCGTTTACGAACACCGTTTCGTGATTCAGAACACTATTTTATTGGTGTAAGACAAAGCTTCCAGTACACAAGTAATGTATCATTACATTACAAAAAATTAAATTTAGGTAAGAATTACTTTATACCACGTTTATAATATAAACTTTTATTTTACTTTAACACTAAAATGGATGCAGATAATCATATAATCACTAAGCTAACCGATTGTTATGTTTTGTTCCAGTTCGTGGGTGTAGTGACGTACATAATGGGCGTGTGCCACGAGGTGGTCACGCCTGCCAACTCCAAGAAGTCAAAGAAGAAACCCAACCAGTCGCAGGATGAACTCGAAACTTCCCACTCACTCAACGAATTGAATCAAGAAATTATCGACCTTCTAGTCTTCATGTCGGACCACTTGGACTCGTGGCCACATTTCGAATACGAATCGAACATTGAGGAGCAGCTGTCGAAACTGAATATTAGCGAAAGTTACGAGTGCCCCGTCACGTCCAGGCTGAAGAAGGGCTACCAGGAGACCATACGCTACAGCAAAGACACGCTAGAGGCCAAAGCAAAACACCTGAAGAGTTTGCAGTGAGCTGCGCTATTGTTACAAACTTTGCCGGAGTGCGAGTGTTGTTATACATATCTTGTACATTGTGTGTTGCTGCCGGCTGCCGGCTGCCCGCTGCCCGCTGCCCGCTGCCCGCTGCCCGCGAGCGGACAGACTCCAGCTTACTTGTTGTATATTATGTACTAGTGTCCGATCGAAGCTTCGGTTTCGGCCATTTTCGGCCAAAAAAATCACCTTTGGCGAAACCTTGAAGCTTAAGGTTTTTAGTTAGCGCCGGAATTGAACGAACTATTACGAATGAGCGAGAACGCGATTTTTATCATGTCTAGGTGAATTTCTAGAGATGATTAAAATTACCTTTTTATATTATTAACTCACTATATATATAAACCTTTAATTTAAAAGTTTTAAAATCATTTATATTATTAATTTTAGCCTATCTTTAACTGAATTTCTTAATGATTTTAAACCTTCGGCTTCAACCAAAGGTTGTGACGACAGCCGATTAATCGGCTGCGACTTCGGCTAGAAATCGACTTTCGGTCCGACACTATTACGTACAACGTGTCCCGCCGTATGTGTAAATATGTGATCTGTATAAAACTACATTCGGGCAGTTTTTTTCAGCAGTGGAGTATTTAATTCCGTGTTCTGGATCAAAGATCGCGATCGCACGTTTGCGTGCCTAAACTTTATTCCCCACTCCACAACGATAAACTAAGTTCGATTTTGAAGACGACTTTAGTTTTCTGTTAACAGTTCGGTTAAACGTTTTATCTGATATTCACAATTGTATATTTATGAAACAAGACAAAATCGTATATTACAATGTAACATAAGTTACAGCGTGGGTGCTCTGTGTACAAATAAATGCACGAACAGTGAAAGCATAGTGTTATTTGCGCTCCGATCCCTTGTCACGCAGAATTCATTGTTTACAAAAAATGCCTTTTTGAGACAATTATATTAACTAAGGTCTAATGTATCCGGTAACTAACTTATAAAACTGCCGCGTCCACTGCGAAAACACAATTCTATGCTAGTCATAGAATCAGTGTTCAGTGACACAATGCTAGTCATAGAATTGTGTCACTGAACTTGTAACAATTATTACTTATTAGTTTCGAAAAAAATATATTTCAAATATTAAAAATTATATTTATTGTTTATTTACCCATTTTACTAATGATAGCAAAACTTAAAAAGTCAAGTTAATAACTTCAATATTCGTAAACATTGAAGGCAAATTAGGTCTTCATGGGCACATTTCATCTCTACCAGTCAGATGTAGTAATCAATCTCAGATTGTTAAGTCCTTATATTTGAGTTTCTTTTTTGGATGACTTGCTATTTCTAGGATTCTTTATCTTTTTTTGTTGTTGTTGTATACATAGTACTTTGGCAGCGCGTTCTGTAAATCAATTATTTTAATTAATTTAATAAGCAGCCTCTTGATATGGCGCCTATGTGATCCGCCGCGCCGCTGCTGTGGTATTACATTTGAATATATATTTGTTGCATATATAACTCTTATCACCCACCACAAACTACTCGTTTATTAAGGAATAGTACAGAGGGTTGTGAGCGAAAAACTTTATTTTATTAGAAATCCTCTAAAGATTTAGCATTACAAATCATTTACTGTCCTGTACCTCGCCGTTTAATATACTTCCGCAGTTATTTAAAAAACATGTAATCGTTTTGTATACAGGCGCTGGTAATCAGTATAAGATTTATTAATTTGCGCATACAATCAAGTTTATGCGAATTGTAGGGAGTGCCGCGACCGTCTTTGTGACTATAACATATTGAGTCCATTGTGTTTGTTGTGTACTATACCACTATAGTCGTTAGAAGAATCCCACGTTTCGCAGCTTTTTGTATCGGAACTCGTCTAATGTAAAAATTATCTCACTAATCTCATTCTTATTTATGAACTAGGTGTACCCCGCGACTTCGCCCGCGTGTAATTTATGATTTTAATTATGTTGCGCGGAACCCTAATTCTTTTTTCGAAATATAAGTAGCCTAAGTTCTTCCTTAAAACATCAGCTATTTGCCACTGAAAGTCAAGTCGAAATCGGTCTAGCTGTTTCGGAGATTAGCCGGAACAAACAGATAGACAAAAATTTTAAAAAATGTGTTTTTGTTATAAGTACCGTATATACTTTCATATGCATTTAGTAAAAAGCTGTTATTTTGATATTACAAACAGACACTTCAATTTTATTTATTTGTATAGATGTGTATGCAAGCTCGGCTATAACAGTTAAAATATATGTTTGGAAACGGATTGCACACGTGGGTAAGCACTAACAATCTTGTAAATAGTTAACATCGCCTCCGGGGCCAGGTCTTGACATCCAAAGAACTTTCTAGAGAGCTCTGATAGAAACTGAAGTCATTAGATATTTATATTGTAGGTAAATTAGTGTAAGAAGTAAAATATTGTGATACCATTTTTTTTGTATGGATGGCAGCAAAAACTATATATTACTAACAAATACAACTAGTTTTATTTCAACTTATTGAATGAACGAAGGTCACTTCAGCGAATATGAAGACGGAATACGGATAATACTGATGAGGAAATCTGCAGGCCTGATAAATAAATAAAACATATCGAGTACACGCAAAACCTGCCAACATGCTTGCGGCATTGCGACGTACTCTCTTGCTCTGGGCAAAAGTTCGTCGCAACTCATTAATGTGAGGTCAGTTGTGCCTAGCACAACGCAGGGTATGTTTGAAACGCTCCCTAAAACGAAGACAGACGACAATACCAACTATACCTTTGATGATGGGTGAAATATAAAATCGATCCTGATGAAAAAAAAATCATCTTTTCACAACGTTTTATTAGCTTTATTCATTCTCTATCATGTTAGTACAGCTAAATGTAACGATAATTTCATAAAAAAAGATCATGAAAATACTTAAACATAAAACCAGCAGTGGAATTACTGAATTACAATCAGCTGACTAGGGGTCAATATACGCGCGAACCCCGAATTCGCGCGGCAACTAGCCTAGTGGGCCATACCACAACTAATAATTTACAACACTTGTATAAATACCTAACTTATCTACTTAACCTACTATTTTGCCACTGTGCTTGTCTCCACGTAGCCACTTTAATTCGAGTTCACAGGTTAAATAACCCAAACAACTGGTTCGATTCCCCGTTAATGAAAAAAAACTGAAATGTAACCAAGGTTAGAGTCATGCGTTTTTATTCCTCGTATAGGTATGTTTATTATTCGATGTATTCAGTTATGTACCTATTCAGATCAGTTCAGTACTAAGTTACTTAAAAAAAATTAGGTATGAAACAGCTTACAGCTCTAAATCCTCCGTGTTGACGTGTTCAATGAAACCAGGCACTCGTTGTTGCTGGTCTAATAACCAACGGCAGAAAACTCGCCGGCCGTCGTGATCGCCGGGAACTAAAGCTTGCACTTTGTACACTTTGTATGGGCGCATTCGGTTACGCTTCAACACTTTGTGAACTTTACAGTATGACACACTTGTTCCATCCCGACGCCTTAACAATTTAACGATACTTCGTGTACCTAGGTTCGGATTCCGGCGAACATCAAAAATGCGCTCCTCTGAGTGAACAGCCACTTGACTTCCACCTCCTGCCGCTACCAGAGCAATGGGCCGATTTTCCAACACTCGCTGAAATGCTGCTGTTATCAGACGAGAGTCAGCTGGATGTCGAGCGGTCGGGAATTTCTCTCGGTAAAATCGCAATGTATGCGAAGCATTCCCGCGAGCTTCTCCAAGGCACATTAGCATGTTGCCGTATTCACGACCACTATAAACGTACGCGTTAGGCATTATAAAAACAAAACAAGAAACTTAAAACGTAACAACAAGAATAATATCATTAAGTAATAACGACAATAATTTAATAAAGAAAACAATTGAACTGTCTCTTTTGATAGTCAACACGGAACTGTCTCAAAAACTAAAATTATTAATCAAACTCGCTAAAACAAGTGCGCACAATGTAAAGTCCTTGAAGCACTGGAACCTTCCACACCGTTAAAGCGTTATGTATGTTAAGACATCGCCAACATTTATTTCATTTATACGTTTTATCCCTACAATTAGTCTTCATATGGAATTTAAAAGTTATTGTTGTCATTTTTAATACAATTACACAATCAATTGTACCCTGACGTAACAAGCAGTTCTTTACTACAAAAAATTATTGAAATTAGGAAACGTACCTAATTGGGTACTCAGTACTCACACAATTTTAAACACTATTTCATCGTTATATTTGATTTTGTATAAGAAAATAGAAATGAAAAATGAAACTTCGTAACACTAATTTGATCGATAAATCGCTCAGTGCCCAGGATGAAGGCCAGCGTTTTTACATTACGGGCCCTATAAGAGTTCGACGCCGGCGAGGATATTGATCCTATTGTCAGCTGATGTTATTTTTAAGTTTTACTTCTGATTTGTATTTTCATGATTTTTTTTATGAAATTATCGTTTCATTTAGCTGTACTAACATGATGGAGCGTGAATAAAGTTAATAAAACATTGTGAAAAGATGATTTTTTTTCCTCGGGATCAAATTTATTTGTGAGTTTGTGACCCAAGTAAGTGCTACTTAGTCCGATCTTCTACAGCTTTTCGTCGCTCCATCTAACTATATAATCAATTACCTATATTTAATTATTTCTTTCACAACGCGCACCTCTCAAATGGCCGAGGATGTCGATGTTTTTTTTTATAGGAGCATAAAAATAGTTAGTGAGTACCACCGCCCATGAACATTTTTTTTATAGAAGAGGAGGCAAACGAGCATGTAGCTCACCTGATGGTAAGTGACTACTTTTCACCGCACCGAACTGGTGAAATTTGCGTTGCTAGCAAAACGTCTCGCTAGCAACGCAATGAAGTTATTCGATATACGATAAATATTAATAGCAAGGAATTAAGTGCTAATTAAAAGCTGAGCGATTATCGAAACCCGATACAGATTAAGATATTATTCTGGGAATTATAGGATCCATGACCAGCATTACCTTATCATAAGGAATGAACGGCATTTTATGTTCTTTATCAGTGACTAAAATTAAGTGCTAATTAGGTGCCAAGTTTAAAAATTAGGTGCTATAAATTTTCATCGCAACGAACTGTTGAAATTTGCGGTGCTAGCAAAACGTCTCGCTAGCAACGCAATGAAGTTATTAGATATACGATAAATATTAATAGCAAGGAATTAAGTGCTAATTAGGTGCTGCAAGTATAGGCAATGACAAGGCGCTCCAGATAAAAATAAAGTCGTTATTCAGAAAATTATTCGGCAAAGCAAATGCAAAAATCAGGTCTTTGCGTTTGTGCCATCTAGCGTCTATCGTACTTACCACCTTGAGAATCCATCGATTTTGATTCGATAAAATTACTAGAACTATAGAACTTTGTAGATGGCGATATTTATTACAAATCAATTTACTGGGAATAAAATATCCTTTCGATTTAGTACACTAAAGTTTAGGCTTCACATGTCTAAAAATAAGAATTGTAACATTTATTTGGTTGAAAATTATATTAAATAATATTATAAATCTATAATATTATTGAATAAAACTTTCAACCAATTTTCAGCCATTTTCAAATATAATCATATTAAATCTGAAAAACAAAAAATGCCGTTCACACCTTATAGTAAGGTAATGGTGGTTTTAAATCCGATAATTTCCAGAATATTATCGTCATCTACATGCGACCTCAATAATCTTTCAGCGCCAAATTAGCACTTAATTTTTAGGCTCTGATGAAGAACAAAAAATACCGTTCATATATTACGATAAGGTAATGGTGGTCGTGGACCCCATAATTCCCAGAATAATATCTTAATCTGTATCGGGTTTCAATAATCTCTCAGCACTTAATTCCTTGCTATTAATATTTATCGTATATCTAATAACTTCATTGCGTTGCTAGCGATACGTTTTACTACCAAAGCAAATTTTAATCGATCATTGCGTTGAAAATTTTAGAGCTACAAATTTTTAAACTTGGTTCTTAATTAGCACCTAAAAAGCCCCTAATTTGGACTTTTCTGAAAGCAATTTTGATTCTATTTTGATTTTCAGGAAATCTGAATTTTGCATCTGCTATGTTCCGAATAATGACTTTATTTTTATTAGGGGCGCCTTGTTATTGCGTATACTTGCAGCACCTAATTAGCACTTAATTCCTTGCTATTAATATTTATCGTATATCTAATAACTTCATTGCGTTGCTAGCGAGACGTTTTGCTAGCAACGCAAATTTCAACAATTCGTTGCGGTGACAATTTTAGAGCACCTAATTTTTAAACTTGGCACCTAATTAGCACCTAAAAAGCCCCTAATTTTGGATTTTTCCAAATACAAATTCCCGACTTTGCGTTGCTAGCGATACACAACTTTCTTACAACCGTTCAAAATAAATTAAAATTAAAATCATAAAGTTATTCTATCTTTCTAATTGCTGAATCCATGGGATGGCGTCGTATTCGAGTGAGAACAGGTCTGTTGGGCAGCCGTGGTACCTTGTGAGTGGGCAGTCTCTAGCTATATGCTCAACATCCTGGACAGCAACTCCACACTCACACCCCGGTGATTCCCTCCACCCGCACATGGACATGAAGGCATTGTGTCGCCCGCATCCGGTTCGTACCCTATTCAGTTGGCACCATTCCTTTCTTGGGAGCGCAAAACCAGCAGGTTTAAGTGTAGGGTTGATGGTAACTCCCATGCTATCAGGGGGTTTTGCGTTCCATTCCTGCAACCACTCAGCATATGTGTTAAATCCGCTGGACACGAGTTCACATGCGGTCTGGTATGGTGGGTTACGTGACTTCAGACGGTGGGGTGGCGGATCAGTAAACTCCGCGTGAGCTGGCAGGTTGGGATTTCCGTAGATCTTCTGGGACTCTCGTATTAGTATTTGTTGCCTTCTCAAATGGGGTGGGCTTATATGGCTTAGCACGGGGAGCCACTGGAGGGGGGTACATTTTAAGGTTCCAGATATGCATCTCATGGTATGGTTCAGCTGGGTGTCTACATGCAGCACATGTGCACTATTTGACCATACTGGTGCACAGTACTCTGCTGTTGAGTACACCAAACTGAGACCGGTTGTACGCAGCACATCGGCGCTGGCCCCCCAAGTGGTGCCCGCTAGTCTGTGCAAGATGTTGTTTCTGGTCTGGAGCTTTTTGAATCATTTGTCCATGTGCGGAGCGTACGTGAGACTCCGATCGAGTCACGGCCAGGTATCTCGGAGTGTGGTTGTAGTCCAACATGGCTCCAGCAAACTCAACAGTGGGCTCGTATTTTGCCATTTAGTTAGCCAAGTGAAACGCAGTTACTTCGGTTTTGGCACTGTTTGGTACTAAAGTATTTGTTTCCTAAATTATTTGTCTAGTATGTTATTCCTCGTTAAGCATACTAGACCTTCGGATGGTTTGAAGGTTTCGGTTTGGGAAGCTAGTGCTGTGTCATCAGCATACATAAATTTACGACTGTGCGTTTCAGGTATATGTTGTAAGTAAAGGAGCCAAAACTGAACCCTGTGGTAATCAGCTTTCAGCTTTAATTTACCTTAAGGTAAATTCAGCTTTTTGGTACGACTTTCACTGTCGCCAAGGAAAACCATGAACTCACGGTTGCTAAGCATGCTATTTAACAGCCCCATTTTTCTGCATGGTACCGCTTTCATGACCTTATAGACCAAACCCTGCCGCCAAACTGTGTCGTATGCCGCTAACAGGTCTATTAAAACAGCAACCGTTTTTAGTTTCTTTTGAAACTCTGCTTCAATGTGGGTTGTGAGGGACAACACCTGGTCGGTACAGTTGCGGCTACAACGGAAGCCAGCTTGTTCAACTGGAACCACCTTATCAATGAAAGGAATAATGCAGTTGTAGATTAGTCTCTCCAGAAGTTTGTAGACACAGCTCAGAAGGGCGATAGGACGGTAGCTCTTAGGATCGTCTGCAGGTTTTTAGGGTTTCAGCATAGCAATAATCTTCGATCTATTGAAGTCGCGAGGCAATTTGTTTTATCTTGGGAGAATTCTCGTGACAGCTGGTAGTCAATTGGCAGCGACGCCTTGAGCTGTTTAGCGCACTGTCGTGTCGCCCGGTATCATCTTTCCTGCCTTTAACTCGGGACACCTCAACTATTCTGTTTGCAATCTCGTTGGCTAGTGGAGCAGATCCCCTACGGGAGATTGTTCATCATGGGATGTTGCTGTCATCACCTATTTCATAGTTACCCGTGCGCGTGTACTCATCAAATAGTTTTCAGCAAGGGATATACGCCTTGCGGTAGCCTCGGGGAATGCTCTTTTTGGCTGTTGCTATGATAAGTTTAGTGAATCTCTTGTAGTTTTCGGCACAGGGAGCTATCCATCTGATAGCAGAATCCACGTCAGCGCTGAATTTGGACCAGTCTGATTTGTGGAAGTTGAAGTGGAAGAAGCTAAGGCACGGAGTTTGTTAAGAGGATCTTAATATCAACCTCCACAAGCACCCGTCGGTGCTGGCTGTTCGGGAAGTCTGAGAGAATTCTTCGTGTGGTTTGTAATGGGGTTCGATTGATGTCACAGGTAGTAAACGTTAAGTCTGGATTATAATCCCGTTTCCATCATCCTTGGCATTAAATACCAGGTGTAGGTTGTTGTTCTCCGCCCATTGCACGAGGTGTTCACCATTTGCATCATTTTTGTTATATCGCCAGGTTGGGTGATGACTATTGAAGTCGCCGGCATATAGGCATGGGTGTGGGAAAGCGGGGAAGCTGGTAGTCCATGAAAAGTTCGGTGGTTTGTATACGTTTATAATGGTAGGGTTATTATTATATATATATATATATATATATATATATATATATATATATATATATATATATATATATATATAAGATCTTTATTGCAGAGGCAAATACATCTGGACCCCAACGCAAGTCTCCGCAGCGACATGTTTAATACCGTTTTTAACATAAGTGGCCATGCCATATTGCGCGTGGACAATTGAATGAGCAAGGTAGTATCCCGGGATAGCACCATGTTTATATAGATCCTGTTCATCTCTAGCGTGAGTTTCTTGTAAAAGGAGTACGTCTATGTCATTTTCTAATAGAATCTTATTTACTACTTCGCATTTAGCTTGACTAATACTTTCTATATTAAGTTAGCAGATTCGGGTAATAGGTTCAATATCTCTAGTCCGGTGGCTATCCGATGAGAGCTGATTGCATTGAGGCATTTCAAGTTGGTAATTAAATGCTATAATAATTCTTTGAACGACTGTGATAGTGCTGTGTGGTTGCAGGATTATTGCACAACAGTACAGCAGCCAGTAGTTTGTTGTTCGTTTAGCGCCACCCAGGGGACACGTGCAGGGTGCGGGCGGCAATTCCTGCGGACGTGAACAACTTCATCCCCCTACTCTTCATTGGGACCCTCCAACAAATTTTGATACAGGGCCCATCTAAGGCACGCTACGCCACGGCTCAGGATCTTGCATTTATGGCATTCCTTGGTCTATGCTTAGCAGTAGACATTGTGATGGGCTTAATGAAAATGGTGACGATTCGTACTGTAAAGTTGGTTTCAAGATTTCTTTAGATTTATCCACAAATATTTTTTTGTTAATATCCGAGTTCTTCAAATCATCATTGTGTTTTATTTACGACTTGGTTTTGTAATCTTGTTCTGTTCTACCGGTTCGACTTCTCACGTCGCCCATATAATATTGCTTTACTATTGCATCAACATTTAAGATTCCATTATTCCCAAAAAAAAAAACTCCATACATAACTTCATATATTTATTTACAACATGAAAATTGCAATCAAGATAATTTCAGCCACAGTATAAAATTAAGATGTAGTTGGAAGTTAAACAATTAATTAATTCAATAATAAAAAGATAACAGTCTATATGCGGAATGTGGCAACACCTGCATTAACTTCACATTAACATTATCAGCAACCCTAATACACAGCGAAACTTTATTATGATAGACATCAGAAATCCCACTAAAATTTTTAAGGTTTTTAGGTAAAAATAATATTTTTGGATATAATTAACTGCAACTTGACAAAGTATATATCATACACAAATTATAATAAAAAATATCAAGTCCATGGAACTAAGAACAACAAAACGTAAGTATAATAATGAGCGGCCACTACGAGCGAATAACGTCCATTTAAACATCTTAATCTTGAAAACAAAATAAAACTCACGCAACACTCAAACAACTTACTCACCTTAGCTAAAGCAAACTGTTCGGAACTCGGATAATGCTTTAAATAAAGTAACTTATGTGCATAACATTCAAAATATAAGTCGAAAGTTCGAATAAATCTTTACCTGATATTCAATTAAACACAAGCGCTAAATAAATTTACTGTCAAGTTCTACAAGTGATAAAATTCAATAAGATAATGTAACATAGATAATAACAGTTTGCAAATTATTATGCCATTGGTGATTGCAAATATTACAGAATATTGCTGAATATCAATATAAACATATATTTAGCAAGCCTTCTTAGCTCCGAATGCAGGAGTACGCTAAACATTAAATAATTATTACTTATCCAAGAACTACATTATGCACCGACAGATGAACTTAACTTACTATATAATCATAGCCTACTCTCCGCTACTGCACAACTTGCAAACATTATGACAATCGCTGCCAACTCAGCAAGCAGCCTTTTCACCCAATTTACATAAAGGTTAGAAAAAAAAATCTGTTCTACTCATTACAGATAGTAAATAAATTTACATTAATTTACAATTTAAAATCGGATGTAAATTATTGATAAAATATAGAAATACCTTACAACTTACAGCCCCTTGCGGCCTTTTTATTTTGTTTTATGAGTCATATCAAACTGATAAGGATTCATATTGCGCGTTATGTTTTGTATTGATCATCAGCTAACACCTAATAGGTCTTCAATAACGCTGCTTGTTTTTAAGAAAACACGCAAACATAAGGTGATATTGAAATCATTGGCATCGTTTTAAAATAAGAATCTACACAATACAATACGTCTGGACTAAAATAGCACAAATTTAAAGGTTGATATTGATAGGAGGGACTTTTTAAAACCATATTAGTCATTTAATCTTGTGCAAATTGTTACAAAATAATTATCTATCATCATTATCGTCATATCCCTTATGGCAGAATCGCTGGAGGACCTAAGCACTATGCTCAATGACCTCAATAGTGTTTCCCAACGGATAGGTCTTAAGATGAACATGGACAAAACAAAGATTATGTTTAATGTCCATGTCACACCTATGCCGGTAGTTGTTGGGAACACTAAGCTCGAAGTTGTTGACGAGTATGTTTACCTGGGACAAATAGTCCGACTAGGTAAGTCCAACTTCGACCGAGAGGTCAATCGACGGATTCAACTCGGCTGGGCAGCGTTCGGGAAGCTACGACACATCTTCTCGTCAGACATACCTCAAAACCTTAAAACGAAATTGTACAACCAGTGCGTGTTGCCAGTGATGACTTACGGAACTGAGACGTGGTCCTTCACTGCTGGCCGTATGAGGAAGCTCAAGGTCGCTCAGCGAGCTATGGAGAGGGCTATGCTCGGAGTTTCTCTGCGTGATAAACTCAGAAATGAGGATATCCGCAGTAGAACCAGAGTGACCGACATAGCCCAACGGATTAGTAAGCTGAAGTGGCAATGGGCCGGCCATATAGCTCGAAGAACCGACAACCGATGGGGAAGAAAGGTTCTCGAGTGGCAGCCTCGTACCGGCAAGCGAAGTGTAGGGCGTCCCCCCACTAGATGGAGTGGCGACCTGGTAAGATATGCAGGAAGTCGATGGATGCAGGTAGCTCAGGACCGTGCTTTGTGGCATTCTTTGGGGGAGGCCTATGTTCAGCAGTGGACTTGTGAAGGGCTGTAATGATGATTATCGTCATTGTAACCGCCGTGTAGTGGTGGTGTAGTGGCATACCCACTACCCGAAATCTTCCCGTGGGTGTCGTAAGAGTCGACAGAGGGAAACAGGCAGGATATGAGCAGCAGCATCTATCTGATAACAGCATTAGTACAATAAAAAACCGCGGTTGGGCGCGCCAACCCGCTCGCCAAGCGTGGCAAATATGTCAAAAGCAACGACTCAAATAAACGCCCCCCCCCCCCCCCCATCCGCAGCAGCATAGTACGGTTGTAATGATGTTTATTATGATTATCATCATTGCGGCGCTTCACAAGTCCACTGCTGAACATAAAACTCCCCCAAGAAATGCCATAAAGCACGATCCTGAGCTACATGCATCCATCGACTTCCTGCATGTCTTACCAAGTCGTCGCTCCATTTAGTGGGCGACCACCCTACACTTCACCTACCGGTACGAGGCTGTCACACGAGAACCTTTTTTCGGTTGTCGGTTCTTCCAAGCTATACGGCCAGCCAATTGCCACCTCAGCTTATTAATCCGTTGGTTTATGTCGGTCACTCTGGTTCTACTGCGGATTTTTTTTATAGGATAAGGGTGACAAACGAGCACACAGTCCACCTGATGGTAAGTGGTTGCTGCGGCCCATAGACATCTACATCTATCCTCGCTTGCGAATCAAAATGCAGATGCGTTGTCACCCGTGAAGACTATGATGGAATGCCTCATTTCCAGTAAAAAGGGCCTCCGACCACCTGCACTCACCAAGCGAAACGCAGAGGTAAACCTTTACTTCACGCTGGTATTCTGTGAGGTCGTCGTACCACCCCGGTTCGAGCCGGCCCATCCGTGCGACAGCAAAAGCTGCCGCGTCGCTCTACCACTGTTGAATTACTTAATACGCAGAGAAACACCAAGCATAACCCTCTCCATAGCTCGTAGGGCGACCTTGAGCTGCTTCATATTTCCAGCAGTGGAGGACCACGTCTCAGATCCATAAATCATCACCGGCAACATGCACTGGTTGTACAATCCTGTTTTCAAGTTTCAAGGTATACCTGACGAGAAGATGTGACGTAATCTCCCGAACGTTGCCTAGCCAATTTGAATCCCTGGATTAACCTCTCGGTCGAAGTAGGACTTACCTAGTTGGATTATTTGTCCAAAGTAAACATACTCGTCAAGAACTTCGAGTTTAGTGCTCCCAACAACTACCAGCATAGGTGTGACATGGACGTTACACATGATCTTTGTTTTGTACATGTTCATCTTAAGACCTATCCGTTGGGAAACACTATTGAGGTCATTGAGGTCCTCTAGCGATTCTGCTATAAGGACTATATCAACAGCAAATGAAAGGTGAGTGATGTACTCACCATTGATGTTAATACCATATCCTTTCTAGTCCAGTACCTTGAAAACGTCTTCCAATGCAGCGGATAGGTGTCGTATTTACTCTGATTCTGTACTAGGAAATTCATCGTAGCCCTACTGTACAAACACTTCAACACTTGGATATACCGATAGTCAACTTGACACCGCTGATGAGACTGCAGCACCGCCTAAATTTTGATGGAATCGAAGTTTTTCTCATATGCCACATACGCAAGGCAAATTGGCAGATTGTACTCTTCGGTCTTCTGTACAATTTGTCAAAGGGTGTGTATGTGGTCTATGGTGCTAGTCTTTTCGGAAACCAGCTTGTTCAAGAGACTCACTCAAGAGCATTGCGCAAGAGCGCACTTCTGCTCCACGCCTCCAAAGTAGTGCCACCATGGAGGACGGAATTAAAGTTTTTCATCTCGTCAGTTTTGTTCCGTTCCGTTTTTTGTTTGTTTTTTGTTTTTAAGAAAATTATCTATACACATAAATAAAAATGAAGTCTGTATAATATCGAAATAACTGCATTATGTCATAAAACATGAAAAACCATTTTGAATTTTTTTCTGTCTCTCTGTTCTTCATTTTGTCTGTCCGTCGGTCTGAGGTAATCTTTCAAATGACTGTACTGATTGCAATAATTGTGAGAGTGTATTTGGGCTATATTTTTTCTGAATCTGAATCTGAAATTTTTTTTGAGAAACCGATAAATATAATTTTAAATTATCTTCATATTTTAATATCTACGGCACATCTTCTCGTCAGGTATACCTCAAAACTTGAAAACGAGATTGTACAACCAGTGCGTGATGCCAGTGATGACTTATGGATCTGAGACGTGGTCCTTCACTGTTGGCCGTATGAGGACGCTCAAGGTCGCTCAGCGAGCTATGGAGAGGGCTATGCTCGGGGTTTCTCTGCGTGATAAACTTAGAAATGAGGATATCCGCAGTAGAACCAGAGTGACCGACATGTCCCAACGGATTAGTAAGCTGAAGTGGCAATGAGCCGGCCATATAGCTCGAAGAACCGACACCGATGGGGAAAAAAGTTTCGAGTGGCGGCCTCGTACCGGCGGGCGAAGTGTAGGACGTCCCCCCACTAGATGGAGTGACGACCTGATAAGACATGTAGGAAGTCGATGGATGCAGGTGACCGTACTTTGTGGCATTCCTTGAGGGAGGCCTAGGTTCAGCAGTTAACTTGGGAAGAACTGTAATGATGAAGATGATGACATTACATTAATAAATCCTACCTAGGCGAAGCCGGGACGGATTGCAAGTAACAAATAAAAAATAAACATCAATAAATCGTGAATTCTCAAAATGTTGCAAACAGTCAATCGGTCAGGTACAATGGCGCAGGAAAATGCAAACTCAAGGTTGCATGTGTTCGAAATTAAACAAAGATGTAAGTGCCTACACGAGCAACATCTTTAAAATATTCCTCAATATGAGTAAAAATACAATAGCTGCCTATAACTTAAGTATCAGCCCCTTTGGGAAGCCGGAGATGGACAAATTGCATGTTGGGAATTTATTAAGGCGAGGATTTCCTGCGTTAAAAGGCTTTTCCTTCACCGCTTCGCACGAAGTAAGCGTGCGACATACGGTGGACAAAAGTTACTTTATTTGAAACGTTTTTTCTTATTATCAAGAAATGAAGGATCTAAATGAAAATGTAGCCGGTAGAGAATTTAATTTAATAACATGACTTTTTAGTAATCGAAAAATATTATTTAGTTATCACTAAAAACAAGAACTTGAACGACAAAGGTTTTTCCGAGAATTATATATTAACTATATTAATATAAAGTATTTCAAAAATCCAATCGATTAAGAATTTAAAATAAGATTAAATTTAATAACTTGAATTAGTATGCTCGGAGTAAAAATTTTGTTTTCCGAGCATACTAATTCAAAAGTATCAATTCTCGCGAGTCAAAATCGTGTCTAAAATACGATGTTTTGTCCAACCTGGCCTTAAGTAGACCTATGTGAGAACAATACCGCGTCATCATACCAGTTTACCAGTATCCAGTTTCTATTTACTGTTTTGGCTACAAATATTCGGTAAAGCAGGGGCCAAAATCTTATCAGAAATGTTGATATTATTTCGCTAGAATTTTCTTTATACAAAGAATAAGGGTGACAAGCGAGCACGCAGTCCACCTGATGGTAAGTGGATGCTGTGGCACATAGACGTCTACACCCATCCTCGATTAAGATAAAGATCCGAATGCAGGTGTGTTGTTACCCCTAAGGACTAATATGGAATACCTCATTTACAATAAATAGGTAAAGTAAACGACAGATATTATTCATAAGAGCAACATGGTGCAGCGAGCGCACCACTACGTTCACATCCCTCCTCTCACACTACTTATTTATATAAACTGTTTAGTCATATCATATTCATTACTGAAACGCGGCGTTTCCCTGACTGACGCAACTAAATTCCGACGACAGATGTCCACAAGAGTGCGTAGCAAGAGGCTGCACCACAGCTCGTCAACCGGTCCCACGAGCTGTGGCTATAGAATGCAAGCGCATGTATCGACTTACTTAACTAAAGTCCGCGCGCTCTATCTTGGCCGGGCTGAAGTTGGCCCTCCGAGACATTCGCGCCAGTACGAAATCCGATCATGGCGGCCTGGCGGAGCGTCGATAGAGATGTGCCACTTCAAATTCGCTCATATCATTGCTTAGGGAAACAGTTTGTTTTGTCTACGTCAAAATGAATTGAAAATTATGTTTGTTATGAAAATATCTTTATGTATTTCTATGAAACAGTAGTATCTTTTAAACAATTAGGATAAAAAGTTTGAAAATATAGTAAATACACGATATTATCATTATCGCTGTATTAAAACGATATGTTGCATTTACACATCAATGGAAAAACGGAGCAAAGCAATTAACCATAAGAAATATGAAATAAAATCCAATTATAATCGATAACAACGAAAATCGAGTATTTCCGTAATTATAATACGTATTCGTGTCAGTTACCGCCCGCACTTCCCACTTGTCACCATTTCGTTCCTAAAAACTATGCTAGGCAGCCTCTCGCGACAAACTTCGTCCCTGCCAAGATTAAATGCGCGGATTATACATGTGCTTATGGGACTAGTTTCGTATATTGCAGAGATTTTAAATAGTAGAAACGGATTTGTGAGATCTCGTCCAAGACACAACTTGTATTGCAGCTGCAGAAGCAAATGTGGCCACACTGGTAACACTACCACTAAGATGAGTTTAGAGCCAGGGGAGACCCCTCCACATAGTTATCGTAACGAAGCAAGCACTCGCACTCTCTTAAAACTTTAAGCTAGCTTGGACCCACGGATTTGTGCACCTCGACTGCTCACACTGCAGCGGAACAACTTCCAGATTCACTACCTACACACACACACACACACACACACACACACACACACACACACACACATCGAGAGGAATATTTAAACTTATCTAGGAAATAAATTACTCAAGGAAAAACAAAATTTACATAATTGACACACTAATACAAACTTGGCTCATACGCTAGACCCCAAATATTTTCACTATACACATATCCTCTAACACCACGCCTTCCCACTTAACTATAAATTAATGTCTTTTCGATAAATGGTAATTTTATATACATTCAGCACAGATATGCACTTGTACAGTTACAATCTTATCACAATTATTATTACAAAACATTTTACATGTTGTACAACTATACATCTATCAAAATTAAACTTCGGTAAATACTTTAAAAAAAATCGTTTCAAGTTTGCTCACTCTTCTCGAGTGACGCGTGACACACGTTCGACACAATACTGCACATTTATTAATTAAAAACGAATTAATAGAATCAGGCGTTACTTTGCGGAACTCCATTAATTAAAGATGTTAAAAATTAATTAGCTGAGGACGCTAGGGAAGCTTATAACGTGGACCTTAGGTAATTAATTTTGAACATCTATAATTAAAAACTTAAATATAATAAACAAAAGACGGGCTTAAGACAAATGAATTACTTTGTTGAAAAGTAAACACTTCCAAAAGATATCATATCGACTTCGTGGCGACGAAATATTCAATTTTAAATCGAAAAACGTGATTCGAGAACCGATAATAAGATAAATTACAAATTTAAAATTCCGCAGCCACCGCTGGCAATAGCCGCTAGTTGGGACTGAGGTGAATTTATTTGTTACGCAGATTGTTTCAGTTTGTAATGTATGTATGCACAAAACAATGCCTCAGGGGTGTATTCTTTAATTTTTACACATTGCTAACTTTTAATTTTTCCACATTTAGGAATATCCAATTTGGTTTGTACATTTCTAATTTGATTAATTAAAAATTATAACTAATATTTCAGAAAGAAACATTAATCCCTACACTTTACTAACAAGTTAACTTCCTTAACTATGAAATCTATCAAACATTTCACCTCATTCCTGACTGGCGCCGCGCTAGTGACAGAGAAAGTCGTGGATGCCCCGCCCACATTAATTCACTTGATGTCGCATTAGGAAAACTTAAAATTAATAATTGCACCCAGTTTGGTTCCTGCTCCCTATAATAATAAAAAACGACACCGCCATCATCAAATATAAAAATATGTTGATCAATTTCGTTAATTAGTCAACATTAGCACCGAACTTGTGACTGCGGGGAAAGTCGCAATGTTAACAGATTCACTTAGTTCAATAAGCCACAGTCCTGCGCGTACAAATCACGGCCGACTCGCCGCTGTAGCATTAACACTCGTATCACACACGGCATAAGGTACGTTTTAGCTTGGCAGTTTTTACACAGGCGCGGGCTCATAGCGTGTTGAAAATGTCTCGCGCGTTGTTCTTAGAGTACCGCCGGTACGAGCACTCGCTGAATCAGCTGCCGCTGTAACAACAACGAATTATTAGATCTATGAACTTCGTCTTCGTTCTATATCTCTGGTGAGAATCATGATTAACTTCCATTTCGTTAACCCAGAAAATAGAGCTCAAAGTTCAAAAACTTTAGTAAATAAACTTTTTAAAAGGGTTGTTACAACAAAAGCTGGAACTAGGATGTTTCACCCCTTTAAATGTTGAATTTTCCAAATTCCTTTTTTAGTGGGTGTCTACGTCGGAAAAAGATTACAAATGTCAATTTCAAGTAAATCAAGCGTATAGTTATGGAGATATTTCGTGATATTTATACGAAATATTATTCATACGGACATTTTCTTTCCTAGTGTAGTAGTTTTGGGAAAAGTGGTAATGAGATTAATGGTGACGAAGATAGTATAAGCTTTATAGGGACAGAGAGGAGCTCTCCAAATAGGTAAGACACATCATTTTATTTAGTTAGGCGGATGTAGTAGTATTATGATGTTAAAAATTAATTACCTGAGTGTGGTTTATAATTACCAATGTATGCATAACGGATGCGCTTCCGGTATAAAAATTCATTAATTTGGGAGGTAGGGTGAATTCGATGCTGTATGCGAGACCGTGCGCGCGTTCTGTTTACGAATTTGTAATGATTTCTGTTTGTTCGATTATTTTTGTGCATTATGTACAAATAAACGGAGCTTGTGAACAAACTCAATATTCTTTCAATGCGAGTTCATCCAGGAAGTCACAAAGTTTTTGGTCTTTCGAGCCGGATCTAAGTATTTAATTTAAACAATAACAACAAAAGGAAACTACGACGGTGCATTGCCTTCCTCGTACAGTTCCAGCACGTCAGGCGGCGAGTGGCACAGCAGCTGCAGCGTCTCGCACAGCCCGGCGGCTGGTCTCCATCTCCACGTACCTGCGGTCTCGGTCTCGGTCTCGCAGCGCCCGGCGGCGCGCGGTCTGGCGCTGGTGCTCGAGCTCGAAGTCGTCCTCGGAGAGCGGCAGGCGCTGCATGCGCGTCAGCAGGTAGCGCTCGGCCAGCACGTCGGGCGGCGGGTGGCGCAGCAGCTGCAGCGTCTCGCACAGCCCGGCGGCTGGTCTCCATCTCCACGTACCTGCGGTCTCGGTCTCGGTCTCGCAGCGCCCGGCGGCGCGCGGTCTGGCGCTGGTGCTCGAGCTCGAAGTCGTCCTCGGAGAGCGGCAGGCGCTGCATGCGCGTCAGCAGGTAGCGCTCGGCCAGCACGTCGGGCGGCGGGTGGCGCAGCAGCTGCAGCGTCTCGCACAGCCCGGCGGCGCGTTTCCTCGCACCAGCGTCCCCCAGCGCACCCGCCAAGATCACCAGCGCCGCCTTGAACAGCACCTTTCACCGACCAAACTCGTAAATTTTTATTTGTGAGCGTAATGAGGTTCACCAAGTGTCGTTAATTGTGACTGAGATAATGTTTTTTTGTTACACAATGTCAGTTAGTTGAGAAATTAGTTTTAGATAATAGTTCATCAGTTTCTAGAGTATTACACACATCAACAGAATCTAGGAATGTTTTATATTTGATCAATTATCTAAAAATCTATGAAGAATTTTCTGATATAGTAAATGGAAGAATGATAGCTTATTACAAGCTTTATGCAAGCTTTTATTTAACTTGCAGTGTAACTATGTTTGTTCGGGTGGAATCTTGCAACTCAATTTTGAAGCAGATATCTTCAATCGATTGAGCTGAAATTTTGTATACACGTTAAGTTTGGATGACATTGCATGGTTAGCTGTGTGACGTTATTCTAAATCTAACATGGCGGAACACCCAAGATGGCGGACTAGTTATTTTTAATGCACTCTTACAATATGGGTATCAAATGAACGGGCTCGCTTAGTGTAACTCGAAAAATAAGGTGACGTTACTCTAAATCCAATATGGCGGATTTCTAAAAATGGCGGACTAAGTTTTTTCTACTTTCCTGCAATAGGGGTATCAAATAAAAGAGTTTGCTTAGTACAACTCGAAAAATAAAGTGACGTCACTCTAAATCCAATATAGCGGACTTCTAAAGATGGCAGGCTAAGTTTTTATGCTTTCCTACAATATGGGTATCAAATAAAAGGACTTGCTGAAAATACGAATGCGAGTTAACCAAAAATAAGATGGTGACCATAAACTCGGTTGCTCCAATCCGTCTGAAATTTTGGTATACTAGAGATTTTGCAGTCCTCGATAATGATATTGAGGTAAAATTGTTCGAGTCGGTAGCATCGGTTGGTTAACTTTGACTTGTGTAATTTGACGAGATATGCATCAACAGCATTGGTTTGCAACCTGTCTAGGAGAAGGGTAACTCCAAAATCAAACCTGGAACTGTGTTTCGTAAGGCACAGTTAAGCTGAAATAAGTAGTGCATTCCTCCAAACACCCGAGTCAAGGCGAGGCCATGTCGAGGACTGAGTGGCATCAGGGTGTAACATGATGTCAATCCGTCCGAAATGTTGGTGGGCTGGAGTTTTTGAAGTCCTCGACTATGATATTGAGGTCGAATTGCTCGAGTCTGTAGAATTGGTTGGTAAACTTTGACTGTCCAAAGGTCTGATGAATGGTGCTATTGGACATATTACAGAAATCATATGGTCCTGCTTCCAGAGAGCACAAATGTATGATACTGACATACCATCCGTCCGTATAGACTTCGGTAAAGACGGTATTCATCTCATTAAACCCAAGACTGTACAATTTCCAGCAAAATATAGTCACGGCACTGCAGAACAAAGAATGCTGCCAATTATATTATGTTCGGCTTGCACAGTACACAAAATGCAGGGTAGTACTGTCGGCCATACCGTTGTATACTTAGGTTCGAAACTCTTCATTGCTGGTCAAGCATACGTGGCCTTAAGTAGGGTAAAATCATCAAGGTCTCCTTATTGAAGAGCTAGATTGTTCGAAATTAACCGACAAACGACCTTGCAACAATGATGCGTTTAATGAGATGATCAGTCTGAGAAACCTGTCCAGCGATAACTAAAAAGTAAAAAATAAATTAAAAGTAAAGAAAAACTTTTGTAAAACAAGATTTTATTTAAATGTGCTAAAAAGATTAAAATAAACTTTTCCTTTAAAACTCTTACTATCAACTTACAACGTCATTACACAATTTATATGATATAAAAGTTGGTAGTAAAAGTTTTAAAGGAAAAATTTATTTTAATCTTTTTAGCACATTTAAATAAAATCTTGTTTTATAAAAGTTTTTCTTTACTTTTAATTTATTTTTTACTCATTTTTACCCATTCCATTTTAAATGTATTTTTAAGAACAGATAAGAATAACAGTTAAATTGTGTAATAGCGTTTTTGTTATGTTCTAAGGAGTTCCTGGTAAATCAACTAGCAATTCGCTTGTTTAATTCATAATAATTATCGAAAAATAATATTACCATTATAATAATGTCACCATAAAAAAACGATTGAAAAAACAAAATCGACTTTCTTAACGAGATTTGTAATTGGCAACACTTTTTATTTTATCCACAAACTAATGAATTGCGGATTTACCTAATTTAATTTTTATCTTTTCGGTAGTTTTTGTGCAAAAATATTGCAATCTTTTTTGGATACATAAATACCGCGATTAATTACCATAAAAAGATATGTTTTTTAACAAATGCAAATTGTTGGTCGTTTCATGGCCAGAATTGGGCATTTCCATTTATAATCCTGATCTTTTACATAAACATTGTTGTTATAAACGTATCTAAATTAATTTTAACATAAATTGTAATGACTGATGACGCGAACGCAAGAATGAGAATTTTACATCAAGCATTGCACCATTATTACATTGCTTTTCCAAAAATAAAAAAACAAGTAAGGAGTAAACATAAAAAATGGACTACATTAGGTATAGAAACTAGTAAGAAAAACTTAATTTAAATGGAAATATTACAAGAGCACTACCCTACCCAACAGAGAAAATTGAAAATTAAAAAATATAAGAAATTATTACTAAAAACAATGATAACCGCAAAAAAATTTCAATATCGTATCAGGATTAAAGGAGGCAAAAAATAAGATTAAAGAATCGTGGAATATTATATATGAGCAGGTAGGGAAAAATAAACGGCAAAATACAAAATCTAGAATTGAATCGATAAAAAACGATAGTGGGCAAATTATTACAGAATCTCAAAAAATTGCAAAAAGTTTTAATGATTTTTTCTGCAATATTGCACATAGATTAACGAGTAATTTAGAAATTGACGCAGAAAATTGCATGAAATACTTAGATTACTCCAATAGGCCACTAACATCTATTTATTTTTACCCATTAGATTATACAGAGCTAAAGAATATTGTTACTAGCATGAAGCAAAAATCTACATTAGACATTTATAATATGAGCACTAGGACATTAAGAAATCTTATTAGAAAGAACAATAATTTATTCGAATTGATATTTATTGTTGTCAACTAGGCATGAGACCGATATATCAAAACGTAACTAATAACGTTATGTTATCAAATATCATATCATATCGATAAACCTAAGAAAATAACCGTTATCACATATCCAACCAAAACCCAAAATCAACTAACCATCGTACGAAACGTAAAACGCAAACTGTAACGATATTCCAAAAACCGAAAACGACCCAAAACCAAAACTAACCGATGTCCTTTGATATTCGTTGTTTCTCGTTCTTTTTTTTTCTTTTAAAAAAACGTTACCCCCACACTAGGATTTTCTCCTGTATCGTGGAGGCAGTTTACAAACACAAATTGCACAAGGACAAACATCCAGACCCGGAACAATTATTTGTAGGCCATACAAATACTTGTTCCGTGCGGGATTCGAACCCGCGCCCCCCAGCGCAGCAACTCATTGCTAAACCACTGCGCCACGGAGCCGTTCCAGCGACAGTATCATAAATACGCATGAAAGAGATGAAGCGAATATGGATTTCGTTGCGATGTTTTGCTTGTTATCATAAAACGGTGCACGTAGTGAAATATAATTATAAGTTTCTTAACAATAAGGTCGAATTTTAAATGGTTAAAATTGCCTAATTTTTTAAGTTTTTGTAGTTGTGAGACTTGTCAGATTTAAATGATCTTTAGGACATTAGGCACTAGACTTAGATTTGTTTCATCACATTATATTTGGTTTAGGCAACTTTTGTTTATGTGAAAGTTAGAATTTGTTTTTTTTTTTCAAACGTTACAATTACGCACTTGACATTGGTGGCATGTGCCGTTCATTATGAAACTATCTATAAAATTATTAATTTTGACGTTGCCTTTGTGCATTTATTTGTAATATTTGTTTGCATTTTGTACATTTGTTTTAAAACTTTCCTGTCAGTCCTAAGCCTAATTAAGTATATGAAGGGAAATCGCCAACTTAAATAATCATTATAAAAAATAATGATTAATAATATAAAAATAATAAATAAACTATGTACCTATAATAATTATATAAAATAATATAATTATTATAGGTACTAGGTATATATATATATATATATATATATAAAAAATATGTTTACTACTTATGAATACAGTTTAATTATAGACTTCGAAATCAAACTGATCCTACGTCTCACTTTAAAAAAATATAGGTATAAGCATTATAGACATAAATGAGAATAGAAAGAATGTAATTTTAGACATTTATAATACTATTACATTTTTAACAGTGGTAGAGCCACGCGGCAGCTTTTGCTGTCGCACGGATGGGCCGGCTCGAACCGGGTGGTACCACGACCTCACAGAATACCAGCGTGAAGTAGAGGTTTACCTCTGCGTTTCGCTTGGCGAGTGCAGGTGGCCGGAGGCCCTTTTTACTGGAAATGAGGCATTCCATCTTAGTCCTCACGGGTGACAACGCATCTACATTTTGCTTTGTAATAGAGGATAGATGTAGATGTCTATGGGCCGCAGCTACCACTTACCATCATGTGGACCGTGTGCTCGTTTGTCGCCCTTATCCTATAAAAAAAAAACTATATTTACTGCATAACAATCATAAATTATATATTAACATACATGTCTAAACATAACATCGAAGATTATATTAGAGCCTCTGACTTCTAAACTAAAATAATCGAAGTAATTCGTAAAATAAATGTTGCAATCGTTCTACAGTTTTCAGGCATAGATGAGCCACTCTCAAAAATAAATAGAAGACGGAACGAGGAAAGTTTCTTCTGCGCTTTTATAGATGGCGTAGGGATTATAAATTACTGAAAATTACACTAGAGGGCGCTATCACCTAGGTTCCGTATTATTTCGTATATATTTCAATAAAAATAATCAATTTAATTTAAATTAAATATTAGCTAATTTCAAGAAATTAATTTAATTTAAATATTAGCTAATATGTTTTAAGTAATTATGTTTGTTTGAGAAAATCATGGTGTGAATTGCTTCTTTAATAAACAGAGAATATATATATATATGTATGTATATATATGTATATACACAGTCAGGTCATAAGTATTGTCACACAGTAAAAACTTTTCTTTTAGGATGCTGGCCACAAAAAGTTTATTGAATTCGAATTTCGAATTGTTCATGAAAATAAAACTGTATACTTTTAGAATTTTACTCATTTTTAAGTATGGAGTGGACGCTTATAGAAGACCGTGATGCAGTTATTGCGATGCATCGTTGCGGTTACGCGCCAATTCAAATTTATGACATACTGAAAAATTTGAATATAATCAAAAGATTCGTTTATCGTACCATCAAACGATACAATGAAGACTTTAGTGTAGATGACAGGTCAAGAAGTGATGCCCTCGGTCTGTCAGGACTCCAGCAGTGATAAAAGCTGTGAAGGCGCGAATTCAAAGAAATCCCAAACGTAAGCAGATACTTTTGGCCCTTCAGATGGGGTTAAGCACAACCACGGTGAAAAGGTTGTTAAATGAAGACTTAGGGCTTCGGGCATATCAAAGAAAAACAGGACATCGTTTGAATGCTCGTCTAATGGCCCTGAGACTGTAGAGATGCCGCGCTTTGTTGAAGCGGTACGAGGGAAAAAAATATCTGGAAATTCTTTTTTCGGATGAAAAAATTTTTACCGTAGAAGAGAGCTACAACAAACAAAATGATAAGGTGTACGCACACAGTAGTGAAGAAGCGAGCAACCGTATTCCGCGTGTCCAACGAGGTCATTTTCCATGGCTGGAAGTTTCTTATTGGGGCTTAACAGAGGTAAATTTTTGTGAGAAAGGTGTAAAAACGAATGCAGTTGTGTATCAAAATACAGTCCTAACGAACCTTGTAGAACCTGTTTCTCATACCATGTTCAATAATAGGCACTGAGTATTCCAACAAGATTCGGCGCCAGCTCATAGAGCGAAGAGCACACAAGACTGGCTGGCGGCGCGTGAAATCGACTTCATCCGGCACGAAGACTGGCCCTCCTCCAGTCCAGATTTGAATCCGTTAGATTACAAGATATGGCAACACTTGAAGGAAAAGGCGTGCTCAAAGCGTCATCCCAATTTGGAGTCCCTCAAGACATCCTTGATTAAAGCAGCCGCCGATATTGACATGGACCTCGTTCGTGCTGCGATAGACGACTGGCCGCGCAGATTCAAGGCCTGTATTCAAAATCACGGAGGTCATTTTGAATAAACTTTAGTATCATAAGAATCTATGTTTTGTTAAGTTCATTTTGGTATATAAATGGTTACATAATGAATAAACTTGTTTCAATTATTTTATATTAAACATGTGACAGAATTTATGACCTGACTAGGTATATATATATATATATATATATATACCGGCGTTTCAATACTTTGCTAGCATGATTTAGTCTTCGGTATAAATAATAAATACCCACAGTGGCGCCATCTGTTAATAGATTATGTAAAAATATCGGAAAAAATAGTACTTTTAATGGAAACTAGTATCAACGTAAAGCAAGCTACTGAGGACTTTCATACCTCTGATTTTAGGTTATGTTTCGGTTGTAAACCATATTGATATTTGAAAACGGTTTTCAATAACGATATGAAAACTAAATATCGGTTATGTAACCGTTGCAGCCAAAATCTGAAAACGCCCATGCTTATTGTCAACTCGTGCTTAGCTAATGTCATATTCCCCGACGTACTCAAACCGGGTAGGGTTGTTCCACTTTTCAAAAAAGGGGATTCCACAGAGCTCAGTAATTACAGGCCAGTTTGTATATTGCCTACTTTATCAAAAATATTAGAAGCCATCATAAAATCTAGAATTATAAGGTACTTTGAAGAAAATCATTTATTTACAACGGCACAATTTGGATTTAGAAGAGGACGATCGACCGAAATGGCCATAAGAAAAGCAATTTATTTCATTCTAGAATCTTTGGACAGCTCGAATAGATGTGCCAGTATTTTTTGTGGCTTTTGATTGCTTACGGCATGATGTATTAATATTAAATTGCAGCATTATGGTTTCCAAGAAGCTGAACTAAATATAGACAAATACAGACATACCTCAAAACCTTAAAACGAAATTGTACAACCAGTGCGTGTTGCCAGTGATGACTTACGGAACTGAGACGTGGTCCTTCACTGCTGGCCGTATGAGGAAGCTCAAGGTCGCTCAGCGAGCTATGGAGAGGGCTATGCTCGGAGTTTCTCTGCGTGATAAACTTAGGAATGAGGTTATCCGCAGTAGAACCAGAGTAACCGACATAGCCCAACGGATTAGTAAGCTGAAGTGGCAGTGGGCCGGCCATATAGCTCGAAGAACCGACAACCGATGGGGAAGAAAGGTTCTCGAGTGGCAGCCTCGTACCGGTAGGCGAAGTGTAGGGCGTCCCCCCACGAGATGGAGTGACGACCTGGTAAGACATGCAGGAAGTCGATGGATGCAGGTGGCTCAGGACCGTGCTTTGTGGCATTCTTTGGGGGAGGCCTATCTTCAGCAGTGGACTTGTGAAGGGCTGTAATGTAAAATGTAAAAAAATGAACTAAATATAATGAAAACTTATTTAAATAACCGTAGCCAAGTTGTTTCATTAAATGACCAAACTTCTTCAGCTAGTTTTGTATCGATCGGAGTACCACAAGGTTCAATTTTAGGTCCTGTTTTGTTTTTGATCTATATTAATGATCTTGGTAATGCAATACCAGACTATACATATTTAAGTTTATTTGCAGATGATACACATGTAGGTTTAAGAGAGAAAAGTCTATCAAATTTAGAAAATAAAATTAATAATGTTATAGGCTTGCTAAAAGAATGGTTTAGCGCAAATGGTATTATTCTAAATTCCGATAAAAGCATTGTAATGCATTATCAATCGAGGCTAGGCATTTATGGTAACTCGACTACAAAAGAAAATGTATTTTTAGGGTATACAGTAGATAACATAATCAACCATAAAGCCCACATTGAAAAAAATTGTAAGAAAATAGCTCGCGGTAATTATGCATTGTTCAAACTCAAGCCATTATTAGATAAAAAGACACTCATATCTGTGTACTATGCCTATATTCATTCTATAATAAGGTATGCCATTACTATTTGGGGTAATGCTACGGATATTATAAAAGTTTTAAAATGTCAAAAACAGTCTATAAGAATAATCAATGGTCTGAAAAAAAGTAGTCCGGTAAGAAAACATTTTAAGAACGATAAAATATTGAGAGTGTTTTCGCTTTATATATATAATAGCTTATTAGATGTACACGAGGATAAAGAAATACCAAAAAAGAAAGACTTAAATCAATACAATCTGCGTAATAATGAAAAACGTGTTCTACCAATGAATAGATTAATCAAAGTAAAAAAACAAGGGCATTACTCAAAAATATTGATGTATAATAAATTACCAAAAAGTATAACCAGCCTAAACTATAGCATATTTAAACGGAATCTTAAGTATTTTTTTGAAAATAACCCATTTTACAAATTAAGCGAATACATGTCAATGCAACTCTTGGAATCATCATTCTTGTGCAACGTGCAGACAAAATAACTTACTTAATTCTATGATGTAAAGCGTCAATGTAACTAAATTAAAGTACAATAATGTAATTAAATAATGTAATTTAACCTTATACATTTAAGAACTTTTATAACCAATGACTTGCCTGTAACAATTATTATATTATGGCCAATAAATATTTGATTCTGATTCTGATAAAAGCAAGCGACGCAATCTACAGACAAGACATTACATTTTAGTAGCGAATAGAGGGCGCTCATGTTGCCACATTGAAAACAACACTTATTTCTAAAAACAAGATTATAATATTTACCACAGTCTACAACAGTCTTTAATAAAAAATATTTCGTATTTTTTAGTTTTAAATAAAAATGTACATTTATTTAATCGCCGTAGAAAATCAGTATGATAAAAAAACTTCATTACTTCTAAAACTATTCATTTTAATTAAAATTTAATAAAATCTTATAAAATATAATTATTAATAATCAATATTGTCAACTACACAACGACATCGATTGTTCATACTTAAAATTAAATTGTCAATATCTTGCTTCGGTATGAAGTCCCATGTTCTTTGCAAGTGTTCGTAAAGTAGTTGTTCAGTCGTCAAATTTGGCGGAAAATCTCTCAAAGCTTTTCGTTGTAACATGTCCCAGGCATGCTTTAAGTCGGGCGATTGTGCAGACCAATCCAAAACTTGAATATCATGGTCTCAGAGAGCGGCCGACACCAGCCGCGCCGTATGGGAAGGAGTATTATCGTGCATGAGTAAAAACTCCCATTCTCCCAAACTGACGCATTTGAATTCTGTGTGGAATAATAACAGTCTCTACTACAACCTCGTTGTATTTTTGTGTGGGCATCCTGGCTTGGATCCATACGAGCTGGGTTCGTCCGCTAAGACGAATTCCTGCCCAGACCATGATTGTCCCGCCTTGATATAAGTAGAACTCCTAATGGTGCCGAGACGGCTAACTCATCCTAGATTTCTCCAAACGCGTATTCTTCGTGAATCCAGATGAAACCTAAACTGGGACTCATTGATGAATAGCACCAAAGACCATTGTTCGTCACTCCATGGTAAATGCTCCCGAGCCCACTAAAGCCGTCGACAGCGATTGCCATGTCACAATGCTGGAACACGTAGCGATCTTCGAGAATGAAGACCAACATCATGCAACCTCCATCGCACGATTTGGGCGCTTTCCAGCAGCTGGTTGTCCTCCTGGAGCCTTTGTAGTAGTTGCATCGCTGTGATTTAGAGTTGTCTTCTGGAGGTCATTTGAAGAAATCGATCCTGTCTCTGCGTAGTAACACAACATCTACCCGTGTGCTGTTCAGCCACACCCCGGTACTGCGAAGTCGTGACCACAACCTTGATGTCACAATTTGGCTGATATGTAGGGCCACAGCAACGAGGCGTTGAATAGCACCATTTTCTAACATGCCCACGGCTCGTAATGTAAAAATCTTTAATCAAATAACGACGTGACATGACTCTTAAAGCTCACACGGCACGTTAAACCTTAAGAAAAACAATCTAATCCCTTTTCATTAATTAATATCAGTAGCAGTGGCGAAGCTAGGGCTCCAAACTAGGGCAAGCCCAAGATATCGTTTTGTTGTTTTAGCAGTTTTATAAAAATACACCAATCTTAATCTGTCTCTACTCTTCAGTTTCATATTCAGTGTTGTCGAGGACGTGTTTAACAAAGCACACAGAAAGCATACTACTGCTAGACAGATTGTATGACTATATGCATACCTTCGGTGGTTTTGAAAAAAGCCGTTTGGGTTTGCTTAAGCGAAAGAAAAAGATATTTACATACAATACAATACATGAACAAAAGGAAAGCATGAACAAAGTACAAACAATGCACAAAATTAAAAAAAAAACAAATTATTTATATTCTAAATCGAATCGTCTCTCTTTCTTAAAGAAAGACTTGATTACGTCCGCGTGAAACGTTTAGTGAACGTTTTAATTGTACTAATAACTGTTTATGTGGATATGCGCTGTTTTTTCTCAACAAAGTTTAAAGATTTTACCTTTTCCTCGCCGATTAGTACTTTAACACACTTCAATTCATCACAAGGAACACTATTATCCTCCATTTTCGCTAAAAAATTTTAAAAAAGCATAAATTTTCAACTCCCAACCCAATATTAATTCCATAGCTTCGCTCAAGTAAACACACAGAGTAAACATTGAAACCTGGAAGTGAAGTTGCACCGCGCTCGACTAACTTCATATCTAAAGCCAGGCTTATCGCTCCATACTAAATGCTATATAAACAATCGTAGTTATATTTCATTATAGAACATTTTGCCACAGGTTAGAAAGGGAGCGATCGTTTTCTCAAAAGCCCGGTAAAAAGTCCACGCGTGCTAGAGCGACGACTAATCGCTCAACTCAACTCCTTTTTTTATGACAGTAGTATCGCGCAGTAATGCAATCTGCCAAGTGTTGAGTTACATAATAAGGCTACGAGGTCATGACGTGTGTACAAGAGCGGAGCGTGCGGAAAATTTGAAATAATTTGAAACAGTTTACGAGTTATTTTATTAGTTGATATTATTGACTGAGCAGTTTGGTAGGGCAAGCCGGCCTTCTTGGCTTCTATGGAGGCTTCGCTACCGATCAGTAGAACAATTTTAATTTTCCTTGACTTAACGAATTACTAATAATTTTGCCACCGTATTTGGTTTTTCTTTTGTTTTTTTTATTTACATTTATAAAATTTGAAAATATAATAATAGAGGTATCAATCTCTATATAAACTTTTTCTGGAAACCAAAAAGATTTTCATAATCATAATCATTTATTTCGTGGATCATTGGTATTACAAAGATGTTAGATACATTTTAAACTATGAAGTCGTAAATAATTTAGGATTAAGGTATCTCTGGATTCTGTTGATGTGTTTATATTAATACACAAAACAATGTCTTCGCGGTTTGATGTTTAATTTTTTGCTCTTTATAACAGTTTTTTTTAAAATTATATCTATAGTTTGGTTAATTCATTTCTAATCTAATTAACCGCAACATTAACCGTTACGCGTTCCTAAGAAATTATTTTCCCCGCTATGAAATCTGGCCAATATTTCACCTCATGGCAAAGGACACCGCGCCGGTAGCAGAAAAAATTGTGATTTTTTTTATAGAATAAGAATGACAAACAAGCACACAGTTCACCTGATGGTAAGTGGGTGCTATGGCTACATTTATCATCGATTAAGAATTAAAATGCATATGCGTTGTCACCCCTAAGTAATAAGTTGGAATATCTCGTTTCCAGTAAAACGGGTCTCCGGTTCTCAACACTCCACATACGAAATAAAATCGCATAAAGCTGTTATTTTATGCGATGTTCTGTGAAATCATAGTCCTACCCCAGTCGAGCCTACCTATTCGTGCTATAACCATAATATACCTACAGCGTGGTTTTAGCACGTATATGGCGTGCGATGTGGATGATGCGGTTGGTCGTTACCTTGACGCCCTCGCACAGGAAGCAGTCCCAGACGCGCAGCAGACTGTCCCAGGGCAGTGTGCGGGTGAGCGCGCACAGGAACCACTCGGTGGCGTACAGCACCGGCTCCACCTTGTGGCGCGCCAGGTGGCGATGCACCGCGGGCGCCGTGCGCCGCAGCAGCGCCTGCAGGATGTCGCCGTCGCGCTGCAGCACCTGCACACCACCACCGTGCCAAGCACATCGCTCACGCACGCGCATGCATGCATACGCACACATGTGCATATAACAATCAACAACATGGTTTTAGACACTTTTTTATATTTAAAAGAATTGTATGTTGCCTTCACGGTCCATATTAAATGCCTTCAGGAACCACCAGTGATCCTCAGACCACAGGTTAAGAACCACTGTTTTAAATGCATATGTGTGCATACAACAATAAACTTTAACAGGTTCTTAAAAAAAACATGCGTGTAGTTCACATGCGGTAGAAGTGAAACCTTCAGAAAAGTAGACAAGAGTGGGAGGCTACGAAGCCCCGCACAAAGAGGAGACCCAGATAATAATAAACAATGTTTTTGGAAGAACTTAAAAGTTTAAGACCAATTTTCCAACAAAAAATACACTGACAGACTGGGCGTCATTTTTAAATGTAACATTATATTCTTCATAGATTTGGTATTTATTAGTGATTTAAACAAATACTAACATTAAATAGACAAAATAATCAAAAATATAAAATGGCAATGTTATTCTCACTTTGTGGCAACTTTACCATCAGGGTTTATAAAGAAAATAATAGGATTTGACTTCAAGGTTGAGGTTTACCTAATAATATAATATACAACAATCAGAGTTATGATTTGCTCCTTTGTGTTGTAAATAGCAAAATTTACTTTTGTGGCAAAGTTGCCCTCCCATTTTTCAATATTTCATACAAACTTGAAAACATTGTTACGAGCTTGGGGTTCGAGACAGTTAAAAAGTGCCGATTGAATTACCAAAATTTACACTTTAATTACACAACACTAATTACAATCTAAAACCACACTAATAATAAAACACAATCAACAATATGTCAGAGTTGTCAAAAATCCTTGATTACGTACTTAATTTATTTATTTGAATTTTGTCACAATCATTTCTTAAGCATAAATCTAAAATATTATATCAAACAAAAATACTCTCGCTTAAAGTTAAAACTCAAATTGGTGCAATAATAAAGCTTAAATCAATTTTAATATACCGGGTGTTTGTGAAAAGCTCCCGAAAACGAAGACAGATGATATAGGTACTACATCTTAGAACATGGGTCACAAATAAATTTGATCCCGAGGAAAAAAAATCATCTTTTCACAACGTTTTATTAACTTTATTCATCACGCTCCATCATGTTAATACAGCTAAATGAAAAGATAATTTCATAAAAAAATCATGAAAATACTTAAACAGAAAACCAGCAGTAAAACTTAAAATAACATCAGCTGACAATAGGGTCAATGTCCTCGCGGGCGCCGAACTCTTATAGGTCCCGTCACGTAAAAAGAACGCTGGCCTTGAACCTGGGCACTGAGCGATTTATCGATCAAATTGGTGGTACGAAGGGGGCGCGACAGGGGAACGCTCGCCAGTATTACTGTCACGCATGCTATTGGGTCATGCTTCCCGCGCTTCGTTTGCTCCTAAAATACAGTCGCACACACTGCTTACTTTGTGTCTCGCGACGATGGTTTTAAAAAGGAGGGAAAGAAAAATTATTTTTATCTACTGTTTTATGACTGAACTAGTGAACTAAAAAGTAATTATGATGTGAGAAGGTGAATGGGGAAAATTGTGCAGTAAAGTTAAAAGTATTGAGGAAAAATACCGAAAAAATTATCATGTGATCGACCTAATGACGGAAACATTTATCATTCGCATTGTTGATGATAATTCTGACGGAAGCTCAAGCGAAGATGAAAGTGAAGTAGCATCCAGTAACACCAACACACCATCGACATCTGGCTTCCATGTGACCCAAGACGATATAATGTACGGCGTGTCATCCTTAGCTTAAGTTTTCTTCTTACAAACTACTTTATATTTTACGATAGAAATAACAAATAATGATCAAATAAACATTATCCATTTTTAATTTCAACCTTTTCCAAAGTTCTAAGTAGCTAGTAAAACACCTTCTACAATAAAACAATCAATTACTATAATATTATAAAACAATAGCTTTACTTAGCCGTAGTACTTTAGAACGCGACTGTACCCATGCGCAGACACTCCCTCCACTGAAATTTAGTTTGCCAGCGACAATAGAATTAGAGGTGGCAATCACTATAAAACTTGCAAGTCATTTTTAATAATTTACGTACCTCTTTTTAAATTCAAAGTATTGGCCGGATTAAATACGGAAAGTCAATTAAAATAAAGTAAAAGTATTATTTTTTACATTAATTCTGATAGATTAATCAACTGTCGATCATAATTGCAATTGATTTTAACTATTAAATTATTCAGTACCATTTCATTTCTATTTTCTTATACAAAATCAAAGATAACGATGGAATAGTGTTTATAAATGTGTGAGTACTGAGTACCCAATTAAGTACGTTTATTAATTTCAATAATTTTTGCAATAAAAAACTGCTTGTTGCGTCAGGGAACAATTGATTGTGTAAATGTATTAAAAATGACAACCATACCTTTTAGATTCCATATGAAGACTAGTCGTAGGGATAAATAAATAAACGTTGGCGATGTCTTAACATACATAACGCTTTAACGGTGTGTGGAAAGTTCCAGTGCTTCAAGGACATTGCCTTATGTGCGCATTTGTTTTAGCGGAATAAATTAATAATTTTAGTTTTTGTTACAGTTCCGTGTTGACTGTCACGAGAGACAGTACAATTTTTTTGTTTATTAAATTATTCTTGTTATTTATTACTTAATGATATTATTCTTGTTGTTACGGTTTAAGTTTCTTGTTTTGTTTTTATAATGCCTAGCGCGTACGTTTATAGTGCTCGTGAATACGGCAACATGTTAAAGTGCCTTGTTTCACATGCATTGCGAATTTATCGAGAGAAATTCCCGACCGCTCGACACCCAGCTGACTCTCGTCTGATAACAGCAGCATTTCAGCAAGTGTTGGAAAATCGGCCCATTGCTCTGGTAGCGGCAGGAGGTGGAAGTCAAGTGGCTGTTCACTCACAGGAGCGTATTTTAGATGTCGTTCGCCGGAATCCGAACCTAGGTACACGAAGTATCGCTAAATTGTTAAGGCGTCGGGATGGAACAAGTGTGTCATACTGTACAATTCACAAAGTGTTAAAGCGTACCCGAATGCGCCCATACGAAGTGTACAAAGTGCAAGCGTTATTTTTACCGGCGATCACGACCGCCGGCGAGTTTTCTGCCGTTGGTTATTAGACCAACAACAACGTGTACCTGGTTTCATTGAGCACGTCATCTGGACGGACGAGTCGACATTTACCAGAAACGGCCTGTGGAACGGAAGAAATACATACATGTATTCCGAGGTTAACCCGCACGCTGTTTGACAAACCGGGCACCAAACCCGATGGTCGGTTAACGTATGGGCAGGTTTATTTAAGAATCGCATACTAGGACCAGTGTTTCTGCCACAAGGACTTAACGGACAGCGATACCTGAACTTCATAAATGAACAGTTGGTGGACATTTTAGACGACCTATCGTTGGTTGAATATCGCCGCACATGGTTCCAGCATGATGGTTCACCTCCACATGTCGTGAGGTTCGCCTGTGAGCGCCTCAATGAGCTATTTGATGATCGATGGATCGGCAGACTAGGACCACACGCTTGGCCACCTCGCTCACCAGATCTGACCCCGTTGGACTTCTTTTTGTGGGGGTATGTGAAAGAAAGGGTTTTTAATCGTGAGTGTGATAGTGCTGACGAAATGCGCCAAAGGATCATGGATGTTTTCGACAAACTACGTACGGACTGTGTCGAAGACCACACGATGATGCCCCGCCTGCATGAGGAGACGCAAAACCGAGCCCAAATCTGCCTTGAAATGAATGGAGCACAATTTGAGCCGCATCTCATTAGACCACGGAGGATTTAAAGCGGTAAGCTGTTTCATAACTAATGTTTTTAAATAACTTAGTACTGAACTAATCTGAATAGGTACATAACTGAATACATGAGAATAATAAACATACCTACACGATGAAAAAAAAGTTTTTCATTAGCGGGGAATCGAACCAGTTATTTGGGTTATTTAACCTGTAAATTCGGATTAAAGTGGCCACGTGGAGACAAACACAGTGGCAAAATAATAGGTTAAGTAGATAAGTTAGGTATTTAGACAAGTGTTGTAAATTATTAGGTATTGTGGTATGGCCCGCTGGTTGCGGGCCACGCAAATTCGCGTTCGCGCGTACATTGACCTCTAGCCAGCTGATATCAATTCAGTAATTCCACTGCTGGTTTTATGTTTCAGTATTTTCATGATTTTTTTTATGAAATCATTGTTTCAATTAGCTGTACTAACATGATAGAGAATGAATAAAGCTAATAAAACATTGTGAAAAGATGATTTTTCTATCATCAGGATCGATTTTATATTCCACCCATCATCAAAGGTATAATTGGTACTGTCGTCTGTCTTCGTTTTCGGAAGCCTTTCAAAAATACCTGGTGGATAAAAAAAAAGCTTGTCACAGTAATGTTTAAGAGTATTCGTTGTTTTATTAATCATCATCATCATTTTATTACGGGTCGAATTAACATGATATCGTCAGGTCATAATTATTATTGTAATCAATCTAAATGTTATTTTCCCACAATAGCAAAACATTAATAATCATTAAAAATGACAATTAATGTTTTGTTTAATATCAATACACTAAATTAAAATTATGAAGAATACTGAGTAGTAATAATATTATTAAGGCTGGGTGTTCCAAGCGCATTAGGTATTTACAAACGGTGACGCAAAGATCGAGAGAGGCCACGCATATGATCGTGATTTTTACAAAATAATCTCAAAAATATTGATTTAAGGTTATAAACAAATTTTTGCACACAAAATTTGTTTATAATCTTAAATTTTTACAATTTTTTACAATTTTCATTTTAAGATAAGTTAAAATGCTTTTAACTTTGAGCATATCAAAACATTGAAAAATTGCTACCTGCCAAGTGTTAAAGTTAAAGTGTAACTACACCTATAGCCACATCCTCCCAACAACGGGAGAGTCCCCCGCAATGGACTCTTATGGACTGATGATGATGAATGTAAAGATGATCTTCAAAATCTAATTCAATCTTTACAAGTAACATTGCAAGTCTTCGAGTAAAAGTAAAGTGTTACCTCCAACCCAGGGTTGTAATAGCCGCTGAGATACTTGTCGCTAATGCTGACGAGGCACCAGAAGGCTTGCACGGCCGGCATGTGCATGAGGAGGAAGGCGGCCACCGGCGCCTGCGCCTGAAAGTAGCCCACCTTCGGGTTCAGCACCGAGTACGCTTTTAGCACTGAGAACAACTCTTGTTGCCTGAAAAAGATACATACAACGTCTTTTTAGTGTTCACTACAATTTGTATATAGGTAATATATAATACAATGTCAACTGAATCCTAATCTCATCTCAATCTGAATGACAGGGTGAGAATCTGTGAGAGAAAAAGGAAAAATGTTATTTGCAAGATGATGCTGGGAGATTAAGAAAGGAATGCTTCGGTACTTTGGTAATTTAGAAAGAATGAACCAGAAAAGAGTGACATAACAAATTTATGTTGTAGGAGTGAACGACAGAGTCGGCAAGGGACGCCCTAAATGAAAGTTTATAGTCCAAATTGGCGATATATTAAAGATGGGCTAGATTAAGAGTAACCTTAACCGACGAGCATGTGTGTTGTAAGTATATGGATGTAGAGGAAGCGTGAGAGATGTGTTGCCACTGCCGAACGCAGAGATTTCCTAAGTCAAGTAGGATTTTAAATTACTACACTAGATAGTAGGACTTCTTTACTGCGAGTCAGTCTGGATAGAGACTACATGAGAATATAGAGAACTAGAATAACTAAAGAATGTGAGACATAAAATCTGATTCCTAAGTAGTATCAACGTATCTATAGTCTTCGTGGCGGGCTGTCGTCACGCCACAAGCGAAACACATAGAAGTCTAAATCGCGCTATCAAAGTTCCGAGGTAAATCAGTATATATAGAATAGCTCCGAACTACTATTCAGAGCGTCGGCCGCTTCTCTGCAGAACACCTTGCCCGGCGCGGTAGATTTCCCCTTTTCCTTCCACGGCCAAACTTTCTTTATTTGAAGTGAGGGCTGCAGTAACCATTGACCGTTCGTTTGTCATTTCTTTTTTTAAATACTTACAACTACAACGTGTTTTCTTTCGTTTAGTCCTATGGTGCATTCAAGTAGCTCCATAAAATTACACACTGAACGCTTATATACGTGCGACGCACTCTGAACAATCGGCGAGTACTCTCACAGCCTAGCTAGCTCTGGAAAATCTTAGAAGTATTTACGAGCCATATTGCAGCTTAATTTAGCTGCAGTAAAAATTTATTTACTCGACCTGAAGAACATCATGCTGTGTTTCGTATGGTGATTGATGAGATTCGCAAGCATTTCATCTTAATCCTAAAGTGTGACATAACAGTGGTAGAGCCACGCGGCAGCTTTTGCTGTAGCACGGATGGGCCGGCTCGAACCGGGGTGGTACCACGACCTCACAGAAAACCAGCGTGAAGTAGAGGTTTACCTCTGCGTTTCGCTTGGTGAGTGCAGGTGGCCGGAAATGAGGCATGCCATCTTAGTCCTCACGGGTGACAACGCATCTGCATTTTGATTCGCAAACGAGGATAAATGTAGATATCTATGGGCCGCAGCAACCACTTACTATCAGGTGGACTGTGTGCTCGTTTGTCACCCTTATCATATAAAAAAATGGCATCTAAACTTTGTTTCTTGACAACATTTTCAACTATTTTTAATATCTTCATTACCTCACCTTTGTCAAACTCGATTCTATGTTCTTTATCCAATACTGCATTTTCAGAGATTCCAATTATTACAATAATTTTGCTTCTGTGTTAACGCTCATTTGTTTCTGCCACGATTTTATCGGTTCAGTAAGATAGGGATGTTCCAGCATTGAACATCGCAACGCAGCAGCCCAGTGACCGCGTTACCAAAACTCACGCACACAAGTAGTTGTTGCTGAATGATCTTAGTGTATAAGTTGTAACGAATTGTAAATAAAACTTTCTTTCAACGCTGGACCACGACTTCATTACTATCGCCGAGGACTCCTGGTAAGGTCTCCCTCCTCCTGCGGCCAAGACACATTTAGTCGTCAGTCAACCTCCGATCAGTCTCGTGAGTTCTGCTTGACTGACAGTGAGAGAACCCCATCATCTAACCCTGACATCCTGTCTCTGTCTGTGCGTTACCTTAGGTCTCATGGTGCAGACATCTTGCACTTATCTAATTTATGTATGTATATTTATATGATAAGGCTGGGGTATTAGGGATTGCTAGGTATAGGGAAATTAGGGTCTGTAGGGTCTAATACTCCTGCCATATTCATGAGCAGAAAAGTAGTTGAACTGATAAGGGGGAGGTTAATATTTCAATAAATAGCTATCTAACTGCACAGAAAGTAGTTCCTGTGGTTATTTTAAGGTTTTTGCTTTCAGATTCAAAATGGCAGATCTGTTCACTATTTTTGGTTCTCTCTAACAAGTTCGAAATATCAGATATTAATATTTATATTATTAATTTTTAAGTCAATTCGTATACTATACATACGTATACTTCTTTATCCTCAGATGAAGTAATAAAAGGTAGATAACGCGCAGCCTTTGTCAGGCTGCATTTAGTGCTCAACCGACGGTGAGCGCTGATATCGGTTGAGCGTAGCTATATTAATGAAAACTTATTAACAGCTACAGTGCAGCGCTGATGAAGTACTACGCGCATACGGCTACGTCACGCGTACGAGAACCGTCGGTCGAGCTCGTCGGTCCGGCGTACGTCGGTTGACTGACGCGCTATTGCGGTATATGCATGCGTTCAGTGCTACACTGACAGAGCAACCGACCGTACGCGCGTACGCATTATCGCGAACATAAATGAACATTGATACATGCACATTGTTGTTGCAATTTCATCCATGATGACAAAGATGGAATGTCTCATTTTCAGTAAAAAGGTTCTCCGGTTCTCTACACTCACCATACAAACAAATTAAAAGCAGCTTTGAGGTGCTATTATGAGTGCTATATAAACAAGATGGGAAGACGACTTAAAACTCATTGCTGGACGTCATTTGAGAAGGGTAGCGTGGGACAGGTCCCAGTGAAAAATGTTAGAAGAGGCCTATGCCAAAAGGCTTTGAGACATATTATAACAAACAAGAACATGTTTAGTATTCATATTTAACCGATAACATCCATGAACACAATGAACAAAATTCTTCTTCAATTAAACGGTCTAAAATTATTGGGTGCACATGATATCTTCTCCGTGTTTTAAGCCGTAATTGTTTGCGTAAATAGTACGCACATAACATATTATAGAGTTAACAAATGGATTCATTTTTCTTCGTAATTGTACACGTCTAACAAAGCTTGCCGTTAGTTAAGCACTAAACGCTTGGCCTCGACCGACGACCAGAACGTACCGTCAGCGCGTACGGTACGTGCTGACGGTAAAACAATACTAAAGTGAACAAAAAATCTGAAAATATATCGTTTTACACGTAACCACTTATTTAACTATATTTTTTTCCATTCCAACACAATTTCGAGGTTTTCCGGAACGCAATGTCAACGTCCAGACATTAGGTAACGGGAGAATGTTGGCAGTATTTCTTTTTTTAATAGCCCAAGGTTTGGACAAATAAATTATAAGTAAAGCTGTAAAGTCATAGAAATATATCTAGTGAACATAATTATTGATTTTTTTTTAATTCACCTGTTATTACTATTTTACTATCTAACATTATTTACGGTTTTAGGTTTCCAGCGATATTTTAATAAGATATGAATGGATTGCTTTAAGACTAAGCCGAAATTAACAGCAATTTATTTATTTATTTAAACTTTATTAACTATAGCGGTTACAAAGAACATATTATGTAAAGAGGGTTGGTTATCTTTTTCTTTCCGTAATTTTTTATGATAAACATGTTTCACATCATATTTGTTGTATTTTTTCTCGTTGCTTACACGTTCAATGGATCAATCCAGTTTCAGATCAATCGAATTTTTAAATGATTCTACAAACGCCCACCACTTTCGTCATCACTTTTTAAATTGTCAAATTGATGGAATAAAATAATTTATTTCAAAAAGTGGCAATACTTCTCGGACTCACACAAAGTTATAAAATTGGTAACAGTTTCTTATTCTAAGAGCGATATCTGCATTTTTTTTTACTTCACCAGTTTTTATCACTGTTATGTCGTCGTTTTCTTCTAGTCATTTTCTTATACTACGAAAAAAGATTATTTTCGACTTATTAAGTTGTGAATCATGAAGTGTATCACTGAATTCACTTCTTGTAGGTGAGTGTAGAACATTCATTCTTCTACATAGATATATTAGCTCGGTCGGGTATAAATTACTCACGTGGTAGTTACTGGCTTCCTCAATACACTCCGTCACAAGTATTGCAGTCATTCGACCGATTAGAGCACTATTGTTGTTAGTAATACTTTTGTATGTGGCCTCGTAGTAGATATTAATATTTTTGAAGAAACTTCGTAATAGACATGGAACGAGTAGTGATTCGCCGAGTACTCGGCCACCGGGTACTCGGCCTAGATTTGATCGAGTACTCTGCCGAATTCGGCTTTAAAAAAACACGGTAGCGGGGGGCGTGCGGTTATTTCTCTTACAAACTAGACCCAAATAGGATCGAAAAACTAGTGTTGTCGCATCACAATCTTCCTATATTAAATTTTAAATATAGTAATAATAAGTTCTATTATAGATTCTTATGTACGTTCTAAATATTTCTGCTGCTTCTCATGTTCCTGATGTTTTAATGTGTCTAATATAATAATAATGATAAAACCTGGCTTTTTGTCTTTTATTTTTCTGGAATATAATTAAGGCCGAGTACTCGGCCGTTAATACTCGGTGCTCGGCCGAACTTTAAAAAAGGCCGAATCCGCCGAGTACCGAATCCAAACCGAGTACTCGTCCCATGTCTACTTCGTAACACACGTCTACACGTGCGCGTACAGTGGGTACGCGATATCTAGTCAAACATTAAATCCAAATAATCACAGTATTTTTTTTTTGAGTTGCCCATCTCCTGTCCCGTTTCTGTATAGTTCAAGACCTACGACAGAAATGACATTTTTCTAAATATCGTGAGCTTACAAAGGTGTCATGACAACACTTCAGTCAAGTGTTTTCTAGAAAAAGTGATAAATTCGCGTCACGAGCACTATTGCACAAATTATCTCATGATTCGGAATATGTGTAATACGGGGATTCCAGGAAGTTTTACCGCGCAATGTCGCAAATACCGCAGAAGGTACAGTTGCCGCCACATATAAGATTCTAATTGGACAAAGCGTATTCTTGACTGCGTGATAAATAAGATTTACTTTCTTTAAGGAACAGTACCCGCGACTAGTCGTTGCTGCTGTGGATAAGAGGGCGGGCTATTTTCTCGCTCAAAGGCTAAGTATAGCCGATCAGCGAGGAAACGCAGCCAGCGTTTTTGGCATTATACCATGGCGAGGACTGTATGACAATTTTTACTGACTATATGAAAACTTTTAGTTTTTTTTATGTTTTTTTTTTAATATTGTATATATATTAAAGTTACTTAAATGAGAATAAATTTTAAGTCTATCAATTTCACATCCTTTCCGCATAATATTTAAATTAAATGTTAAATAAATTATGTCTAATAACTTACACTTCAGACACGATTTTAGCATCCAAATGTATTAACCTCAATTCTAGTTCAGTTTGTAGAAAACTAAACAACACCATTAACATAACGCAGAACCAGTTCTTGTGGTACACAATTGAGTTCGATTATTGACTGTGGCACATACATCTCTGAACACGGGAATATTACATTAATAATAGTTCCTGTTTTTTTAAAGTGAATAATCTTTTTTATAACTGACAAAATTATTTTTGTCACAGATGGTTGACACATTGTATTTAATGGTAGACTTATGTTGTATATATCTAAGTATATCGTCCTTAATGGTCCTTACATATGTCCCTGACTGGGCGGGAGCCTCGCACATCGTACAAATTCATTCAATGCTGATTCATTACAGTCCACCATAAGTCTACTGCTGAACATAGGCCTCCTTCTTAAATTACCTCATAAGGGGGATTTTGTCATAGGTAACCACGCGTGACAGGCGGATTGGTAACCGCAGTTTTTTATTATTTTATGTTATCAGGAAGACAACTCTTTTTACGAGATAGAGCCATGCTGCAGCTATATTAGTAGTATAGTTGTAGCACGAATGGGTCGGCTCGACCGAGGGAGGAACGCTCTCGCAGAATACCAGCGTAAGTCAGCTCAATGCTGCTTTGTTTCATGTGGTGAGTAATAATTGAGAATAAATAAGTGAGCAATTAATAGATGATTGATGTAGATATGTATGGGCCACAGCATCCACTTACCATTAAGTAAACTATGTGCTCGTTTGTCACACTTATTCTATAAAAAAGACGGTGGTATGGTACCCACGGGGTGATAATAATATGGACTATGGCACTACATGACACGAACAATAGTACGAATGACTCGCCACAATCATTAGCACGCTTGGTATAATAACCGCTATGATCGGGGGCCACCTAACGGCACCCACAGGCCACAACGTAGTGAATCCACTAGCTCTGCCACCACACGCAGTTCGAAGTTTCTTTGGTAATCGTCAGATTCGCTTCGATCGAATGATTAAAAACCGTCCAATTAGTTCCACTGCTCAGTGTGACATAATCGATTTTTTTAAAATACTAGTAATGCTATTAAACATTACTAATATTCCCTTAACCACTTCTGGTAAGCTTAAAATGCTTGTGTTAGAAGTGGTTCACGACAGTAGTCGAATGGCTGATTCGAACCCACGACCTTTCGAGTTCGCGGTCCGTGCCCTGCTATTAGGCTACTGGAGCTTAGATTTCATTAAAGTAATGGCCTTAAAGATCTTAAAAATTAATTAGCCAAGATCCGCGTAGTAAAATAAAATGATGTGCCTTACCTAGTTTGAAGAACATCTCCCGCCCTCCCTCAATTGCGTGCACTATCCCCGTCACCACTGCTCCCAACACCAGTGCACTAGGAAAGACTCATCACCGCCGATAATACGGCACGTGGTTCTCCTCTACACGAGGCATCCTCAGGTAAAATAGACTCTGCGCTGGCTGACCGCTAATTCTTAGCGCTAAGGTGGTGTTGGCAGTAGTGGTGCTGAGATTAGTGGTGATGGAAATAATGTACGTAATTGAGTGAGGGCGGGAGGTACTCTTACAACTAGGTAAGGCACCTTTTTGGTCAGACAGATTTTATTTTATCACACCATCTTAGACAATTAATTTTTAACATTTTTAATATAATAGATTCTGCAAAATAATGCCTGATTGTGTTAATTAGTAATGGCCGTCCATGCCTGAGGTTTTAAAATGACATTGTTTTCCAAACTTGACGACTTCACGGTTTGACTAATTCGCGTGTAATTTCCCTCATATAATCCCACTAATCACTTTCTCCCTTTCGATGCGTCCATTTCTATACGCCTACGCGTTAAAGTACTAATATCGTCTAGACAGAGCAACAACCACGCATGGCCAGTTAACTCCGATCTTGTAAAACATAACATAATTATAAATGACACCCTTCAATAACCCAAGCTGCAGGCATATTGAAGAGGTGATTAGTAATATAATTGTGGTTTTAAAACAAAATCAGAGTTTACTTCCAAATTAATATAAAACCAACTTAGTGAACAGGACAACAGGTTACAAAATGTGGTGAATGACAACAAACGGAGGACGGAGGAAAAAAGTAACAAGACGATATTCCATCGATTAAGATAGGTTATCATAGAATTTTCATTTGATGACTCGTAACCCGGGATAGATGTAGTTGTCTATGCGCCACAGCATCCACTTACCATCTGGTGCACTGTGTTTTCGCTCAAAAATCGCTTAAATTCTTAATATTTTAATTAATTTTTACAGTACCGGAGACCCTTTTTACTATAAACGTGGCATTCCATCTTAGTCCTCACGGGTGACAACGCATCTACAATCTGATCCTTACGATTAAGGTACTCCCTGGTCCTTCACTGCTGGCCGTATGAGGAAGCTTAAAAGGTCGCTCAGCGAGCTATGGAGAGGGCTATGCTCGGGTTTTCTCTGCGTGATAAACTTAGAAATGAGGATATCCGCAGTAGAACCAGAGTAACCGACATAGCCCAACGGATTAGTAAGCTGAAGTGGTAGTGGGCCGGCCATATAGCTCGAAGAACCGACAACCGATGGGGAAGAAAGGTTCTCGAGTGGCAGCCTCGTACCGGTAGGCGAAGTGTACGGCGACCCCCCACTAGATGGAGTGACGACCTGGTAAGACATGTAAGGAAGTCGATGGATGCAGGTGGCTCAGGACCGTGCTTTGTGACATTCCTTGGGGGAGGCCTATGTTCAGCAGTGGACTTATGAAAGGCTGTAATGATGATGATGATGATGATTAAGGTACATAGGATAGATGTAGATGTGTATGGACCTCAGCATCAGGTAGACCGTGTGCTCGTTTGTCACTCTTCTCTACATAATATAAAACAGTCGCTTCCCACCGTCTGTACGCTTAGATCTTTTAAACTACGCAACGGATTTTGATGCGGTTTTCATCTATAGATAGAATAATTTAAGAGGAAGGTTTATGTGTATAATACATGCATATATTATAAATTATATAATTCTTCTGTCCGTGTATATGTAACTGAACTCCTCTTAAACGGATGGACGGATTTTGATGAAATGTTGTGTGATTAAGTGATAAGGTGGCGTTGTTGTCGAGTACGAGAGAGGACAAGATCCAGAAATGAACCGCGCGAAGCCGAGCCGCGTTGCTAGTATACTAAGTATAAATAACACTCGTTAATTAAATTCTATTTACATTCATGTTTTTATCAATTTATAGCTTTATGAATAGAAGGAATTTGATAGTAAAACTGTCATCTCCGGTAGCGTCAGTAGCCTAATGGCAGGGCGCGGACCGCGAACTCGAAATGTCGTGGGTTCGAATCCGCCATTCGACTACTGTCGTGAACCACTCCTAACACAAGCATTTTAAGCTTACCAGAAGTGGTTAAAGGGAATATTAGTAATGTTTAATAGCATTACTAGTATTTAAAAAAATACCTTTGTAGGTCTGCTTTAAAAAGCATTACAAATTAAATAAGTATGATTTGGCGTTGCGCAGCTTGTTAAATAGCTCACTTGAGTATAATAGTGTAATATTATGTTTTAGTGAAATGAATGGCATTGACTAAAATGTAAACTTCCCCAGAATCGAACAGCGTAATGTTATGTTCAGATACCGTGACTGGTAATATTCCATCCAACCACAAAACTTTTATCCTCACGTCTTTAAAAAATATCAGTAATACACAAAAAATATTCACCAAGTAAAAACTATACATTAGTTTGTAAAGGAAAGCAGAAATTCATTGTTCTGCAAACTTATGTTATGTTTGGAAAAATAGCGTTGTGCTTCCAAAAAAAAGATCCTATATTTATTTCATTGATTATGTAATTTTTCGCGAGAGACAACAGATTACTAAAAACTTATCCTCAATACAACGTAACATAATATGACAGCACGCTCAAAGTTAATATTTTAAGGTCCCTTACGGAACTTTGCATACGTAAAGGGACAGGGTATTACTAATAGATCGGGGAAAAAGTTTCATCGTTCATTTAAAAAGTTAGGTACCACTGGTACCTAACTTGTACCGTACCAGTGTTGCATTCTCTAATACTTAGCACTAAGATTACCTAGTGAAGAAAATATAAATAGAGTCATTGTTTCATTCGTTAATTTAGGTCACTCGAGGTCGGCGCGCCGTCCATCTATAAAGTTGAAGAGATCCGGTAACGGTGAGAAGTTGTGAAGTCAGCGTGTATAGAAAAGCCCGTGTAAGTAATCACCACCTTTCGAGGCGAGACGGTGCGGGGTGGGTGACGAGGTGATAAGTGATATGCTGACTTTCGATTGTCTAGGATTTTCCAAGGACAATAGATTACTAAAAGTGCATCTTCAATACAAAGTAATACATGATAGACTACTCAATGTTAAGCTTTAACTGTTCCTTATAAAACTTAAGCACACGTAAGGAAACAACATAATGATTTTCTTGGATGGACATGGACTTTTCTATTCATCATGGTCATTACAGTGCTTCACTTGTCCACTGTTAATGCCACAAAACACGGTTCTGAGCCACCTGCCAACTTCCTGCATTTCTTTAGGTCGTGTTACTGGTACGAGGCTGCCATTCAAAAACCTTTCTTCCCCATTGGTTGCCGGTTCTTCATGCTATATGGCCGGCCTATGTTCTGTTCTAGGGAGGATTTCGGCAAGCAAATTGACGACCCAGCACCAGATGTCTTGCACCCGTGACGCTGCTCTCCATTGCCGGTCTAGTGTATGAAATGGTTATACAACTATTGCATTTTGCAGATTCGCCTTTATGGAGACCCCAGTATGAAATGAGTTGGTGCTCTAAAACATTAATTTTTTTTAAACTTTTAGTTCTGGCTGCAGTGGAAACAGATATTCTCTCAGCCTAGGTAATACTTAATAAAATTACCTATATTATTTGTCATAACAAAGGCGTCTGTCATTATTTAATTTTCTTGTCGTTAGCTAAAATTCTTGATTGACTTTCAGTTGATGAATTGGTGTCTTCAGGTACTTGGGGAGTGACAGCGTCTTAGTTTAATTAATGGATTATACTTATCCTAATTCGCTAAGAAATAATTTTGTTTTGTAACTATTCACATATAGTTTAGAATTTTACAATCTTAATTGTTCTTTTCAGTTGGTCTGGTTTCTCTGCCTTCTTTCTTTGTTCTTTACGAAATTGGCTTCCAACTGTAACGGCCTATTTTAATTAGCGAATTCTAACTCATTTGACCAGATACAATGGAGATGACCTAACGCTGAGTCACACATGTCTTAGCATCGTAATCGGGCGACACAATAGCATCCATACATACAAACCTATGCAAACATACAAACCGATAAATTGTTTGAAAATATTGTAAAATGACTTTCTGAAGTGACAAACGAACTTACTGTCCACATGATGGCAAGTTATGTATAAGTATGTCTATGGACAACTGCAGCCAACTTCTAACAAATAAGGCTACGGATGCGTTGTAATCTGTGTGACTGTGTGCTCGTTTGTCACCCTTATTCTATAAAAAAAACTCACCCCAAGCCCTCCTCCCGTATGAACATCTCGTGGTAGGGGAATTGGCGGTGGAGGTCCTTGCGGATGTCGTCCATGCACTTGGGGTCTCCGGGCGCTCGCAGCAACTCCTCGTACTCGTGCGGATGTTTCTCCAGCAGCAGCTGCCCTCCGCACAGGTACAGCCACGCCTTCGGACGCACCGATGCTGGAATGCCTGTGGACCACGGATATTCATTGTCACGACAATTTTGGATCGAACCAATAATTTACAGGTCAACCGCTACAGCCGAGATCGAGGTCGAGATAAGGTATTTATTAGGTATTATACGTGGTAGAGCCATGCTGCAGCGATATTGGTAGTATAGTTGTAGCACGAATGGGTCGGCTCGGCCGGGGAAGGACCACGATCTCACAGAATACCAGCGTAAAATAGCAGCTTAACACTGCTGTATTTCGTATGCTGAGTGTAAAGAACCGGAGACCCTTTTTACTGGAAAAGAGGCATTCCAACTTAGTCCTCACGAGTGACAACGCATCTGCATCTTGATTCGCAAACGAGGATTACTGTAGATGTCTATGGGCCACAGCAACCACTTACCATCAGGTGGACTGTGTGCTCGTTTGTCACTCTATCCTATTAAAAAAAATATTTTTGCTGTGTATTTGAAACACGCCCCGACACCGCCTCGACTTAGCTGTGTACATCAAGATTATACACCAATTAAAATGACTACGAGGCGTGGTAGTCTATTTCAGTAGGAGGCTTGGAAAACAAATTATGATCATTTTAAGAATTCGGACGGATTTATTACATCGATATAGGAAGGAAGGTCAAGGCACTCATGTCAACAACAGGGTTAGGTAATAGGTAAGGAATGTCACAAACCACAAGACATTAAGTTCTTACAATTTGTATGTATCCTACTAAAAACACTAGATTTATTCACTTCATTAGCTTCGTGCTTCAGCTGGTTTATTAGTAAACAACAAAACATTAGAAAACAACTTATGTCAACTGGCATCAATCTTAACATCGCGATGCACATGTCGTCCAAGTGCATATAATACATTAGTGAATTCGCACTACTTATCATTATATTCTATTCTATTCAATTAATATTGGTACCATAGACCATACGTGGCACCATTCTACGTTGTAGAACAGTGCTGCAGCTATATATTTTAGTTAAAGTACAAATGGGTCGACTCGACCGGGTAAACAACGCGCTCTCACAGAATACCAGCGTAAAATAGCAGCTTAATTCTGCTGTGTTTCGTGTGGTGAGAATTTTTTTTCTGGGCACGAGACATTACATCTTATTGCTCAGTGGTGACAACGCATCTGAATTTTGATTCTTATTCTAGGTAGATGTAGATGTCTATGTCCACAATATCCACTTACCAGCAAGTAGATTGTGTGCTCGTTTAACACCTTAATTCTATAAAAAGGACAACTATCATATTATATCAACAAAATAACAGGTGCGAAGTAGGAACAATGAAGTAGGCAAAATATTTTTTATGAAGTGTTCAAACGACCGGTAGTCCGTAGCCCTCAAAACGAAGGTCCCGTTGCAGGGCAATTAACTCGGTGCACCGCTCCACACAATGACCGTGCGAATCACTCACTGTTCATGATGAACACTCGTTAACATATTAAGCTGGCGTGAGCATTTTATAGAACTATAGACTGACATCCAGCCATCCTTTTATTTTGTCCCCCACAACAGGATTTTGTCCTGTATCGTGGAAACAGGTCGACATCTCATATTTTAAAATCTATCCAGCCGCATAGGCTACAAAGCGTACCAAGGAAACAGATATACATACATACATACTCTCGAAAAACATTACCCCTCTTCTGGGACGGTCGGGTAAAAACCGTCTTATCTATTTCTACTGACAATCAGCAGTGCGTCCACTGCTATATCCGGCCTGAAGGGAATAGAGAGGTAGTATAATTAGGGTCTATATGGCATTCCATCTTTGTCTTCGAAGGTGACAACAGATATGTAGTGTTCTTTAAGTTGGCTGCAGGCTTTCATCGGCTACATTAGGTAATTTTTATTACATTGTAGAGGCATGCTGCAACTATATTATGGCTGTTGTACGAATGGAAATACCAGAGAAAAACAGCAACTCAATGCTGCTGTATTTCGTATGGTGAGTGTAAATAGAGAACCGGAGACCGTTTTACTGGAAACGAGGCGTACCATCTTAGTCCTCACGAGTGACAACGTATTTGCATTTTGAATCTTAATCGAGGATAGACGTAGATGTTTATGGACCACAGCATCCACTTACATCAGGTGGACTGTGTGCTCGTTTGTCACACTTATTCTATTAAAAAAAAACAGTTGCCGTGAAGTTGCAACGCAAAGCAATAGACAAAAGCGCACCTTTCCTACAGCGCTCGCGCACCTTCCTGTAGTTCTTGCTCATGAAGGCCTCCCAGTTATTGAGCATGCGCAGCCACTTCTGCTCGCGCTTCAGGATCGTGCTCGGCGACAAAGTCCGTTTCCTGCAACAAACAACACCACGGTTACTGCACTTCAGTCTTTTGAATAACTTGTTTAGAGATCGAAGAAAGTCAAGTTGTGTGAATTTATTTGACACGATTTAGTCTTGATTAATTATGTCATTTATACACCTAATGATGATAATATTCTCCTGTCTAATGAAAGCTGTGGCATCTCTTATATTAATTGTACAGGACATAATTATTTATTATATTTACGCGAACACAACAAGGTTGATTATGAATGAGATCTCTGTTGTATAGGGCAAACAAGGAGACCTATATAAATCCCCGTAAAAGAACATAATATAGCTGACGCGAAACACCAAAGCTCCAGGAAGTCTGCAGTTTGCGATATATGATCACTAGACAGGCCCGCCATTACTTCAGATTTGATATACGACAAAACCTCGCGACGAAGTTAGTGAAATATATAATGAATCGTTCTATCAAGGATGACTCTATTAAATGAGGCTATTAAAATTAAAAAAAAAACATCCTAATTACAATGGAGGAGGTTGTGTACATGGATCGTTAAAACTAAACCTCAACATATCACTGCAACACTTCAAGATACAGTAAGTTATTTCTGCGAAGATCGGTAAAAAATTAATAATGAAAAGCTGAAAGTACTCCGAGTTAAAATTGACATCGGGACGTCAATCTCCTCTGTTCCCCATTGCCATGGGTGCAAATCACCCGAAATGTCGGTAATTAAAAATAAGTAAATTGAACGCGATAAAAAACGCAAAACATTTGACAACAAACGAGATATAACAGTCTACCTGGTGGTTAATAATGGCCTCCAGACCGAATTTCGGTTACGGCGACCAGTCTCATCGGAGACTTGACATCTGCGCGGGACAGGATTACAGTGCTAGAGCGCACAAGTACACTCCCTATTCCCTCACTCTCATAGTCCGATGGGATAGTAATTCGATATGTCCGGAGAGAGACCAGGCGCAGTGCCAACCTAATTCTACAGCATAAGTAGCATCCACTGCTGCGTTTTGGTTCGAAGGGTAGGAGAGCCAGTTTAGTTACAGACAGACATTTTTAACAGTGGTAGAGCCACGCGGCAGCTTTTGCTGTCGCACGGATGGGCCGGCTCGAACCGGGGTGGTACCACGACCTCACAGAATACCAGCGTGAAGTAGAGGTTTACCTCTGCGTTTCGCTTGGTGAGTGCAGGTGGCCGGAGGCCCTTTTTACTGGAAATGAGGCATTCCATCTTAGTCCTCACGGGTGATAACGCATCTGCATTTTGATTTGTAATAGAGGATAGATGTAGATGTATATGGGCCGCAGCAACCACTTACCATCAGGTGGACTGTGTGCTCGTTTGTCACCCTTATTCTATAAAAAAAAATTCACCTTAGCCCTCAGTGGTTACCGCATCTATAGCCTACTTTGTTTGTTATATATATATATATATATATATATATATATATATATATATATATATATATATATATATATATAAGGAATATATGCCGATGTTCTTAATTTTTAAGCCCTTGATGCTTGAATAGAGTTATAGTCTTTGTTGTGTGTGTTTTCAGCCTTAAACTTACCTAGTTACATTATTTAATCTGTGCTTAAACGACCAACTACAGTACATAGTTATGTATGTAATTATAGTAAATTTTTTCTAACGACTCATTAGTTATAAAATTCTACCACACTTAATCTTCGACGTGTGTTGTTAATGTATATTTTCACTTCGGGGAATCACCATGACTTGCTATGGGGTCGTTGAAACATGTCAGCATCACTCACACGTCCAGCGACTGAAGCAGTCTACATTATATTTATTTTCACAACTAAAGTACTTTCGACGACCACCAGAGATGGACGGGACGGCTAAATATTTTCAATCCTATTTTTGGGCGACCCCGATTTTCAACAATAGCAGGAAGTAGTTTGACTAAATTTTGAACTGGGTACTAAGTAGGACGATATTTATGGAAACGTGTAAATCATCATCATCATTACGGTCCTTGACAAGTCCACTGCTGAACATATGCCTTCCCCAAGGAATGGTATAAAGCGGTAACCTGAGCCAACTGCATATATCGACTTTCTGCATGTCTTACCAGGTCGAAACTCCATCTAGTAGGGGCCGCACTACAGATACGAAGCTGCCACTCGAGAGCCTTTCTTCCCGATCGGTTGTAGGTTCTTCGAGCTATATGGCAGGCTCATTGCCACTTCAGCTTACTAATGAGCTATGTCGGTTGCTCGGGTTCCACTGCGGATATTCTCATCTTTAAAACCGTGCAAAATGAAGAAATATTTCTGGTAAGAAATTTAAAATTCTCTGAAGCGAAAAGAGTAACAAAAAACTAATTGATGTTAACGTTCAAACGTTTACAGCATTGTTAAGTGCAACTTTCACTAAGCAGCTAACTAAGTAACACTATCGCGGGAGACCTTGTGGCATGTCCGCGAGGTAAAGTTGGCGTTCAGTAATGTTTCTAAATCATTTGTAGTTCTAAACTAATTTATATCAAATTTCTATTTTAATTCCAGTAAAAAAAATTATGTACATTCTGTAAATACTAGGAACAAGCAAAGTTAGTTATACCAGTTCCTCGACACCAAAAAGTTAGTAATTCCTTCGTGGGACTATGTTTTTTTTTTTATAGGATTAGGGTGAAAAACGAGCACACAGTCCACCTGATGGCAAGTGGTTGCTGCGGTCTATAGACATCTACATCTATCCTCTGTTACAGATCAAAATGCAGATGCGTTTTCACCCGTGAGGACTAGGATGGAATGCCTCATTTCCAGTAAAAAGGGGTATACGCTCCTTCAACAAAATTGCAGAAAATATGCAGGACTTATCTATTAATCATTAAAAATTAAAAATTTTGTACAGCCCACTTCAATATAAGTTATTAAGAATAACCCAATAACTATTGGTCTGACCTTGATCAAATTCATATGGGACCACACGAGAAGTAACAGCTTTCAAATAAAAAAAGAATCATCGAAATCGTTTCACCCAGTACAAAGTTATGAGGTAACACACATAAAAAAAACATACAGTCGAATTGAGTACCGTCTCCTTTTTGGAAGTCGGCAGAAAAGATTAAAATTTTAATTAAGCAAAAATTGTTTTATACTAGGAGTCATGTTTATGTTGGTTGTTATACTAGGTACAAAATTAGGTGAACACTAGCAGGCTGTTTCTAAATATTTTCATATAATTGTATAAAATGTTATATAGTAAAAAATATATTAAAGACCCGATGGGTTTCTTGCTGGTTATTCACAGGACAGAGGAACATAGTACTATTATTTATTTTGTGACAGAGGTTTTTCCGAGCCAGTGGTAATGCTAAAATGACTTTCAATAAGTAAGTATTCCTGTTATCTATATAAAATAAAATGATTCTATTCTATTCTATTCTAACACAAGTACGACTGATTAGCTCAGTAAATACTTACCATACCTGACCACCAATTCGTGGTTCGCGGCTTTAAAGAAGCATTAATAATATATTAATGTAAATTCATTAAATCTGGACGTAATACGCATTTTGTTTTTTCTTATTCAGACAAAATCTCTAGTTTGTATTCAAAACTTCACAATATCCAAATTTGAGTAACATGATTGAATAAAACTAGTGTAACAGATTTTATCTCGTATATTAACTTATTTTATATCCCCGACGTTTCGAGAACTTTTAAAGCACCCGTGGTCACGGGGTCACGCGACTGTTCGACGTCCCAATGTCATAGTTAAGCACAGCTACCTTCATATTAAAATTACCCCCAATATCACTACACTAGGAAAGACACACTACCATCGATCATAAGACACATGTTTTGCCTCTAAACGAGGCCTCATTTACGAGTAGTGGTGACGGGGATAGTGCACGCAATTGAGGGAGAGCAGGAGGTGCTTTTCAAACTAAGTAAGACATATCGTTTTATATTATTACGCGGGTCTAAGCTAATTTATTTAATCAATTTAACATCTTTAATTGGAAGTACCTTAAATTTACTGTAAAAGAATAATGCAAAGATTATCTTGAAGCGCCCAGATTCAGATCAATGATATAACAAAAAGGGGGTCGTGAGATCAGCTGCAATGTAACGGATTAGTTAAAACTTATTTAATTTCACATCGATTGTACCTACTGCAAAGTTCTTTAATCTATGATGCTTACTACCTCGTTGGCCTAATGTTCGTAAACTGCTGATCATAAGGTCCCGAGTTTGAATCCTGCATCGGTTAAATTTAGTTATTGGGTTTACTGTAAAGAAATTCTCAGTAGCAGTTTGGAGTCAGAAGTTTGCTGTGTCTCACCCCCGTGCCTCGGAAAGCACTTAAAGCTGTTGGTCCTGTGCCTGATCTCTCTCCGATCGTGTCGGTTTACCGTCCCATCGTACTATGAGCGTGAGGGAATAGAGAGTGCTCTTGTGCTTGCCCATACACTCGGGCACTAAGATGACTAGCCTCCGATGAGGCTGGCCGCCGTAACGGAAATACAGTCTGCAGGATATTGATATATTTAATCTATTGGCCAAAGTTAAAGTTTGGCCTCATATTTAATGTCATTACATTAAATCACGATTAATAGAAGTCAACCAACGCAGACGCAGTTTGCACGATAGTAAGTATTCTTACAAATTACAAAATATAACTTTTTAAATTTTGTTCTTTTTTTATATGCAATAAGGGTGACACAGTTCACCTGATGATATGTATATGTCGAGGCCCAATAGATACCTACATCTATCCTTGATTAAGAATCAAAATGCAGATGCGTTGTCTTGTCACCATGCCTCGTTTTCAGCGAAAAATTACAACGAGAATCGCTGTACTTTTTCACTTCACTTTCGAGAAATACACGTTTTGCTTACGGATTGAAGATCGCACGGATATCGCGAGTACCAAGGATGGCTCGCACTTTTGACCTTTATTCTCGTACCCAGATCTCATATCGTCCCCGCTACATAACGAAGATCGTGGTGTCTTTGTGGTCTTTCACATAGTCGCTTCTTACGATGCCCACGGGACCATAGGAAAGGGAATTAATGATACTCTCACTCTGGCACCTCATGGCAAATGAAATTAGTTTTTTTATATAGAAATAGGGTGACAAATGAGTACACAGTCCGCCTGATGGTAAGTGGTTGCTGAGGCCCATAGACATCTACATCTCTCCTCGCTTGCGAATCAAAATGCAGACGACGGCTCCGTGGCGCAGTGGCTTAGCAATCAGTTGTTGCGCTGGGGGCCGCGGGTTCGAATCCCGCACGGAACAAGTATTTGTATGGCCTACAAATAATTGTTCCGGGTCTGGATGTTTGTCCTTGTGCAATTTATGTTTGTAAACTGCCTCCACGACACAGGAGAAAATCCTAGTGTGGGGGTAACGTTTTAAAAAAAAAAGAGATTCGTTGTCAACCTTGAGGACTAAGATAGAATGCCTTTTTTCTAGTAAAAAGGGTCTCCGGTTCTCTACACTCACCATGCGAAACACAGCAGCGTTAAGCTGCTATTTTACGCTGGTATTCTGTGAGTGTGGTCCTCCCACGGTCAAGCCGACCCATTTGTGCTACAACCATAATAATAAATAAATATATAAATATAGTACAAATAAAATAATGTTGCCTATGCCATATATGAGGCCTATTTCAGCAGTGGACTTGTGAGCGGCTTTAGGGATGATGATGAATGTTTTCAATGTTTTATTTTTATATTCACTAAAACATTTTATTATAATCACTTCTCTCAGTTTTCGTATTGCCCAAAGAGCGTTGCGTCGGTTAGAGAAAGATATTACGAGCGATTGGTGGTTACCACTAATTGTTTATTTGTTTCCGCATAAGCAGTTAGTGTAAACCGCCGAATATTTTTGTGTAATGATTTCGTATATTTATGCGAACACTATACATTGAATAAAACTGTTTTTACAGATTTTATCGCGTTTATCTTTTTTTTTTTCTTTTATAGAAAAAACAAGCGTTTTTTCTTTTATAGAAAAAACAAGCACACAGCCCATCGATCCTTCATTAAGAATCAAAATGCAGATGCGTTGTCAGCCCTAAATTTACTTATTTTTTCTTTTCTGAGTAGTTGCAACTTACTATATTTTAACCGTAATTGTTAATGTAGTCTTGATCCAAACCGACTGGCGCAGTGGTTTAGCAGCGAGTTGCGGCACTAAGAGCCGCGAATTCGAATCCCGCACTGAATAGGTATTTGTAAGGCCTACAAATAATTTTTCCATGTCTGGATGTTTGTCCTTGTGAAATTCATGTATGTGAATTGCCGTCACGATACAGGAGAAAATCCTAGTGTTGAGGTATATATATAAACAGTTAAAAGTATGGCATATTAAAATTACAAGAGACAGGGTATGTATCAAGTCAGTGAAAAGGTTATGACTCGGCGTAATGATGCAGGGTAACCTACAGCGCTGATGATTCTGCCATATCCACAGATACACGTATGATCCGCCTGGAAGTGTTTATGACGTACATTTCAATAATTATTTTATAAATTGAATTATTTCGTTACTGATAAATATACCTACATATACATTTATGGATATACACACATACATACATACAAGACATATTATAGATAAATATATTCATATCATATTATATTCTATATAAAAATAAAAAGGTTTCATATATATATATACACATATATATGTGTATATATATATATATATATATACACATATATATGTATATATATATATATATATATATATATATATATATATATATATATATATATATATATGATATGATATGATGATATGAGATAGTGGATTTTGTTAACTATCACATGAACATGTTATTGGAAACTATTTTACTTTTAATTATGATATTTAAGCAGTCTACTCGCAAATTATTTTATGTGGTTCTTGGTGATGTTGTTCATTTCATTACATTTACACTGAAGTCTTGCGCGAAACATACGTAAATACAAATAAACAGATGTAAGTATGTTTGCTTATTTGTTCAAGTGCTCTGTTCCGCGCCGCTTCAAATTAAAGGTAACACGTCGCGAAGGTGAAACCGCGGCTGACTCAGGCCCTGCTCCCCGGTGACCCGCACCGCATGCCGAATCAATTGACTCGCTGTTATCGGGCATGTACACAACTATGTATACTCGAGTACATGAAAGTCTCATTATAAGAATATAGGTTGCGATTTCAAATGTGATGTCACTCATGTGAAGATCGTTTTGACCGACTACCTTCATTCATCTTAATTCTCTAAGAAACGACCACATGTTTCTAATGAGGTTGTTATAACTTAACATGCCTGATTCCGCGTAAAGAAAGAAAATGATGTGTCCTGCCCAGTTTTAAGGGGACTTCACGCTCTCCCTCAATTGCGTGCACTATACCCGCTACCGCCAATCGCAGCACCACCACACTAGGAACAACACCCCACTCTCGAAAATACGTCACGTGTTTTGGCCTCTACACGAGGCATCCTCAGGTGAAGTAGAATCTGTGGAAGCTGGCCGCTAAGACAGTTACTACTTTTTTAAGTTACAGCAACCTCATTATAATCGATTTCCGCAAAGTAACGCCTGATTCTATTAATTAGCATATTATGCTTCTTCTTTCTTGATAGAGTAGACTCATGGTAAAGTAGAAGAGTACGCAAACGAGCATGCGGCTCACCTGATGGTAAGTGACTACCGCCGCCCATAAGCAACTGTAACACCAGGGGCATTGCGGGTGTGTTGCCGGCCTTTCAGACAGGAGTAAGCTCTTCTTTTTAATGTCTCTAAGTCGTATCAGTCCGGATTCCACAAAGAGGTCGTACGACGAAGACAACTCCTAGTAAAACGCAGTGGTGGATCGCTAAGCATCCAGATGATGTGGATCGTATCGTGAGTTTTGTCGCGATGTGCTTAATACTAAGTGGACTATGTGTTTGTTTGTCACCTTTAGTTCTATAAAAAAAACATGTTTTTAACCCTTATATCATACATTCGATCCAGTGTTTTAATAAGGCAGAATTAGTAGAATTATTAAAGAGAAATAGTTACTTGTGTGAGTAATGAATTTACTTGAATAACCTACCTACTTTATCTTATCGTCCTTTACACCGGCACACCGGCGGCAGTGTTTGTTAAACCAACTTGTATTTTTTATGTTCCAGTTTATCAACTAAAAATTGCCACAAGTATATCTGTAACTCATGGGTTAAGCAATCGTTGTAAATTCTATAGTTCGCGAACGGCCTAGGTTCGATTCCCGTCGGCAACAATGAAATTGTAGATTGCAATTTTAACTTGACAAGAAAAAGGGATACTTCTTAGTCATAAGTAATTCTTACGTGCATACCAGTTACAGTTTTATAGTTGACTAAACTTTTTTACGTGGTAGAGCCAAGCTGCAGCTATATTTATAGTATGGTTGTAGCACGAATGGGTCGGCTTGACCGGAGAAGGACCACGCTCTCACAGGATACCAACGTAAAATAGCAGCTTAATGCTGCTGTGTTTCCTATGGTGAGTGTAGAGAACCGGAGACCCTTTTTACTGGAAAATAGGCATTCCATCTTAGTCCTCAAGGTTAACAACGTATCCGCATTTTGATTCGCAAGCGAGGAGAGATGTAGATATCTATGAGCCTCAGCAACCACTTACCATCATTCTTTCTATTAAAAACCTTATATCTATTCTATTAAAAAAAAACTAATTTATTTTGCCATGAGGTGCCTGAGTGAGAGTATCATTAATTCCCTTCCCTATTGACGCGTGAGTATCGTAAGAAGCGACTACATATGTGAAAGACCACTAAGACACCACGATATTCATTATGTAGCGGTATACCATCTCGTATATATATATATATATATATATATATATATATATATATATATATATATATATATGAGATCTGGGGACGAGAATATAGATCAAAAGTGCGAGCCATCCTTGGTACTCGCGATATCCGTGCGATCTTCAATCCGTAAGCAAAACGTGTATTTCTCGGCAAATCCTTTCTACAGTGGAAGAAACAAGCAGTGAACTATTTTGGATAAAATTAAAATTTTTGTTTTTTTTATTAACTAACTGGTACCCCGGCTCGTTGTTGCCGCAAAATAAAAAATTGTGGAGATATCGGTTTAAATTTGTAAGTTATATTGTTTAATTGTGAATGATAATACATTCATTGAAATTGAATGATACATAACTTTCGACCCACTGTAAATTAATTGTACTATGCCTATAACCTTCGCCCAAGTGCAAGCAATATGTTGACAAATTTGTACCGCAAACTGATGAACGGTATGGCAGCGCATAAAATACGAACAAGCGAATATTATTTTTTATATATTAGAAGAAGATTAATGATGGGCATGTACAGCTACTTAATTATTAATTTGTAAGCAGTCTAAGACCGATGCGTGCATATTTTTGCCCCTTGCGTTTGTATATTTCTTGAAAGGTGTGTATCAAATAAATATGGAGTTCTTTCTTTCTTTCTTACTAAGCATATATACATCTGGCTTAATGTGTGTACGGTTAGCGAATACCTTTTACGCCTGACGTCAAACACTGACCAGCCACGGAGAGGATCGTCAAAGAGTTTTTTTCATCGATCATAGTTAGTGCTTGACTACTATCCCACCTGATGTAAGTGGTGTTGCAGCCGAAGATTGTAAATCACACTGACTCAGTCTAACAAAAGGCTAATCACTCACGCCTTGAAGACATCCACATTATAATCCGATGGAGACACAGATGCCGGCAAATTATGCAATAAGCATAAAAAATGGCGAAGCAAATCGTTTGGTTCGAATGCGTGTTGTGTCGCCAGCAAAGGTATGGAGGCTGGTCGAACGTATGGTGGTGCAATGGTGGAATGAATAGGGAAGAATTAATTCACATAGTCCCTGCGCACACTCTCCGATGTGTATTCTGTAAAACACTATATTCTGAATTCGAAAGGCTGACTTTCCGCCTGTGCTCACGCAAATCCTGACTACAATGTCTTCATGCATTCATTGTTGTGATGAAGTTATTTATTAGAGATATTTATGGATGATAACAACCCCTATGAATGAGATGATCGTTACCATACTATTTTTAATTTGTTAAACTATGGTGTAAGTATCCCTACGTTGCCTCTTACGACACCCACGGGATGTTCTCTCTCGATTCTGTTACACCGCCGCCACTACACGTCGCTTTCAGTGGCTTAATATTAGTTTATTATTTTTTTTTATGTCTTTCATTAGGTTTTACCTAAAAACACTAATTACAACAGCGCGTATGTTTCGGAAACAGTGATATTATGTTCTCATTGATACACCAGCCATTCCTGAGATAGTTTTGATAAAAGGAACAAAAATGACACCTAACTTTCCAACAGACGTGCTTTGAATTGATCCCACGCACTTAACAAAGGAGGTAGCGCAAAACCTCAATACGCACATATCTATATACTTTTTACTTAAAACACAATAAACATTATGCAAGTTTTTAATGTTTCGAAGGCTGCCAGTCTGTCGGGTGCAATGGCAGTTTGTGTGTGCGAGCAACAGGGCCATTGTTCCGTAGCCAATTAAAACTGCGAGAATTTCACTTGACATAATTAAACTTCTTTGAAAGAGAGAGTCGTTGACGCCCCATGTCTGACGCTTCAAAAATTGAACGAAGATCTTTGAAACTTTGCAATGTGTCTGTAGAGATAATGTTTAAAATTGCATCCACTTTTAGCACCAGAAGAAATAAAACGCTTATCATTGAGCAGGTGAAAGAGAAGCAACACCGCGTGTCGTGTCGTAAACAAACGACTGTAGAAAATATAAGAAAATACTTTGTGTCTCCTGGCTGTATAAACATCGCATATATTTAAACCAGATGTTATTAGACATTCAGACCAGCAACGACGAGCCGCATGTAAAGTGCAAGTCATCTAGTACAGCGATCGTCAACCCACTTACCCGGAGCTTTTTTTTACGTAGATTAAAGGCGACAGACGAGCACACATTCCACCTGATGGTAAGTCCATAGACATCTACATTTACCCTCGATTAAGAATCTAAATGCCGATTGCATTGTCACCTCTAAGGACTAAGTTGGAATGCTTCGTTTCTAGCAAAACCATACTTCTATATTTTCACACCAGTATTCTTCTGGGAAAGTGGGGTCCTTTCCCCGTCGAGCCGTCCCTAATATAGCTGCAGCGTGCCTCTACCATGTTAAAGGTAATTTTGATTTTTTTAAATTCTATTTACTGTAGGAGGGGACTATGTTCTGCTTTGAACTATTACGATATAATAAAAAAGTAAAAGGTATTGTTACCATTAATAAATTAAAATACGAATACTACACTGCGTTTTTCTCAATTACCTTAGTTTAATTTAATATTTTTTTAAATATTACATCATTCGTCGTGCTCAATCTCTTCATTCTTTCAAGTCTTGTTAAATCATATTACTTAGAACGCTATTAGATAAATTCATTTTCCTTTTTCGTACTCTTTTCATTTAATCTATTATATTAGGTCCTTATATGAAATTGGCGTTTTGTACGGGAGGAATATAAACTCAATTTTTTTTTGTAAAATATATTTAATTAATAAAATTATGTACCGTTGTTATATATGCACTTTTTGCCGCCTCATAGGTAATTCATTGACCTCTTTACAAAAAAAAACATGAGGGCGAGAATCAATAAACTCTTTGAAGGCGGTTTGGACTGCCGCATCAGAGTTGAATTTTTTTCCGTGTAAGAAGTTGTCAAAATTTCGGAAAAAATGGGTAATCTGTTGGAGCAAGGTCCGGGGAGTACGGTGGATGTCGCAGACATTCCAATTGTAGCTCATCTAACTTAGTGGTTGTTTGTTGTGCAGTGTGTGGTCTTGCGTTGTCGTGAAGCAGCAGTGGCCTAGAGCGATTGACCAATCTCGGTTGTTTAGCAGCTAGTTCTTTCTTCATGGTTTGCAGTTGCTGACAAGAAATATCTGCCGTAATCGTTTGGCCAGATTTTAGAAAGCTGTAGTGAACGACACCGGCGCTAGTCCACCAAACACTCAAAAGTAACTTATTCAAGAGTCAATTTTAGTTTAGGGCAGGATTTGGCTGGGTCTCCAGGGTTCAGCCATTGCGACGAGCGTATCGTACAGTATCCACTTTTCATCACAATTAATGATTCTATTTAAAATCCCTTCATTATTGTGTCGGTTGAGCAAAGTAACACAGCAGTCGACGCGTGTTTGCAAGTTCGATTCACTCAATTCATGAGGTACACGTTCGAGTTTTTTTACTTTCCCGATTTGCTTCAAGTGAATTAATAAACTTTTATCACTTACCTCTGAAGTGCTCTGTGTGCTGTGCACACCTTTAATTCTTCATTTTTCACTTTGGTCTCCGGCCGGCCACGGGGTTGGTTCTGAAGGTCGAAATTTCCAGAACGAAAACGTTGAAACCAAAAACGTACCGTGCTTTCTTTTGCGACACCAGCGCCGTACACATCATTAATCCTTCGAGCTGTTTCTGCAGCACTAGTGCTACGGTAGATATTTCATGTTTTCCATTGTGCGATAATAAGCGACGCCAAAGAAAAAAAAACCGGCCAAGTGCGAGTCGGACTCGCGCTCCGAGGGTTCCGCACAAATCCGTAGTTTAAAATTATTAAAAATATTTTTATTATATGATGTAACTAAAAATTTATGCTTTTCGCAATTTTTCCTTTATCTGTGCTACAATACCTTGCTTCGTACCAAATTTTAAGATTCTGAGTTCACGGGAAGTACCCTGTAGGTTTTGATTCCCTGATTCCCTTGCCAATGTCGAAAATTTGCGGCATAAACGGCTGTATCTTTTGATAGCGTTGGCTAAGAAGTTTGATTTTTTCACAGCTCCAAGGGACAGTAAACTTGAGTATTTCATATAAATTTCAGCTTGATACCTCCACGCGTTCCTGAGAAAAAGGGTCTTGACAGACAGACAGACAGACAGACAGACAGACGGACAACAAAGTGATCCTATAAGGGTTCCGTTTTTTCCTTTTGAGGTACGGAACCCTAAAAATAATGAGAAAAACACAAATGACTGTTTTCAAAACTCAAATGTACCAGCTAAATCTTTATATATAAAAATTACGTGTCACATTTGTTTGTCCGCGATGAACTCCTAAACTACTGAACTGATTTCAATGAAATTTTGCACACTGTGTGCAGTTTGGTCCAACTTGAGAGATAGGATAGTTTTTATCCCTTTAAGGGATATTTTTTATTACGAATTTAAGAATTTTTATGGGACACAGGGTCGTCGGAGAGGGCAGAACAACGTCTGCGTGGCAGCTAGTGAATTTATAAATTTGAATTTGGAATTCTTAACCAAAGAGGAGATATTTCAGATCAAAGTGGTCAGTACGACAAAACGCTATTTTCATATGTAAGAACCTAATATGGTATCATACATAATCTTCACTTGTCTTTATTTATACGTATTTTCATATTTTTATTTTTATTTTGTACGCCCCCCACTATTTTTAACTATTATTTGCATCAGTTCTCTACGCTAAGGTTGCCTGGAAGAGATCACTTTCAGAGTGATAAGACCGCCTGTTGTACATATTCTACTTTAGATTTAACTGTACTCGTTATTTTGTATTTTGGTGTACAATAGTAATACAACAGTACACATACAACAGTAAATAAATAAATAAATCATTTTATTGTTACTATATCACATACATAATGGTAATTCATTTTAAGTACATCTAATAATATATCAAACACCACATTATAGGTATCGTTGGTAACCCAAGCTTAGGGACTCTTACTTCATGTATCAGCAGTTCATTTATTATATTGATGGTTAAGATTGATTTTTTTTATAGAAGAGGGCGCAAACGAGCATGCGGCTCATCTGAAGGTAAGTGACTACCGCCACCCATGAACAACTGCAACACCAGGGGAACCAGGGGAATTGCAGATGCGTTGCCGACCTTTTAAAAAGGAGTAGGCTCTTATCTTGAAGGTCCCTAAGTCGTACCGGTCCGGAAAAATCGCTGGTGGTAATCGATTCCACAAGGAAGATGTGTGAGGAAGAAAACGTCTTCTAAATCGCACAGTGGTGGACCGCCAATCATCCAGATGGTGTGGATGGTATCGGGAGTTCTGCCGCGATGTGCGTTCGTGAAATTTGACGGCTGGGATTAATCCGAACAATTCCGCAGAGCACTCCCCATGATAGATGCGAAAGAAAATGCAAAGGGATGCAACATCTCTTCGCAGCGCCAACGAATCGAGTCGATCAGAAAGGACTCGGACGTCGACGATTCGAGCCGTTCTGCGCTGGATGCGGTAAAGTGTAAGGAGCTGGCACTGGGGAGCCCCAGCCCAGAGATGGGAACAGTATTCCATGTGAGGCCGAACCTGCGCCTTGTAAAGTTGCAGGCGTTGTGCCGGCATGAAATATTGTCCCGCTCTGCTGAGCACGCCAAGCTTTTTAGAGGCCAATTTGGCCTTCTCTTCTAAGTGACCACGCAACTGCACTGCACTCGATATGTTGACGCCGAGGACTCCGATACTGGCTAAGCCAACAAGGGGAGTGCCTTGAAACTGAGGAGATACGACAAAGGGGTTCTTTTTAGCGGTAATCGCGCAAACTTGTGTCTTCTGAGGATTAAACTGGACTAGATTTAGTCGCCCCTAATCCGAGACTTTGTCCAGCAAAGACTAGACTTCAGACACAAGTTTGTCCCAGTACTCGGCGACGTTTTCCGAGAAATATTGGCACGGCCGGTGTATAGAGCATCACCAGTGCTGTCATGCGCATAGCAATGAATATTACCGGTTTGTGCAACATATAATTGATATGCAGAAGAAACAGCGTTGGTGATAGCACGCAACCTTGTGGAACACCAGCGTTAATAGACTTGTAATCGCAGCATGCACCGTTTACAACGTCCTTGATGCTCCAGATCTGCAAGAATGCTGGTGATCCAATTGCACAATTTCTCAGGAAGCCCATAGGAAGGGAGCTTCGAAAGAAGCGCTTTGTGCCAAACCCGATCGAAGGCCTTCGCAATGTCCAAACTAACAGCCAACGCCTCCCCCTAGCACTTAGATTCAAAGTACGTAAGTGGCTTGTAACATTATTGTAAAAAAAAATAACTTTTACTGAGGCTATTGTAAGACTACCATTTAGTGGCGGTGTGAGAATAACAGCTACTCCATATCGTCGCGAGGGTGTCATAAGAGGCGACAAAGGGAAAATGAAACAGGAGATGGGCAGCATCATCTTCCTGATAACAACCTCATATATAACATAATAATAAAAAACTGCGGTTGCCAAACCGCCTTGCCAAGCGTGGCATCTATGGCAAAATCTTCTTTATTACGTAACCTATGGGGAAAGCCTATGTTCAGCAGTGGACTTTTGTAAGCTGTAAGATAGATGAATTGTGTTGTAAGAGGCAACTATGAGAAACTTCAGAAAAAATGTATGGATTCCGATCAATGGCGGTATATCCACCTGGTTTAGGCCGTAAATTACGATGGTCAGCAGCAGCAGCAAAGGTGCTCATATCTTGTACTGCACTCGTCATTCTTGTTCAATTTTTTTCTCTATAACGAGCATTGAGTTATATGTACTACGTACAGTACATATGACTCAATGATAACAAGAATACCATACTCATAGAATACCAGTGTAAACTAGCAGCTTGACGCTGCTGTGTTTCGTATGGTGAGTGTAGAGAACTGGAGACCCTCTTCCTGGAAACAAGACATTCCATCATAGTCCTTAGGGGTGACAACATACATAATTTGAATTTTGATTCTTATTGGAGGGTAAATAGAGAAGTCTTTGGGCCGCAGTATCTTCTTACCATCAGGTGAACTGTATACTTGTTTGTCACCCTTATTTTATAAAAAAAGCCTATGTTAATAAGTGGATTTTTACCAATGTAGGAAAAAGATAAAGAAAGAACGCTACTCTTATCAATATCTATCGTAGTACATCTTTTTTACACAGTCCACCTGATGGTGTGTTGGTTGTTGTGACCCATATCCACATCTATCCTCAATAAAGAATTAAAATGCAGATGCATTATCACCCGTGAGGACTAAGATGGAATGCCTCTTTTCCAGTAAAAAGTGTCTCTGGTACTCTACACTCACCATATGAAACACAGCAGTGTTAAGCTATTATTTTACGCTGGTATTCTGTGAGAGCATGGTCGTTCCCCAGTTCAGTTCTAATATAGCTGCAGCATAGCTCTACTCTACCATGTAAATATTTATTTATGATGTTAACTCACTTATAATTAAGCAAACAGGGAGGAAAGATCATAACAAAGGTGTTTATATAACAGCTCTAATTGAAATTGATCATCTACAAATAATAACAATTGTTACCTGCCAACACAGACAACAATTATTGTCAATTACATCTGCATCTAAACTGTCTAAACAAAACAAACAAAATATAGAAGAAATGTGCAGAACCAAAATATGAATTTCAGGATAAATAAAATCTAGTCATATATACTATCGTGTTTTCGTGATTACATAGATAAATGCATAACATATTCAGTCAGTCTGGGGCATAAAACATCAATTTGTTTGTCTATGGAATTTGTAATTGAGTCTTTCTTACTACTTCAGAATATATAATCAATAGAATTTAGGAAAGTGGAATATTATAATTATTTAAATACTAATAACTAATAATTTCTCAAGATATTTTGTCTTTTCTGTTTATTAATAATTTTTCACATGTAAATTGATGAAATAAAAACTTGAAAGTGTTTTATCACTTGAACAAATAAAAAAATTAAGAGTGTGCAATCCAAAACACCCTCAAGAACATCAGCTAAAACAAAGTTGAAAAAGTACATAAGCTTCCTATAACGTAAATGATAATACAAGGTGTCTCAAAAGTAAGTTCACATTTGCTTATCTTATTACGCGAAAGCAACTATTCTGAGGGGCGCGGGGGGTATGTCAGTCGGTAGTCTGGCTCTTGGGAATTTAGTCGCTATGGAGCGTTTCTCTGGTGCGGACCGTGCGTTGTGCGTACGTGAGTTTTACAAAAACGGTAATTCGGCGACTGTAGCGCGTAGAAAATTCTGCAGTATTCGACATATTCGTCACTTAAATGATGCGCCTAGCACTCGTCTCATTGCAAAATGGGTTGAGAAGTTTGAAGAGACTGGGTCAACTCTGGAGAAACCAAAATCTGGGCGACCAAGAACATCAAGAACAGCCGAAAACGTGGACAGTGTTACTCAGTCTATTCGAGATGATCCAAACCTCTCGATTCGGAAGCGTGCTGTTGCTTTAAATGTGCACAGATCTTCATTATGCCGCATTTTACACAAAGATTTAAAGCTGCACCCGTACAAAATTCAGTTAGTGCAAGAACTGAAGCCTCAAGATGCTGGTCAGAGGCTTGCCTTTGTAAATCAGATGATTGAGCGCTTTCCAACGTTCACCAACATCTTGTTTTCCGATGAAGCCCATTTTCACCTGAATGGGCATGTAAACAAGCAAAATTGTCGTTACTGGAGTGCAACCAACCCAAAACAAAAACATCAGAAACCGCTACATTCACCCAAAGTCACCGTATGGGCAGCGATGTCGGCGCGAGGAATTATCGGCCCTTACTTTTTTGAAGATGGAAGCGGACGCACACTCACAGTGAATTCAGAGCGTTATGTGGAGATGTTAGACGAGTTTTTCGTACCCCAACTGCAAAACTTTCCTGGTTACAACCAAAGAACATGGTTCCAGCAGGATGGAGCAACTTCACACACGTCCAACAGATCTCTGCCTCGAGTTCGAGAAATTTTTCCGAACAAATTAATCTCCTGGCGAGGTGACATAAATTGGCCTCCACGGAGTCCCGATTTAACGCCTATGGATTTTTTCCTGTGGGGTTATGTCAAATCAAAAGTTTACGCTAATAAACCGACTTCCCTGGCACAATTAAAAGAAAATATCCGTCATGAAATGGCAGCCATCACGGAGACTACCTGCCGAGCTGTCATAGGCAATTTTAGTGCCCGACTAAATGAATGCCGAGAGCGCAACGGTTTACATTTGGACAATGTTATTTTTAAAAAATAAATTCCCAAACAGTGTACTTCAATATAAAATAACAATTTTTTCAATAAAGCTAAGACTTTTCTTTTAAAAAAAGATTTAAATGTGAACTTTCTTTTGAGACACCCAGTATTATGCGTTTATACTTTATATCAGAATGGGACCTTTTTTTAAGGATTTGTAATATTTACATACATATGTGCTTAAAAATGCTGGTTAGACCAGTAGTCAGTTCAGGCACATATATACATATTAAAGGACCTAAAGACCAATGGTAACTAAAACCTTTGTTATTTTTGTTTTTCAAGATTGCTTTTAGGCAGTGATAGGGTGATCATACAGATTCAATAAACATTATTACAGGAACCTGATAGAAAATCTCCGAGAGTGTCTTACACTCTGTTTATCACTATGAACCTGCTATAACATTTCTTTTTCATCGGTTGACAGTTTGTCAAACTTTAATGATAGCTATGTCAGTCAGTTATTCATCAATTATGTAGTACTGCTTAAAGTAAAAATATTAAGAAATTGTGCATCGGAGAGCATCACTTGCATGTGTTCAATATATTATCAACATTACAATAAAACAATTAAGATATTTTATTTTTGTCTACAAAAATTCAGGCAACATTGGAAAGCTGAAACAACTAATACAAAGTGATTAAAACTATATTCAAGGTTATTCGCCAGACAGTAATTAAAGATTTGTAATTGTTAAAACTGTAACATTAACACTTTAGCATTGCAACATAACATTAAGCCCTGTTAAGAAATTTATACAACTTATATTACTACATTTATAACCACACTGTATCATCAACAAAAATCTAGGCCGGACATGGTTATCCCACTGTAGAGAGGATTTGTGTTAATTGTAATGCTTGGCAGTCAAATTGACAATCACAGTATCAGTTGTCTCGCATATTTAAGACTGCTGCATAACTAGTCTCAGTATTCGAAGTATACTGTAACTGACAACTCTTCAACACTGCGTTGCAAAATGTATTTAAGCCACTGAACTGGACAGGATATGGGTATCAACATCAATGGCAAGTATACATACATAACCCATCTTTATTTTGCTGAAAATATAGTTGTTATAGAAGAATCGTGCAATGACCTTAGCACTACACTGAATGACCTGAATAGTGGTACTTAACAGTGGTAGAGCCACGCGGCAGCTTTTGCTGTCGCACGGATGGGCCGGCTCGGACCGGGGTGGTACCACAAACTCACAGAATAACAGCGTGAAGTAGAGGTTTACCTCTGCATTTCGCTTGGTGAGTGCAGGTGGCCGGAGGCCCCTTTTTACTGGAAATGAGGCATTCCATCTTAGTCCTCACAGGTGACAACGCATCTGCATTTTGATTTGTAATAGAGGATAGATGTAGATGTCTATGGGCCGTAGCAACCACTTACCATCAGGTGGACTGTGAGCTCGTTTGTCACCCTTATCCTATAAAAAAAAAATGTTACACTATGGATATGTCTTAAAAAGAACATTGTAAAAGAACTTTATGGCATACTTTGGGGGTGGCCTATGTTCAGCAGTGGACTTGTGAAGGGCTGTAATGATGATGATGAAATGGTGGATAAGTCTTAAAAAGAACATTGACAAAACAAAAGTCATGTCTTATGTACAAGTATGTTTAGGTAAGTCCAACTTCCAGCAGGGATCAATCAACAAATCCAGCTCGGCTGGGCAGCATTCAGGAGATTACGACACATCATAAAATAGAATAGAAGGATAGATTCATTTTTATTCAATACTAGCTGTACCCCGCGACTTCGCCCGCGTGGAATTTACTACGATTTCATGGGGAACAATTTTTTTGCATGGAACCCTAATTTTGTTTTTGAGTAATGTTCATCATCATCATCATCATTACAGCCTTTCATAAGTCCACTGCTGAACATAGGCCTCCCCCAAAGAATGCCACAAAGCACGGTCCTGAGCCACCTGCATCCATCGACTTCCTGCATGTCTTACCAAGTCGTCAATCCATCTCGTGGGGGGTCGCCCTACACTTCGCCTACCGATACGAGGCTGCCACTCAAGAACCTTTCTTCCCCATCGGTTGTCGGTTCTTCGAGCTATATGGCCGGCCCACTGCCACTTCAGCTTACTAATCCGTTGGGCTATGTCGGTTACGCTGGTTCTACTGCGGATATCCTCATTTCTAAGTTTATCACGCTGAGAGACTCCGAGCATAGCCCTTTCCATAGCTCGCTGAGCGACCTTGAGCTTCCTCATCCCGCCAGCAGTGAAGGACCACGTCTCAGATCCGTAAGTCATCACTGGCAACACGCACTGGTTGTACAATTTCATTTTAAGGTTTTGAGTAATGTTACCATCGTATAAATATTGACATGTCACTCAATTGTTTTTCCTTCCCGGAACCCCTCCACTAACACTTAAACTTTATGGTATGGTATTAAAGTTCAAATTGACTTTTAAGTATTATTACAAATCTTTTATATGGGAATATAGAAAAGTGTTGTTTTTAGACTATTTCAGACAATTTTTTAAATTTTTCTCTCATCAGAACAGGGTTGGCTGATTTAAATCAGACTGATTTAAATTCGACTGATTTAAATCATGATTTAAATCACAATTTAAATCGTTTGATTTTTATTAAAAAATCATTGATTTAAATCAACCTGTATAAATTAATGCAATAAAACTGGCTTAAAATAAGGTAAAATCTTTTGTTGTTTTATGTTATTCTTATTATTCTACTACAATAGTCTCATAAACTTTGGAAAATCAACAAAGACATAGCAATGAGGTCTGTCAGCTTCATAAACTTAGTAAAATTAATTTTTTTTAGAAATTCACCCTTAATATATGAACTGTAATTAATACAGTATTAATTATTTTACTCTTAATCAGTCTCATACATATCTATACATTAGCAAAATCGGTTCAGCTGCTCTCGAGATTTGCGCTTAGCAACACATTCAGCGATTCATTTTTATATTACAGATAGATTATATGTAATCCTTATTGAAAGTCTTTACCACATCTTTGTACAAAGATCTTTAAACATGTGTAGGGCAGTACATTACTAAATTTACCATATGATACAGCACTAGGTTTTGCTTTGCCATCTTGCAGCTAGAGAAGAGGTGAGAGTGATTCTCCCCCTTATAGTTTCTTGATATTTTTGAAAATTTCTTAATAAAAACCAGCTTTCAGAGTTAAACTTTAGCAATGAAATATGGCATTTTGATAAGTGTTGAGAGGGTGGGACCTCCACTAATTCTCCTCTTTGGAGATGCATAGTTAATTTAACAGAGCATGTCATGATACTCCGGTGTAAAACTATTCTGTGTACCAACCAACCTGCAGTAGCTGATATAATGATGAAAAGTCTTTTCATATTTTTCCCAAGATAACAAAAGTTACGGATACTTTAATTATAAGAGTTTTCTTTGTTTGTTTAAACACGCTAATATCTGGGACTACCAGCCCTATTTCAAAAATTTTCTTTATTACTAGGCTTGGCATATTAACCTTTACGAACGAAAGTTACTTCATCATCAAGATAATTTTATGAAGATAAACAAAGCTTTTTATAGCATGTTATTTGGATGCATAGTTGATGAGATAATGGAAATTTAAATTATTTAGCACTCAGCTCGGCGTGCAAATGATGGCAGTAAACGCTTCTATAAGCAAGTTGTCATATTGTGCGACTTAAGAGTTGCCAGATGGTTGGGATTTGTCTGGATTATCCTGATATTTCAAATTATCTCCAGACATACAGCTTCTCAGAAAGTTAACGTATGGTCTTTGATTTAATAAAAGTTGAGATAGTAATTACTGAACATTGAAGTAAATTCTTTGAATTTTAAATATTTTCTGAATACTAGCACAGTTCAATATGGTACTAAAACTGTGATTACTACTAAAGGGTCCAAATTGCTGGACACTAGTAAAGTCCAACGCCAGACACATGTGGCGACCTAAACTTTAAGTGTCCTTGAATTAATGTTTTTAAAGTACTTTTTGTGGCCTCTTAATGAAAAAGTAAACTTTTTATTTTTAATATTTTTTTCTCCCAACAACAACCCCAAAATCCCGACATTTTCAAAACTTGTCCAGATATTTCAATCTTCCGATATGGCAAACCTAATTAGATGCATGATATATGGGGGTGAAACCGCGGGGCACAGCTAGTAATTACATAAAATATTTATAAATCAAAATCACAAGCAAGAACAGAATAGCTTTTTTTATTTAGAATATTCATAATTTCCATGTTTTTTGTTTGTTTCAACATAGAAGCCTAATACAATGTTAAAAACAGATCTCTGTCATGTGTGCCCTCTGTCTATTTCTTTCTATCATATTTTCTGTTGTTTTAAGCAGGTAATAAATATGTTCTTAGTTTCCCTCAATTAAACTCAGAGCATTATTGTACATTCAGAACAAAATCATCAATAAAATTGTGCTGCAGGATACTAAAGCCAACCCCAGCATTAAGCTGCTATTTTACACTATTCTGTGCAAATGTAGTCCTTCTTTGATTGAGCTAGCCAACAAACGCTGCAGCTATTATAAAACCACAACACCACTCTTCTACATAATCTTACAAATAACCTTTTTTGAGAAAATTCTTCCACCAAATGTGGCATTCATGAGATTCCTTAGAAGGTCCTTATTGACTCTTACAACAACCAAAAGACTTTTTTTGAACACTAGACATTTCATTCATGTAATGTCCAGTACATGGTTTGCCTGACAGTATTGTGCATCACGGGAAAGACTCACAGACAAAACACTCACATTAAGAACACTTACAGGACAACATGGTTGTTTAGTTTATGCAACTAAAATATGATAAAACATCTTAAACATTGTATGATAGCTGTTAAGCATTAATTTAGTCTAGTTATTCGTAAATCATTTTTTTAATTTTTGTAATAAATACTTTAATTGCTAATAATAAATACTATACTTTCAAAATACTGACATAGTATACTCTTATATGAACCTAACGGCACTGACAATATTGTTACTGCACATCTTATTTCTAAGGCACAATAATATGTAATTTTTAAAGTACGAAACTAACCCATAAAAGATTAGCACAACATATAACATATATGAAATTCTACATCAATGACAGATTTATAAATGCTGCATAATATTTCATAGTACTCCCCCAAATATCACATGTACTGAGACGGAGTACTGAGATACTGGGAATTTAAATTAGTAGATATTAAGCCTGATACAAACTGTAAAATTAGTTCACTAGAACCTTTTACATATACAGACTACACCAGCATGTGATGCACATAGTTGCTGCTGGGGCCATAGATTAATGGTATCATATTTATTCAAAAAATATCAGAATCACACAGTGTAGAAATGGAGAGCATTAGCAGAAGAGTGTGGGATAAGTGCTGCATTTACCAACCTAACTGAACAGAATGATCAGTATTAGCAAAGTTATGCATAATAATATAATGTATTTTACATGTAGTTGGTACATTCTTGAAAGGGCATATATCCAAAACTGAATTCAGAAAGGGTGTTATAAAAAAGAGAAAATAGTTTATTCAATAACACTCGATATTTCTAAAAACGGACATAAACAAACCATATTAAACTACATTAAAAAAATTATACAGTTTTAAGTTGCATTAAATATCGACTTACGGCTCTGGACTGTACTGAGCTCCTCCAAAAAAGCCATGCCTATCTGGCTGGGTAGTCACCGAAGAGCATATTGATGCGTTGTCTGCCTGGTCACCGCGATCCCCCGTGCTCTTTATACTTTTCTGAAGCGACATTATCGCAATCAATTCGCAAACTTTAACACTATCTTCTGTCTAGCATCACGTACAAATAGACACAATACTGTATTGGTGAGCAAATTAATTACAAAACATGTAACTGTTCCGGATGTTCACGCCCGTCCACGAATGACAACAGCTAAAACCAAATGCATGTTTGCGAGGCAGCTGACAATTGACAAGGACCGTAAATCACTATTTATCACCCAACACTAACACATGATTAATCAAACAATTGGTAAGCACGCAATCTAATATAAACCAGACCTAATCTTAGCAGACGGCTTACAAATAAATAAGAAACAACAAAACAACAATAAAATTTACTATTTATTGTGCACTGCACAGCGACATTTGTACCCACAGACTAATACAAAATTACAAAATACACAGTTACACAGATGATTACTGTCACAGACTACTTATGATTAATGTACTGTATAGTGTATACGCTTGCTACATATATATTTATCTATGGTGTATACCACAAAACACAATTACTCCTTATCAAGAGAAGAACGCAAACTTCATACTAAAAAACGGAAACACGTGTTTGTGTGTATACGAAAAGCGCTACGGTGGACGCCTACATAAAACTTTTTGGCGGGAATTTCAAACCTTTGTATTCTGTAACTTTAAACTTTTTATTTAAGGCTTTTCGAGTAATTTTGGCTCAAGCCTCACAAACATATGGGGTAAACTTAGATTATTTACACTCTAGATAACGCGTCACGCAATGAGTGATGCAATCATGCAACAAAAACAGGCCAGTTTTTACAGGCGTGTGTGCGTGAGATACGCACACACGCTGAGCGGTTGCTATGGTAACAGAATAAATAACTACGACTTACACCAGCGTCATTTGCATCTGGGAGATATCAGCTAATGAATCTATCCCGATAAAATGGGGAAAAATTGTCATGTTAATAAAATCATAAATAATAATATTTGAATATGGTGCTTTCAATTGTGTTTAGTTGTCTGTTGAGTTTGTTCGCGTAAAAGCGCTAATGTCAAGCATCGACGTTAGATGGCACTCGGCTCGGCGCGATACGGGATGAAGTTCGTCCGAGCATGTTGAACGGTGGCTGTCTAGAACGCGCTAGAAAAATTGAGAGTCCAAATTCAGCGCTGCGATCGGCAGCACGCTGTCTTTTTTGTCGGGAACTCGGAGGCGGAATACGACACGCGCATCTAGGAAATATACGGCTTAGGATACGTAACGCGCATTCATTTCTTGTTAGCTTCACCCGGGACTTATTGTGTCTAACTCAGAATCTGTATAAGTGCATTCGACAATAATAGCTAGTGCGGCATTTGATGTTCTAGAAATAACTGTTGCCACGCGGAACGGTAGTGACCTTTGATCCGGTCACGCGTGTTAAGCTTTATAACAAACGAGAGTTAGTGGCTTCTGTAAGGTAGTTAATCGTACGACAGAGTAACTGGACCGTCATCGTGAGTAACGAAGAAAGTGACGTCAGGTGGAGAGGTGCTGAGGTCCGAACTGCTGCAGAGGGTAACGGTCTAATAAGGTCAATAACACTACCACCCACACCTAGATACACATCACTGACCCTAACTTTCCTAGCACTATACATCCACATGCGACCTGACCGAATCCTGAGGGACCAGTCGCCTTGGATAGAGGTAAGTAAGCTCCCTTTATTAGAATAGAACGCTCCCCCCTGATTGTTTATTGTAATTAGAAACTTTCCACCTTTGGCCTGTAGCAGGCCCGACCAACACCTGCTTGTAGGTTCTTCGTCTATGGGCCGCGGAGGACCATACTCCTGGGATAAGCAGCTGCTGGCCGTAACAGAGTTAGAATCTAATTTTTATTGTAAAGAAAAATATGATGAAATAAAAATTAACTAAGCATTTACAAAATATGTTTTATTATATTATGTATGGTATCGACTTATAAAAATAGGCTTCGCCTGCGTCATAGTTAAATAATTTATCCCGCAGGTACCCTTTACCGTAAAATTTTATCCCATAGCGTTTCTACAGTTTAATCCTTATAAGAAGAATTATTACGTCCAGCATTGTTGTGCCAGAAAGAGTTGATATATGGGTGCCCCATTGAAGCTTTGCATCTAAGGTAATCCCAGGAACACAGTTAATATGAATCTTATAGGTAATGCCCTCGGAAATGAACTGTATTTCAAGTTGAAAGTTCGCCGCTCTTACCACTGAGTTACCATCGCTAGTATATCTTACATAATAATAATGTCCTCCAGACCGAATTTCGGCCACAGCGGCCAGTCTCGACTAGCCATCGGCGCAGGACAGGATTATAGTGTCCAAGTGTATGCGCAAACACAGGTGCACTCTCTATTCCCTCACTCTCATAGCCCGATGGGACGGTAAACCGACACGACCGGAGGAAGATCAGGCGCAGGACCAACGGCTTTACGTGCTTTCCGAGGCACGGGGGTGAAACACCGCCAACTTTCGGACTCCGGGCAGCTACTGAGAATTTCTTGTTGGAAAAACTCAATAACTGATTTTTTTGCCCGACCCGGGATTCAAACCCGGGACCTAATGATCAGCAGTCGCACTACTACAACCACTAGACCAACGAGTCAGTCAAATATCTTACATACACTAGCGATGGTAACTATATTAAAATTTAAATATATGAGCCTGTACGTAATAAAACATACTTTTTTCAGTACCGCTTCCTTTTTCAATCTTCGACAGCCTTGATTATTTGCAAAATAAAAGTAATTTTCACGGAAATGTTCAGAGCATATCACTGTGGTTTTAGATGGTTTTCAGAACTCTTCTCCACGGCTTTTTCTTATGTGCACCCATCGACTTCTATTTATAGGATCAATAGGTATCCTAAAACCATGTATCCAAATGGTCACATTCGATTTTGACAATTAACATTAAAAATGAACATACATCAGCTTTTAAGACAACTATACGGAGAAATTCGCAATCCAAGACTGGTAATACCAAAAAATGACGCGTTGATTTTGTAAATAAAATTATCAAATTATTAGTTTTGTTTTCGTAAATTACTATTAGTTTTGAGTTACCTACTGTTGGTGGGAGATTTTGTTAGTTGTATGTAAACGTCCTTTGTAATTTTTGCTGATTTTGATCGCGCTATTTATCATTTTCACCAAAATAATTTACCTCAAAAAATAAGCCGTGTGTGTATCTCTTGGCGTTACAATTGACACTGAGAAGCGGAGAGCGCTTTAGAGGCTAACAGTTAGCTGATATTTTTTTCGACGCTTTTAAGCCGCCGTTACTCTATCTAGAGAGTAAATACTCTAAGGGGGTAAATTCCCATATATTTGAGAGGTTGCACCAAAATTACTCGAATATACTTAGATTAGTATGTGGGATAAAATAAAACTATAAACAAGTATAGTTATGTAATTTTATTTTCTGAAAGACGGATTGTTTATAAACTACTCATTATTATTGACGTTTTTTATTGCTTTTGCACATAATATTTCTACGCACGTTACTAATATATAACACATGTTATTGTCAGAGAATTATTCTTCACAGAACATTAACGTAAATTTAAATCAGCAAAATTCTCATGATGAAAACTTTACTCAGCCCAAATACGATCTGAAACAGATACAATTCGAGTCAATATAGTAATAAACCCTACAAATAACGGCCAATAAATTCGAAATGTTTATAGCCTTACCACAATATTGTCATAAGCAAAGAGATTTAAAATATATATATACTATAGAGCGGGCATTGGAGAAATTTCTATACAAAAACTTTAAGCTCGTGCGTGTGTGACGCCCTCTAGCTAAAAATAGCAAAACTACACTATCATTTATTAAGACAACATTTTAGCTATTCCCCAGTAGGTGACGCTTAACCTCTTAGAACTTGACACTTTTTGGACATACTTAGTCAGAACTATGGTCAAGCCTAAGAGTATAGTAGGTCAGGCCAAAGACAATTTTTTTTAAAGTTGGTAAATATAACTTAGAGTCATTACTATGTTCTAATCCAAAAATTTAAAAAATATTAACAATTAAAATATCGAATTATTTGTATGAAGGTCAAGTGGGCGCTAGAGTAAAGACGATTGCAAGACGATTTGTCGATAAATGAAATGTTTCGAGAAATTACCAATTACTGTGTAGTGGCGGTGTATGAATATTCATATCATTCCGAGGGTTTCGTAAGAGGAGACTGATGCACTGTTCAGTTCCACGGTACACGTACCTTGATACTGTGTAACAGTAACAAGGTACGTGTACCGTGGAACAGAACGTGGCAACTATGACAAGTATACCCTCTATGAGGGTATATAGTGGAGGCCTATGTTCAGTGGGTTTTTTTTAGGATGTAACGGTGTTTGTTGTAATAGTGATAAGAAAAAAAGTTGGAGGAAAAAGGCAAACATTTTTTCTAAATTTAATCTCGGTGAAATGCGGATACTCCGTGCGATGTTTAGGGCAGGGTTGCAAAGGTGGGTGATATTTGTGGCAGCAAAATTCTGTGCTCCCCTTTATTTCCATGGCCCATGACCAGCAGTGGAAGGAAACTGTAAGCAGAGGGAGGGATTAATTTTATTATTTGAAACAATATTTTTGTGAGTCAAAAAAAGTCATCAAACATCAAACAATTTATTAAACAAAAATTGCGTAAACAAGTTCAATGGTTAGAACAGTAATAAATAACAAAACCAAACAATTCCACTGAAAAGAAAAAAAGAACATATTATGTCACTTCTACAACTAAAGCAAATCTAACGAATCGTCAAATGTTAAAACAAATAAATACTATGAAGAAAGAAACAAAGATATAGAAACACTCAATTTTCATAAAGAAAAGAAATATATAATATTACTAGCTGGCCAGGCAGACGTTGTTCGGCCCTCTCCGATGATCCTGTGTCCTATAAAAATGATTAAATTCGTAATAAAAAATATTGAGGGTCACTTATCGGGATAAAAACTATCATATCTCTCAAGTTGGACCAAACTGCACACAGTGTGCAAAATTTCATTGAAATCAGTTCAGTAGTTTAGGAGTTCATCGCGGACAAACAATGTGACACGTAATTTTTATATACAAAGATTATATTGATATACTCAGTAAGAGCCTCAAAAAAAAATTAATCATAGGTATATACTTTATTATGAAATCTTTGACCAACGCCATTTTTCTACTGACTTCAAACAGGAGGAGGTACTCAAGTCGACTCTATGTTTTTTTATGTGTGTTACCTCATAACTTCCTTCTGGGTGAACTGATTTCATTGATTCTTTTTTATTTGAAAGTTGGTGTTTCACATGTGGTTCCATATAAATTTGATCAAGGTCTGTCTAATATTGTTATTCTTAATAATTTATATTGAAGTTGGTTGAACAAAATTTTTAATTATTGTTGAAAACAACTTCGCCATAATGTTCATTATATTATATCGAAATTATAACATAAAACGTAATTTTAAAACTTTGTGGAATATGAAAATTTGTGTTAATTACACAAGATTTATAGTGATCATTCACACCTTGTATTTAATTTTCAGTTAATTCTGTCTATTAAATATAGTGATACTTGAACGACACAGTATTTGAAATGGAAATTTTATAAAGTATATAAAATTGTTACGAAGCAAAGTATAAGGAATTAACTTTTAAAGACAGTGTAATTACTAACCCTTTATATAAAAACTAACAAAAATTTCTATTGTACCCACTTAATATTTTATAAATTTGTAGTTGCCTCTTACACTCACGCGGCGAAGGAAATAACACTAAAGTATGTGACGTAAACGCGACGCGTAGGACGTAACGACAGAAACTCGTCATTTAAAGTAAATTCTGTTAATTTAGAGAAGCGTAATTTAGTAACGAAACTAATTCTAATAAAGTATTAGTTTTATAATTCATATAAATAACATTTAAAAAATAATTGTTCTGAGCACTCTTAACTATGTTTCTGACTAAACGTTGTTATCATATATATGTACTCTTAGGGTCTGAGGGTCCTTTCTAAATATTACCATACTCTATGGAGCGTTCTACAAAGGTGACATTTGACTGTTTTAGGAATGTTACCCTTTCGATACCAAAGTATCGATAATGTTGTTGAAGGTTACTAAGCTTGAAATACTTTAAAATATAATAAAAGGGAGTAAAATGATTGTTTCATTGTATAAATCTATTTATCATGACTTCCATCACACGAAAAAAAAATCACTTTAACTTTTTATGCCTCTATTTTATACTGATCCTGCTTTTATATCTTTAAGTAATTATAGTGAAAAATAACCTGTTACAATGTAATAACAGTGAAAAATCACCTGTTACAGTGTAGGTAATAGATAATCTCTATTTTACTTATTCTACAATAACTCAGCTTCTAGATTTACATATCTTTTCGGCTATTAATTGTTTATATATACGCTTTCAAATGGTACTTTCATCTTGTTAACACTTGGGCCCAAGAATGTATGGAGACGTCTTCCTCTCTTTTTACATTATTTTGTCAATTTCATCAGCTGCACTACTTAAAAGACACTACCCACATCAATAAAAATTGTTATATTAAGTTTTTACCTTATTTCCTAACTCAAGCTTAACCTACAACTTCTTGTATCTAATATCTTTAACAGTACAATTTTTTTAATGTCACAAGCCTATAGCACTCTCCTATCACTGTAAGCCAGGATTTATAATGATTTTGTCCTTGAATACCACCAGACAATGACGCCCGGTATGTAAAAGAGAAGACTTGCTGTATTGCTAAACATCAACACAGCAAGTATCCTCAGCATGTTCATAAGCAACACAGAAAATCTCATCATCATGCCTAAAAAAAATTTCCCAACCTTCCACATAAAGTAGGCCACATAGCATAGTTGGTATATGCTACTCATTTTTGTTGGTATGGGTACAGTATCTTTGACTGTTTTACCTCCTTAAATATTGTAAATGATTAAATCGGCATCCTGTATAATATTTTTATCGATAACCCCAATCGATAAACGTCGTCAATCACTAACTTTAAATAAATAGTGACGCTACAGGATAACAGAGGGCGCTTAGTACAATAAAAATAAATTTTTGAGAAAAATCTACTAGAAATAATAAAATTTAAAGATTATTCGGTAAATATACGTTATACTTACGATAAAAAACCAAAATCACGTTCATTTTTTGCTCCATATCGTGACTTACAATATCTTAATACACAACCGGGCATATTTTCTATAAAAATATTTTTTAAAGATATGAAAAGAATGCGTCTTGCCTTTATGACGATGTCACTAAGACTAACGGAGATATATCCTATAGGACATAAGTTACAGACGACAATTTTGCTGCTGATGTCCGGTCTATTACTACTACTACTTAAATGTCTTTGGTCATAAGTTTTTCTTTTCCTATCATAGGAAACTTGCAGTAAGTGATCAGATGATTTTGTGCTTTTTATTTGCACAACACTTAACTTACTTTCGATGATGATCACAAATTATGCATAGAACTTTGAAATAATGAATTCATTTATAGTCAATATCTTATACAGAATTAACATCTCACAAAAAATATTTACTGTACATTCACGACGATATTATGACTGTATATTCGCGTACATAAGAAAATGAAGTCAATCTAACTAAATTTAAGCAAAAATGAATAATAAATATTAAAAACTAAACCTATGAAATAAATTTTAATAAATTTCAGAAAATATTTTCAATATGAAAGACGTTGACAAACAAATGTCATTTTTTCTTCATGGCTTCTTTTGATAGAATTCTGCTAATATTTAATAATTTAATTTAAATCAATTAATAGGTAAACAAATTGTGCGAATCTCCAAGTAATATTTATGTAATTATAATTTAATGAATAAACCAATAAAAGTTTAACACCGAATTAACATTTATTTTCTTCCCGTATAAATTAATAATAATTTGTTTATCTTATTTTTAAAATGGAAATCTAAAACAACATTAAAGAAAGAGACAGCGATATTTTATCTCCCTTTATTTTTACAAGCCCAACCCAACACGCATATTGACAAAATCATGATTGTGTCATTGAGTTATATGTACTACGTACTAGAGGAGACACCTCAACTAGATTGTTTATAACACGCGTTAGAGTGCGCGCACTCAAACTCACTTAGTCTGTGTCAAGCGGTTGCTGCAACGTGAGAAGTTTGAGTGAAGAATTATTTTTAAATTAATATGCCTTCGTGTGCATTGTTCAAACAACTCGAGAAATATAAGTAAAAGTCAAGGAGTGACTTTTCACCAGTAAGTTCAACATATTATTATTTTTAAAATACGCTTAATTTAATTATATTTTATCAACTGCAACGTATAGGGGAATGTCAAAGAGTAAAAAAATTTTATGCGCAGACTTAACACTATTGACGTATAATGTTAAGTAATTATGGACCGTAAATATGAATTTATAATCACGGTAGGAAATGTTAATGCATTAAAATGAATAGTTTTTATTATTATTTGGATTTAAAGGTTTCCTGAATCAAAAAAAAAGAAAGAGAATCATGGATCAAATTTTCTTCAGAAGAATCGCAGCGAAGAAACGTGGTTACCATCAGATTATTCACGTATATGTTCCGTACATTTCAAAGAAAACAAATAATACTTCACTAAAGCAGGAAGAGTATACTTCAAGAAATCTGCAGTACCATGCGATAACGTAATTATATTATTATATAATATTGCTGGGATTTTCATTTTATTTTGTGATTAGATGACGAACGAATTTTTGTAATGTGTAAGATTCAGTCTCTAAAGTCTCTCTAAAGTCCCGTAAATAACGGGACTTTAGAGAGGCGGTACCCTCGGCGCGCGAGTCGTACCAGTATATGGCGGGTTTTTAATACTGTAACGCTAGAATTTTTACAGGCTTCCCAGATAACTAGTATCTTTTTTTTCAGCCAGCAAATGTGGTGAACAAGAAGTATTAGAACCGTTGCTTTAATCAGTAAGCAGTTTAAATTCAATTTTTGATAGTCCGACAAAAATTGTACCCAAAAATAAATTACGCAAGCTGCAGCTAGAAAGAAAATTACTGAGAAATTTAAGAAAATACAAAGAGAGAATATTTATTCACAGAAAAATGTGATCCTTACGAATATAAAAATAAATAATATAATATAATATAAATGTATATTTTTATATTTTACATGTTTACCTTTTAAAATATCATTAAAATATAATTGTGACATAATATTATGTTATATTATATTAAATTAGCACATATGCAAAATAAATATAACAATAAAAGAATTGTATTCGATATAATTAACAATACAATATAAATAAACAATTATTACATACTGATCATTCTACCTTCGTATACCTAATCTATGGTGACAAAAACTGACCGCGCAGGCGCAACGCGCTTATATCACTCCCGCGCATGCGCGAAGACATAGAATAGCGCACATTTTTTGCTTGAAATAGCTTCTCTAGTACGTAGTACATATAACTCAATGGATTGTGTGCAGATTTTTCAGCTTTCATACAAAGTTGCCATGGTGTATACCATGAAGTTATAGATAAAATGGAGACCACACTCCGAATACCTACTTGAAGCAAAACCTATGTATTACTATCTCGCTCTCTGTGGGCAGACCCTCCCTTTCTAAGTAGGTAACCTTTATTTTATTTTTCCCAGGATATCGCTATAAGTAGTTGAGTTACATTAAGTGTTTTATTTATAAATATCTATATCTCTGTTTACTACTAAGACCTAGCCTATATAGATTATAAATTTTTGTACAATTTTTTTGGGAATTGACTAGTTTTTTGAAGATAGGTTTTCATTTCCATGGGCAGAACCGGTATTAAAATATGACCACGCATTTCCGTCACAACCCATATAATGCCGAGCCTATTTAGAAAATGTGGAAAATAAATATATCAGAGAATATTTTATAACTACCATTTCGATAATGTATTTTCTGGTTATTATATACAATTCCTAAACGGTACCAACGAAATATAAAATTAAAATTTATTATAACCCCGGGTGATCAATGAATTGGGCAAAATATACCTGATTTATTGTTCAGACAGACTAAATCTATTTCTGGACAATTATTTAAAAAAAAATATCACGAAGACTAAAGCAGCGTAGCGGAGCTCCTGCCTTAGCCTTCTGACCTAACCCATCCGAGTCAGGTTGCTCTGAGCTGAAATGTGTATAATACTATATCCCACACATCCAGCTCATTTTAAGAATTATCTACAATTCCTAGGAATTCTATATAATAACGGATTTCATAGATTTCTAGTAACATATGTACTATAATAGGAATAATAATATATTATTATTTTGAGTTGTTATCAGGAAGATGCCACTGCCCATCTCCTGTTTCATTTTCCCTCTGACATCTCTTACAACACCCTCGGAATGATATGGGTAATGGATATTCTCACACCGCCACTACATGGTTTGTTAAAAACCTTAAAAAAATAAATAAAAACACTTTCCATATTAAAATTATTTATTGAAATTTTTCACACCATGTGGATTACTCTGTGGCTTTTTGAAGTCCTTACAGATATGAGCAAAATGCCCTTGAATAATATTTTCAATTTCTGACTGACCCGTATACTTTTTAATAGTGTCCATTAAAAAAGATCTATCCTGAATTTTTTAGTTTGGCGCGCCACTTTTTGCTTAAGAATCTTAGTTTTCGTCTCAAGTATTTCTTCTTTAGTACACTTTATTTTCACATGCACGCCCCTATCAATCTTCGCGGGATCGTCGTATTCATTGCTGACCTAAGAAAACAAGAAAACTTTATGAAATCAGTATTTTTAGCATCGTACATCGTATTGCTCCGTTCATAAGGGTCGTAGCGTGATGTTAGATAGCCTTCCTGAAAAATTGGTTTAAAAGATGCAAAAAAATATTTTCAAATCAGACCGGTATAGTTCCAGAGATTAGAGAACTCAAACAAAAAAAAGAAACAAATAACTCTTCTACATCATAATGTCAGTACAAATTTACATCACTTAATAGGTAACACATAATACACCGGAGCGCGCCTTCATGAGCACGCATAAATGAAGCATCAAACAAGAAGCTTTATGCTTAGTGTCGTAGTGACGGTTACCACACTGCGATTGGCACTAAAGAGTTTAAATATGTATGTGTTTTAAGATAGCTTATATAGATAATACATTATGTAATGTAATATTAAAGTCATAATAAATACAAGCAAAAGGTATGTATTTAGTAATAAAGGAAAAGGAAACTTACAGGTAATTTGTTAAGATTGCATAAATTTTCAAGAATATTTCGACATTGTTTTTTACTAGTTTGCTCTTCAATATTACAGCCAATACATTTTCACTTCTGTTTCCTTAATTGCAGAACTACTTTCATAAATGCCAGAACTAGTGCTTGGTACAGCCAGAGCAGCTATTTGCACAATAGACTCTTCATGTAATGCACTTGTTGTCTGCATATAATAACATATTTTACAAAATGTTGTTTTATGTCATTCTTTTAAACTACTACATTTCTAAATACATAATTATTATAAACGTTATTAAAGTATCAGAATAATGAGAAACAAAATCTAAATAAAAATAAATTGTCTACCAAAAGAATATATTATGTTACTAATTTTTAATTTAATATTATGAAATCTATGAAATCCGTCATTATATAGAATATATAGGAAGTGTACATAATTCCAAAATTTCATGCATTTCCGGTAACATAATAAGAAACATGTACATATAATTAGTTAAGGTCACACGGAAAGTCTCAGATACATCGTCAATATGGCCACACTACTTCAGTGCGATTTCTTTTAAACAAAAACAATAAAATTGTTCAAACTTAATTAAATTCAATGTAAAACTATTTGATTTTGCCAAAGTTATAATTTACTAATATGTTTAAAACACTGATAAAACGTTTCTGCAAAAAATTAAGTGAAAATACAAAAAAGTATGTTTACAAGTATTCAATGCCAGAAGTCACTATTTAAGCACACGTGTGAAATCTTATATCACCTCCTGGACACCAACTACTGCCGCAACCACGTACTACACAATTTTGCACCATTTCTTGAATTATAATAATAATTAACTTTAAATATCTCAAACGACGCTGATAACAGCTAAGTAAACAACCGCCATATTTGTCTAATTTATGTTGACATATAGGGCTAATGTTGCCACATTACCGAACCCTTAGGAAATGGGAGTGTAATTCATTGATTTATTAACCCAATAATGCATACGAGACCTTCAATTTTGGAATTTTTAATGTAACTAATCGTAGATCAACTATTTATTTATTGGTACATTATTTTACAGAGCTTAACTTCTGATTTAGTTAGAGTGGAAATTATTTCTAAGAATTTACCGGGAGATTCAAATATTACATAGGAATATTGTGTTCCACACTAAAAAGAGAAGTCAGACCACAGAGAGTGAGATAAAGATACGTAGGTATTTGACTCAAGCTGTTGTTCCAAGTGTGGCCTCCATCTTTATCTATAACTTCATGGTGTATACCAGTGTACTAGTGGTGCTTAATATAGCGCATAGCGTCATATTATAGCGCGCTATATTTTTCCATAACGCACAGTGCGTGCTATGTAAGTAGGCGCTGTGGCGCTATTCCACTATGGAATATGAATATCGCGCGATAGCGCTCGGCGTCGGCCAGCGCGGAAACTATTTCTAGCAGCGGCACTAGTGCCCGGCTCAGTGTTGCCAACCGTACGATTTAAATCGTACTCATACGATCTTTTTGGCCCTAGTGCGATGTACGATCATGTATTTTAAATCGTACGCAAAATATACGATCTTTTCAAATCTTATAATCTTAAAATAAAAATGAAAATTGATTCAGTCTCCCGCGAACCGCCCGAGTGAGCGCAAGTGCTATGAGCGTAAGTGCTGTGTGCGACAATGACGTCGTCTAATGTACTTAAGTGTTCAAGTTGCAATATTGTGATTAGTGAAGTCCTGGCCTTTATTCAAAATAAGGCAGATGTGATGGACAAGGAGAGCATAGTACGTATCTGTAGCAGTGCTTTTGAAGCAGATGATATTGATAAAGCAAAATGCCTCCTTTTTGAATCGTTGCCATCCGTAAAACGTAAAAATATTCGTCGAAGAGAAGCCAAGCTGCAACAATCTAATCGCCGCAATAAGGGCAAAAACAAAGAGATCTGGTCGATATAATTTCGCTATTTAAAGAAACAGACCCTGATGTTGTACCAATTTTCGTTGCGAAAGATTTAAAAAAATTGCCACCTATCACTTTTGACCATGTAGACGTTACACGATTATTGAAAGACATTATTATATTACGGACAGATATACAAATGATGAAAGATATATATGTGACAAAAGAAAACCTAGATAAACATATTGAGAATTACCTAAATTTAAAAGCAACAGCTACATTTTTTAATTTTGCGAGTAGATGTAGAGACACACTCTTATTAAAAAATGTTCATAAGTTCAGAGACAGTGGGCCAATAGGTCTGAAATTTACGTCACCCCCTGTGACACAATTAAAATCAGCTGTTCATACGAACGCAAACGACAGGGGCGATATAAACCGTGGTAGAGCCACGCGGCAGCTTTTGTTGTCGCACGGATGGGCCGGCTCGAACCGGGGTGGTACCACGACCTCACAGAAAACCAGCGTGAAGTAGAGGTTTACCTCTGCGTTTCGCTTGGTGAGTGCAGGTGGCCGGAGGCCCTTTTTACTGGAAATGAGGCATTCCATCTTAGTCCTCACGGGTGACAACGCATCTGCATTTTGATTCGCAAACGAGGATAGATGTAGATGTTTATGGGCCGCAGCAACCACTTACCATCAGGTGGACTGTGTGCTCGTTTGTCACCCTTATCCCATAAAAAAAAACTATCCCTTTCCTTAGGGAGAGCGTGAGCGAGCAACTAAATAGACCGCTCGTCTCTGCCGCAAAAGATATGATAAACGATGCAACCATCTCAGTCCCCCAAAAGAGCGCGTGCGCAGTGCAATATGAACATCTAAGTAATAACAACAAACAGGTGATCTCTCTCACTCCTACTGAGAGAAAGCGTGAGAGCGGTGAGATGTCTAATGGCAGCGTGAAGGTGGGGGCGGTTGTTCCGAACACAAATTATAAAGTTGTATGTACAAGAGTTCCGAAGTCGATGTCATTAACGGTTAATAATTCCGCAAGCCCTAATAAAACCAATAATGGAAACAAATATTCAAATCGAACGGTAATCGAGTCAAGCGGGCCTTGTAAGTCTTCTACGTTTGTATCGCCGTAGTGTAGGGCGGACCTTGGAAGAAAGATGAGCCAAAAGAAGAGTGGATAGTTGTTCAAAAGCGTAGGTTGTGGGTAAAACTGGCAAGTCAATTACTCAGCCTGAAATAAAATTTAAAGCTGCAGAATGGAAAGTGCCTTTATTTATCTCCAACGTGCATAAGAACACAAATGAGAAGGACATAATAGACTACAAAATGTCGAGAACAAACGAAAGAGTGACATTAGAAAAAATAGAAATGAAAAAGATAAGGGATATAATGCCTACAAGTTGTTGGTATCTAAACATAAATTATCAACATTTTTGGATGATAACCTATGGCCAGGTGGTATATCATTTAGGCAGTTTATACATTTTAAGTATAAAGGAAAGAAGACGTCAGATACTGTAAAATTACTAACTCAGGATGGATAGTACACTCAAGTTTGTAACCTTTACTTGTAAATCAGCCAAAAGGTCAGTAGAATGCTTAAGAGGATTTTGTGAGACAGCGGATGTTATAGCTGTGCAAGAAACATTGTTATTTCCACATGATATAGATTTCTTTGGAAATATTCATCGGGATTTCATGTATACTGGAAAATCAGCAATGGATACATCAGTAGGCATAATTAGGGGTAGACCGTTTGGCGGAGTCGCATTATTATGGAGGAAGAGTGCTTTTAAAATAGTTAGTGTAGTAAAGTGTAACAGTGTGCGCCTTGCAGCAATTAAGTTGCAACTACAAGAGTGTACGTTTCTTATATTCTCAATCTATATGCCAACAGACTGTAGTGATAATTTAGTTGAATTCACTAAGTGCCTGAGTGAAGTCAACGCTATTACGAAAAGTGAGGAGGTTGAAAATGTTTTCATTTTAGGGGATTTTAATGCACATCCAGGTACGCTTTTTGGTAATGAATTATTAAGCTTTTGTTCAGAATGAATGTGGTCCTGCGTGGATATGAACATGCTTCCATTAGACACATATACGTTTGTTAATGAGGTACATGGCAGTCAGAGATGGCTTGACCATTGTTTTGTTACGGAAGCGGCTAAGACTTTAGTTGTTGGAGCAAAAGTATTATATAGTGCATATTATTCTGATCACTATCCAATGCAAATTGAGTGCAACATAAGCTTGATTAGAAGTAACAGTGTAATTAATAATAAAATTTATGTAAATAAGATAACATGGGGTAAAAGAAATGATAGTCAAATAAATATGTATAGGCAGATATGCAATGCGAAATTGAAAGACATAGACTTTCCGCAGCAATTTGCGAAGTGTTGTGATAAAATGTAATTATGTACTGTAAAATTGTAGGAGTTCTAAGTGAGGCAGCTGAACGAACTTATATACATAAAAAGCATAAAAAATATGTGATTGGCTGGAATAGGTATGTCAGAGACACGCACAGAGAGGCTCGTTTAGCATATCAAATCTGGCAAATGTGTAGTAAACCTTGCACCGGAAAAGTATACAATAATATGTGTAAAACTAGACGTAACATTTAACATTTTAACAGTGGTAGAGTCACGGCGGCAGCTTTTGCTGTCGCACGGATGGGCCGGCTTGAACCGGGGTGGTACCACGACCTCACAGAATACCAGCGTGAAGTAGAGGTTTACCTCTGCGTTTCGCTTGGTGAGTGCAGGTGGCCGGAGACCCTTTTTACTGGGAATGAGGCATTCCATCTTAGTCCTCACGGGTGACAACGCATCTGCATTTTGATTTGTAATAGAGGATAGATGTAGATGTCTATGGGCCGCAGCAACCAATTACCATGAGGTGGACTGTGTGCTCGTTTGTCACCCTTACCCTATAAAAAAAAAATTCAAAGCTAAGTTAAAATGGTGCCAAGATAATGTAGAGCAAATTAAAATGGATAAAATGGCATCGTGTCATGCTAAAGGAAATTTTAAAGAATTTTGGAAGCATACTAGTGGTTTAAACCATCAGTCGAGCCTCCCTGCTAGTGTCTCAGCTGTGAGTGGGGCGGGTGAGATAGCAAATCTTTTCAAAAATCATTTTTAGGTTGTATCTCCCTTGGGCCTCTCAGAACAATCGATAGATGGGCAATATCCAGCAATCGGCAATCAGTGTAAGGATCACAGCAATGCAAATGGATGATATTATTAAAGATATGAAGCGTGGAAAATCTCCAGGTCACGACAGGCTCAGTATTGAGCATTTGATATATGCAAGTGTTCATTTACCCAGGGTTCTAGGATTGTTTTTTAATCTTAGTTTATCGCATTATGTATTTACCAGCAAACCTTATGAAGACGTTAGTAGTACCAATTATAAAAAATAAAACGGGGGACGCGGCAGACGTATCTAATTACAGGCCGATATCATTAACTACTGTAATCGCAAAAGTGCTTGACAGTCTGCTTGATAAATATCTGCAAAAACACATCTCTTTGCAAGACGCACAATTTGGTTTTCGACCAAAACTATCAACAGAAAGTGCAATTTTCTGTCTCAAGCAGACGGTCAAGTACTACACGACTAGAAAAACCCCTGTCTATACATGCTTCTTGGATTTATCCATAGCATACGACTTGGTGTCTTATAAGGTGTTATGGCAAAAGCTAAGAGAATGACATACCTGATGAGATTATTTCTCTGTTCCAATTTTGGTATTCACATCAAACTAATTACGTTAGATGGGACACTGGTATGTCAGATGAATATAGCTTAAAGTGTGGAGTAAGGCAAGACGGATCAAGCTCTCCTACCTTATTCAATTTATATATTAACAGGTTGATCGCTGAGCTCGACAGCACTGGTATTGGATGTTCAATAGACGGAGTCAATATAAATAACATAAGTTACGCGGACGATATGGTGTTGTTGAGCCCATCGATCAGAGTACTAAGGCAATTAGTGAAAATTTGTGAAACATATGCTAGTACTCATGGGCTTATATACAACGCCAAAAAGAGTGAGCTAATGATTTTTGGGGCAGACGCTATGAGAAGTGCTAACGTACCGCCTGTAAATTTATGTGGGACAGTTATAAAAAGAGTACCTAAATTTAAGTATCTAGGGCACTGGCTCACAGAAAACATGAGCGATGACTGCGATATTGAGAGAGAACGCAGAGCACTGGCAGTCCGTTGCAACATGCTGACTCGCAGATTCGCTAAGTCCACTAGACAGGTTAAAGTAATGCTCTTCAAAGCGTACTGTCAAACCTTTTATACGTGTAGCATGTGGGTTGGGTACACGCAGCGGACGTATAGTGCACTGCGCGAACAATATAACAATGCGTTTAGGATTTTGATGGGACTAGCTCGTCACTGTAGTGGTAATTTAAGTGGAAACCAAAAAAAAGGTAATATTAATATAATAAAATTGTTTTATTTATTCTTTGTTACAAAGTTACAATCTGTGTTTCTATGCAATAAAGTACATTGAATTGAATGTGCGTACAGAATATTAATCAGACTCCGATTCGCTTGAGGAGGTGGTGTCTTCATCATCATCTTCGCCTACATATATAATTATATTATTATCAATAATAGAATCAATCCTGATATCTCGGTCAAAATGTTCCACAATCAGGTTTTTAGTCTTCTCAACAACCTTTGCCCAGTCATCTCTTGTGACTTCCCCGCAGGCTTCTTTTAATAGGGTCATCATCTTTTTCGTGCTGAATGGCGGGGAAGTATTGTGGCGGGCGGCGTACTCTTTTATTTGAGCCCAGATTAGCTCAATCGCATTATATTGACAATGATACGGTGGAATTCTTAGAACGCGATGATCGTACTCCAGAGCCAGTTCATCGATTTCGTATCGCTCATTGGCCGCTTTATTTTCTTTAACTAATTTAATTAGCTCTGGTTTTAGCATCTGCATATTTGCGTCAATGCCTTTTGCTTGTAACCAAGCCACCATTTCTTCTTTTTTATTAACTTGGGTAGGTGATTATCCATGAATATTACAGAAGGCTCTGGTAGGCTGGGCAAAAGTAAATGTAGTGGTATTCATTTCCTCGAACGAAAAACCAAAATCTTTTAAGATTTTGGTTAAAGCAGTTTTACCCCCGCTAAACAGTCCAGCTTCTCTTAACGATGCCAAAAGCTTCTTCCTGTTGAGATATTCATTTCTGGAATAGTAACCATATATATGATTTCTGATTGCATCGGCGTCAAAGGTGTCAATATCTGTCACGGGCTTAGTTCTACGTTTCTTCTTCGGAGTACGTAAAATATTACCTTCCGTGCCAGTAGAGCCGAACTTTTCTTTATTAATATTTGTTATCGTTCGTTTGTTAACTTCAAGCGTCTGAGATACGCGTTCTTGTACTTGTTCGACAGGTAACAGGGGTCCGCCATTTTGCCGCTCCCGCTCAAAGTAATCTTGCAGCTTGATGACTAACTCACGGGCTCCACTTTTCAATGTTTGTCCACGTTTAGGCATTATTATGCACTAAAAGTAAAAAGACCGCAACACAAAACACAATCGAAGTCCGATTTAGCGCCGATGTCAGTTTGAAAAGCAGAAACAGTCCATTAAACGAAAGCCGGGTAATCTAATAAAAACAGATCGAAAACATTTGAAGAACGTGGTCTATGGCACGTAACGACAACAGGCGACTGTTTTAGCGTCACAAAATGGCGGCCCATAACGGCATTTGGGGTTACCATTTTCAACCTAAAAATAAAAATGCTACTTTCTTTCGCGCGTTCGGTTTGGTCGTAGTTTTATTTTTATATTTAATAAAAGTTATCTTATGGTCCATTATTTTCAAATTCTTAAAAAGAAAAACAAAACGTATTATTTTATAAAGTATAACTGTATAAGAACAGATTACGGTACTGTTATTGCCTGTTATTGTTAGCACAGCACTACAAATATAAAGCGCTGACATAACCTTGTAATAGCGCAGTATAGATTTAGAAAAATATTGTTTACCAAGTTATTTGACACTCAGTTTGGCACAAAATTATAACATTCATTGATTATTGATATAATAATGTTGTTTTAATGCTCATCAATTGTTAAAACGGTAAACAACCAGCAAAAATATTTTTATCGTAACTGCAACGCCATTACAAAGTTACGTCGTCAGTTCAATTGCGACGTGTCAGGAACGCATTCCCTGAACGGCCGAACTATAGCAATTCTTATAAGTTTGTGGTATTATACTATTCCGTCAACGTGGCCGATTAAGGAATTCCCCGCGCAGTTTAACCGCCTTTTTTCGAGTTTGTTTTACGTCATTCTATTCGTCCTAATCCAAATAATATTACACTACGCAGATAATGATATTTAATTCCTTTTTTAATAAAGAAAATGATAGTAGTAAAGTGTAGTGTCAGATTCTTAAATGTTATTTGGTTATACCCTAAATGTAAAATTTTGCTTTGACGTTATAATAATGTTATTTTTGTATTTTTTACCATTGTTTTATTGAAATATTGATGCATAATATCTTTTCTTTTGAGTTCTTAGCAAAATACGACCTTTTCCACTTTATGGTACGATCTCCTAATAAATAAAGTTTGCAACCCTGGCCCGGCTGCCTGCTAGTCTCGCGTGCACGCTGTTGTGAGTAGACGTGTTACAAAAATTATATCTAACAGCACGCTATTCATCGCGCGTAACCTAGTTTAGTGTTAGACGTTGGTTATTTAGTGCATACTGTATATTAATAATAGATTAGGAGACTGTTTGAAAACAAATTAAAAGACGCTATTATGTAACTATGATTCTGTGTGTGTTAATAAGTTAGTGTATGACATGTAAACAATAAATAAAAGATTGTTTAAAAACAAGTCTATTTTGACACGATACGTGACTGTAATTTAGAATTATGATTATATGTGTGTAAACAGTTCATTTTTGTATATACAATCAATGAACTTTTAAATATGCCTATAATTGATTTATAATTAACATTAATGTTAAAATAACGTTTACATCAATTATAGACAGTCCTAAGTCTGAAAAGTATGAAGGAGAGTTTATTTGTTTTTTCTTTACTGCTTTACGTATTAATAAATTATATTATTCTTATATAGCACGCGATATGTTCAACGAAGAAAATGTAATGTAACGTGCTACGGGATTTAGCGTGCTGCAAGACATAACGAGCCTGCCGGCCGCCCACGCGCTTCCTTATAAATAGCGCGCACAGAACACAATTACTCTTTATCAAGAGAAGAACGCCAACTTCATACTAAAAAACGGAAACACGTGTTTATGTGTGTATACCACAGAACACAATTACTCTTTACCAAGAGAAGAACGCCAACTTCATACTAAAAACCGGAAACACGTGTTTATGTGTGTATACGAAAAGTGCTACGGTGGACGCCCATATAAAACTTTTTTAGCGGGAATTTCAAACCTTTGTATTCTGTAACTAAACTTTTTTTATTTCAGGCTTATTCGAGTAATTTTGGCTCAAGCCTCACAAACCTATGGGGTAAATTCCCATATATTTGAGAGGTTGCACCAAAATTACTCGAATATAATTTAGATTATGATTATATATCGAATATAATTTAGAATAGAGATTATGTGGGATAAAATAAAACTATAAATAAGTATACTTATGTAATTTTATTTTCTGGAAGCAGATTGTTTTTTATACTACACATTATTATTGATGTTTTTTATTGCTTTTGCACATAATATTTCTACGCACGTTACTAATATATAACACATGTTATTGTCAGAGAATTATTCTTCACAGAACATTAACGTAAATTTAAATCAGCAAAATTCTCATGATGAAAACTTTACTCAGCCCAAATACGTGATCTGAAACAGATACAATTCGAGTCAATATAGTAATAAACCCTACAAATAACGGCCAATAAATTCGAAATGTTTAGCCTTACCACAATATTGTCATAAGTTTTTCTTTTCCTATCATAGGAAACTTGCAGAAAGTGATCAGATGATTTTGTGCTTTTTATTTACACAACACTTAACTTACTTTCGATGATGATCACAAATCGTGCATAAAACTTTGAAATAATGAATTCATTTATAGTCAATATTTTATACAGAATTAACATCTCACAAAAAATCTTTACTGTACATTCACGACGATATTATGACTGTATATTTGCGTACATACGAAAGTGAAGTCCATCTTACTGAATTTAAGCAAAAAATGAATAATAAATATTAAAAACTAAACCTATGAAATAAATTTTAATAAATTTAAGCAAATATTTTCAATATGAAAGACGTTGACAAACAAATGTCATTTATTCTTCTTCTATTAATTCATGGCTTCTTTTGATAGAATTCTGCTAATATTTAATAATTTAATTTAAATCAATTAATAGGTAAACTAATTGTGCGAATCTCAGAGTAGTATCCATGTTAGTTAAAGAGCAAACCAATAAAAGTTTAACACCGAATTAACATTTTTATTTTCTTCCCATATAATATGAATTTGTTTATCTAATTTTGAAAATGGCAATCTAAAACAACAACAACAACATAAAGAAAGAGACAGCAATATTTTATCTCGCTTTATTTTTACAAGCGCAACATGCATATTGACAAAATCATGATTGTGTGCAGATTTTTCAGCTTTCATACAAAGTTGCCTCACCCTGGTTTGTGCAATATTGTTAACGTTCAATAAAGTTCTTGGAAATTACTGAAAAAACCTAATGCGCGATTTGTCTTTTTTTTTTTTTTTTTTTTTTTTTTCCTTTCTTGGCCTGCACGGTTTGTGCGTCAGCCATGCAAAAAGGTTAGGAAGTAAGATTTATTTTATTGAATTGGAAACTGGAACGGAATTTGGAAAAGGATCAGGTAAATTTAGTATATAAGTACATAAATTGTTATAACTTTATATGGTTATGTAAAATGAAACTGGCTAAAATTCTATATACATCAATATTTACATAAGATAAAAGGACAGAAATTGAAGTAGGAAAAGGAATTTTAATGGACAAAAGCGAGGAAATAAAAGCGGAACGGTCATGTCGCGGACAAGCAAAGAATATATGATTAAAATCCCCAACGTCATTGCCACAGTCACATATATCGCTAGGCAAAAGTTTAAGCCTTGCCAAATGCAAGGGAATGCATGCATGGCCCAGCCTCATACGAATAAGGGTCGAAGTAATAGCTTTACCAAACGTCAGATTTGAAAACCACGGTTTAGAAGGTATATCCACCTGGATCGTGCTATAATATCGACCTATAGTTTGACTTGAAGAGCGCCAAATGTGTGTCCAAGAATTCAATAACTGGGATTTCGGAAGGAGAGCCAAATCACAACAAAAGTTTTTGTACGGAACTAGATCTCCGTCATTGACTGCAGCTTTGGCAAGGCTATCGGCCTTGGTATTGCCAAAGATACCTGAATGCCCCGGAATCCAAGCAAAAGAAACTGTGTAATTTTTGATGCAACATTGATACAATAAATCACGACATGCAATAATAACTGGATGATTATTTCTGTTACTGCTAAAAGGAAATCTTTCCAAGGCTTGGAGAGCACTTTTAGCATCAGTAAAAATTATCGAGTTTTTTAACTTCATGATTAAAATGTACTCCAAAGATTTCAACAGACCAAAACATTCTCCAGTAAATACTGAAGTCTCTGGAGGTAATTTTATTTTCTGTTCAATGCCAAACTGTTGATGGAAAACGCCAACTCCCACACATTCCTCGGAACCGGGTTTGGAAGAATCACTAAAAATTAAATGGCAATGTTTCCATCGGCTGTCACTGTCAATAATATCAATAAATTTGACGTTGGCAGAAGGATCTTGTTTACATACACCGAAATCAAACAAAATAGATGGTTTTAAAATTAAGGCATCATAGTTAACACAAAATATGGGAAGGAATTGTGATCTGTGTGTTGGAGCTTGAAGAGCTAAGAATTTTTGGAGACTAACAACAAGGCATGGCGGTGATTTATGAGCCCAGTACGGATAGTCCATACATTCCAACAGAGACCGTAACTTAGAGTAAAGGGGATGATTATAGACTTGTAATGCTCTAAACAGGAACCTGTCACAAAGAAATTGTCGTCTGAGATTCAGGGGCGCTTCAGAACATTCAACCTGCAAAGCGTTAATAGGGCTCGAACGCATAGCCCCAGCAATTATTCTCAGAGCCTTAGACTGGATAATGTCTAACTTATGGAGAGCTACTGCATTACAGGGTTCAAGAATAAATGTTCCATAGTCTAAAATACTCCTTATTAAGGCATTATTTAGAAGCTTTAGAGAGAAAGCGTGGGCTCCCCACCAAACTCCAGAGAGGCAGCGCAGTATATTTAGAATCTTCTCACATTTAGCACTTATATAGTAGCAATGAGGGATTCCTGTAAGTCTTGAGTCTAAAATTACCCCAAGAAATGTTGATTCACCTTTAACGGGAATTTTAATGTTATTATAAAATACAGACACTGGTGGAGGAATCCTCATACGTGAAAATAAGACTATACTACTTTTAGGAACCGAGAGGCTTAGACAGTTATTGTCAAGCCAAACTTTTAGCAACTTAAGGGAATATGTCATAGTATCAGACATGTTGTCAACAGAATCACCAGAGACATAGAGGAGTAAATCATCTGCATATTGGAGTGTGTTAACTTTACCCTTAAGGGAGGCTTCCAGATCATGAGAATATATGTTGTAAATTAAGGGACTTAAAACTGAGCCCTGGGGAATACCTTTCCAGGCAATACGGGATTGGTAGGAGTGTTCTGATATTACTTTAAGCATTCTACCAGAGAGAAGATTGATTGTGAATCTTATAAAAATTTGTGGGATATCCAAATTAATCATTTTTTGTTTCAGAATTGAGAGGTTGACATTATCATAGGCTGCAGATACATCTAAGAATGCTGCTAACACAGACTTATTGTACGAGAATGCCAATCTTAAGTCTGTCATAAAAATGCTGAGACTATCCATCGTACTCCTACCTTTCCTAAATCCAAACTGGTTTGGAGATAGTAACCCCTTACTCTCAATAAACCATTCTAGCCTATTTTTAACTAAATGTTCGGAAATTTTGGAAATAACTGAAGCTAATGCAATTGGTCTGTATGATGATGGATCATTAATCGGTTTGTCGGGCTTATGTATTGGGATAATTTCATGAATTTTCCATGATGGAGGAATATTACCTGATGTTAAGATTGAATTAATTAAACTAAGGAAATAAGAAAGGCAGGAGTCATTCAGGTTTTGAAGAAAAGAATATGGGATTCCATCACAACCTGGGGCTGAGTCCCTAAGTTTTGAAAGAACCCCTTTGAGTTCTGAAAGGCTGAAAGAAATTAATGAATCGCTACTATCATGCTGGGAGAGGAGAGAAGGCTGTGGGTCAGAAGAAATATTATCTATAGATGGGACAAATGGTGGAGCTAATTTGTCAAGAAACAAATCAACTGTACTGCTATCCATAAAAGGAGATCTTGGAGGTTTAAAAGCAGATCTGAATCTACGAATATTTTGCCAAACTTCAGATGGAGAAATGTCTGGTGAAATTGAGGCACAAAAAGATTTCCAGCCATTGAATCTTTTTTGTTTTAATAATTTACGTGTTTTAGTTATAAGGTTACAAAGAATATTAAAATTTTGTGTTGTAGAGTTTTTTCTGTAATTTTTTTCAGCTATCTTTCTCTCAGCTATCGCAGCAGAACACTCACTGTCCCACCAAGGAGGTGATGGAATATACCCATTGCCACTATTATTTTTTATAGGAAAAACTTCCTCAGCAGCCTGTAGTAGAGCCTGTGTAAAAGCTTCAGCACAAAGATGATTATTGTTGTCATTTAGTGGAGGTATAGTTGATAAATTTTGTTGAACTTTATCTCTAAATAATGACCAGTTGGCATCCTTAAGTTTATATTTTAGCCGGGGAGGAGCCTTTGACATCTTTTCGCCAATTTTTTGAGGAAATGATATAATTAGCGGAAAGTGATCGCTTCCATATGAAGATGATAGAGGCCACCAGTTTAATGTAGGAGCTAGGGATGGACTACACAGGGTAAGATCTGGTGCACTAATACCCTCCTGGGGCTGAGTCCTTCTAGTAGGACAACCAGAGTTTAGTAGGCATAAATTATTATCATCTAAGATGTCTAAGATTCTAGCCCCATAATGATCAGACTTAGAACTTCCCCACGTAGAATGTTGAGCATTGAAGTCTCCCATGACCAAAATAGGGCGTGGGAGGGAAGATAGAATGCTACGAATATCGTCAAAGACTTCAGTGGAAGGGTGAGGTATATACATATTTACAAAACAAATATTATTTACACTAACAGCAATAATTGAAAATTTATTACTGTGATTAGGAATGGGTATGTGGACAAAGGGCACACCACCCTTAAGAATTAGTGCAACTCCACCATACCCATCTGTTCTGTCTTCTCTAAGACAGATATGTCCTGGAATTCTAAAGTTGAATCCGGGACGAAGCCAAGTCTCTTGAAGAGAGACTGCAAATGGTTTATAACTATTCAATAAGAAAATTAGGTCACTTTTTTTACTATTAATACTCCGGCAATTCCATTGAATCACCAGAGACTGGTTTCGTGGATGGTCCTGACTGTCCATGAGTTAAAAAACTTTTTGAAGAAGCGGCATCGTTGGGCGGTATTTTAATTAGGTTAGATTGTGAAAGGTACTGAATTATAGAAATGATGAGATCCTTTGTTATTATTTCTGATAGATCTTTGTAATTTTTGAGACAACCTGTAGAAAAAGAAGGAATGTTGCTGTAATCTTTGATAAGCTCTGCATGCGCTTTTTGATCATATCCCTTACTAGCATTTCTGGGACGAGCTTTGGGTTTAGAGAATACTGTTTTCCTATATGACTGTGTGTGACTCTTAGAAGGGCTTGTTGAATTATAGGGGCTGGAATAAGTAATAGTTGGACCTGAAGGGGCCAATGAAGCAGAAGCAACAACGTCAGCATAAGATTTCGAAACTGGTGGATGGACTTTACTGGCTTCTGAATAAGATATAGAGTTTCTAGCCATTGTTTCTTTTATAGCTTTTTGCCTAGCATACTCCGGACACTTTTTGTCTGTTGCGAAATGGGAACCAGAACATAAGATACACACAGCATCATCTCTTTCAGTCTCGCAGCTTATACCTGAATGGTTGTCACCACATTTGTAACACCTTGGAGAGCCTCTGCATTGCATTTTGGTGTGACCAAAACGGCAGCAATTAAAGCATTGCAGCGTGGGGTAAATATAAAGCTCTACAGATAGGGAGTTGAAACATATAAATACCCTGGGAGGTAACACCTTCCCATCAAAGGTTAAAACTACGGTCTCAGTTGGAATGAACTTGGGTGTCTCGCCGTCATATACCTTTCTGTTTAATCTCCGAACTTTCAAAATACTTCCACAGTTCTGCGGAAGGTCAATATTTTCCATTATATCTTTCTCGTCCCAGTCACATGGAACACCTCTCACTATTCCCATACGGGTGATAGTGAAGGCCGGAATAAATGCTTTGTATTTATTAACATCAAGAGATTTGTGATTTAGAAATGTGTTAGCATCCTGAAATGTTTCAAATTGTAAAGACAATCTGTTCCTTCCAATTTTTTTGATGCTTCCCTCTACAATGCTTTTTATTAAAGTTTTTTTAAGGAAAAATCCAAATTGTACTGGGTGAATAGATCCGGTTTGATTTGGTTGTAAGATTTTTTGAACATGGACAACATAAGGCGCAGGATCTGACGCCTGGTAAAGCGACCTAGCAGCGCGAGGGTTACTTGTGATATTGTTAGAGTGAGCGGCCTCATTATGGTGGATTTCAGTGTTTTTATCATCAGACTCAATCACTTTAGTAATAACATTATCCTTTAAATCATTAGGGGAAAGTTGGCAATCTGATATACCCGTATGTCTGTGATTCCTTCTCTTCTTTTGGTTTCTAGCTGAGATTCTCTTTCTTTTAACCGATTTCGTGTTTTCCGAACAGTCTGTATCTATAATTGAACCTTCCGTTTCCATTCCCGACGCATCGATTGTGACTACATGAGACACCTGGAGGGATGTCCCTCCAGGGTCTTCGGGCTCCAACATGGACGCCAAGAGAAAAATCCTATTTACATATAATACAATGAAATGACTTACCAAGTGAAGAAAACAAACTAAAACTATAAATAATCAACAATAACTACTAATATATATACTTTACAACTTAACTGATCCTGTAATATCAAATTAATTTAATTTTCAAAAGTTTAGCCAAAAAAATGACGCCCGCCTACTTCAAAACTTCCCGCGCTTTTTTCGCGATTTGTCTTAACAGGTTGCGAAAAAAACGCCATCTCTAATTCACATTGTCAATTATTGTCATTGTTGTCATATGTCAATGGAAGTATGTTAGGTTAGGATACGAACTTATTCAATTTGAAATATTAAAATTATACATTAACAGTTCCTTATTTATGTATGGTAAATTTATCTTTGCTGACTTGCATTGGAGAGAACTTTGGGATAACGATAAATGAAAACTCAAGCTTAATCTTTGTAATAATTTGATCCCGATGTATTCATTAAGAAATATCAGTTTATCCTCGCAGTGGGCTAGATTCTGTTCATCAGCCCCTGCCGAATTTGTGAATAGAAATCCAAGAAACCTGGAGCGCATTCGTATAGCCCGAAAACCTGATGGATACCACTTAGAAAAGCCAGGCAGAAAATATTGGCATAAGTATGCAAATTTTTTTGTTGTATACATTTGTTTTTGGTTTAATTATATATTTTTAATTATTCGTCATAATATTTTTAGTACATAAATATTCACAATTTTTTTTGTAAGTAGAAATAATAATTGATTAATTTTATGATCTTTTTAAATTTTTAGACTTATGTTGATAAGGAGCAATAGGACAGTTACAGCACAAGTCGTCCATTTTATTAATGGCCCTGTTATTGAAGCAAAAACATCAGAATGGGCCTTAAGAAAACAATTGTACAGTATAACAGATACATGTGCTTATTTTAATTTGGGAAGAGTGTTTGCCCAAAGATGTTTGGAATGTGGTATCACTGAAATGTACTGTGATATAAAACCTGTCAAAGGTGGGAAAGTAGAAAAGTTTCTTAATGAAGTTGTAAATGGGGGTATAAAGTTGGAGGAGCCAGATGTTTATAAGAAACCAAATCCATGGGATCAATTTAGACCTGAAAAACCATGGGAAGTTACCGAGTGAAAGTAATTATTGTTATTTTATTTGTGTTTATTAGTACTATTTAGAAAAATATTAATGTTTTTAATAAATATGATGTTGTGTTAACTTAAAAATTCCATATCTTTTTATATTATTTCATAATTATATATATATAATATTATATTATATTATCCCTGTGACCAAGGTTACCGCAACGAACTTAAAATTTCCGGAATGTAAAAATAATTTGCCTAAACGTGCTTAAATCCGTTACAGGCTAGTTTGTTTTAATGTGTAGTGTGCCCGTAAAATGTAAGAAATGATTGAACCACATATTATTCACCTGTGGGTGTCGTAAGAGGCGACAAAGGGAAACAAACCAGTATATCACATCTATCGTATGTGATTAGATTACCATCTATAAGATATAAGATTTTTCTGGTATTTCACTCACAAAATGGGATGATTTTTTTATACCCCAAACAAAAGGAAAAAAGTACTAATAACTTGAATATTATTCCATTTACTTGACTATGTTGTTGTAGTATAGTAATTATTAATTACAGAAAGTATGTCACATGTTGCCATTACACGGTGCCATATTCAAACCACTCGACGTGATTTTAATGTTCCGGCTGTGTTTGTCAACGACAGTTTAATTGCGTACGCTGAATAATTCGCAACGTTTTTTGAGGTTATATGTTTACTGGCAGTGTGTTTCCTAGAATAGAAATTGTAAAATAATTCCTACGTTTTGTTTTCTTTTGAAACGAAAAGCTTTGTCAACTTTAGGACTTCTTTGGACACGTTCTGCAGACTTCTGTCTGTCTGTGCGTCTTCTAATCAACTTGGTAATCACATGCAGGAAGTCGAGGGATGCTCAGGCGTGGGGCCGTGTTTTGTGGCATTCCTTGGGGGAGGCCGATGTTCAGTTGTGAAATTGTTATTGGCTGTAATGATGATAATGGTGATGATAAATTAAAAACATATTATGGAAATGTTGTCAAAGAGGATTTACTCGTAATTGCCAAGTCACACGCTGATTTCAATACAAAATCGGATTTTACGAAAATCAACCCTTTCCTTTTAATTGAAATTTTATATTATAAATTTCATCCGTGGTATTAATTATACCAAAAATTTATCATCTACGTGAAAAAGTCTGAGAGAAAAACGTATATAAGAGAAGAAGTCGTGATATTATGTGAATTTTAACAAGGAATACCCAAATCAACATATATTTAAAAAAATATGAAAAAAAAAACAACTCTCCCTTTACGTAATACATAGCCGGATAAAAATAAAGAGACTAGAAATGAGCATTATTTTAGCTAGTTGTCTATAGGTTACTACTTGATACGTATTTTGACAACAATGTCTATGGGAATAGAGTGCATGATCATCATTACAAATCCACTGCTGAACATAAGATAACATAACATATATAATATTTCATATTTATATTATTTCATATTTCACGATCCCCGATAACTCGGAAATTATGGAATTTTAATAAAGCCGACTTTATTCAGTTATACAACTTATTTACGAAAATAGACTGGAATGAGCTATACTATATACAAGACCCGGACGACGTTCTAAATTTATTTTATGATAAGATATATGACATTTTTGACAAGTGTGTTCCCCCAAAAAAATATATAAACTCAGTCAATAGGAGATATACTTATCCGGTTTGGTACACGCCTGAAATAATTAAGGATATAAAGCTGAAATATAAATTACATAAAAAATATAAATCTAACAAAGCGCGCAATGATTACGAGGAGTTCTCTCGATGTAGGGCAAGAGTTAAAGCCGAGACCGCACGAGCACATGACCAGTACCTCGACCGCGTGCAGGGACATTTGGCAAAGTATCCGCGAGCGTTTTGGGGGTACATAAGATCTAGGAAAGGCGATTCGAATCATCGAAGGTTAATCAATGACGGACGGGTACTATCAGAACAAGAATGTGCCAATGAGTTCGCTTGGTTCTTCCAGTCGGTTTACAATCCGACGCCTCCTAAGCAGAGCGTGGCGGCGGCAAGCATAAGTGCGGCGACGGGTGCGTGGGCGCATCTCGCGTGCTTACGTCCCGCTGACGTACGGCGCGCACTTGCGCGTTTACCGCCGAAGTCTTCGGCCCAGCCCGATGGTATTCCGGCGTTTATTTTTAGGGACTGTCGTGCAGTATTAGTAAAGCCGTTGCTACATATATTCAATGTTTGTATTAAGGCTGCAAAGTTTCCTGATCGTTGGAAACTCACTCGGGTAGTACCCGTGCCAAAAGGTAGCAGAGGTTCAGCCCCCAGTGATTATAGACCCGTGGCGGTATTATGCACTCCAGCTAAAGTTTTTGAGTCGACCATTTACAGTAGTTTGTACCCACAAATAAGTGCTCTGTTGTCTGACGCACAGCACGGCTTCCGTCCCGGGCGAGGGACAATGGGGAACTTGCTCGAGCTAATGACACACGTAGTACCAACGGTGGATGCTGGCCAACAAGTGGATGTTGCCTATTTTGATTTTAAAAAGGCATTTGACACAGTCGACAATGACGTCCTACTAGCAAAGTTGGCTAGCGTCGGCTGCACACCGCATACGCTATCATTTTTCGCCTGTTATTTACGAGACCGATGTCAGTATGTTGACTGCAGCGGACGGCTTACCGAACCCTACTTTACAAGATCAGGTGTCAGTCAGGGCAGTAATTTAGGGCCTTTTCTCTTTATTCTGACAATCAACGACTTGCCTGAAGTAGTCAATAAGTCTAAACCTTTGTTATTTGCTGATGACTTGAAATTAGTTTTAAAAATAAAGCAGCGGGCGGATCATGACATGCTACAGCAGGATATAACGAAAGTCGTAGAGTGGAGTTTGGAAAATAAATTATATTTCAACGTGGCAAAATGTTCTATACTATCATTCAGCCGTGCACATAACCCGAGTCATCATCAATACTATATGGATGGAACCCCTCTGCAACGAGTTTTTGAGGTTAATGATTTAGGCGTGCGATTCACTACCGACATACAATTTCGAAAACACATTACTAATGTTTGTAAAAAAGCATACCGCAACCTAGGGACGGTCTTACGGCTAGCCAACAGATTCACAAACATCTGTGCTCTGAGAGCATTATACGAGGCACTCGTAAAAAGTCATTTAGAATGCAACGCTGTTGTTTGGTCACCACATGAAGTCAAATATAAATTAATGCTAGAACGTATTCAGAACAAATTTGTGAGATTTATGTATTTAAAACAGTATGGTGTGTACCCGGGTTATCCACTTTTGTACCCTACTTTATTTATACTAGGCATGATAGGCTATTATAAACTAGAAATAAGAAGGGAAGTTGCTCTCGCCACTTACTTACTAAAAGTGATCCGTGGTAAAATACATAACCCAGGTATTTTACAGATAGCTGAGCTGTGTGTCCCTAATGAGTACGTAGGAAGACGGCGGCGGCCGCCGCTCTTGATGGTACCGCAAGCGCGCACCAACTTGCTACAGCACGCGCCTTTAACGCGCGCGCTGCGTGCGCTTAACGTGGTCTCACAACAGACTGATTTGTTCAGCTGTACTCTAACCGAATTCACAAAGGCCGCTTATTGTAAAATATCTTTAAGTTATGTATAATATACCTATATTATGTTTGTTCTAGTTTCTTAATTTGTAACTGCACTATTGTATTAGGTAATAACCTGTGATGATAGTTGTAAGTGGTAAAATAAAATAAATAAATAAAACATTGTGTTGTGAGACAAAACTACATACTATTCAAATAGCAGTAAAAGGTTTATAAAATCAGTCTGATATTTTATTGGTAATATTCAGGTAATAGTAATTAGGTGGTTTGAGGAATACACCTAATTTTCTCTATGCTAAAACCTCAACTGCAAATAGTGCATTATTCAATTTAACAATCAAGCTTTTTTTTATTAAATATGACGTGGAATTAAATTCTGTCTATTCTAACTATAATCTCAGAAATGTGGAGCAACATAATCAATACAAGGGTATCATGTGTCGGTGTTCTGCTCCACATCTAAAGTTCCATGTAATATGCGGCTTAATATAAAATTAAAGTGAGAAACTAACTAAAGGTGTTTGCTGCATTAGGTGGGATCCCACCCAGTGATCCTGTCGTGGGTACATCCACCACATATGCATGGCCCTAGGCATGAAATGATCGTTTTTGAGGACCTAAGACTTAAATGAGCCTACAAAAAATTACAGAAAAATGTCTTAAGACAATGATATAAGCTCCATTCAGAGTATAAATGTTTTTATTTGATGCTGCTTCTAAGCTACAAGTGATTTTAACCACTCATAGGAAAATGCTGGTCATTCCTTTTTTTTAGAATAAAATAGAACACAAAAAATTTTGTTGAATGTAGATTGCAAGAATACTTATTGAAATTTATTTATGCTTTTACCACTAGTTCCCAAAACACCTCAGTCCGGGAATAAACCGGCGGGAAATCCAGTGGGACTATTTCAAACAATAATTTACAATATATGTTGTACAAAAATATATAAAAAATTTAGATATAAGTAACATGGCAGTAAACACCACTTTATCTTCATACTAAGCATTATTGGTTTTAATTTTATTTTATTTAAGTTTCTACAAAATGTATTTTAATAGTATAATACATCCTTGGGCATTGAATTTTTTCATGTGCATCTTTTATTACAATGTGGTGTCAGTGCCTACATATTAGAGAAAAGGGCTGTAGTGTGTAGACTATTAGGGGAGGGCTTCTGATACAAATGTTTTTTCCAGCACTCTACAATGCATTCTCAACAAATATAAACACTGACAGTATAAAAGCATCACTAGTGATTGCTATATGATTGATAGACAAGATAAACTGATGGCACGTAGCCTGGTGGAACACACCCAAGATTAATAGATAATGCCAATAGCCGTTAAGTCCGCCCTATATCTGGGGCACGGCAGTGTCTCCGTCAATTCGAGCAAAAAAGCGGCAAGGCCGTACCATCCTTTTCTCGAAGCAGTTCAGGCCATTTTCTACCCCCTATAACTTCGTTGTGGATAAAACTAGTCGCCTGAATTTTCACTAACCAAGCATACATTGTATAAACACAGTATGTTTCAAATTTCATTCAATTTTAACCAGTAGTTTAAGAATTATAACTAGTCCAAGTTTCTTAATTCTGTCACTCACTCACTTACTGACCGATCATCAAAACTCTAAGGCATTTCTAGCAGACGTAGAAGCTTCAAATTTAGAATACAATAAGTGTTTAGTCTATAGGATCACCTGTCCAACATTGAGCCAGTAGTACACAATGAAACATTTCCATATTTCAACAATGCCACGTTGTTAGATAGTGCACACTGCACAGTACATTTAAAGATGCGGCCCCAAGACTCCTCCCAATATCCTAGTTCCACTCACACGCGCCGCACCCACGAACTAGGACAGTGGATTCCACTGTCCTAGTTCGTGGGTGCGGCGCGTGTGAAGTAGACGTACGGTAGTGATTTAACGGATTTTACACAAAAAAGTAAGATTTTTTCATTGATATTCGTCGATTTTTCATTATTATGTGTTAGAATTTGCTTTTTTTCTTAATATTGCATGATATTATACATGTATTACAGATTTCAGTTACGTACAAAACATACTTGGAATGTTTTTATTTTACATTTTTATTTTAAGGTTATTGGAATATATGACATATAGTACACAATGAAACAAAACCACGTTGTACACAATGAGCCATGTTTCATTGTGTACTAATCGTGTTTCAATGTTTGCCATGTGGCCCATTGCTAGTGTTTTGTGTTGTTTAGTATCTATATAACTACACATATCACCCACTAAAAGCTTTTTCTTTTGTTTTTCGCTACATATATAGATTTACTGATTCATTGTCATTTTTACTTTTTAATTTTAGATGGCGCGCACTAATACCTAACAAAAGCAAGAAAGGTAACCACACTGCTGATAACATGCTTCAAGCTTTCAAACTATATAGACAAGGATGAAGCATCAGAAAGACAGATAAGGAGTGTAACTTATGCTATCCGACATTGCAACGTTATATAAAAAAAAATGTAATAGTACCGCAGATTTACAAAACCAGCAATGATCATGTCAACAAAATATTAACAAATTACTAAGAAGTAGCACTGAAAGAATATTTCAAACAATTTCCAATATGGATTATCCACTAATGACGTCCGCAGCCATGCTTATCAAAACGCAAATATAAATAATATAAAACCTGATAGTTGAAATCGTGAGAACTGCCATTTTCTTTCTCCCTTGAATGGTTTCGGTCATTAATATTCAAGTAATCTGGATTTGTCTTGTGCCACCGCTTTTAACATAAGAGTTAATGGTGGTGGACATGTGACGACCTGGTAAGACATGAGAGTGACGACCTGGTAAGACATGAGAGTGACGACCTGGTAAGACATGAGAGAGACGACCTGGTAAGACATGAGAGTAACAACTTGGTAAGACATGCAGGAAGTCGATGGATGCAGGTGGCTCAGGACTGTGCTTGGTGGCATTCCCTGGGGGAGGCCTATGTACAAGAGTGGACTCGTTAAGGGTTGTATAATAAAGTTACTGATAATAAAATAAGTTGAATAAGCTGGTTTTTAGTCATCATCATCATCATTACAGCCTTTCATAAGTCCACTGCTGAACATAGGCCTCCCCCAAGGAATGCCACGAAGCACGGTCCTGAGCTACCTGCATCCATCGACTTCCTGCATGTCTTACCAGGTCGTCACTCCATCTCGTGGGGGGTCGCCATACACTTAGCCTACCAGTACGAGGCTGCCACTCAAGAACCTTTCTTCCCCGTCGGTTGTCGGTTCTTTGAGCTATATGGCCGGCCCACTGCCATTTCAGCTTACTAATCCAGTTTTTTAGTGTTTGATAATAATTTTGTTGATTTTATAACTATTCAAAACCTTTTTGTTTAAGTTTCTTTTACTTTCACAAAACTAACTCGAAATAAAAACAAAATGGTCTGTACTGTTTGACTATGATTAAAATAAACTAATAAAACGAAGGTTATAAGCAAGAAGCTCTGTTTTATTAATGTAATTACCAAATTTATTGCCAAAAGTACAAAATAGTAAGTACATCGGATGCTGGCTCATTGTGTACACACTTATGTACACAATGGATCTTTTCCCATTTTTTTTAAAAACCTTAGTCATAAAATATTTATAAATATTTGAGAAAAGTAATAATGCCAGTCTATAGCCGATTAAATTTGCTATCTTCGCCTAAAAACTTGTATCTAATATCTTAAGAAAAAGCGATGTTATTAAGTTCTAAAATTTAGATGGCTCATTGTTGGACAGGTTACCCTACATTAAAGAAAAACCAAAATATTTTGCAATTTCGGTCCAGTTTCCTAGATACACCAACTGCATAAATAACTTTGTAAACCTATATAAATATTTAGGATTACAAAGTTACATTTGCAGTGAATGAACCTAGATATAATTGTTCAAAGTTAACTTTTAAAATAGTCAACGGAATGAAAACGCAAAAATAGGACATGTTTTATGAAGTTGTACCAAAATCCTGCAAAGTATTAAGGAAACTAAATTGCCCGAAAATCTGTAGTTGGTATTCAAGAAGTAGAAGGTACCGGAAAAAAAAAGTAGGACTGTCTACAAAAAAAAATGAGATGCCATCAAAAACATAACTTGTAAAAATGCCAGCACTTAACAATCTAATTTAATATAATATGTATTACTTGAGAGATACATTGTGTTTTCATGCGATGGCCAAGCCAATTTATTTATTTAAAATATAAAAGATTTTTAGTATTGATGTGGTCACTGTAAGATGTTGTTAGGTTAGCTAATTACGTAATAACTAATAACTTAAGGCAGAAGGACCCTTATGGATGCCATACACGATCAAGTTTACCGTCAAGTTTGCAGCGCGCTTGAAACGGCGTCAAGTTTGCAGTGTATCCATATAGGCCACACACGTTCAAGTTCGCCGTCAAGTTTGCATGATGCCGCATCAGTTGAAACCATGGCGTCACTAGTGACAGACGACGCGACGATGCGTTAGCCATCTTAGGCTTATTACTCGCAATTACTTTACAAAAACTGGTTAATGAAACGAAAAATATTATTTCAATAGTAAATAGCAAAAAATGTTAACAGACAAGTGACGGCTCCGTGGCGCAGTGGCTTAGTAATGAGTTGCAGCGCTAAGAGCCGTGGGTTCGAATCCCGGACGTAACAAGTATTTGTATGACCTATAAATAATTGTTCTGGGTCTGTTTTATGTATGTAAACTGTCCCTGCGATACAGAAGAAAATCCTAGTTCCACACTAGTAACGTTTTTTAAAAAGAGAGGAAGAGAGAAAACTAATGAAATTAAAATTTTTGTACAACCGACTTCAATACGAATACGCATTATTACGGATGATTCCAAAAGTACTGGTCAGATCTTGATCAAATTTATATGTGATGTTTAAATTATAAGCACCAGCTTTCAAATAAAATAGAATCATCAGAATCGGTTCACCTAGAAAAAGGTTCTGAGGTTACATACATTAAAAAAACAGTCGAATTGAGTACCACCTCCTTTTTAAAGTCGGTTAAAATGGTAAGTAGGTAAATTATCTGAGTTTCAAAGACGTTCACTTTGTTATAATATTAATTTTCCTCGATGTTGCATATTAACCATCCTCACATTGAACAATAAAGTTTTGGCTTAGCAATGAGTTGCAACGCTGGGGACGCGGGTTCGAATGCCGCACGGAACAATTTGTATTTGCATGTGTGTAGATGTTTGTCCTCGTGCAATTTATGTTTGTTAACTGCCTCCACGATACAAGACAAAATCCTATTGTGGAGGTAACGTTTTTTTAACAAAATAAAAAAAATATTTATACATTGCATAACCCTTCGGTGTATTCTACTATATACCGCGTGCGCGCGTCTTCTCTTGCCGAAGTCGACTAACGTCATGCATACTTGACCGCTCATACACACGTTGTTTACATGACGCTGCAAGCTTGATCAAGTCGGCAGAATCGAAATTCAATTTTTGCTTCAAGTAGACTTATCTTGCCCACCCATAGGCATACACCGTCAAGTTTACCGGACGCCGCTTCAAGCGCGCTGCAAACTTGACGGTAGACTTGATCGTGTATGGCTGCCATTAAGTAGGGACTGAATAAATTAACCGACTTGGTATTACATGGATCTCACAACTTTTTACGGTAAAAGAACTGAGTTGCGAGACTTGTTTTTTTTACAAGTTATGTTTTTGATGGCATTTCACTTTTTCTGAGGGAAATGTATCTTTTAATTCTAATTTTCTTAATACCACTGACCGTGGATTCCACAGACTGCGCCGACACTCGCTACGGGAATCCCGAGAATGCGCGAGAATTCCCCGAAACTTCTTCGACTTCAACAATGTCGTTACAAAATTTCGCTTCCATTCCGTTCCGTGGCAGTGTAAGTTGAACCTACGGCAAACTATTAGACACGTGCCTAGGAGCGCAAAATTAAAAAAGGGGCGAGTACGGAAGGAAGATTTTAAATGAAAAAAATCGCCATTTGATTTCTGCTACATCGCCATTACACATTTTTCATTCACGCCCACCTGTTGAGAGTACTCGTGTGCAAATTATTTTGCAACTATTAAACTATATTATATATTTCAATTTTCGCCCCGCGGTGTTACCAGTGTCCAGACAGTCATGACCCACACTTATTATGAGATCGCATAATACGGAAAGCTCAAGTTATCGCGCGGAATCTTTCTCATAATTCGGAATGATAATGGTCGCAGATTTTAAGTTAGACTAAAGCTTTTCGAATAGTGACAACCACTCTAACACTCCTTCTTCAATTAATTATTTTCTGTTAAAGCTGTACGCTTATGGAATTCCTCCCCTCTACATATTCGTCGTGCTCAATCTTTTTTTTCCTTCAAAAATCTACTCAAAGCTTATTACATGGAACTTAAAATTCCCATTATACTTCGTGTCATCATATTGTTTTTATTATTATGTGTGGTATCTATACAGTTTTCTCAGCTGGTTGGGCTGTATAATTATATAATTGTAAATGAAAATGATAAACGTACATAAATATCAATAAAATAAAATAAATACATAAAAAATATATATAAATAAATAAAAACCCAAGCAGATGGAAGCTGATTGGTATTAACCCGTTCGCAGAAACGACTACAGGTATAATTTAGGCCGGCAGTCCACCCCACATGGTCACCTCGTGAGCCAGGTCCAGATATTTGTTCGCTTATCTGTTTCGGCTTCTCGATGTTTTCGTCACACGGAACGGTAACGTCGACCAAAAATATCCTTGACTGTGCCCGGTACATCAGCACAATATCAGGCTTATTCGCAAGAATGGTCCTGTTTGTGATGATGGCCCGGTCCCAGTAGAGCCTGGCGCGGTTATTTTCGAGCACGGCTTCCGGCATATACTTATGATAAGGCAGTTTCCGATCCACGAGACCGTGTTTCAGAACGAGCTCCTGGCTACTAGGTTGTGCCTATGCAAGTACTCAGAGTTAGAAAGCGCCGAACAACCAGAAATGACATATCTAAATGATTTACCGGAATGGCGACAAGCTCGACAAATGTCGATGGTGCCATCCCTTAGGATGTATCTCCGATATTTGTTGGTCTTAATAACCTGATCCTGTATTGCACAGACAAAACCCTCGGTTTCCCCGGAGAGGTCACCAAAACGTAGCCAGTGGAGGGAGGCAACTGTGACTACGAAAGGCTCATGTAGAGCCTTGTAGAAGCTGCCCTGGAGCTCCTTCTCCTTCCATACGTTCTCCCGGTCGGAAATGCTCTGTATTGCCGGGTCCTACCATTGCTCGTTGGCCAAGGATAGAGGGGTAAGTCCTTTATCACAAGAAAATAACGTCCCTATAGAATGGATCATCCGCTCTCGTCAGAAAGTAATTACGGAGGCTGCACACTTCGCGATTATGCATGGTAAGCGCGCTCAATAAGCCGCGCCCACCATGTTTCAGCGGAAAGTACAAGACGAATCTATTATTATTATTATTTTAACTTAATTGTACATACATTTATTTATGTAGGTACACTCCCCCCTAACCATTTGTTGAACAATTCTTTGCTTACGTTGTTACGAAAGTTGACTGGAACAAATCGCATCAAAATAGTTAACAACTTTATAATAGCTTAAATCATCTATTGTACCGTTAGGGATGGAATGTCCAAAAATATTTAAATACTCGTTTCGAAATACGCGTGCGCCGACAACTCAACAGTGTTTTTATTTGCTCCGCAATAAAAATTTGTTAAAGTTGGAAAATTGAACTTTCAAATGTTTTAACTTGCATATTTACTTAAAACAACAGTTAAGTTATGGTTTGTATTTTTATATTTTTATAACGGTGGTAGAGCCACGCAACAGTTTACGCTGTTGCACGTATGGGCCGGCTCGAGCCGGGTTGGTACCACGACCTCACAGAAAACCGACGTGAAGTAGAAGCTTTGCTTCTGCGTTTCGTCTGGTGAGTGCAGGTGGCCGGAGGCCCAATTCCCCCCCCCCCCCCCCCCCCCCATCAACATGGTAGCGGAATTACACAAAAGACTACCCCAGGAGGGTACCAGTACCCCTGGAGAATTCCTCGCTGAGCATCCACGACCATGTTATTCTAATCCTGAGCGTGGGTGCTCAGGCTGCCCCGCGTATTCTGGGGGGGGCAAAATTCCGCTCAAAAACATAACTGCTCGGGGCAAACTGAGCAATAATACCAAGGCGACCCCTGCCACGCTATCCGTGAATTTCTGCAACATCAGGGGACTTCACTCTAACCTGAACGCCGTCCATTACCATCTCGAGACGGCAAAGCCGGCCTTGCTCTTCCTGACCGAGACGCAGGTTTCCTCTCCGGCTGATATTTCGTATCTCTCCTGCCCGGGGTACAAATTGGAGCACTCCTTTGTGCCTCGGGCTGGAGTTTGCGTGTATGTCAGAGAGGACATCTGTTCTCGACGCCTCGGCAGTCTTGAAGGTTCGGACCTGTCCATCCTTTGGCTACGCGTAGACAGCGACGACCATCCGCGCGTCTACGGGTGCCTCTATAGGTCCCATAGCGGTAATACCGAGAAAGACCGAATCATCGACCACGTCCAAATGGCTACAGATTCCTTGCTACAACAGGTCCCATCCGCAGAGATCGTGATCCTTGGCGATTTTAACGTCCACCATGCCGAATGGCTGGGTTCACGTTTAACCGATCATGCGGGGAGAGCTGTTTATGACTTTGCCTTGGCATATGGTCTGACACAACTGGTTACTTCGCCTACGCGGATTCCAGATGTGGAGGATCATACACCTTCCCTGTTGGACCTTCTGCTGACCTCTCATCCGGACGGATATCAGGTTCCGTCGATGCCCCTCTCGGCTCTTCGGACCACTGTCTGATCCGGAGTATGGTGCCACTCACGCTCCCTTCGCGATTGCGTTCTGCAGGTTACCGCCGTGTTTGGCATTACAGGTTGGCGGATTGGGACGGAATGCGGTCTTTCTTTGCATCCTACCCATGGGGGCGAGTTTGCTTCTCGCCGGATGATCCCAGCGCTGTTGCTGACTCTGTCACTGATGTGGTGCTACAGGGTATGGAACTATTAATTCCATCACCTGTGCTACCCATCGGAGGCAGATCTCAGCCTTGGTTTGGTCGCTCCTGTAAGACTGCATTACGCAGTAAGCAGTACGCAGTTATCAAGCCTGGGCTGCGGCTTCGGCGACTCGGGTTGTAAACACCAGCATACTTAAAAAGAAGTATAACTTCGCCTCCAGGTCCTTCAAAAGAGTTATTGCCAAGGCAAAGTCAGAGCACATAGGCAGAATTGGCGAGAAACTAGTTCGCCTTCCTTCGGGAACCCGTGCATTCCGGTCTCTCGCCAAGGCTGTCCAAGGGAATTTCTGTAAGCCATCACTACCATCTCTGCACAGGGAGGACGACTCACTGGCCCAAGACGCAAAAGACAAAGCCGACCTTTTAGGCTCCCTTTTTGCGTCCAACTCGACTCTTGATGACGGGGGGAAAACACCGCCGACCATCCCGCGGTGTGAGTGCTCCATGCCGGATGTGCTGTTCTCACAGCGCTCGGTTCGCAAAGCACTTCTCTCCCTGGACATCCAGAAGTCGAGTGGGCCTGACGGAATCCCCCCAATTGTGCTGAGGACGTGTGCTCCGGAGTTGGCACCGGTCCTAACGCGTCTTTTCCGGTACTCCTACTCCCAAGGCGTAGTCCCGAATTCATGGAAGACAGCTTTTGTCCACCCGATCCCTAAAAAAGGCGACCGCTCAGACCCGTCCAACTATAGGCCTATCGCGATCACCTCCTTGTTCTCCAAATTAATGGAATCCATTGTCAACTGCCAGCTCATCCGGTACCTTGAGGATCACCAGCTGATTAGTGACCGCCAGCACGGTTTTCGTCAGGGTCGATCAGCTGGTGATCTTCTGGTCTACCTGACCCATAGATGGGCGGAGGCAGTAGAGTCCAAGGGGGAGGCGTTGGCCGTTAGTTTGGACATTGCGAAGGCCTTCGATCGGGTTTGGCACAAAGCGCTTCTTTCGAAGCTCCCTTCCTATGGGCTTCCCGAGAAATTGTGCAATTGGATCACCAGCTTCCTTGCAGATCGGAGCATCAAGGTCGTTGTAGACGGTGCATGTTCTGACTGCAAGCCTATTAACGCTGGTGTTCCACAAGGCTGTGTGCTATCACCAACGCTGTTTCTTCTGCATATCAATGATATGTTGCTAACTGGTAACATTCATTGCTATGCGGATGACAGCACTGGTGATGCTCTATACACCGGCCGTGCTAATATTTCTCGGAAAAACGTCTCCGAGTACCGGAATAAACTTGTGTCTGAAGTCGAGTCTTTGCTGGACAAAGTCTCGGACTGGGGGCGACTAAATCTAGTCCAGTTTAATCCTCAGAAGACACAAGTTTGCGCGTTTACCGCTAAAAAGAACCCCTTTGTCGTATCTCCTCAGTTTCAAGGCACTCCCCTAGTTGCCTCAGCCAGTATCGGAATCCTTGGCGTCGACATATCGAGTGACGTGCAGTTTCGTGGTCACTTGGAAGAGAAGGCCAAATTAGCCTCTAAAAAGTTTGGCGTGCTCAGCTGAGCGGGACAGTATTTCATGCCGGCACACCGCCTGCAACTTTACAAGGCGCAGGTTAGGCCTCACATGGAATACTGTTCCCATCTCTGGGCAGGGGCTCCCCAGTGCCAGCTCCTTCCACTTGACCGCATCCAGCGCAGAGCGGCTCGAATCGTCAACGACCGAGCCCTTTCCGATCGGCTCGATTCATTGGCACTGCGAAGAGATGTTGCATCTCTTTGCATTTTCTTTCGCATCTACCATGGGGAGTGCTCTGAGGAATTGTTCGGATTAATCCCAGCCGCCAAATTTCACGAACGCACATCGCGGCAGAACTCCCGATACCATCCACACCATCTGGATGATTGGCGGTCCACCACTGTGCGATTTAGAAGATGTTTTCTTCCTCGCACGACTTCCTTGTGGAATCGATTACCATCAGCGATTTTTCCGGACCGATACGACTTAGAGACCTTCAAGAAAAGAGCGTACTCCTTTTTAAAAGGCCGGCAACGCATCTGCAATTCCCTCCCTGGTGTTGCAGTTGTTCATGGGCGGCGGTAGTCACTTACCATCAGGTGAGCCGCATGCTCGTTTGCCCCCTCTCCTATATAAAAAAAAAACATTAAAAAGTAGTGATAACACGCGTGATTAGTGATTAAGAAGATAATTTAAAACTTACTATATACAGTACCGTCTTTATCATAAGGGCACACGGGGCCCGTGCCCAGGGCCCCTACCGTCAGAGGGCCCCGAAAGGCCGATATATTCGCTTAGACTATACAATATTTTTTCTATTTCATGAAAATATAGCCTGATATAAAAAATCAATAGAGTAAATGAGATGAGGGTGTTGTTAGTGACTTTCTCGTTCCTTTGCTTAATGGTTACCTATTGTAGTGGAGAGCGCTCATTTTCACACCTAAAGAGAATAAAAAATGAATTACGAACTACTATGTTACAAGAACGACTAACAAATTTGTCAATTACGTGTATAGAAAGTGATATATTTTTTTTACTTATTATAAGCCAGTGCTTGACCACTATCCCACCTGGTGGTAAGTGTTGATGCAGCTTTAGATGTTAAATCACACTGTCTTATCGTAACAAAAGCCTATTCACTCTTGCCTTGAAGACGCCCAGATTGTATTCGGATAGAAATATAGACGCCGGCAAATTATTCCACTGCTTTGCTCTGTACGCATTACAAAAGACGAAGCAAACTATTTGGTTTCAATGCGTGGAATATCGACAAAAAAGGGATGAAGACCCGCCGATCGGCTTGGTTTTTCGATGGTGGAAAGGAGAAGGAGGAATTAAAGCGTGTAATTCCTGCGCACACTCACCTAAATGCATCCTATAGAATACCGAGAGACTGGCTACTCTGCGCCTGTGCTCGAGGCTGACAAGATTTATTTCAACCAAATCAAGGTCACCAATGAGCCTCTTAGCACGTCTCTCCACTGAGTCCAATGCTTCCAATGTCACAGTAGTACTCCATGCACGATCAGACTTGCACTTTATATAAGGTAAGAAGCTGCCCCAGCGTGAAGTACCGCCACACCCTTGCAAGGACATCAAGTTTCCTTATGGCTGCTTTGGCTCTAGACTCAATGAACCGCCTATAATTTAGGTTCGGAGAAAATCCAATCCCTTTCAGTGTACTCCAAGGATACATGCCGGAAAGTAGGAGTCAGGGAGAGCGGCCTCCTTTTAGCGGTGAAAAGAAACGCTTGTGTTTTAAAGGCGTTAAATCTCACGAGATTGGAATCGCCCTATTCGGAGACTGCCTGCAGGGTGAGACTCACACGCTCAACGATAGCCTCTCTTTCTGACTGGATTTGATCCCGACTGGTCCGGCGCTTCGTTGGTATCTCTTCACAACTGTGCTGTCGTCTGCATGCCATAGATACTGGGAATGATCAGATCATTTATATGCAGCAGGAAAAGAGTTGCGGAGAGAACGACCCCTGAGGAACGCCGGAGTTAGTCGCCACAGTATCAGATGAGCAGCCATCAATGACGACCCGGAGAGACCGTTCACTCAGAAAGTCCTTCACCCAGACAATCAGGCCAGGGGATATGCCATACGCTAAAAGCTTGCCCAATATCTACCTACCTTTTTTAGGCACAGACTGCACATTGGCCAGCTTCCAAGATTTAGATACTATTCCAGTCCTGAATGAGAGGCGGAACAAGCGTGTCAACACAGGAGACAATTCAGTTGCACAGACCTTTAGAACTATAGCTGGTATACCAGAAGAGAAGCAAATAAGTCCGCTTTTTCCTTAGGCGCATGCGCCAGTGAGCCATCTGGTTTTACAAACGGAGGCAGTGTAGACCGACAGAAGTTTGTCTCGACTGCTTTGGCGAGAGATGGTTTGACAGAGAGCTTTGTGCCGATGCGTTTAATGCGGTCGAAACTGGCTTGGCGTAATGCCTTTTGCAGGACTTGGCGGCTTTCTTAAAGGCTTTCTCCTTAAGGCTAACATACGGTCTCGAGCATGGACCTAGGATAAGTACGCCATTCACTTGTGCTTTTCAGTACGAGCACACTCGGCGTTAAACCATTGGCGAACCATTAGTGGTAACAATGGACACGTCAGCAAAGGGGATGAAATACTCCATCGCTTGACGTATCACATTGGTTATGGCTTCCACGCAGCTCGACGGGTCTTCAGAGGAGAAGCAGACCTGCCAGCAACGATAAAATGCCTAAAAATGCCGCATCACATCCCAATCTGTTGTCTTGTATCGCCACATTCGTCGCACTCCGTGGAAATCGTAGTTAGGTGGGGAATATAACGACACAGATTTAACCAGACAGTGGTCAGAAGTTCCCAAGGGTGAGGTAGCCTGAACATCGTACCTGTCTGGATCTATCGTCAGCTGAAGGTAGAGGCAGTTGGCTGTGTGCTTATCCACATCAGGTACCCTAGTCGCTTGTTGTACCAGTTGGGAGAGCCCCAGCGACAAGGCAAAATTCCACGCCTCTCACCCAGCGTGGTCGGTCTTCTGGTATGAGAACAGCTAGTCCTGATGACAGGCATTAAACTCCCCCAGAAAAACTAACTGTGCATTAGGGTACCGATTTAGAGCAACATCACAGGCTTCACCGAGGTGTTCAAACAGCCTTCAAAAAATATCCTTCGAAAATAGACTTTGAAGATACAAAAGAAGATTTTGCACAACAGAAATCACGACGGAAACCAAGGAAACGGCCAACATACTTATATCTAATAACATATTATTTGATTTTTACCAATTAACTATAATAAATATAAGACCATAGCAGAAAAATGTTTTAGTCATTCGCTTTTTTTTACTTTCCAACAGGGCCCCAAATCCTTGTGTGCCCAAGGGCCCCGGTATGGTCTAAGACGGCCTTGACTATATACCTACATTATAAACGATTACGCCCGCTTTACCCAGTGAGTACTCAAGCGCGTACGATTCGAGTGTGTGAATCATCGCAGCGGCTAGCCAAATCCCTTGTCGTTGATATTTTGTTTGCTGATTACCCACCTTAATAATTTCAATAAAATCAAACTTCGCCTGAAATAAATACATCAAAAATGACAAAAACTTGTGCCGGCTGCTCTGCAAATCTTCGTAAGGAGTATTTGGTTTGTCATAAATGTAATGATTTTTATGATCTCATGTGCGCAAACTTGACTCAAAATAAATTCAATTTAATGAGTAAAGGTAATAAAAACACCTGGATGTGTCATGCTTGCCGTTGCAAAATACCAAAGCATGACAATACAAATACTCCGGTCCGCATCAGCGCCTCGCAGGCATCAAATACCTCACCCTCGCCTCCTGGCTCTGACCACTCTAATGTTACCATGCGACACAAAAGTCGACAAGAAGTCCCAAGCAACCAAATAAGCGGGAGTTCCAGCCAGAATACATCGTTGTGGGACTCACAATTAGAGGATAAACATGTTTCTACCATGAAGAACCTATCTAAGGAAGAAATACGGGGTATAGTGAGAGATGAACTTAGCATTGCTTTCTCACATTTTGAAACTAATTTGTTAAAAAATATGGAGACGAAAAACAATGAACTCATAGAGCGAGTAGAGCAATTGACGACCTCACTTAATTTCTTCGAAGAAAAATATGAAGAAATTCGTGCTGATATACAAAATAAAAATGAATTACTGAAAAAGTTAGAACATGAAAATAAAGAGCTGAATAGTTCATTCACGGACTTCAGTGCCAGGCTTGCACAAATGGAACACCATTCGAGGGCTTGCAATATAGAAATACATTGTATACCAGAACACAAATCAGAAAACCTTGTCACAGTTATAAATCAAATTGCAAATGTAACAGAGTATAAATTAAGTGAAACAGATATTCACTTGTGCACTAGAATATCAAAAATGGATAAAAATAGTTCCAAACCACGCTCTGTACTCGTGAAGTTCGCTAGCCCAAGAGTCCGAGATGGTTTTCTCGCATCGACAATGGTCTTCAATAAGAAACAGAAAGACAATGACAAAAAGCTTAACTCAAGTCATATAGGGATATCAGGAGAACGAAAACCTATCTATGTTATGGAACACTTGTCTCCAGCTATGAAGTCTCTTCATGCGGCAACACGTGTTAGAACTAAAGAAAAGGGCTATAGATATGTATGGATTAAATCGGGACGCATATATGTAAGGAAAACCGAATCATCTGAACATAAATGTATTAAAAATATTGAATCTCTCAACTGTCTAAGCTAACTAAACTAATTTATTAAAGTAGATTATTTACAATAATTCATACAAATGTGTTGGGTTATCTTACCATAGCATACGATAATATATCATGTTATTACCAGAATGTCCGAGGCCTGAGATCGAACGTTAGAGATGTCTCATTAAAAATTCAAAACAATACTTTTGACATTATAATTCTTACAGAAACGTGGTTGAACTGCACAGTTTATAATTCTGAAATCTTTGACAACAGATATACAGTGTACAGAAGGGATCGTGCAAATAATAAACTCGGTGGCGGGGTTCTTATAGCTGTATCTAACAATTTAACATCTAATAAAATATCCAATTACGATACTGAATGTGAAGATCTTTGGGTAAAGGTTAAGATTTCTATTGGCAAGCAATGCGAATTTCTTAAAATCTGTGCCGTGTACCTACCACCACCCCTAAATCAAAACTTATTTAGAACATTCATTAACAAGACAAATCAAATTATGGATGAGTATAACACAAAACACACACTAATAGCAGGTGACTTTAATATTTCAAATGTAAACTGGGAACTACATAGCTCTGGTACGTATCTTTTACCGATTTTAAATAGCAACAATAACATAAATAATTTACTCTTAGATTTCTTGGAATTAAATGACTTCAAGCAATTCAATTCTATTAAGAATAGTAATAAAAACATTCTAGACTTAATTTTGTGTAACTCCGAAATAGTAAAGATTAATGAATGTTCCAATCCTATACGTAATGTTGACACTTACCATCCACCATTAGAAGTATCTATTACAATACCATCCAGTTATTATCCGAATCATGTGAAATTACAAAAAAATAACTATTTTAAAGGCGATTACGATCAGATAACTAAAGCCCAGGACGAAATATTATGGGCAGATGAACTTTTAAAATATGATAATATTCACGACTTGATTAATAAATTCAACCTAATACTTAATAAAATAATAAGCCTTTATGTGCCTAAAAGTAAAAAATGTGGCAATAGGCATCCGCGGTATGGTACAACTCCTATTTGAAATATATCTATTAAAGCAAAAAAAAAAGAAGTTTCATAGAAGATACAAGATCTATAATAATCCCTTAGATCTACTAGAATTTCAATACCTCCGTCACGACTGTGAAATACTAACAGAAACATGTTATGACAAATACATATCTACTCTAGAACACGAAATAGGTAGAAATTCTAAATATTTTTGGACACACATATCTAACAAACGTAAAAACTCTTCTAGATACCCACCATCAATGTATTTAGGAGACAAACAATCAAATGAACCAAAAGAATCCTGTAACTTATTTGCAGCGCACTTTTCTAGTGTCTATAACACTCCAACAAATAGCTCACTATATTTGCACGATTCGCAGCAACAGCTTCCTGAAATGTCCAATGTATACATATCCCAAAAAAACATAATAAATAAAATAAAAAGACTTGATATAAAACAGAGTGCCGGACCTGACAATGTGCCCCCTATATTCTTAATTAAATGTGCAAATTCAATATCCTGCCCCTTACAACTAATTTATAACGCTTCACTTAAGACCGGGAGTTTTCCCGATAAGTGGAAGGAAGCAAGAATAGTACCTATTTATAAAGATGGAAAAAAGGAACTTGTATCTAATTATCGGCCTATATCAATCCTTTCTACCGTATCAAAGATTATTGAATCACTTGTCCATCCATTTATATTCAATCATGTTAAAAACCACCTATCTCCATACCAGCATGGTTTTATGCCTAAGAAGTCTACTAATACTAATTTGCTAAATTATGTTTCCAATCTTATTGATTCAGTTGACAAAAACCTTCAAGTAGATGTAATTTATACTGATTTCGCTAAGGCATTTGATAGGGTGGACCATAATATACTTGTTAAAAAACTCGAATATTTTGGCATTTCTAATACATTTTTAAGCTGGTGCAAATCCTATCTCTCTAATCGAAATGCCAGAGTAGTAATTGATGGCGAGTGTTCGGATTCTTTCAATGCTATTTCTGGTGTTCCGCAGGGATCAAATTTAGGACCTTTATTCTTTGTTTTGTTTATTAATGATATAGTAAATGTATTTAAAAATTGTCAGGTTTATTTGTTCGCAGACGATTTAAAAATAGCTAAAGTTATAAAGCAAGAATCTGATGTAATAGACTTACAAGCGAATCTTGATAGACTTGTAAAATGGTCTGAAACAAATCGAATGCTGCTCAATCTAGACAAATGTAGTTTTATAAAATTCACAAGAAAAAAAAAACCATTAATGAGTTCTTACAACATTTTGGGTAAAAAGCTGAAGGAAACTAATTCCATTAGAGACTTGGGCGTAATATTTGATAGCAAATTCAGATTCGATAAACATATAAATTCTATAGTGACTGCTTCTTTCAGGTTGCTCGGCTTTGTTCTTAGACAGTCTAAAGATTTTAAAAAGGTAACAACAATACTTCAACTGTACAACAGCTTGGTCCGTAGCAAACTTGAATATTGTTGTCAAGTATGGTCTCCCGCTTACAAAAACCACATTGAAAGAATCGAACGTGTTCAAAAAAGACTCATTAAACACCTAATATTTCATTTTAAGAGGTCAAGTCATAGTGAGTGCTACAAAGAGAAACTTGATTACTTTAGGATGAAACCACTGGCAGTTCGTAGATCTCTTCTTGATTTAAAATTTCTTCATAAACTTTTCCATGGTAAAATTGATGACAGTGAGCTGTTGAGTAGATTTAATATTAATGTACCTCGGAGACCTCCTCGCAACCCATGTCCTTTCTTTAAGGCAGATGGCACTAGAACAAAACTTGGACAGAATTCTCCAATAACACGTATATCACGTGTATACAATGTATGTGTAAAAAACATAGTAACACTAGACATTGGTTGTGACGGGCTCACACTTTTTATGAAAAAATGTAATGATAGTTTGGAAAATTAATTAGTCACTAACTTTATGCTAAACGTAACTTTTATTTATGTTACAAAAATTATTATCTATCTTATGTTCATTAAACTTATTTTTGTTATTTTTGTTATAACTACCATTAAAATAGGCAAATTATAAACACTGTTTTAGAAAGATGTGTTCTCCTATAATTGGTAATACATAGTAATTTGTAGATGTAAGACATGTATTAGAAGTAATTTAATATGTACAACTGTTGGAGATCCATACAAATAAATAAATACGTTTTACTAAGTTTCTAATCCAAAGCTTTTAATAGTGTTGTCAAAAATATAATTAAAACATGACAGAATTGCAAACATTTCATCTTTAATATAATTGTTAAAAATACTGAAACACGTGTTTCTTAGATTTTAATCTCAAGCTTAAATACAATTTTTTATCGATCCAAAATTTAAGGGTGAATAGGGGCAGATTTTGTATAGTTCGAAAATATGTATTGTCCATAACTACACTAATTTCGTTTTAAATACGTATTTTAACGGTGGTAGAGCCACGCGGCAGTTTTTGCTGTTGCACGTATGGGCCGGCTCGAACCGGGGTGGTACCACGACCTCACAGAATACCGGCATGACGTAGAAGCTCTGCTTTTGCGTGTCGTCTGGTGAGTGTAGGAGTTGTAGGAGGCCTAATCCCCCCCCCCCCCCTGTGACCATGGTACCGGAATTACATCAAAGACTACCCCGGGAGGGTACCAGCACCGCTAGAGACCGCGGCAAAATTCCCCTCAAAACAATAACTGCTCGGGGCAAACTGAGCAACAATACCAAGAAGACCCCTGCCACGCTATCCGTGAATTTTTGCAACATCATGGGACTTCAATCGAACCTAAACGCCGTCCACTACTATCTCGAGACGGCGAAGCCGGCCTTGCTCTTTCTGACCGAGACGCAGGTGTCCTCTCCGGCTGATACTTCGTATCTCTCCTACCCGGGGTACAAATTGGAGCACTCCTTTGTGCCTCGGGCTGGAGTTTGCGTATATGTCAGAGAAGACATCTGTTCTCGACGCCTCGGCAGTCTTGAAGGTTCGGACCTGTCCATCCTTTGGGTACGCGTAGACAGCGACGACCATCGGCGCGTCTACAGGTGCCTCTATAGGTTCCATAGCGGTAATGCCGAAACGGACCGACTCATCGACCATGTCCAAATGGCTACAGATTCCTTGCTACAACAGGTCCCATCCGCAGAGATCGTGATCTTGGCGATTTAACGCCCACCAGGCCGAATGGCTCGGTTCACGTTTAACCGATCATGCGGGGAGATCTGTTTATGACTTTGCTGCATTGCCTATTGGACCTTCTGCTGACCTCTCAACCGGACGGATATCAGGTTTCTGTCGATGCCCTCTCGGCTTTTCGGACCATTGTCTGATCTGGAGTGTGGTGCCACTCACGCTCCCCCCGCGGTTGCGTTCTGCAGGTTGCCGCCGTGTTTGGCATTACAGGTCGGCGGATTGGGACGGAATGCGGTCTTTCTTTGCATCCTACCCGTGGGGGCGGGTTTGCTTCTCGCCGGATTACGCAGTAAGCAGGATTATCAAACCTGGACTGCGGCTTCGGTGACTCGGGATGAAAACACACAAACTTGATGACGGGAGGAACACACCGCCGACCAACCCGCGGTGTGAGTGCTCCATGCCGGATCTGCGGTTCTCACAGCGCTCGGTTCCCAAAGCACTCCTTTCCCTGGACATAGAGACATTCCATAACATACAAGTCGAGTGGGCCTGACGGAATCCCCCCAATTGTGCTAAGGACGTGTGCTCCGGAGTTGGCACCGGTTCTAACGCGTCTTTTCCGGTACTCTTACTCCCTAGGCGTAATCCCGAAATCATGGAAGACAGCTTTTGTCCACCCGATCCCTATAAAAGGCGACCGCTCAGACCCGTCCACTACAGGCCTATCGCCATCACCTCCTTGTTCTCCAACATAATGGAATCCATTATAAACTGCCAGCTCATGCGGTACCTTGAGGATCACCAGCTGATGAGTGACCGCCAATACGGTTTTCGTCGGGGTTGATCAGCTGGTGATCTTCTGGTCTAGCTGACTCATAGATGGGCGGAGGCAGTAGAGTTCAAGGGGGAGGCATTGGCCGTTAGTTTGGACATTGCGAAGGCCTTCGATCGGGCTTGGCACAAAACGCTTCTTTCGAAGCTCCCTTTCTATGGGCTTCCCGATAAATTGTGCAATTGGATCACCAGCTTCCTTGCAGATCGGAGCATCAAGGTCGTTGTAGACGGTGCATGCTCCGACTACAAGCCTATTAACGCTGGTGTTTCACAAGGCTGCGTGCTATCACCATCGTTGTTACTTCTGCATATCAATGATATGCAGAGGCGGCCTTACCCATTGCGAGGCTCCGGGCGGCAGGTATTTGCGAGGCCCTTTGTCCTTCGTGAGTATGTGATGCGAAAGTAGGTCTGGTTGCTTGGTTTAAGCATTTGTCATGTTTGAGGAGAAATACTAAAGTTATATAAATAAATAAAATTTGAGTTTTAAAATATTTTACATTGGAAGATTTACAAGATTAACAAATACAGAGATGATAAATTTTAAAATTGATAATTGCGGCTTTTCCGAAGACTAAAATCTTTAAATTAAAGCACAATAATCCAACCAATGAGCTACGTCATTTTCGATTGAAAGAATAGCAAGGGCTGAAAGCCGATCTTGTGTCATCGAATTCCTCAAATATGTTTTAATAATTTTAAGTTTCGAGAAACTCCTTTCAGCAGACGCAACTGTAACAGGTGTGGTAGCAATAATTCTCAGGACTATTTCGATAGTGGGGTAATCTTCAATTAAATTTTTTTTCTATTATGTATTTCAGCACCGAGATAATATCGTCGTTTCCATCATACACACGGATGAACATATTGAGTTCTTCGTACAATTCATGTCCATCAATATCACATGAGTCTCCTACTATTATAGATATTTACAAGTCGCTGCATTGCTTCAAAATTACATTATCACTAATTTCCTTCAATCTTTTTAAATTATACATGAAACCAAATATGCTTTCGTAATGTTTAAAAGCCTCAAACCTAAGGTGGCAGCTTGCGCGCACATTGTCGACAATGACATAAAAATAGTTTATTTTGAAAATTTCTTCCGCATTCAATTCATGAACTTCATATTCCCCTTCATAATCAAAATGCCTTTTTTTACATCTTCTTCTGACTTCTTTGAACTGTCTGTCAATATCATTTTCCTCGGATCTTTCTCTCGCAGTTACAAGGGATGACTAAAAACCATTTTCACTATAATTATCGAGGCAATTTGTGAATGCGTCTAGGTGTTGTATAGCCACATCTAAGTGCATGTGTTCGTTTTGCCACATTTTACTTATAACATTTATCTTTGTAAGAATATCATACCATATGACAAGTGAAACTACAAATTCGTAGGTAGTTATTTCCTTTTCTATAGAATGGCATTCACTGACCAACTGAAAATCTGTTGTATTTTCTGCTAAATCCTTAAAAGCATCACATATATTGCTTAGTTGGTATTTAACGGCCTTCACCGATGCTACCCTGCACTCCCACCTAGTTTCAGAAAGTGGTTTTAGCGATAACGATTTTAAATGAGCGTTTAAAATAGCCCAACTCTGACTTGAGCCGGCAAACAGAGTGTACAACCTTTGTAGCAAACCAAAAAAAGATTTTGCTTGGACACAAGACGATGATGCATCTCCTAGGATGTGATTCCAGCTATGACTCCCGCAAGGTAAAAAATAAGCAAGTGGATTAATTTCAAGAATACGTTTTTGTACACCACTTTTTTCACCACGCATATTGGCACCATTATCATATCCTTAGCCTCTGCAGTTTTGCAATGATATACATAACTGTTCAAATTGTGTGATTATGTAATTATTTAAACTTTCAGCTGTAGTTTTTTCGACAGCTAAGAAACCAATAAAATGTTCTTCAATTTCAGCTGTATTTGTATTAAAAAAATCTTATAATAATTGAAAGTTGCTCAACACGAGAAACGTCGCGAGAACAATCAAGAATAATCGAGTAATATTTATTATTTATTATTTTTTCAACAAATTCGGTCTTCACGTGACTTGCCATTAATTGTATGAGCTCATTTTGAATATTTTTTCCTATATAGTGGTTATTAATCGTCTTATCCTTTACTTGTTTTAGGTAAAGTCTCATCACGGGATCAAATCGGACTTTACTAAATCTATAAAGTTGCCGCTTGTCTCATTTGAATCTGAGTCAGATGTTAATTTCTCTCTATGACCCCTGAATGCCAAATTGTGAGATGCTAAAAAATTTACAATTGCGAGCAAACGTTCTAAAATATCTCTCCAACGTTGCCTTTCTTGTTCAATTTGTGACTGGGCCAAGAAGTCAATAGTAGAATTTTTAAACCATTCTCTAAATTAATCCATTTCAACATACAATTTTGTGCTGTCGACTAGATTCGTGAGACTTTAGGTAATCACCCAAGTGTTTCCAATCACACACTCCTTCACTTAATCCAATCTTTGTATTTTCTAGCCCGAATATTCGACACGGAAAGCAGTAAACGGCATCCTTTGTTTGTGAATAAATCATCCAGCGCCTGTCAAGCTCTTCACCGTTAGCTAATATCTTATTATAATGATATTCGCTGAATCGCCGTCCATTATCGTTTACGGGAAATAAATCAACTTTAACCCGGGTTGGACCTTTTAATACAATCTCAGTTTGATCTACAACAGTAATTGTTTTAGGCCACAAACCGGGGTCATTTTGAGGATTCAGATTTTCCATTTCAGCGGTCATGGATGTAGACATAGACTCAGGCTCAGATTCGTGTTCTTGACGGAATAGCGTTGACGGCGGCACCGGTAACCTAAGAGGCAATGATGTAGCTAATTCATCATCATCCTCACTGTTTTTACTTAATGTCGGCGGCGGCACCCATGATGATGTGGAAGGAATGTTTTCAGCTGGATCAGGATTAGAGTCACTTTCAGTCAATAAATGTTTTGTAAAGGTTTCGTGATCACCTCTTTTTCTATATTTATATAAATATCCACGTAGATTTTCTTTTACCCGCTTTCTTTTGACAGCTCGTTTCCTTTTTGAACTACCTGACTCAAATTTTCTACCGACATCACGATCACGCGAACTCATTTCGTAAACCTTGTTTTGTTTCGCACAAACAGTCAGAAATAATTTTCAAGTATCACACAGTTTTTTTACACTTTTTCAACTTACTCAATATTCAATACTTCAAATACTATAATTTACACTTTTCCAGCTCACTCAATAATTTAAATACTATAAGAACGTAATATTTAATAAAATTTAAAGATATGTACAATGCAGTAACGATTTTATAACTATTTTGCTTGTATACTGCAAGCAATCTAATTCCAAGGTGATAGGAGTTGACGAACGAAATGAAACACGGGGATTCCCCGAGCGATAGAGGAACAGAACATTATGTCCCGACTCCCAAGTTGACCCGAGCGCTATGCGACTAAAAAACCGATTTTCAAGTGTTTCGAGGCGCGATATTCAAGTACCTACTACATAATTAATTTTTCAATTATGTTTTGAATGAATGAATTAGTTAACAAACTTTATTTTAATTTACCGTTATGATATAACCTTAATGAGTAATTAAGGATCAAAATCAAAAGTTTTAAATAAAAAAATATAGTTAACAAATTTATATATATATTTTTAATTTGCTGAGTTGTTGCGCGAGGCCCCTGCAAGAGCGAGGCCCCGGGCGATTGCCCTGTTCGCCACACCCTAAGGCCGCCACTGATGATATGTTACAAACTGTTAACATTAACATTACTAACATTACAACTGTTAACATTCATTGCTATGCGGATGACAGCTCTGGTGATGCTCTATACACCGGTCGTGCCAATATTTTTCGGGAAAACGTCACCGAGTACCGGAATAAACTTGTGTCTGAAGTCGAGTCTTTACTGAACAAAGTCTCGGATTGGGGGCGACTAAGTCTAGTCCAGTTTAATCCTCAGAAGACACAAGTTTGCGCGTTTACCGCTAAAAAGAACCCCTTTGTCGTATCTCCTCAGTTTCAAGGCACTCCCCTTGTTGCCTCAGCGAGTATTGGAATCCTCGGCGTCGACATATCGAGTAACATATAGTTTCGTGGTCATTTGGAAGAGATGGCCAAATTGGCCTCTAAAAAGCTTGGCTTGCTCAGCAGAGCGGGACAGTATTTCATGCCGGCAAACCGCCTGCAACTTTACAAGGCGCAGATTCGGCCTCACATGGAATACTGTTCCCATTTCTGGGCAGGGGCTCCCCAGTGCCAGATTCTTCCACTTGACCGCATCCAGCGCAGAGCGGCTCGAATCGTCGACGACCGAGTCCTTTCCGATCGACTCGATTCATTGGCACTGCGAAGGGATGTTGCATCCCTTTGCATTTTCTTTTGCATTTACCACGGGGAGTGCTCTGAGGAATTGTTCGGATTAATCCCAGGCGCCAAATTTCACGAACGCACATCGAGGCAAAACTCCCGATACCATCCACACCATCTGGATGATTGGCGGTCCACAACTCTGCGATCACCATGTGTCGATGCAGCAACAGAATCGGCAACAACGCTTGGATCTTCCTGCGAGAAGCAAACCTGCCCCGAAGGGTAGGATGCAAGAAAAGACCGCATCCCGTCCCAATCGGCCGACCTATAGTGCCAAACACGGTGGCAAGCTGCAGATCGCAACTGCGATTGGAGCGCGAGTGGCACCGTACTCCGGATCAAACAATGGTTCGAAGAGCCCAGAGCGGCATCGACGGAGTCCTGATATCCGTCCGGATGAGAGGTCAGCAGAAGGTCCAACATGGAAGGTACATGGTCCTCCACATCTGGGATCTGCGTAGGCGAAGTAACCAGTTGTGTTAGATTATATGCCAAGGCAAAGTCACAGACAGATCTGCCCAGAGTTTGGGCTCCTTTAGTTAGTTATGATGAGACAATTTGTACAATTTTTAAATGAATTTTCATAGAACCAGTATGGTGGCGATTAATTCATTCCTAGGGGTTATTTTCATTCATATATTCCTTGATATTATAACAACTTTTTTAGTACAGTTTTTCTGTAATGAAATTTGTTTATTAACAAACTTTGAACATGTTTTGGGATTTTGTTGTAAAAGTGTATACATTGCCCTATAAATGAATAACTGATTCTGTGGAGACTAATAACTTACATTACAAGCCAATCTTTGTTCCTAGTGTTTCAAGTATGAAGATCCTTATTCTCATCAAGGCTATTTATGTTTTTATGTACATACATTACATTTTCATATTGTGATGTTAAATTTAATATTTAATTTCTTTAAATTTTTCTTTGAGGGACTCGTTACAATTTAAGTTATAAATTGCTCGTACGGCTCTGTTTTGCAAAACAAATATGGATTCAATATCAGTCGCATTACCCCATAGCAAAATTCCATAAGACATTACGCTATGAAAGTAACTAAAATAACTCAATGGTGACTGTATAATATACGCGATTAATATGTTTTAGTTCAGTAGTTGTTTTATTATTACCTAAATAACCTAACTACAGTTAAGTTGTAAGTTTCACTATAGTAATTTCTATTACAAATCATATTTATTTTTTTAAATATACAAATTTCACCGAATCCGAACCTGGCCAATCAGCCGGTTTACTGTAGCTAGCTACATATATATTTTTCTATAGTTTACTGTACCAGTACCGCCTTGATTGACAGGAGTAACGGAAAAAATAGTACCTAAAGTCGTGGGTCGTGGCCCAGTAAAAAAAAAACAGTGTGTGTCGTGAAGACACACGATAGAAGTGAAACTGTTGTACCTATTACAGGGAAACATTTCAATTATTCACCAATGCCTATTGAATAGCACAGATTGTGTATATCATTCATTTATTTACACAAAATTATATACATATAGCTAGTGTAGTGGCGGGAAAGAATACTCACTATCCCATGTATTCCCGTGGGTGTCGTAAGAGGCGACAGAGGGAAACTGAGGCAGAAGATGGGCAGCAGCATCTTTCTGATAATAGCAAAACAGTAATAAAAAAAATTTCGGTTGCCAACCCACCCGCCAAGTATGGCAACTATGGCAATATACCTCCCATGAGAGTAACGAAGAGACGACCCCAATCCCCGGCGGCCCCGCTATTCCTGGCTACGGTGGCGACCATGGTAACGGCGGGGCAGGGGGTGCTAAGAATCTCCGGTGGAGGTTCGGTTGCCACCGACGATGACTCGACCTGGCAACTTATAACGCACGCACCCTGAGGACTGACGAGAAGATCCTGGAGCTGGAAGAAGAGATAGCCATGTGGCGGCGCTGTCGTCGCCTCAGAAGCGAAAATACATCGAAGCCTAAATCGCGCTAACAAAGTTCCGAAATTAAAACAGTATATATAGAATAGCTCTGAACTACCATTCGGAGCGTTGGCCGCTCTCCGGGCAGAACATCTTGCCCGGCGGGAGATCTCCCCTTTTCCTTCCACCGGCCACAGTGTTGACCCCGACGTGATATTAACACGCAACCAACAACCTTCGGAAACTACAACTTCAAAACCTTCGTCATCAACCTCAAGTACCCCATTCATTCGCTCCCGAGCTGATATTGTCTGCTGTCTTCACATTCTGCAAGCCATCTAGCTTTACAAAGGTTCATCGCAGCACTGGAATAATAATGCTTCCTGTTCCTTCAAGCTACTCTCTGCGCTACAGAGTTCGGCACGGCTCTGAGCCTTACTGCTCGCCTCTGTTTCACGGCACTCTTGCTGATTACTTGCCTTCTTCTCGACTCACCGCAGACTATAAGGCAATCCGTGGCACTTGCACATTCGTCGACATCTAGACTGCACTATCGACCTCCGGTCTGAGCAGGGGGGTGATGTGGCGGCGCTGTCGTCGCGCCACAAGCGAAAATACATCGAAGCCTAAATCGCGCTAACAAAGTTCCGAAATTAAAACAGTATATATAATAGCTCTGAACTACCATTCGGAGCGTTGGCCGCTCCCCGGGCAGAACACCTTGCCCGGCGGGAGATCTCCCCTTTTCCTTCCACCGGCCACAGACAAGTTGCGCTGGAATATCATAGGATTATCCGAGGTCCGAAGAGAGGGGGAGGATACGGTAATCCTCGAATCCGGAAACTTATTCTATCACCGGGAGGGCGACCATTTGTCCCAAGGAGGTGTCGGATTTATCGTCCACAAGTCTCTCGTTAACAACGTTGTAACAATTGGGAGTGTGTCGACGAGGGTTGCGTACCTTATACTCAGAATCACCAAACGGTATTCGCTGAAGGTCATACAGGTTTACGCACCAACCTCGGCACACCCCGATAAGGAGGTGGAGGAAATGTATGAGGATATTTCTAGAGCCATGCATTCCTCCAAAACCCACTATACAGTGTTAATGGGAGACTTCAACGTAAAACTAGGCACAAGAGAGAACGGTGAGCTGAAATTAGGGAAATTCGGAATAGGGCAACGGAACCCAAGGGGCCGGCAGCTGGCCGACTTCATGGAGAAAGAGGGACTCTGATGAACTCTTTCTTCCAGAAACGGCTCCACAGGAAATGGACCTGGTCGAGCCCCGGCGGTTCGACAAAAAATGAGATTGACTTCATTATGAAGACCAGACGAAAACTCAGTGATGTCTCAGAGATCGCGAGGGTGAAAACCAGCAGCGATCACCGAATGGTGAGAGGCACACTGAAAATAAACGTTAAGTTGGAGAGGTCACGTCTAATGAAGTCAACGCTTCGTCCCCCTCGGGCTCTAATCCAAAGTCTCGAAACCTTTCAGCTCGAGCTACGAAACCGTTTTCATTACCTAGAAGATTGCAATGCAGTGGACGATATGAATGACAAGGTCGTGGAAACTGTCCATGCGGTCAGAGCTAAGTTTTGCAAGACCCGCCGCAGAAGAACACAAAAGCTCTCCGATCACACTCTTAATCTCATGGCTGTTAGACGGGATATGAAAATGCAGTCTTCAGTAGATTTGACAGCATACAGACAACTGAACAGACAGATCTCCAAATGCATGCGGCGGGACTTACGCAACTTTAATACTGCTCGTATTGAAGAAGCGATCGAGCGGAACCAGGGCTCCAAAGTCTTTGCTAGAGATCTGTCTGCCAGAAAGAGCCAACTGTCGAAGTTGAAGACCGAGTGTGGCAGCGTCATTTCCGGGACACCTGAAATTTTGAGTGAGATTGAGAGGTTTTATGGGCAGCTGTATACATCATCGTTCAAGCCACACGCAAGTGTGAGTAACGATCCAAGAGCGACTCTTATCAGACATTATTCCGATGGTATCCCGGACGTCAGTCTGAGCGAGATTAGAATAGCTCTCCAGCACCTTAAAAACGGCAAGGCCCCAGGCGAGAATGGAATTACAGCGGAGCTTTTGATAGCGGGTGGAAAACCGGTACTTGAAGTCCTTCAGAAACTCTTTAACTCCGTCCTCCATGGTGGCATTACACCGGAGGCGTGGAGCAGAAGTGCGGTGGTCTTGTTCTTCAAGAAAGGCAACAACGCTCTCTTGAAGAACTACAGACTGATTTCCCTTCTGAGCTACGTACTGTTTTCGAGAGTCATTACGAATCGTCTCGCGCGCAGACTTGACGACTTCCAGCCTCCCGAACAATCCGGTTTCCGAAAAGACTTTAGCACCATAGACCACATACATACCCTTCGGCAAATTGTACAGAAGTCCGAGGAGCACAATTTGACACTAATTTTGGTGAATGTGGACTATGAGAAAGCCTTTGTTTCCGTCGAAATTTGGGCGGTGCTGCAGCCCCTTCAGCAGTGCCAAGTTGACTGTCGGTATATCGAAGTTTTGAAGTGCTTGTACAGTAGGGCTACGATGGCTATCCGAGTACAGAACCAGAGTACGAAACCTATCCAATTGCAGAGAGGTGTAAGACAGGGTGTTGTCATATCCTCGAAACTCTTCACCGATGCATTGGAAGACGTTTTCAGGCTTCTGGACTGGAAAGGAAACGGTATCAACATCATTGGCGAGTACATCACTCACCTTCGATTTGCCGACGATATAGTCCTTATGGCAAAATCTCTGGAGGACCTAAGCACTATGCTCAATGACCTCAATATTGTTTCTCAATGAATAGGTCTCAAGATTAACATGGACAAAACAAAGATTATGTTTAATGTCCATGTCACACCTATGCCGGTAGTTGTTGGGAGCACTAAGCTCGAAGTTGTTGCCGAGTATGTTTACCTGGGACAAATAGTCCAACTAGGTAAGTTCAACTTCGACCGAGAGGTCAATCGACGGATTCAACTCGGTTAGGCAGCGTTCGGGAAATTACGGCACATCTTCTCGTCAGGTATACCTCAAAACTTGAAAACGAGATTGTACAACCAGTGCGTGTTGCCAGTGATGACATATGGAACTGAGACCTGGTTCTTCACTACTGGCCGGATGAGGAAGCTCAAGGTCGCTCAGCGAGCTATGGAGAGGGCTATGCTCGGAGTTTCTCTGCGTGATAAACTTAGAAATGAGGATATCCGCAGTACAACCAGAGTAACCGACATAGCCCAACGGATTAGTAAGCTGAAGTGGCAATGGGCCAGCCATATATCTCGAAGAACCGACAACCGATGGGGAAAAAAGGTTCTCGAGTGGCAGCCTCGTACTGGCAGGCGAAGTGTAGGGCGTGCCCCCACTAGATGGAGTGACGACCTGGTAAGATATGCAGGAAGTCGATGGTTGCAGGTGGCTCAGGACCGTGCTTTGTGGCATTCCTTGGGGGAAGCCTATGTTCAGCAGTGGACTCATGAAGGGCTGTAATGATGATATACGTGTGTCACAGTGTATCATCTTCTTCGATCTTAAGAAGAGAAATCATCGGTTTAGGTTTAGGCAACACTAGGACTCACCACAGTGAATGAAGTAATTATAATAGATCTCAGTCACAAACTAATAAGAATTGTTACTGCAATCCCATTGTAACACAAAATACTCATTAAAGCTTGTTAATTATGTAATTATACATTATTTACGTAATTTTATTTTAATTAAACCAAAGTATTATATAATGTCAACAAATATGTATTTAAATGAAAATTTAGCAATTGTTATTTAAAATAAACGCTGCTCTGCCTTATTGGGCTTCAAAAATTACTTCCTTGTCCTTTTTTTTTAATAGCGCCATCTACTCCGTTCTATTAATAAATTCGTTTTTTGAAAGTCGGTAATTGGAGTCGAGTGGGGTAACAAGTTTCGTGCTATTTCAGACGTTTTTTTAATTAATCTTAATATGTGTTGATTGTGGTTTTAAAAGTAAGTATTGATTTGCAGTTTAAATTTATGTGATTTCCTTAAATAAAATGGAGGAGGATCCTCTCGATCCGGGTGGAGTTTCCGGTAATCCTTGTCCTCGCATATCAGTGGATAAGAGTAATGAGAGGCCGCAAAGGTTGATAATAAACCCAGCACAACCTTTACCATCGATTCAATCTATATATACCCACCCTGATTATATTAAAAAAAAGTCTTCTTCACATCAGCTATGTGTTTTTTAACGCGGGTTTTTATGGATCAGATGAATCGACGCTTTGGGGAGTCTGCGTTCTGTGAACACGTACATGATTACATTAGATTTGATAGACCACAAATCCTCGCTAAAGAACACCGGATCCTTCCAAGGATGATTCGCGAGGCCATTGAAATCAAAAAACATCCTAATTTCAATAGAAAAGATGGCTGGGTGCTACCATCTGCTTGGGATCCCATAATTAATAAAATTAAATCCCAAAGCAAGCATACAATTGCAATACTTCAAGATCAAAGAGTATAGTAACTGTCCTATACAGGAATGTTCAAGATACTGTAAGTTCATACTGCATAGATCAGAACAAAATATATAATTTGAAATTTGGAGGTAGCGTAGATCATGAAGTTATAGATAAAGAAACTTCAACCCACCCTACCCCAGCCTACAAAAATGGGGTAAATAAAATAAAAAAAATACGAACAGACGTATTTTAAATAGCACTTTCCAAAATTGTTTATTATTGTAATAGCACCCCCGTAGATTGTGAATAAAAAATAAGTAAAATTCGCGCATCTTATAACGTCGGTACCACTTGAATAATTAAAATTTTGTAGGTTTTGCAACTTAAAAAAACTTCACCCTTCGTGAATTAAACTTCACCACCATCAAAAATCCATAAAATGCAATATTAAGTGTAATTACTTAATAAAACCTATTTTGTCAATTGCCGAATGCACATGGAGTGTTGGCGCATGCGCGGCACATGAACTTGCCGCGAAAGACCCTCCGAAGAAAAACCCTAGATTAATGCTTACCAGAATACGAAACAATTTCTATAATCTGTTTCATTTATGAATGACATTTAGACTTACATTCCCTGAGTGAAAAAGAGATAGGTAGCATATTGACAGTTCAATGTCGAATATAACCATATTTGTATAAACAATAAAACATATAGACGCTCTGCGCAGCTCCTCTATTTTCTATGCTCAAAGCATACATCTCAGCCCCCCCCCCCCCCCGCCCCCGCCCCCCTTGAACATGACTGCTGTAAAGTACTCGAAACGTCGGGAATATAAAATAAATTATAAATTAATATACCAAAAAAAATATCCGTAAAACTAGTTTTATGTAAATGAGTAGTGTTCGCGTAAAAACAAGAAATCATTAGATGACGGTTCCACAAAACATTTTTTTTTCAACTATCCCAAGCTATCCTCCTTCCTTTATGATTACCTTCCTCCTTATTTTCCTGGACCTATAGCTTTTAATTCTCTTTTAACATATACAAGTACCTACTCCTTTTGTGTATATTTTATGTGATTTTATTAATACTAATAACATGAAACTTTAAACCATTATCCCTTTTAACATACTAATAAGATTCTAACACATGTGTTTGTCATTTGTTCTAGGTAATTCAACAGATAGATTTATCAAAATTCTAGGAGGAAAAATAAATCCTTTAATTATTACAGACTCTTATTTTAATTAAACTCAAAAGCTTTCATCTTCCACTCAATACGTCATTGGTGAATTTTACCAATCCGCCACAAAAAAATAAATAAAAAAAGTCATTTTATCGAACCAAAATTGATTAACTATCATGGTGGTACGTCTTAGAGTATTCAACTAATTTTAATTTAGTAAGTTAGTTTAATACTCTAAGTGGTACGTAAATGTAGTAGATTGCGCTATTACTCAAATGCGATTACTCTTTCTAAAATAAATACGTGTAACTTGGTTTTAATACTGTATGTAATAAAATAGGTATTGTATAATATGGAATTAATATTTTATAAATTTAAGTTTAACCACCATTTACCGCCATTAACTGCATATAGACACTTAACACCTTAACAGTTATTATAATATGATGATAATAAGCGTGCTCTCTTGTGAGATAAAAAATAAGTCTAGCCCAGCGTTTCGGACTAAGCACAAAAATATAATTTTGTTCTTACAATAATGTTCTAGTTGAAGACCCATAACGGTACTTTTATCACAAACTGTTAAAACAGATAAAAGGATTCTTAGCAACGGTGTAACGTTATTTACCATTCATCAAATTATTAATTATCTGTGTCGCGAAATCACAGATATAATTAGCTTTAAATTTTGACTTATTTTTAAAGTAATAAAATAAGTTTAAAATAATTATGAAAATAAACGATTTTATTCTATTTATTACGAAGAATCATTTTATTAATTTTAACAGTTTGTTATAAAAGGCGTCCTACAATTTACATTGAATTGAATCGTATTTTAAAATGGCGGAAACCATGATGGCTTCTATTTCTTTTCTGTTTGAAAAGCAATCTGCAAAATATAGCTTTCTCCTTCTATCTTGCAGAAGTGACCATAAAAAAGTAGGCACGCGTAGTGATCAATATGTCCACGTGACCTGTCTTCACTTCAGTCTCGTACCATTCGCAACTCGCGTAATTGCAAATGCAAAATGTGGAAACGTTTATTTTGTAGAAAAGTTGTATTATATTGTGGTTAAGTTATTGTGTTACGGTTTTTAAAATGCCACCATCAATTGGTGTTAATTTACGCGTTACTGGCCACTGTAGTCAAGGCGGGAGAAAGTACATGGAAGATTTGTTTTCCGTTGCCTATCAACAAACGGAAGACGAAAGGGATTTGGAGTATGCTTTCTTTGGAATATATGATGGACATGGCGGGAGTGAAGCAGCAGCTTTTGCTAAAGAACATTTAATGGATTCTATTGTTAAACAACGACAGTTCTGGTCGGATAATGATGAGGACGTTCTGAAAGCTATTCGAAATGGTTACATGTTGACCCACTTGAACATGTGGAAAGAATTAGGTAAATATAAAATTTCTTTACACACGCACCTAGTTCTGATTTACATAATATTATATCTTTTTATGAATCATGATGACCTGAGTTTCAAGGAGAGATATCGGTGATTGTACGAAATGTTTTACTTGACCTTGTTGTATATGCTCACTCTTTTTTTTCTAGTGCTTTGACATTGAGCAACTATGGTGGTTTCAATTCAAATGGTATTTCAAGATACCGTTTTCAGTAGTTAAATAACATTGGCGACAACAATCTTATAAATAATTAATGCACAAGTTTCGAGGATTCCCACACATCTTGTAGAAGTGAAAGCAGTTTTACCAGTTTTACTTTAAATCAGTTTGTTTCCTCCTGCCAAAATTATGAAGTTATAGAGAGGTCATTTCGCTCACAAAGATATAATTCTGTTTGTATATTATAAGATTTTGCTATATGAACTGGTAATATTTTTTTTTCAGAAAAATGGCCCAAAACTGTAACAGGGTTACCAAGCACTGCAGGTACTACGGCCAGTGTGGCTTTCATTCGTCGTGGAAAAATATATATAGGACATGTAGGTGACTCTGCTATTGTCTTAGGATATCAAAAAGATGGTTAGTTTTTTAACATAAGTATTGTTAAATTATGCATCTTTATAATTTTAGAAATATCAGCATGTGTTTTTGAATTACAATCTGCAACAGAATAAGTAGGTAGTAATAAAACTCATTCAAATTGTTATATATCCAATTTGCACTACCCCATATCATGCCGTGGGTGTCGTAAGAGGTGACAGAGGGAAACAAATCAGGAGATGGGCAGCAACATCTTAATAACAACCAAAAATAAAAAACTGGTGGCCAACCCACTTGTGGTGCCAACCAAGCGTGGTAATTATGATGAATGTTCTCCAGTGGTCTTTAATAGGCTGTAATGGTAATGGTAAATTGTTACAACCTGTGATTAAAATAATGTTGTTGGGGAGCATAGAACTACTTTGATTTGTAGTTGGGACCTGATCTTTTCCATTTCTGATGCTAGGCAGCAATGTATCCAATTACAACAGGCTGTGAGAAACACTTTCTTACAAGGGGTAAGGTAAAGGTGACAATTAAACAGTTGCCTACTTTAAACATGTGTCTGTGGCTATAGTTGTCACTGTTAGACGGATTTCTAAATTTTTAATATTATTGTACATTCCTAAATAATGTAATAAGTACAGTTGAAAGTATAGTAAGTACATAGGCTTCCGATATGCTTCTTTAAGCTCCATCTACACGCACTGACAAACAATTTGTGCAAAAAAATTGTACAATCAACATGGTGCACTGTACAACATCAACATGATAGCATCAACAGCAAACAACTTGTACAACGTTTTCACAAAGAACATGTGCGGCGTCCATATACCATCTTAACGTACATGCTTGCTTGTGCAACAAAAGCTTATGGATACTGAGCTAAGGTATATCAACATTTTGTTTGTAAGGTCATAAGAATTTTTAACCCTCATCAATATTTAGTTAAATGGAAAGACAGGAAAACTAGAACATTTGTATTGTGAAATAGTGTAAGTAATATAGTGGTTGTGATCTATGGCTCAAAATGAATATTGAGACATTGTTATTATGCAAGTAGACATTTTGTGTACAAAATATTACATGATTATGCTCTATTGCTGGTTGCCAATCTGTCTGAGTAGCAATGGAACTATGGTAAATATCCCACTTATGTGGCAATATATGGACGCGCCATTCAGCATTGTACTTTGATAGCCTGTAATGTATTAATGAAAATGCTTATCGCATACTGCACATAAAATAATTGAAACAATTTGCTTATGTTTGATATTTACAAAAGGGCTTTACTATAGATAGTTACATAATTTCATATAAGAAATTTAGTTTTAACTTTTTTCTATTAATTTCTGTGATTATGGCTTAATTATATTTGATCATTGTTTTTAATGAATTTTATTGGACAATTTTTTTCAGGATGTGAAGAATGGGGTGCAAAACCACTGACCTCAGATCACAAGCCAGAATCAACAACTGAAATTGAAAGGATTCAAAGATGTGGTGGCAAAGTAATTACCAAAGCAGGAGTACCACGGGTTGTTTGGAACAGGCCTCGTATTGGCCACAAGGGACCAATTAAAAAGAATACTCCAATGGATGAAATACCATTTTTAGCTGTGGCGAGGTCTTTAGGTGATCTTTGGAGCTATAATCCTCAAAATGATGAGTTTGTAGTGAGCCCAGATCCTGACGTTGGAGTGTTAAATATTGATCCATCTAAGTTTAGGTGAGCAGATGTTTCTTATGTGAAACATGTATTAACATTAAAAGTATATAATTGTATATATCTTTTTTTTTCCTTTTAAAAACATTACCCCCACACTAGGATTTTCTCTTGTATTGTGGAGGCAGTTTACAAATATAAATAGCATGAGGACAAACATCCAGACCCGGAACAATTATTTGTAGGCCAAACAAATACTTGTTCCATGTGGGATTTGACCCAGCGGCCTATATATAATTCTTTTGTTGCTTAAAGGCTAATTGCCATAACCATTCAATGTGGAAACACAGCCATCATTCTTGGTACAGTACCACAGGGAGTAGGACTGTAGGATAATTTAAGTTTATAGATTTTTTATTGCTTATAGTTTTTAACATTTTTTTTATAGAATAACAAACGAGCACACAGTGCACCTGACGGTAAGTGGATGCTGTGGCCCATAGACATCCACATTTATGCTGCTATTTTACGCTAATATTTTGTGAGAGAGTGGTCCTACCATGGTCGAGCTGACCCATTTGTGCTGTAACCACGATATAGCTGCAGCATGGCTCTACCAAGTACTTGTGTAGCTCTACCAATGTAATTGTGTAGTAAAAATAGGTGTAACATTCATTACTACATTTTGGGTGCTTAATATTTATTTTCAAGTGTGGAATGTCATGAGATACATTTTTAATATTCATTGTTTTTAATTTCAAGTTTGGAATGTCATGAGATACATTTTTAATATTCAATGTTTTTAATGATAATTAGTAATTGAATGAGACTGTAACCGGAAACAATATTTTTTGTGGGATTAGCAATAGTTTTAAAGAAATAATTCAACATTATATTATATTTTTAGGTGTTTAATTTTTGGCACTGATGGCCTATGGAATATGATATCACCAGAGGGAGCAGTAAGCTTAGTTCAAGCAACGGAACGCCATAATGAAGCTGCGTTAGTAGGAGGCAATGGTAGTCAGCCACGGGATTGGCTTAATCCTTCAAAGAGTCTAGTGGACCATGCTCTAGAGAGGTAACTGTATACATTTTAGTAAAGGACAATATTTCGTAGCTTTTCTCGGGTGAGGTTTATTATCAGCAGTGGTTTTATTTAGGGCTAAAGATACAGATGATATAAAAACATTGGGAAATAGAGTGAGAATATTGTATTCTTTTTATTTATATTTAGTCAGAGCCCACCAATACAGCAATAAATTAGAAAATTTTTCATCATCTCAATTTTTACAAATATTAGCTGCCTTGATACATGCGTTTTTTAACGCCTGAATCAGCTGTTGCACGGATGGGCCAGCTTGAACCGGGGTGGTATCACAACCTCACAGAATACCAACGTGAAGGAGAGGTTTACTTCTGTGTTGCGCTTGGTGAATGCAGGTGGCCGGAGGCCCAAATTCCCCCCCCCCCCCCCCTCCCCCCATTAACATGGTAGTGGAATTAAATAAAAGACCACCCCACGCGGGTACCAGCACCCCTGGAGAGCCCATCCCACGCTGAGCATCCACGACCAAACTACGTCACTCATGAGCGTGGGTGCTCAGGCTGCCCCGCGTATTCTGGGGGGGGGGGGGGCAAACTTCCGCTCGTGACTAATGCTGCTTGGGGCCAGTAGAGCAATACAACCAAGGCGACCCCTGTCACGCTATCCGTGAATTTTTGCAACATCAGGGACTTCATTCCAACCTTAACGCTGTCCATTACCATCTAGAGACGGCGAAGCCGGCCTTGCTCTTTTTAACCGAGACTCAGGTGTCCTCTCCGGCTGATACTTCATATCTCTCCTACCCGGGGTACAAATTGGAACACTCCTTTGTGCCCCGGGCTGGAGTTTGCGTATACGTCAGAGAGGACATCTGTTTTCGACGCCTGGGCAGTCTTGAAGGTACGGACCTGTCCATCCTATGGCTGCGCGTAGACAGCGACGACCATCCCCGCGTCTACGGGTGCCTCTATAGTTCCCATAGCGGTAATGCCGACACAGACCGACTCATGGACGTGGTGTCCAAGTGGCTGCAGACTCCGTGCTACAACAGGTCCCATCCGCAGAGATCGTGATACTTGGTGATTTTAACGCCCACCACGCTGAATGGCTTGGTTCTCGTTTAACTGATCATGCGGGTAGATCTGTCTATGACTTTGCTATGGCATATGGTCTAACACAACTGGTTACTTCGCCTACGCGGATCCCAGATGTGGAAGACCATGTACCTTCCCTGTTGGACCTTCTGTAGACCTCTCATCCGGACGGATATCAGGTCTCTGTCGATGCCCCTCTGGTCTCTTCGGACGATGTCTGATCCGGAGTACGGTGCCACTCATGCTCCAATCGCAGTTGCGATCTGCAGCTTGCCGTCGTGTTTGGCAGGTCAGCTGATTGGGACGGGATGCGGTCTTTTTTTGCATTGTACCCTTGGGGGCGGGTTTGCTTTTCGCCGGAAGATACCAGCGTTGTTCTCGATTCTGTTGCTGATGTGGTACTTCAGGGTATGGAACTTTTTATTCCATCCTCTGTGGTGCCTATCGGAGGCAGATTCCAGCCATGGTTTGGTCGCTCCTGTAAAATAGCATCACGCTATAAGCAGGAATGCTGTGCGGGCCTGGGCGGACGCATCAACGTCTCGGGATATAAACACCAGCGCACTTAAAAAGAAGTATAATTCCGCCTCCAGGTCCCTCAAAAGCGTCATCAAAAGGCAAGGTCTGAGCACATCGGCAGAATTGGTGAAAAGCTAGTTCGCCTTCCTTCGGGAACCCGTGCATTCTAGTCTCTCGCCAAGGCTGTCCAAGGGAACTTCTATCAGCCATTTCTTCCATCTCTGCACAGAGAGGACGGCTCTCTGACCCATGCCGCAAAGGAGAAAGCCGATCTGTTGAGATCTCTTTTTGCGTCCAACTCGACTCTAGATGACTGGGGGAACACACCGCCGATCATCCCGCGATGTGAGTGGTCCATGCCGGATGTGCGGTTTACACAGCGCTCGGTTCGCAAAGCTCTCCCTGGACGTCAGCAAGTCGAGTGGGCCCGATGGAGTCCCTCCCATTGTGCTGAAGACGTGTGCTCCGGAGTTGGCACCGATTTTAAAGCGTCTTTTCCGGTACTCCCCAAATCGTAGTCTCGAATTCATGGAAGACAGCTTTGGTCCACCCGATCTCTAAAAAAGGCGACCGCTCAGACCCGTCCAACTACAGGCCTATCGCCATTACCTTGTTCTCCAAAATAATGGAATCCATTATAAACTGCCAGCTCTTGAGGTACCTTGAGGATCACCAGCTGATTAGTGACCGCCAGTACGGTTTTCGTCGGGGTCGATCAGCTGGTGATCTGCTAGTCTATCTGACTCATAGATGGACGGAGGCAGTAGAGTCCAAGGGGGAGGCATTGGCCGTTAGTTTGGACATAGCGAAGGCCTTCGATCGGGTCTGCCACAAAGCGCTTCTTTCGAAGCTTCCTTCCTATGGGCTTCCCGAGAAACTGTGCAAATGGATCACCAGTTTCCTTGCTGATCGGAGCATCAAGGTCGTAGTAGACGGTGTATGCTCTGATTTCAAGCCTATCAACTCTGGTGTTCCACAAGGCTGCGTGCTATCACCAACGCTATTTCTCCTGCATATCAATAATATGTTGCAAACTGGTAACATTCATTGCTATGCAGACGACAGCACTGGTGATGCCTTATATACCGGCCGTGTCAATATTTCTCGGGAAAACGTCGCCGAGTACCGGGACAAACTTGTGTCTGAAGTCGAGTCTTTGCTTAACAAAGTCTCGGATTGGGGCCGACTAAATCTAGTCCATTTCAATCCCCAGAAGACACAAGTTAGCGCGTTTACCGCTAAAAAGAACCCCTTTGTCTTATCTCCTCAGTTTCAAGGCACTCCCCTTGCTGCCTCAGCTAGTATCGGAATCCTTGGCGTCGACATATCGAATAGTGTGCAGTTTCGTGGTCATTTGGGTGGGAAGGCCAAATTGGCCTCTAAAAAGCTTGGCGTGCTCAGCAGAGCGAGACAGTATTTCATGCCGGCACATCGCATCAACTTTACAAAGCGCAAGTTCGGGCCCACATGGAATACTGTTCTAATCTCTGGGCCGGGGCACCCCAGTGCCAGCTCCTTCCACTTGACCGCATCCAGCGCAGAGCGGTTCGAATCGTCGCCGACCGAGTTCTTTCTGATCGGCTCAATACACTGGCACTGCGTAGAGATGTTGCATCTCTGCGTATTTTATCGCATCTATCACGGAGAGTGCTCTGAGGAATTGTTCGGAAAAATTCCAGCCGCTCAATTTCACCATCGCACATCGTGACGAAACTCGCGTTACCATCCAAACCATCTGGATGATTGGCGGTCCACCACTCTGCGATTTAGAAGAAGTTTTCTCCCTCGCACAACTTCCTTGTGGAATCAATTACCACCAGCGAATTTTCCGCACCGATACGATTTAGGGACCTTCAAGAAAAGAGCTTACACCGTTCTAAAAGGCCGGCAACGCATCTGCAATTCCTCTGGTGTTGCGGTTGTTCATGGGCGGCGGTAGTCACTTGCCATCAGGTGAGCCGCATGCTCGTTTGACCCTTTCTATAAAAAAAACATTCAGGAGGACTGTGTGCTCGCTTGTATAAAAAAAAAAAGAAAAAGAGAACACGAAGGCACGCGCCGGTCGCCCGCTCGCGCGTCTCATCATAATCATAACTTAGTCATGCATTCAAGTCTGTGCACTTTAAACATAATTTACACGCACGGTTTTGTGAAAACTATTGCCGTCGTAAAATGCCGGACACTAGATTATGTTGCAAGGATCTTATTACAGAGTTTTTTGGGAATATACAAATCTCAAGCATGTCATCTTGTGTTTGGTCGTATTTAATAACATAATATTTAAAACTAAAAAATTTGTACAATCGACTTCAATATAAATTATTAAGAATACCTAAAAAAACTATTGGTCAAACTTTGATTAAATTGACCACATGAGAAGCACCTGCTATCAAATAAAAAAACAATCGTCTATAATTAAAAAAAATCATCAAATATATCTAGATAGTTCAAAAGGATGAGGTAACATAAATCAAAAAAAGAATAAAACAAATAGTCGAATCGAGTACCGTCTCCTTTTTGAAGTCTGTAGAAAAATTAATAAATATAATATAATCTATTTAACACTTAGAACAGCAAAACATAATTGCTTGTGTAATATTCCTTCTAACCCTTTTGTTTATTTCTTTAGAACACTAGTGTTCAGAACGCGCGTTTAATAAAACTGCGTGATTTAAATTATTAAGAATAAATGATCATGTTGATCATATAAAAAGATAGCTTATATATTTATGTTAAAATACCTTGTGAAGTAAATAAATAATTTATTATTATTATTAATTTATTATAGCTTATGTTGCTCAGGTTCTACTGTCCTATCAGTTAAAATTTTATTACGATTGGATCAACAGTTCCAGAAATTGCCTCACTTAACCAAAACAAGCCAAAACTTACCAAGTACCTTTTTAGTGTAGATAATAGTGGTGGTACTATTAAATAATTGTTCTTAATATCGTACTTAATATCAAGTTGATACTGAGGTTACATTGATTGTTTGATATATGTATACATTTTTATTTTACAATTTTATTTTATTTTTTTTAAGTCCAGTACTGTGTTTAAGTCATCTAGTAAACAAAAAAATTGGATGTGCTTGGCGTCTTTGTTTTTCCATAATAATATAATAACTAGTAGTACTTTAAGTTAGTTATAAATTACCTTACCTTACTCATTTTGTATTTAAAGATGTTGTGAACAAAATCCATGTGTGCTCTTTATTCTGAGCGTGAATAAAATTGTAAAGAATCAAAAGTAACTATTTTAAAATATTTATTATGTTATAAATTTAATGCAACATAATTATAATGAAGGTTTTGTATTATGTTGTAGATGGTCGAATACTCGCATGAGGGCAGATAACACGTCGGTGGTGACGTTGATGCTGGACCCTCCGGGGCCGCCGCGTGCCACCGTGCTTCGCTCGCGTGGCACAGCCCCCCTTCCCCACTCCACCCTGTCCGCCCCCACCACCACCCCCACATCAGCCCCCGCACCCGTCCCTCCGCCTGCCCCCGCGTCCGTATCCACCCCTTCATCTACGCACATGCCAGAACACGCCAAGGCCGACGCCATCGAAGCCGACACGCGACAGGTGCCGCAGAACGGACTCACCATCATGACTAGATACTCCGACGTGGACAGACCTGCTCCCTCGTCGGAAAGCTCGGAGAGAACCCCGCTGCCCCCGTGCGCCACTCTGGACGGCCGGTTTTCGACGGCGGCAAGAGATGAGGACCGACGCGAAGAAGACGAGGAGAGTGCGATCACCAACTATGGGAACCCGTCCGAGTCGTATTTTATGGCGCGTCTACTGAATCGGACTAGAGTCGTGAACACGTTGTCGGAGGTGTACGAGGAGATCGCGAGCGGGAGAACGCGCGAGAGCCCCGAGGAAGGGTCGCCCGTCGCGGCGGCGCTCGCAGCCGGCGGGGCCGCGCGGGACGCGGGCGGGGACGGGGACGCGGGGGGCGCGGCGGGGGGCACGCGCCCGCCCGAGCCCGAGCGCGTCACGGACGCCGGAGACGCGCCGCCCGCGCCCGACGAGCGGCGCGAGCGAGACGGCAGCATCCAGATCAACGAGGTGTCGTCCAGCTCGCCGAGTGAAGCGCCGCGGCCGCGCGGGCGCAGGTCGAAGGCTGAGAAACGCGAGGTCGCCCCGCACGACCGCGTGCTGCGCTCGCACCACGACCACGACACTCGGCCGCACACGCGACAAGCGAGCGCCCGCGCACCTCCGCACCCTCCGCACCCTCCCCCGCTGGACCGCGTCGTCATCCTGACGCGTCGCGGCCCGCAGGTGGCGGCCACCCCCTCCCCCGCGCCCGGCGCAGCGCAGCCGGCCGGGTGCGAGGGCAGACGAGCGACTCGTTCGGGAAACTGTGCGCGCGCCCCGGGGCCGGCGCGGCGGGCCCCGGCGGCGCACTGCAAGGAGAACCTGTGCGGGGCGGAGGCGCGGCGCGGGCCGGGGGCGGGGCGGGGCGCGCGCGGCGGGGCGGCGGGCGGGGCGGCGGGCGGGCGGGCGCGCGGGCCGCGCTCGCCGCGCCGCGCTGAGGACACGGAGGTACACTCCACCACGGGCTGGGCGCGGGCGCTGCGCTCGCGCAACGACGCCGAGCCCGCGCCGCCCGCCGGCAAGCGGCCGCGCTGCGAGCCGCCGCCCGCCCCGCCCGCCGCGCCGCTCCCCGCGCCGCTCCCCGCGCCCGCCCCCGCGGTGACGCTGGGCAAGCGCGCCGCGCAGTGGGCGCCCGCGCTGGCGATCCGCAACCGCCTGCGCCGCCGCCTCGGCAAGTAGCGACGGGCTCGCTGCGCTGTTCAGTGATGTGATGTTGAAACATGTTACCTTTGAGTGCGCGCCGGTGCCTTCTAGTATTGCCGAAGTGCTCTTTGACCGTTTACATTTAGTCGGAGCGCGATCCGCGCAGCGACTCGATATATCCAAAGATGACCGCCCCGGTGCGGTCGAATTTCTGTTGTTATTATTTTCTATTTTATCACTCGACCGGACGCGCTCCTCGAAGTTCGCATAGATTTCACGTTGTTAGGTCGTTCTTCGTGGGGCGCTCGGACTCCTAGGTTGTTGCGAACCGACGACGCAGTGTTTCTATTACCGATCGACGGTCAACAATAGTACAAAGAATTTATTGAATAGTTACACGTAAGACGAACACGAGGACCACGCGATAAATTAGCCCAAATAGATATTTATTTTGTCGATATTTATAGCACTTATTGTATGCATTTAACTTAAAGATGGCATGGAAATTTAATTTTCATTGCGCTCGTGTCGTGTCAGAGGCTACGTTAAAATTTTCAGATGAATATTATTATACATGCTCTATTGTGAAATTTATTGACAATGGAGGACGTTCATTGTGTTATTGACGCTATGTGCGACGCTACAGAGATATAGAAGACATGATACCAAGAGTGCTTTTCTCAAATATCGAAATATTTATATAATGATAAAAATATTTAGCTAAAATTATGCAAAGTAGATTTTGTACAGTAAACTACACTAAATTCTCTTATTTTTTTATATAATTAGCAATTTGTAAGTTATTCTTTTGGGAAAAGAATTATGTTTAATTATTTTGCAGACAGAGATCTATTATAATATGAATTGATGACAGCAAGTGTGAATTGAGATAAAATAAGTAGCCTTCAATATTTTAATATACACCAAACAGAAGTAATAATTTTAGATCGACATATCCTCACTATTTTGCCTTATTATGATAGTTTATCTTTCCTGTCAGACTAGAGACAGGGAGGGAGCCGGTGCATTGTTTTTGTTTGTACAGGTGTCTCCTGTAAAATCTATTACCTATTAAGGTTTTTTACCAATCTGAAGCTTCTATTTTGTTACTATCAAAGTAAAATATATTGTGATGACGAAACCATTGATTTATTTTTACAACCAAACCCACAATGGGTTGTGTGTTACTGCAATTTTGTTGATACTGTAAATTTCATTATTTTTAAATTATTTTATAATGAAGTATTTAGACCTATTTGACATAAAGTACCTAATTGTGGACTGAACTTACTATAGTTATGTATTTTAGAGATCAGTCCTAGGCTTATGTACATATTTGTACTGTTGGAAAGAAATATTGTAAAATAAATAATGTGCCTCATTTGTTACCGACTTAACAGCAAATAAATAAGAGAAAGTGTTCTTTGATAAAATGAGATATAAAGTATTTTTTATTAAAATAAATTTTATGCTGTGTAATTTAGCTGTAAAAGAGGATCTAATATAATTTGTTAAGATAATTATGTAGCAAAGGTTTAGTGAATTTTGTTTGCTGTTATTGAATTACAACGTGGTTGAATTGTAAATGCAAGAGTCTACAATCTACATAGTGAATCATAGAGTAGAGAAGAGAGAACAAAAAGGCAACAAGTGCAATATAATTCCAACGTAGCAACAAACCGCAAGCCATATAAAGGAAATAGTTTTCAAAGTGGGACTCTTGTATAATCTTGTAATACAGCCAGTTTATGTTCTGTTCAATGTATCATTAATTTGATTTCAATGGAGGAATGTTACGTATACAAAACAAGTTTGTATTCGAGGGTAAAATAAATGCCTTGTGTAGGATACTAGAACTATGGTGGTTACAGCAATCTTTTAATAAGGATTGGAAAACTAAAACAAATTTTATTACTATACATATTAATACTAAATGAAAGATTACTGTAGACTTTATTTTTTGATTTAAATAAAGTTTGTATAAAATATATGCTATGTATTTTAATATGCCCATTAATACAAACACGAAATGCGGAAGCCTCACTCGAAGTTTCCGATGTCCCTATTACGCCGGGATGAATGAGTATCAACCCGCCCTTTATTTACGTAACATCTGTCACTCGGGGAACGCAGTTGTTCACCCTACTATTTGAACTTGTTAGGTTATAGTTTGGGCGCGCTCTACTCTAGCGTCGTCGCCGGTCGCCCCTCGCCGGCCGGTCAGTCAGTTACGCGACGAACGTAGTAAGTGCCGCATCACTTCAATATCATGTGAATTGTGAATTCAAAGTTTATAATAGTGTAATTTATTAATTAACATAGGTATCAATACGAGTGAAATTTAATTTGAACACTATATATAAAATCTGACCAATAAATGTTGACAGCGAAAAACGCGGGAAACGGGGAAACGGATATAGAGATGGAGATTTTTAAGTGCGTTTGGTTTATCGATCGTGTCTCTGCACTGCAGTGCGTTCTAAGGGGTTGATAATTATCAACATACAATTCTGTTTAGGTTTTCTATGTTCTTAACTAAACAGGATGTTAATATTCGTCAAAAATATTTAAAAATAAATTAATATTTATGATATATAAAATAATTAAAGTTAGGGGTGGATGAGACGCAGTAATTCAGATAAGGTTTCATTGGTTATATAAATAAAAAATTTCAATAGTTTTACACGTACTAGAAGCATGTTGCAGCTATATTAGTAGTATAGTTGTAGAACGAATGGGTCGGCTCGACAGGACCACGCTCTCACAGAATATCAGCGTAAAATACAACTCAGTGCTAAAGTGTTTCGTATTTCGTATGGTGATTGTAGAGAACTGGAGACCATTTTTACTGGATACGAGACATTATTCCATCTTAGTCCTCAAGGGTGACAACACATCTACATTTTGATTCTTATTTTTTTTTTATAGGATAAGGGTGACAAACGAGCACACAGTCCACCTAATGGTAAGTGGTTGCTGCGGCCCATAGACATCTACATCTATCCTCTATTACAAATCAAAATGTAGATGCGTTGTCACCCGTGAGGACTAAGATGGAATGCCTCATTTCCAGTAAAAAGGGCCTCCGGCCACCTGCACTCACCAGACGAAACGCAGAGGTAAACCTCTACTTCCGCTGGTTTTCTGTGAGGTCGTGGTACCACCCCGGTTCGAGCCGGCCCATCCGTGCGACAGCTAAAGCTGCCGCGTGGCTCTACCACTGTTATTGCTGTGCTGTAATTGAGGATAGATGTAGACATCTATGGGCCACAGCATCCACTTACCATCAGAAAGACTGTGTGCTCACTAGTCACCCTTATTATATAGAAAAAAGTTATATACTCGTACATATAGAGTGAAGAATTATAATACACTAATATTTACGTAGTATTTAACATTATTTTTAATCTTTGCTAATATATAGTCAGTTCGCATCCTGTAATCGTTCAACTTGCTCTGCTAGTTTTTTTTCTATTATTACTATGTTGAACATATTTTTGACGGTACGATCAACTATTGCATGCCTTAAGCGTAAAACACGTAGGTATGTTCTGCTAGGGCCTAAAAATCAAGATTCGAACGTTTTGTCGCATAAAATCGTATCTAACAATCATATTGAACATATAAATGAAAAATTGCAGTTTGACACTGCAGTGTGCTGCTTTCGAATGGTAAGTGTAGAGAACCGGAACCCATTTTACTGGCATTTCTTCTTGGTCCTCACGGGTTACGGCGCATCCGCATTTTGATATTTTATTGAGGATAAATGTAGATGTCTATAGGGTCACAGCAATCACTTACGGGGGCGGGTTTGCTTCTCGCCGGATGATTCCAGCGCTGTTGCTGACTGTCGCTGATGTGGTGCTACAGGGAATGGAACTATTTATTCCATCATCTGTGGTACCCATCGGAGGCAGATCTCAGCCTTGGTTTGGTCGCTGCTGTAAAATAGCATCACGCTATAAGCAGGAGTGCTACCGGGCCTGGGCTGACGCATCAACGTCTCGGGATGTAAACACCAGCGCACTTAAAAAGAAGTATAATTCCGCCTCCAGGTCCTTCAAAAGCGTCATTGCCAAGGCAAGGTCTGAGCACATCGGCAGAATTGGCGAGAAGCTACTTCGCCTTCCTTCGGGAACCCGTGCATTCTGGTCTTTCGCCAAGGCTGTTCAAGGGAACTTCTGTCAGCCATCTCTTCCATCTCTGCACAGGGAGGACGACTCACTGGCCCATGCCACAAAGGAGAAAGCCGATCTGTTGAGCTCTCTTTTTGCGTCCAACTCGGCTCTAGATGACGGGGGGGAACACACCGCCGAACATCCCGCGATGTGAGTGCTCCATGCCGGATGTGCGATTTACACAGCGCTCGGTCCGCAAAGCACTTCTCCCTGGACGTCAGCAAGTCGAGTGGGCCCGATGGAGTCCCTCCCATTGTGCTGAAGACGTGTGCTCCGGAGTTGGCACCGGTTCTAACGCGTCTTTTCCGGTACTTCTACTCCCTAGGCATAGTCCCGAAATCATAGAAGGCAGTTTTTGTCCACCCAATCCCTAAAAAAGCCGACCGCTCAGACCCGTTCAGCTACAGGCCTATCGCCATCACCTCCTTGTTCTTCAAAATAATGGAATCCATTATAAACTGCCAGCTCATGCGGTACCTTGAAGATCATTAGCTGATTAGTGACCGCCAATACGGGTGTCATCGGGGTCGATCAGCTGGTGATCTTCTGGTCTACCAAACTCATAGATGGGCGGAGGCAGTAGAATCCAAGGGGGAAGCATTGGCCGTTAGTTTGGACATAGCGAAGGCCTTCGATCGGGTTTGGCACAAAGCGCTTCTTTCGAAGCTCTTTCCTATGGGCTTCCCAATAAATTGTGCAATTGGATCACCAGCTTTCTTGCAGATCGTAGCATGGTCGTTGTAGACGATGCACGCTCCGACTACAAGCCTATTAACGCTGGTGTTCCACAAGGCTGCGTGCTATCACCAACGCTGTTGTTATGCGTTTACATTCATTGTTATGCGGATGACAGCACTAGTGATGCTCTGTACACTGTTTTAACAGTGGTAGAGCCAGGCGGCAGCTTTTGCTATCGCATGGATGGGCCGGCTCGAACCGGGGTGGTACCACGACCTCACAGAATACCAGCGTGAAGTAGAGGTTTACCTCTGCGTTTCGCTTGGTGAGTGCAGGTGGCCGGAGGCCCTTTTTACTGGAAATGAGGCATTCTATCCTAGTCCTCACGGGTGAAAACGCATCTGCATTTTGATCTGTAACAGAGGATAGATGTAGATGTCTATGGGCCGCAGCAACCACTTACCATCAGGTGGACTGTGTGCTCGTTTTTCACCCTTATCCTATAAAAAAACTGGCCGTGCCAATATTTCTCGAGAAAACGTCGCCGAGTACCGGAACAAACTTGTGTTTGAAGTCGAGTCTTTGCTGAACAAAGTTAGAAACTTTTTGGGGCAACTAAATCTAGTCCAGTTTAATCCTCAGAAGACACAAGTTTGCTCGTTTACCGATAAAAAGATCGTATCTACTCAGTTTCAAGGTACTCCCCTTGTTGCCTCAGCCAGTATCGGAATCCTCCGCGTCGTCATATCAAGTGACGTGCAGTTTCGTGTTCACTTGGAAGAGAAGGCTAAATTGGCCTCCAAAATACTGTTCCGCTTCGCCGGCACAACCCCTGCAACTTTACAAGGCGCAGGTTCGGCCTTACATGGAATATTGTTCCCATCTTTGGGCTGGGGCTCCCTAGTGTCAGCTCCTTCCACTTTACCGCATCCAGCGCAGAGCGGCTCGAATCGTCGACGACAGAGTCCTTTCCGATCGGCTTGATTCATTTGCACTGCGAAGAGATGATGCATCCTTTTGCATTTTCTTTCGCATATACCACGGAGAGAGCTCTGAGGAATTGTTCGGATTAATCCCAGCCGCAAAATTTTACGAACGCACATCGCGGCAGAAGTCCCGATACCATCCACACCATCTGGATGATTGGCGGTCCACCATTGTGCGATTTAGAAGATGTTTTCTTCCTCGCACAACTTCCTTGTGGAATCGATTACCACCAGCGATTTTTCCGGACCGATACGACTTAGGGACCTTCAAGAAAAGAGCCTACACCTTTTTAAAAGTCCGGCAACGCATCTTTGATGCCCCTGGTTCCCCTGGTGTTGCAGTTGTTCATGGGCGACGGTAGTCACTTGCCATCAGGTGAGCCGCATGCTCGTTTGAGCCTTTCTATAAACAAAACATTCAGGAGGACTGTGTGCTCGTTTGTCACCATATCCAATAAAAAAATAAAAAGCACATTGTCAGAAAGATAAATGATTTTTGAAGTTATTAATATTTTTTTAAATCGATTAATTGGTATTTTTACATAAAAAATGGTTTTAGTGGCTTATGTTGTGTGTAGATTTATTAAGACCGCATGGAGTGGTAAACACGATAACTTTTGAAAATATCAATTGTTTAATTCAATCTATTTTTTAATCTCTTCATCTACCATGTGGGAAGCCATGGAATGTAAATGGCAGTTTAATTTTGTTTTGTTTAGTTAATTTTTTTCGGCTGCGAAATGTCGAAATTTTCGATGTTATAGCAGCCTTGTATTAATTTATTTTACTAAATAGACTGCCCTACCCACTCATTTTGGTTTCGGCGTCAACCGCCGTCGTGAGTGGATAATGTATCGGTTGTTTGCTGCGGCACAAAAAGATCGCTGTACAAATACAAAATATTCGTAAAACCGATTTTTATTACAATATTTTAAAAGCACAATAAATTATAGTAGTATGTACTAAAAGTAAGTAGGATGTATATATTTATACTTAAATACGTCTTGGACTTTATGGAGTGAGCTGAAAAATAATACGATGATCATATGAGCATTATGAGTCGTGTACTTTTGGATTTTCCAACCGAGTTTGACATAAAATTATTGGAAAATTTATAATTATATCTAATAAGGTTATTAGTGAAAACTTGTGTGTATTTAAACTACTTTAAAAATTTCCGTATAATCATGTTATACGTAATTTTTTTTAATGCGCTTATGGCATGCACAGTTGGATTTACTAATAGTTTTTGTTAAATTAACATATTATTTTGGATTTCTAAAAATATTAAAAAGTAAATTATTGTTAAAAAATAAAAATACACAACCACTGATATTTTTTTAAATAAAATTGGAAGTGAGAAGCGATCTAAACTTCGAGCTGCTGAGTTAGCTAGCTGGAGTTCTAGGGTAGAGAAACCAAAACCTTTTACGTGGTATAGCCATGCTGCAGCTATATTAGTAGTATAGTTGTAGCACGGATCGGTCGGCTGGACCGGGGAAGGACCACGCTCTCACAGGAAACCAGCGTAAAATAGCAGCATAACGCTGTTGTGTTTCGTATGGTGAGTGTAGAGAACCGGAGACCCTTTTTAACTGGAAACGAGGCATTCCATCTTAGTCCTCACGGCTGACAACGCATCTGCATTTCGATTCGTAATCGAGGATAGATGTAGATGTCTATGGACCACAGCAACCACTTACCATCAAATCAACATAAACGTGTACCTAGGGTAAGGTGGGGCACAGTGTTACAAAAAAAAACTGCAATGTAGTGACGAAAATATTAATTTAATCAACTTTTAACTGGCATGGATATTAACTTTTATAGTCTCTTCTTACTTATAATTATTTAAAATTAACTATTATTAGCAACAACCTACTTAAAATGTCACTTTAATGAGATCAGTCGATTGTAACAATTAGCCCCGCATCTGGGGTACTCTGTTACAGGATAAGGGGCACAATGTTACAACATTAAAATAGAAAACAATCAATGTTGGTAGTTGTTTTCTGGGGAACGTCATTGCCGTAGGTAGTAATGATCCCGTTACAGATACTGCACAACACGTAATAACAACCAGTGTTCCTCTTTCAGCGCTCGTTTCTTTATTCCGCTGATTAGCTCCCGTTGCTGGAATATTTTTTTTGGGTTTTTGGATAGTAGTTGTTCCAATTTCATCCAAACAGTAAAATCTGCTACCGTCTGCAAAACTAGAGCATCGCCGTATAAGATCTTCCAAATTGGTGATGAATATATTCACGCTACGGCGATTGAATGATGATGCGCGCGTCAAGCTGCAAGGTTGCGGTTTTCTCAACGTTAATTCTGCATGCCGTGTTCTAAATCCGTATAACCAATCAACTCCTGCCATCTCTTTATCTTTCCAGTATTTTGTAATCATGAAATTCACTTGTTTTTCATTTGCTACCTTTCGAAGATTCATCTCACTTTCAACCATCAAAATTGCTTCTCTCGTGTCATTTTCAGTATGGAGTCCATAATTCGTCTTCCTCTTATGATTTCGCACAACTTTCTTATATACCTTCAAAAGAACAAGAATCAGATCATCGAGGCTCATTGTTACAGTGACACACAGTGCCCCGTAACATAGTGTATGTATGTTTTTTTTTATAGGATAAAGGTGACAAACGAGCACACAGTCCACCTGATGGTAAGTGGTTGCTGCGGCCCATAGACATCTACATCTATCCTCGTTTACGAATCAAAATGCAGATGCGTTGTCACCCGTGAGGACTAAGATGGAATGCCTCATTTCCAGTAAAAAGGGTCTCCGGCCACCTGCAATATGTATGTATTTATATATGTTTATATTGTGTGTATTTAAGTATATATGTCTATGTATGTGTGTGTTTATATATATATTTATAAGTATATACATTTTTCCTTTTTCTTTTAGCGCTTTCTATTTTGATTACTGCTGCACCGCCTCATGTTCGTATATCTCTGTTTAGCCTAATGGTTGACTGGGAGAGAATGCCCTAAATGCCCTGGCATTAAGTCCGCATATGTACAACTTTGTGCATGAAAACTTAAATAAATAAAAAAAAAAATAGTGTCCCAGGCGAAGCAATCAGTAAAATAAATTCAAATGAGCCTTTTAGGTTATATTTACAAAAAATATATAACGATAATTGGACGCTAAATATACAATAAACAGAAGAAAATAACAATCACTTACCCAAATGCAAGACCTCAGAGAAAAAATAGAAAACTTTAACGTGATTTTTTTCACGTTTTATCACCCAAATTAGATTTTTGTCAGATAACTCTCCAACGCGGTACAACCATGGGCCACGACAACTGTATTAAGATGACTGTCTGGCTACCCTAGTCCAATCGGATTATGAGAGTGAGAGAATAAAGGATATACCTGTGCTTGTGCTTACTCGTGCACCATAATCCTGCCCCGATGGCCAGTTTACATTAAGATTGACGGTCGTGACTGGAACTCGGTCTGGGGGGTATTATTACTGGGCTCGTGACTCAATAAGTCTGTCGCATGTATTCAAAGTTGTCCCGCATTAATGACATGTCCTCACTCTGTAATGTGGGGGAGGGGGTAGTAAGTAAAGTTACAACCTATATACATACGTCCTGGTACCGAACAAAGGCCGCTCTTATTACGGAGAGGGTTTGATGTTAAATGGATGCTGTGGCTCACAGACATCTACATTTATCCTCGATTAATAATCAAAATGCAGATGCGTTGTCACTCCTGAGGTCTAAAATGTATATCTAGTGTAAAAGGATTTCCGGTTCTCTACACTAACCACCATACGAAACATAATACATATTTTACGCTGGTATTCGTAAACATGTTAAAAATTAATTAACGAAGATCCGCGTCATAAAATAGAAATAAAATAATATGTCGTCCCTAGTTTGAAGAGCACCTACCGCACTCCTTTAATTGCCTGCGTTATACCCGTCACCACTAATCCCAGCACCACTACTCTCAACACCACTACACTAGTAGGAAAGATGCCACCGTTGATAATACGACACGTGTTTGGCCTCCACACGAGACATCCTCAGGTAAGTAGACTGCGGTGGCTGAACACTAAGCGATGGCTTCTATTCTGTAAGAGTGTGGTCCTTCCTCTATCGAGCCGCTCATTCGTGCTACAACCATAGTATATCTACAACGTGGCTCTACCGCGTAAAAGTGTTATGGAGAGAGGCTCAAGTGCGTGTTGGTGGACTTTTTTTTTATATAGGAGAGGGGCAAACGAGCATGCGGCTCACCTGATGATAAGGACTACCGCCGCCTATGAACTTGGTCTTTGACGATTCGAACCTTTATTTCGAACTTTATTCGAATACTTATTTATTGAAAGTCACCCTTATGTTTAATTACCACTGGTTCGGAAAAAACCTGTCCTGGGAAGAACCATTTATTTTGGATTGGATTTTTTTTTAAATAACAGCTTACAATCATGTATGTTACACAATTAAGACTGGCCACAAACTCTGGTTGCTTGCGTAGGTACATACTGTGGAATTAACGTCGAGCGATCTCTCTTCAAAACGATGTTAGCAGTTGATATCCGATCTCTCTATTCACAGATTATAACAGTAAATTCAAGTCTGTTGACAAAGCGCGTATTTACGGTCCAGATACAGTGGCTGACGTAAAAGAAACCTTACACGGCCCGCTGGCCGCGAACAAAAACTCAGCGTAAACAATGTCTAGGTACCTGCTGTGTGCGTACAGTTCATACTTCATAATACCATGTCACTATGCATGAAGTACGAATTCTCTTTAGGTCAGATCGATTGAGTTAAATCAATAAGTACTATGATGGTCAGATTCTTTTGAAAATTAAATATATAAAACAAAATATTAAACTTCGTAGGTACGTCTTTAAAAATAAATAAAACTATGGGAATAACCCGGGTTCTATCCGATGAAAATTTCAATCGTAACTTTAACATGATTTATCACGCGCTCGGTGATGAAGAAAACATTAAGAGGATCCCTGCATGTCTTTTCGCGTATTACAAGCCAGTGCTTGATCACGATCCCACCTGGTGGTAATGGGTTATGAAGCCCTAGATGCTAAATAGCATTGTTTTAGCATAACAAAAGCCTATTCACTGTTGCATTGAATACTCCCAGATTGTATTCGGACAGAAAGACAGATGCCGGCAAATTATCCCAATCCTTTGTTTGTGTTTGTGGTACGCATTACAAAAGACGAAGCAAACCATTTGGTTCTAATACGTGGAATATAAGGGGTGAAGACCCGCCGACCGCCTGGTTGTCCGATGATGGATAGGATAGGGACGAATTAAAGCATATAATTCCTGCGCACACTCCGAAATGCATCTGTGCTTGAGGATGACAAGATTGGTTTTAACTAAATCAAGACTATCAGAAGTCTGAGACAAGTTTCGAGGTCGTGTGAAGTCTACCAACACGCACTGGAGCAGTGATTGTTTCACCAACCTCGTCAGAAAGAGGAAGCCTGTGCTCAGCATTAGGACGTAGGTATATTGACTATAAGTAACTTCAAGCACATTTTCGTGGCCTAGTGGCCTGTCATGGTCATGGGTCCTTTCGATCATAATCAGCACTAACATCTGTGCATAAACCCATATGTTGGTCTCGGGTCTGTTTGTGTTATGATTTAAACCATGTATGTGAAGTAGAGACGCGTGTATCAGAAGCTCTGAGGAAAAAGATTTCCGTCACATGAATAAAAAGTTAAATAGTACTAAATAATATATATGTAGTCACCGCCTGCCAAGCGGCAGGCGGTGACTATAGGCATAGGCAAATCCTCCATATCTACAATGGGAGAGGCCTACTCCTACTGGGCTTTTGGACCTTGACTTTTACGAGCCAATAAAGAAAGAAAAAATTGCAGAATGTGACGAAAAGGGGCTCGCACTCAGCCTTTGGCGTGGCGAACTGCAGCCGCTGTTTTTCAATGTGGCCAGTTTTATACTTTGCCAGTGATTCGAGCAAGTGATGTTCGCAGATAACATTTAAATTTAATTATAAACATACACATGGAGCGAGCGAGTGCCTCTGAGTGAGTGGCAAAGAAACGAGGTTCGATTGATAAAAGCTGGCGTCACTATACTAGTACTTACTTAGACAAGTCAATGCTGTAAGTAGTAACTTTACTGTTCCTAACATGCTTTTAAGTTCTTGTATATGTTTTTTTCTTGGTTCGCCGAGGGCGGCAAAGCGCCAAATTGAATTTTAAGGTTCGCTTATCTAGTACTTTAAGTAAATTAGCTCACTTATCTTCTTAGAAACTAGAAAACAAATTATGCTGTGAAGAGGAAATGAAAAGTAACTGTTACTCATTTACTCTTTACTTGATAATCCGTTCAAATTAAAAAAGCAAGTTCAGAAACCTGAATTGACCATTTTCTGTTTGGTAGGTAATTAACATAGCTCTATCATCGACAAACGTTATTTATTAATTTTATTTAACAGCCTGTTATTAGAATATTGGCCATAAATAATTTTAAATCGCTGCAAAACTGGTTTCATAATATGATACATAAACATAATTTATAAGGATCCATTGCGTAAATGTATATATATATATCTCTTTTTCATAAAACGTAATTATATGAGTATATCGAAGTATCTCCGATTTATAGAAATAGGAAAACAGAAGTGATTAATCTATTTTAAGTTAATAAAATTTGTCCTAGTTAACATTTGGACGGAACCTTGCACTGTTGTAATGGAGGTTGTGTTAATTTTACTTTATAGAATAGTAGAAACAAGCACACAGTCCATCTGATGGTATTGGATGCTGAGGCCCATAGACACACATAAATTCTCAATTAGGAATCAAAATGTACTCGTAGATGCGTTGTCATCCCTGAGGAATAAAATGCAATGCCTTATCACCCGTAAAAACGGTCTCCAGCTTTCTACACTCATCACATGAAACGCAGTAGCGTTAAGCTGCAATTTTGAAAATCTCGGTTGAGCCGTCCCATTGGTGCTGCACAACTTTGATATAACTGCAGCGTGGCTCTACCATGTACAAATAATTTAAATCAGATTATTAGTGTTTCCAATAAGCCTAAAAAGTTCCTTTGGAGAAAGCAGGGATCTCCTAATCAATGTCAGATCAGTTATTTTTATGCAGATACTACAGAAGGATAATAATGAAAGTTCTTAAAATAGTGTTTTGGATGTAAGCTGGACTCTCATCTGTAGGATTACATAGATTTTGTTATCCTTTCATCAGCGCCATATTGTTGGTGCTCTGCGGATGTGTTGAGATATAGATTTTTGTGTTGCAGCGTATTAATGTGTAGGGCGACCATTACACGGTAGTCACTCACAATCAGATGGACTGTAAATTCTTTTCTTATTTAAGTTTAATTAAAATGTGTCCTAAAGATGAGAAACGAACAGGGAAAATTGTTGTGTTGTTTCAAAGCAAATTGGCAGATTTTTGTTGCAGTCATACAGATTTTCTCATAATCTTTTTTGAATCGCTAAGTGTATTATGATAAATTAGAACTATAAGCAACTAACAATTTTAATGGCGCTGGTATTGAGGAGCGATCTCAAATCCCTGAGCTGTGGATCTCAGCAAGGATTTAATAATTCAAATAAAGTAATAATAATAAAAACATAATGTAGTACCTATGAAGTGTAAATCTATTTTTTTCATAGAACAAGGGCGATAAACGAGTACACACAGTCTGACCACCTAATGGTAAGTGGTTGCTATGGCCCATAGACATTTACATCTATCCTTTAACACGAATTAAAATGTAGATGCACTGTCACCCGTGAGTACTAAGATGGAATGCCTCGTTTCCAGTGAAAAGGGTCTCCGGTTCTCTACACTCGCCATATGAAACACAGCAGCGTTAAGCTGCTATTTTACGCTGGTATTCTGTGAGAGCGTTTTCCTTCCCCGGTCGAGCCGACCCATTCGTGCTACAACCATAATATAGCTGCAGCATGGCTCTACCACGTAAACATATTTGTAAAAAACTAATCAAACACAATTGGAAAATCGTTGAATTTTACTATTTATTTAATTGGTTTGATTAGTATATGTCTATTTGTTGTACTTGTACTTGTCAGTTGTAAGTAGGGAAGAGTAGATGGAAAATTGAAAAGTCCTGACAAATTTTGTTGCTAACGTAATTGACTAATGTGGAAAAATTAATTAAATCAATTATTGGTTTTGTATTACATAATACACGTCGTAGATTCCATCCATCCCACGTAAAATATCTACTGTATTTTATTGTAGTATTGAAAAAGCCTAACATTTCTAAAATACGACCGCAAGCCTGACAAAAGCCCAAAAGTCCTGACATATCAGGACAAATCCTGACATATGGTATCTCTAGTTGCAAGCGGCTAGTGGATTGTTGGTCGCGGCGCAGGCTGAATCAATTGCAATCCACTAGAGCCGTTGCTCGCTGCAGTGATTGTGACTCCACGGTAAACCGACGCTTCGCACAGTTGCGATAGTATATTTAAAAAAAATTTAGGTTTTTGCGACGTGATTTTAATTTGCTAAAACTGAATTAATAAATACATGTTGTGGTGACAAGTGTGATAGAACCGAAGATTCGGTTCAGTGATATTTACATTTAGCCTTTTGTGTTTGTGAGTCTTTTTGGAGCAACATGCATTATAATGGGTGAGTATGATCTTTTGATGTTTATACTTTTTTTTATATGATAAGGGTGACAAACGAGCACACAGACCACCTGATGGTAAGTGGTTGCTGCAGCCCATAGACATCTACATCTATCCTCTATTACAAATCAAAATGTAGATGCGTTGTCACCCGTGAGGACTAAGATGGAATGCCTCATTTCCAGTAAAAAGGGCCTCCGGCCACCTGAACTCACCAAGCGAAACGCAGAGATAAACCTCTACTTCACGCTGGTTTTCTGTGAGGTCGTGGTACCACCCCGGTTTGAGCCGGCCCATCCGTGCGACAGCAAAAGCTGCCGCGTGGCTCTACCACTGTTAAAGTTCTATTCTAGATACTGTTCTATTCTAGCCTAAAATCAATAAGGGAAAGATACAGAACTGTCCTCATTCTGTTGCATGTCTATCGTGCAGTGGCGGTGTAAGAATATCCGCTTTCCACACCATCCCGTGGTTGTCGTATGAGGCAACAGGGGGAAACAAATCAGGAGATGGCAGCAGTTAGTTGTTACAGTTTAACTTTATCCTGCAGGAGCCATTCATTCCATCCAACATTCCATCGTACAATCCATACTCATATTAAATTTAATGTAAAAGTATTTAAAGGTGTTTGGTTGTTGTTGTACCGTTACAGCCTGTAAAGTCCACTGCTGAACAAAGTCTCTTCCATTTATTGCGGCATAGGGAGAATTAGCCATAGAGCCCAGTTTATATTTTTTGTTGTAATTAGGAAGACACTGTTGCCCATCTCCTGATTTGTTCCCCTCTGTCGCGCTATATGGAGCAGAAGATATTCTTACGGAGTCCACTACACGATTGTTGTTTAAGCATAAATAAATAAACGGATTTGAATAAAACTTGACACGCAAATAGGCCCTGTTTGGGATATCTTTTCAATTGCGTTTCTGTTTCCACGCGAGCGGAGCTGCGGGAGGAAGCTGGTTATATTGATATTTTACGTATATCATCATCATTTTCGTCGACGAACTTTAGTTGTCTGAACCATGTCCTTGCACAAGTTGCATTCAAGATATTTTCGCACACTAACAAATCATAAGTCCATCTAGATTGTCGTCCTAAATACCTAGTTCAAATCATACAAACTTACAAAAATATTTTTTTAAAGTGACTATTACACCTCTTGGACACCTGCAACCAACCTCAAACAATGGCTACAGATTTCACGGAATATTTTCCGTGACAGATGCTTTGACAATTCTTAGGACTGATTGTGAGATGGAGTGCCTACCAGCCTTTAGTTGTATTGGCTGTTACCCTTTAAACCAGAACATCGGTGTATGTGCTGCATTTTTTACTACGTGGTCGTGGTGTCTATCGCGGGGGCCATAGTTAGGTTATGCCAGACTCCTACCGGCTAAGTCCCACGGTACGGTTGCTTCGCTTTTTGTCCGTCGCACACTACCGCAGCGTCCGCAGCCCCGACGGCGGAAGCCCTTACAGGTTTCTTCTTGATGAGGGAATGGAGATGGTACCAACCCTGACGGACTCTCAGGCAGAATATATACTATACACCAATTTATATTAAGTAGTTAACATTTAGATATTTTTTATTTTATTATATTTTTTGTTTAATTTTAAATCAAATTATGTGTTCCGTTAGCGTTCTCCTACCTGATAAATAAATATATTTCCTTTCTTCTTCTTTACCTATAAAAATAATTAACTCTTCTTGAATTCGAAAAAATATTTTCTCTTCCAAAGAATGCCACTAATCCCAGTCGGAATCCACCTACATCTTTCGACCTCCCGTATGACTTACCAGTCGTCACTCAATTTACGGTTTACGGTTTATTATCGGTTGCCGATTCTGCGAACGATGCTATTTCGGTTACTCTGATTCCATTGCTGATATCATCATTACGGATTCTATCACAAAGAAACTTCGAGCATAACCTTGATAAACAACGCTAACCCTCTCTATAACTCATAAAACAACCTCAAGTTTCCTCATTCAGCCAGCGGTGAAGGACCACGTGTCAGTTCTATATATCAACAACAGCAACACGCACTGATTAAGACTGAAGAATACGTGACGTGACGATATGTTGCTGATCAGCCGAGTTGGATGCTTCGATTGACTTATGATTATTCGTGGTTCGGCTTAATCAGTATGAAAATTTGTCCTAAGTAAACATACTCGTCAACAACTTTTAGCTTAGTGCTCCCAACAACTACAGGCATAGATGTTCCTGTGAATGTTATACTTTGTCTTGTCCATGTGACCTACCCCTTAGGAGACTACCTCTTAGACCGTGCGGCATAGTGCCAAAGCAAAGTACTCCAGCGAATAACTACATATATCGTCAGCAAATCGATGGTGTGTAAGTATTCTTTCCAGTCCAGTAACTTGAAATTGTCTTCCAATGCAACGCGTAAACAATAATTATTTAACCTTCTGTAATAATAACGAATCACGATTTATATGCAAAAATACATTTATTTGACATTTGTTTTGTAAGTCACTGCGGATCCTGTCTGTTGCATAGCATAGATAGATAAAGGTGTAGAACTGTACAGACCTAGCTAAGCACCTGACTATACGTAGGAGGTAAGAAGGTTGTTATTCATAAGTCAATTTGTGTAAATGTATTGCGTAAGGTTATGACATGGCTTCAAAGATCGCTCGGTAAACACTGTCACGCTTAGAACTTATAACTTGAAGGTAAAGCGCCGCGGTAATCACCAAATACTAATAGCATTAAAGCAAAGTCACTTTTCTTCGTCAGTGTGTGTATTCTTTTAGAAGTGAAACTTACTTTTCGACGTTGTGGACAAATTTAGTACAGTATTAAAAACATAAACTCGTCAAGTTTTCTTGTAACGCTTCACCGCCGGGGCTGCTTATTTAACCTGCTTCTGTAAAGCTGAGCCCGCGACATCATTAGCATAGAATAATTTTTAGTAATTTATGTTATAGGTACTACCCTATTTGAATCGGATTTTGTTTACAATTTCGGAAACTAATTATTTTTCTAAAGTAAAAGTAGTCTAAGTTACTCATTATATTATCAACTATCTGCCAGTGAAAGTCCCGTCAGAACATAGATTACCTCGTCAGAATCGGCCCTGCCGTTTCGGAGATTAGTTGGAACAAACAGAGAAATAGACAAAAATTTTTTTTTGTCTATTTTTCTGTTTTTATTTTTTTAGTAAAAAACTGTTATTTTGACATTACAAACAGACACTTCAATTTTATTTATTTGTGTATAATGTATAGTGTATAGATGTAAAATAAAAGGAGAATGATATGCCGTAAAGAAGTTTCACTTCGTACGTGTGTACACTATTGCACGCACAATTTTTTTATGTTAAATGAGAGTGACAAAAGAGCACATAGTCTACCAGCACGGGTAGCATGGGCTGGGGACAAAAAATTATCCCCTGATTATATCCACTGACAAGAGATAAATTATGCCAAAGCACGGCAACGGGGAGAAGTATATCCCCGTTTGACATAACGAGTAGACAATATATCTCCCGTCCGTAGCATGGAGTCAAATGAAAGATAAAAAAATATGCTTTTTGACATTTGAAAAAGATAATTTTATCCTAGTTCATTGGACGTGGGCTTAAGTTATATTTTGGAGTTTTCTTATAATAGCAATAATTGCGGGGATATGTCTATCTCCCATTTTATCTACTGTGGATATTATATCCACCGTTGTGCCCATGCTCGAAGTGTGGATAAAACTAAGCGAGGGGATAAACATTTTGCCCTTTTCCCGGGAATAAAATGTATCCTGCCCATGATAGATGACACCTAATTGAAATTCATCCAGTAGTTTTTCCGTGATGCGCGCACAACTGCAAACCTCTATCATTTTATTTATATAGATTACGATGGAATGCCTCGGTTCCAGGAAAAATGGGTCTCATGTTCTCTACACTCACAATACGAAAAGCAGCATTAAACTACTTTTTTCGCTGGTATTTTTTTAAATTATGATACCCCCGAATTTCTCCTGTGTCGTAGAGGCAGTTTATAAACATAAATTCCACAAGAACACACATTCAGACGTGGATCAATTATTATTTGTAGGCCATACAACTTAAATGCCAAATACTTGTTTCGTGCGGGATTCGAACCCGCGGCGCCCAGTTCTGCAACTCACTGCTAAGACACTGCGCCACGGAACCGTCAATCCTGTGAGAGCGTGGTCCTTTCCCGGTCGAGTCGACCCATTCCATACCCTGCAGCAGTCGTGTGTCTTTAACACGTACAAATGTAAAACAATTAGTCCACTGCTCCAGCGCGTATTGATGGACTTCACATGCTCTCAAGATATTTTATTGCTCAGACATGCAGGCATCCGCACGATGTTTTCTTCACCACCGAACGCGTGGTAAATTATGTTAAAATTGCAATTGGTAGAGCCACACCACTTATAAATTCGCTTAAAACTTTAAAATTACTTGATGGACTTTAATAGAGTTTTCACCATAATTTGAACATGTTCTCGAGGGAAACATCAGCCGGTAAAGTCCACAGTTAGACATGGACCTCCCGTTGTAGAAAGGACTTGCCTTAATCTTCTCACGTGGCTGGAGGATGAAAAATCACAATACCACTCAGCACCTTTGACGCTGTTCCTTGTCGACAGTCTGAAGGTATTTTACGCTAGGCGTAATCAGGAAGGATACACAGCCATCTATCGAAAGTCAAGTTATAGTTTTTATCATATCCCACATAGTTGCTCTTTGTGCACCCCCCCTCCAGCTCAGAATTCCTTACGCCGGCACTACACAGCAGTCTTTAAAAAGTACTCTGTGCAGCAATCACACGCATTTATCTGTATAAATAAAGTATGTAGTATAAATAAAACTGAAGTTGTATCGAAATAACTGTCTTCTAATGAGCTGAGGGGATTATTTTGTATGCCATTAACACAAGAATAACTATTTTATCATTTTTACCTGTCTGTCGGTCTGTATGTCTGTCTGTCAAATCTTCTAAATGGCCGAACCGCTTGTAATATCACAAACATATAAAGAACAATGCCAGGAGTATTCGAAACTAGCTGTTCCCCGCGGCTTTGCCCGCGTGTTATTTGGGGGTTTTAATTTTTTTTTGCGCGGAGCCCTAATTCTTTTTCTAAAATAAAAGTAGCCTAAGTTACTCCTTGTGACATCAGCTATCTGCCAGTGAAAATCCCGTTAAAATCGGTCCAGCCGTTTCCCAACAAACAGATGAACAGATGGACAGACAGACAGACAAAAACTTTAAAAATTGTATTTTTGTTATTAGTACCGTATATATTTTCATTTGCATTTAGTAAAAAGCTGTAATTTTGACATTACAAACAGACACTTCAATTTTTTTTTGGAGTTTATGGCCTGGTATGTAGACCTTTAGGCCAAGTCTTGAGTATTTTTATTCGGTTTATTATAATTTCTCCAAATGTATAATTATTTTTCATAGTTCACTACTTCACAATATGTTGATGCGTCACATTGTGCAGCTCTTGGGAGATTTTGACGGCAACTTAAGCTAGCAGAAAGCTGACAGTTGGTGATGGTATCTAAAGGCGCCTATGCAAACAGCTTATCTTGAGAATCCATCACCATCAGAGCACTTGTTTCACCGTTTCCACTAATAGTTCACATGCGTAGACAGTTAATACATAAAATCGCACCACTTTTACCTATCAAAATCCACTTCAAACTATTATTTAAACTATAAAACAGGAGCAGCAAACCACCGGCGATCAAGTTCCCGCCAAAACTCACACTTCAATTTTATTTACTTATTTGTATAGATATGTGTAAATTTCTTTTTTTTTCTTGTCATTGATTATTAAAATCTAAATAACGCCATTTTAATAGATATTACTCAGGCGAAGCCAGTTTTATATAAAGTTAGTAGACGATAGACGTGTTCACGTTTTGTAATCTAGTCGTAAAAAAGTAACGGCACACTGGTGTATAGCATCCGTGCAAAGCCGCGACAAATCGCTAGTGAAATTATGTGATACATTTACGAGGAATTTAAAGTGCTTATAATATGTAATTTAGGCTTGAAAACAACAGTTATGGCGGTTTTGCTAAACCGGGACAACGTAACGGCGGCGGCCGGACTACTGCAATGTAATCGAGAGCGCCGCGCCGGGCTTATTGTTAGAAAGAAAGAAAGAACATGTTTATCTATTGCTGCAACTTGCAGAACATCATTTTATAAATAAAGAAATACTTACAACTAAATAATAAAAAAAAATGGATTGCAACAACAAAAAGGCCACCGACTCAGCATAATGCTGCAGTAACAGAGTTACCGCAGCGCTGATATTCCGTCGGAGATACATAGGTCGACTCGCGAGCAATCATAAGTGGCTATACTCACAGTGTTGATTTTATAATAACACTAGCTGTTCCCCGCGACTTCGCCCGCGTGTTATTTGGGGTTTTAATTTTTATGCGCGGAATCCTAATTCTTTTTCTAAAATAAAAGTAGCCTAAGTTACTCCTTGTGACATCAGCTATCTGTCAGTGAAAATCCCATCAAAATCGGTCCAGCCGTTTCGGAGATTAGCCTCAACAAACAGACAGATAGACAAAAACTTTAAAAATTGTATTTTTGTTAGTGCCGTATATAATTTCATATGCATTTAGTAAAAAGCTGTAACTTTGACATTACAAACAGACACTTCAATTTGTATAGATTTTTATGGAACATTTATACTGCACACAAACGCACATGCACATGCGCACGCGCGCGCGCGCGCGCGCGTGTGTGTGTGTGTGTGTGTGTGTGTGTGTGTGTGTGTGTGTGTGTATGTGTGTGGTGCCTGCGTGCGTGCATGCGTGAGTGCGTGCGTGCATGTGTGTGTGTATGTGTGAAAATTAGATAAATTTACCGTTCAAACCCTATTTTAGGATAGAAACAGAAACTTTTTTATTCAATATAGATTATAAATAATACTTATTAAAAGTCACTCTTTTGTTTGATTACCACTGGTTTGGAAAAAAACCTCTGTCCTGGGAAGAATCAGCAAGAAACTCAGCGGGACTTTTTTTTAAAAATAACAGCTTACAATCATGTATGTTACACAAATTAACAACACAACAAATTAGAAATACGAGGGTAGCGATCACCTCATTTCCAGGGGTTATTATCATCCATACATTCTTTAATATTATAATAACCCTTTTTATACAAACTTAGTTTAATAAAGTTTTGTTGTAAAAGCGTATACATCGCCCCAAGAATGAATTACTGACTCGATGGAGTCGAGTAACTGGTACTACTAGCTTGTGTCTGTTCCTAGTATTTACAGAATGAATATCACTTATTTTTGTAAAACTACTTTTATTTTTGTGTATGTACATTACATTTTCATAAATGTATTGAGTCCAAAGTTAATATATTAATTTCCTTAAATTTTTGTCTTAAGTTATGTTTTTGTCTTGCTCTTATGGCCCTCTTCTGTAAAACAAATATAATTTCAGTGTCAGCTGCGTGTCCCCATAGCAAAATACCATACGACATTATGCTATGGAAATAGCTAAAGTAAACTAGTTCAGCTGTTTCAACACTGGTTAGACTTCTAATCTTTTTTACAGCATATGCTGCAGAACTAAGTCTGCTTGCTAGTTTTGATATATGGGGGCTCCATTGAAACTTCGCGTCTAATGTGATTCCAAGAAAAATGGTGGTATCTATATATATAAAATTATATATATATCTATAAACACTCACGCCTGTCACCCAGAGGGGTAGGCAGAGACTATGGACTTCCATTTGACACGATCCTGACAGACCTCTCTCGCTTCCTCCACATCCATATACCTACGCATACACGCTCGTCGGTTAAAGGTACACTTGATTTAGCCCATTTTCAACATATCGCCAATTTGGTCGATAAACTTTCGCCTATGGCGACCCTTTCCGACTCTGCCGTTCACCTCTGCAACATAAATTTGCTTTGTCACTTTTTCCTCATTCATTCTTTCCACATGACCAAACCACCGAAGCATTCCTTTCTTAATCCTGGTCACAACATCATCTTGCAAACCACACTCTTCTCTTATTAAACAATTTCTCACTCTGTCATTCAGATTCATCCCTAACATACTCCTTAAGGATCGCATTTCTACAGCATTTATTCTACTCTCGTGCTTCTTCTGCCACACCCAACTTTCACTACCATACATTAAAGTAGGCACTAACACAGCATTGTGAATTGCCATACGTGCCTTTTTGGACACATTCTGACTTTTCACAATAGAGTGTAAAGCCCCATTCACTCTATTTCCTGCATTCACTCGTCGTTCTATATCCTTATCATATCTACCATCCCTGCTAAACACACATCCCAAATACACAAACTCATCTACTTGCTCTACCAACTCCCCTTCTATTCTTATTTCACATATCGTTTTACTTTCTTCTCTTTCAAAAACCATAACTTTCGTCTTACTTGCGTTCACTTTCATTCCCTTTTCTTTTAATGTCCTGTTCATTAATGTAACCATCATTTGCAATTCGGCTACCGAAGACGCAAGTATGACTTGATCATCGGCGTACAAAAGGCATTTGACGGTTAACTCACCCATTCTTAACCCGCATTCTTCTACTTTCAAATTTTCCAAACAACTGTCCATAAATAGGTTGAACAGCCACGGGGAAGCCACACAGCCCTGTCTGACACCTTTATGGATGCCAAACCAGTCCGAGTAGGCCCCGTTGATCCTGACACAAGCACTAGAGTCCCTATATAGAGACTTCAATGCCTGTATCAGACCAGCGCTCAACCCAAATGAGGTCAGTGTTTGCCATAACACGTTCCTGTCCACTCTGTCATAAGCCTTTTCCAAGTCCATGAACGCACAAAAAACTTTCTGGTTTTTGGCCAAAAATTTCTCAGCAATCATGCGCATGGAAAAGACTTGATCCGTACACCCCATCCCCTTTCTAAATCCAGCTTGCACATCCCAAATTTTTTCATTAGTTTCTTCCATAACTCTTTCAATTAACACCTTAGCATACAGTTTACCCACAATGCTAAGCAAGCTGATACCACGGTAGTTTTTACAGTCCTGCTGCGACCCCTTTCCCTTATATATTGGGACTATAACAGCTTTGCACCAGTCTTCCGGTACCCGCTTCAGTTCCCAACATAAATTAAACAAGGTGTACAGCAAGCCTGCAACCACACCCTCTCCAGCCCTTAGCATTTCGAGTGATACTCTATCATATCCGGCTGCCTTACCTGCTTTCATGCTTTTCATTGCTTTCACTATTTCATCTACACTTATTTCTCTACCTCTCTCCACTTCTTCCGGAATTTCCATTTCACTTACTTCAGACGACTCTTCACTCTTAAACACGCTTTCAAAGTATTCCTTCCATCTCATTAAATTCGAAACTTCATCATTCAGCATGCAGCCATTCTCGTCTCGTATAGCATTCATTCTAGGCTGTTTTGAATTTCCCCTGGCATTTCTTACGAGCTTCCAGAACATTTTAATATTTGCCTGGAAGTTATCAGATATTCTTCTATCATTCTTATCTATTCTTTCTTGCTTTTTCCTTTCAACAACTTCTTTTACTCTCTTATTTATACGTCTAAATTCTGCCTTTTTTCTTTCAATCTCATCATTCATACCGCCAGAATTACCAGCTTTGGTTGCTAGTAAATCTAGCCATGCCCTCTTCTTTGCTTCAACTTCCATCCGTACCTCATCATCCCACCACAAAGTATTACTTTTCCTTTCATTCGTTCTCTTACTTACACCACATACTTCGGTGGCTGTATCCACCAAAACTTTCTTAACATTATTCCATACATTCTTCAAGTCTAACTCATTCATACAAAATTCATTCAACACACTTATATTTTCCCTCAGTCTGCATTTATACTTCTCTTTCACACCTTCATCTTGTAACCTCTCTATTCTTATACGCTGTAACGCAGTGGTAGACACAGATGTCCGATGCCGCCAACGCTTGAATAGACCATTAATTCGGCATAAGACCAAGTAATGATCCGTCCCTACGTTGGACCCCCGGTAAACCCTTGTATCTACCACTGCGCTCCTCATTCTTCCATCCACAATTATGAAATCTATCATGCTTCTATCATCCTCTCTTTCCCATGTATACATGTGAATCCTCTTATGGCGAAAGAAAGTGTTCGCCACAAAAAGATTCTTTTCCACACATATGGTGAGGAGGTCTTCACCATTCTCATTTATTCTTTCATCGCCAAACGCTCCTAATATCCTTTCATAACCAGACCTCTTCACTCCCACCCTTCCATTAAAATCTCCTAACATAATAATATTTTCATTTTCCTTGCACTTCGTCAACACCAGCCTTACCATGTCCCAAAACTGCTCTCGGATATAAGTGGGCTTAGACATATCTGGGGCGTAAACCCCAAGCACAAACAACTTCTTTAAGCCCACTTTCATTCGTATCCACAGCAGCCTTGGGCTTACACATTCATACTCTTTCACATATTGACCCATTCTTTCTGAAAGGATGACACCGACTCCCTGGCATGCCCGCTCGGTCTCGTCTACACCAGACCAGTAAGCGGTATACATGCCATGTGCAGTGACATCTCTTCCCTTTCGTTTCGTCTCATTCACACATAATACATCTATTCCTCTATCATTCATCATTTCGCATATTTCATCCATCTTATCATTCATTGCTCCACATACATTCAGCGTAGCCAGACGGGCCTCCGCAATCCACTTTTCGCCCCTCCAGGAGACAGGACGTGACGGGTGGCGAACCTCGTCGCCGGTTTTCCTCCCAATTTACTAATTTAGATATAGCATTATGTACTTCGTCATATTTAAAGAATAAGCTTCTAGATGTAACTAAACTCCTGCAAAAACCATTGTTAATGCTCTTGGCTATACTGGTGACTGGGAAAACATCAACAAACAATTTGGTGCCATTCTTTGGTCTGATCTCCTACATCAAGGCTCGCTGGATGACTTAGTACTCATCGCCTCTTACTAGGGCTGTCACCCGTGCTATCTTCTTTATATATAAAAAGTATGTGTCACGTTGTTTGTCCGCGATGGACTCCTAACTACTGAACTGATTTCAATGAAATTTTTGGTCAATGTGCAGTTGGGTCCAACTTAAAAGATAGGATAGCTTACATCTCAATTTATAGTCGCAATACAATATTATTTTATTGCAAATTATTTGTCTATTATTTGACAGTCACAATTATCTCTTAGCTCCAAACGATTCTGTCAGATGACGATATCCGTTGACCGGATTGAGTAAATATTCAATAGATGGCACTATGTTTAAAATACAAACGTTTAATATAAGCTACAATTTAGTAGTATAACCACCACGTGTTGCTGTAAGTATTTAACAGATGGAACCAATTTTTTTATTGCTAATTTCAGGCGTTTTTTTTGGAAAGCAAATGGTCGTTCGGAAAGGGCAGAACAACGTCTGCCTGGTCAGCTAGTAATATTATATATTATCGTACTATATTTCAGTCAATTGTACTATAATATATGTATTATAGGAAAATAATATAGTACGAAAAATACTATGCTACTGCCCCAGTGCCAGCTCCTTCCACTTGACCGCATCCAGCGCAGAGCGGTTCGAATCGTCGACGACCGAGTTCTTTCTGATCGGCTCGATACACTGGCACTGCGTAGAGATGTTGCATCTCTTTGCGTATTTTATCGCATCTATCACGGGGAGTGCTCTGAGGAATTGTTCGGACTAATTCCAGCCGCTCAATTTCACCATCGCACATCGCAACAAAACTCGCGTTACCATCCATACCATCTGGATGATTGGCGGTCCACCACTGTGCGATTTAGAAGAAGTTTTCTCACTCGCACAACTTCCTTGTAGAATCAATTACTACCAGCGAATTTTCCGGACCGATACGACTTAGGAACCTTCAAGAAAAGAGCTTAGCTTACACCTTTCTAAAAGGCCGGCAACGCATCTGCAATTCCCCTGGTGTTGCGGTTGTTCATGGGCGGTGGCGGTAGTGACTTACCATCAGGTGAGCCGCATGCTCGTTTGCCCCCTCTTCTATAAAAAAAATCCCTAATTCAACAGTGACTGAAATTCTGGAACAAGTAAGTTTTACGGAAATAATTTTTCCGTCAAGAATGTAGGATGGAAAGAAGAAAGAAATAGAGAGCATGTATTAATTTTATCAAAAATTAATTGTTAATTTATTTTAATATGAATCTAAATTGCTCAGATTTCTATAATTATTTTAAAGGTAGAATTTTCTTTTATTTATTGTGTAGGGACCATTGACAACCAAAGCGAAGACCATTCTATACAAATAAATAAAATTAAAGTGTCTGTTTGTAATATCGAAATAACAGCTTTTTACTACGCAAAGACATTTAAGTAGTAGTAGTAATAGACCGGACATCAGCAGCAAAATGTCGTCTGTAACTTATGTCCGATAGGATATATCTCCGATTTTTGTCATTTAGTCTTAGTGACATCGTCAAAAAATCAAGACGCATTCGTTTCATATATTTAAAAAATATTTTTGAAGAAAATATGCCCGGTTGTGCATTAAGATATTGTAAGTGACGATATGGAGCAAAAAATGAACGTGATTTCGGTTTATTATCGTAAATATAACATATATTTACGGAATAATCTTTAAATTTTATTATTTCTAGTAGATTGTTATAGAACATTTTTTTTATTGTAATAAGCGCCCTCTGTTATCCAGTAAACGTCACTATTTAGTTACCAATTTTAAAGTTAGTGATTAACGACGTTTCGATTGGGATCATCGATAAAATAATATATAGGATGCCGACTTAATCCTTTACAATATTTAAGGAGGTAAAACAGTCAACGATACTGTACCCATACCAACAAAAATGAGTAGTATATATCAACTATGCTAAGTACCCTACTTTATGTGGAGCAAGGGTGGGAAACTTTTTTAGGCATGCTGATGAGATTTTCTGTATTGCTTATGAGCATGCTGAGGATACTTGCTGTATTGATGTTTAGCAATACAGCAAGTCTTCTCTTTTACATACCAGGCTTCATTGTCTGGTGATCTTACACCGGGCTTCATTGTCTGGTGGTTTTCAAGGATAAAACCATTATAGATCCTCGCTTACAGTGATAGGAGAGGACAGTAGATTTCTTACATTAAAAACAATTTGTACTGTTAAAGATATTAGATGCAAGAAGTTGCAGGTTAAGCCTGAGTTAGATAATAAGGTAAAAACTTAAAATAACATTTTTTATTGATGTGGGTAGTGTCTTTAAGTACTGCAGCTGATGAAACGTGAAAAATCGTGAAACGGCTTTTAAGTTCAGTATTTTCCTAAAATATTTTCGATTTGACGTGGATTTTTGTAATAGAAACGATTGTAAAAACATAGAGGCGCTCTCTTATTGGATTTGGCGTTTCTCTATGTGTCTTTAACGCCGACCGATCACTCATACGCTATTATTATAGCAGTTAATGGACCGAGTGACGCCATCCAAGATGCTACCAAGGTTGCAACCAAAATTACTGCTCTTTGAATTGATTCTTAGTTATTGGAAATTAAATATTTTATTTCATGACACTAAAGGGGCGTAAAAAGTTAATATTATTTTTTTCTTGTGATGGAAGTCGTGATAAATAGATTTATACAATAAAACAATCATGTATATTCCCTATTATTATATCGAAAAGCATTTCAAACTTAGTAATCTTCAACAACATTATCGATACTTTGATATCGAAACGGTAACAATCCTAAAACGAGGTTATATTTATTAGCGTCTAAAATGTTGTCCGTTGTTTTGCTATTTTTAGCTAGAGGGTGCCACACGCGCACTAGCTCAAAAGTTTTTGTATATAAATGTTCCCAATGTCCGCTCTATAGTATACCTATATATTTAAATCTCTTTGCATATACGGTACTTACAACGAAAACATGATTTTTAAAATTTTTGGTCTCTCTGTCTGTCTGTCTGTTTGTTCCAGCTAATCTCGATTTTGACCGGAATTTCACTGACAGATAGCTGATGTTATAAGAAGTAAATTAGGCTACTATTATTTTAGAAAAAGGGTTAGGACCCCGTGCAAAAAAAAACTAAAACCCATGAAATCCAATCGTAATAAATTAAGCGCGGACGAAATCGCGGGGAACAGTTAGTGACAAATATATTGAAAATTTAAAAATAAAGGTGTATATTTTTTCCTGAATTTCTCAAAAGTAATATCATTTTTTACTAACTACTATAATTCTTCAAAAAAAAAGTAAAAACTACTATTAAAAGAAAACTACTATATTTCTTCAAAAAAAGGTGGCAACCCTACCTTTTACCCTCCCAAGACAGAGTCGCATTTGAACACAATTTTAAGTGAAATAAATATACCTACCTACCTAAGATTAAAAATACCTAGAAGAATAAAATAAACGTAATTAAATGTATTTATTATTATAAACAATAATAATAAAACAGTGCCATTGTTAAATAATGTAATGCTTACATTTTAACAGAATAAGTTATTTAAAATTAATAAACACTTTATTACCTACTCCTATTTTAAATTTGTTTTTCTGTATGCAAGTATATCTTCATATGACCCACTCCCGTTGTAGAAAGAATTTACCATTATTGCCACGTGGCAGGCGGCTTGATGTCCAAGTGCACATATAGCATCACATGTCTCGTGCCTCTGTCGCTGCTTTGTTGTTGTTGATAACGCCATCTATCGAAGGTCGCAAAACCACCTTCAGCGCGACCACCACCGACGACGGCAATTCGAATACAGACTCGGATCAGTCGCTCGACCGATCTCCATATTGTATGAGGGCGAGCGGCCTATGATGGTAAACAAATCTGAAACAACACGACCGTTATTATTGTAACTTTTAAAAGCAGTAAACAGCAATAATGTGACATCTCTTTTTGCAGCAAAAAACTGATCAATTCGGCATTTTAGTAGGACGTCGATTTAACCACACAATTAGATGTAGTCTAGTGACAGCTGCAAACAGAGGGGAAAGCCTGCGTACGGCTACTCCCCTCCGACCCACCGGTGGCCCGAGTTGCTCTATGGAAACTGGTACTGCTTCTAAACTACAAGTGATATTTTCACGGCTCTTACAGGAACATACTCGTTCATTTATCTTAGAACATTCAAATATTCACTGACTGTAGTTTCTACTGGCCTTCTGAAGTAGGTAGAGTTGCAAAAACTTTTTCTTTTTTATAATGATTTCTTATATTTACGCGAACACTACACATTTAAATAAAACTAATTTTACGGATTTTATCGCGTATATTAACTTATTTTTATCTTCCCGACGTTTCGGGTGCTTTCCAGCACCCGTGGTCACGGGGGACTGAGGTGTTTGACGTCCTGCTGTCATAGTTAGCCCAGCTACCTTCAGTTTTTTAAAAAACTTATTCTTCTTTTTTTTTTTAAATACGTCAACCGCACAGAAAAATTTTTCGTATCGGAATTTTTGTGAATCGGAGTGGCGATTTACATACATAAAATGCACTTAGATCACACACACACACAAGTACTTATTTCCGCACGGAATTCGTACTTTCTTTCGGTGAATTTCGAACGACTTTGCAGCGTCGCGACCAAACACGTGAATAAGCGCTACCTGCGCTGAACCTTTTTTTTGTTTCACATTCTTTTTTATATCGATCGATTGATCATGGAAAACGAATAAATCCTGTTTTCCCTAATTGTTTTTTCGTGTTCTTTTTTGTCATTGAACATGAAAGAACGAAATGCGATCAAACGGAAAAATATCACTATCACTATGTGATTTTACCTTAAAAAAACCAAACAGTTTCTTTCAGAATTTTCATTGCTGTCGTCGACTTTAATTTAATTAAGTCCCAGAAAATTCGCAGTAATTAATAAGAGCTACCATCCTTGAACTTGTTTATGAATTAAGCATGTCACCGAGTGCCGAGTGCCGGTGAGTGGCAGCGCAGCCTCCCACACGCCCTCCGCTGCTGCAGCCCACGGACCTTCATTGTAAACTTACGTAGACATGCACGAACATCGAGAGCACACTCCCCCAATTTTTTTTAGTATTTTTAATACAAGGTTATTTTGCAATAACCAGGCAAATTGTCAGAGTAGGTTCAGAATAAGTAATATAGGCAAATGGTGAAGAAAACCTATAGTTCCCACTTACCGTCTACGTCATATTCCACGATCTAATACAATACGGGCACGCGGTGGTGGGGTAGGCTTTCACGTACGTCGCACAATTACTGCTCGGGTGTGCGCACACCCTACTGCATCCCAAGTCGAGCAAATATGGCTCAGTTTAAACATCAATGGGACAAAACTGATCACAGGCACGGCATATCGCCCGCCATGGTTAGACGTTGACACGTTTTTTGATGCTCTAACTGATACCATATCTTCCTTTTCCTTTTATGACTATATAATAGTACTAGGTGACTTCAACATCAATTTATTAAATCATGATCGTAGAGAAATTCAATGACTTCATAAAATATTTTAATTTAATACAATATGTAACACAGCCTACACATTTCACCGAACATAGTTCAACATTAATTGACATAATTTGTAGTGACCTTGCAGTCACAAATGTAAAAGTAGATTTTATACCGAGTCTAAGCAGTCATGCTTTCATAGAAGCAGAACTCCAAATAACAAAACCAAAACTACCTAAAATCACATATCGCTCACTAAAAACATCAATTTAAATGTTTTTGATAATGACATTGACGCTATTGACTGGGAGGCAATGTCAAACGCAGCAGATGTAAACGAGATGTTGCTTCAGTTTAACAAAGCCTTAATTTTTCTTTTTGATAGCCACGCACCCATCAAAAGTACCCGTATTAAGGAAAATACATATCCCTGGATCACATATACTATCCGTAAAATGATGAAATTACGCAATGAAGCGTATAAGCGTTATCGCTCGTCTGGCCTGAGCAAGCATAGAGATCATTACAAGGAGCTGAAGAGTTATGTAATTACAGCATTACAAAACGAAAAGCGTGCGTATTTCAATCACTATATAAACCGTAACTTGAATAACTCAAAAGCTCTCTGGAAGAACCTGAAACGTTATTCTAATTTAGCCGGCAAACACCGTGTTACTGAAATCCCTGAGCATTTACAAAGCCCAGACAGACTGAACTCTCATTTTTGTACGGTACCCGGAGAAATAGTAACACCAATGTCGAACCTTACTTATTACGAATTTCATCGTTGTGGAAACGCATCTTTTGAGTTAAAGCCCACTGACGAAACCACCGTTTTAAAAGTCATACATTCACTAAAATCCAATGCGCTGGGCAGTGATGGAATTTCTCTTGAAATGTTGCTACTGACACTTCCACGTATACTCAAAGTTATTACAGCTATTATAAATGCGTCACTTCGTACATCTACTTTTCCCGATACCTGGAAAACTGCCATAGTTAAGCCTCTGCCCAAAAAAAATAATGTGTCAGATATAAAGGACTTACGGCCAATTAGTATTCTACCTTGTTTATCTAAAGTACTGGAGAAAATCGTGTGTATGCAACTTTCAGCTTTTTTAGAGTGTAATAGTATATTACCTGTCTTTCAATCCGGGTTCAGAAAGGCACATAGTACATGAACAGCGTTAATGGACGTAGTTGACAATATCTTGACATCACAAGACATTGGACAAGGCACGTTACTGGTCTTACTTGATTTTTCCCCGGGCATTTGATGCCATAAAAATTCCCTTATTGCTATCCAAAATGAGATATTATGGTTTTGAATTGCCCGCTGTTCGATGATTCGACAGCTATTTATCTAATCGGACACAGATAGTAGCAATTAACAAGGACAATGGTACTCAGCTGCACTCGTCTCCATGCCGTGTAACTAGGGGAGTGCCTCAAGGTTCTATACTTGGTCCACTTATTTTTATTTTATATACAGCGGACGTATGTCGCCATATAAGGCACTGCAAGTTCCACCTATACGCTGATGATATACAGATTTATCTGCCATTTTTCCCTAGCGACGTAAAAAGTGCAGTAGCAAAGATAAATGAGGATTTGCATCACATCTCATTATGGTCAGAAGCAAATACACTTGTGCTTAACCCATGCAAATCCAAATTCATGGTGTTAGGGTCAAAGGGGCAGGTCGACTCTATAATGAAAACGAAATTTGTTATAAGCATTCGTGGAGAACCGGTGGAACATGTAAGTGAGACTCGTAATCTGGGATTGCTGATGGACCAGGGTCTTCGCTTTGAGAATCATGTACTTGAAATAACACGCAACTGTTTTTACAGACTCAAAGTACTCTACCAAGTGCGTGATTATCTCAGTGAGAGTGTTCGCCTGCGCCTATGTGAGTCACTCGTACTTTCAAGGCTTGGGTACGCAGATACTGTGTATGGTCCTAGGTTATTTGTTAAAACAAATAGGTCAATACAAAGGGTCCAAAACGCATGTGCAAGGTACATCTTTCATATACCTCGATATCATCATGTACATCCGTATCTTAATAAATCGGACATATTAAGGATGTCATTGAGGCGAGATTTACATTTAGCTACACTTCTTTTCGGGTGCATAAAATCAGAAAGACCGGAATACCCCTTTCAAAAATTAAAATGGAGAAGAGCAGAAGATAGTCGAGGCATCAGTCCAGCTTAGAGACTGTGTTCTGACGCACACATTCGTAACGGTCGATCGATAGGCTAAAACTTTATTGCCCATAAATCACATTCAATTTGAAATAATTTCAAAAAAAGTAGAAGCATTATTTATATATTTGAACTTAAGTTTAAAATTTAGCTACTCTTTGAAAAATAACCCTTTATAGAATATGGGTGAAAAACGAGCACACTGTGGTCCATTGACATCTACTTCTATCCTTGATTAAGAATCAAAATACGTTGTCACCTCTGAGGATTGACATGGAATGCTTCGTTTCCAGTAAAATGGGTCTCTGGTTTTTTACACTCATCATACGAAACACACGTAGTTTACGTTGGTATACTGTGTCAGGTGGACTGTGTACTCGTTTGTCAACAATATTGTGTATAAAAAATAGCGGCTTGATAAGCCATAATCCCATGACATATAATATGTATACTTCAGTGCCCCATTTTGTGCGGAGGGACTTTAGTAAATTCTAGAAAGATTTAGAAATTTTGAGAGCAACTGGCTCCTGTCACTCCAGGTTATCCTTCTTCAGAAGTTAGCGATAAATTGTCGTGACTGGTGATAAAGGTTTTTAAAATTAGGATATTTTTTTAAATTCAATAGCAGAACCATCCTTGGTAGAAATCGGTGTTGTGTTGTGAGCTTGCGAGGATTTGTGGTAAAACCTAATGTAATGGTCGGGGACAACTCTGAACACGTTAACATATTGCAGACTTTTCGGAGCGTCGGTGCATCAGCTATACGTTCTAGATGTTATGAACTCCGGTTCCGGTATAACCGTTTCTTATATTAACTTGTACGTGGGGTCCTGTGGTGACTTGTGTAGCAGGTTTTTCGCAACCCTACCTACTTCAGGCACCAGTCTCACACATAAGATCAGTCAGTCAGGCTAATACTATATTAAACCCTATTGTAAGTAAATGTATATGTGATGAGAAAATATTTTTTTATAAAGGAAGATGCTCATGAATAGCATAGGCTGTGAAGATAAAGAGGAAGGAAAAAGGTTTTCTCCATACAAATAGAATCATACAAACAAACAAGCCTACACACTACACAGTAGGTACGCGTGCCGAGAATACTGGTAGCATTAACATTAAAATGTCAACAGATAATCGCCGCCCACTGCCACCGAGCCGATTGTGTCCATAACACATACATATAGCCGTCTAAACGCGCTAATGATCCGTTTCATTGATTTATCGCATGATCGTATATTTACTCATGCAATGGCAACGAGTCACGACGCTGCATGCCGATGTTGCAGCTATTTTAAGGTTGTAGCACGCATGGGTCGGCTTGACCGGGGAACACCAGCTTCAAAAAACAGCTCAATGCTGTTGTGTTTCGTATGGTGAGTGCAGAGTACTGAATACACTTTTTATTGGAAATGAAGCATTCCATCTTAGTCTTCAGCAGCGACAACGTATCTGCCTTTTGATTCTTAATCGAAGATAGATGTGGATGTCTGTGAGCCAACGCATTTAATTATCATCAGGCGGACTTTTACTGATTATAAAAAAGTAACTATTCATAATACCTTCACGTATTTAGTTCATGGAGCTGAATCGTGTAGTGGCCGTGCAAAAATATCCATACCACCATGTCGTGCCGTGGCTGTCGAAAGAGGCGACACAGGGAAACTGAAACGGGAGATGGACAGCAGGAACTTTGTGTTATAAACTCAAAATAAAAAAAAACTGCGGTTGCCGACCCGCCTGTGACAACTATCACAGTATTCCCCCTATGAGGCAACTTATGGGGGAGGCCTATGTAATGCAGTGGACCTTTGTAGGCTATAATTGATAATGGAGTTCATAAGGGACATGCTGGCAGAAAACATGTTCATTAATTTTTTTTCTATATCTACAGTTTTTTAAAATAAGGTTTTTTTTATTGTACAAGGGTGACAAGGTTCGCGAGGAGCGCAGTAGAGCTGAGTACTAATTAGAATTAACAAATGAACACTTATACTATGTACTAAGTTCGTTAAGTAAGATATTTTTTATTGAAAGGTATAATATTATAATCAGCTGTCGAAGAAAGTAACAAGGACAGTCGAGTCGACACGAACATCTGGCTCCACAGCGTGGCGCGTGGGCGAGCTGGTGTTTCGACACCTCCATTACTATCCCACCGACTTGGTTTAGCATTGCGCACGTTGCATAACTATTTACAATACACTGACAAAATGCAGCGCAAATCCGAGCGTTCCTTTTCTCTTGCGACAGGCGTGACACGTCGCACATGCTGATAAATTGAATTTTATGTTCAAACCAGCAACCCTAGCCTTCGCCTAGATTGGATCTACTAATGTAACGTGTTTGAGATTGAAGATAATCCAACGCCATCTTTAAGTTTTTCGAATAAAAACGGCTTAGATCCCTCCTGACACTGTTATCTATCTGTTCGTTCAGTTTCATCATACTCATCACAGACAGACTAACAAACATTTTAAGAATGATTGTTTATGTCTTAATAGGATGCAAATATTATAGATATTTGTTCTTTTTTTTATTGAATAAGGGTGACAAGCCCATAGTCCACCTGATGGTAAGTGGTTGCTGTGGCCCATAGACATCTACATCTATCTTCGTTTGCGAATTGAAATGCAGATGCGTTGTCAGCCGTGAGAACCAAGATAGAATGTCTCTTTTCCAGTAAAAAGGGTCTCCGCTTCTCTACACTCACCATACGAAACACAGCAGTATTAAGCTGCTATTTTACGCTGGTATTCTGTGAAAGCGTGGTCCTTCCCCGGTCGAGCCGACCCATTCGTGCTACAACTATACTATTAATATAGCTGCAGCATGGCTCTACCACGTTCTTATTGACATGTCGATGTTGTGCAAATCAATTTGTACATTTTGTAGGAAAAGAGACTTTAAATTTATCTAGCCATATTTATGGCTGCTGAAGAAATGAATACGGTATGACCAGTGACGAACTCGCCCTCACAGAATACCAGCGTAAAACAATTAAGTAATGCTGCTGTATTACGTAAGATGAGTGTAAAGGACCGGAGACCTTTTTAACTAGTAAAGAAGCATTCCATCTTAGTTCTCAAAGAACAAAGGATTTGCATTTTGATTTTTAACTACAGGCAGAATTAAATCTACAAACTACATGTACATAATTCACTTACTATCCGGTATACTATGCACTCGTTTGTATACCTTACTAGCTATTCCCTGCGACTTTCATCATCATCATCATCATTACAGCCCTTCACAAGTCCACTGCTGAACATAGGCCTCCCCCAAAGAATGCCACAAAGCACGGTCCTGAGCCACCTGCATCCATCGACTTCCTGCATGTCTTACCAGGTCGTCACTCCATCTCGTGGGGGGACGCCTTACACTTCACCTACCGGTACGAGGCTGCCACTCGAGAACCTTTCTTCCCCATCGGTTGTCGGTTCTTCGAGCTATATGGCCGGCCTACTGCCACTTCAGCTTACTAATCCGTTGGGCTACGTCGGTTACTCTGGTTCTACTGCGGATATCCTCATTCCTAAGTTAATCACGCAGCGAAACTCCGAGCATAGCCCTCTCCATAGCTCGCTGAGCGACCTTGAGCTTCCTCATACGGCCAGCAGTGAAGGACCACGTTTCAGTTCCGTAAGTCATCACTGGCAACACGCACTGGTTGTACAATTTCGTTTTAAGGTTTTGAGGTATGTCTGACGAGAAGATGCGACTTTGCCCACGTGGAATTTGCTACGGTTGGATTTCATCGGTTTTCATTTTCTTGCGCGGTACCCTAATTCTTTTTCTAAAATAAAACTAGTCTAAGCTACTCCTTATATTATCAACTATCTGCCAGTGAAAATCCCGTGAAAATCAGTCCTACCGTTTAGAAGATTACCCGGAACAAACAGACAGACAAAAATTAAAAAAAAAATTTTTTGTAAAAAGTGCCGTATACATTTTCATATGCATTTAGTAAAAAGCTGTTATTTTGACATTACAAACAGATATTTCAAATTTATTTATTTGTAAAGATGTAGAAGTAACGTTCTCGCTAGAGTTGGATAGTGCGGATAGGGTTTTATGTAGGCACACCGCTTGCAAATTTACAAGGCGCGAGACTCGCACCGCGATGCCTGCAGCACATGAAATACTGTTTTCAGCTCTGGGCCAGCGCACCTCAGTGCCAGACATGGCCACATCTGAATGTGGCCATGTCTGGCACTGAGGTGTTTCGGACCGCTCTTCACTGATGAAGAGCGGTCCGAAACGTCGATGACTGAGTTCTTTGTGATCTAGACTCACTGGCACTGCGAAGAGATGTTGCATTCCTTTGCATTTTCTGTCGCATTCACCATATACATCACAACTAAATTCACGAAACCATCAATACTATCTGAATGCTTGGCAGTCCATCACTGTTTGTTTTTCCAGGAGCTTTCTTCCTAGCATGACTTCTTAGTTGGAATCGGCTACCACCAATGGTTTTTCCAGATCAGATCACTTTGGGACCTTCTAGAAAAAAGCTTACACCTTTTTAAAAGACCGGCAATGAAATCCCCTGCCGTTGCAGTTGTTTATGGGCGGCGGAAACCACTTATCAGTGTGATGTATATCGCGGTGAGACAAATGCTAGTTTTACTTCTCTCCTATAAAAAAATAAAGTCAAGAGAATCCATGTTTGTTTAGGAATAAAATGTTTGTAATACAAAATACCGGAGATTCGTTAATTTGTCCATATACGTGATATTCTAAAAGGCAGGTATCTAATATGGTAGTATTAATACGAGTAGAGTCGCGCCATCCTCCTGCACCGCGTACGGACTATAATGGCTAAGTTATGCTGGCTTATGATGTCACCGCTCACAAATCTTAGTTTACTCGGCATCAGCACTGTCATAAAATTTAACAAATTAGTATTAGAAATAAATTGTGGAGATGGAGTCAAGTTTAGGTGAAACTTAAAGACCAATGTTATAAAACCAACAATTGGCAATTCAGTGCAGATGAACAATTATTTGTAAGTAAAGTTATGTGTTATACTTTTGTTATTTTTTAAAAACGTTACCTACTTGTATTTCCTCCTGTATTGTGGAGGTTACATACACAAATTGTACAAGGACAAACATGCAGACCCGGAACAATTTTAATAGGATAGAGTGACAAACGAGCATACAGTCCACCTGATGGTAAGTGGTTGCTGTGGCCCATAGACATTCACATCTATCCTCAATAAAGAATCAAAATGCAGATGCGTTGTCACCCGTGAGGACTAAGATGGAATGCCTCTTTTCCAGTAAAAAGGGTCGCCAGTTCTCTACACTCACCATACGAAACACAGCAGTGTTAAGCTGCTATTTTACGCTGGTATTCTGTGAGAGCGTGGTCCTTCCCCGTTCGAACTGACCCATTCGTGCTACAACTATACTATTAATATAGCTGCAGCATAGCTCTACCACGTACGTAGGTACGTATTATTTGTAGGTCATACAAATACTTGTTTCGTGCGGGATTCGAACCCACGGCCCTTAGTAAAGGAAAGTTACAGCATATATACGTCCCAGTCGTTGGCACAAATCCCTTCTCATTTCTGAGAGGGTTTATTACGACAAAGAAGTGTTCACCGCGCTGCCTTAGTGCGTGTTTTCGGACTCTACATGTCTTCTAATATTTTTTTATTTTTCAGACAGGCAGGTTTCCTCACGATGTTTTCCTACACCGCGTAGCACTTGGTGAATCAGCAATCTTTTTTTTAAACTATTATACCATTCCGTTACTGTTCTTTACTTAAAACTATTATACCATTACGTTTGAGTTCTTAGGGTTGAACCGCGACTGCTCTCTAACTTGCTGTTGGCAAATCTACTTCTGGTTTCCTCAACTTTTTATTGGTCTGAGCCTCAAGCTTGATATGCTGACAAGAGGATAAACACTAAAAAAATACCTACCCACCCTACTAATGTTTTTACTAGGTGGTTGGACTTCTTATTTGTCAAGCAATTAATCACAGTGGATTCTTCCGGCAAATAGCAGTGCTTGTTGTGTTTCTCTCTGAAGAGTAAAGAGAGTCAGTGCAATTACAGGCTGGGAAGCATTCCATCTTAGTCCACAGAGATGACAACGTATCCATAGCCTTCTTCGTTTAATTTTTTTATAGAACAAAAGTGACAAACGAGCACACATTCCACCTGATGGTAAGTGGATGCTGTGGCCCATAGACATCTACATCTATCCTCGTTTGCGAATCAAAATGCAGATGCATTGTCAACCTTGAGGATTAAGGTGGAATGCCTTTTTTCTAGTAAAAAGGGTCTCCGGTTCTTTACACTCACCATACGAAACACAGCAGCGTTAAGCTGCTGTTTTACGCTGGTGTTCTGTGAGAACGTGGTCCTACCCCGGTCGGACCGACCCATTCGTACTGCTACCACAATATACCTGCAACATGGCTCTACCACTCTTAAATTGGTTACAGGTTTCCATTAGTAAGTCTGTATATTTTGTACGTGATTAGAGTTACGTTGCAGCTAGCGTAGCTCTATCACGTACAAAATATATCTCCTATTTTCTCTATATTTGGGGTAGACTTAATCCAGGCAGTAGACTGTTCACGGCTAGAGAAAGACGTGTATGTCTAACCACCTCACAACTGTCATTCGATTCCCTTCAATTTCTGAGGAATTGTTCGGACTAATTCCAACCGCTCAATTTCACCATCGCCCATCGCGACAAAACTCGCGTTACCATCCATACCATCTGGATGATTGGCGGTCCACCACTGTGCGATTTAGAAGAAGTTTTCTCCCTCGCACAACTTCCTTGTGGAATCAATTACCACCAGCGAATTTTCCGGACCGATACGACTTAGGAACCTTCAATAAAAGAGCTTACACCTTTCTAAAAGGCCGGCAACGCATCTGCAATTCCCCTGGTGTTGCGGTTGTTCATGGGCGGCGGTAGTCACTTACCATCAGGTGAGCCGCATGCTCGTTTGCCCCTTATTATAAAAATTCTTCAAAATCTTATAAACCTATAACCCGCCTAATTTTCGACAAAATCTTATCGCATTGTAGGTCGTAGCAGCCGACGCGACGCACCGACTTCGTTTACGAAACCACTGAAACCTGCTCGTGCACATGTTGCTGACAGTACCGAGTGTGAACGCGCGCGAAACGCTCTGCCACAGAGTATAACGTGCACGTGACTTAAAATTCGGAAATTTACGCGACATTTTTTTATCTAGTTTATACATGAGTAACACTGATAACTGAACCTTAGGTATTTATATGTACTTTAGTTCTCTTCAATTTCTGTCATCGGTCGTGCGTTCTTAATTGAAATCGCGATTTTATTTATAATAAGCAGTAATTTCTAGGTGTATTTCTATACGTTTTTCTTGTGCGTATATAATGTTAGTGTGAAATATATTACTGCTTTTGGATTATAAAAATAGCAGTTAATTTCACGGTGGACGGTGATAAAAGGTGAGATACGATAATTATGCTTGTTATATGCTATGATTATCTTTTTTTAATTGCTTCACGTAGGAATTCACTTAGGAACGTCAAATTCTCACTACCTATTCTACTAGCAAGTAATAGAGCCATGCTGCAGCTATATTTCTGGTATAGCTGTAGCACGAATGGTTCGGCTCGACCGGGGAAGGACCAGAATACCAGCGTAAAATAGCAGCTTAATGCTGCTGTGTTTCGTATGGTGAGTGTAGAGAACCGGAGACCCTTTTTACTGGAAATGAAGCAATCCATCTTAGTCCTCACGGGTGACAACGCATCTGCATTTTGATTCGTAATCGAGGATAGATGTAGATGTCTATGGGCCACAGCATCCACTTACCATCAGGTGGACTGTGTGCTTGTTTGCCACCCTTATCCAATAAAAAAACCTCATGGTTTGATTTTTTTTATAGAATACTAAGGGTGACAAACACAGTCTACCTGATGGTATGTGGATTCTGTGGCCCGTACCTACACATCTACATTTATCCTCGATTAAGGATCAAAATGCAGATGCGTTGTCTCCCTTGAGGACTAAGATGGGATGCCTCGTTTCAAGTAGAAGGGGTCTCCGGTTCTCTATACTCAACATACGAAACAACAGCATTAAGCTGTTATTTTACGCTGGTATTCTGTGAGAGCGTGGTCCTTCTCCGGTCGAGCCGACTCATTCGTGCTGCAACTGCAATATACCTGCAGCGTGGCTCTACCACTTATATTGGACTGGTTAATCTGCCTTTTGTATCTTTACTATGAGGTGCGTGGGGCCGCCCTACACTTCGCTTACGTTGAGGTTGTCACTTGAGAACGTTTCTTCCCCATCGTAAATTAAGTGTAGGACGTTCTTCCACAACGTGGTGGGGTTGGAGGGTGGTGACACCTGTTGCATGTAAAGAAAAATAGATAAAAATAAAAATGAGGTACACAGTGACGACCTGGTAAGAAATGCAGGATGGCGATGGATGACTCAGGGCCGTGCTCTCTTCCTTGAGGAAAGTCTATGTTTTGTGATGGGACGCTATGATGAAGATGGTGAAGCTGATTGTGACCTGTGTATCAGTGTGTGAGGATAACGCTTGTAAATGTTTAGGTTCTTAGCTGCCTAATAATAATTGTGTTTCTTACTTGAAAATGTAATCCTTTATTACAAAACCACAGTCTTCATTAAAGTTCATCAAATCAAACTAAAGTTTCATGTTGTTCTAATGATTCTTTTTCATATTTTTTAACACATTTTGTAGTGCTAACTATTTACATTATTAAAAATGACAGTTAATATTAAAGTTCTTTAAGTGTTAGTTAAGAGTAAAAAACTCCTTTACACTAGTTTTACGTAAGTTTTTTAAAATGAGATTGACAAACTAATAAACGGTTCACCGTCAGGGTAAGTGGGTACTGCAGTCCATGGACACCTGCAGGCAACTTCATCCACACATGGCTCCGGCGTCACCTCCGACAACCATCACTGAATGACTAACAGTCTTTTATTATACAGGCTCTCTACTCGTATATATATGCTTTACACTACAGAACAGCAGCGGGAGCACTAAAATAGTTTAGGTTTAGAGGGTGGTACCTACCCAGGCCCAGGCCCAGGCCAGGGCTCTTAGGCCGGAAAGGAGTCCTACCACCTGGAAACTGTCTTGTGTGGTTGTTTACTATGTGTAATAGTTTGTGCCATAACCCACTTCAAATGTATGAGAGGAAGTCATGCCTTGGGGATCAGAGATCCTCTCTTACCCTTCTAACTGAAAGACCGTAGTGAGTGTACTTATAAATAGAATTAAATAATAATATAAGCAAAATAAAAATTCTTAATTTTCAATTGGCATCGTCACCTCGATCCTAAGTAATCATGCGGATTTTATCGCGTTTGTTTTGAACTTGCGACCCACCCCGTTTCGTTTGGATAGCGTCTTGTAATGTGACGTTATTTATATTCCAGATATCAAAGACCACTTATTTTATCAATTTTTCGTTTTTAGGTTTCCGTACCCAAAGGGTAAGTCACGGGACCCTATTACTAAGCCTCCGCTGTCCGTCCGTTCGTCCATCCGTCTGTCTGTCAGCGGACTGTATCTCATGATCCGTATAGGTAGACTATTGAATTTTTCCCAGAATGTGTATTACTGTTGCCGCAATAACTACAAATAATATAAATTAAAAAATTAAAAGGGGCTCCCCTACTAGAAACGTGTATTATGATAGTACGGAACCCTTCATGCGCGAGTCCGACTCACACTTGGCCGGTTATTTTTTTAAATCTATACAAATAAATAAAATTGAAGTGTCTGTTTGTAATGTCAAAATACCAGCATTTTACTAGTCTATACAAATAAATAAAATTGAAGTGTCTGTTTGTAATGTCAAAATACCAGCATTTTACTAGATGCATATGAAAGTATATACGGTACTTATAACAAAAACACGATTTTTAAAATTTTTGTCTGTCTGTCGGTCTGTCTGTCTGTCTGTTTGTTCCGGCTAATCTCCGAAACGGCTGAACCGATTTCGACGGGACTTTCACTGGCAGATAGCTAATATTATAAGGAGTAACTTAGGCTACTTTTATTTTAGAAAAGGAATTAGGGTTCCGCGCAACATAATTAAAACCCTAAATTTCACGCGGGCGAAGTCGCGGAGAACAGCTAGTCTCCAATAAAATAAAGCCTAGATCCCTAGTATTGCTTTCCATCATTTTGTTAAGTTTTGTTAAGTTAAGTTTAGTTCCGAAGATTAGCTCGGACAGACAGATATACAGGCAGACAAACATTTTAATTATTATTATTTATGTCTTAACAGCATGCAAATAACAAAGAGTTCAATTTTATTTATATGTATGTGAAAAGGTAAAGATTAAACTCGATAAAATCCGTAAAGTTAGTTGTTTGCGATGTATGGTTCGTATAAATGCAATGACATTTAAGTTAGTATATATATATATATATATATATTTTAAATCTCTTTGTATAAATGTAAGAAATTATTATGACGTCATCAGCGTTTAGTAATGTTGCGATCACCTATCATCTGAATTGCAGTCTCAACATTTCACTGATGCAGTTTCACATCAGTTGCGCAATGCAGCGTGAACAATGTTGGATATCTACGTGGTAGAGACCGGGGTAGAGCCATGCTGCAGCTATATTAGTAGTAAAATTGTAGTACGAATGGGTCGGCTCGACCGGGGAAGGACCACGCTCTCACAGAATACCAGCGTCAAATAGCAGCTCAATGCTGCTGTGTTTCGTATGGTGTGTTGAGTGTAGAGAACCGGAGTCCCTTTTTACTTGAAACGAGGGATTCCATCTTAGTCCTCACGGGTGACAGCGCATCTGCATTTTAATTCACAAACGAGGATAAATGTAGATGTCTATGAGCCACAGCAACCACTTACCATCAGGTGGACTGTGTATTCGTTTGTCACGTCACATCTATCTTAAAAAAAATATCTACCATATATGGAGTACATGTGTCTTCATGAAATGTAGAAATAATATCTATTTAGTTCAGTAATATATTATATGTATAGAAGAAGACACCATTCATATGGCTCTACCTGGAACCACGTAACACGAACCCTACCTATGTATGTACCTACTTTATAATTACTATTATATAAGTTTCCTTCAATTCTATAAAGAGAGAGTTGTTAACCTGCATCAGTGAGTTTAATATCTAGGGATATAATCCTGTCCTGCGCAAATGACCAGCCTCCGTTGTGAGTGGCCGCCGTGATCGATCATTATTATTGTTAAAGAAATTAAATAAAAACATAATCTTGAAACCAACGAGCACACAACTAAAATGTACTCTGTGTACATATCCCATCTGATAATTGTTGGATGCTGGGGCCCATATACACGTACATACATCTATCGTCAACTAAGATTAAAATGCATATTATGCGTTGTACTATCAATAAAAGGGCAGTTAGCAGTAAAAAGGGTCACCAGTTCTCGTTACTGAGCACACGGAACACACCAGTGTTGTGCTGCTATTTCACATTAGTATACATCTGTATACGCGTGGATTGTTCCCGGTCGAGCCGATCCATTCGTGCTGCAGGCGGCAGCCATCAATACGTTCCACCGTGGCTCTCCCACTTCTCTCTAGTTCTTTGAAGTGCGCTTTTACTTTTTATTAATGTTTTCTTTTACCTCTTTTCTGCCGACTTCAAAAAAGAGACGGTTCTCAATTCGATTGTATGTTTTTTTATGTGTGTTACCTCATAACTTTTTACTGGGTGAACCGATTTCGATGATTCTTTTTTTATTTCAAAGCTAGTGCTTCACATATGGTCCCATATGAATTTGATCAAAGTCAGACCAATAGTTTTTTAGTTATTCTTAATAATTTATATTGAAGTCGGTTGTACAATGTTGTGCTGTTTTGTTACGTGGTAGAGCCATGCTGCAGCTATATTACTGGTATAGTTGTAACACGAATGGGTCGGCTCGACCGAGGAAGGACTACGCTCTCACAGAATGCCAGCGTAAAATAGCAGCATAACTCTGCTGTGTTTCGTTTGGTGAGTGTAGAGAACCGAAGACCCTTTTTTACTGGAAACGAGGCATTCCATTTTAGTCCTCACGGGTGGCAACTCATCTGCATTTTGATTCGTAATCGAGGATAGATGTAGGTGTCTATTGGTTACAACAACCACTTACCATCAGGTGGACTGTGTGCTCGTTTGTCACCCTAATTCTATAAAAAAAATTAAATTATAATGGACTAAGAAAAATCCGAATTGATAATTCAAATAATATTGGAGCGTCCCCGAAGTATAGCCTATTAAATAAAAAAAAGAATAATCAAATCGATTTACAATGACGAAGATATCGAGTAACATGCTTTCAAAAAACATACAGACGAATTGTAAACATCATCCTTTTTTTCAAATTGGTCAAAAATAAAAGAGAATGTGCATGTAGAGTGATTTTACTTGAACTTAACCGCGGGTGGGGTGAATATGATAGAGGTTTGCAGTTGTACGCGCCTCACAGAAAAACTACTGGCAGGATTTCAATTAGGTTTCATAAGTTTTATTTCCTAGAACCTTGGTCCTTATCTAAAAAAAAAATATTGCGTTATCTTCACTTAATATAAAGTTATTAAAGCTTTAAGAAACAGCGATTTTTACAAGCAGTACGGATTCAGTAATGTGTGCACTGTGTAAGCAACGCGGACGAAGTCGCGGGTATCAGCCAGCTAGCTATAATATAAGTCAAAGCACTGAAAAGTAGAAAATAATTTCTACATGATAGCTTCAGAAGTCGATGCTAAGATAAAACATATTGTAAATAATGAAAATATATTATATTGAAGCCCTAACTTCAGAAGCTATCATCATGATCATTATCATTACATCCCTTTACGAGTCCACCTCTGAACAATAGGCCTCTCCCAAGGCATGCCAAGTCCTAAGCCACCTGCATCCATCGACTTCCTGCATATCTTACCAGCTCGTAACTCCATCTAAGTAGTCTAATATTTTTTTTCTTTTTAGTTCAAATCGGTATTTTTAAACGTTACTACTAGTGGTCAGCCACCTAGTGGTGGCAGGACTGCTTTTGTGTGTGAGAGTGTATCTGGGTACGAACCACCCAGATGGACTATTTCTGGTAACAAGCAGCTGTGCGAGCACATCCACTTATACCAGCAGCTGGACTGTAAAATCATTTGTCATTTTATGTTGATACGCGTATACCTACTCGGTACAATGTTTGGGTTTTTCATAAATTCATTTTAAATACTATGAACCATTTAAACTGACTAAAACTGTTATGCACAGTTATGCAGTTATCAGACATCCAGCAAACAAAAACGATAATAAATAATTAAAGAACAACAATAAGACGTCACAATCCTTCTTATATAATATTGTTTCTGAGAAAAATTTAAATCGTCCAATTTAAGAGAAGGAAACAGGAGAATACATCATTATTCAAACAGTGGTAGAGCCACGCGGCAGCTTTTGCTGTCGCACGGATGGGCCGGCTCGAACCGGGGTGGTACCACGACCTCACAGAATACCAGCGTGAAGTAGAGGTTTACCTCTGCGTTTCGCTTGGTGAGTGCAGGTGGCCGGAGGCCCTTTTTACTGGAAATGAGGCATTCCATCTTAGTCCTCACGGGTGACAACGCATCTGCATTTTGATTCGCAAACGAGGATAGATGTAGATGTCTATGGACCGCAGCAACTACTTACCATCAGGTGGGCTGTGTGCTCGTTTGTCACCCTTATGCTATAAAAAAAAATACGGAAAAGGATGATGTCGTAAATTTTTCAAATGTATAATCAATCCGAGCTCGGCATCCTCTCAAGACACAGTGAGGTGTAATAGATCGTTAAATTTCTTGCAGCGCGGACGTCCTCCTAAATAATGTTGTTTAAGCCGTTAAAAAGGATTAATTTTAATTATTCGTATTTATAAATAAAGTGAATTAGTCGAGTACATCTGCAATAAGTTGATATAGTCCTGAAATCCAACTAATATTAGTTAAGCTACAACAGGAAGTCAATCAACCTGCCGCCGCACGAGATCCTATCGACCGCTCATTAATTCCTATATCCGACAACGCGGTAAATTGAATCCATATTTGGCATTTCCTGTGCTCACCCTGAACTTTACGGCGACAGTGACACTTTGAGACAAATTTACGATATCCCCGCGCGGGCCCGATCGCCATGGAAAGGATAACCCTTAAAATAATGGAACAGCTCGAATACGAGTATACGTTGGTGTGAACAGCAACTGCGTAATAAATTCCGCGGGACATACGACAAATGCATTGCGGAGTATGGGTGCATTAATCACTAGGTACATTTTTAAAGGACGACGCGCTTGCAGCTGGACATGAATCAAAAATATTAGTCACTTCCTATTTGGAAGTTTACCGTGTAGTGGCGGTGCAAACAGAAGGAGGCGACAAATAGAAACAAATCAGGGCATGGGTAGCAGCGTCTACCATACGACTGAAAATAAAAAAGTGCGGTTGCCAGCCCTCTTGCCCAGCGTGGCAACTATGGTGAATATCTCCCCTATGAGGCAATCTATGGGGGAGGCTGTGGACAGTAAACGGTAATACATAATCTCTTTTCGCATACCATTTGTATTTTTGTAATTAGGTAATGGGGAATTAGGATTAGTAAGCTGAAGTAGCAATGGGCGGCCATATAGCTTGAAGAACCGACAAACGATGGGGAAGAAAGGTTCTCAAGTGACAGTCTCGTACCGGCAGACGAAGTGTAGGACGTCACTAGATGGAGTGACGACCTGGTAAGACATGCAGGAAGTCGATGGATGCAGATGGCTTAGGACCGTGCTTTGTGGCATTCTTTGGGGGAGGTACATGGTAGAGCCATGCTGCAGCTATATTTCTGGTATAGTTGTAACACGAATGGGTCGGCTCGACCGGGGAAGGACCACTCTCTCACAGAATACCAGCGTAAAATAGCAGCTTAATGCTGCTGTGTTTCGTATGGTGAGTGTAGAGAACCGGAGACCATTTTTACTGAAAACCGAGGCATTCCATCTTAGTCCTCACGGGTGACAACGCATCTGCATTTTGATTTGTAATAGAGGATAGATGTAGATGTTTATGGGCCACAGCAACCACTTACCATCAGATGGACTGTGTGCTCGTTTGTCACCCTTATCCTATAAAAAAGGTCTATGTTCAGCAGTGGACTTGTGAAGTGATGTAATTGTGTGATGATGATGAATTAAGTAATACATAAACCGGTTCATTCAGTAAACTAGGTAATGGCTTAAAGCGACTTGTTTTAACTAAATGATTAAGTGTTGCTCGAAGATGTTTTATAGGTCGTGTTGCTCTTCTTCACATTAAATAATCATGTATTACAATGACTAATGAAAATTACCTACTACTGAAACATTGCAATTTGCAAGAACTTTCACTAGATAAAACTTATCAACGAGTCTAACATGTTGAACGGAAATTCTCCGTCTGAATAGCGAATTTTAAAACCCGGTTTAATAATGTACAGCCATTGTTAAACGGTTGGTACGGCGAGTTTTTGTGAATGAACATCGCTCGGCGCGCCCTCGAGCCGTTTGCATTTGTAATTTTTATTCATTGAGTTGGTTTTACTGAATGATTACGGCGGGGAGCCTTACAGGTGTGCCCGTCCACAGTATATCCTAACATTGAAAGTCATAAAACGTTAGCATAAATTGATTAATTACTTAATGTGTTAGTGGTAGAGCCACGCTGCAGTTAAATTATGATTGTAGCACGAATGGGTCGACTCGATCGTGGTAATACCACACTCTCACAGAATACCAGCGAAAAATAGTAGCTTAACGCTACTAGTAAGTGTAGTACTTGTGAGTGTAGAGAACCGGAGACCCTTTTTACTGGAAACGAGAATTTGTGTTCCGAATCTTAATCGAGGATAATTGTAGATGTCTACGGGCCACAGCATAGACTTACCATCAGGTGGACTGTGTGCTCGTTTGCCATCCTTATTCTATAAAAGAAAATCATGTCATGTTCTGCCTGGATAAGTCACTGCTACGACATAGTGTACTGTAGTGGACAGTTAGCTTGTCAGTAAAATTTTATATTAAATAATGCGTCTATTTTACGATATTTTGTGGGAGCGTGATTCTTCTCCGGTCGAGCTACAGCCATGATATTGTACAGTGGCGCATTTACCGGGCCGGCATAGAGAGATAGAATCAAAATTCAAAATAATATCACTGCGATATCCGCCTGCTAACTGTGGAGATAAATTTAAATTTTTCCTATAACAGGAAAAGACCATTTCCAGTGATTGTTTTGGACTGATAAAAATAAAAGAAGAAAATACAAGAGGTACCTTGTATAGTTTATATAAGGGTAATAAACGAGCTCATAGTCCACCTGATGGTAAGTGGATACTGAGTTTCATAACCATCTACATCTATCCTCGTTTAATAATGAGAAATGCAGATGCGTTGTCACCCCTGAGGACTAAGATACAATGCTTCATTTCCAGAGTAAAGGGTCTCCGGTTGTCTACACTCATTACACGAAACACAGCAGCGTAAAGCTGTTATTTTACTATTTCTGTGAGGTCGTGGTACTTCCTGGCTTAGCCGATCCATTCATGCTAAACCATAATAAACCAGCTGCAGCATGTCTCTACCCCGTAAGATATCATAACTCTGCGAAATCAAGAATAACCAATTGAAAGGGAACTTTCTTCATCGCCCGTCATGTAGCAGAGATCAACCAATTAATGACCGTCAGTAGCGGACCGTAAATCTTGAAACGGTGTGGTCCCTAGCTATTAGGGTGGACGTGAGGAATTTTCGAAATCAAACAGTAATTAATCGTAAAGGCCCCCTTTCGAAACGCAATATTGAAAATATCACTACTTTATGACTTTCCTATCACTTTTCCCTAATCGCTTTCTGTCTTGAGTTACAATTGGAAATTTAAAAACTTTAACATACCCTCATTCCACTCTACACTCTACACGTAACAATCCAGAAGAAATAGGAGTGACAATCTAAAAATTAAAATCTCAGTTAACCGCCTTTGTCCAGCTTCCAACATAGGCTGTTGATAAGATAGTTTGGTTTGATAACGAACATGTTATCTCTGAGATCAAGGTCGTCGCCTCTTACGTTTTGCCAAAAAAGAAAACGTTTTCCTTATTAGCTCAGAATATGGACTTCTTGTCGATTTTGGTAATGAAAACATTTTTTATAGAAGTAAGGCAATCCAGCACCAGATACATATGATGGTTAGTTAATGCTGTGGCCTATAGACACATTTACGTTTGTCCACATCTATTGAGAATCAAAATGCAGATGCGTTGTCATCCCTGAGGACTAAGGTGGAATGCCTCGAGTCGCCCCTCGATTTTCACTCACCATACGAAACTCATACTATTTCCACTGGTATTTTTGGGAACTAGCCTTGAAGTATAACCAATTTAATAGAAAAAGAATATTTTAAATCGGTTCAATCGTTTTCAAGAAATCTGAGAAAAAAACGTACGCGTCGAATGTAGCAAGGATTGTTACTTGTCATCGGCGCATACTACACACTCGATAATTATCACGATATTTAACGTGATTTTTATCTTGCAATATTTTTGATCGAATCTACATACTACACACTCGATACTAATCGCGTCAGTACAACGGTAGATTTCATTCACTTAAGACGTGTACGTTACATAATCCGAAACCTTTTAACTTTTAACAGTGGTAGAGCCACGCGGCAGCTTTTGCTGTCGCACGGATGGGCCGGCTCGAACCGGGGTGGTACCACGACCTCACAGAATACCAGCGTGAAGTAGAGGTTTACCTCTGCGTTTCGCTTGGTGAGTGCAGCTGGCCGGAGGCCCTTTTTACTGGAAATGAGGCATTCCATCTTAGTCCTCACGGGTGACAACGCATCTACATTTTAATTCGCAAACGAGGATAGATGTGGATGTCTATGGGCCGCAGCAACCACTTACCATCAGGTGGACTGTGTGCTCGTTTGTCACCCTTATCCTATAAAAAAAAAAAAACCAGTAACGTAATGAGTGACTATAAAAGTAAAACTTGCGTTGCTATTATATTAGCGATAGCATTAAAAAGACGTGTAAAGAGAAAAAAATGGATGAAGCATTGGCTCTATCCATTTTTTTCTCTTTACACGTTTCTCTCACGTGAATTCTTTCAAGTTTTTTTGGTTATTCGTTTGAGGTACGGCTGGCGCTGCTACCGCATCAAGAAGCGCGTCCTCCTCCATCGCTGACAATGAATACTGGCACTATAAATATCGATCACAGACTAGACACTCGATATTTATCGACGATACTTGATACAGATTGTTGGATTTCTGGATTTTTAGAAATCCAGCGATCCGTATCACGATCCGTGATATGCTATACTACACACTCGATAAATATCGTAATCATAGATTACGATCCAAATATCGTGATAATGAGGGCACCCACAACTTTTTCTGCCACCAGGGCGGCGCCACTTTACAGTGAGGTAAAATATTTGACAGATTTCATAGCGGGGATGATAATTTCTTAGGAAAATGTAATATTTATGGTTTCTTTCTGTATTATTAATCATATTTTATTTGAATTACATTAGAAATGAATAAACCAAACTATAAAATATAACTAAAAGCCGATTTTTTTTAAAAAGAGTTATTTAAAGTGCAAACAATTAAAAAGCAAACCACTGACGCATTGTGTTGTGTATTAATATAATATTCTAGATAATGATAAACTATTTTCATAAAACTAATTTCTCAATTAACTGACATTGTGTAACAAAAAACTTTATTTCTGTCGCAACTAGCGACATCTGGTGAGTGGAAGATTATTAGCCCTCATATTATATCGAGTGTGTAGTATGCGCCATCATCAAGTTGTCATCTGCGAGTGATCAACACGATTTGTGTAGATCTCAATCACAGACTACTAAGAGGATACATCTCAATTCTTTAATCAAATTTCAATCTAAATCTTCCACTAACCAGATGTCGCTAGTTGACACTGAGGTGAAGTTTTTTATTACACAATGTCCGTTTTTGAGTAGTTAGTTTTAAATAAAAGTTTATCAGTTTCTATAGTATTATAATATTAATACACAAAATAATGCCCCGATGGTTTGCTCTTTAATTTCTTGCATATTTTTAACTCAATTTTTTTAATTTTTCTACTTTTATTGAATATCTGTGGTTTGGTTTATTTATTTTTATTCTAATTAATATAAAATATAACTAACAGTTTGTACAAAAAGAAACATAAACCTTTACCTATATTTTTCGAACAAACTAACTTCCCTGCTATGGAATCTGTAAAAATGACACGTTACTTTTAACTGGCGCCGCCCTGGTGGCAGCAAAACTCGTCGATGCCCTCATTTGGTAGGTACACCGAAAAATAGAATAGAATACAAACCTAGGTTAATAATATCAGTATTATAAATTACTTTTTAAATGACATGTTTAAGATAGTAAAATACCTTGCCATTACTTGTGCATGTCCTGTTAAGGAACTTGTTTGTTTATGTCACTATACAAAACATGAAAATGATATCACTGGGCTGGGCTGAGGCTCAACGGCTAGTGGCTAGTCATGCGTTGGCGTTGGGTTGGCATGGCAGTAAGGCTGTAGCAGCTAGGGTATTATTGCCTAACCGTTCTAAAGCTATTAATGATTTTGTTTTACTTACAAGCCGGATCGGGAGGATCTTATATTTCATCATACCTACGTTTTAAATAGAATTAATTGAAATTCTAATTATTTGCCTTGACACTTAGAAATGAACTTACCAAGCATCTAGTTATTTAAGTTATCCCGATTTTTAAACTGTTTGTAACACAATGTAATATTACGTATATTATTCTATTTTGCTTTATCAAATCTGGAAATATCAAACCTTTATGGTTTGTAGAAGCTTATTAGTAGCTTATTAGTATTAGTAGTAGATCTTGTTTTTTTTTTATAGAATAAGGGTGACAAACGAGCACACAGTCCACCTGATGGTAAGTGGTTGCTGTTGTCCATGGACATACACATCTATCCTCGTTTGCGAATTAAAATGCAGATGCGTTGTCAGCCGTGAGGACTAAGATAGAATGCCTCTATTCCAGTAAAAAGGGTCTTCGATTCTCTACACTCACCATACGAATCACAGCAGGAGCTGCTATTTTACGCTGGTATTCTGTGAGAGCGTGGTCCTTCCCCAGTCGAGCCGACCCATTCGAGCTACAAATATACAATTAATATAGTTGCAGCATGGCTCTACCACGTTATACGTGGTAGAGCCACGTGTTTTTGTATTCAACTTTAAAATGATAAATAAATTAAAAAAAAATATGACAACGTTTCCTGCTTAATTATTTATTTTTAATATTTTTCTTATATAAACGTATTAGACCTTATAAAACTAACAAGGAGTAAGGAGCATAACTTCGCTTTATGGAACAAAGCTGTATTTATCTACCTATTTCTTCTTATATTACTCATCACCTATGTAATTGTAATCCTAAAGAGTGATTGTATAAGTACTTTGCCCCAAGCCTTAGCCCTCTAAATATTGTGCCAGTGCACTTATAATGGATTTATGTATTATTTTTATTATAGGATAAGGGTGACAAACGAGCACACAATCCACCTGATCGTAAGTGGTTGCTGCGGCCCATAGACATCTACATCTATCCTCTATTACAAATCAAAATGTAGATGCGTTGTCTCCCGTGAGGACTAAGATGGAATGCCTCATTTCCAGCAAAAAGGGCCTCCGGCCACCTGCACTCACCAAGCGAAATGCAGAGGTAAACCTCTACTTCACGCTGGTATTCTGTGAGGTCGTGGTACCACCCCGGTTCGAGCCGGCCCATCCGTGCGACAGCAAAAGCTGCCGCGTGGCTCTACCACTGTTAGAAAATAATAACTGTTAAATATTACAAGCTCATACATGTATTAAAACGATATGCCTTGAAAATGTTTTAAACGATATAGATACATTGTCGATTACAAACTCTAAATAATCGATATGTATCTTGAGAATTGGTTTTTAAAGCAACCAATTTTTTCCCCATCATTACACAAAGTATTTTTATAGCTGTCACATCGGGCGTTTTAGATTGTCACGAGTATAGTACATAATATCTCAATGACCTGTGTACTGTGGTGTACTGGATTATCTATACATCTATACAAATAAATAAAATTGAAGTGTCTGTTTGTAATGTTAATATTACGGCTTTTTACTAAATGCATATGAAAGTATATACGATACTTATAACAAAAACACAATTTTTAAAATTTTTGTCTGTCTGTCAGTCTGTCTGTCTGTCTGTTTGTTCCGGCTAATCTCGGAAACGGCTGGACCGATTTTGACGGGACTTTGACTGTCAGATAGCTGATGTCATAAGGAGTAACTTAGGTTACTTTTATTTTAGAAAAAGAATTAGGGTTCCGCGCAAAAAAAAAAAACTAAAACCCCAATTAACACGCGAGCGAAGTCGCAAGGAACAGCTAGTGTGACATAAAACATTTGGCTAAATTTAAAATTGACTGAACAGCGAATATTAAGGAAAGTTGTTTTCAGAGTATATAATCACTAAGTTTTAGTTGTTTTCGTGTGTCCTTCTTACTCTGTAATATAATCTAGACTTCTTACTGACATCTGCCATCGTCAACTTCTACTTAGAATCTACTAGTTAGTCCGTGAGTTGTACATTATTGTACAATAAGATATTACCGAGTGGTATATAAAATAAGAGCATTTTTTAATAAACCATTTTCTTATGAATTGTAATCATCCATTAAAAATGCGACCAGAAATGCGAAGGACGAAAGAGTATAAATTTATCTTGGTAAATACAAACAACCTACCTAATCAATAATGATAATGACGACAATTTTGTTAAGACGATAACATGTGGGTAAGATAATACCTCTGTGCTGCAATTTTACCGGACAGCGCATTTAGTTTTAATCAATAAGTGCTAATTTGTTAGTTTAATGGTAATAATATAATAATAATCTTTATTCGGTGGCCGGTGATTTTGTGTGTAAAAACGGACTTTTACTTTCAAATTGACAAAACAAAGTATTCTCTTTATGTGGATTAAAAAAGTAATATTTTTCCAGATCGAGGAGGTTATGCAGCAGAAGGCGCCAGGGGTGCCTGATAATATAAAACTTCAGTAAGTCGTTACATATTTCATATTTCAGAAATATCAATTCAACTTAACTGTTCCAACTGTAAAAGAAGTTAACAACAACACTTGTAAGGTTGTAAGTCGTAAATAAGTCTATGTGTGCGTCCACAGTGAATGCGCGGCGACTTGAGCCTGTTGCGGGCGCGACGGCGGGCGCATGCCGTGGCCACAGTGACGAGCGAGCTGTTGGTGTGCTTAGATGTATTACAGGTGTTGTAAACCATGGACGAGGATTTTTATTTCTACTAGATAGTCCGATACTGAGATGGGAGATTTTGAACATTAGAGAGGGTGTGCACGAATTAATAAAAACCGACAAATAAATGGTGAATTTTTTAATTTGTAAGAAGAATTGAGATTTGTACCCTAGAAAATTCTTTGAGTATACTAGAATGTCCGTATCAACATTTGATTACGTCCTGAATAAAATATCACCTAAAATCACTAGAGAAGATACAAATGTTTTAACAAAAAAAAATGAAAACGCGCTTACGCCGAGCGATAAGACCGAACTGGTTTGATACCCCCGCACCCGCGCATTGGATCGCTTGCTGACTAGGCCTGTAGTGTGGCCAAAACGCGCGGATATGAACGTTTAAAAACTACGCGCGCTATCCCGCTCATGCCCGTCGCGCCAGGCGTCCGCCTTAGTCACTACACTATGGACGCAAACGGCGGTTTCATATGTTTGATAATTCGCGCCCGTCGTCGCAACCGCGCTAGGCTCGCACTGTGGACGAGGGCTATAAGTTATGTTTGCCAAGGCAAAAACGTATTGTAAATCTGTAAAATTAACTTAATATTGAAAGCATAATGACCGTGTTGCATTTATATAAATTATAAGAATACGTAGATATGAAACATACTACATATTAATTATTTAATTAATCATATTATTGTTTTGGTATTACTGCCATCTATCGTAAGAACGTAAAACTTCTACGATTAATTTATTACTAGATAGCGGTACGTGAACATATTAAAAGTGTATTTCAAATCTAACAAACATTGGGGATATAGCTCAGTGGTAGAGCATTCGACTGCAGATCGAGAGGTCCCCGGTTCAAACCCGGGTGTCCCCTGAAACTTGTTTTGCTAATTTTTTATTTTTGTTTTAGACAACCTCATTCCGCCTCCAATACCCAAGGAGTCCGCAAGCGTTTCTCGGCGAACTTTTTCAAAGCGACCTTCAGCTCGCGTAGCAAAGCGGTGTCAACCGCTGTTTCGTCTCGGTCTGTCGAAGAAACTACAAAAATAGGCAGCGCGGAGACTAAGCCTATTACTAGAAATAGGCCTAGATCAGGTACCCTTAGCAGATATAATAATAAAAAAATCTAAAAACACTTTCATATTTTGATTAAAATTCTGCTTCTTACTTTAAGGTATCTTTTGCATAAATTTAATAGGTATTTCATGCAGCACATCCTTGCATGTTACTGAAAATTCATCACTTCACTCTTCTTGAGGATTATTTTTTTTAAATTAAAAAAAATAAACTTTTTATGAAACAGTCCCAAATTAACATCAGTTGGTTGTGATACCTACCTGAATTCCTATGCTACCGGAAACGGAAACGAACGCTAAACTTAGTGGTTATCGTGCCTGCTATTGAATCGAAGGTCTATGGTGCGAACGCAGCCGTTATAATATTACATCAGGTGTAAATTATCTTTTAAGAAGATGTTCATTTCCTTTTCATTCAGTACCTAACTGTTTTACGGAATACTTGCATAGGAATTATAATAGGTATATATTATAAAATTTACTCGTCTTTGCAGTTTCGCAATTAGAAGAAACAAAATTAAAAGCGAAAAAGGGTATAGAACGTTCGAAACCGGTCAATCGCTTCGATAAGCCTTGTCCTGAGCGACCACTGAGGGCAAAGCAGCTGACACCGGAACCCGCGGACCACAAAACTGCATCCGAACAGAAATCTCAACATGACCTAAAGGGTGCGAATGTGGTGTTTCAAATCGTAAAGAAGTCGGTGACACCAAAGCAGTCTGCGCCAAAGACACCAGATAGTATTTTGCCGCCAACTTTGAAACCAAGGCTGCCCGAAAAGACGAAGCTGAAGTTGAATAAATTGATTAATAATAACAATGTTTGGAGTAATGCTAATATAGAAAAAAGTAAAATTACTCAACTTGTACCTTCACGGTAAGTGGTTTATTGTGGTTTCTCTACTATTATGCCTTACTATCTATCCGTCATAAAGCAATGTAAATTCTTGAATATTTGAATATTATTACTGTTTTAATAGTGAGTAAGCATTATTAAACACTCACTGATCGAATAAGAATTACTCAGAACAATAAAGAAGTCTAATGATCTGAGAAGAAATATTTAAAAAGCGCGCCAAGTACAAATTTACAAAGCGTTCCAATTAATTGTGAAAGAGTATAGTAGAAGACTAATCCTTAAAGTTATGTAGTTGAGAGTTCAGAGTGAATCAGTATTATAGTTACGTATAGTGAGGTAAGTAACGCACGTGAATGAATTAAGTCTTACCGATATTTCTATCTCGTTTTAGGACACGTGCGTATGTACTTTTGGAATAGATGTTAAACAGAGACGTATATTGTTTCTCTCTTCATTCTCATGGAATGTTTCTACACAATATAATACTACTAAAGTTCAATGATAGATCAAGTAGATGCAAGTTTGCACGGACTGAATGTTTTTTAAATTGTTTGGGTTATAGGACGAATCACGAACAAGCCTCTTTCATACCGGTGGGAAATGGGATTTTATAAGCGAGTTTATTTGCCACGGTTGACCGCGGACGTGTCTCAGCGGCCGGTGTTTCATAATTTCGAACTTTTCTTTTAGTAACGACAAAGTTGTGGTAAATAGATTATGGTTTGTGTGTTTGTGAAAATCTGTGATACGTAAACTGGCAGTGATCGGAGTTAATTAGATGTGTCACTCCCGAGCGTACGCGTTGTTGTCCGTGTCTCCAGATGTTGAGTGTAACAAACAGTAACAAGTAACAACACTACTTGTGCAGTGTATCATCTTCCCATCAGGCTTTCATTTACTTTTGCATATCGAAATGTTTCTAACTGTAATATAACTTATCTTGTCTTGGGGGTAAATTAATCTCCATTTATTCGTAACTACTACGAACAAATAATAAATCTTCTTAACATTGACTAATTGATGATATAAAAATGTTTCGAATGGTTTGAACTTTGAAGAATACTTACTTACTGGGCGCCTTCATAGAACAATGTAACGGTAATCAGTACCTTAGGAAAGTTAAAGTTCACTTTACAAGACAAAATAAAGTCCATACTTCGATGATTTCCGTGTGTAAATCGTGTCTAAAAAACTTAAAATGATAATGATTAATTTTTAGTAACCACAAGATATTGTACTATGTATTTAGACGAAGTTCCTGGATAACTAGTGTGTGCTATTAGCAGAACAATTTCCATTAAGTCCTTTCTTCTGTAATCTTTTATACATATTTTTCTAAGTTATTTGCCGATCGGCTCCAGCGCCAGTGTCCCGTAGCGAAGACAGGTTAAAGTTAAAAACAAGGTCAAGTCGAGTTAGGGTCAAGCATTTTAATAGGCCTCCCCATAGATTACCTCTTAGGGGATATTGGCCATAGCTGCCACGCTTGGCAAGCGGGTTGGCAACCAGAGTTTTTTATTATTTTGAATTATTAGATATGAGGATGATGCTGTTGCTCTTGCTCATCTCTTACGTTTAGGGAGAAAGAAGTGTGTGAGCACAGAAACTTAGTATGTAGGTACATACTCGTAGTCTATCAGCTAGACTAAATCTCATTTTTGATGTTTCCAAGTGCTAACCGTAAAGGTTTCAATTCCATTAGTTTTGTGCTTATACTACCTATAATTATTAATAATTATTAAGTGGCGAAGCTTGCGAAGTCACTTATTGATTTCACGATGTCTGTCCGTCTGTCCGTCTGTCCGTCTGTCCGTCCGTCTGTCCGTCTGTCCCACGATTATCTCGAGAACGGTTTCGAATTTTCAAATTCTGTTTTCAGCAATCGATTACTGATCACCCAGGCATCTGAACCTCCTATTTTGAAACTGATTGCTCAACGGCAACCGTTAGAAACCGCTACAAAGCTGATTGCTTCGCCACTTTGCTATGCTGTTAGCTTGCTAGGTTTATTAATTTTGTTATTAGGTAAGTAAGCTTATCGTGAATTCAAAGTATTTTCGACTAATTACTAATTAATCTAAGTATTTGTAATAACGTGATTACAATTTATTATATTTCAACAACTCTTGCAGTCAATTTAGGTACCTCATTAATAACATAATATTAGGTAAATACCGTTACAATATAATATATTCTGTCGGTTTTCTCACGACTCAGCATTTAATAATTTTAATATAGGTACCTTACTTGTAGCGATAGCGAGCTCAGGGGTTTAGCGCTCGCTGTTAATCTCACAGTACGCGAAAAACCCGGGTTCGATCCCCGCCGGCATCAATGAAATTGTTAATTGAAATTTTAAGTGCTGAATTACCACGTGCTCGGCGGTGACGGATAACATCGTGAGGAAACCTGCATGTATAAGAAATAAAAATAATATTTCGAAGACATGTGAAGCGGCGGACATTTCCTTGCCCAGGCTTGTGCCCAGTAATCACTATACATATAGGCTGTAACTAGCGATTGACAATTACAAAGGTGTCCACGAGGATTTTATAGCAAATATGTTATCATTGTCCTCGTTACATTAGTACAGCAGCAGACTACTTACTCTATAGCCTGACGTAATATTAAAGTCCTCCTTCAAGGAATCTGACAAAGATCCATCCTTAACCGTCCTATACTCAACCACAGATACAAATCAATTCAAATTTGAGTTTATTTTTATTTTAAGGGTTTTGTTTAAAAACAGAACATCTCTATCATACTTTGACACATCTTTCATACCTTGACTGAGAGACTTGAAATAGATAGGGCTTAGTTAGTATTATCAGTGGCATTATTCGCATTTGTTCAATTGCACGCCGCGCCGCAGCCATGAGCTGATATTGTCTGTCATATTGTAGCAGCAAACAATACAAAGGTGATTTGACATAACGCGGGAAACAATGACATGTCATTGTAACAATGGAGGAGCTGCCGGGCATAAGACATGTATTAAATCATTACACTATTGACTCTAGAATGTATGACAACGCGCGATACAGAGTGAAATGAGAAATATATGAACACTTTTAGATTCAAGCTTAATTTTGACGTGGCAGAGCCACGCTGCTGTCGTATATTACGGTGGTAGCCACGAATGGGTCGGCTCAACCGGGAAGGACCACGCTCTCACAAAATACCGTCGTAAAATAGCAGCTTAATGCTGCTGTGTTTCGTATGGTGAGAGTAGAGAACCGAAGACCCTTTCATCAACTTACTATCATGTGGACTGAGTGCTCGTTTGTTACCCTTATTCTATTTAAAAAAAAAAATATTAAAAGTATATTGGAGTAATTATGACATAAGTACATCAAAAATGTCAGTCCTTCAGCGACTGTGGGCGATGCAAAGCACTCAAAAGGTCGGGAGTAAAAAATAGTTTTAATTAAACGCGATCAAATCTGTGAAACTAGTTTTATCAAATGAGAAAAAACTTTAATAATGATGAAGTTCAAAGTTAATGAGCAAACCGATTTCGTTGCCCACTGAAACCAGTGATGTTAAATAAATATTTAAACTAATGATACCAGTTTCTCGACTCCATAGAGTCAGTAATTCATTCTTGGGGCAATGTATACGCTATTACAACAAGGTCCCGGAAAGTGCACAGGCTCTCTCTATTACCAAGTTTAAATGTTTTGTTAAGCTGAAACTGTATAAAAAGGGTTATTATAGTATAAATGAATACATGGTTGATACCCCTGGGAATAAGGCGGTCGCTTCCAAGCAGTTTCTAAAATAAATTTTGTAAATAGTTTGTAATCATTTATATTGTAAAATTGATTTAAAAAAAAGTCCCGCTGGATTTCTTGGTGGTTCTTCCCAGGACAAAGGGTTTTTTCGAACCAGTGGTAAAGTGAAAAATGACTTTCAATAAGAACTACTCATGTAATGTATATTGAATAAAAATTATTCTATTCTATACTCAATATATGAGAAATTAGTAGCATTTGGACGCGAGGTCTGCCGCGTGTTGAAGCACCGCGGTGAACTCTATCTCGGTTTAAGCCCGGAACCTTTTTACAAATAAAAGGAGGTTTTGTGTCCAGAGGGTGCTATTAAAAATCAAACTTACGAAACACAGCAGTAAAAGCATAAATGACTTTCAATTAGTAGGTGTGCCTATTTGTATAAAAATGATTGTATTCTATTCTACCCCTTGGGAGTTATGGTCGTATGAGCGACTGCTGTCCGTGTGATGGGGATGGGAATAGCGACAGCAGAGTCCTTTTACACATTTGACATCGCTTCATTGACATTTCTAAACAAATTAAAAATTACAGTTGTATGAATAAAATAGTTCAATTATTCAATTTTTTATATTTATTCGGGTTAGAACTTATCTGATGGATATCTTTTTTTTATAGTTATTCTATAAGAATCAAAATGCACGACGTTGTCACCCGTGAGGACTAATGTAATGCCTCGTTTACAGTAAAAAGAGTCTCCGGTTCTCTACACTCACCGTACGAAGTTACATTGAATCTGACAATTGAAGAATCAACCTTAAGTATATAGGTATATTAGAACCTATATCGGTATAATAACTAAATATTCTTACTTTGTTCTTGCGACGCCGACGTCACCACACTTGCAAGCTGTGTCAACAAAAGCGAAATAACAGATGCCAGGCAAATTCCTTGCGTTATATTTAACCGACCAGTCAATGAGTTTTCAATTTTGAAATAAATATTTTCCCAATCTATTCGTCGAAGGAAAACTAGCCACTGGAGGGTGAAGGTACTCGCAAATTGTCTGGGATGCACCTGACGAAAGATAGGGGTTTAGTTTTACGTTACCCGGAGAGAGGTTGTGAGTCATTCCGTCTTTAGACCTTTGAGCTAACAAAATCATCCTTTTTAAGTGAAGTTCTGCAGGTGTCCATGGACTGCAGTCGACTCTTCTTTTGTTTTTTACTTTTTTTTTTTTAGAGTAAATCGCCAGTCATCAGGCTTCAAATAAGAACAGTAGGTACTCATAAATTTAAAATTCTTCGGCCTCAGTCTGTCTTATTATTTTGATTCGAGAAAAAAAAAAACTTACACCGTGTAGTGACGGTGTAAAGTCATCCACTATCCTATGTCGTCCCGTGGCCGTAAGAGGCGACACAGGGAAACAAACCAGACGATGGCAGCAAGCGTCTTTATTATAACAACTAAAAAATTTAAAAAAATGCGTGAGTGTCGTGGAGCACTCGGTTGGAACGAAGTCCCTTTCGTAGTATATTATTATTGATAAACGTGTTATATTATTGATTAACAAATACAAATAAATGAATTACTAGCGTCTATTTAAATGAAGCGTCATTTAAAATAATATTTCTATCATGGAAAGATAAGAAAAAGTGCGAGCGAGATGAATATTATTCCATCTCGCTCGCATTATAGAAATAGAGTCTTGACGGAAAAATCTTACAGTTTTCTCGCCTAGCCCCCTCCGTCAGATTCGTACTGTGCGATAAAGAACTTGGTTCCAAAAACTGCGGTTGCCAACTGACTGCCAAGCGTGGAAACTATCGCTAATGTGAAGAAATCTATGGCGGAGGCCTATGTTCAGCAGGGGACTTATTATAGGACTAAGGATAACTCGGAAATGGAATACTTATGAATCACATTGTCAATTATTAACTATACTTCTAAATAACCGACATCGTTTCACATTATCGCATGATACTTGACGCAGTGTACACGCAGACAGAAACCCGACACGCAAACGCAACCGTCTGCGGTTAACTTAGGGACAAATACGTGAATAGCCGCTTACAAGAACGAGAGCGTTCAGATGACGTGTAGCAACAATAATATGTTGATTTGTCGAGTTTCATAACTTATTGAAAATGTTGCCTTTTACCTTGGGTACTGTTAAAAAATTATAAAACTACGTATAACCCGTATAACTTTTTTTTAGTAGATTAAGGGTCACAAACGGGTACACAGTCCACATGATGGTAAATGGATGATATGGCCCGTACACATTCTACATTTATCCTCGATTAAAGGTCACTGCATACGTAACGTGTTTTATTCCGGACGGAGCGGGACGTGAAATTTTGGAAATATCGTTTCATAGAAAATGTACGTGAAAATGCATACGTTACGGGTGCACGGACGTGACGGGGACGTGGCATGAACGGGACGAGAAAAATATCGTCGGCGACGATGTTTATCTCGTCCCGCCCCGTGCGCGCCACGTCTCGTCCGTGGTTCCGCTGCGTATGCACAGTCGCTCCGTTAGCTCCGCAGTGATGTGCGTGCTGAACAAAATCGATGACGAAAAACTAACTGAATGTGTACGATCATAACCATGTCTGTATAATTTTGCAAACCCGAAGTATTTGGACATAAAATATAAAAAAAATCTGCGGCGGAAAATTGCAGTCGAATTATCACTCACTGCTAATAGTTAGTATAAATTATATTTTTCATTTATTGTTTTCATAAGTTTACAATAGATCTTAATATGTAACAATAACAGTTGAACTTTTTTATGCTCAAATCAAAAGTTAGGTACGTAAATAAAGTAGACTCATGTTTTACAATGTCGTTTTTTTTACATCAGTAGAATTAAATACAATAGAAATCAAGTAGGTACATAACCAACTTTTTGACAGAGTATTTGGTTAAAATGTGTTTGTAGTGCGTTTATGGGTAAGGGTGTTAGTATTTATTCAAGTTAAAAATGCCGGCATGAGAATTGAAAAAACTTTGAATTTTTCTCTCCTTTGGATTTACTTTTGACGGTTGTAGCTTCTTTATCATCTAAAGCAATAGCAAATTCTTCAAATAAAAAATCCATCTTTCACAACACTAGCGCGTTAGTTTCGAGTCACTGTCACGGTGCGTATGCATTAAACTCCCGTCCGTGTTAACATACAACCACGTTCCGTCTCCGTCCCGTGCACGTGCTGATTCCGTCCTGTATGCAGCGACCTTAAGAATCAAAATGCAAATGCATTTTGCGTTTCAAATGCAAAACCTCTGTTCGATGGAATGCCTCGAGTAGGCAGGAGCTGCAGTTCTCTACACCCACCATACGAAACACAACAGCATTAAGTTGCTATTTCACGCAGATATTCTGTGAGAGTGTGGTCCTACTCCGGTCCATACCATAATATAACTGCAGCGCGACTCTACCACGTATGAAATACGCTCCGTTACATAATATTGAATGCGGGCGCTGTTCATAGGAAACCTCAGTGTTGCCTGATTAGAATATTAAGTTAGAATATAAAGTCGATAAATTGGGCAATTGTATATCAATAACTTCCTTCGTAACGAAAAAGCTCCGTGACCATGGCGGCTCCGTGGCGCAGTGGCTTAGCATTGAGTTGCGGCGCTGTGAAGCCCGCGGGTTCGAATCCCGTCTGGAAAAAGTATTTGTGTCAGTACAAACACAAGTGTACGCTCTATTTCCTCACTCATAGTCCGATGGAACGGTTGTCGAGATTTGCGAAGTACAGGTTGAAACAGCGCTAACTTCTGATTCCTGACTGCTACTGAGAATATCTTTACAGAAAAACTCAATATCTGATTTGGCTTGAGCCGGGATTCGAACACTAGAACTCATGTTCAGCAGTCGCGCGTACGACCAGTAGACAAACGAGGCAGTCAGACTACCTCTGTGGAGATGTCAGGAGACTCAACAGTGGTAGAGCCAGGCGGCAGCTTTTGCTGTCGCATGGATGGGCCGGCTCGAACCGGGGTGGTACCACGACCTCACAGAATACCAGCGTGAAGTAGAGGTTTACCTCTGCGTTTCGCTTGGTGAGTGCGGGTGGCCGGAGGCCCTTTTAACTGGAAATGAGGCATTCCATCCTAGTCCTCACGGGTGAAAACGCATCTGCATTTTGATCTGTAACAGAGGATAGATGTAGATGTCTATGGGCCGCAGCAACCACTTACCATCAGGTGGACTGTGTGCTCGTTTTTCACCCTTATCCTTTAAAAAAAATGTACGCGTGTATTAATGCGATATATTTATGGGGTTATGTCTTCACCTGGCTTATATTGACTATAGCGAGTAGGGAAGGGATGGCTTCTAATGGACGTGGTTATGCAAAAAGGATCCAACCCGCGATAAGTTAATTTAAGTTTATGATATTTGAAGTATGGATCGGTATGGTTTCTGTCTGTTTGTATTTTTTTTCTTATTTGTGTTAATTTTTCTAAAATTGTTGCATCACGTAATAGTATAGACCAAAAACATTATTTTTCAAGTCAACATTTTTGACACAAACTCTGATTAGATCATTTTTGCGTAACCGCGTCCAAATAGCTTCCAGAATTTGCGTAGTACGCAGGAAGTACATATAGGTAATGTCGTAAACTTGAAAACCTCTATCGCGTGTTGTGCAAATATTGATTTTTACTACGGTACGTATCTAGGATCAAACACTGAGCAGCAAATGCGTTGATTGTAAGCAATTTTTAATATTTAAAGACTTTGTCGTCTTGCACTACTAACTTACATTTTCTGGGTCTGAATTGAAGAAAGAAACAAAGATAAATATAGGATAGTAATTAAAAAAAAAACCATACGTGAGTGTCGTCACACTAGATTGGAAAACACTAGATTGGAACGAAGTTCCTTTCGTAGTTCTTTTTTTAAATAATAGTAATGCTATTAAACATTACTAATATTCCATTAAACCACTTCTGGTAAGTTTAAAATACTTGTGTTAGAAGTGGTTCTCGACATTAGTCGAATGGCGGATTCGAACCCACGACCTTTCGAGTTCGCTGTCCTCGCCCTGCCATTTGGCTACTGACGCTTCTAATATACATATTATTATTGAATGAATTACTAGCGTAAATTAAAATGGGGCGTCATTTAAAATAAAAGAATATTTCTTTCATGGCAAGATAAGAAAAAGTGCGAGGGAGATGGGTATTCCATCTCGCTTCTTATAGCCGCCAAGGCCGTCCACACTCCACACTACGTCATTAGGGTCGTGACGAAAAAATCTTACATTTTTTCTCGCCTAGCCCCCATCTGCCAATTTCGTACCATTTGATAAAGAACTTCGTTCCAAAAATCCGACTGCGAAAAATTTTTGCCGAAAAGAGAAAATTTTAATACCCTTTGTCACTTCCACAACTAAGACGAATCTAACGACACGACACCCCATATGTTAAAGTCCATCAAGTCATTCAATCAAGGCTACAGAGCGTGCTAAAGAAATAAACATGATATAATATAACGTACTCTCGAAACACAACACCCTCCTTCTGGGGCAGTCGGATAAAAAGAGATATTTAATTGGTCATCTCATACAAAATACTACTTAATTTATATCAATGCTTAAAAATTAATTTACAACGGATAACAAAAGAAACGCAATCGATTAAATCTTACATTAATATCTGAAGTTACATCATATCACGTCACTGCTGGTACAGGCCTCTTCTCACTTCTGAGAGGCTTATGGCAATGTTTTTATAATACCAATCAAGCACAAATTCCACCTGATGTTAAGCCACGCGGCAGCTTTTGCTGTCTCACGGATGGGCCGGCTCGAACCGGGGTGATACCACGACCTCACAGAATACCAGCGTGAAGTAGAGGTTTACCTCTGCGTTTCGCTTGGTGAGTGCAGGTGGCCCGAGGCCCTTTTTACTGGAAATGAGGCATTCCATCTTAGTCCTCACGGGTGACAACGCATCTGCATTTTGATAGATGTAGATGTCTATGGGCCGCAGCAACCACTTATCATCAGGTGGACTCTGTGCTCGTTTGTCACCCTTATCATATTAAAAAAAAACTTTTTATCTAAATAATTTGTCATTGCCTTTATTTTATCAGGTTACTTTACTCTATTATTCCCTTCAATCTGGGGTTCAGCAGTAATACGAGGGTGGATTGAAAAGTACTCGGCCTAACCAAGAAAATAAACACATACTAAATCAGTTATATTTTTATTTTTCTACATAATCACCATCAAGTTCAATACACTTTTGCCACCTCCCCTTTCAAGCATTTAGACCGTTGAAAAAAAATGATTCTTCCTTAGAGTCAAAATATGCGTCTACAGCTGCTTTGACCTCGTCGTTTGTCGAAAATCTTTGACCTCCCAAGTGCTTTTTTAGGTTAGGGAACAGAAAGAAGTCTGATGGTGCCAGATCAGGTGAATACGGCGGATGTGGTAACAGTTCAAAGCCACAGTTGTGAATTTCAGCCATTGACTGTACTGACGTGTGAACACGGGCGTTATCTTGATGAAACAGGATTTTTCTTCTGAGCATTCCTCGACGTTTTTCTTTTATTTCCTCTCGTAAACGACGTAGTAAGGTGCAGTAGTAATCAGAGTTTATAGTCTGACCCCTTTCAAGATAATCAATCATAATCACACCTTTCGAGTCCCAGAATACTGAAGCCATCACCTTATTTGCCGACAAAATCGACTTAGCCTTTTTAGGGGGTGGTGAACCAGGTCTTCTCCACTGTTTTGATTGTTGTTTTGTTTCCGGTGTACAGTAATGAACCCATGTTTCGTCTATAGTAACAAAACGATTCAAAAAATCATCTGCATCGGCTTCAAATAACTCCAAACAGTCGCGTGAAATAGTCAATCGCGTCCTTTTTTGTTCAACTGAAAGCAGTCGCGGAACCCACCTCGCAGACACCTTGTGGAAACCCAACTCGTTGACAATGATGTTTTGAGTTCGTTCATAAGAGATGCCTATAATCTCGGCTATCTCTCTAATTTTTCATCTGCGGTCTCCCATTATTAAATCAAGTACTTTTTTAATATTTTCGTCAGTAGTTGACGTCGAAGGCCTTCCAGAGCGGGGTTCATCTTTCACACTCTCTCTACCACGCTTAAATTCTGCTATCCATTTTTTGACGGATGAATATGACAGAGCACAATCGCCAAATGTACTGACCATGTCATCATGGATGGCTTTTGATGATAGCCCCTTCTTATGGAGGTACTTAATGACGGCACGCTGCTCGATTTGCTCCATTCGCGGAAATTATGTCCGATTACTTTGTTAATAAATTTATAAAATCACAACTAATTATCGCACACGTTTCGAACTTCACACAATGAACTAGTCTGAACTGAACTAAATAATGTGGGTAGATTTGATTTTTAGAATTGAATGGATCTGTGTTAGGCCGAGTACTTTTCAATCCACCCTCGTACGGCAGACTTGGTCGCATTTTTAAGAGTTCTTAGAATAGAATCGCGGCTGCTCTCTTACTTGTCCACTTATCACACCTCGTTCAATATTCAGGTCGTACGTCACAGCTGTAGGCCACAGCGTGTGCCGTCAGGACATAGCTAACTTTTCTAGGACCTACACGCCCTACAAATGTACAGTGTTATTGTTTATAAATTATAAGTTATAATTATTAATACATTTCAACATTTTCCGTGTACGTAATATGAGAGGTTAGGTGACCTTTCCGATAGACTACGTGGCAATTTGGTAATATTCGTATTTTACCTGTTGGTTATTTATTTAACTTATGATTTTATCGCGTTTTATTATGCGTTTGAGTTTAAGAGTAGGGAAGCAAGTAGACAGCAGTAGACAAGCGAGCACACAGTTTTGCTTGATGCCGCCAATACTGCGCTCCATAGACATTTACTCGTCCGCTTATCCTCGACTAAGAATAAATATGCAGATGCGTTGTCACCCCCGGGGATTAGAATGGAATGCTTTCCGTTCTCTACACTGATGATTAACAGAATCCCAAGCTGATGTTTTGATTTAGAAGTAGATTTTATTGACTCGCAATGAAAGTAAGGAGGAGCGTAACTGAGTATCATGTTATTGCCCAATAGGTCATGTGAATGCAGACGTAGCTTATTACTGTGCGCCCTTTAAAGTTATTATTAAGTCGTTCTGTTTTTCTAGGTGCTGTATTTTTAAATAATACCTGTGCCCAGTATGTGTTTTGATACTTCTTTTTGTCGGAAATTTTACCGCGACCACAACCACTCACCAAATTATGGTATAGGAACGCATAGAAGATAAAAAACGAGCTGTTCTACATAAACCACTCGATGTTCCTTCTATAAACGTCATTGTGAATTTTTTAAATCTCGAACGTTATAAAATTTTAAATCCTCTTTTTTTTATTACGAAGTGATGCATTTCTTCAAAATTCAGATATCCCGTTAAATTTTTGTTTTACTCTAATTTAGATTTATTGAAATTATATTACGGAAAAAAGATCGTTAAATATTTTTTTGTGTAGATTTATATTTTTTTATAGGTAGGGTGACAAACCAGCACACAAGCCACCTGATGGTAAGTGGTTGCTGTGACCCATAGATATCTATATATATCTTCAATAAATAATCAAAATGCAGATGCGTTGTCATCCGTGAGTACTAAGATGGAATGCCTCTTTTCCAGTAAAAAGGGTCTCCGGTTCTCTACACTCACCATACGAAACACAGCAGCGTTAAGCTGCCATTTTACGCTGGTATTCTGTGAGAGCGTGGTCCTTCCCCGGTCGAGCCGACCCATTCGTGCTACAACTATACCAGTAATATAGCTGCAGCATGGTTCTACCACGTTTAATAATACACATTTAACATATAATTTTTAATTTTATATGATGTTACATACTTTCTGTATGTATCGTGTAACGTTTAGTGGTCATCATATTTATTTATATATCTTTATTGCTTTCCCTGTTTCAAAATAAAGCCTTTAGGCATCCTCTGCCAGTCAATCCATCTGATAGAGAATTATCAATTCTTATTCATTGGTCAAAAACTATCTTTGAAGTTATACTTCTTTCGGCGCGTTTGAGAATAATGATGAGTGAATCTTTTACGATGCGCGCGCACATCGACACCTAAAAACGACACCATGAAGTTGTGCGCGCGCAGCACACCGAAACCTAAAAGCGACAACTTCAGTTGATAATTTTCTGTCAACTGTCAAGTTTTCGTGAGAACTGATAACTATATTCAAAGTAGTTTTGGTAGTTATTCAAATATATATGAATCTATAAAACGTGTTTTATTTTAATTATTTTTGTTTTGTTACGATAAAGAAGTATAACACGTGCGTCACGTGCGTAGGTACATAAGTACACACACACGGATTTTTTTAAATTTTGTATTTGGTTTATTGAACCCCTAAAATCTTGTATAAACCAAACACTTAGATTGTTTTATGATATAAACACTCCGCGAGGTGAATACCCAGAGGTACATGTGCCATGTTAATTTATTTACAACGATTCAATTCCAGCTGCGAAAGCTCAACACAAATTTTAACGAGCTAAGAGATAAACACAACCGAAAGCTATATTCCACGGATTCATTATTGAATGCTACATCCATGGAGTAGGGTATTTATGAAGAGCCCTTACATTGCAATATCGTATTTAGTACTTACAATAGCAGGTGTAGGGCTAGAACATAAAATAAAAAAGTCAATGTAATGAAGACAGAATTCCGTGTGAGATATTCTTGTAAATGATAGATGCCTACTGTCCCTAAAGCGTGTAGTGGCGTCGCGTGTACCATCATGTTCCTGGTGACAACTCAAAATAACAAAGAAACTAAGGTTGCCAACCCGCTTTCCAAGCGAGGCAACTATGGCACATACAAAATCTAAGGCAGCTATGTTGCAATTCATAGGGGGGGGGGGGGGGGCCTTGTACAGCAGTGCACTCTTATAAGCTGGAATGCAATGGGTACTTTTCACGTGGTATTGATTAGTTTTATACGTTTCTAACATATTATTGTCAGTAACAGTAAATATACAAATTGTTTCTTCTAAATCAGCCTCATTGCAATGTGTCCCAGTTGGCTAAATTATATGACCTCATAAAAACTATTAATTTTCGATGTTCAATTAGAACCTAGCACCGATCACTTGTTTTCAAATTTTGATGGCCTTGTGGCGCAGTGGCTCAGAAATGAAATGCAGAGCTGAGAGCCGCATGTTCGAATCCCGCTCGGAACAAATATTTGTATGGTCTACAAATAATTGTTCCGGGTCTGGATGTCCTTGATTTCTGTATGTTAAATGTCTCCACGGTACGGGCGAAAATCCTAGGGTGGGGATAACGTTATTTACAGGGAAAAAATGGTCCATGCCAAAATACGAGTATTTTTATTTGATTATGCTGGCCAACTGGCCATATTTCCAACAATTTATTTTATACCAATAAACAATAATAAACCGTTATAATGATACCATTAAGTTTAAATAAAACTGTTAGCGAATGGACTCGTCGTATCTATAACATTGAATTCGCTGTGCGATATTACGGTCAATTATTATTGTTACAAGACTCTGCTTCTTAACTGCTTGCCTGGCGATAAGATGTGCCCTAATGCGTCGGACGCTAGTTCTGCTCTGTTATCGCCTATGTTAACTGCCAACTCCATTGCGATTGCAGTTTAAGTTCGTTTCAAAACAATCTTATGACTAATGCCTAGAGGTGCATAGTGATTTTTAAATATGGACAAGAATATAGATAAGTATAGCGATAATATACCAACACTAGACAAATATAATATTTGATAATCGATGATTTCGAACAAATTTTTATCGATTTTTTTATCGCTTTCGATTTTACTGCATAAACGTCAAATCAAATGCGGGTAGGTGAAAGCAAGCGAGGGCTTCTGTTTATGCTAATATTTGTCGTACAGTGACGTTTACCCGGTGACGGTGACAATTTCTGTTTATCAATCAGTACTTATGTCGTGCAGTTCTTCCTCTTTATCCATATCTGGAGTTTATCCAAATATTTGAACCTTTTCTAGTTAGTAACAACATATCATTAGCCCAGTGCCCAAATCTGGACAGTAAAAAAATATAATAATAATTATAAATATATACATATATATATATATATATATATATATATATATATATATATATATATATATATATATATATATATATATATATATATATAAATTTTTGTAGATATATCGTACGGACTAGAAGTAAACGGAATAAAACTTTGATTTTGATCCGACTGCACCTAATTAAAATGCAAGGGAAAACGAAATGTTTGAAATTAGTACGGAGCATGTTCCTTTTAAAAGTTTTGTGTAAATACCAGCGTAAACTATTAGCATAACGTTTTGGTTTCGTATGATCGAAAACCGGAGACACTTCTTAATGGCAACGATACATCTTAGTCCTCAGGAGTTACAGCGCATCTCTTGATTCTTAAATGAGGATAGGCTTATTATCAGCGCTGTGTGCTCATTCATCACCCTTATTTGTAACAATTATGTTTTATCAGTTAAAAAAATGTTTTCAGGCAGCTAGACAGAAAACATTCATATTACAAAAAGAATTCTCCATCACATATAAATAGCATATGAAGTTATTATTACTTTCAAGGTACGCAAGGGCACGCTAGGCAAGTGTTAGTAGGTAGGTTTCAGCTATTCGTGGTTTCCGCGATTTTAATGGAAAACACGTATCAAGGGGTTCGTAGATACACGCGAGGGTATGTGGGTGTATGTTAAATTACGTAGAGTTGGCAAGGTTGTGCAGCTATTAATTTTAATTAATCGTACGGTGTACCGTTGTGTATGTGTGTGTAGTTACCCCTTTGATGCGTCATACTTCAACGATTGCAATGTTTAAAAATAATATCATATTCAAAAATCGAATCTTAGTTTTTTTAGTTATAATTCACCACAGACTTAGAATATACTGGCGCAGTATATTCTAAGTCTATGATTTACATGAATAGTGTAGGAAATGTCTTTTTTATTTATCCTTTGTTTTTTATGTTCGTAGCATGAAAAATGTAAATGATTTATTATAAGTTATTCTCGTTTAAGCGTATTTGTATGATTGTGTGAGCTTCAATAAATATATTTTTATTATTCTTTTACTTTTTACTACATTGTTGTAAAAATTGCCTCATATTATTTCTTTGTTTCACTTTTTAGTATTACTATCTATATTTTTAGAAACTATTTCACTTCTGATGTTAGAAATTATTCTCATAATTATTTAAATAAAATAATGTTACTCGTATCGTACTTACTCTGAAGGCTAATTGTTAAAAATAATAAAAGTGTGAGAGCGGATGTTCATCTTGCTCTCTAGCTTACGCAATTAATTATTATCAGGAATAAGACAGCGTACAGCACTACACGTTCAGTATAGAGCAAATAATGTTCGACCAAACGTAATATGTACCAGACACAATCACACATTGGTGTAACGTGAAGGACATAATTACACGATAACAACAAAGTATGCAAAGCAGTAACACTACTCATCTCAATATAACGCAGGGCAACCTCTCAGCAACGCCACCTTCCTGGAGTACACTAGAAGAACTACTTCACCAACAGAACTACATCACTTGACTTACTTGGCAGGATCTCAGTAATGCCCCCACACTGAGCATGTCTCAACTTTAGCTCAACGGGCATAATAACGACATGAGCAAAGTTTGATAGTTGTTTGTTTTATAGGACCTATAAAACATCTTTGGATATGAGACTCGTAGAATAACCGACTGATACCACTTAGTTGACTGCGCGATCCTTTATACTGCTAGAACAAACTTTCCTTTATAATTTTACCCCTATTCCTAACAATATCTATAATAAATTTATAAAAATAAATAAACTTGTAGTGTCTGTTTGTAATGTCAAAATAACATCTTTTCACTAAATGCATATGAAAGTATATACGGTACTTATGACAAAAACACAATTTTTAAAATTTTTATCTGTCTGTCTGTTTGTTTGTTCCGACTAATCTCCGAAACGGCTGGACCGATTTCGATGGGGCTTTCACTGGCAGATGGCTGATGTTATAAGGAGTAACTTAGGCTACTATTTATTTAAGAAAAAGATTTAGGGTTCCGCGCAAATAAAATTAAAAACCTTAATTACTCGCGGAGAAGTCGCGTATAATCTGAGTTAATTTCCAAATCGAAAATCTTTTGTTACATCTGTATTTATATTCCAATAGCAGAGTAGAGCCGAAACAAGTTCTTCACAATGTTAAAATTGACAGAATTTGTTATCGCAAATGAACGTAATTTTTGACGTGGTACGCCTGCAGTTTTCTGATTATGACGGGTCACTCTGTGGTTCTTAGTTAGAGTTCTGTTGCATTAGGCATGGGCAATATCACATTTATCCTCTATCAAATCGTATCTAGAGATGTGAATAACCGCTTTAAATAAACGACAAACTTATGTGCTATATGTAGTGTTTCGTAAGCAACTTATAATTACTGCTCATTTGATAATTATTTTTTGTTTTAAAATTAACGTGACTCGTTAACTACATTTTAAACTATTTGTGCTGTTATTTTGTTAGCTTACTTCACTATATTATATATTCAACGCACTTTCCTCCTACTGTGCTGATGGTTCATCAAAATGCAGGCGAGCCCGTTTAATTTGTTAAACTACTTACATTCAAAAGAGCAGTTACATTATATGCTTATCGTTAAAACGCCCATTTTTAGTCATATCTATGTATCAGATTTGAATATCGGATAATAAATCCATATAATTATTTCAATATCTATATACCGGTTGAAATCGTAGTAATTCTGTAACTCTGCAAGGGTGTTGCGACAACAATCGATGGATTGTCGATGGCATCGATCGATGGTGGAATGGATTAACCGACGTAGAGCGAGTTGCTTAATTATTCGAGAACCCGCCCTGCTCTACCGACAGCATTTTGAAAGATACTGATAATGAACTCATAACTAGGTACATCGATTAATTGTCAATCGATGTTTGAACAACGTTTTATCGACTAATATCCGTCGATCAGCTCAAGCTACCACACCAATCGATCGATTGTCGATCACCCTAAAGAAGTCATTTGTATTGTAATGTTGTATGTAGATGTATTGTAATATGTAAGTATGTTAATATGTCGTAATGGTTAATATATATATATATATATATATATATATATATATATATATATATATATATATATATCAGTCCAGTCACGTCACAGTCCACCTGATGGTGGTTGTTGCGGCCCGTAGACATCTACATCTATCCTCTATTTCAAATCAAAATGTAGATGCGTTGTCACCCGTGAGGACTAAAATGGAATGCCTCATTTCCAGTAAAAAGGGCCTCCGGCCACCTGCACTTACCAAGCGAAACGCAGAGGTAAACCTCTACTTCACGCTGGTTTTCTGTGAAATCGTGGTACCACCCCGGTTCGAGCCGGCCCATCCGTGCGACAGCAAAAGCTGCCGCGTTGCTCTACCACTGTTAAAAAATGATACTCAGAAACGAGTATATATCCTACATCTACAACGAAGAGTCGGAGAAGGTCTGGTAGGTACCTACATCTGTTTTACTCAAATACAAAATCACGTATTCTGTCGCGCGCCCATGTTTCTTTCCAATTTTAAGTTAGTATATAATATTATCATAGACATTTTGCGATTATATTATTTGTTAGGGTTGTTAGATGTTCTGTAAAGTGACACTATACTGCAGCGGTATGGTGGTGAATAAAAATTAATTTCAATAAGTATTATGTAATAATCAATATTGAATAAAAACTCATTCTGTTCTATTCTATTCTATTCTATGTAATATGTACATAGTTAGTCTGTTGCCCGATATAGGTATTGGTTATTGTACATATGAAATATTTTATTCTATGATATCCACGATCACAGAATACATAATAGGTACGATTTGTATCGCCCACTACTATTTAGCATCAGTTTATATCCGATAGATAAAGACTTTTTGTTGTATCGTTACCGCGTAATGCGCCCTGCTTCTTACCTTGTGGCGACTATGAAGTATGCAGTTTCGGTTAGGGTTACCAGAATTGAAAAGGGAAAATTGAAGTCCTGACTAATAACCTGTATTTTATTTCTTTTATTTTCAATAGAAAAGTGCCTGACGTTTTGTTGCAAACGTTATTAACAAGTGTAAAAAAATAATAATTATTAAGTGGCAAAGCTTGCGAAGACACTTATTAAGTGGCGAAGCTTGCGAAGACACTTATTGATTTCACGATGTCTGTCCGTCTGTCCGTCTGTCCGTCCGGCTGTCCGTCTGTCCCACGATCATCTCGAGAACGGCTTCGAATTTTCAAATTCTGTTTTCAGCAATCGATTACTGATCACCCAGGCATCTGAACCTCCTATTTTGAAACTGATTGCTCAACGGCAACCGTTAGAAACCGCTACAAAGCTGATTGCTTCGCCACTTTGCTATGCTGTTAGTTTGCTAGGTTTATTGATTTCACGATGTCTCTCCGTTTGTCTGTCCGTCTGTCCCACGATTATCTCGAGAACGGTTTCGAATTTTCAAATTCTGTTTTCAGCAATCGATTACTGATCACCCAGGCATCTGAACCTCCTATTTTGAAACTGATTGCTCAAAAAACAAGCTGATTGCTTCGCCACTTTGCTATGCTATTAGCTTGCTAGGTTTATTGGTTTTGTGCACTCTCGCGATCTACTCCACGTCGCAGATTACACCCTTCCCACGAAAAATAAACTGTAACTGTGTATTTTATGAATAAATCGGAAAAGCCTTACAAAATTCGACCGCAATCTTAACAAGAGTCCAAAATAAAAAAATAAAAATTTAATGATTGTAAACAGTTCTTTTTTCAAAAAATAAATCCCGCTGGGTTTCTAGCTGGTTCTTCCCATAGTATTTTCCGAACAAGTGGTAAGACTGACTTGTAATAAGTATTATTTATAATCTATACTGAATAAAAAAAAAGTTTCTATTTCTAAAGTCCTGACATAAATATATGGTATCTGTAGGTTTCGTTGCGTTCACCGCATTCTATTGTTATTTTGTTTCGATACTCTGTGCTGCGCACTTTCTACTTTTGTTTATGTAGTCATTACCCGTTGTAACGGTTTCATAATCTAAATAAATTACTACATTTCAGCGCCGTCACCGTTCACTTGCTTCCCGCGCCGACCGCCACGATAACGAGATTGTCAACAAACAACTAACTCTCAATTATTCAGAGTATATTTCAATACTTAACCGTGTAGTGGCGGAGTAAGAAAATCCACTACCAGATATCACCCCGTGGGTGTCGTAAGAGGTGGCAGAGGGAAATTGAAACAGGAGATGGAGCATCTTCCTGATAACAATTGAAAAGTATAAAAACTGCGTTGCCAACCCGTCTGCCAAGCGTGGTGACTATAGCACGGTCCCCCTATGAGGTAATCTATGACTAGCCTGTAAGTCAATGTAATGAATGAAAAATAATTAAATAGTAACGACCGGCCCCGGCCTCACCTGGATTAAACCTAGTAACCTTTTCTCTGTCCAGTGCACTACACCAATATAGGTAATTTTTTTATAGGATAGGGTGACAAACCAGCACACAGTCCACCTGATGGTAAGTGGTTGCTGCGGCCCATAGACATCTACATTTATCCTCGTTTGCGAATCAAAATGCAGATGCGTTGTCACCCGTGAGGACTAAGATGGAATGGAATGCCTCGTTTCCAGTAAAAAGGGTCTCCGGTTCTCTACACTCACCATACGAAACACAGCACTGTTAAGCTGCTATTTGATGCTGGTATTCTGTGAGAGCGTGGTCCTTCCCCGGTCGAGCCAACCCATTCGTGCTACAACTATACTACTAATATAGCTGCAGCATGGCTCTAGCACGTATAAATTCGGTCATTGCTATTGTCTTACTATTGTGTCTGAAAACCGGACTGTGAAAGTGTTAATGTGACGTTATTTAGATTTAGAATAGTCAAACATTTTTTTATAACTATTAGATAAATTTTAAGTTTTTATAAAAAATCTTGATGTTATATTGGATAAAATATAGAGCATTGTTGGCATTGCTCTTTATCTGTTCGTAAAGTTTCATCACAACCAGCTCAGCCATTTCGAAGTTTATCCCGGACAGTCAGACAGACAGACAACATTTTTTTAAATTATTATTTATGTCTTATTAACATGTAAATAACTCCGCCTCGGTTCAGCTCGTGGAAGTTACTGTTGAACATGAGTTTTAAAAAGTATTTTAATAAATCTATTTTTTTTGTAACAAATACTGGTTCCTGTTTGCGGTGATTCAGATTTACTCGCTCATAACCTAAAAGCATCAGTAGCCTAATGGCTGTGATGCAAATGTAAGGAATGGAGTGTTCGAATCCGCCAGTCGAATGTAGTCGTAAACCGCTTCTAGCACAAAAATGTATGTCTTTTAAAAAGTGGTTAACCGGTATAATAGTTACGTTAACTACCAGTATCCTTTAATATAAAAAACGTACTTAAGTATATGTAGACAGATTCGGTGCAATGTTGGTCCAATTCGCATGCACCACAGGCATTGGACTTCCTCGGACTACGCAACCCTATATCCGATACTTTGTGATGCCAGTTTGCAAATGAATCTCATGGAATCATTTAGTGCCAAATATTACGGTTTATATAAAGCCGATTAATAAGTTTTATTTTAGTTCACTACTATAAAATATAATATTTACTTTGGTGAACGTTTGTAATAAATTTTCAACCGACCGCAAAAAAAGGAGGAGGTTCTCAATTCGACTGTATTTTTTTGTATAGTATAAGTTATAATAGTATGTTACCTCAGAACTTATTTCTATATAAACGAATTTTGATGATTTTTTTTATTTGAAAGCTGACGCTTCTCATGTGGTTCGATATAAATTTGATCAAAATCTGACCAGTAGTTTTTGAGTTATCCTTAATAATGCGTATTTAATTGACTTCGACTGCATTTAAGATATTCTCATTTTATTTATATTGAATTTGATTGAACAAAATATTTAATTTTACCGCTTGTATAGTTAAAAGTCATAGCTTATATCAAGACGGCTGCTAATGAAATTCAAACATTTGTGGTTCGTTATAACTAGAAGGCTGTTTACCCCCTGACATACCACGGCTCGTCTGTTTCTCCTTTCTTCGATCTGTGTTATAGCCCGTGTAGTGGAGCTGTAAGAATATCCACTAGCCTATATTATCCCGTGGGAGTCGTAAGAGGCGAGAGAAGGAAACAAATTACAAGATGGGCTGCAACCTCTTCTTGATAACGACTAAAATTAAAAAACTGCGGTTGCCAACCCGCTTGCCAAGCGTGGCAACTATGGCAAATATACCCCCTATGAGGCAATCTATCGGGGAGGCCTATGTTCAGCAGTGGACTTTAATAGGCTGTGACGGTAACGGTATTATTGCAAAACGCGTACACTGCGTCAGTTCCGACGCTGTTCTCCGGCGGTTATTTGTTCAAGTGCGCACCAAGGACGTCACACCGTGTATGTGTGTGTGGTTCACGGCAATATGCGTGGTCTCCTCGTCGCTAGGGTTACTTAGATGACAGGAATTTTCCTGACATTAGATAAAGACAGGGAAGATTAGAAATAATCAGAAATTTTCAAATAGAATGAGAAAAATATAAGAAATACATATTAAATATTTATCCGACAACCAATGTGGAAACAAGGCTCTTGAGTTATAGCTTTGTGTAGGGCGGCTCCCCGTTAGATGGAGTGACGACTGCCGACCTGGCAAGACATGCGCGTTTTGTAGCATTCCTTGGTGGAAGCCTACGAGCAGTGGACTTGTGAAGGTGAATGATGATGAGCCGAGTCTCAACAATTATATTGTTTCATTCATGTGATCTGGTTCGTACTTTTTTTTTTGCTGGATATTGCGCATAATATGTCAAGCACATGCGCGAGTTTTACAATTAGATAGTTTTGCAGTGTCCGCGTCAATATCAGGAAATTTATTGAAAAGTCAGGTATTTTGCTAGGAAATCCCATTTTGGGATCTGGTAACCCTCCTCGTCGCTCGTCGCCTGCTGGTCGATGGCCACTTCTTGCCATCGTAACTCGCTCCATTACCACAAAATGAAACCCTCGTGCTCGTGATTCCTTTTGTAGAAATGGGACTTGTTTGCGCAAATGTTTGAAACTAATTTATTCACTTATAATTGTTACTTTTTTATAGAATACTTATGATAAACGGGTGCACAGTCCATACGATGGTAAGTGTATGCTGCAGCCCATATACATCTAAAGCTATCCTCGATTAAGAATCAAAGTGCAGATGCGTTGTCAACCGTGAGGACTAAGATGGGATGCCTCGTTTTCAGTAAAATGGGTCTTCTGTGTTCTACACTCAGCTATTTTACGCTGGCATTAGTTCTTCCCCGGTCGAGCCGACCCATTCGTGCCACAACCACACCATTAGCTGCAGTGTAACTCTACTCCGTATAAATGTTTGCAACTAATCTATTCACATCTAATTGTTACTTTTTGTAATGCTAATTAATAATCATTGATCTTGTATTCAGGTTATATTTATAGGGGTGACAAACGAGCACACAGTATACTTTGATGGTAAGTGGTTCATTAGATACAAACATCTATCCGAGGATAATCGAGATTAAGAAACAAAATGCAAATACTGAGGACTAAGGTAGAAACACAAAGCATTATGCTGCTACTTCACTCTGGTATTCTGGTATTGTTTATTCCGTGATCCCTCCAAATCCAGATCCAGATCCACCGATCGAGCCTGACCCATTCGCGCTACACTGTAGTCTACGGTGTACCTCTACTAGGAACGCATAATATTAACAATTATAATTCGACACGTGTACGCAGGACGCTACCTTAGGGTTGTACCCAAAACTAAAACACCAAGTGCAACATAAAATATTTAATTTATAATTTCACTGATTATATTTTTACAATAATTCTCTAGCTATCTGAGTCACGGGTCTGAATTCGAATCCTTACTAGAGCCTAATATTTCTACGAATTAAAACTTGTTCACATTAGTGGTTGAATATCTTTTATCGATTGTGTGTGTGATCTGGTGTGATCCATATCCATATCTACTGTATCATACTAAAGCACGGTCGCGGAGCAGGAATTTTTTAATGCTTTGCATTTTTGCACTTAATTCCCATTATAAAAAGTTTTATTTCTTTTGCAACTGAGATAGTTTTAGGACCTTTTGAACAGTATTTTATTCGAAAACCGATTTTATTCTCAAGGTTTTAAAGTTAACATTTGTATGAATTGTAATAATTTGAAATTCTTCCTGCTCCGCGATCAACCCATATAGTATTCTATAATCACATCATACAGAAACATGAGTGTCCAAGGAGTGTCCCTTGTCAGCGCAGTTAAAGTCTGCAGTTTTCACAGCCATTATTAAACTCTATGTTTAGATTTTCATTAAATTAGAATTTAATTGAATAAAACTACTTTTCAATGTGTTGTTTTTTATTTCTATTATTGAATAATAAAACTTTTTGACCACTATTTAGGTACCTACATACTAAAACAGAAACTTTTTTATTCAATATAGATTATAAATAATACTTATTGAAAGTCATATTTTGTTTAATTACCACTGCACAGCTGCACTGGTTCGAAAAAATAACCTCTGTCCTGGGAACAAACAGCAAGAAACCCAGCGGGACTTTTTTTAAATAAATAACACTAAATCATAATAAATAAACTCATGGGTGGCCGTGGTGGGTGAATTATTTTTATTATTTTGGTTGTTGTTAAGCAAATCTTTGAACGCGTGTTTGTTGATAAGAAAAGTGTATAATCTACATATAGTCATATTCATATAAGACGAGGCGCTAATATCTTTACTAAAGAGTTTATGTGCAATATAATATGGGTTTATTTCAGAAATATTTACACTACAATTTTGCGAATTAAAATGTGGTTGTAGTAATGGCGTATGGTGCATTTACATGTGATATTGTGCGCGCCAATTCCAACGTGGTCGTTTCTGACGTACAACTTTCGAGTTACTTGGCGCCAACGCTATGCACATAGTTTTGATTTTAATGCCCATGTTGTACCGCGTGAAAGCGAACGTTTATGTTCGCACGCCGCGAAAGCTATCGTCAATTATTTATTCTGCGCTATCGTTGTAATAATTCCCGCCGTTTGTCCATTATTTGGATCTCCCTCACGTACAGTCTTGCAATCACACGTCACGCGGCTAACTCTGTTAGAATTTGCAAATGGCCTATTATTTTCGTGCGTGAGATAATGTGTACGAATAATTGAGCAACATTTTAGTGAAAATGAATTTAAGTAGTTTTAAAATATTCCCATCGCTTTTTCCGTTTCTTTTTTACGGATGGAATTTTATATGTGTGTGTGACCATAACTTGTCAAACACAGATTTGTCAAACAAATAGACTTGTCAAAACAGAAACACAGATAAGAAGGTACCTAAGATGTTAGGTTAAGTACACGGCTACTGCCTTTACTTATTTTAGACCAGTGATATTTTAATGTCATTGTTAGTACCTACTTTAAATTGTCTGTGCATCCACAAAATGGAAAGTCTAAGGCCGATATTCCGATACGGCGTCGAGCTTAAACTTAAACTCGGAACCTCATAATGTCAAAATTTGAGTATATTATTCTAAAGTCTAGAACACATTTAGTTATTTATTATACTTTATTAAATATTTAGTGATTATTTGGTGGTCCTTGCCTGTTGGCCGTATGAGGAAGCTCAAGGTCGCTCAGCGAGCTATGGAGAGGGCTATGGTCGGAGTTTCTCTGCGTGATAAACTTAGGAATGAGGATATCCGCAGTAGAACCAGAGTAACCGACATAGCCCAACGGATTAGTAAGCTGAAGTGGCAGTGGGCCGGCCATATAGCTCGAAGAACCAACAACCGATGGGGAAGAAAGGTTCCCGAGTGGCAGCCTCGTACCGGTAGGCGAAATGTAGGGCGACCCCCCACGAGATGGAGTGACGACCTGGTACGACATGCAGGAAGTCGATGGATGCAAGTAGCTCAGGCCCGTGCTTTGTGGCATTCCTTGGGGGAGGCCTATGTTCAGCAGTGGACTTGTGAAAGGCTGTAATGATGATGATGATGATGATGATTATGATGATGAAATATTTAGTAAGTGGTACAACTTCATTTCTGCCTAGCAGTCCTGGTTAGATACCACTCTTACCTATAGGCATACAATCTTGGTCCTCAGGGACAATAACGCATCTGTAGCTCTTTGTATGAAGTTGTCTGCAGGTGTCTATGGACTGCGTAAACCATTTACTACCAGGTTGACTTTAAGTTCGTTTGGCACTTCAGTTTTATAAAAAAAAATATACCGGTTTTAAGTAGATTGAAGACACCAATGTAAGGAAATTAGAAATAGGAAGCCGCCAGTGGCCGGAAAGCTCTGTCTGTCCATCGGCGACCAGCATGCAGTTCACGGCGCAGAGAACATTGCACTTCATAAATTGCGCACTTTCTCTGCCGTAGGGTTGCGGCTATTTCTTTTATCTACGAGAACAACATATTTATTTTGATTTAGGAGACCGGGCAACGAGCTCGCTCTCACAGAATACCAGCGTAAAATACCAGCTTAATGCAGTTTTTTCATATGGCGAGTGACGAGGACCGGAGTGATTTTTACTGGTAACAAGGCTATCTTCTATATTTTTTCTCGGGGGTGACAACGTATATACATTGTGATTCATAAGCGAGGATAGATGTAAGTGTTTATGGGGCACAGCATCCACTTACCATCAGGTGGACTGTGTGCTCGTTTGTTACCCTTATTCCATATCAAACGTATATGGATATGAAAATGGATAATTTTTAAAAATAAAAACACTAAGCAATGGTATTAACATCACTAATATTCTCTCTAGTCACTCACGGTTCACGACAATAGTCAAATGGCGGATTTGAACCCATGACCTTTGAGTACGCGGTTTGCATCTCGCCATTAGGCTACTGTAGCTTTAAGTTTTTTGATAATTTGGTTTTACTTTCTTGTACTATTATTTATTCTGTGCTTTTACTGTAATTAATGTCTGACAAGGTGACAACCCTGTGCGAGACCCGTTTATCTAACGTCTACTGCGTTCGCAGATTTTGAGGTCGAGTCGAATTAGTCGACATGACAGCCCACTTTGATGACCTCATGAAATATAACACTCGTTTATAGAAAACTAGCTATGCCCCGCGGTTTTACCCGCGTATATCACGCGTCTACGCCTTGCGACGTGCGAACTTCGAGAGAGACATCACGACGGACGGTCGCTGAATTAACAAAGATTTAAAAAGTGAAATATGTTACTAAAATTACATGGTTAACGTAATTGGTGGTTATGCATGGTACAGGTACTGATACGAATAATGTGGCCTAGTTTGTACCGGCGTTACTATTTCACATTTTAACACGAAAAGGTAGTTATTGTGACATAACTGTAATAGTTAAACATATGGTATCGCAGACTTTTTTGTAGATATTGATATCCTCTATAAAACTGAAGTACATTACTTTGCTCTATTATCAATAGTTTCCGCAGCGTACGCGATATAAGGATTTTTGGTATTTTTTTCACACCTTGGGTTATATTAAGGAAGTTTTCATACGGATCCCTAACTTTTTGAAAATATTATATAGCCTATGTTCATCAGGGATAATATAGGATTCTAATGGTGAAAGAATTTTTCGAATCGGTCCAGTAGTTTCGGAGCCTATTCAATTCAAACAAACAAACAAATCTTTCCACTTTATATTAGTGTAGATAAAAATATGTTGTTACCACGTTAATTATATTAACACGCTTTCGTGTAGTAGGTAAGCCTATTCGGGTCGAGTCTAGTTATTGAGTTTACACACACATTTTGAATATAGCTAACATTGGATGACAATGTAAGAATATGAACAGAAAAACGTGGTATATCATTTTATTTATTACATAATATTTTTTAATTTTACTTTTTGATCAATGAGGAGTAATTTTTTTTCTATTTTTCTGCTGTTATGATGCGAAGTGTTCTATTTAAAATATTTTTTTCTTAACTAATTACCTTATAGTTACTAGAGTTATTAAAAACAGGAAAGAGGAATAGTTTGTTATACCTTAGCTTTGGTTTTTTTATAGGATAAGGGTGACAAACGAGCACGCAGTCTACATGATGGTAAGTGGATGCTGTGGCCCATAAACATCTACATCTATCTTCAATTAATAATCAAATCAATTAATAAAAAAATGAAGCGTCAGTAGCCTAATGGCAGAGCGCGAACCGCGAACTTAAAAGGTCGTGGGTTCGAATCCGCCATTCGACTACTGTCGTGAACCACTTCTAACACAAGCATATTAAGCTTACCGGAAGAGGTTTAAGGGAATATTGTTAATAGCATTACTAGTATTTAAAAAAATACGCAGATGCGTTGTCACCCCTGAGGACTAAGATGGAATGCCTCTTATCGAATAAAAACGGTCTCCGGTTCTCTATACTCGCGTGAGAGAGTGGTCCTAAGAAAACGTTACTTTCACACTGGGATTTTCTCATAATTTCACAAGGAAGTTTACATAAATAAATTTCACAAGGACAAACATCCAGGCCCGAAACAATTATTTGTAGGCCATACAATACTTGTTCCGTGCGGGATTCGAACCAACCCGTCGTCCTTCACTGCAACTCATTGCTAAGTCACTGCGCCACGGAGCAGTCAATTATTAATTGTGACGAGCTTTAACTTTTAATTTAGTTTCTAAATTTATTTGTTAATTTTTAAGTTAATATATTATCTATAAAAAAAAAAAAACTTAAATTGTAAGTTTTTATTGAAAGGTTTTTTATAAATTGTCTAAGCTGAGAACGAGTTTCACTAGTTCATTATTTTAAAAACCTGATGATATTTTTATAAAGGGCAGGGGCCGTTACGCGGTGACATTCATGGGCTTTAAGTCGATAAAATCATTTATTTGAAGAGGTATTGCGTTCGACAAGGAAGGGCACTGATTGTATTGACTACCTAAATGCGACCCCTAGATAGTATTTATTTGTTTACTCTTTATTGCACCGTTATATATGCCAAGATTAAGAATAAGTACATTGTTTTTTCTTATAGGATAAGGGTGACAAACGAGCACACAGTCCACTTGATGGTAAGTGGTTGCTGTGGCCCATAGACATCTACATCTATCCTTGATTGCGAATCACAATGCAGATGCGTTGTCACCCGTGACGACTAAGATGGAGTGCCTCGTTTCCAGTAAAATAGGTCTCTCGTACTCTACACTCACCATATGAAACACATCAGCGTTGAGCTACTATTTTACGCTGGTATTCTGTGAGAGCGTGGTCCTTCCCCGGTCGAGCCGACTCATTCGTGCTACAACTATATGATTATTATTGCTACGTTACTAAGGTAGACTTAATGACTGTCGGTATTCCGTAGCATGGTGAGCTATTATAGCAGGTGTAAAAGGTGCTTTAGCAGCAAAAAAATATGTAAGTACTACCCGTAAAAATGACGTCGCATCTATTCACTTCTCGCTCGCACACTGTCGGTGTGTCGGTAAAGACTGCAAAAAATTACGTTGCGATATGCGTTTTCGTACATTCTATGACTTCAGTCCAACTTATCACTGGATCAGTTATAACAAAAGGTCGTAAACAACAAAAAGTAATTCAACCCAGTTTCGCTAATTTGTGAGCTACGACGCGGTCTTAGAGTTTTCTTCATAGTTATTGTTCGATTTTGTTTGTTAATATTTTTGTATAAAATATTTGCCATTGAGACATGAGTAAGCATTATTAAAATTTTAGTCTGTCTGCCAGTTCGGGCCTATAATATACAATAAAATTCCGGACACTTATAAAGAACATCCTTTAAGAATATTTAAGTTTAAGCTGACTGCATTATTATTAGCAAAATGTTACTATTGTTTAAAAGACTTTTTAAATGATAAATATGTATAAAAATACTTTAAAATAACACAAACGAGAATTTACATTATATATGAATGACATATTACTGGTTAATTTGCTATCAGAATTGTATCTTTTAGTTTTTATGACTTTGCATGCCGTAAGGTAGAATGTAGCGGAAACACTTAGTAATGTACCATCTTATACCTGTACCTACATTGTGGCAAATAAAGATCTGAATCTGAATCTGAATCTGAATCTGAATCTGAAGTAATACCAGAAATGATGTACATTAAATTTTATCCGAAACATTTTGAGATTTTATTAAAATAGAAATTGTATGTTGTAGTGATAAGATAACATTAATGATCGTTAATGAATATCTTAAGTGTAAAAAGGGTCGCTGGTTCTAAATGTTATTTTAAAATTATTGTACCTACTTGCGTATATAATTCTTTTCAAATATTTTCCCATTAAAAGGAAATTTACAATTAACCGAACAATATAACGTTATAACGATGTACCGTTATTAGCGGGTTTTCGTTATTGTTTTTTTATAGGATAGGGTGATAAGCGAGCACACAGTCCACCTGATGGTAAGAGGTTGCTGTGACCCATATAATATAAATCTATCCTCGATTACGAACAAAATGCAGATGCGTTGTCACCCGTGACTACTAAGATGAAATGCCTCTTTTCCAATGAAAAGGGTCTCCGGTTCTCTTTTTCTTCTTCTTTCTTCTCTTCTCACTCATCATACGAAACACAGCTGCATTGTCTACTCCTATACTCTAGCTAAGAATTGCTTGTCCAGAGGTTCTTTTTTTATAGAATAAGGGTGACAAACGAGCACAGCCTTCCTAATGGTAAGTGAATGCTGTGGCCCATAGACATCTACATTTATCCTCAATTAAGAATCAAAATGCAGATGCCTTGTTACCCTTGAGGACTAAGATGGAACGTCTCGTACCCAGTAAAAAGGGTCTCCAGTTCTCTACACTCATACGAAATACAGCAGCATTGAGTTGCTATTTTACGCTGATATTCTGTGAGAGCGTGGTCCTTCGCCGGTCGAGCTGACTCATTTGTGCTACAAGTATACTGCAGCATGGCTCTACCACGTAAAATGCATGCTACTGTGCATGTCGACGGTATGAGCCGCCATTTCTAATCCCATTCTTTATCCGTACGGACTAAGGGCTGTGAACATTTATTAGGAAATACATAACAACCTATTGTAATGTTACGTATACCTACTATAAGCGAAAGTAGCCCAATGGTACGGTTCGGACTGCAAACTCAGTTGTCGTAGGTTCTAAACCGCCATTCGACTACTGTGGTGAACCAATCACTTTTAACACAAGCATTTTTGAGTTTACTTATATTGGTGAAGGGAGAAACAGAAACAGAAACATTTTTATTCAATGTACATTACAAATAATACGTATTGAAAGTCACTCTTTTGTATAATTACGTCTAATTCGAAAAAAAACCTTTGTCCTGGGGAAAACTAACACGAAACCCAGCGGGACTTTAAAAAGCAGCTTACAATCATGTATTATGTTACACAATTAACAACACAAAACAAATTAGAAATAGCTTGGAAGCGATACCTCATTCCCAGGGGTTATTATCATTCATAAATTCCTTCATGTTGTATACTAATTCCTTTTATACAAACTTAGTTTAATAAAGTTTTGTCAAATTTTGTATGTTTTCTGGGATTTCGTTGTAAAAGCGCCCCAAGAATGATTACTGACTCGATGGAGTCGAGTAACTGGTACTACTAGCTTGTGTCTGTTCCTAGTATTTACAGAATGAATATCACTTATTTTTGTAAAACTCCTTTTATTTTTGTGTACGTACATTACATTTTAACAGTGGTAGAGCCACGCGGCAGCTTTTGCTGTCGCACGGATGGGCCAGCTCGAACCGGGGTGGTACCACGACCTCACAGAATACCAGCGTGAAGTAGCGGTTTACCTCGCTGCGCATTCCATCTTAGTCCTCACGGGTGACAACGCATCTGCATTTTGATTTGTAACAGAGGATAGATGTAGATGTCTATGGGCCGCAGCAACCATTTACCATCAGGTGGACTGTGTGCTCGTTTGTCACCCTTATCCTATAAAAAAAATCTCACAAATGTATTGAAAGGCCAAAGTTAATATATTAATATATCCTTAATTTTTTTTTTGTCTAAGCTACTCTTTAGGTTTCAAATCATAGATTGCTCTTATCGCCCTCTTCTGTACCTAAAACAAATATAATTTTAGTGTCAGCCACGTGTCCCCAAAGCTAAATACCGTACGATATTATGCTATGGAAATAGCTAAAGTAGACTAGTCTGGCTGTTTCCAAACTGGTAAGATTTCTAATCTTTCTTACAGCATATGCTGCATAACTAAGTCTGCTTAGCTTCGCGTCTAGTGTGATTCCAAGAAAAATGGTGGTATCGACAAGACTCAGTTCCTCCCCATTTAAAATTACACTAGCATTTAAATGTTTGACATTTGGATTTGGGGCAGTGGATGTTTTTACACCACCACTACATGGCAATAATATATAAAATCTCACCAAGCGAAACGCAGAGGTAAACCTCTACTTCACGCTGGTATTCTGTGAGGTCGTGGTACCCCCCCCGGTTCGAGCCGGCCCATCCGTGCGACAGCAAAAGCTGCCGCGTGGCTCTACCACTGTTAAGATACGAACAAACAAAAATAATTTTTTATATATTAGATAAAATAAATTTTTATATAATATATAAAATTGTACCTTACGGTGACAATTATTATGGCTTACAAATGCGCTTTTAACTTTGAAATATTGTTTTCTTACTCTACAAAATATTTGCATTATGCTAATATTTTAAACATTCACAACTAAACTCAATTGACTTCATTCAGATCAACAGATTGTAGTCCGGTTAATAAATAAACTAAATATAAAAAAAAAACTAAAAGTGACAACCGAGCACACAGTCCATCTGGTGGTAAGAGAACGTTGTCGCCTTCGCTACGCTATAGTTTTGTTTTCATTACTATTTAAGTACTACTTTTATATTAATTTGTTACAGCCTATTAAAAGTTCGCGACTGAAAATAGGTTTCTTTGTAAATAAGGGGGATATTTGCCACAGTTGACTCGCTTGGCAGTCAGTCGGCTTGGCAACTGTCCTATTAACTATTATTACTAAAACGTTTGTGAATGTCAAAGAGTTTGTCCTCTAGCAACTGGTTTCTACGAAACGTAACACATGAAGTAAACGCTATTAATTTCAAATTAATTCATAATGATGTATTTATTCATAACTTGTTTTGACGCTGTTATTAAGTGAAACCGGGCTAACTATGACACCTGGACGTGAAACACCTCAGTTCCACTACCCTCCCCCTCAGTGACCATGGGTGCTGTAAAGCACCCGAAACGTGAATTAAATAGTTAAAATTAACGTTATTTAAAGCTATTTTAAAGTTATTTTTATTTTCTCATTACCAAAATTGAAGTTAGCCATGAAAATGTAAGACTTCAAATAAAGGTTTTTCTAATAGGCTGCGGGTAAGCTGTAACATGTGAGTTGTGAGCATAGATGTAGAAGTTTGAATCTCTGGTAGGTTGCTGGGCTGCTGGGTGCAGTGTGACGACGCGGAAGCGGGTTAACGACCAGCCGTGGCCGCGCCGACTATTCGCTTGTATTGCACTTATTGCCGACAACACCATTCGGCGTCGCTTTTTGGTGTTCGATTTTCAATTGAAATTAATGAGGGTAACTAGCGGTTTCTCCGAGCTAACAGACGTAAATCGTAAGTATCCGTCCATCGGATTTGTACCTACTTACGATTTGAACAAAAACAACGTTGATTAGAGTATGAATAATGATCCGGTTAGTGCTCCAAACTTGATCTCGGTAATAAATTTGAGTCGCTTCTAGTTTTGTTTTAAATTAATAATTTAATAACATTTTTTTCGAATGCCAAATGGTCAGTTTTTTAAATTTATCCGATGTTTTTTACCACACAAGGGATTATAATTATAACCACTTCTTGTGGGAGTTTATTGTAATGTCTTACATTACTGTTGGGCTATTTGATACAGAACATTTATTGGCACAGATAAGGATTAGAAGTTACATATTTTATAGCTTTAATTAATTTTCATAAAGTGCGTTGCTAACGCTTCGTTGTTTATTTTTTTGTTGTAAGAGAATTAAAAATAATGCATGTTAAATGTAAAAGATACCTTAGTTGAAATTAATTTAAAAATGTATAAATCTTTACATAATTACACGTTTATATGTTAAAGTAAAAGTATGTGTTTTGTGTAAGTACTGTGTAGAGATCAATCTGTCTGGTTAATTTTCTTGAGGGTTATTAATTATAATATTATTTACATGGGTCAGAAATGTTTCCAGCGTGTTATTCAGCGTTATTTCTTGTAGTGTAACTTACTCGAAGTAAGTAAAGTTATTTATAAAGAGAGCTTCATCCGCAAGCGTCAATTATAATTGTAACGTGTAAGTTGGGTGAAACTAGCTAATTTAAGTATCCATAATAATTATTTCCTCGCGATCTGCGACAAAGAAAAGAAGACGGAGCGCTGTGTGCCTACATTTCAAGTGATGCATAAACCAAACTAATACCATGCTCAACTTATTGTAAGAACACGCACGCACGTACACATATGCAACCAACACAGAAATCTAAATAATATGTCTTATTATTTAGATTTCTGTGGCAACCAACAACGTGGTTTTAGATGCATATGTGCGTCCAGTATTGAAATTTTATGGGGTGATAGAGAGAGATGTGTGTACGAGTGCGTCAAGATGTTGAGCATGATTTCGGTATAATTTGAAAAGTACGTAGCGCTCTGTATTGCCTTGTATTTTAGTCTGTGCTGAATGAATATACAGGGTATACAGACTCGATACTCGAGGATAAGATTGAAAATAGTTTTGAGCTACAAACTGTTGTCGTATCCTTCACATTCTTCAAGTCGGCGGCGGTCGAGACTTCGGCCTTGAATCCTATAATAGTCCGTGAGGACTGATGCACATCTTGTTACGCGTGCCACGATCGGAGCGATCTTCGCGTCGTTTATGTTCGGTTTAAAATGACCCTTCCGTATTTATTAGTGCTTGAAGAGTTGTGGGTAATAAAGAAGATTAACTCTAGCTTTCAGGTATTTCATTAAAGAAGATTTTCTGTAAGTGTTTGATCATGTAATATTTAAAAAGCAAATATATAGGTAGGTACATGTAGTCCTACTTCCTTCTAATATTATAAATGTGAAAGTTGTGAGGATGTATGGATGTTTGTTACTCTTTCACGCAAAAATTACTGAATGGATTTTAATTAAACTTTACAATAATATAGCTCATACATCAGAATATTGTATAAATTGTCCAAAATATAACGATAAATATTAAGTAAGTCTGAAGAAAATCAGTCATCTGCGGGCTATTTTGGCGTGAACAAGTATGCCGCAAAACTTGTAAAACAATTTGGATGGCACTTTTACTGGCATATAGCTGATGTTATAAGGAGTGACTTGGCTACTTTTATTTTAGGGTTCCGCGCAAAAAATTCCACGCGGGCGAAGTACCGGGGGGCAGCTAGTATAATATATGATATAATAATAATAATAATAATAATAATAATAATGTCCTCCAGACCGAATTGCGGCCACGGCGGCCTGTCTCAACGGAGACTAGCCATCGGCGCAGGACAGGATTATAGTGCCCAAGGGTATGCGCAAGCACAGGTGCACTCTCTATTCCCTCACTCTCATAGCCCGATGGGACGGTAAACCGACACGACCGGAGAGAGATCAGGCGCAGGAACAACGGCTTTACGTGCTATCCGAGGCACGGGGGTGAAACACCGCCAACTTCCTGACTCCGGGCAGATACTGAGAATTTCTTGATGGAAAAACTCAATAACTGATTTTTTGGCCCGACCCGGGATTCGAACCCGGGACCTCATGATCAGCAGTCGCACTACTACAACCACTAGACCAACGAGGCAGTCGTTGGTCTAGTGGTTGTAGTAGTGTATGATATGGGAATGAGAATAGCAAAGTATATGCGATGTCAAGTGCATAAGTCAAGGCACTGACCATTTGTTTTTGTTCGTACTAGAGCGACGAAACAAAAGCAGAGCATGTATTGTTATTTTGCATTGTTGTCGTTGCGTATATTATATTAAAATACTAGTCCCTATCGAAATAGGATTAATCATTGTGTTTTTTTACAAAATCAGACGTTATATTATGTGCATTCAGATACTATCGAAGTTAAAATTCAACGTTTTCGTAAACAGGGGTCTATCTAGATAGGTAGTCTGTGTTTCAGACGGCGCTGCAATCGGTTGGTTATGGATTCGTATCTCAGTACCCAAAATAAACGCACAAATAAAGGTAACGATGTTTAGTCATCTCGTCCGTCCGACCGAGCCTAGGATTAAAATCCCCCCAAAAAGCAGTCTTCATTCATTTCTGAATTATCAACCGCATCAGCACGTGTACTCGCATGTTTATAATGTGACTCATGTCTATTAAGTTCCCGTTATCAGCTCTCGTATCAGTTAACATAATAAACGGTACTGACACACGCTTTTAAAACTTCGTTATTGATTTAATTTTACTGATTCGTTAGTAATGTCTGACCTTTTTCTACACCCTGCCACAAGTAAAAGTGCTTTCAAATAGAGGTGCGATCTCCGTTCGTATCCACATCTTTACAAACAGGACTTTTTGCACTGTAACGGTACAGAATTATCTATACCATCGTCAACATTACAGCCCTTCACAAGTCGACTGCTGAACGTAGGTCTCGCCCAAGGAATGCCACCAAGCACAGGCGTGAGCTTCCAGCATCTATCGACTTCCTGCATGTGTTATCAGGTTGTTTAACCATTTAGTGGGAGGCCGCTCTACACTTCACTTACCGGTACGAGGCTGCCACTCGAGAACCTTTCTTTTCCATCAGTTATCGGTTCTGTGAGTTCAGTGGCCGGCCCATTGCCACTATGACTTACTAATCCTATGTCTAGTAATCTATGTCGGTTATTTTGAGTCTACTGATTTGTTTCTTCTGTTTAAAAGAGAATATTAAATAAAAGAGCATTGCAAGATACGTCATTGACTCGTTCGAAGAGCGGAGACTATACGGGTCCTGCGCGATTAGATAGACGTGAGAAGATTTGCACAATCGTCGTTTGTCCCCGGAGCTCCGAACACATTCACACACAATTAAATATTATTTTCTCACGTTCGTTTCTTAGGTCAATTATATTGTTTTTGGCATATGAACAATTAATTCATAATATAATTTGCAGTTTCGTGTATACATAAATTATACATTTACAATCTGATTAGAAAATATTTTGGTTAGTAAAGCTTTATACGTGGTAGAGCCATGCTGCAGCTATATTATGTGTGCAGCACGAATGGGTCGGCCCGACCGGGGTAGGTCCACGTACTCACACAATACCAGCGTAAAATAGCAGCTTAATACTGCCTGTGTTTCGTATGGTGAGTGTAGAGAACCGGAGACCCTTTTTACCGAAACGGGGCATCCTATCTTAGTCCTCAGGGGTAACAACGCATCTGCATTTGATTCTTAATTGAGGATAAATATAGATGTCTATTAGCCGATCCGGTGGACTGTGTGGTCGTTTGTCGCCCTTCTATAAAAAAAATCTTGTGTTTATTTATAAAAGTACTAAGTTATGGTCTCGTATTGCAAGGGTTTGTTTGCAGTCGCTTGTTTTTTTGTGGATTTAGTTCAGGAACGTCGTGTCATCATGTCATTTGCAATAGACAGGAATATCTCTTTCACATGTGTCGATCTTGTCGCTATTTGCTTGTTCGTATAATTAGTTATTTTCTTGATTAGGCACGTAAGTGTTCACTTATTTGTCGGCCTCTAGTCTATTGTGTAACCTCGCTATGGAAGAGCGGTGCTTCCTAGCACAAGCAAGATTATTTGCATAAAAGGAAGCTCTAATTACTTTAAATTGTATTAGGCTTATTTAACGTAATAAACTATTTTGTATTTGTTTTGGATAAAACTTTTGTTACTTTCTGGTTACCACGCTGCAGCTATATTAGGTCTGCAACACGAAAGGTTCGGCTTGACCGGGAAGGACCGCACTCTCGCAGGATAACAACATAATATCTAATATTGTACGGGGGTGTACTTTATACCCAAAAAGAAGGGATTCCATTTTTTCCAAAGTGGATTGGGATTTTTATCTTAGTACGGATACATTAAAGGAATTCAGAGACGGTTCATTTATAAATATTGCATCAAAAATATTGCTGTAGACAATAGATAATTAATTCAATTTCAATTGTAACGAATCGGTCCGTGTACATGTAGAGCTTAATCCCCTCGCTTCGCTTGCGGACATGCACCAACCCTTCCCCCCGCCACCTCTGTTAGCATGCAAATAGGGGCGCCGCGCCTAGTCCTTTGTTTTATTTGTATCAGATACCAGTGTGTTTCCGTTTGTGTCCTTCTGTCGCTGTGCGTGTCTTCTCTTTGAATTGAAGCGTAGCGGAGCAGAGTGTCAGCAGTAACTTTAAAATTACTTTTTAATTTTGGTGAATTTACTTCATTTTATTTTTAAACTTCTTTAAATTCTTATTGTGGCCTGTAGAAATAATTGTGTGTACTTGTTAAAAGGTTCGTGGCGGGAACTCGACTGCTCGACTATTTTATCGTTTAAATGAAGGTTTGAATTTGAAGTGGACTTTGATACGTAAAAGTGATGCGATTTTGTGTATTGAGTGTCTGCGCATGTGATTATAGTGCAAACGATGAAACATGTGCTTCGATGTTGATATAAACCACAAGTAATTTTGTACGCTTAGGCGCCTGTGACACTGTCGTCATCGACTATCCATTGAGTTTCACTGTCGTCAAAATCTCCAAAGAACTTCTCATTGCAATGCATATTTTTGAAACAAAATATTATATAAGATATTTTCTTATTACTTGACACTGGCAAAATTATTATCGTGCAAGGCCATAACTTAAGTAAAAAATCGTGCGCCTTTTATTTTATGTCTATTGTTTATTAAAAGAAAACAGCGGGAAAATATGGGAGAAAGATTTATTTTATGACTGAAACTAAAGAAACTTTATAGTAATGTCCTCCAGACCGAAATTCGGTCACGGAGGCCAGTCTCAACGGAGACTAGACATCTGCACAGACAGGATTATAGTACACTATTACTCACTCTCATATTCCAATGGGACGTTAATCAGACACGACGGATAGGTATCAGGCGTCGGACTAACGGCTTTATGTTTTCCGAAAGCGCGGGGGTGAGACACCGCCAACTTCCTGATTCCGGGTAACTACTAAAAATTTCTTGATAGAAATAATTTAAAATTTCAAAATTTTGTACAACCGACTTTAATATATATTTTTAAGGATAACTGAAAAACTATTGATCAGACCTTGGTCAAATTTATATGGGACCACATGAGAAGCACCAGCTTTCAAATAAATAAGGAATCATCGAAATCGATTCTCGTAGAACAAAGTTATGAGGTAACACACATAAAAAAATTCAGTCGAATTTAGTATCTCCTCCTTTTTGAAGTCGGTAGAAAAAAATTAATAACTAATTATTAATTATAAAAACAAATAGAATCGAACCCCGGCCTACAAGATCAGTAGCCGCGCTTCCGACCTCTAGGTCTAGACCAACGAGGTGGTTACTGATAATTTTAATGGTATTCTCTTGTGCGCCGAAGCGCCGAACAGACGGACCAAGTCATAGTATGCATTTGTATATTTATATTGTTATTTCCTACAGTACAGTATGAAATATCAACAGGTGTCCGCATTCACACGCGAACCCCAAGAGATGATTTTTGAACCCTTCAAGTTTACTTCGTAAAACAGTTATTTAAATAAACGTTCTTTTTTTTCTTCCCTTTTTTTATATAAAAACGTTACTTTCACATTAGGATTCTTTTCTGCAGCTTTCACACATAAGTTTCTTAAGGACAAACATCCACAACTGAAACAATTATTTGCAGGCTATACAAACACTTGTTCCGAGTGGGATTCGAACCCGCGGCGTTCAGCGCTGCAACTCATTGCTAATTCATAGCGCCACGGAGCCGTCAAATATTCTTTGTGTGATTATTCTTCTTTTTCTTCATCAGCCTGTCATAGGTCCATTGCTGGATACGGTCCTCCCATATGTAAGGATTTGTTCGATTGCCGGATTCATTAGCATTTTAGTACGTTGCTTTACGGTTTAACTCAGTGTTACCTGTGCGAAGTTAAGAAAAGTTATACCTGTATACACCTCACTGTTGGACACAGGTATGTGTTTATTTGTGAGAGGATTATTTTTATCCGTTACAGCCTATAAAGGTCCACTGCCGAAAAGAGGCCTCTCCCATAGACTGCCTCATGTATTAATCCTTATATAGTGGATTTTGTCATAGTTATCAGGCCTGGCAGGTGGGTTGGCAAGTTGTTAATTTCTTTCTACCGACTCCAAAAAGGAGGAGATACTAGATTCGACTGAATTTTTTTATGTGTGTTACCTCATAACTTTATTCTATGAGAACCGATTTCGATGATTCTTTTTTTTATTTGAAGCTGGTGGTTCACATGTGGTCCCATATAAATTCATCAAGGTCTGACCAATAATTTTTGAGTTATCCTTATTATTTTGAGTCGTTATCTGGAAGATGCTGCCGCCCATCTCCCGTCTAAGTGTTCACCCACTGGACGGTAGCGGGTATATTCTTACACCGTCACTATTCTAATTTAACAAGTTTTTATTCAGTTGCACCTGTCTGGTGTCTGTAATCAAATCTTGCAAGTTAAATTTGTCTTACTCCCCGGTTTCCGATTAAGCTGAAACTTTTCTACGCATTTGTTTGTTCCGCCTGCTATATTTCGTAAAATTGTGTACCGCCAATTATCGGAGGCCATAGAATCCCTTTAGTTGCTTCTTACGAAATAGTGCAATTACCCGCACTAACGCCGCACCACACTGCATTTCTGCACTAGTAGTAGGGGCATATGCGAACCCACTACCCCATATCCTACCCAAGGTGTCGTAATTGGTGCCAAAGGGAAAAGTACAGCAGCATCTTCTTGATCAAAATTTAATAATAACAAAAAAACTATGGTTGCCACCTCGCCTGCCAAGCTTGGCAACTATGGCAAATGTCCCTTTATGATGGAATCTATGGAGAAAGCCCATGTTCAGCTATGAACTTTTGATGGACTGTAATAACCGATTCGTTGCGGCACCAATTTTTGACAACTTTTAGCTGTGGCGAACAAATATTTCATGACACGCCTATTGTACCATCCGCCATGTGTAAAAGTAATGTTCTTTTTTATGCTTTTTTTTACTTGTTTAGACCTAATTAAGTTTATTTGACATCAAACATAAGTTACAAATGGAAGGATACTTGTTTTTAGTGGGTAACTACGTGTTTTTTTACGCGTTTTATTTGACCTCACAGAATAACAGCGTGAAGTAGAGGTTTACCTCTGCGTTTCGCTTGCTGAGTGCAGGTGGCCGGAGGCCCTTTTTACTGGAAATGAGGCGTTCCATCTTAGTCCTCACGGGTGAAAACGCATCTGCATTTTGATCTGAAACAGACGATAGATGTAGATGTCTATGGGCCGCAGCAACCACTTACCAACAGGTGGCCTGTGTGCTCGTTTTTCACCCTTATCCTATAAAAAAAAAATTGAGAGAAAGTGACTTTTTTATGAAGAGATTATAAACCTTTTGTACTATTTTTTGTTGTTATAAAAAAACATTTATATAAGTAGGTACAGCTAAATCACCCTGGAAACCTTGGTTTTAATTAAATTAAATTTTCACCTAATAATAACATTTGTAAATATCAAACAATGAAGAACCTTAATTTGAAAAAAAAAGGTATATCATTCATTGATATTTACAAATTTTAAATATTATTTAATGTTATACAAATGTAAAAGTAAAGTCGATCTGAAAACGTCTAATTATAATAGTAAGAATAGCAAAACAAGTGTTTTCAAAAGGAAAAAAACGCCGGCGCTATACGGCAGCGGATTGACAAAAGACTATTTATTAGCGAACTTTTTTTATGCATGAACGATTTCGAACTGTTTCAAGCAAAAATGAACCTTATACCATATCACAAGAGCACATGGTACTTCGTAGGTCCATTCGGCCAAATTATAGTAATAAGTCGGCACTTCAACCATTTTAAGCAAAAGAGATAAAGGCATTGTTTTTTTTTAACAGGAGAGTTGTTTTCTAGAAACTTGTTTACAATTTAAGTTTGTGAGCGATCGCAATTATTAGAGTATTTTTCCACAATATGTTTTAAAAATCTATAAAGTAAAAACGGTACCACGTACAAGTAAAAAAAGGTTGTCAACTCCTAAAAAATTCAATTTTTCAAAATATCCAAAAACGAAGCCGCATGCATGAACTACTTGCAAAATAATGAATATTTTGTTCTGGATAAATTTTCCAAAAAAGCAATTTGAGCGAGTTATAACGATTTTAAAAAAAAAGACACGCCTCGCGTGTCATACGCCACACAAAAGTATTCGATGGCACGCCTGGCGTGTCACTCGCACTGAACCGGATAAGTCAAATAATTGGAGTATTAGGTAAGTACTAAAGAAGCTGCCACTGGGGAACCTTCCTCCTCCAATAGTTGTCGGTCCTACGTGGTCTATTTTATACGGCTGGCCCCTTGCCATTTCAGCATAATGAACCGTTGGACTGTCTAGTTTGCGGATGTCCCCGTTACGACTTCTAATATGCTGTTATGCATTGAACTCCATTACTCGCTAAGTACCTTAAGTTTCCTCATGCGTTTACATTTTATATTAGTTGTAAAACCTATGAAATTAACTCCGTTTTATGGAACAAATTTCACGGATTTTATCGCAATTAATCTTTACTTAATAATTCCCGACGTTTCGGGTGCTTTACAGTACCCATGGTTACGGGGGGAGTAAGGTGTTTGACGTCCCGATGTCATAGTTAGCCCGGCTATTTTCTGATTTTGACTATTTATTTTCAAAACGTCGGGAATTAAAAAGTAAAAATGAAATTTGATAAAATCCGTAAAGTGTGTTTCATTTAATGTGTAGTGTTTGGGTAAATATTAGAAACCATTAAATGTATGTACTCTGTTTAATAAAATAAAATATCCTTGAATAACTAGGAAAGATAACTTTAACAACTTAAAAACAGTTTAAAAAAACGGTATAATATAATAGATGCGGTAAAATCTTAAATGCGGATCCGGTAGGTGAAGCCGCTGATATAAAGGTTGACTCTACACACTAGTGAGAACCTCTCCGATGATACAAATAGATCAACGATTTCTACACATCGTAACCTATGAAGCTCTCCCCAGATAATTGAGGTGACAAACCCAGCTCACAATCCACCTGATAGTAGGTGAAGGCTGTGGCCCATAGATCTACATCTATATCTATAGGTGTGGGTGATCTGTATCGTGCGATGTAAGTAACATCTCGATTAAGAATGAAAGTATAGATGCGTTGTCTCTGAGGAAGAAGATAGAGGGTCTCGTTACCAATAAAGAGGGTTTCTGGCTCTCGTCACTCGCTATGCACGAGACAGCGACATTATGCTGCTATTTACGCTGATATTTTGTCAGATTATTCTTTTTCTGCCGACTTCCAAAAAGGAGACGGTACTCAATTCGACTGTATGTTTTTTTATGTGTGTTACCTTATAACTTTTTACTGGGTGAACCAATTTCGATGATTTTTTTTTATTTGAAAGCTGGTACTTCTATATGAATTTGATCAAGGCCAGACCAATAGTTTTTGAGTTATTCTTAATAACTTATATTGAAGTCGGCTGTACAAATTTTTTAATTTTAAATTATTTATTGGTGTTTTCTGCCGACTTCCAAAAAGGAGACGGTATTCAATTCGACTGTATGTTTTTTTTATGTGTTACCTCATAACTTTTTACTGGGTGAACCGATTTGGATAATTCTTTTTTTATTTGAAAGCTGATACTTCTCGTGTGGTCCCATATGAATTTGATCAAGGGCAGACCAAGTTTTTGAGTTATTCTTAATAACTTATATTGAAGTCGGCTGTACAAAATTTTTAATTTTTAATTATTTATTGGTGTTTTGTGGTTATCGAGTTTAATCGACTCAACCCACTAGTGCTGCAGTTCTATCACGTGACTCACCACGTAAATGATTGATATTGGGAATCGATGTCGAAAACTTATCTAGATAAAAGGATGTTAAAATTTAATGATGTGTAGTAACTATTGTTCAAACTAGGTAACACACATCAGTTTATGATCTGGTTACTGATCTTGGTTAATTATTTTTTTACGTCTTTAATACAATGGATTTCCGCGAATAAACGCCTGGTTATATTAATAATATTATTTAGATAATTAAATTATTTTGCAAATTCGCGGTCTTTCCTGGTTTTTTAATAGTTTGTTTTGTTTATATCCTTTGTTTCTGTCGTTATTTTTGCTTATAAATAATATATTATTTCTAAGAATAAAAAAAGTAATCTGACTGAGCGGTAGACTGGTGTTCAATGACAGTCACTATTGGAGGAGGGGGCAGTAATCGCAGTACGCGCAGTACTTGTAATAGACACGGCTTCGAAATCCGATGAATCCATTTTACTTTTATCATTGCGTTTTAGTTTTACGATCGTTTGTAGTCTGGTGTCTTATTGACAAACTGCGCAGTGAAACACGCTAGCGAGCGCACTTCCACAACAATGGCGTATAATTTGCTACAATAGTATGAAGGAAACTCATAACTAAGTCTTCTCAATTCTAGAATAGTGCACGTTGTTTCGACCACCGTTTAGGTTTTTATGCAAACAGGAATACCCTTTGCATATATTTTTTTCAAATCTGATAAAATTCTCGTTAGTAGGTTTTTTATACGGAGGTTATTAAGCGACCACTCGTTTACTTGTCGTGTATTTTTATCTGTTCCCTGACAATTTCTAATTATCTTTGGGCATTTTTTACTCTTAATAAGACCGCAAAAATACTATATCCATTGGCCGTTGTTCGTTGTCCTGGATTAAAAGAGTTTTAATTAACAATAGTTTTAATCTAGGCCAGAAAACAACATACTGAATTCCGTCACAGACTATCAAAGTCCAGCTGAACATGCATAGGTCTCCTCCATATATTGCCTTATCTTTATAGAATAAGGGTGACAAATGAGCACACAGTTCACCTAATGGCAAGTGGATGCTGTGGCCCATAAACAACTTCATTTCCATAAGAATCACAATGCATCATTGTCACCCCTGAGGGCTAAAATGGAATGCCTCGTTTCCAGTAAAAAAGTCTCCGGTTTTCTACACTCATCATACTTTTTTGTTTTCATTCTATAAAAAAAAAAGAAAGAGCCATTCCATCTTAGTCCTCACGGGTGACAACGCATCTGCATTTTGATTCGCAAACGAGGATAAATGTAGATGTCTATGGGCCACAGTAACCACTTACCATCAGGTGGACGTGAGTTCGTTTGTCACCCTATCCTATAAAAAAAAAAACAAGAAGTTACTTGATATCTTTATCTCATCTTGTTTTGATACTTGTTTTTGTCCTTAAATATTTCTTCATAGATTTTAATGTCAGAATGTTTTTATGTTCTTTATGACTTCTGCCTTTCTGTGAAGTATCAAAAACGTTATGCTTAAGAATGTGAGAAGTGTGAGATGTGTTAAAATGTGTCAGACTATTTAACCTTAAAGTTGATGAAGGCTTTATGTCAGTTGGTGGCGTCTGCTACTTCCTCTTTTTTCACACTCACACGACTATTTCATCATAGTCTTAATCGTTGCGGAAAAAATATTCAAAAGAAGAAAGTAGCCTGGTTAATTATGACATCAGGACGTCAAAAACCTCAGGCCCCGTGACCACTAGTAAACGCATCCGAAACGTCGTGTATTAAAAAATCTGGAAAATTTGTTTCATTTAATATGTAGTACAAAGATGTTTTGACCTATAAAACATCATTGATGTAGTACTTATTAGCGTAAATATAAGACATCCTTGTGTGGCGGTTTCTCATTCACAATTACTGTTACATGTAGTATCCTAATTCTTTGCTGAACCTATACATACATAACAATCTTAATCATTTCCTATGTCTATTTAAACGATGTAACTATCAATTTTTAAATTTTTTCATATAACGGTAATGAAGCCTTTTAAATTGGCACTCAGATTATTTGACCGTATACCACCGATAAACATAGTGTTTTATCCAAACAATCGATATAACTAAACGAATCAAATACCTGGTTATGTTAGGTTGATTGCATGACATGCCGGACATAACAAAAGGTACATACGTAATTACATGCGCCTTGTCGTGTAGCGCTGAGTCAGCGGGGCGGACAGCGCGGCCACGTGCGCACTGTGCTGCGGTGATTGATGATATGCAGATGTCCACCGATAACCGTGCTCATAAATATTAACTACGATGACGGCCAAACGGAGTTTTAGTTGTTTCTGTCAATTCTCAGTGGCAGCCCGGAGTTAAGAAGTTTGTGGTGGTTCACTTAAGAAAGCACGCCGTTAAAGCAAGCCGTTATCCTGTGCCTGATACCTCTCTGGTCATGTCAGATTGCTGTCCCATCGGACTAAGTGAGCGAGGGCATAAGCACTGCACCTGTGTTTGCGCACACACACGTGCATTGGGAACCTGTTGTGTGTTAGTCTATCGTTGAGACTGGCCGCCGCGACCTGCTGCCACATTGTGTTATAAGACACACTCACACTCACTCCTGTGGTGCAGTAACCCCGAACCGGGTCTTGGCCTCCGATACGAGAACACGCCACTTCTCGCTGTCTAGTGCAAGCTCTCGCCCGGTAGCTTCAACGATATTTGAGTAGACCAACTGGACGTCGGCAAGTCGGTCCTACTGACGCTCTGTTATTACAACATTATTCGCTTCGTGAGTTTTCAGTAGAAAGGACAGACTGTTTACACGCGGGGACTGTGATTAATAACACCAAATTTTATGTAATTTACATCGATTCAGTCGCTCTTGGCCTTAGTGAAAAGCGTTTGGAGGGGCGTGTTGCGTTTCATTTTCATAGAAGTAAGTGATCATAAAAATAGTGGCTAGGAGTTAGAGACGTCTAGTAAATAAAAATTAAACTCTAAATCAGAATCGTTTATTTCGTAGATCATAGGAATTATATAGATGCTAGCTATATATGTATATAATCAAGTTCAACCCTGTGCCCTGTGGGCATGCGAAGTATAATATTTTTGCAAACCAGTTAAAGTAAAACTCAGACAAACTATTAAATGACAGTAATATAAGGAGTCAACAGTCAAAAAGCAACGTATCTAGTTTGTAGTTTCTGTGATGTTAGGCCTTTTGGCTTTTACAGCTTCATCGGACTCGGGGCTTGCGTTTGTGGCCCGAGAGGAAGCATTGTACATTATGTAATAAACCTTATGTACTATTTAAAACAAATCTCTACAACGTGATACAAATAACACAAACTTTGGACGCAACGAAATCCAGTAAATAAAAGTAAACTAAATATTGTAAACAAAGTAATTTACAGAATTCATACAGTAGGGATAGGAATCGAGCACACGGTCCACAATAATAATACTTGATAGTAAATAGTAAGTATGTACTTTGGCCCATAAACGTTTCCATTCTAATTTCAAAAGGTAATATATGGCTGACACTGCTATGTTCCGGTCCGAATAGTGTAGAAAGCTGGTATAATTTTAGGTTGGGGGCATTTCATCTTAGCCGTCAGAGGTGACAACGCATCTGTAGCTCTATGCGTGAAGTTGGCTTCAGGTGTCCAGGTCCACGGACTGCAGTAATTAACTACCATCGGGTCGAATGTGAGTTCGTCTGTCACTTTAGTTTTATAAATTATAAAAAAATAAAGTATTGCATTTTACTGTATTTTGTTAGTTCATCGCTTAGGGCTTAAGGCGCGGTACCTAGACAAACTAGGCTTCACAAAACAGTTTTTTAACAAAATATATACATTCTAGAGCGGAAAAAAAATATATGTTAATCTTGATCACATTTATGGGTGGACCATTGTTTTCAAAACACGTTTTCGGTAAATTTTCTCGATAGAAAAAAATCATAAAATAGCCATTGGAATTGAATTTCCATCAATTTTAACTGTATTATTTATAAGCAAATCTTAATAAAATTAATAATAGTGATGTAATATATAATAATAAGGGGAACTGTTGTTTTTATATATCGATTGAAATGAAATATTTGTAAGTATTAATATATTTAATGAAAAATAACTCGAACGAATCGATGTTTCGCATCGCGCCATCGTGGCGTCTTTTCGCTTCTCTTTCATTTCTACGCGGAGCGACAGTGATCGTTGAGGCACGCTGCTAGACGGACCTGTACCAATTTGTTTCGCTTGCCGTTCAAAAATCATTTACGTATTTGTTTGTTCTTAAGGACGCATTTGCAAAATGAATAGGTATATAATCGAACTATTACATTGACACGGGTCACACACACAAGTGTACGCACGGTTAGCTGCGGGAATCGTAATCAAGTAAAACATTTTGATACTTTGAAAGATTGATTTTTTTTACAACTACAAAAATATACTTAGATACGAAATTCGAATATCTACCTCTATGACCTGAAAGCGTACTTCGGTGACTGCTGCTGAAACTCTGAACTCCTGGACGAGTAGAATAAGGTGTGTCGAGTTTAGGCTCGTTTTGTTAGTTATGATGAGACCTTACCTCCGGACTTGATGAAGTAATCTGAAGGTCGATGTACACCTTCAGATTACTTCATCAAGTCCGGAGGTGACTGCTACTGGAACTCCTCGACGAGTAGAACTAGATGTGCCGTGTTTGGGCTCGATTTGTTAGTTATGATAAGACGTTACATCCGGGATTGATGGAGAGACCTGATGATGTACTTCAGTGACTTGCTACTGGAACTCCTTGACGAGTAGAAATAGGTGTGCCGAGTTTGGGCTTGATTTGTTAGTTGTGATGAGACCTTACCTCCGGACTTGATAGAGAGACCTGATGGTGTACTTCAGTACCTGCTACTCTGTAACTCCTCGACGAGTAGAACTAGATGTGCCGGGTTTGGACTCGATTTGCTAGTTATGATGAGATCTTACCTCCGGACTTGATAGAGAGACCCGATGATGTACTTCAGTGACTTGCTACTGGAACTCCTTGACGAGTAGAAATAGGTGTGCCGAGTTTGGGCTTGATTTGTTAGTTATGATGAGACCTTACCTCCGGACTTGATAGAGAGACCTGATGGTGTACTTCAGTGCCTGCTACTCTGTAACTCCTCGACGAATAGAACTAGATGTGCCGGGTTTGGGCTCGATTTGCTAGTTATGATGAGACCTTACCTCCGGACTTAATGGAGAGACCAGATGGTGTACTTCAGTGACTGCTACTGGGACTCCTGAACGAGTAGAACTAAGTGTGCCGAGTTTGTGCTCGTTTTGTTAGTTATGATGAGACCTTACCTCCGGATTTGATGGAGAGACCTGATGGTGTACTTCGGTGACTGCTACTGGATCTCCAGGACAAGTAGAACTAAGTATGCCGAGCTTGGACTCGTTTTGTTAGTTATGATAAGACCTTACCTCCGAACTTGATGCAGAGACCTGAATGTGTACTTTGGTGACGGCGGCAGCAGCTATGCGTAAGCGTGATGCAGTGATACCTGAAGTAACATTGAGCAAAGATGGCGTACCTCTAATAGAATGCTGACGGCTGTTGGTCATCGCGATCCTACGTAAATAATATAAGGCATTGTCATTGAATCATACCGTTCAAAAAGTTGAATGCCGAAACCATGTGTTGCGCAATATTTGCAATAAGTTGAGAGCTGTAACCAAAGACACAAAATATGCCTTGGTGCACAGAAAAATGCTGACTGAATTATTTTTACTTCCACAATTTATATAATTAGATTTCCCTCCGTATGCGTAAATACATCAAAATAATAAAATAAAATAAAAATAATTAGCATGTTTAATTTTTATGTATTCTTCAAACAACCCACAAACCCAAAAAATTTTATGCAAAAAGGTTATTCACTCAGGAAAAAAATAATGAAACGGCTGTTTTTTTTTCGATTTTAGGGCTAGCGCTATTGTAAAATTTGCTCATAATAGTTTACTTTACTCTTGATTCTGAAGAAAAATGTTTATAGGAATAAAAATTATTGTTGTTATAAATTCACAATTTTGACAATTTGCCGTTTCGAGAAAAGGCCATTTCTATAATTGACCATTTTGGTTCGAAGCCATTTTATTTAAGCATTAATTTATTATTCATTTAATGAATCTGTTACAAAAGTTCTCGATAACCTTTTCTAGAAAATAACAATTATTGATTATTTTAAAATTAAGAAAATAGAATATGTACATATTTTAAAAATAACAACACGAAAATATGTAGGTACATAATATTTTTAGAATAACTAAACAAAAATATGTACATATTTTAGATACGAAAATAAACGTAGAAACATTTTAAAAATACGAATAAAAAATATATATCTGATGGGATTCGAACCACCTGACATCGCGGAAACGCGGTGCGAAGGCGGACGGCGGCGCGCTGTACCAATTGTACATTTTACGTCGAGCGTCGGCGAGATTCACGCGGTGCACCCCGCAGTGGGCGGGACTACTCGTCCCTTACTCGTCTGCTTCACCCCCTCAAATTCACAAAAGTCGTCTATACACCTCGCCTTAAGGTTACTTTTTACTTATTATGTTTGTATTCTAAAAGCGACCGGCACCGCACGGGTGCGCCACAGCACGTCGTTGCTTTTTTTTTACGACTTTTTTAGAAAACCTTAGCATTACGCTACTATTTATCTATCACTATTATTTATTCTGTGCTTATGAAAACCGTCATTAATAAATGGTAAAAACTGCATCAAACCAATCTAGAAGTTACGAGTAGTGTTACATTAAGCAAATACACTGACATATGCGGGAAACGAAATTGCTTGAATAGGTTTTTCAACCGATTTCAAAAAAGGAGGAGTTTCTCAATTCGACTGTATTTTTATGTGTGTTAGCTCAGAACGTTTTCTAGGTGAAAAAAATTTGATGATTCTTTTATTTAGTCACATATAAATTTGATCAAGATGTGACTTCGACTAAATTGATGATGTTCTCATTTTATTTATATTGAAGTACAAAGTTTTTAACTTTACGCCTTGTTCATTTAGTAATAAAAATTATTTTGTTAGGTTTTGAACGTGGTAGAGGCACGCTGCAGCCAGTTGTGGTAGTAGCACGAATGGGTCGGCTCGACCGACCAAGGACCACGCTCTCATAAAATAATGCGTCGTATCGTATGGTGAGTGTCTAATACGCGGATACCCGGAATCGCTTTTTACTGGAAACGAGGTATTCCATCTTAGTCCTCGGGACTGGCAACGCATATGGATTTTGATTCTTTATCGGAGTAAATGCAGGTCTTTGTCTGTGGGTCACAGTATTTATCATCAGGTGAACTGTGCGCTCATTTGTCACCCTTAATCTATAAAAAAAGTTCTGGTTGGATCGTCCTCGTGTCTGACACCACTTCCTAGTCTTTTTGCGATCTTATCGAAAAGTGTTACTTTTTGAAACGAATAGGCTGTCTCTATCACTATCACTTACTCGTTAATAAACGACATGTAATGGACATGAAACAAGTTTGAAAGGATGACCGTGAAAGAAGAAATGTGGAGTAAAATAAAAAATTATGTTAGATTTTAGTACCACGAATTTTTATAGTAATTGTAAAAAGTACCTGCTTTTGGTGTCATAAGTTCATCACTTCACTATGTTTTTTGCATCGCTGCTTGATTGGACACTCGCTGGTTATCTAAATATTACGATGCGGCTGCCAGGGCCTTGCCCTAGCCCGGTTCGGTTTAATTGGAAAACTGTTTAATAATATATAAATTAAAATAATTGGCTAAATCATAAAAATTGTACGTGTACTGCAAAATCCCGGGGCGTTATTGTCTGTGATCATATTCTAGACGGTGCCCACCACATCACATTTGATAGACCATAAACCCTCGCGAAAGAATATCGATTCCTGCCAACGGTGATACGTGAAATTAAAGATTTAATAAACATCCTCATTTCAATATACCTAGATGTAGTGTTTGCGTAAATATAAGATATTAAATGCGTTACACTCAACGAATCGTACGTAGTAGGGGTTATATTAAGTTCAGTGACACATTTTAATTGTTTTTAAATTTATTAATATGAAATGCATCTATTTCAAGGTGTCTGTACGTAGCATTACGTCCAAACACCGGCCCGACACAATAAACAATATCTGATTAATTCCGATCATGCGCCAGTAGCACACGCAACGGTAATCGTGGAAACATGCGACAGACGAACTTATTCGATCAGTGATACGAAACGAACATGATATAGAACAAGATGATGAAGTTCAAATCGTTGTTCCGTAGAGGACAACAGGGCAAGCAGGAGCCCACGCTGAAGGGTGCTCCGTCCGTCTCGAGTCTCGACTCGAAGCACAAAGTCGCGCCGTCGAGAGACAAGACGTTAAAAATATTCGGCTCCAAAGAGAAGCTCCACAAGGCGTACAAGAAGAAAGACTTGGGGAACAACAATGCCGTATTAGAAGACCCAGAGTTGAGAGAGGTGTTAGAATACGAAGATGGGGAGGTGAGGGAGTACGGGAGCGCCGAGGAGCTGGGCTCGGTGGGCGAGCGCGGCTCCCAGGAGTGCGTGAGTTTGCCGGTGATGCTAAACGCCGACCACATGCCGGGCTTCCAAGAGGTCGAGCTGAGGCATAGGATACCATCTGAGGTGAGTTGATAAATTCTATAAACATTTTAATAGTAACTAATACAAGGTAAAAAATCACGCTGTGGCGTATTATGGCTGCAGAATGAATGGGTAGGCTCGACCGGGAGTACCACGCTTGTAAAACCGACGTGAAGTAGCAGCATAATGCTGTATTTGTATGGTATGTATGCAGGTACGAATACCTTTTTTAGTGGTAACTTAGTTCTCTGCAGTGACAAGCCAAGATTTTGATTCTTAATCGAGGATAGATGTTGTTACGTATATGGTGTAGCACACATTTAACATCTCAGAACAAAGGGAAAAAGAGTCTTCATCAGCTTGTAAAAGTTCACTGCTGTACGCACACATATGCAACTAAAACCAAATTATTGGTTTCAAATGATTTTAGATGTGTGTACGTGAGTGCGTGTTCTTACAATATGTTGAGCTTAGTTTTAGCTTGGTGTTTTGCGTCACTCGGTAATATACACGCAGCGTTTCATGTTTCTTTCTTTGTTGGTCTAAGCTTACCATCAGGTGTGCTGCTCGTTTGTCATCCTTAATTCTTAAAAAACAAGTATGAGGACAATATACAAGCTTTATCTCTGCGTCAATCTCACCTGCCCTCGGTGCACATTGCTGACTGAGGCAACGAGAGATGTGTCTTGTTAGATGACTTTCATGAGACATTTTGTAGGTTGAATAAAACTAATTTTACGGAGTGCCAATAGTTCATTTCGCATTCCAAATGGTATGTTCGTTCTATTTTCTTTATCAATAGTGAGTTGTCTGTGCAATAATATTTCCGTAATATACTTTACTTACCGATGGGGAAGAAAGGTTCTTGAGTGGCAGCCTCGTACAGGTAGGCGAAGTGTAGTGCGACCCCCCACGAGATGGAGTCGATGGATGCAGGTGGCTCAGGACCGTGCTTTGTGGCATTCCTTGGGGGAGGCCTATGTTCAGCAGTGGACTTTGAAAGGCTGTAATGATGATGATGATGATGATGAATATACTTTAGCCTTTTGTTAGCAATGTCGAACCAGGCGCTGCACATGCACTGCAGTATGCCACCGCCGGGTAGGGGCGGGGGTCGCTAGTTGCTATGTAATATTGTAATATTGGAGGTGTCAATGAGATACGTGTTTCTGGTTGGATAACTTTATTACACTACACTACTAACTACCCGCACCCGTTTCGCCTAGATAGAAACTATTAATGTTGCGATAATATTTAGTGTCTGGATAATAAAACACAATTTATTTTATAAATATTTCGTTTTTCATAAAAAAAGCTAAGTTTTTTTGGTAAATAAATAACCTAGATTCCTCCTGGTATTGCTTTCTATCTGTATGTTAAACATCACAATCGGTTCAGCCATTGCGAAGGTTAGCCCGGAGGACACACGGACAGACATACAGACAAACATTTTAAAAATGGTTGTTAAATGGCTTAATACCATTCAAATAGCTTAATTATTGAAGCCAGTTATTTCCATATTAAAGACAAAAGATTTAATTTTATTTATAATACTGTGGACAAAAAAGAGCAAGACTTTGTTCATAATTTTAAAATTCTTTATTTTTTCTGCCATATCTATTTCGTCCCCCTCAACGTAATACCCCCCGGCCGCAATACACTTATGCCAACGTTTTTTCCAATCCTCGTAACAGTTGAAGTCAATTTCCGGAATAGTCTTCAATGCGCGTAGCGATTCACGTTTAATGTCTTCAATTGACTCAGAACGCTTTAATCGGAGCGCTCGCTTGAGTTTGCTGAACAGCCAGAAGTTGCACGGAGCTAAATCAGGCGAATACGGTGGTTGTGGAACGATATTGGTTGAATTTTTGGCGAAAAACTCAAGAAGAAGCAATGCAGTATGCGACGGTGCATTACCGTGGTGCAAAAGCCAAGAGTTGTCGGCCCATAATTCCGGCCTCTTTTTACGAATAGCTTCGCGCAAACGATGCATAACACTCAAATAGTATTCCTTGTCGACAGTTTGGCCGGTCGGAAGGAATTCGGAGTGCACCACACCTCGATGATCGAAGAAAACTGTCAACATGACCTTGATTTTTGACTTGCTTTGACGTGGTTTTTTCGGCTTCGGCTCACCTTTGACACGATATTCGGCCGATTGATCGTCTGTTTCCGGGTCGTAAGCGTAGATCCAAGACTCATCGCCAGTTATAATACGTTTCATGACATCCTGGTAGTCGGAAAGCATTGTTTCACAGACGTCAACGCGACGCTGTTTTTCAAGAAAATTTATTGATTTTGGAACCAATCGTGTATTCACTTTTCTTAGGCCCAAATGATCTTTTAAAATGGTTTTCACTGATCCTTCCGATATTCCAACGATATCAGTAAGGTCTTTGACTGTTAATCGTCGATTCTCGAGTACAAATTCCTTGACTTTATTGACGTGTTGATCATCAGTTGATGTTGATGGCCGTCCTGGACGTGGTTCATCGTCAACGCGTTCTCGACCCTCTGAATAATTTGTACCAATCAAAAACACTTGCTCGCGACATACAATTATCACGGAAGGCCTTTTGCAATATTCTGAACGTTTCGGCACCAGAAATTTGATTCCGCACACAAAATTGAATGGAACTTCTTTGTTGAATAATTTCACTCATTGTAAAAATCGCCAAATGCACTTTTTCTTTTTCAGAAAGACAAGCGTATACTAAACACTAATGATTACTTTGATGTGATATTTGGCACAGATCTCACTGACAGTCATACCAACGTAGAAAAAAAATTTTGACGAATTGATTTCCGCGCGAAATTGAAATTAAAAAGTCTTACTATTTTTTGCCCACAGTAGTATGTATAGATTTTACACTAGTATAGTTTGCACTAACCATACGTGTAGTGGTAGAACCATGCCGCAGCTATATTTCTGGTATAGTTGTAACACGAATGGGTCGGCTCGACCGGGGAAGGACCACGCTCTCACAGAATACCAGCGTAAAATAGCAGCTTAATGCTGCTGTGTTTCGTATGGTGAGTCTAGAGAACCGGAGACCCTTTTTACTGGAAACGAGGCATTCCATCTTAGTCCTCACGGGTGACAACGCAATTCTGCATTTTGATTCGTAAATGTAGATGTCTATGGGCCACAGCAACCACTTACCATCAGGTGGACTGTGTGCTCGTTTGTCACCCTTATCATATAAAAAAAAACAGAAAACCATTACACCTAGTGCGTACAGAGATGGAGTATAAAAAGTTCACAACGTAACCGCAGATCTGCTCCCATCCCTGCTTGGATGGTGGTTTGATAACTCATTTGTATATTGATTTGCATGTAGGTGAACACCGTAAAGGAAAACTAACGTTCGGACATAATCTGTATCCTCATCATCATCAGCTCCCCCAGACCGAGCGGCCAGAAGTCTATACTATATTTTATCCGAAAAATTTGAAGACGTTATTGAAAATGAAAAGAAAAATTGATACTTAAAATAAATGGTTTTTGATTATCTTAAACTAATTATCGCTACATTTATTAGAAAATAAAAGTCATGCAAGTAACTTTGCAAACTTTTCACGAGTAAATATATGGTCAAGGAAACAGTTTCTTCGTATTTTTATATACATGTATATACAAATTCAAGACATTTTTTCAAAGTTTAATTACATCTAATTATAATGTATATTTGTTCGATAACTTGTTAGCATCTTATAGGTAGTGACAAGTGGTTCGGTTTCATTACGTTTCAATAGAGAATCGCAAATGAGTACACGATTTATTAGGTTTCTTTCTGTGAGCTCGTTTGCTACCCAGATATGGAGCTTTTAGCCAGACTTTTTCAAATGGCCCAAAACTGTTTTGTGGTCAATCCTCAATTCCTTAGCTATGTCGTAACTACTAATATGCCGATCTTGCTCCATTTTTCGAAAATGACCGACTTTATCTGTATGAGGGCGACCAGAGCGAGCTGCATCTTTGACATCAAAAATTCCGGACTGAAAACGCTTGAATCAACTTTGTGCTACTCTTTACTGACACTGCATTAGGTCCATAAATGTCACAATTTTTTTTTTGCGACTTTTTTTCTTAATGTCCCATATATATATTGATAATACAACCAGCCAGATACAAACACTACAACCAAAGAGATTTTTCTTCAATTTTATATAAACAAAATACGAAGAAACTTTCCCCGACCTATTATGTAGACGTGTTCAAATTTAAAGTAGAGAGTGGTATATCTGCAGGCATCGCTGGGCAGCGGCGTGCGGGAGACGGAGGCGCTGCGGCGGGAGCTGGAGGCCTGCAGCGCGGAGCGCGCGCAGCTGCAGGCGCGTCTGGACCAGCTAGAGCAGCGCGCCGCGGACGCTGATGCTTTGCGCGCAGAGCTGCATCGCCTTAAGGTACCCACACACATCACTGCTCCTTTTCCTTTGATGGCCCTTATTTAAATTGCCAGGTTGCTGATTTTTTTTGGGAGCTGGATTATTTTAACGTCGTATTTACGTCTGTGGAGCCCTAATAACAAAACATTCCGACACCAATGTTTTCGTGCAACCACAGAAATTGTATAGAAATATGAACAGTGCTTCTGACAGATGTAAATGAAACTATGTTTTGTAATAAACTGTACAGTTTCTGAATTATTATGATACGAATTACGTTTTCTCTTCTACTTGATTTTGTGACGACGTAATTTGAAAATGTTTTACAGCGCGTATCCTTTGAGGAATTAAGTGAAGTAAACTAAAGTTGTTCGATATTTTCAGATGAGCAATAACAAGAAATAATTAATATTTTTTTGATATTTATATTCCAAGTTTAGTTTTACCGCTTGAGTTTAATTATTTCTGTTAACACATACAGTATTATTAGTAATTAAAACTTTTTCTTTGTCATCGTCATTATCATCAGCTTTTTGGAGTTCACCGTTGCTCCATAGGCCGTTTTAAGAATGCAATATTAGGCACGCTTTTCTTGAAAGAAGTTATGTTATAAGTTTTTTTTTGTGAATTAAAACGGACCAAATGTCAGTTCCTGAGGTGCACCCATATTTTCCACGCAATTTATTTACAACACTGTATATTGTTATTTTTGAACCAAAACCTCCCTTGGCCCCACCGGTCATATGGGACGAATCTTTTTCCTGCTTTTACATACTTGAATCCCACAAATCTTTTCTTTGTCTCGAATACGATGATTTTCTATTCTGAGCTAAGACTACACTTACAAAACTTTGGTTCCAAAGATATACATAGTAATTCCACGACTTTTTGGAGGTGGGCTGGGGTTCAAAGTGACGACGTGTGTCGGACGTTGCAGGCGGCGGAGGCCGAGCGGGAGGCCGCCATGGAGCGGCTGGCGGACGAGAACGGGGCGCTGCGCGCGCGGCTGCGCGGCGTGGCGCACTCGCCGCTGTCCGACAGCGAGAAGCGCCAGCTGCTGCTGGCGCCGGCTCCGCGCCGCATGCACTCCTCGGCGCCCGCCTCCATCGCACTGGCGCACAACGTACGTACCTGCAGCCTGCAGCCTGCAGCAGCGGCTGGCGCACTCGCCGCTGTCCGACAGCGAGAAGCGCCAGCTGCTGCTGGCGCCGGCTCCGCGCTGCATGCACTCCTCGGCGCCCGCCTCCATCGCACTGGCGCACAACGTACGTACCTGCAGCCTGCAGCCTGCAGCAGCGGCTGGCGCCCTCGCCGCTGTCCGACAGCGAGAAGCGCCAGCTGCTGCTGGCGCCGGCTCCGCGCCGCATGCACTCCTCGGCGCCCGCCTCCATCGCACTGGCGCACAACGTACGTACCTGCAGCCTGCAGCCTGCAGCAGCGGCTGGCGCACTCGCCGCTGTCCGACAGCGAGAAGCGCCAGCTGCTGCTGGCGCCGGCTCCGCGCCGCATGCACTCCTCGGCGCCCGCCTCCATCGCACTGGCGCACAACGTACGTACCTGCAGCCTGCAGCCTGCAGCAGCGGCTGGCGCCCTCGCCGCTGTCCGACAGCGAGAAGCGCCAGCTGCTGCTGGCGCCGGCTCCGCGCCGCATGCACTCCTCGGCGCCCGCCTCCATCGCACTGGCGCACAACGTACGTACCTGCAGCCTGCAGCCTGCAGCAGCGGCTGGCGCACTCGCCGCTGTCCGACAGCGAGAAGCGCCAGCTGCTGCTGGCGCCGGCTCCGCGCCGCATGCACTCCTCGGCGCCCGCCTCCATCGCACTGGCGCACAACGTACGTACCTGCAGCCTGCAGCCTGCAGCAGCGGCTGGCGCCCTCGCTGCTGTCCGACAGCGAGAAGCGCCAGCTGCTGCTGGCGCCGGCGCCGCGCCGCATGCACTCCTCGGCGCCCGCCTCCATCGCACTGGCGCACAACGTACGTACCTGCAGCCTGCAGCCTGCAGCAGCGGCTGGCGCACTCGCCGCTGTCCGACAGCGAGAAGCGCCAGCTGCTGCTGGCGCCGGCTCCGCGCCGCATGCACTCCTCGGCGCCCGCCTCCATCGCACTGGCGCACAACGTACGTACCTGCAGCCTGCAGCCTGCAGCAGCGGCTGGCGCACTCGCCGCTGTCCGACAGCGAGAAGCGCCAGCTGCTGCTGGCGCCGGCGCCGCGTCGCATGCACTCCTCGGCGCCCGCCTCCATCGCACTGGCGCACAACGTACGTACCTGCAGCTCTTTTTAGGTTCAAATCTTACCGGGAATCAATTCAGCTCTACTCGACAATTTAGTAGGACCATGTATTACAGAATACCGCCGTAAAATAGCAGTTTAATACTGCTGTGTTTCGTGTGACGAGTGTAGAGAACCGGATACCCTTTTTAATAATGCCGTTTCAGCCCTCAGGGGTAAAAACGCATCTGAATTTTCTTTCATAATGGAGGATAGATATGGATGTCTATGCCCTGTGTACTCGTTTGTCACACTTGTGTATTTAAATAGAGAAATAGTCAGTGCGCATATTTTTCTTTGTTCACTTCAACAGTATGGTTGATGGTATGCGTTCGCAGGGGGAAGGTGACAGCGGGGAGGCGAGCACGCCGGAGTGGGACAAGCACTCGTCGTCGTCGCTAAGCGAGGTGTCGGTGGCCTGCCTGCAGGACCGGATCCTGCAGATGGAGGAGCACCACTACAGGTCAATATGCTGTCCTTCTGTACTTGACTTGTGTCACTAACACCTGGCCTTGAATGTGATGAACGTTCGTGTAGACTCTACAAGAATGTCCGTCACATTCAAAGACTACTCACTCTGTTTAGACTCTACACTGTGTAGAGCATTATAAAGCAGTATCAGAAGAAATTTCAATATGAAATAAGCAGTGCCTTTGTACAAAATGTATTTATTTTATATTTTTCATTGTAACATTACTTTGTGTGTATATAAATTGTTAAATAAATAAATAAAGGTCCGGTCACCGAATCTATAAAATATCACGTGGATTTTGTTGAATACCTCGCTACGACATTTTCTGTCAAATCTTATAGTTACAAGAATTTCTGAGTGCCAATGTACATCAATGCCTTGTATATTATAAAGAAGCTCAGAGTAATTGACCCTCAAAGATTCAGAATAAATGAACTTCCTATGATATAGAGGGGTCACTCTAGTAACATGCCCTTTAACCTTAAAGTTGTATTCTTTTGGTAGCCATAATTTAATATTAAACTAAAGCTGTAGTATAGATCATATTTATATTATTATTATGATGTATTTAATGCACTACCTAAGATATTTACATTCTTCAAAAGTTAAAAAATTCATTATAATATTTACTTGCTCGCTTGTTATTACTTATGTTTAATCTATTTAATTTTGATATTGTGGAGGCGTATCGCGAAGTGAACATTCTTCTACCTCAGTATTTTTTACGGATCACACACCTGATTCTGTTAGACGGAGGTACGAATTTATCATTATATGACCATTAGATATTCACGGGTCCATAAAATTATTAAATAAATGTTTGCTTTATTATTTGCATCAGTGATGATATCGTACATAGCATTTTTGTGTTTAATTTCAAAACATCGTGAAAACTCATAACCCCTTCCACATTTTAGTTCATTTATCATTATTGTCATCGAAACCTTGTTTAGTTTTATCCTTAAAAACTGACAGTAAACCGTAGAATTAATTTGTCTTATATATAAAGTAATAAGAAGTAGTTAGTTATATCGATTTTAGAATAGCTTTTGACTAAAAAGTAGTTACAATTAGTATGGTTTCAATTTTAAAGGTTCAATCCATACATATTCTTAAGTATTTTGTTGTCACCAAGAAACCTGGCAGAATATTCTATTAAAAACAGAATAGTTTAGTCTTATGGACTGTACATATTGTTTTAAATATCTAGGGAATGTTCGCTAAAAAGGGAATGCCTAAAGGATCAATTTTATCCCCTATACTTTTCCAATTTTTCGTGTTATAATTCTCGAGAGCGGTATGCTAAAATGCAGATAATCGTATAATAGGCTTTGTTAAAAAAGTAACTTTACGATTTGTTGGTTTTGGTATGGAATTATTAACTGACGAAGAACTGACAACAGATGGAGAAGAAAGGTTCTCGAGTCGAGACAGGCTGTTACCGATGAGCGAAATAAATAGCGGCGCTCTATTAGATAGAGTGATATCTTGGTCCACAAGTTCCGTCTCCATTCCAGCTGGGGCTTTTGCGACAGCCACCGGTCGAACATACGCCTCTCCAATCACCCAAACTCCAAACGGTTTATAGAGGTGTATGTTCGACCGGTATCTGTTGCGAGAGTCACAAGTGGGAATGATACGACACGTGAGGTGTGCGTGGGTGCGTGCGTGTCTCTTGCGACAGCTAGTGTGCGTGTGGTGCAAGTGGGTGTGAGACGACACGTGAGGTGTGCGTGGGTGCGTGCGTGTCTCTTGCGACAGCTAGTGTGCGTGTGGTGCAAGTGGGTGTGAGACGACACGTGAGGTGTGCGTGGGTGCGTGCGTGTCTCTTGCGACAGCTAGTGTGCGTGTGGTGCAAGTGGGTGTGAGACGACACGTGAGGTGTGCGTGGGTGCGTGCGTATCTCTTGCGACAGCTAGTGTGCGCGTGGTGTAAGTGGGTGTGAGACGACACGTGAGGTGTGCGTAGGTGCGTGCGTGTCTCTTGCGACAGCTAGTGTGCGTGTGGTGCAAGTGGGTGTGAGACGACACGTGAGGTGTGCGTGGGTGCGTGCGTGTCTCTTGCGACAGCTAGTGTGCGTGTGGTGCAAGTGGGTGTGAGACGAAACGTGAGGTGTGCGTGGGTGCGTGCGTATCTCTTGCGACAGCTAGTGTGCGCGTGGTGTAAGTGGGTGTGAGACGACACATGAGGTGTGCGTGGGTGCGTGGGTGCGTGCGTGTCTCTTGCGACAGCTAGTGTGCGTGTGGTACAAGTGGGTGTGAGACGACACGTGAGGTGTGCGTGGGTGCGTGCGTGTCTCTTGCGACAGCTAATGTGCGTGTGGTGCAAGTGGGTGTGAGACGACACGTGAAGTGTGCGTGGGTGCGTGCGTGTCTCTTGCGACAGCTAGTGTGCGTGTGGTGCAAGTGGGTGTGAGACGACACGTGAGGTGTGCGTGGGTGCGTGCGTATCTCTTGCGACAGCTAGTGTGCGTGTGGTGCAAGTGGGTGTGAGACGACACGTGAGGTGTGCGTGGGTGCGTGCGTATCTCTTGCGACAGCTAGTGTGCGCGTGGTGCAAGTGGGTGTGAGACGACACGTGAGGTGTGCGTGGGTGCGTGCGTATCTTTTGCGACAGCTAGTGTGCGCGTGGTGCAAGTGGGTGTGAGACGACACGTGAGGTGTGCGTGGGTGCGTGCGTATCTCTTGCGACAGCTAGTGTGCGTGTGGTGCAAGTGGGTGTGAGACGACACGTGAGGTGTGCGTGGGTGCGTGCGTATCTCTTGCGACAGCTAGTGTGCGCGTGGTGTAAGTGGGTGTGAGACGACACGTGAGGTGTGCGTGGGTGCGTGCGTGTCTCTTGACACAGCTAGTGTGCGTGTGGTGCAAATGGGTGTGAGACAGCACGTGAGGTGTGCGTGGGTGCGTGCGTGTCTCTTGCGACAGCTAGCGTGCGTGTGCCGCAAATGGGAGTGAGACGGCACGTGTAGTGTGCGTGTGTGTGTGCGTGTCTGTAACGACAGCTAGTGTGCATGTGCCTTAAGTGGGAGTGAGATGACACGTGTGGTGTGTGCAGCACGAGCGAGGAGCTGCAGGCCACGCTGGCGGAGCTGGCCGACCTGCAGGCGCAGCTGGCCGACGCGCACGCGGACAACGAGCGTCTGGCGGACGAGAAGCAGGTGCTGCTGGAATCGCTCTGTAGGCAGACCGAGAAGCTCGAGGACAGCCGCACAAAGGTACCCATATCCTTCACACTGGTTAACTCTAATCTGCTATAGCACTGAATTATCTATCTAACTAATCTATATATCTATCACAGCCTATAAAAGTCCATTTTTAGTGCCGATTTCGCCGTAGTTGCAACGTTTGGCAGGCGGATTGGCAACCGCAGTTTAAACTATAATTTAAGCCAAATACCACTCACTCTAAAACTATACGCCCGATTGACTTGTAGGCTTAATCCTTTTTCGACGTAGACATCCACTAAGGAAGCATTTTGAAAAATTCAACCCCCGCCCCGGTAAGATGAAATAGATTGTTCCAACTTGTTAACTATTTAATACGCATGCAATGAACTATATATAATGTAAACTAAGTATAATAGGGCCAATTTAAAAGATCACATTTGACACTTCATCAAAATTCAACAACGTAACTTTGTTACGGTGGGCACAAAATATTATTTATTGTTGCGAAGTTCGAACTACACAATTGGTTAATTAAAAAAAAATAATATTGCTTTTTCAATTACGATTAAATATTAATTGTAATAATGACAAAAGAAGGTAATTTTACGATTTACTTTCACTAATAAACCATTTAAACATAATAAACAATTTCTGTTCTAAAGAGAACTGAACGTCGTTACAATGTTGCGACAGTGAACCCTTTTTCTTTTTAAACACTAGGGATGTTACCTAAAAAAAATCGAAAGTTGATAAGAAGATTCGAATTAAGTAATTAGGCATACATATAATACATATACTTGTGAAAGAATATTTCACCATAAATGAATAACCACTTTTTTCTTGAGAATCTTGATTCTTCTTTCTTGAGTGCCGCTGTTGAATCGAATGAATCGGAGCCCAAAAGGCCCGTCTTATATTCCCGCGGCGAGTGTCTTGACATGAGCGTGTTCCCACACGGTGTGCTGCGTGCTCATTGGTCGTCGACCTCACGTGATGTCCGGGCGGTGTGCGGGGTGTACGGGGTGCGCGGGGCGTAACGGGGTATGAAGGGGCGACGGGGCGGCGGCTGCCTTCGCCGTCCGTAACATTCTCCCCCCGGTGTAGTAAGCGAGTCTACTCTTGTTTCGGGAGGATGGCGATCTTCCTCACCGGTCTTCGCAGTATTCCGCCTCTGGTTCGAACCTCCACGTTGCGCACCACGTCGTCAGGTTCAGACGTTCTTGTCACTTCCCCTTGGCCACACGTTCCGCGGCAGGTTGCTGTCTGCAATCACGACGAGGTCATCTTCTTTCACTTCTTGTGGCTGGGCGTCCCGAGATGCTGCGCGCGGGATCAGCGTCGGCGAGACGACTTTCGGCTAGTATTCCCACCTCCAGTACTCGTTGGCAAGCCCCTGCGCCGCTCTCCATGCCCGATGATCGGTAGGTGAGCACGTCGCGGTGACAGGTAGACCTGATGATCCCGACATGATGAAGTGGTTGGGAGTTAAAGCTTCCTAGTCGTTGAGGTCGACCGGTACATGGGTCAACGGTTGAGAGTTGACGGTGTTCTCTGCTTTTGTCAACAAGGTTGCTAAACTCTCTTCTCTTGGGCTCTTCTGGTGAAGAGAGGCTTCCAACGCTGCCTTCACCGAACGCACGAGCCGCTTCCATGCGCCTTTCTAGTTGGGAGCACCCGGAGCGATGAATTTCCACTCCGTGCGTCGAGTCAGCGCGAAGTCCTTCAGTTGCGGTGCCCACTCTTCCATCGCCCGTCGAAACTCTGTGTCTGCTCCATGAAAATAGGTTCCATTGTCTGAGTATATTACCCGTGGCCACCCGCGCCTAGCCGCCATGCGCCGCAATGCCGATATATGTATAAAACCTTGAAAAGCTGAGCTGAGAAAAGTGTACATTAAGGTTTATACCTGACTGCCTCCTCGCATTCGCGTCTAAAACTGCAAGTGATTACCAGGAGGAAATGAACTTTGAGGTTTTTAAAGAGTGGTTTGAGAAGCTGCTAGTCAGCTTAGAAACCCCGTCGAAAATTATTATGGACAATGCATCGTATCATTCTGTACAAGTTGATAAACCACCAACTCAAGCAAATAAAAGCAAGAAATTGTCTCGTGGCTGCTAAGAAATGGTTTGGAAGCAAGTCCAACTTTATTAAAAGTTGAGTTGTTAAATCTGATAAAAGCAAGTAAGCCGTTCAAACCTCGCTATGTAATAGATAAACTAGCCCTAGAGCATGGACACGGAGTTATTCGATTGCCTCCCTACCATTGCCAGTATAACGCTATCAAGCTTATTTGGGCACAAATAAAGGGTCATGCTGGACGAAACAATCGGGTGGTATACCACCCTTCAGTACTACTAAAATTCTGACTGCTACAAACTGCCTGTGCAGAAGTCACTACATAAGACGAGAAAGTTCGTGGAGAAAACAAAGGAAATAATTTTACAATATTTTGAACGAGATGTGAATATAGACAATATTTTTGAAAATGAATTAATAATATCTCTGAATGCTGACAGCAGTAATTAAGATGATAATACTAGTTACAGTTCTGATAGTTCAACTGAATAAATGCTATTTTTTGTTAAATTATGTACTTGTCTTATTTCGTTCCTTAATTATACGATAGAACATAATAATGGGGCAGGGATTCGACTGCTATTCTTTTTTTATAAAATTACAGTACCTATTCAGTTATTATAAAAAGTACTTACACATACTGTAATTTTACTCACATATGTTTGAAGTCCGTATTAATTCATTCAATGTAGTCGATGTTTTTAAGCAGGTCACCTCACTATAAAGCTAAAATTGACAAATGTCAAATGTGATCTATTAATTTGCCTCAAATATAGTAAAGTAGTCAATGCCATTTCTAATATAATACACTTCTAATATAATTTGTTTTATTTCACTGTATATAAAAATAAAAAAAATATTTTTATATGGGTGCGTGTGCGCATGTGTGTAGATGAGGGTTGGTTTGTTTGCGTGCAGGTGGACACGCTGCAGGAGCTGCTGCTGCGCGAAGGGGTGGAGCCCGAGGCGCTGGCGGCTGGAGACCAGCACCAGCACCTATTCGCAGTGCTCAAGGTGCGTCGCCACCCATCCTCACTCACCCACTCACTCACTCGCTAAATACTCACTCACCTAATACCCAATCACATACGCAACCGTGAGTTCTAGTGCCCAGAGAACCTTGATACATATCTGCCGCTCCTAGGAATATCAGCAGGAGCCAACGTTTATGCAAAACATAGACTGCTGGTTTTCAGGTCTACATGAACTGTTTGACACTTAAATCATTTATATATTTTATTGTATGTAAACTCAACCCTAATATGAAAATAACAGTTTAATGCTGCTGTGTTTCATATGCTGAGTGTAGAGAACATTTTGATTCAAACTCAAGGTTAGATGTAGATGTCTATATACCACAGCATCTACTTACCATCAGGTGAAGTGTGTGCTCGTTTGTAAATTTAATACTATAAAAAATGATTTGCAGACATCCCAGGAAGAACGTCGGCTCTTGCTGGCTAAGCAGGAGCAACTCGAGGCCGAGCTGAAGGAAAGTAAAACTGCGCTAGAAGAAAAAACCAAAGAAAATGAGGCACTCGTTGAACGAATTCGGTAAGAAATTTAATCTATTATCGTAATTATATCATATCATTTGTTTCCAAAAAATAGATCATCATCATTGATATTTTTATACAATAAGCAACGTGTCCCAAAATTCAACGTTAAGCGGGAGCCAGGGAGTGGACAAATTGATGACAATATCTCTGTTGTTTTTCTAAGTTTTGATAACTTTTTTTAAGAATACTTTAAATTTTGACACGCTATAGAATATTTTTAGATAACTATGACTAGAAATTGGCAAACATTAACGTTAAATTGTTGTATTAACAACTTAAGTAGCCTATCTGTTCATTCCAGTTTAAAATAAAACGAAAATATCTGAAGTTTTAAGAAAACATTAAGGTAATATTTTTTCCTGCAATGTTAATTTGAATTTTGAAGTTATACTTCTTTTGGGGCGTTTGGGAAAAATTATGAACGTGAATTTTTACGATGCGCACGCACACCGACAGCTAAAAACGACACCATGAAGTTGTTACGATGTGCGCACACAAAGCTACAACTTGATTGGGTAATGAGGGCTAATAATCTTCCACTCACCAGATGTCGCTAGTTGTGACTGAGGTAAAGTTTATTGTTACACAGTGTCAGTTAATTGAGAAATTCGCTTTAAATAATAGTTTATCATTTTCTAGAGTATTATATTAATACACAACACAATGCGTAAGTAATTTTAAATTTTAATTTTTTGCACTTTATAATTCTTTTAAAAAAACGCCTATTAGTTATATTTATAGTTTGGTTTATTCATTTCTAATGTAATTAATATAAAATATTACTAAGAATACAGAAAGAAACCTTAAAGATTACATTTTCCTAAGAAATTATCGTCCCCGCTATGAAATGTGTCAAATATTTTACCCACTGTAAAGTGGCGCCGCCCTAGTGGCAGAAAAAGTTGTGGATGCCCTCATTATCTCTCAAATTTTCGTGAGAACTGATAATTGTATTTAAGGTAGTTATTTTAACTTTCGTTCCTCACGGTATAATAAATGTATCAACACTACTATAGCAAGTAATTATGCGAGTTAGCACTACTAATCATGATTCTAAAATGGTATAAAGCGTCTCCCACACACAAGCGGCTTGTGGTGGCGGTTGTATTTCGAGTTTTCGACCCCGTGCCCCCCCCCCCCCCCCCCCGCCGCGCGTGTGTTATGTGCGCAGTGTGTCACTTGCTCACTTGTGCAAAATGCCGCTAAATACACACATTTTAATACAAACACTGCTAAATTATCTATGCTAATATATCTGCTATATTAAGTGATATATGTGAAAATATTCCGTTTTGTGCATTATGAGAGTGTAAAAACGAAAGTAAAAAGATAAATATTTCGAATGGTGGTGTTCATACCATACTCACATGAAATTTTTCCTTTTTTACATAGAAACATGACTAAACATTGTAAAAATATCAGATTGCCTATATTACAAGTAATATTCAAACTTATTTCATTATTCTAAGGTTACCTAATAATATTGTATATCCTGTCAAATTTTAAAGTATTTAAAAACAGTTATTATGACTTAAAAGAAACAGAGTTAGATTTAATTTTTTCCTGGGTAGTCATTAATTTGACCATGTGTTGAATTTAGTGAGATCCGATATAACAATTTTTAGATAAATAAATTTGATTTATATTTATTTTATACGTGGTAGAGCCATGCTGTAGCTACATTAGTAGTATAGTTGTAGCACGGCTGGGTCGGCTCGACCGGGGAATGACCACGCTTTCACAGAATACCAGCGTGAAATCGCAAATTGACGCTTCTGTGATTCGTATGGTGAGTGTAGAGAACCGGAGACCCTTTTTACTGGAAATGAGGCATTCCATCTTAGTCCTCACGGGTGACAACGCATCTGCATTTTGATTCGCAAACGAGGATATATGTAAATGTCTCTGGGCCACAGCAACCACTTACCACTAGGTGGACTGTGTGCTCGTTTGTCACCCTGTCCTATAAACAAAAAGCTGTAAAGGTCAAAGTGGCAACAGCATACACTTTCGAAAAAAATGCAACTTTTCACGTATTCTTTAGTGCGTTAGTATAAGCATGTATTTAGTGCGTATCTGTACGTGATTTTGTGTTTACGTGTGCAAACGCGTGTGCATATGAAGTTGCGCGTGTTGGAGTACGATGTAGGAGTACGTGTAGCAATACAGTATGGAGTGCGTGTGGCAGTACAGTGTGGGCTGCGTGTGGTAGTACAATGTAGGAGTGCGTGTTGTAAGAGTGTGCATGTCTGGACAGTTTAGGTATGCCTGTGGTTGTACATTGTACGGGTGTGTGACAGTACAGTGTACGGGTGCGTGTGGCAGTACAGTATACGGGAGTGTATGGCAGTACAGTGTAGGAGTGCGTGTGACAGTACAGTATAGGAGTGCGTGTGTCTGTACAGTGTAGGAGTGCCTGTGGCAGTACAGTGTACGGTTGCGTGTGGCAGTATAGTGTAGAAATGCGTATGGTAGTACTTGTAGGAGTTTGTGTGGCAGTACTGTACACAGGAGCGTGTGGCAGTACAGTGTAGGAGTGCGCGTGTCTGTACATAGTAGGAGTGCGTGTGTCTGTACATTGTAGAACCGCCTGGCAGTAGAGTGTACGAGTGTGTGTGGCAGTATAGTGTAGAAGTGCGTGTGGCAGTACTTTTAGGAATGTGTGTGGCAGTACATTACATTGCAGTTCATGGTACGAGTGTGTGTGGAAGTACATTACATTGTAGGAGTGCGTGTTGCAGTACAGTATAGGAGTGCGTGTTGCGGTACAGTGTAGAACTGCATGTAGCAGTACAGTGTAGGAGTGCGTATGGCAGCCTAGTATAGGGGTGCGTGTGGCAGCCCAGTATAGGAGTGCGTGTGGCAGCCCAGTATAGGAGTGCGTGTGGCAACCCAGCATAGGAGTGCTTGTGGCTGTACCGTGTAGGAGTGCGTGTCGTAGTAGAGTGTAGGAGTGCGTGTGGCAGTACTGTGTAGGCGTATGGTAGTACAGTGTAAGGAGTGCTTGTGGTTGTACTGTGTAGAAGTGCGTGTGACAGTATAATGTAGGAGTGCGTATGGCAGTACAGTATAGGAGTGCTTGTGGATGTACTGTGTAGGAGTGCGTGTGGCAGCCCAGTATAGGTGTGTTATGGCTGTACTGTGTAGGAGTGCGTGTGGCAGGCCAGTGTAGGAGTACTTGTGGCTGTACTGTGTTTGAGTGCGTGTGGCAGTACAAGTGTAGAAGTGCGTGTGGTAGTACTGTGTAGGCGTGTGATAGTACATTGTAGGAGTGCTTGTGGCAGGGGGTTGGAAGGTGCGGTGCAGCACTGGGAGCAGGAAGCAGGCGCGGCGCGCGAGCTGGCCGCCGCGCGCCAGCACCAGCTCACCACGCTGGGAGACCTGCTCGATGCTGCAAAGGCCAAGGTACGTGAATTACAGAGAAGCGGAATGAAACAATATTGCATAACCACTTATAACTACCCACATATCCTACTTATATAACTATCGAATAATAGCAGACTATGAACTGCACATAATATCTTCTCGATTTTTGGTAGGGACTAGAGCTGAATTATCTCGGGGATTAAGCGTTCACCATAAATTTTATAGTATGGGAGTATCTTGGTTTCAATTCACACATGCAGCAATGATATTGTTATTCAGAGTTGAATAACAATATCATTTGAATTGAATTTGAATACAAAAATTATACGTGAAGAAAAAAAGGTAAGAAAACTTATCTCTAAGCCATTGAAGTATAATGTACTTACGTACTAGAACAGCTATTTCAAACAAAACATGTGCGCTACCCTATGTCGTTGCGCATCAGTCTTACCGCGCATGCGCGGTTTTTTATTATAATAGATTATGCGTAGGTAGAATGATAAGTAGGTATTTAATTATTGTTTATTTAGAGTACATAATATATTGTTAATTAATTTATTAAAACGAGTTAAATTTTTAATAATTTGTCTATTATTTTGCATGATATGAAGTAAATTAATATGATAATACATATATAATATTATCACAATAGCAATTTAATTACAATTTTATATAAATATTTTATAAGGTAACTATATAAATTGGAAGGAATCGAAGCTAATGAAATATATTTATTTAAATCTAGAACTGGGTCCCCAAAAGCTCTAACCTAAGTTTGCGTGAGGCATGGACACAGAGCTGATACTATTTATATTATTCCTTATGAATTACTGTGAGAAAACATAGTAAAACTTTAAAAACTTCTACCATTTCTGTTTACATATGAATTATATGTTTTTTTTTATAGGATAAGGGTGACATACGAGCACACAGACCACCTGATGGTAAGTGGTTGCTGCGGCCCATAGACGTCTACATCTATCCTCTATTACAATTCAAAATGTAGATGCGTTGTCACCCGTGAGGACTAAGATGGAATGCCTCATTTCCAGTAAAAAGGGCCTCTGGCCACCTGCACTCACCAAGCGAAACGCAGAGGTAAACCTCTACTTCACGCTGGTTTTCTGTGAGGTCGTGGTACCACCCCGGTTCGAGCCGGCCCATCCGTGTGACAGCAAAAGCTGCCGCGTGGCTCTACCACTGTTTATATGTATATACACTTATTTGTTGTTTTTTGCTGAAAACTAATTTCAATTAATAAGATGTGTAGCGGGTGGAAGAAAAAGGGGAGATCTCCCGCCGGGCAAGTTGTTCTGCCCGGGGAGCGGCCGACGCTCCGATTGGTAGTTCGGAGCTAGTCTATATATGCTGCTTTAACTTCGGAACTTTGTAAGCGCGATTCAGGCTTCGATGTGTTTCGCTTGTGGCGCGACGACAGCGCCGCCACAGATGTATAAATGTTATTGTAAAAATATATATTAGGTATTTAGTTAAGTGCCTTTAAACAATACAAGTTTTGTTAATTTTTGAATCCTTCGTACTATATTTATCCTCTTCTTTAAAATGCAAGGAACAAATATATGTATGATTTGTTGGTAACCACATCTCTACGATTATTTTGGACGAATTTAATCCAGTTTTCTCGGTTTTCGTGGCTTGGTCGTGGAAACTTAAAAATAAAATAAAAGAATAATCAGCAAATATAAACGTAAGAAATTTAGCCTAATTATACTTCGGTATATTTATATCTAAAAAAAAATTGTACATAATATGATCGTCCTACACTTGCTCACAGAAATGTCGTATCTGAACAAATTAATTTCATAATCTATATCCCATGACACAAGTTGGCGCCAAAGAAATAAATTTTTAATTATTAATCTATAATGTTTTTTTATTATTTAAGTATCTTACTTACCCATGAAAAGTGATTCCTTGGTTTTTACTAACATTTCGTGAATTTTTTGTGCAATATCTAAGAACACACCGTGGCATATTTTATACAGAGATTTTTTTTTAAATCAACACAACACGTGACAATTCTACAAGCGCCTAGCGAGCGACTGATTAAAGTGCGGTGACATTGCCGCAGTTGAATGGAACAGCGTAACATAGTGCAGTGTCGCCTCTAGTACGTAGTACATAATATCTCAATGCTCTAAGCAAAAAAAAAATTCAAAACCATGAAAGTCCGCAACACAAACTGTACAAGCGTGACAGACTATTTTGTTCTATTTTATCCAGAGCAGGTACATAAGGTCTAACATTACATTGTAGTATTATATATATATTGTTGTATTGTGTATAGGCTACCATTTTGTATGACGTATGCTTCAAAACATTATGTAATTTTGTGCAAAAGTATTATTGGTTATTTTTTCGGGCCCGGACGAAGTGGAACGAAAAAAAAAAAGAAATATATTTTATTTCTTTGAAATACAAGTGGCAAGAAATGAAAATTTAATTTTTTAAATGTATTTTTTCAAATCTACTAAATCTATTAAGTACTGATGTTTTGTGATTGTCTTGGTACGGCCTTGCCTTTTATTATTGTTATTTCTGTAGTTAATAAAAGTGGTTTCAAAATGTTACCTTGTGTCATAATCTATAGAATTAGCTAGCATTTTATTGCTCAAATATTCTTAATACTTTATTAAAACTTAAACAAATGTTGCACATCTTTCGATTGAGCCCTAGCTCCTGAAATAGGAATCCTATATGTCAGGAGCTAGTCCCTTCCATACACTATGCACAAACAATATTAACATTAATTATAACCTTCAATTCAATTTAATTATAACTCTACATGCATAAATTGATATTAAAATAAATAGTACGTTGCTTGTTATAAAACTAAAATAACATAAACTTACAGTCCACCAGATGGTAATTGGGTATTGCGGTCCATGAATATTGACAGTCAATTCGATACAAAAGAACTACTATATAGAAAAGGAGTCAAAGCTTAATAACATGGTTAAATTGACAACAAACAAAAAGTCGTGTAGTGGCGCTGTAAGAATATCCACTCCCCATATCGTACTGTAAATGTCGTAAGAGGTGACAGAGAGGAACTGTAACAGAAGATGGGCAGCAGCATCTTCCTGATAACAACTCAAAATAATAAAAACTGCGGTTGCCAATCCACTTGTCAAAGAGTCAGAGAGGCCATCCTCGAGGAGGCTTTGTTCAGCAGTGGACTTATGATGATAGGCTGTAATGAACGAGTAATAGATGAATTTTTACGATGTGAGAGGCTCATGCCTGCTATGCGTGGAATCTGGTAAATTCCTCTCTATAAGGCAATCACTCTTATGTTAAGCAATGGACTTTTATAGGCTGTAAGGAAGAGTTGAAACAACGAAAATAAAGAAAGAATAAAATAAAAGAGAAAGAGTAAAATGTGAGTAGATAAGCTGTAGATGTAGTTGGCAATATACCCCCCATGAGTGACATTAATAAACGGTCCCCGGCGACCCCGCTATTCCTGGCTACGATGGCGAACATGGTAACAGCGGGGCAGGGGGTGCTAAGAATAAGTTCGGTTGCCACCTACGACGACTCAACGTGGCAACTTATAACGCATGCACCCTGAGGACTGACGAGAAGATCCTGGAGTTAGAAGAACAGATAGACAAGTTGCGGTGGAATATTATAGGATTATCCGAAGTCCGAAGAGAGGGGGAGGACACTGTAATCCTCAAATCTGGTAACTTGTTCTATCACCGGGAGGGCGACCATCTGTCCCAAGGAGGTGTCGGATTTATCGTCCACAAGTCTCTCATTAACAACATTGTAAAGATTGGGAGTATGTGGACGAGAGTTGCGTACCTAATACTCAAAATCACCAAACTGTATTCGCTGAGGGTCATACAGGTTTACGCACTAACCTCGGCACATCCCGATGAGGAGGTGGAGGAAATGTATGAAAATATCTCTAGAGCCATACATTCTTCCAAAACCCACTATACGGTGCTAATGGGAGACTTCAACGCAAAACTAGGCACAAGAGACAACGGTGAGCTGAAGGTAGGGCAATTTGGAATAGGGCAATGGAACCCAAGGGGCCATCAGCTGGTCGACTTTGGGGACTCTTTATGGTGAACTCTTTCTTCCAGAAGCGGCCCCACAGGAAGTAGACCTGGTCGAGCCCCAGCGGTACGCCAAAAAATGAGATTAACTTCATTATGACGACTAGATGACAAATGTTCAGTTATGTCTCAGTGACCGCGAGGGTGAAAACTGGTAGCGATCACCGAATGGTCAGAGGCACACTGAACCTAAACGTTAAGTTGGAGAGGTCTCGTCTAATGAAGTTAACGCTCCGTCCCCCTCGTTCTCTGTTCCAAAGTCTCGAAACCTTTCAGCTTGAGTTACAAAACCGTTTCCAGTACCTAGAAGACTGCAATGAAGTGGACGATATAAATGACAAGCTCGTGGAAACTGTCCATGCGGTCGGAGCTAAGTTTTGCAAAACCCGCCGCAGTAGAACACAAAAACTCTCCGATCACACTCTTAATCTCATGGCTGTTAGACGGGAAATGAAGTTGCAGTCTTCAGTAGATTTGATAGCATACAGGCAACTGAACAGACAGATCTCCAAATGTATGTGGCGGTACTTACGTAACTTTAATACTGCTCGTATTGAAGAAGGGATCGAGCGGAACTAGGGCTCTAAAGTCTTTGGCAGAGATCTGTCTGCCAGAAAGTGCCAACTGTCGAAGCTGAAGACGGAATGTGGCAGCATCGTTTCCGCGGCACCTGTGATTTTGAGTAAGATTGAAAGCTTCTATAGGCAGCTGTACATGTCATCGTCGGAGCCACACGCAAGTGTGAGTAACGATCCAAGGGCAAGTATTATCCGACACTATTCCGATGACATCGCAGACGTCAGTCTGAGCGAGAATAGAATGGCTCTCCAGCACTTTAAAAACGGCAAGTCCCTAGGCGAGGATGGAAATACAGCGGAGCTTCTGAAAGCGGGTGGAAAACCGGTACTTGAAGTCCTTCAGAAGCTCTTTAATTCCGTCTTTCATGGAGGCACTACTCCAGGGGCGTGGAGCAGAAGTGTGGTGGTGTTGTTCTTCAAGAGAGCGCTCTTGAAGAACTACAGACCGATTTCCCCTCTGGGCCGCGTCTACGTGCTGTTTTCGAGAGTCATTAAGAATCATGCAGACTTGACGACTTCCAGCCTCCCGAAGAAGCCGGTTTCCGAAAAGGCTTTAGCACCATAGACCACATACATACCCTTCCGCAAATTGTACAGAAGACCGAAGAGTACAATCTGCTATTTTGTCTTGCGTATGTGGACTATGAGGAAGGCTTTGATTCCGTAGAAATTTGGGCGGTGCTGCAGTCCCTTCAGCGGTGCGAAGTGTACTGTCGGTATATCGAAGTGCTAAAGTGTTTGTACAGTAGGGCTACGATGGCTATCCGAGTATAGAACCAGAGTACGAAACCTATCCAACTGCAGGGAGGCGTAAAACGGGGTGACGTAATATTCCCGAAACTTCACCGCTGCATTGGAAGACGTTTTCAAGCTACTGGACTGGAAAGGATACGGTATTAACGTCAATGGCGAGTACATCACACCTTCGATTAGCCGACGATATAATTCTTATGGCAGAATCGCTGGAAGACCTAAGCACTATGCTCAATGACCTCAATAGTGTCTCCCAATGGATAGGTCTTAAGATGAACATGGACAAAACAAGAACCATGTTTAACGTCCATGTCACACCTATGCCGGTAGTTGTTGGGAGCACTAAGCTCGAAGTTGTTGACGAATATGTTAACCTGGGACAAATAGTCCGACTAGGTAAATCCTTATACGACCGAGAAGTCATTCGACGGTTTCAACTCGGCTGGGCAGCGTTCGGGAGATTACGACACATCTTCTCGTCAGACATACCTCAAAACCTTAAAACGAAATTGTACAACCAGTGCGTGTTGCCAGTGATGACTTACGGAACTGAGACGTGGTCTTTCACTGCTGGCCGTATGAGGAAGCTCAAGGTCGCTCAGCGAGCTATGGAGAGGGCTATGCTCGGAGTTTCTCTGCGTGATAAACTTAGGAATGAGGATATCCGCAGTAGAACCAGAGTAACCGACATAGCCCAACGGATTAGTAAGCTGAAGTGGCAGTGGGCCGGCCATATAGCTCGAAGAACCGACAACCGATGGGGAAGAACGGTTCTCGAGTGGCAGCCTCGTACCGGTAGGCGAAGTGTAGGACGTCCCCCCACGAGATGGAGTGACGACCTGGGAAGACATGCAGGAAGTCGATGGATGCAGGTGGCTCAGGACCGTGCTTTATGGCATTTCTTGGGGGAGGCCTATGTTCAGCAGTGGACTTGTGACGGGTTGTAATGATGATGATGATGAAGATGTAGAGAGCGAGGTAGAGGGCGAGAAAGAGTGAAGTGTAAGCAGACAAGTTGTACAGGGTGAGAAATAAAGTGTAAGCAGACAAGATGTTGAGTGAGAAAGATTAAAGCTTGGACAGATAATATGTTAAGGGTGAGAAAGAGTGAAGTGTGAGCAGACAATATGTAGAGGGTGAGAAAGGGTAAAGTGTAAGCAGATAAAATGTAGAGAGTGAGAAAGAGTTAAGTGTAAGCAGACAAGATGTATAGAGCGAGAAGGATTAAAGTGTATGTTACGGCCTACGGCTGCCCCTACAAAGTCGAATACCCCGGGGCCCATTGAGCGGGAATCCAACGAGCAGATGCAGGTCGAGCCTCCAAAGTGGTCACGTGGAAATCTCTAATTATACTAAACCATATGGGAGAGACTAGGGAATATAATACGTACCTGTCTCCGAATCTAGGACCGCCCCAAAGCTCGGGCAGGCCGCATGTGGGTGTAGGGTGCATGGGAAGTAATGGTTAGTGATGTGTAAATGTGTGGGGCCTGGGCAAGCATAGGCGACCAGCAGCGGCCGAGTTCCAGGCTGCTCCAAAATGCTGCATCGCTCCAGACTGCTCCATCGCCGAACCACTTCTTTCTTCACTGTCACTAATTCAGTCTCTTAGCTTCATTGTACATTTAACTAACTTCAATTCGCCTAATTCCACACTCATCGCAGAATCGAACATGTGATACTCGACAGGGCAAGGACAGTAGCGCAAGATTCAAAATACGCCTCGTTGACACGCAAATTAATCTAACTAGGCAACCAAACACAAAAAGGCACTACACGCGACGACACAATTATAAGGACATCCTGACAATTAATCGGGAGAAGCACTCAAACAAGGAATGCGCAGCTCGAATCTTAGACCGTATATCTCCTCGACGCACGTACACAATTCCGCACTCTCGCACGAGTTAAATATCGCACAATTCACATATCTACGTGACGAAGAAACACGCACTTCATCTAGCTAATATGCACAATTACTTTCAACGAAGTTACTTAAACCGTAAAACCCCATAAAGGCCTCTTGTACAGGAACTTAAACCCGATACCACCAAATCCGAAGCAGTTTTCACGAAACCCAATTACGTAGCGAAGCCACGCACCCAATATCCAAATTCTAGACCCTAATCACACAAAACCGGTCTCGCGCTAACTTCCGCAGCGATAGCCGAAACACACGGATTAACCGGGTTGCTGCTAGCAAGCAACTGATCTCTCACCCACGAGCGTCACACGCTGGGAAGCTGCCTACCGCTCCCCCTCCCCTCGATGCGTGTGACACCTGGTGCCATCGTGCGAGTCACGGAGTCGAACGTGATTGGATATCGTACAAATTACCTTTTTTGGGCCTAAACAGTGTGAGTAGACAAGATGTAGAGAGCGAGAAAGAGCTAAGTGTGAGCAGACAAGAAAGAGGGAAATAGAAATAGTAGATCAGTGAATGTAGAGAACCGGAGACCCGTTTTGCTGGAAACGTGGTATTCCATCTTAGTCCTCACGGGTGGAACGCTTTTGCATTTTGATTCTTGATCGAGGATAGATGTAGATGTTTATGGGACCATCAGGTGGACTATGTGCTCGTTTGCCGCCCTTATTATTTACAAAAATGAATTGAAACAACGAAACTTCAATTCTTGTCGAGAGAGCGAGAATGAGTAAAGTATGAACAGACAAGATGTAGTGCTAGTGGGAGCGGCGACGGTGTTACTAGCTATGGCAAATTATTCCCTATGAGGCCATATATGTAGGAGTTCTATGTTCAGCAATGGACTTTTATAGGCTGTAACGGAAAAATTGAAACAAATATTTGGTAAGGGAGTGAGAGAGCGAGAAAGAGTAATGTGCGAGCGGATGAGATGTACAGTATGTGGTGTGTAGCTGGCGGGTGCGGCGGAGGGCGAGGCGGCGGCGGCGGCGGCGGCGCGGCGCGAGGCGGACGCGGCGGCGGCGCGAGCGCACGCGCTGGCCGAGCGCCTCGCGCACGCGCAGCGCCAGCTCGACCGCGCGCACGACGATGCGCGCCGCCTGCACGACGACGCGCTGGTGAGTACTGCTGCACCCGGTACGTACACCGCGCTTGCCGAGCGCCTCGCGCACGCGCAGCGCCAGCTCGACCGCGCGCACGACGATGCGCGCCGCCTGCACGACGACGCGCTGGTGAGTACTGCTGCACCCGGTACGTACACCGCGCTTGCCGAGCGCCTCGCGCACGCGCAGCGCCAGCTCGACCGCGCGCACGACGATGCGCGCCGCCTGCACGACGACGCGCTGGTGAGTACTGCTGCACCCGGTACGTACACCGCGCTTGCCGAGCGCCTCGCGCACGCGCAGCGCCAGCTCGACCGCGCGCACGACGATGCGCGCCGCCTGCACGACGACGCGCTGGTGAGTACTGCTGCACCCGGTACGTACACCGCGCTTGCCGAGCGCCTCGCGCACGCGCAGCGCCAGCTCGACCGCGCGCACGACGATGCGCGCCGCCTGCACGACGACGCGCTGGTGAGTACTGCTGCACCCGGTACGTACACCGCGCTTGCCGAGCGCCTCGCGCACGCGCAGCGCCAGCTCGACCGCGCGCACGACGATGCGCGCCGCCTGCACGACGACGCGCTGGTGAGTACTGCTGCACCCGGTACGTACACCGCGCTTGCCGAGCGCCTCGCGCACGCGCAGCGCCAGCTCGACCGCGCGCACGACGATGCGCGCCGCCTGCACGACGACGCGCTGGTGAGTACTGCTGCACCCGGTACGTACACCGCGCTTGCCGAGCGCCTCGCGCACGCGCAGCGCCAGCTCGACCGCGCGCACGACGATGCGCGCCGCCTGCACGACGACGCGCTGGTGAGTACTGCTGCACCCGGTACGTACACCGCGCTTGCCGAGCGCCTCGCGCACGCGCAGCGCCAGCTCGACCGCGCGCACGACGATGCGCGCCGCCTGCACGACGACGCGCTGGTGAGTACTGCTGCACCCGGTACGTACTGCTGCACCCGGTACGTACACTGCTGCACCCGGTACGTACTGCTGCACCCGGTACGTACTGCTGCACCCGGTACGTACTGCTGCACCCGGTACGTACTGCTGCACCCGGTACGTACACCGCGCTGGCCGAACGCTTTGCGCACGCGCAGCGCCAGCTCGATCGCGCGCACGACGAAGTGCGCCGCTTGCGTAGAAATTACGTACCTAGAAATTATACCATGTCCAATGTCTTTTTGTAATATGGCACCGTTCAAGGAAACTGATTCTTTTAGAAATGTGGCATCCCTCGAGGAAGCTTATTATGTCCCTTCATATTTCTTTCGTACGTTAAAGATATTGGGCTTAATAAATAAAAAAAAAACAGTTATTTTATATAAAACATACTATCTTTAGATATTGCTTCAGAAGAAACTATAAAAGTGGCTAAACGTACAAACTTCAAAAATAATACGATATTAAATAAGAAACTATCTACGAGGGTGACACTGGAAGTTCGTAGAAAATCAAAAACTGAACAAACTAGCATGTTATTAGTTTTATTATATCTTTTCAAAATAGTTTCCATTTACATCAATACATCGCTGCATCCGATGGAACCACTGAGAAAAACACTCGTCCTTAGGGTCTCTTCGACGGCATTTTGAAATGCAGCCACTGCTACCTTGGCGTCCATAAAACGTTTTCCTTGAAGCTTTTCTTTTATTTTCGGAAATAAATGAAAATCGCAAGGTCTGTAGGGTGGGTGACCCAGTACTTCCACGTCTGACGTCGCTAAGTAGTCGATTGTTTGCTTGGCGGTGTGCGACAAGGCGTTGTCGTGTTGAAGGAGGATCCTATAGGAAGGTCGTTTCTCCCGAACTTTTTCCAAGATAAGTGGCAAACAATTGTTAGTGTACCACTCTGCAGTAACTGTTTTTCGGTCCTCTAAAACAATTGTTGCCTAATGACCTGTCCTTCCGAAGAACGAAGCCACTATCCCTTTTCCCACGCTTCGACCTCTCTTTACTTTAGTTAGCAACTCCGCAAAAGGAAACACCCAGACAGCAGACTGTCGCTTAGTTTCAGAATCATAACAATAAATCCAGCTTTCGTCACCCGTAAGTATATCGAACACAGCATTTGAGTCACCGTTAAATCTTTGAACCATTTCACGACACCAATCAACACGACGGAATTTTTGGGCCTCTGTCGAATTATGAGGTATCCACTGGGCACAAAGCTTCCTGACCGTTAAATGTTCATGGAGGATTTTGTGCCCTTGACTCATACCGATGCCTAAGCTTGTCCGAATCTCCTGATAAGTCACTCTTTTGTCAATCTCTATCATTCGCCGCACAACACTGATGTTATCTTCAGTCGTCGCCGTAGAAGGCTGTCCCTCATGCAAATCATCGGTGAGATTAGTTTAAACTCATTAAACCAATTTTAAACAGTCACTTGAGATGGGACTTCATCGTGATAGGCCAATCGAAGTCTATCATAACTTTCTTGTTGACTTAAATGACATCGAAAGTCATAGAAAATCATTGTACGAAAATTTTTTCGCGTTAAATTCATGCTAACGTGAGACAGATAATTTTCAATTTGCCGCCAAATCCGAAACAAATGACAAATTAATGAAATATATACACAATGATGTTGGCAAAGAGTTCGATTTTCAAAATTTGAACTTATTTTTTTGTTATATCGTTGACAAGTGGTCAGTTCTAAAAACCCAGTGTCGCCCTCGTATACACATACGAGTATTTGCAACAAAAGAGGTATTTTATATCACCGTTTTGAGCATTTTTTTTTCAAGCAAAGAAATCACTATTATTATGTACTCGCAGGTATCAAGGAACAACGCTAAATCCACCATCTCAGAGTTAGAGTTTCAGCTCGAACAGCTACGACAAGAGAAAACGGCGCTCCAAGGCGAAGTTAAGACTCTGCAGGAAAATATATCGGAGCTGCAGATACAGGTTAGAATTTGTTGTGAAATTGTTCGTTACACAATCCCCGCATTATTTATTCAAAGGACAGAATTGGTTCTTTATAATTTTAAGTGAAATATTAGAACCGATGCGTTCTTGTCGTTTATGGAAAGTGGTCATGTTGTGTACAGGTGCAGATGGCGTCTGACGAGAAGCTGGCCTTGATGTCGCGCGCGGGAGAAGCGCTGGCGCGAGCAGGCGATCTCGAGCGCCAGCTGCAGGACGCACGCGCCCGCTACGCGCAGCTCTCGCGCGACCGTGACCGCGATGTGAGTCACGTACACACGCACAAGCACGTACACACACACACACACACACACACACACACACACACACACACGCACCTACAAACACACTCGCACGCACACCTCGAGCGCCAGTTGCAGGAAGCAAGCGCCCGCCACGCGCAGCTCGTGCGCGATCGCGACCGCTACATAAGTCGCGTGCACACGCGCGCACGCACGCCCACACACACACACACACACACACACACACACACACACACACACACACACACACACACACACACACACACACACACACACACACACACACACACAAATGTATCGGTGTTATCTGTACCACAACAGTCACTGATCACAAATCACGCACTTTACACCACAATCACAAACTTAGCGTAGACCCCTCTTTTACATGTTGTTTTATAACTTGCTATAATATTACCCCGAGATGCGCTTTTATGTTAATTCTATAGTGCACTGTATCTATTGAGTTATATACTTCACAAAGAAATAATAATTTAAAAGAAGCCAAAAATTTATTCACACTAGAAAATTCAAGAAAAGGATGACAGCATACTTTGATCTTATAAAATATATTTGTTTTAGGAAGCAGAATGGAAACAATTCCAAAGCGATCTCCTTATGACTGTCCGAGTTGCGAACGACTTTAAAACTGAAGCACAAAGAGAACTTGAGCGACTTGTTTCTGAGAATAAAATAGCTAGAGATCGTATCAGGCTTCTAGAGGACCAAATACACTCAATGAAAGGTAAGTGCGACGAAAACAGCTATATGTAGTGTTTCTGCTAGTGGGAGACGATTGCATGACAGTTTTGTAGAACGTTGATATCTGTAGATTTGAATAAATAAAGGTTTCATTGTATATCTACGAAATTTTTATTTTATTACTTTATTATTCCAGTATGAATGCAAAAAAGATTTTTATTTATATTTATCGTTTTTACTTGCAAGGTATTTTGATAATGCATGTATAAAATATTAATAAAAAAAAATATTGATCTTACGTCTTTAGCCATATTAACGCATTATCATGCTGCATTAATTATATGTTTAGTGCTGAGTGTCGACCATAGAACTAACAGCATAATGTGCTCAGTTGTATTGTGTACATATGTATATGTTAATATGACATGTCTAATCATAATTTCATGTACTTAAAACAGGTGTTAACAGGTCAGAATCAACAGATAGCGCTCAAAACTGTTCTGACGATGAGCAAAGTTTTTCCAAAGAATCAGATAATGGTGAATTACAGGATGATAGTTCATCCAAGGCCATATTTCGAAACATAAGGACACGGTATCTGTCAAGAGTACATAGCGTGTCCGATCCATCTTTGAAAGATACCAGTATAGTCGATCAGGCGTTTTTTAAACTGAATAGCGCCAGTTCAAAAGAAGACGTAGATGGACATCTATCAAAAACTTTTAAAATAGAAATAAAGAACGTGACAACGGATGAGACAAACGATGATTTGATCAGCAAAGGCGAATCTTTTGATAATGATACTGAAATTAATAAATGTAAAATACTTGCGGAAGCAGTCCTACCTCCCTTTGGAACCAAAGAGTTAATTAGGCAAAATGCTATTGACTTTTATGAGCGAAGGTTTAGCAAACAGGACGCTTTAGATTGTTCTAATATCTTGGAGTTGAGTAGCTACAGGCGTAAGTTTGTTTCTAAGTCAGTGTCTAGTGAAAATCTATGTAGAGGTAAAACGAAGTCCACTAGACATCTTTCGAAATTGTACAATGGTAAACTTAAGTCCTTTAGTATGGACAATCTTAGTTCGAGTGATGCTTTTAAAGACTTTTTAAAAGATTCTACCAGTATAGAGTTCTTGGGAAGTTATAATTTCAGTGACATTTCTCTTTATACTGACGGTTCAGATAGCGTTTTTCTTTCATCGCCTACTGAAAAGAACAATAACGTTATTTTTGAAGTAGAAAGAAATACATCATTTAGCCCAAAAGCTGGTAGAAGTTTTAAAATTCATTCTGATATATTTCCACAAACTATTCTTCAGAAAAAAACTCAAAATTTAAGGGCAAATTCAATGTTACGGTTCGCATGTCCTATTGAATTAAAAGAAGACTTAAAAACCGACGTGTTAATTCAGTCCCTGCAGGGGAATGTACCGCAGGTAATTTCAAATGAGATAGTGGAAAAAGATTTGAAAAAGGTTAACGAGGAACTGAAAGTAAATTTTAAAGCAGCAATAGATAGAATGGCTAGTAACAATAAAAGCGAAAATTTTACATTACAAAAGACAATTAAATCTGATAAGGAAAGAGTAAATAATGAGAACGTGTCTCCAATAAGCCTTGGCCTTAAACATACATCTGTAAAAGGTAATAATTCCCTAGATAGTTGTTCAAAAATAGAAAACTATGTAGAAAAAACCAAAGAAAATTATTCTAATCATAGTACTGACCCAGTTTTAACCTATGACAGTAATGTTAATGATAATCAAATCAAAGGCACATATTGTGATTATTTAAATAAACCGATTAAAGAAAATATAGAAACAACTCTAGAGCCAACCCACCTACAAGATGATGTAAGCTACCGGTTAAAAATTCATACTTTGAATGACACCTCTAAAACATCTAACACAGTTGCAACACACAAACAAATTTCAAATACGTCGAATAATCAAGCAAAAAGACAAAACCAAGTCAAGACATTTCTAGCTCCCATTAATATTGTAAATGCCAACATTGATATTACTGACGGTAAAGCATCGGCAATTATTATAAGTCCGGTATTAATACAGCCAATTTTCTTTAAAGCGAATACTGTAACAGAAACAGATGTACAAAAACCTGAACCAAAGAGAGGCACTGTGTATTATGATGACATTGATCAAGTGGTTGTAGCTGATTCTACAAGTTGTAACAAATTAATTGAATTACCACAAACAGATAGTACCAAAAAGAAAGGTATGTACCAAAAGAATGTAAAGGCAAAACATTTGCCTATTTTATCTTGGAAATCTTCAAGCGAAAATTTAACAGAATCTTGTAAACTCGATTCAAAAATAGTATCCAAACCAGTAAATATGCCAAAGACTAATATAAGTAAAATATCAAGAAAACCCGAGTGGCTAATAAACAATTATTATTATCAACCACTGGAACCTACTCCTATAGCTCCCAACAGAAAAAAAGTAAATAAATATAATACTCAGGCAGAATCCAACAAAAGCTTAGGAAAATGCACGAGTGATATAAATACTTCTGTGTATATGAGTGATAAAGTAAAGGAATCTGTACTGGAGAACTATTACGAGGAAATCGGACAGCCCATATCTCTTGTTGTTGAACATAGTAGAAATGTAGCTGATGATGAGAAGATTTCTAATCAAATCTTAGATGACCTTCCCATTGTTACAAGGGAAGAGATACTCAAAGTTCCAAGAAAACCTAAGAGACCAAAGAAACAAGAAACAAAACAGGCCTCTATTGAACTTGAAAACACAGTTACTAATGTGAAAGAAATAGCAAATATCACTAAATCTGTCATATCTCTTTCTAGATCTCCGAGTGCTAAGGACTTGATAAAAAATCATAGTAGCTCTATAGGTGATATTGTGCAGAATTTAGAGAAAAAATCACCACTACCAGATGCAAGAAGAACAGGCGAGGTACAGACGAGAAAACTTTCTCTCCAAGGCCAGAAAGTATCTAAAATGAATATCAACACGGGATCACTGCCTCGAGAACCGAAAACCTACCACTGGAAGACTCTGGAGCATAAACGACTCTCCCACCCGATAAGATCACTCAATGATCCCCTGCCTTCAAGACCTCTACGTAAGTTAGGCTTCTTTGTGACAACAACTAAGCGTCCCGTGTGAACAATGTAAATAACTGTGAACGTTTGAGTTTGTACGCGGTTTTGGGTTAAGGTTTCTTTCGTGGTGGTGGTGATGCTTTTTGGGGTTACTTCAACTGATTGTTAGAAACGCAAGGTTATCATAATAAATGTTGTGATTGTAAGATAGTTATTTGAAAAATCTTAGTTTTACTTAAAGAAAACTTATGGACAATGATAAATTTTTGCTTGTTGTGTTGTAGAAAATTATTTTTACATAGATTTTTTTTAATAAATGGTGACAAATGAGCACATAGTCCACCTGATAGTTAGTGGATGCTATGACGCACAGACATCTATTCTCGATTAAGTATCAAAATTCAGAAGCGTTGTCACCCTGAGGTCTATGATAAATTGCCTCGTTTTCAGTAAAAAAGGTCTCCGTTTCTCTTTTAACACATTATGCGAAACAAATCAGCATTGAGCTGCTATTTGATGCTGGTATTCTGTGAGAGCGTGGTCCTAACTCAGTCGAGCCGAGCCATTCATGTTACAATCATAATATAGCTGCAGCATGGCTCTACCACGTATAAAATTTTTAGTTTTACAACTTAATTGTAACAAGACTCATTTAGTTACCCTCAACGTTAAATATGCTATTGCTCAGCATGCTTTGCATGCTTTTCCTATGTATTAAGGTAAAGGTATTCCATTGCATTTTACTGCTTTTGCATGTACTCGTATGTTTAATGTAGTAACATATTACAAATGTTTGCTTAATGCCCATATTCTGTGCTGCTAGAAGTATGTCACTGTAACGAGATTTTTTTGGAAAAATCTTTTGTTATAGGATATACGACTATGGCTGGGTTAAAAGGCTCTTTTAGTGAAAATTTATTCGTTTAATGCAAGATAAAACCACAAGCATTTTAATGTCATTCACTTAACCTTTTAAAAGTTAAGCATGTCTCTGTTATTACCATATAAATTAGTACTTCTGTTTCTTATGAATGAAGGTGATAAGTGATACAAAAAAGTCATCAAAGTCATCAATCAACTCATTCCCATTATAGAATCTCAGATTGAACTGTGGGGGACATTGACATGATAAATAATTTGGGATTTTTATGTCAATCACACAACACTCATCAAATTGGAATACGCACTTGACACAGCTTATTTTTCCCAGAATCATAATCATAATCATCTTAATTCTATGAACAGACAGACACAGGTGAACACAGGCATCTATGAAATTGTCATCTTCACTTGTATCAGATTTCTCATATCTTAGCTGCTTTCTTTCACCGGTCTCATTATTTCAGATCTAATTATTTCGTTATACCTTTCCTTTAGTTCAGTTTTATGACATCTAGTATGTTGATTGAATGTAAGAGACTCGTTGTCTCCGAAACAAGTAATATTTCAACACAATATAAATTAGTTTTTCTTTAAAAACCCGCTGTTTAGGGATTTTGAAATTATTGCTGATAAAATAAAACTGTAAAGAACAATGGCTACTCTCCTAAAATGCTTGGACTAGTAAATTCTAATAAAATGTAACGTCATGAAACATATTGTCGTTGTATATATTTTGTGTCTCTATCTGCAACTCATTACTAAGCCACTGCGCCACGGAGCCGTCACTTGTCTGTTTCACATTTTTTGCTATTTACTGCTATTTTCAATCGATTTCTTTTATCAACCAAGTGTTAAAAAATTACCAGTATATGTTAATCTTGCATTAATAGGCAGTCACTAGTACTGCGCGGTCTACTTACACTGAACCATATTTTAATGCCACTGACATTATACGCGAAAAAATAGAAAACTACGCTAATCTTTATATATAAAAAGTACGTGTCACGTTGTTTGTCCTCAATGGACTCCTAAACTACAGAACTGATTTCAATGAAATTTGGCACACTGTGTGCATTTTGGTCCAACTTGAGAGATATGATAGTTTTTATCCCGACAAAAGACCCTCAAAATTTTTTATTGCGAATTTAAGGATTTTTTCATAGGAAGGGTCATCGGAAAGGGCAAAGCAACGTCTGCCTGGCCAGCTAGTCAAATAATAAATCTGTTACTATGGCGTTAGTAACTAAGTGCTTAATTATGTAGATCTACCTGTAAATAATAATATATTACATTTCGGTATCCTTAGGAGCAGTAAAAAATTAAAAGTCGACCGCATGGTATGCAGTACTTTTGACTTTTTGAGAGACCATACTTGAATAAAAGCTCATAAAATAAATATCAAAAGTGCCTAAATACTCATAAGAAAAGAATACTTTATTTTAGCGCGCGTCATATCGAGCGCGTGCGTGACAACCTCACGGAATTAGCCTCTTGGAGGCGGCCGCGCAGCGTAGATATATTTTCCTGCCTATAAAGTGATGATATCCATTAATAAAATTGACTATGTTCTACATTTTGGTGACAGTTTCATGTCGGTAACAATTTATGTTTTTTCCTAGTCCCAAATGGCCATTGTTCTTTGTAGCGTCACGTCACTCAAAATAATTATTACACGCATATCCATTTCATCCTTTATTTAAATGAGGGTCAATGATTTAACGCTAACCAGATGTCGCTACTTGTGAATTGGAGGAACTTGTTTGTTACACAATGTCGTTTTAATTTAATATTGTATTTTAAATAAAAGTTTATCGGATTCTAAATACGCAAAACAATGTCTCAGTGGTTTGCCATTTAATTTTTTGCACGTTTAAACACTTTTTTTATTTTTCTACTTTTAGAAATATCCGTAGTTTAGTTTATTCATTTCTAATGTAATTAATATAAAATATAACTAATATCTTAAAACGAAACATGAAACATTTCCCAAACAAATTAATTTCCCCCGCTGTGAAATCTGTCAAATATTTCACATAATCGCCAAGTGGCGCCGCTGTGTTGGCAGAAAAATGCATTGTTGCCCTCATTGAAACAAATAGAGTGTTGAGAGAAGCGGGACTTAGTGTTTAATTGTGCGTGCAGCGAACCCTCCTCGCTCGGAGGAGGCCCCGGCGCCGCTGCTGAGCAGTGCCTCGCTGCAGGACATCATGGCCACTGCAGCTTCACATCGCAGGAACAAAGGTAACACATAATGTCTAATCAAATAAATAAAATGTTCACCGTTACCGTTACAGCTTATTAAAGTCCACTGCTGAACATAGACCTGCCCGATAGATTGTCTCATAGGGAGAATATTTGCTATAGTTGCTGCGCTTGGCAAGAGGGTTGGCAACCGCCTTGTTTTATTTTTAGTCTTTATTAGAAAGACGATGCTGCCCATCACGGTACTCCATCCATAAACAATGGATGGATTCTCTTTCCGCAAATGTTTACGTTTTTGCGCTAATTCATTATCATCATCATCATTATCACTACAGCCTATCAAAAGTCAACGGCTAGACCTAGGCCTCTCATAGATTTCTTTAGAAGATCCATCCACATTAATGCATCTTAGCATACGTATTGGCAACCGTAGTTGTTGTTGTTTAACATGTATTGACTAGCCTTGGCAGTAAATCCGACTCGTTGGTATACGGAGGGCAAACGGCATGACGCTCTTTTGCCGTCATGCCCCCTTTACGCCATTGCTTTCGATTCCCTTGTGTGCGTGCGCGTATACTATACACTATGTTGCTTCTCTGTTTGAGTGGTGTATTGCGTGTGTCTTTTTATTCCACTATAGTATACTTGACGAGTTTACTGCTTGTACATACACATTGTAGTTTTTTAATTTAATTTTATTTATTTTACTCCATATTTCTTTATATGTTTTCATTAGTTATGAATTCTACCATTAGTTATGACGTTTCACATATGCTGGGCCACGGAGCAAATACAAAGAGGAGGTGTTGTAATTAGATTTCACTATGTAACAACACATGACAATATGCGGGGTGAGGGGGTGTTAAGCCCCGCCATCTTTACTGTTTTACATTTAACTATAAATAGTAAAACTACTCGCATCGTTCAATATCGATGTTCCAATGTAGTTTAGCTACCTTGACGATAGATGGCGGTCTGTTCACAAAATGATAATAAAAACTATAAAAATAATATTTTGGAGCTTAAAAATTATTTTTCTAGAACTATTCTAATAAATTAGGTATAAAATTACTTACAAATGAAATATGATGCCATCAGGGCGTCTATCTGAGCAGTTTTTACACGATAAAACACAATACTTTATCCTTTTCTTCTTAATACTACGTAAAAACACCGATTTGCGATTTTCGACACATAAGCACACAGGACGAACGCTGACAGTATACTAACTAAAGCCACGTCCACTGTGATGACGTCAGGACCTAGTTAGAATCACAGTGCACGGTTGCTTATGCCGTCTCCTCTTTGTATTTGCTCCGTGTGCCGGACGTCCCATGACGGCCAACTTTTGATAAAACTTTTTCAAAATGATAATTTGAAACTCGATGAAACGAAAAAGCGACTCTATAAAGAGACAAACAAATAAATCTATAGGATTTAGCCTGCGAGAGAAAGAGACAGAATGCAGTATACAGTGTTTATATTTTATTTATATAATTTAATTAAACAAACTCTACAATTATACCATTCCTGATACTCTCTCGAAGTTTAGTTTTTTGAAGGTTTAACTGCGGCATGTGAACTTTTGTTACTTACTTATATGAGTTTCTTTTTCAATAATTTTAATTAAGTGAGTTTTAAGAAAGATGTTGCTGCCCATTTACTGTTTCATTTTCTTGCGTTGCCTCTTCCACCTGATGATACAAGGTAGTGGGTTATATTCCGTCACTCTTACCCGGCAATTACGAGAATTTAAGGGTTGAGTGAAGGCATGTGTGACTGCAGGTGTGAGCCGGCAGGACTCGCGGCTTTCGGTGAAGTCTTTGATCGAGAGCATCGAGAACGCAGCTAAGGCGGCCAAGCAGGCGCCCGCCGCGCCCCCCGCAGACTGGCCGCAGGTGACCACGCACACACATATACTGCCGCTGCGATTATCATGTGCACACATTCACACAAAATCTCAAAATTAAATACAAATTAAAGAAAGTCCTGCTGGATTTCTTGCTGGTTCTTCCCAGGACCTACTTTTTTCCGATCCAGTGGTAAAACTTAAATGAGTTTCAATAACAATTCTCGTAATCTATATTGAATAAAAATGATTCCATTCTATTCTGTCTTTCTGAAGTTAGAGCTTAAAATCGAGGTTGTCTTTGAATGTGGGTCTAAGCCCGTACATTGTGGAGTTTGAATTTAAACTGCACGATGTGTGTTGTATTCATAATACTGCAGCGTGTAAGTATAAATAGCGACGCATGTCGTGAGCAGCATTTGCGCAAGTTCATTTTCCAGCCAATATACTGCAAGCGAATGTCACGTGAATAAAATAAAGATTAAGTAACGTATCAATCACGTAAAAGACTGTTCGCCTTATCAACCACTTGGCTCTATACTTCACCAAAAAAAAACCTATAAATCGACTGTTGCGCATCAAAGCTGTGCACATTATGCGTGCTACTACATATCAGTAAAGTATATAACAATGACTTCCATGTATACCACAAGACCGGCAATTCAGAACAAACACGTGGGAAAAGTGCGGCAGTGAGGGTACACCAACTACATTTGGCACGGTAAATATACCACGCCGTTGTATTTTCATTTACGACAGTTACTGTTTTTAGGCAAATACGAAATAAAGTTACACATTTATTTGAAATGACGTTGGTAAAGTGCGCACATAAATAATGAAAGCGTTTTCATAGTCAGATTAAAGAAAACCAGTGTTAGATTGTCAAGAACATCGTACGCGGTTTACAAAACAAAGAATTATTTTGTCCGTGCAGTTTGGGTCATAAATCATCGGAATATTTTGCTCGCTCTCCCACTCACGGGCCTTAGGGGCGAGCATAGTGATGCGCATTATTGTTGTCAATAAGCGTTATTGATAGTGTATTCAGTTTTGTCATTATGTGTGTTAATGATAAAAATGAAAAAAAATACAACGTATTTATTAAAATAAGAATAATAACGATTTACAATAAATTATTAATTAGGTATCTATGTATTAAAAAAACTATAAGACAAATGCTTGGAATGTAACAAGTTATATTAGGCAGAAATTAACACTTTGTAACTTTTCGAGATCTATTTTCATTTCAGTGAAAAATGTTAAAACATTGTTGATAACAACATGTGCTTGTGCTGGTATAGTGGTGCCAACAGACAAAATATTATTTTGAATAAATTCTGCCGTTTTGATACAAAACAAAGGAGTAGCCATTGTGTCACTAAAGAAATTCAGAGAGCGAATGCGCAAAAACAAATTTCTCTTCGATATATGTACTAAATTATCATTGCACTAATTTGCAGGTATTGGGCGGGGGTAATAATGAAAAACAAATCACTCATAACATAACAATGTCGCACAACCCCTTCGATTTCGCTGCGCCTTCGATAATTCAATTGTTGTTATCGATAATGGCTTTGCGCCCGCGCAAAATACTCACCGCCCTAGCCGGGCTGAGGCCGAGCTATGATTTATGACCCCAACTGCACGCACAAAATAATTTTACTTTAGTGTTATTGGCCGCTCGTAGTTGACTAAAGGAGTTATGGAGAATTGAACGTTATTTTTAATTTTCACTATTTGTCTTAATGGAGAACGGAGGCCAGCGTTAGTACGGCAGATTTTTGTCATAAATATCTTTATTAGTACCCTAGTGTTCATATAGTAATCGTAGTCTACATAGAAGTCTTTGGTAAAGAAGTATACATGTTGTAGAGTTTTGGCGGGAACTTGACTGCCGACACATTGTTGCTCCTGTTTTATCGTTTAAATAATGATTTGAAGTTCATTTTGGTAATATGTAAATGTCTAGTCCAGTACACTATTAGTGGAAACGACGAAACAAGTGCTTCGACATTGATATAAATCGTCATCGATTATCTGTAGGATTAAGTTGCCATCAAAATTTCCTAAGAACTTCTCAATGTGACACATCAACATATTGTGAAGAAGTGTACTATAAAATATAATTATATTTCTTGTTACTAGATACTCGCAGAAGTAGAATCGTACGAATCTAGTACTAAAGAAAACAAGAAGAGTTGACATTGGCAGAATTCGTTTGAACGAGTTTGCCATTAATTAAAAAAAAAGTATAGTTGTTAATAATTACTGTGTCGCGTTGATCAGCCGGCGAACGGCAGTGGCGGTGGTGGTGGTGGCGGCGAGCCCGGCGCCGCGCCCGCGCCCCCGCCGCCGCGCCCCGCGCGCAACCCGCCCGCGCCCGCAGGTACACACGCACACCGAGTACATGCACACCGCCAACACTACACACACGCACACAGCGCACAAACAAGGATCTCTTCCTTTCCATCTTACGTCACTTATATGTACACGGTATGCAAATTCACAATGGTAGAGCCAGGCAGCAGCTTTTGCTGTTGCACGGATGGGCCGGCTCGAACCGGGGTGGTACCACGACCTCACAGAAAACCAGCGTGAAGTAGAGGTTTACCTCTGCGTTTCGCTTGGTGAGTGCAGGTGGCCGGAGGCCCTTTTTACTGGAAATGAGGCATTCCATCTTAGTCCTCACGGGTGACAACGCATCTACATTTTGATTTGTAATAGAGGATAGATGTAGATGTCTATGGGCCGCAGCAAGCACTTACCATCAGGTGGACTGTGTCTCGTTTGTCACCCTTATCCTATAAAAAAAAATTGCAGCTCTCCCCTTTTCAATCTCATGCCACTTACATTTTCAGAAAATGGAAATCCACAAGTGTAGGATAGTAAGCAATTATTTTATAACTGCGCACTTTTCACAACAGTTTCGATATGCTGAACTAAGTAGGTTTTTTAACTCATATTTTATTGTTGTATGCAAATCATGTTCATCCACACAGTCGCTCATACATTGGTATTTGTAAACAAAAATCTCAAAAAAATAGAATAGCACTAAAAGGCGGCTGCTAGAGGATTGAAATAAATAACTTATACAACATGTAACAATAAAGCTGTGGTTCCCGTTAAGTACGTTATCAGGATCAGTATTCAAACCTATAGAAATAACTTTTTTTTTTAAACTCGACCATACGTTTTTATAATTTTTTTTAATTTTATGTGGTTTTATTATCTCTTACTGACACTAGCCGATGCTAAAGCTAAGTAAAGCGGGGTCTTTGACAATCCTTTCACTCCCCAGACAATGCAGAGGTAATAAAACCTCATACAATTTGCATACAATTATTTTTTTAAATAAAATAAAAAAATATTCATCGAGTTTTTAAAAAAAAGTTATTTCTATACGTTTGAATAATGATCCTGATGACGTACTTAACGGGAACCACGGGGTTTTTGTTACATATTGTATATACATGGTATCATGCCGTATACATGGTGAATACATTAAATAAAACTCGATTATCACAAAGTTTTTCAAAATAGTTATTTAAATTATTAGTGAAATTTAATAAAAACAGTTATACAGATTACAACACCATGCAATATCTCAAAGCTCCAAGAGTGACAACGTCGCTTTCTCTATTTTATAGCCATAGTTTATAGGTCAATAGGGCAACCTTCTTTTTGTCATAATTTTCACAAACATGAGACAAATGTGTGAGATACTGTGATGTGGGCGGTACTGAAAATTTCGGGAATCAAGGAAGTGACACAACATTACTATTTAAAAATGTATTTATTGCTTTTCAAAGTATTCTCAGCGAATTTTGACACATTTTTCCATACCAATCATTGAAGCAACCATTCCATTCGGAAGTTGGGGTCTCCAAAATTACCGTTTTGTAGGCGTCCACAGCTTCTTCAGGTGATGAAAATCTCTGTCCACGCAATTTATTCTTTATTTTAGGGAAAGTATAGAAATCATTAGGGCTTAGGTCGGGGCTGTACGGCGGATGGTCTAATAATACTATGTGTTCTTGCTCTAAAAACTCTTTTGTTCTGTGTGCGGTGGGAGAACACCCAAACTCGTGACTGGTTTTTTGTTTCGGGTTCGTACGCGTATATCCAGGATTCGTCACCTGATACGATGTTGTATACAGCATTTCAGTATCCTGCGTGGAATCTTTCGAGAGTTCTGACGCACCAAGTAACGCGAGCCGCTTTTTGCTCTTCACAGAGCGAATCCGGTATCCATCGGGAAAACAAATTTTTTACACCTAATTGTTCATGCAAGATTATTTGTATTTGACTCATGCCAATGTCTAAAGTTGCCTGAATTTCGCGGTATGTCACATGTCGATCTTCCTCAATAAGCTTACGCACAGCATCAACGTTTTCTTGGGTGACTGCAGTTTTTGGACGACCTTGACGGGGATCATCACTGAGCTTGACACGTCCACGTTGAAATTCAGCAAACCAGCGATAAATTGTGGTTTTGGATGGGGCTTCATCACCAAATGCAGAAATCATCCGGTCAACACACTGTTTTTGTGTTAAACCACTTCTAAAGTCATAATAAACCATCGCTCTTGAATTTTCTCGAGTCAATTCCATTTTCTCAACGACTAAACAAGTTTGACCAAACCCAAACCAAACCTTGTGACAAGACCGAGAATCTTTTTTTAAATAAATAAATGGTATTCGAGTTTTAAGACCAAGGAGTTTTCAATTAAAAAGATTTTAATATGACAGGAACAGTGGAAATATTCCATTCCCGATACTTTTAGTGCAGCCCTCGTATTATACAAAATTTACACATACAGTTACACGAACCTTTAATTAATAAAAATATTCATTTGCAAATTTTAACACATCATATTAACAGTTTCCTTGTACGCGAAATAGACACAATAGTTAAAAAATCGCAATGTTTATATATGATTCATGGGACAAAGAAAGGGTTGCCAGTAAAGAAAATATCATAATTAGGAAATCGTCCGAAGTGTACCAATTACATTCGCTTGATTACTTGCACCTCGATTTTCTCTTAATGATTTTTAAGTGAGAATTTTTGATACGTCTGTGTTTTAGATATGTATATTGTAACTAAGTCTTCTTCAGCATGATTTTGTAACTGATAATTGCATGCGAATTTGATTCACTTTTTATTTTTCCTCTGACTGTATATATATTTTAATGAAATATTATTATCATATTATGTTGATTTAACAATAGTTAGGATAGTTATCACGGACCAACAAAGGTCTTTAGAAAAACCTATTTGTCAGTTTTACCGTGTTACCGTCTTATTACAAAAGTCGTCTTAGGTTTTAACTAGCCTGTTTTAATAAAGAATTTTCTTGCATAATATATGAATATATATAAAACTCACGCCTGTTACCCAAAGGGGTAGGCAGAGACTACGGACTTGCATTTGGCACTATGCTGACACACCTCTCGCCTAATATGTGAACCAAAATGTAATATATGAAATTTTGGCCTGTTGCAATAAGTTCACCCGTAGGCTCAACTAAACATGGCACAAAATTATTCCAATCAGTTCAATATAGTAAATGTCAAATTTCACGCAGAATGTGAGGCCGCGACTAAAAGACTCGTTACGTGAGAAACACTTGCCGTTTTGTTGAACTGTACAATACAATATTAGGATCTAATAATTAAAGAGATCGGAAGTCGTTATTTTACATTACATCATAACAAAATTAATAATGTATACAAAATAGATATATGACGAAATTAAAATATCATTATCATTTATTATTATCACTACAGTCCTAAACAAGTCCACTGAACATAGGCCTTCCCCAAAGAATGTACCAAAGCACGGTCCTGAGTCACCTGCATCCATCGACTTCCTGCCTGTCTTACCAGGTCGTCACTCTATCTAGTGGAGGTCCGCCCTACACTTCGTTTTCCGGTACGAGGTTATCACTCGAGGACCTTTCCTCCACATCGGTTGTCAGGTCTTTCAGTTATATGGCCGGCCCCCTGCCACTTCAACTTACTAATCCGATGGGCTATTTCAGTTATTCTGCTTTTACTGCGGATATCCTTTTTAAGTCTATCACGCAGAGCAACCCCGAGCATAGCCCTAACATAAAGTTCACCAATAACAATTATTACTTTTACAAACAAAATATGGTTGGGTGACAATCTTAAATTATTTATTCGTCTTCGTTCGTCTTAACATGTATGCTCATACAATTCAAATCGATTTATTTATTTGCTATTCTTGTCGTTTGCAGTAGGTGTAAAATAAGTAAGCCTTATTACCAATCTATATAATATACTATGTATATTACATTTAATATGACACGTATACACTCTAACAGTCTATTTCTAAGTAACGCATGTAAGTAGTCGCTTTTGTTTTGATTCCAGCATGGCGGCATGAAAAGGGCGGATAAACAAAAAAATTGCCTTAGACCTAAATTCTAACTTTTGTCCGTGTGTCTGTGTCTAATTTATTATATCTGCCTTAACTCTACTTGCGTCTTATTTCCAATATCTGCCTACTAATTTGTTAATGTAGTGTTCTTAGTTGATCTTTTATAAATAGCATTGCCTGCGGAATTAGTTGTTGAAATGCTATTCAATTTGTGTAAATACTATTGTTACTACATTCATATAATAAACAGAAACTGATTACAATGGCATCAATTGTTTTGTAGTTCTAATCATTCATTTAGTACATCGTAGATTTTAACTTTGTTGAGCATATTTTAATCCACATAATATCATCTGTATTTAATTAGTTTTTAGTGTTATTTAAGAACCTTCGCAACGCAAATCTGAATTCTCGACCTGACTAGTTGTGTGCATAAGCACGTATAGAACGTGCTTACTTTTATGCTGGCACTCCATAATCAAACATAGTTAAACAGTACATGCTATATCTATTTATTAATATTAAATAGAAATAGAATAAATTTATATAATAATATCTTGAGAGTTGGGGTGTGGGACGATCCGTGTAAAACCATGCATGAATTTTATGGAATTTTATTTCTAACCCTTGTGTGCTGCCCGTGCCCCACTGCTATCAGTGTCACTAAGCTTTGCCTCCCACCGGTTATGGTATGATAAATAACAATGTTTTCATTCGTAGGAAGTACAGTCGCAGAGAATTAAATGTGTATCTTTAAATTAAATAATATTCAATTAACTTTTGAAACAATAAACATGTTTGTGCACGCGACAGTGCAATTGATTTGTTCCTCTGTCGGCTTTGCGTCCGTTTGTAATCCTTATGCTCTTTACAATACATCCTTGCACGTAAAGTTACTTTCCATTACTATATGCATCGTGCAAAGATGATATCGACTGAAGTTGCTTCGCTGCTGCCGCATTTGATTAGCGAGTGCATATCCGACTCCTTTGCATTCTCCACCGAAGTAGTCGGTCATCCGCGAATTGCACCGAAGTAAACCGAAGCAAAATATTTATTTGCTATGAAAATATTGAATACGTTTTCATTCATTGCGAATATTTAATAAGTATTTTTGTTATTTTCTAAATGAGATGGCTTTTAATTAAATTCGTAAAATATTTTGAAAGTATATAGAATTATCCCTCCGTATCTCGGTCCTGCGGTAAAGTCGCACTTTCACAGAATTTTAGCGTAAAATAGCAGCTTAATGCTTAAGGTGTTTATGTTTGGTGACTGTAAAGAACCAAAGACCCTTTTTACTGGAATCGAGGCGTTCCATTTTAGTACTCAGAGATGATAACGCTTCTGCGTCTTAATTTAGGATGTGGATGTCTAGGGGCCTCATAATCCACTTACCATCAGATGGACTGTGTGCTATTTTGTCACCATTATTCTATAAAAAAAGCCGAATCTGCTTGGTCTAGTGTAGATTTGCATAAGTATGTGTTGGTGAGAATGCAAAGGGTCGCGTGGGTGTGTGTGCGGCGTGGTGGGTGTGGGTGTGGGTGTGGGTGTGGGTGTGGGTTGTGCGAGTGCGAGTGCGAGTGCGAGTGCGGTGCTAACGTGGCGCGCGGTGCAGAGGCGGCCACCAACGTGCCGGACGAGGAGCGCGCGCTGGCCAGCCTGCAGCAGAAGGCCATGGAGTCCTTCGTGCGCCGCAACAGCTACGGCGACATCTGTGAGTACTACTTCACACTATATCAACTCTACATATGTGTACACAACAACACACATCAGTGTTCATGCGATGATTTCATGTTTCCACCTCGAATTTCTATTACACAGTCTTAACACAGACTAGCCATATATATATACACAGTCAGGTCATAAGTATTGTCACACAGTAAAAACTTTTCTTTTAGAATGCTGGCCACAAAAAAGTTTATTGAATTCGTATATCGAATTGTTCATGAAAATAAAACTGTATACTTTTTAGAATTTTACTCATTTTTAAATATGGAGTGGACGCTTAAAGAAGACCGTGTTGCAGTTATTGCGTTGCATCATTGCGTTGCATCATCAAAATTTGAATATAACCAAAAGATTCGTTTATCGTACCATCAAACGATACAATGAAGACTCTAGTGTAGATGACAGGTCAAGAAGTGGTCGCCCTCGGTCTGTTAGGACTCCAGCAGTGATAAAAGCTGTGAAGGCGCGAATTCAAAGAAATCCCAAACGTAAGCAGAAACTGTTGGCCCTTCAGATGGGGTTAAGCAGAACCACGATGAAAAGGATGTTAAATGAAGACTTAGGGCTTTGGGCATATCGAAGAAAAACAGGACATCGTTTGAATGCTCGTCTAATGGACCTGAGACTGAAGAGATGCCGCGCTTTGTTGAAGCGGTACGCGGGAAAAAAAATTCGGGAAATTGTCTTTTCGGATGAAAAAATTTTTACCGTAGAAGAGAGCTACAACAAACAAAATGATAAGGTGTACGCACACAGTAGTGAAGAAGCGAGCAACCGTATTCCGCGTGTCCGTGTCGTGTTTGTTAAATTCATTTTGGTATATAAATGGTTACATAATGAATAAACTTGTTTCAATTATTTTATATTAAACATGTGACAGAATTTATGACCTGACTAGGTATTATGTTTTTTTGAGAGAAAAACCCAATAAATTATTGAAACCAGTAAAGAACAAAACCTATAGCTTTTGAACATTTTATTGATCTCTAAAGTAGGCATTTGACATTGTAAGTCATGAAACTCTATGGTGTAAATTTCTGCGCCCGGTATAACTGGGTCGCCACTAGAATTGATAAAGTCGTATCTCATAAATCGTTTTCAAGTAGTTAAAATAGATAAACATTATAGCAGCCAGCTAAGTCTGTTCAATACGGCGTCCCCCAAGGGTCTTTTTCGGAGCCTTTGCTGTTTCTAATATATGTTTCCATATATATAAATCAATTGCTGTCCGTTAGTCTCGCAAAAACTCGAAAATGGCTAGACCAATTTTAATGGAATTTTTTGTGTGTGAATGGGTACCTGGATGATCTAAACGATTCACAATTAGACCAGGTAGGTGGCGCTGTCGTCGAGATCCAGCAACCTAATGTGCGAAGCCGGAGTTTTAAACAATATGAATCTCTAGTAAACAATATAAACAACATAGACTTAAAGAGGCATATTACTCTTTTAATTCGGACATAGTTTCAATTCAATCATAGGAGAGCCCCAGAAAGACCTCCTGTAAGAATGGTTCTCATGCAATTTGTTGGTCATTAATGTTTCTAAAATAAACTAAAATATTATGTTTTCTGCAAACAAAAAAACAAAAAACAAAAAACAGATTTTTCGCTTCTCACAACAAACGGTGCACATATCAATAAAGCAAATAAGGAAAAATTCCCAGGACTTTACCAGGTATATTAGATTACTGGTTGTGTTGGAAATTACACATCCAGCAAATCAATTCTAGTACTTAATTTCTTTATTATATATTCTAATTTCCAAGACTTTAAGACTTAAGTTCTGGAAATGAACCTTAAATTATTACCGAATTAAGTTTCCTTAAAAACTTTGCATTATAATTTTATTACGTGTTGCCAGGTGAAAGAAAAGATCCTCTTAATGCGCTCCAAGTGAAGAACGGCGGCTCGAAGCGCAACGCTCTGCTGAAGTGGTGTCAGCAGAAGACCATGGGCTACAACAACATCGACATCACGAACTTCAGGTAATCGCAGTGCTGTGTGGTTTTTTTATTTTAAAAAATTTGAATCCCGCACGGAACAAGTTTTGTAAGGCCTACATATAATTGTTCCGGGTCTGGATGTTTGTGCTTGTGAAATTTATGTATGTAAACTGCCTCCACGATACAGAAAAATTCATAATTGTGTGGCGGGGGGAGGAGGGCACAAAAGAAAAATCAGCAATGCTGTTAACGTTAAGTAGTTCAGTTTGGTCTTACCGTACCGTACTTATACCTAATTAATAGGTTCACAGTTCGGATTACCTTTATAATTTTGACTAGGATTTCTTGAGATTGAAATTTGATGTGTTTAGTACGAGATTCGTAGTATTATAAGTTTCATGTGGTTATTACAAATAATTTTAAATCACAATAGGTAACCTACTAGCTACTCTATTGACTAATTCTCACGTGTTACAATACAGTCAGTCGTCTATAATGGTGTGATAAATTAAACTAGCAGTTTACTAAGAATACATAATTTATTTCAATTATTAACTTTATTAAATTTATATAATATGTTAACAATACTCATTACCATTAGCGTCGCTTCAGATTTCATTCTTTTAGAATAGAATAGAATAATATTTATTCAATATAGATTACATGTAATTCTTATTGAAAATCATTTTTACTTTTGTCACTGTGATGTAGAACAGCACACACGAAATATCTATACAAATAAATAAAATTAAAGTGTCTGTTTGTAATGTCAAAATTACAGCTTTTTACTAAATGTATATGAAAGTATATGTATACGGTACTAATAACAAAAATACAATTTTTAAAGATTTCGACGGGATTTTCACTGGCAGATAGCTGTTGTCACAAGGAGTAACTTGGGCTACTTTTATTTTAGAAAAAGGATTAGGGTTCCGCACAAAAAAATAAAACCCCAAATAATACGCTGGCAAAGTCGCGGGGATCAGCTAGTATTATAATAGGCGTTATTGTATGGAAGAAATGCTGCGACCACGTTGCGGAAGACAAAATTCCAAGTGGTATTTGGATGACGTCATTAAAATTCACAGAAAATTCTTCGAAGACTAGTAAATTGATTAAAATATGTATAATATTATTTATAATTTTATATATACAACGTGTAACAAAATCCCTGTGGTTCCCGTTAAGTACGTTATCAGAGTCAGTATTCAAACGTAAAGAAATAACTTTTTTTCAAAAAACTTGAACATTAAAAAATTAAATTTTAATTAAAAAAAATAATTTGCACATTTTATGTGGTTTTATTACCTCTAACTGACACGAGCATCGGTAAAAGTGGGTCTTTCACAATGCTCTCATTCTCCGGATAATGCAGAGCTAATAAAACCACATATCATTCTGAAATTATTTTTTTTAATTCAAATTAAATTTTTTAATGTTCAAGTTTATTTGATAAAAGTTTTTTGTTTACGTTTGAATACTGACTCTGATAACGCACTTAACTGGAACCACAGGGTTTTTGTTACATGTTGTATATTAATTTGAGACAATTAAGTTGATTTGTGTCCAGCTTTCCAAATAATATATTTAAATTGCTTGTACGAAGTACAATGTATTTAAGTCAGAACGCGCTCAGTCATCATCTACATGCTGACCAAAATTATTTAGCTTTAATATCGCAAAAGCTAATAAGACAGTTCACGATCGGTTCCCAACCACGCTGCGCCACCACCATTAACCATTACCATATTACCAATTATTTTTATTACATTATATTTGCGCGATTACTTGCATGCTTAACCATTTTACCAATTAATTTGTTGGACTTTCACTCAATGTTTAGGCCAAATAATTAACATTTGAAATTTGCATTCAACACTCGTGTCCTTCCGCTGACTTTGTAAAGGTCACCGTCGCCCCTCTCCCGTGTGGGTGGTTAGGCAGAGGGCGCGAGCGCCGGACACGAGTGCGAGACCAGTAGCTTGACCGCCTCGGCTAAGTCGACGAGTTGTATTGTTTGCGACCGCTGGATCGGTTGCGCGCGTTCAGTTTTAGGTTTTGATGGTTTAGAATTTGAGTGTTGTGCGCGCCTAATTTACTATTGAATATCTGGGTTTCGTGTAGACCGCCTCGAATTTGGTTTGTCTAACTTGTACGTTTCGTAACAAGAGGCTTGTATTGAATTTGAGTGATTAAAGTAACTTCTTTTGCAAGTAATTTACGTCAATTTGTATAGTGATTGCATCTTGAAGTGCATTTCGCAATATTTAATTTGCTTGTGTGGCCAGTTATTATCGTACGAAGGAATTTTAGCTTGTTGTGTACGCTGAACTTTGAGACTCGAGAAGAGGCCGCGTTCGTTCCCGTGTTTGTAATTTTGTGCTAAATGAACCCGGAACATGGAATATTGAACTTTGAACGACTGTTCGTTACTTGTGTCGGGTGTCACGTGTTTGATTACGATTAACGTTGAATTGGTTGACTTTGAAGTTAATATGTACAATAAAGTTGATAGACTAATATATTGAAAAAGTGAAGTGACGCCAAACTAACTAAACAGTGGTAGAGCCACGCGGTAGCTTTTGCTGTCGCACGGATGGGCCGGCTCGAACCGGGGTGGTACCACGACCTCACAGAATACCAGCGTGAAGTAGAGGTTTACTTCTGCGTTTCGCTTGGTGAGTGTAGGTGGCCGGAGGCCTTTTTTACTGGAAATGAGGCATTCCATCTTAGTCCTCACGGGTGACAACGCATCTGAATTTTGATTCGCAAACGAGGATAGATGTAGATGTCTATGGGCCGCAGCAACCACTTACCATCAGGTGGACTGTGTGCTCGTTTGTCACCCTCATCCTATAAAAAAAAAACAACTTGAGGTCAATTGGTGAACGCCTCCCTGGAGGGATCTCACATTTGGAGAAAATCAGCGCCTGAGGATCGGTAGTCCGATTTCAACGGTTAAGTCAGGTCACACATTTTACATCCTACTACACACTACTTACATGCACCGCACTTATCACCTGACTGGTACCAAGTGGTCCCTACCCCAGGAGATCGGTAAGTTGTGCTTGCTTATTAGGCAGCCGTTTTAGAACATCATCCATAGGCATTTCAAGCCCCACCCTTTGTTGTCCGTCGAATCTACAGCTGTATGTATAGTCGATCTTTGTCGGGGCAACTCAGGGCGTGTACACTCAATAAATTTGGTCCTTCAAGCCGAATGGCTGATGTCTACTCCACTGTGAATACACCTTTGCCCTGTAGTTGCACTGATAACTCACAATTTTCCTAACACGCATTCCCAAAGTCGTCTTTTACGATAACAATGAGATGAAATGGGTTTATGGATAACGACGCTACCACACGGCAACTAGTTGGAAATTGTTAGTGGACATTTCTTTTTGCAAGTTATGTTTTGGATCTCCGTTAACTGATTTAACTGATGTTTCTGTATCTTTACCGTGTAGGGGTGATGTAAGAATATCCGCTACCCTATATCATGCTATGGGTGTCGTAACAGGCGATAGAGGGAAACAAATCAGGGGATGGGCAACAAAAGAAACAAATAGCAGCTTAATGCTGCTGTTTGTCGTATGGTTAGTGTAGAGAAACGGAGACCCTTTTTACTGGAAACGAGGCGTTCCATCTCAGTCCTCAGGGGAGACAACGCATCTGCATTTTGATTCTTAATCTAGGATAAATGTAACGAGGGTTACAGCATCCTCTTACGATTAGATGGACTGTGTGCTTGTTTTTCACACTTATTCTTTAAAGAAACCAAATTGTAAATAGAGTTAATATTTAACTGACGTGTATGTGGGTGGACAGTTCGTCGTGGAACGACGGGCTGGCGCTGTGCGCGCTGCTGCACTCGTACGTGGGCGAGGCGCGCGTGCCGTACGCGTCGCTGTCGCCGCACGACAAGCGCACCAACTTCGCGATCGCCTTCGCAGCCGCCGAGGCCGCCGGCATCCCCACCACGCTGGTACGCACACTCACGCACACTCACACGCACATTGACACTACGTACGCGTCGCTGTCGCCGCACGACAAGCGCACCAACTTCGCGATCGCCTTCGCAGCCGCCGAGGCCGCCGGCATCCCCACCACGCTGGTACGCACACTCACGCACACTCACACGCACATTGACACTACGTACGCGTCGCTGTCGCCGCACGACAAGCGCACCAACTTCGCGATCGCCTTCGCAGCCGCCGAGGCCGCCGGCATCCCCACCACGCTGGTACGCACACTCACGCACACTCACACGCACATTGACACTACGTACGCGTCGCTGTCGCCGCACGACAAGCGCACCAACTTCGCGATCGCCTTCGCAGCCGCCGAGGCCGCCGGCATCCCCACCACGCTGGTACGCACACTCACGCACACTCACACGCACATTGACACTACGTACGCGTCGCTGTCGCCGCACGACAAGCGCACCAACTTCGCGATCGCCTTCGCAGCCGCCGAGGCCGCCGGCATCCCCACCACGCTGGTACGCACACTCACACGCACATTGACACTACGTACGCGTCGCTATCGTATCGCTTTCGCCAGCACACAATTTTTTATCTCTTCATAACAGAAGTGAACAGGCTTTTGTCATACTAAGACACTGCGGTTTACCACTTTGGGCTACATCATCACTTACCACCAGGACTGTTGTCAAACACTGGCGACTGATAAATTAAACAAACTACTTGTCCACTGGTCTTGGTATTTAATCTGAGCTATACTAGACGTTTATACTGTAACCTATTTTAGACTTATTATCCACACTATTGGCGTATAGATGGATTGAAATGGGTTGATGGATTCTCTCGTGTCGCATCCCCACGATTCACAGTAGTATACAATAAAGCAATGTTTATTTCTGCACAGAACATTCAAGACATGATCCAGCAGGAGAGGCCGGACTGGCAGCAGGTCATGGCGTACGTCACTAGCATCTATAAACACTTCGAGACTTAAACTCTATTCGTATTGTGATAAAAATTATATTGCATCCGCAATGTTTCGCAGGAAAGAAACGTATTTTAAGTATGTTAAAGTCCAAAATTGTATAACTTTAGAAAAAATTTATTCGCTTAATGGAGGGTAGTTTCAATTTTTCAACAGTCGCCTCGTACATATAACAATTAAACATTCCTTGTAAGCATTTCGTGTCAAGTTGCCATTTTATATAATGGCTGTGTGGTAATGAAAATGACTTCGTTTGTTATTGGTGTGTAAGGATTTGATGACCGTCTTTCCGTAAATAAAGACTGATAGGTTAGTAGTAGCTGGCACCGTCGATAAGTTGATGTCGATTGACTTGAAGCTCTATTGCAACGGTATATGGTCCAAAATAATTCAATCACTCGAGCGATCATGCCTCTTGCAGTTGAGTCTCTTGTTAAAAAAGTTGCAGTAAGGAAAAGAGGCCTTTATCGAGTCGTGATTTTACTTGGACCGAAAGTATTAGATATAAGCAAAATGCCTTAGTTGGAAAAGAGCCTTGAAATACGCGTGAGTAGATAAACCTTATTGTTATGGAGATAAGATTTATAATGGCTTGTGCTTACGAATTTAAGTATTTATATAGGCAAAGATATACATCGATGTTTACATACAGTCGCCAATTTTATTATAATTATATAAACTTTAATTTAACAATGCTAATAAACAACAAAAGGCGTCTGGAACTTTAGTGATAAATGTGTTTTCGTCAGTTGAACAAATTTATTGAGATATTTTAAAATATTTACTAACAAAATACTGCATGATGGCTGTTATTTAATATTTTAGTGCGTGGACCAGCTTTTCTATTTGTCCGAACGGCTATACAGGTCTAACAAGGTCATTATCACTAATAGTATAATCTATTGTGATCTCTCCTATGACCATAATTAACTGCAGGTTTTGGGCTAAGTACGTAGTTTTCTAGATGAGAGTTAACTTTGCGCATTAAAGGACTGAAGTTAGGTAGGATGTGTAGAGGTGTTTCTTCCGCTAAGGAACAGAATTAAACATCAATGACTAGTCAGAGCTCTTGCGAAAATAAGTGTATTTTTACTTAATACCAGGTTTTCTGCAGTGAGTTTGTCGATAGGCTTGCTAATGACTTTAAATATACGTGAGCACAGAGCTAATTAATAAAATAAAAATATATTTAGTAAATATACTGTATAATATATTATCTAGTAAATGGTCTTGTCTACTGGCTAAAATATTTTGACATTACATCATGTTCGTACTCATTGTACTCTCGTATATCTTATTTAATCGGTGTGTATTTATAATCTATGCTGGACTAAAGCCACTTAATCTTTGTCTGTAACTTTCATCATATAACCAAGTGTAGAAAACGATATCCTTATGCGGCATTTTAATCGATTTTGATATTAAAATTCGTTCGATAAAACTCACCTTTTTTGCGTTTGATACCAAGTGTCAAGTGTCACTGTAGTGATGCAAATTCATATTTCTTACCACGTATTTCGCATCTAAATTATTTTAACTTTGAGAAGGCCTGTGTAAACTAGCTCTACATTATATTTAGTTGCAGAATGTTATGTCCAATCGCAATTATTTAAGAGTCAAAAATATTAAAATCAATCCCGTCATCTACTGACCTACAGCATAATAATGTGTTTTGTTCCACCGAGTCGATTGCAGACAACTCCACGATAAACGCCATAAAGAAAACTAACAGAGGTTACATGACCTTATTTTTATTTTTTGACTATAGTATGTGCCAAATCGATTGAGAAAAACGGACAATGACCTTTCGGTCGTTTAACCAGGGGTTACAAACCTTCAATATATAGGCACATTTTATATGTAGTACTTTCTTTATTTATAATGATTTTTTTATAATGATTGATATAATATATATTTATTAACTATTATTAAAAAGTTATGTGAAAGATCGCTGTAGAAGAAAAATCATCTATTGTTATAAAGTACTTTATTCATTTAACAACAAAAAACATTAATTTATAACACATATAAAGATTCGAGTGATAACGACACCGAATAAGTACGTACTTATGCAAAAGATAAAACTTTATTTTTAATATTATATAAGAACTTTATTTTTATTCTGTGCAATCATCACTCGTATCTTCACTTGATGAACTATCTGTAACATTAATTATAAAGCGATCTGCAGTTTGGTCAATTCTATCATCCATGCCACGCATTTTTTGTTCAACCTTAAGGACATGCTGAACACAGTTTTTCCATTTATCTGGCGTGATTTGAGTTAAACCATCTTTAAGTAAATTTTTAACATCTTTTAACTTGAAAGTTGTATTTTTTCGTGCAACGTACCCTTTCACATCTGCCCACACAAGTTCAATGGGGTTAAGCTCACAGTGATAAGGAGGTAACCTTACCACTGTGATGCTTTTTTCTTTTGCCATCTCGTCGGTGACGTAACTTCGATAGTTATCTTTAACTGCCTTTATTTTTTCCATTAAGTGGGTCTTTGTGTCCGAGGGCACGTATGCGATCTGTTTAGATTCTAGCCATTCCTGCATATTTTGTTTCCGCCAAGACATTGTTGGGGTTTTTTCTAAACGTCTGGAGTGGTAACTAGCGTTATCCATAACTATGACATCGCCGCTTTGCAGTTTTTCTATTACTTTTCTAAACCAGTCCTCGAAATGGAGAGCGTCCATACTCTCATGGTAGTCACCAGTAGATGATGATTCAAATACCCAATCACATCCCTCCAAAAAGCCATTTTCATTGCCAACGTGTACAACTATTAATCGCTTTCCTTTACCCGAAGGGGCTTTCGCGCCAGTAGAGTAGCCTTCTAACCGTGATTGACGAGAAGATTCAATTGTGGTGTCTTCCCATACCTTTCCCATAGTATGACCTGCGTTAATCCATGTTTCGTCAAGGTAAAAAATGTTACGTCCCTCGTTTCTTAATATTTGTATTTCTCTCAAATATCTGGTACGCCACAGAACTATCTCTGGGCGATCTATTAGACCACTTTTTCTGTTTCTCTTTATATATTTGAATTTTAAATGGCGCAACACACGTCGCAGGGAAGTTTTGCTCAAGTTTGGCAACTGGTCATCTTGATTTATACTGAGCAAAATTTTGTCTAAAGTCGGTAATTCTCCTGCAAGAAAGAACTGATGCACTTTCGCTCTTATAGCCGATTTATCAAAATCGTCAACTTGTCAATTACAGACTTTTTTCTTTTATTAATTATTCCCTTTTCTGGTATTTTATGGGAATCTCTATACACGCTTAATACGCGATATATAGTGCTCTTGCTGACTCCTGAGATCTCCGAAACCTTTTCTACCATATTAACGTTTGAAGGATACACGTCTTCGGGCCAGGTGTTTTTGACATATTTGTATACATTAATGATAATCTCTTGTTCCCCGACCGACAAAGTGGTAGGTTTTCTCTTTTTTACTGGTGACGTTAAAGGTGCTCCAGAAGATGGGCCTGTAAATAAATGACAAAAATATACTACCATAGTACTACATCACATAAATACATATTGTTTTAGAAAATAAATACCACATGGTCACATAAAAAGAGCGCTTTAAGAAATAGAAAGGCTACGTCGTCGCATTTGTACCTATTTGTACGTACCTGCTACGTTTATTATGGGTCGGCGACGTCTCTTTCCACTTGATGTTGAAGGACCGGGTCCTTCACCAAATTCTCCTGAACTCATGTCGATTTAGTAACGACCGTCACAGTAAAACTAATATAACAGATTCAAAAAACAAAAACTTAACGATATAACAAATTTAACAGTAAAAACTCAACTAAAACAATGCAATGAATGCTATGAATTACCCGAGACGTACACACGCAAGCGCTATCCGAACACGAATGAAAACAAAATGGCGGACCGGCCCAAAAAAGGTGACGCATCTCTGGCTGCCATTGTCACGTTTCTTTTAGAACGAACTGACGTAACGCGCGTTTTGTTTATTTTAAAGGGATGAATTTGCAAAAGCTCAATATGGTGATTATATTGCTTCAAATATTTTTTTAATATGAAACTGTTATTAAATGAATTGCTGCGTTACTTACCATAAATTGAAATATAAAATATAACACATTTTTCGCGATGTACCGTAAGATTTTACTATGTTTATAGGAACCACAGACAATATTATTTAAGAAACAAAAAAACAAAACATATGTGCTGACCTAGAAGTGGGAATAATATCAATATTTAAATATTGTTATCACATCTAAATTGAGATTTTGTAAGTTACGCCTTTTGACACTCGGCTCATATCTGAGGTCATTGTCCGTTTTTCTCAATCGATATGGCACATACTATAGTCCTTGATTTGTCCTGAGACCTTTTGGTATGACTTTTGGGAGTAAGGCTTTTTTGTTAAAAAATCGAAGATACCAAGTTGAGTTGAGGATTCATTCTTTGAATGAAATTGAAATACAAGTTATATTATTGGATTTCGTTCAAAGAGTTTTCGCGTTTACTGCTTCAGAAGACAGTTACATTAAAAAGTTAGTGTACGCGAGTAGGGTTCCGACCTGTCGATGTATACGATTACGTATTAATGGAATTCTTTGTGTGCTCTCCTTACAAAATAATTTCAAAAAGCCTATTATAGACTTGCTGAATTGAATGTAATTGAATTTTTTGATATAGAATTTTGAAATAGATAGTTCAAAAATAAAATTAAGTTGCTTCCACATCCCTACACTTGTTTGATATTGTATTTACAAATAATTTTAACATTAGGAACGTTTTGAACTAATGTAATGCATTGTGTATTTAAATGAATGATTTTGAATGTACTTGATTGTATAGCATGACTTGTTTTCTTGTTATCATTGTCTTGAACTTTTTTTGCTAAAAGTTGACATTACAGATTGGATTTTTATTGCCATGTTACCTCAACACAGGCGCCTAAGTATGAACAGTAAAATCATTAAAAAAACATAAATATTTGTATAAGTATTTATTTGCTACCCCATGTTGAAGTAAGAAGGCAATTGAGTCAGATATTAGCATTTATATGGACTATATTGGCTGGAAGTCTGTCAGTATACGTGTTACAAATTGAACTTAATTACGACGAGCGTAAGAAAGAAAATCCCACACGTATGGTTGACAGGCTACCTGGTAGTAGTAGGCTTGAGATATTCGCTGGCACGGAGCCTGGCTCGTTTCCGACTTCGTTTGTTGAAGCTATAATTGAATAATTATTGTCTATTTTCAGATATTTGTATTTTTGTACATATAGCTTAAATAAAGTTCCTGATTTATTATTTACTGAGTCTTTTATTGCGCACATTTTAAAATATCCATCCTTACAGCGTGGCAAAGTCCACTGCTAAACATAGGCCTCATATCTCCGTAGATGCTACACTTGACAGGTGGGTTGGCTACCGCAGTTTATTTATTTCCTGGTTGTCATTAGAAAGACGCTCTACGTAAATATTCACGAATTTTACTATAACGATATTTAATAATAAAGATCTGCCACTTTACAGTGACGCACGCAGTATAGTGCCATGTGTAGTGGCAGGCCGTGGCGTTAATGTGTTTAAAGTAATTACAGGCTTTGTAAGTTGTTTTATAACTCTTCGGTAATGTTATTTGTATGAAGTTGGTTGTTAGTGGGTAGCAATGACTATTCACCATCAGCTGGACTTAAGCTCTTTGGTCCTTGTATCATAAAATCATCGTTTTGTTGTCTGTAATGTATACACATAATCGGTACACCGTGTAGTGTGTGACGCGGTGTAAGAATATCTTACCAGTAGTTATCGCTATAGTTTCATCCCATGGGTGTTGTGGCGACAAAGGCAAACAGAACTAGGAGATCAGCAGCACCATCTTGCTGATAACAGCTGTATAAAAAAATCTGTGGTCGCCAATCCGCTTACCAAGCGTCGCGATTATGGCAAATCTTTGGCATAATTGCGCATAATTTGGCAAATGTGGCAATTTTTGGGAGAGGCTGAATACAGCAGCGGACTATTGATAAGCTGTATTGGTAAAATCTAGTACAATTTACATCATACGTGTGGAAAAAAATGAAACAACGGAAAATATCACATTGTTTGTATTAACCTATTATGTAGTTTAAATATAACATACACATAGGTCATAGATCACACTGCGATAACTTAATATAAACAACATTAAATATTACAATAAAATATAAATATTATCACATTATTTTAACATCGGTTTATATAATTTACATAACACTAAACATCGTATTTTAGCGATAAGATGTTAGAATATCGGTTAAAGAAGATGGATTTTAATGAAAAACAAATATTTATCACAGTGGTTTTAGTCATAAATTTAAACATAATGATTGATAATTTTTTTGAAAACTTTTTCGATAAGGACTAAATCTTACAGTCACCAGATGTCGCTAATTAAGACTGAGGTGATTTTATTTATCATGAAATTGGTCACACAGTGTCATCATCATTGAGTTATATGTACTACGTACTAGAGAAGCCATTTCAAACAAAAACTGTGTCCTACTCTATGTTTTTGCGCATGCGCGAAGACTTTCATTTGATATAAAATAAGATATTAATATAAAATAAATATAAGAATTTAATGATTTCTTATATTTACGCGAACACTACACATTTAAATAAAACTAATTTTACGGATTCTATCGCGTATATTAACTTATTCCCTTCTTAATGCTCCTGTAAATCCAAGATTCTACAAGCGGTACGTAGACGATACTTTCACAATTTTACCACCTGACAAAGTAACTGCATTTTTAAACCACCTTAATTCCATAAACCCTAAAATACAGTTCACAATGGAGTTAGAGGCAAACAATACTTTAGCTTTCCTAGATGTTTTAGTCATCCGAAATCCTGATAACACTATTGGTCATACTGTGTACAGAAAAAATACCCATACCAATCGATATCTAAATGGTGATTCGCACCATCATCCTTCACAGTTAACTACCGTGGGAAAATCTTTGTTTCAGAGAGCACGAGGGATCTGTGACAGAAAACATCTGGCCGCCGAGCTTCAGCACGTCAAGCAAGTATTGCAAGACAACAAGCTTCGGGTCCCGCGCCTACGTCACAGTGACCGAGTGAAGCCAGCCACAGTCGAGCGTGTGCCTGCTGTACTACCCTATGTCAGAGGAGTCACAGACAAGGTTGGCTACATCTTGAAGCGAGCTTCCATTAAAACATACTTCAAGCCGCTGAAGAAGATTGGTCAATTTTTACCATCCGTCAAGTGTCATATCCCTCTACAAGATGCAGGAGTGTACAAGCTGGATTGTGAATGTGGTCTCTCGTACATAGGACAAACAAAAAGATCTATAAAAACCCGCGTTAAAGAACATATAGCTGACGTGAAGCACCGACGTATCGGGAAGTCTGCAGTTTGTGAACATGTTCAAGATCGTCCCCGCCATTACATTAGATTTGATAGACCACAAATCCTCGCAAAAGAACACCGATTCCTCCCAAGGATGATTCGTGAGGCTATTGAAATTAAAAAACATCCTAATTTCAATAGAGAAGATGGATGGGTGCTGCCATCTGCTTGGGATGCCATAATCAATAAAATAAAATCCAAACCCAAGTATACCACTGCTAGACCTCAAGATACTGTAAGCTCATTCTGCGTAAATCGAACCAAAAAAAAAAATTAATATTAAAAAACTGAAGGTAGCCGGGCTAACTATGACAGCAGGACGTCAAACACCTTAGTCCCCCGTGACCACGGGTGCTGGAAAGCACCCGAAACGTCGGGAAGATAAAAATAAGTTAATATACGCGATAGAATCCGTAAAATTAGTTTTATTTAAATAAGAATTTAATATAAAATATGTTAATTTAATCTAAACAAACATGTTATATTTCTAAATAAAATGTAATAATAATTATTTTATGGAATTCACAAATCTTCAATTTACGCAATATTTAGTTTGTACGGATTGCACTACAGTTCAGTTGAACATAGTCAATGTTCGGAATGGCTTCTCTAGTACGTAGTGCATAGAACTCAATGGTCATCATCATTAAAAAGTTACGTTTTAAATAAAAGTATGCATACACAAAACAATCTTAAGTGCTGTGTTCTTTTATTTTTACACATTTTTAACTTTTCTTAATTATTCTTTTAATTCACTTTTAGGAATGTCCGTGGTTTTGTTTATCAACTTCTTATCTAATTACCATAATTTTTAACTAATATTTCAGAAAAAAAAACATTAATCTCTACATTTTTCTAACAAATCAACTACTCCCACTACGAAACCTATCAAATATTACACCTCATTCCAAAGTGGCGCCGCACTGGTGGTTGAAAAAGTCGTTAGATGAAGCCCTCACTGTCGTGTCTACCACTCGAGCACGCCAGGAATGTACTTCTGTATAAGACCCTCATAGTAGGGCCACAGCGCCTCGATGTCCGGCACGCCCGCGCTTTTCGTGTACAGGTCGTACTGGCTGCAGAGGTTTCATTAGTTTTTTTTTAAATATTAAACTGTACATTTACAATAACCGATGTTTAAATCTGACGAATTCGGTTGTTTTTCAATCAATAAATTTGAAAAATAATAAAGATACGAAAATAAATGTTTCATGGTAAAAATATCGGGATCTTTACTTTTCGTTACTTTATAATAGGTGCATGAAAGGGTTGTGTGGAGATATTGCGATATGGAGATAGTGAGGATGTTACACAAGCTAGTCGTACCATAGTTAGTACATAGTACCGTACGTGGTATAGTAGACATAGAGCCACGCTGCAGCTAAATTAAGGTTGCAGCACCCGTTCGGCTTGACGATCCTTTCAGACAGTAGACTAGGTTTCGTATGGTGAGTGTAGAGGACCGGAGACCCTTTTACTGGAAACGAGGCATTCCATCTTTGTCCACGGGGGCGACAACGCATCTACATTTTGATTTCAAATCGAAGATAAATGTAGATGTCTATGGGCTACAGCATCCACTTACCATCAAGTGGACTGTGTGCTCGTTTGTCACCCCCATTCTATGAAAAAAAAACTAGATACTTAACATCACAGTCATTATTGGGGCGATGTATACCTTTTACAACAAAATCCCAGAAAATATACAAAATGTGACTTCCGCCAAGTTTAAAAACTTTATTATACAAAGATTGTATAAAAAGGGTTACTATAATATTATAATTATGAATAATAATAACCCCTGGGTATGACGTGATCGCTACCAAGCTATTTCTAATTTTTGTGTTTTTAATTACTTTTTGTGTTTACTATAATGACGTAAACTGTGCTTTTTTTTTAAAGAAAAGAATAGTCCCGCTAGGTTTCTTGCTGGTTCTTCCCAGTACAGAGGTATTTTCCGAACCAGTGGTAAATTAAGCATGGAGTGATTTTCAATAAGTATTATTTATAATATATAGCGTGTAGTAAGGATGTAAGAATATTCACTACCCCATATCGTCCCGTGGGTGTCGTAAGAGGCGACAGAGGGAAATTGATACAGGAGATGGGCAGCACCGTCTTCTACAACTTCAACTTCTAGTATGTCAACTATGGCGAAAGAAGGGAATCTATGAGGAGGCCTATGTCCAGCAATGGACTTTCATGGCCTGTAATCTGTCATGGATTGATGGAAGGATAATTCATATTAAAAGTTTCTGTTCCATTCTATTATATAAAATTAGAAATGGATGAAATGAAAATATGTAGCGGAGGGAATTTCATTTTATAGGTATCATGTGAAGACAAATAACAATAAACTTGAACTCACTTGAACTTAAGTACGGCGTGTTTGATATAGCTGTCCTTGTCGGTGATAAGATGACTGTAGTCACCGCCAGCATGCCACGGGTAGAACGAGTGGTACCTGAGGATCGTATCATCGTAGGTTAGAATACTCAATAAACAAGAGGTCAAATTAAAAATTCGGTTGTACAAACCGAATTCAATATAAATAAAATGAGAATATCATCAATATGGTCGAAGTCAATTAAATAAGCATTATTATTAAATTTAATCAATTATTATAGATACACATTATTATTAAAGATAACTCAAAAACTACTGGTTTCACTACTACTTTCAAATAAAAAAAGAATCATCAAAATCGGTTCACCTAGAAAAAGTACATTAAAAATACAATTGTGGTCGTGAAAGAAAAAGGGGAGATCTCCCGCCGGACAAGGTGTTCTGCCCGGGGAGCGGTCGACGCTCCGATTGGTAGTTCGGAGCTAGTCTATACATGATGCTTTAACTTCGGAACTTTGTAAGCAAGATTTAGGCTTCGACAGCGCCGCCACATCACCCCCCTGCTCAGACCGGAGGTTGATAGTGCAGTCTAGATGTCGACGAATTTGCAAGTGCCAGTGAATTGCCTTGTAGTCTGCGGTGAGTCGAGAAGAAGGCAAGTAATCTGCGAGAGTGTCGTAAAGCAGAGGCGAGCAGTAAGGCTCAGAGCCGTGCCGAAAATTGTAGCGCAGAGAGTAGCTTGAAGGAACAGGGAGCATTATTATTCCAGTGCTGCGATGAACCTTTGTAAAGCTAGATGGCTTGCAGAATGTGAAGACTGCAGACAATATCTGCTCGAGAGCGAATGAATGGGGTACTTGAGGATGATGACGAAGGTTTGAAGTTGTATTTTTCTTAAGGTTGTTGGTTACGTGTTCAGATCACGTCGGGGTCACCAATGTGGCCGTGAAAGGAAAAGGGGAGATCTCCCGCCGGACAAGGTGTTCTGCCCGGGGAGCGGCCGACGCTCCGATTGGTAGTTCGGAGTTAGTCTATATATGCTGCTTTAACTTCGGAACTTTGTAAGCGAGATTTAGGCTTACCATAATATACCATACTGCAGCGTGGCTCTACCACGCACCAGTTGCGGAGACCCTTTTACTGGTAATGTAAAACGGTCTTCGGTTCGCGACACCCACCATACGAACCACAGCCGCATGAAGATGCTGTTTTACGCTATTTTTTTGGGAGCGTGGTCCTTTCCCGGTTAAGACGAGTCATTTGTGCTACCACTATGAACTAGCTGTGGCATGGTAGGCCAGCTACATTAACTAAGTACTACTACTAAATAGTGACTAAACCTTAGGTGCGAGGAAGAGTTTTATGTTACTAGTGACTAACAACTAACGTGACGCGGCAGCGGCGGGCAAAGCGCAAGAAGAAGAATTTTAAGGCATTTCATAGTGTGCTATCTTAAGGTTGAATATCTCTGCGGGGAATCGGTGGGACTTGGCACCCGTTCCCCTTCCGCCGCTCCCCCAACCCCTATTGAGATGACTAGTTATTATTTATATAAAAAAATCACAAATTCATAAATGCTATAAATTTCCGCGGAGGGAGAAGTACAGGGGGTAAGTCAACCGTCCCAATCCTACCTGCCGCATTTCCTTACTTCCCTCCTCGTGGCACAAGACACTATAGCAACCCAAAAAATACGACTACCTTGATGGACCATCGTGGAAGAACGTACCTTATCATATAGAGTGCTTCCTTAGGCAGGGTGGACTTGTTGTGAACGAGCACCCGATAAAGATATTCGTCGTGACCCCACGACATCATCAGGTTCTCTATGCCGCAGTTTGGCTCGTACATCCCGCACTCGGTACTGCAATGGAATATAGTTGTAATACGTTATATAGTTGATGTTAAAGAAAAAATGTTACAAGCGGAGATTCAATTATTTATGTCCATTACAGTTTTTCAAAATCCACTGATGAACAAATACCTCCCACACAGATTGCCTCATACAGCGGGTTTTGCCATTATTGCTATGTTTGGTTACTGCAGTTTTTTATAATTTACAGTTGTTATCATGAAGTTGCCGCTGCCTGCCTCCTGTTCCAGTTTTCTTCTGCCACCTGTTACAAAACCTACGGGCCGATATGGGGTAGTGGATACATTTACACCGCCACTACACGGTGAATAATAAATCTATATTATATACCAATATATAGGTCCGGGGTTTCGCTGTGTGATAGATAAAGTGAGGATATCCGCTGTGGAAACAGAGTAACCGATATAGCTCAACTGATTAGTAAGCTGAAGTGGCGTTGGGCCGGCCATTTAGCTCGAAGAACCGACAACAGATGGGGAAGAAAGGTTCTCGTAAACGAAGTGTAGGGCGGCCCTCACTAAATGGAGAAACGACCTGGTAAGGCCTGGTAAGACATGCAGGAAGTTGATGGATACAGGTGGCTCAGGACTGTGCTTTGTGGCCTTCCTTGGAGGGCCAATGTTCAGTTAACTTGGTATGTAATGATAATGAGGACACTATAAAAATTGCGTTATGAATTGAGCGATTAGAATAGTGATATTTAGTCAAAAATATTTTATAGAACTTACCTTACGCGTTAACTCACGCACTTGACGATGTTTTATTAGAAACTTAAATCTCTTTACTTCAACTAAAAGCTATGAATTGATAATATAATGCGACAGTAGGTCTACTAATGATTTAGGGTGCGAACTTCTAACTAGAAAAGCCGTGAGTTCAAATCCATGGTGGATTGGTTCCACTTTTGTGGTGAAACAATCCTTTGTATAGGGTTACTTGGAGTGGTTTACCGAAGTTAGTAATATTAACAGCAATATTATTTCTTTTTTTAACGATTCTGTGTTCTTACTTGTACTTTGGATTGTAAGTGTCAGGATTATCCTTGAAACTGTCGTCGCCGTACACGATGCTCTTGCCCCACTTGCAGCCGACGGGGAACGTGTCGCCCACCACGCACCACTGCGGCTCGCCATAGAATGCCATTACCTGGAAAAAAATCAAAATCATTAGACGACTACGTATACGTTAACGACTGCCCCGTTCGTTCAGTGGTTGTAGTGCAGTGCGGCCTCTGATCATGAGGTCCCGAGTTCGAATCTCGGGTCGGCTCAAAATTTGTTATTGGGTTTTTCTTTCAATAAATTCTTATTAGCAGCCCGAAGTCAATAAGTAGGAGGTGTTTCACCTCCATGCATCGGAAACCACGTAAAGTCGTTGGTCCTACGCTTAGTCTCTCGTTGGTTGTGGTGTTGGTTTGCTATCCTATCGGACTATGAGAGTGAGGGAACAATAATGAGTGACTGCGTTTCCTCACACTCGCACACTATAATCTCCGCCGTCGCCGAAATTCGGTCTGGAGGACATTCATCATCATCATCATCATTACAGGCCTTCACAAGTCCACTGCTGAACATAGGCCTCCCCCAAAGAATGCCACAAAGCACGGTCCTGAGCCACCTGCATCCATCGACTTCCTGCATGTCTTACCAGGTCGTCACTCCATCTCGTGGGGGGACGCCGTACACTTCACCTACCGGTACGAGGCTGCCACTCGAGAACCTTTCTTCCCCATCGGTTGTCGGTTCTTCGAGCTATATGGCCGGCCCACTGCCACTTCAGCTTACTAATCCGTTGGGCTATGTCGGTTACTCTGGTTCTACTGCGGATATCCTTATTCTTAAGTTCATCACGCAGATGACATTATATTATGCATATATTATGCAGAGGACATTATATTCATATTATTATTATTTATTTGGTATCTATAGTTTTCTCATACTCGTATGGTTGGGCTGTATAAATGTATAATCTATACATACATACATACAAATAAATAAAATTGAAGTGTCTGTTTGTAATGTTAAAATTTCGGTTTTTTTTACTAAATGCATATGAAAGTATATACGATACTTATAACAAAAACACAATTTTTAAAATTTTTGTCTGTCGGTCTGTCTGTCTGTCTGTTAGTTCCAGCTAGTCTCGGAAACGGCTGGACCGATTTTGACGGGACTTTCACCGGCAGATAGCTAATGTCATAAGGAGTAACTTTGGCTACTTTTATTTTAGAAAAAGAATTAGGGTTCCGCGCAAAAAAACTAAAACCCCAAATAACACGCTGGCGAAGTCGCGAGGAACAGCTAGTTGTAAATAAAAATGATAAACTTCCATAAATATCAATAAAATTATATAAATACATAAAAACACATAAATAATTAAAAACCGCCTCCTGCATTTGAGCTTGGAGCGGTCCGTCATTCAGTCCCAGTCGCCTCAGATGACCCGAGAGGCGGACTGGGATTAACCCGTTCGCAGAAACGACTACAGGTATAATTTCGGCCGGCAGGCCGCCCCACACGTCGGTCACTTCGTGAGCCAGGTCCAGAGTTTTTGTTCGCTTATCTGTTTCGGCTTTCACGAGGTTCTCGTCATACAGAATGGTAATGTCGACCAAAAATATCTTTCACTGTGCCCGGTCCATCAGCACAATATCAGACTTATTCGCAAGAATGGTCCTGTCTGTGATGATGGCCCGGTCCCAGTAGAGCCTGGCGCGGTCACTTCCGAGCTCGGCTTCCGGTATGTACTTATAATAAGACAGTTTCCGATCCACAAGACCGTATTTCAAAGCGAGCTCCTGGTGTAGAACCCTGGCTATTAGGTTGCGCCTATGCAAGTACACAGAGTTAGAAAGCGCCTAACAACCAGAGATGACATGCCTGAGTGACTCACCGGGATGGCGACAAGCTCGACAGATGTCGACGATGTCATCCCTTAGGATGTATCTCCGATAGTTTTATTATTAATATTATTATGTATATGTTATTATCTCTCTTCCGTATACAGAAAACTGTAAAGTTAATTAATTTTTTGAACTACACTGTTCATTAGAGTACCTAGATGTACTTGTTTATATTTACAAACCTTGCCGAGGTCGTGGATGAGTCCAGTGAGGTGGAACCAATCATCGTCAGGATAGTCCTGTCGGATGCGTTCAGCGGTCTGGAAGGCGTGCACGATGTTGGGCAGATCTGTGTCCGGGTCTGACTCGTCTACCAGCTCGTTCAGTTTGATCAGTGCATCCTTAACCGTTGACTTAAAGTGGTTAAACTTGAGCCAATGGTTCATTTTACCTATATGGTTGAAAAATATTAGCTTTACGTAATTCTATTAATCTTTTTCCTTTCTTTTTTCATAAAAAACGTTACCCTTACTCTACAATTTTTTACTGTATCATGGGGACAGTTTACATACATAAATTTCACAAGGATAAACAACCAAACCTGTTACAATTATTTGTAGGCCATACAAATATTTGTTCCGTGCGGGATTCGACGCACTCATTGCTAAGCCACTACGCCATGGAACCGTCATTTTTTTATAGAATAATAGTGACAAACGGCCTACAGTCCACATGATGGTAAGTGGATGCTGTAGCCCATATACATCTACATTTATACTTAATTGACAATGACAGCTGAGTAGCTGAGATGGGACTTTTGGACTTTGGACTTTTTGCTTATTATTTTATATCAATCTAAAGGTCTTTAACCAGTGATTTTAAAGATAACATGTCCTGAGTGGGCTTAGCCCACGTAACTGGCCTTTTACTTGTAAAATATAATATATGTAGCTGCAGCGTGGCTGTGGCTGTACTACTTAAAATATCGGTATTAAATTAATAAAACAACCTACATAATTTTGTTGAATATAAACTCACTTTTTACAAAGTCGACGGTCATGTTGGTGTGCATGGTGTAATAGGTCCTACGCACACGCTCCCGGATGGGATCGTTGTCGTCCATGGTGTAGTCGCGGAATGCTTCTACTGGTTTGCCATCGTACACCTTCTCGGGACGTAGCAGCAGAGATGGGTCTATCATGCCCACGGCATTATCCTTAAAAAGTTATAAAGATAAACATCATGTGTAAACAACACCACGACAATATTTACATTTGGAGAAAGAAGTTGAGTATGGTTTTACATTTCAAGTGAAACCATACTCAACTTCTAGACCCGAATTTTCTTGCTGGTTCTTCTCTAAGATGGTCTTATTTTCCTAACCAGTCTCAGTCATACATTAAAACGAATTTTATTATTTTATTAAATATTGTAATCGTACTTATCGAGGAAATAAACAATTAATTGTAGTTAGTATCAGAACACCTCAATTCTCGCACACTAACAAAAATTATATAAAAGGGCGATGCGTACATTTCATGTGACGCTGAAACTAAGGACCTCAAAGGCCTTTACATCCAATAGTATTATCTTCTTCGTAACGGCAGGCCTGACTGCAAAGGCGACGGTACTGCCATTTACTACAAGAAGACACTTCATTGCCACCACATCCCCACTCCGCAGCTTACCAACATGGAAGCCACGGTATGCAGGCTAGCCTTGACTGGACATCAGTCCATCATCACAGCCTACTGCTAGATCCCTAGTGGAACCCTCCGCCTCAAAAAGATTTTGTGGCTGTCCTTGCATTAGGCAATTTAGTCATTTTGTTTGGAGACTTTAACTCCAAGCATACTGAATGGACCTGCCTTACTACTTCTCAGAGTGGCAAGAAACTGCTTGATATCACGCAGTATCTTGACCTTACCGTCCACAGTCCCCTCAGTGTCACCCACTATCCCGACAGCACCGACCACGCTCCTGACGTACTAGACTTTGCGCTAGTTAAAGGAGTTTCGCTCAACCTCAGGGCAATCGAAATTCTTGACAATCTAGGATCTGACCACCATCCGATCTCCCTCATTCTTGGCCATCAGCCACCTCTCTCAACCCCCTCTACGAAAACCTTCACCAACTGGAAGGGCTTCAAGGAGACCTTAGCCAAAGTTATGGACTCACAGGACTCCCCCATCTCCCTCTCGTCGGACTTCGACAGTGCCTGTGTCCAATGATGAGATCTCATACATCATTAAAGGACTAAAGCCCAAGAAGGCTCCGGGCGCGGATGGCATCTCCAACCAAGCCCTCATTTTCCTGAGCAGGTGTTAATCCTTTTAGCTATTATCTTCAACACCTGCTTCAATTTTGGTTACTTTCCCACCACGTGGAAAGAGGCAACTGTCATTGGTATCCCCAAGCCAGGAAAGCCTCACAACCTCCCCTCCAGTCATCATCCCATCAGCCTCCTCAAAGCCATGGGCAAACTCTTTGAACGAGTCATCCTTACACGCATGAGGCGCCATCTGTTTTTTTTTATAGGATAAGAGTGACAAACGAGCACACAGTCCACCTGATGGTAAGTGGTTGCTGCGGCCCATAGACATCTACATCTATCCTCTATTACAAATCAAAATGCAGACGCGTTGTCACCAGTGAGGACTAAGGTAGAATGCCTCATTTCCAGTAAAAAGGGCCTCCGGCCACCTGCACTCACCAAGCGAAACGCAGAGGTAAACCTTTACTTCACGCTGGTATTCTGTGAGGTCGTGGTACCACCCCGATTTGAGCCGGCCCATCCGTGAGACAGCAAAAGCTGCCGCGCGGCTCTACCACTGTTGTTTCCCACAGACTGCGACCCTCTTGTCATCCCTCACCAATTTGGTGAAAAAGTTTTTGATAGAGTCTGGCACGAAGGCCTTATCTACAAACTCTACAAAATAGGCCTCCCTGATCGTCTTGTTCGTCTCGTGGCCTCCTACCTGAAGGATCGTACCTTTCGTTTTAGATATGAAGGCACGCTCTCCTCTCAGCGTCCTATCAAAGCCGGTGTCCCTCAGGGCTCAGTGCTTGCCCCTCTGCTATATATCCTGTTCACCAACGACATTCCCATCCCGTCGAAAAATGTTCAGTTCTCCCTCTTTGCCGACGACACTGCCCTCTACTGTAAAGGTATCTCACTACCTTTCATACGGAACAAGATCCAAAAGTCAGTTAATGACCTAGGAGATGTGTTCCAAAAATGGCGTATCCCGGAGAAGCCGTTCATATCTTTGATCATAAACGACTTCGCCCCACTACCATTCCGCCAATCCGTATGCTAGGGACCCCTGTCCCCTGGCATATGACCGCCAAATACTTAGGTGTCACCCTTTATACGAGGCACACATTCGGGTCCCATGTCAAAAGAGTGACTCACAACGCGCGCTTTTATCTGAGTAGGCTCAAGAGTATGCTGAGCCTACACAATAAAAGGTCCCTGCGAAACAAGCGAACCCCTTATAAGGTCTGTATACGACCAGTTATGACTTATGCGGGCCCCATACGCTAATCCCAAAATGATTATCGAATCCCAAATAGTTCAAAACCACTTCTGTCGTCGGGCTACGAACGCACCCTGGTACGTCCGTAACGCCGACCTCAATCGAGACTTAGAGCTCCCCACAATCCAGCAATTTCTAAAAACACTCTCTGAGAACTTCTTCAAAGCCTCAGAGTCTCACCCCAATCATCTCATTCGTGAGGCAACTTCCTATGCAGCCCCACTTCCCTCTCGCTATCAAGTCTGAAGACCGAGAAACTCTCTCTCGGACCCCCCAAACAAGTTTTCGGCCGACCTAAACCACCTCCTGGCGGTTCAGGCCGAATCTTCTCCCCGCCCTTAATTTGCCTTAGTTAGGCTCACCTCTCAGCGACTCCTCGCTGCCTGGGTCCCCTTTTCTCTAAAGAGGATCGCTTCCGATTCGGCAGAAAGGCCACACAAGCCAATGCCAGTCTCACAGGTGGTGTTTAATGGGTAGGCACTTAGGTTTCGCAGTGAGTCCCACATAACCACGGCAGCCGGCTGTCGTGGTATGTTTAGAGCATTCACCACCTCCGTTCCCCGCTTCCCGGAGGGTAGCCCTTTTGATTGCTTCTGGGCGCACAGAAATTGCTTCACTTTGCGTGCGCCTGCTGGGGTTCTAAGTCTAATAATTCTATCGGCTGTTCTATGTTTCCATCAGTCGGTTATTGCCATTTATTCCAAACCTTTGCGTCATAATTACGTACCTACCTAATTTACTAATAATTATTGTATTGTACCTACTAAAAATATTCATTGCATTACTTATTTGTTTTTACAATAAAAAATAATAAATAAAATAAATATACGTAGCACAAAAAGGGTTGCTAATTCTCTGATACGTATATAAAATAAAAGTGAGGTTACAGCTTAAATATTTCAAACTCGCTCTCAGTTAATTTTAGCTCAAACGCGTTCCCTTATTGTGTGACACGTGATCATCGTGCACGTGGAGGCGTTTGATCTGATCAATGCAAATCTCTTCTCGGAGCTGTATACTTGGTCAACGATAGTCACGAGACGTCCGAGGAAGTGCGCCACAACGATCTCCGTAATAGATCCTGGACATGGTAATTGTTAAGGTCAAGTTATTTATAGCAAATCTGTTTGCGTCCCAAGTTAGTTATTGTAGGTAACCTGATTTCGGACTGTAGTGTCGCACCCTTTCCTGCTACAGCCAAAATATAGCTGCAGCAGATTAGATTTTTAACAAATCTTTTGCTGCCGCGATCTTTTTAAATTGATTAAATTTTTTTCAAGAACTATATAAAAAGTAGAGATGCCACGAATATTCCGTTTTTATTCGGTATTCGGCCTATTTGTCCACTTTGATTAATACTCGATATTCAGCCGAATATTGCGAACTATTCGGCTGAATACCGAATACCAAATCATGAAGAAAAAAGGCACACATATTAATCAAAAATGAATATATTTTACTAACAAAACATTACAATTAATTAATCAACTAACATTTATCAGATGTAAGTTGTGATGAATGAAAATATTTTTTTCAGCATTTGTTGATGGAAATCGATTGCGCTTTTCTTCATAAACTATACCCGCTTCTGAAAATAGCCTCTCACTTAATTTTGGATTCTGTTAGTTTTGGATACTGTTGTACATGTGCTGTCCACCACTTGTAAGGGTCTGGGACCTAGGCAAGCCGGGTTAAGATAAAAATCAATCTCATTTGCGACTTTTCTTTCCCACATCCACATCTTTCTCCATATACTGTAGTGATAGTCGGTATTCGGTATTCGGCAAAATCACTTTTCGTGGCATCTCTAACGCAATACTAAGCTCCCACCTTTAACTTGCCTTTGCTGACTTTGACTCCATGTTCGTCCGGGTATTTTACGTGAGGCGTAAACGAGATGGCGGTATACCATATAACGGAAGCCATAGATGCCTCACACAACACCCAAGGGGCGAAATCGTGTGTAAGATCCTCTTACGCCGTCATAAGACTTTATCGCTTTCATTCATTCATTGCAGCCTTTGACAAGTCCACTGCTGAACATAGGTCTCCCCCAAGGAATACCACAAAGCACGGTACTGAGCCACCTGCATCCACCGACTACCTGCATTTCTTAATAGGTTAACACTCCATTTAGTGGGGGGTCGCCCTACACTTCGCTTACCAGTATGAGGCTGCCACTCGAGAACCTTGCATCGGTTGTCGGTTCTTGGAGCTATATGGTCGGCCCATAGCCACTTCAGCTTACTAAACCGTTAGATTATGTCGGTCACTCTGGTTCTACTGCTTGATACTCTCTATATTTATAAGTTTATCACGCGGAGAAACCCCGAGCATAGCCCTCTCCATAGTTTGCTGAGCGACCTTGAGCTTCCTCATACGGCCAGTAGTGAAGGATCACATCTCAGATCCGTAAGTCATCACTGCCAACACGCACTGGTTGTACAATCTCGTTTTCAAGTTTTCAGGTATACCTGACGAGATGTGTCGTAATTTGCCGAACACTGCCTAGCCGAGTTGAATCCGTCGATTGACCTCTCGGTAGAAATCGGACTTACCTAGTCGGACTATTTGTCCCAGGTAAACATACTCATCAACAACTTCGAGCTTAGTGCTCCCAACAACTACCGGCATAGGTGTGACATGGACTTTATCGCTTAGATTTATCAAAAAGAAATCTAAATTAAGTGTTGTTGCCTTGAAGTTACATTTCACATTTTTGTAAACTTGTATTATCAATGTTTCACTGAGTAAAACATAACTACTTAGGTAATAATAATGTCCTCCAAATCAAACTTCGGTCAGTCATCTGCGCACAGGATTATAGTACACGAGTGTATCACAAGAGCAAGCAAGCACAAGAGCACTGTCTATTCCCTCACTCTCATAGTCCGATGGGACGGCAAACCGACACAGTTTAACAGTGGTAGAGCCACGTGGCAGCTTTTGCTGTCGCACGGATGGGCCGGCTCGAACCGGGGTGGTACCACGACCTCACAGAAAACCAGCGTGAAGTAGAGGTTTACTTCTGCGTTTCGCTTGGTGAGTGCAGGTGGCCGGAGGCCCTTTTTACTGGAAATGAGGCATTCCATCTTAGTCCTCACGGGTGACAACGCATCTACATTTTTATTTGTAATAGAGGATAAATGTAGATGTCTATGGGCCGCAGCAACCACTTACCATCAGGTGGACTGTGTGCTCGTTTGTCACCCTTATCATATAAAAAAAAACACAACCGGAGAGAGATCAGGCGCAGGACCAACGACTTTAAGTGCTTTCCGAGGCATGGGGGTGAGACACAGCAAACTTCTGACTCCAAACTGCTACTGAGAATTTCTTGACAGTAAACCCAATAACTAATTGTGGCTCAACCCGGGATTCAAACCCGGGACTGTATGATTGTATCCACTAAACAAGAACCTTACTTTTTGTAACAGTCCATGTGCTAGAGTCCAGATATCCCTAATTCAAATCTTAATAATCCAAAGTCAAAATGCAATCAATTTGAGAATTATTGTTGTATTCTACGGTGTCGGTTCTGATAGTATTTTAGCAGACTTAACAGTAGGAGGTTTTTAATTCGATTGTATTTTTTTTTTGGGTATATACTCGTATATTACGCGATCTATTCGCCAATTATCAACACCAATTTTACTGAATTTTTTTTTAATTTAATAAGCTGGAAGAAATCACTTTCAGAGTGATAAGACCGCCTTTTGTACATTTTTCTAATTTGATTTAATTGTATTCGTTTTTGTTTTGTTTTCTGGTGTACAATAAAGAGTAAATAAATAAATAAATAAATAAAATAAGCTTTTTCTTCAAGGCTGATTCTTTTTAAATTTGAAAAAAAAAACAATCACCACCATCACAAAATCACCACTGATGGATTCAAATTTTTAATGTACCTATTTAGATGGCATTCGCTAAGGTTGTAACTTGAACATTGCTTTACCACTCAAAAGGCTCAAGCAATTACTTTAAAACAAGTGAATAAGCATACGTGATACAGCCATAGTGCAGCTATACTATGCTTGCAGCACGAATGGGTGGTGGGCACGACCGGGGTAGGACCAAGCTCTTACAAAATACCAGCGTGAACTAGAAGCTTAATGCTGATGTGTTTCGTATGCTGAGTGTAGAGAACCGGAGACCCTTTTTACTGGAAGCGGGGCATTCCATCTTAGTCCTCGGGGAGGACAACGCATCTGCATTTTGATTCTTAACTGAGGATAAATGTAGATGTATATTGTATATGGCCATAGCATCCACTTACTATCGGGTGTACAGTGTGCTCTTTTGTCACCTTTATTCTATAAAAAATATCACGATTAATTAGCACCATACGTTACGGCCCGATGGCCTCGATCTACACCTAATTTGCGCATTTAAACTCAAACAGAAAAAACATTGATTTTTACGAATATAATTTATTACTATAATCAGGTTATTTAACGTATTATTACATGTTATATCTATGAAAAAATAACTGCATTTTTACACTGAGTGAAAAACAATAACATCACAAATTTTTCAAAAATAATCCGTTTAAATTTGTGCACACCGACTAACCTTTTTCAGTCGCATGATGCCGGCCTGTGCTTCTTGAGGAGATGAAACCGACTGCTATCCTATGGCCATTTCGTTATCTTAAATGGTCTCTGTGGGATTACACGCGGGTCATATACGTAACCGCGGTAGATGTTGGCGCGCGGGACGCGACAACTACAATCTTACGATAATGATGATGCTGATGATTTGATTGAAATCTTTCAATGAACATGTAATATGAAAAATATTTTTAATTTAAAGTACATACTCTTTTTGTTATTTGATTTAGTCAGACGTTAATATAATGTAATGACGTAACACGTATACGTCAATACTTGAAAACAACAGCTAGTGACAACATGTCCATTGTCCTTATTCACTGCAGGCGCCAAACAGCACTGCACCCTCTTCATTGTTCCGGTCCCAATGGTAAGACAACCGGTGTATATGTTATGGAGACTAGCCTCAGAGGTGACAACGAATCTCGAGCCTTCTTTGTTTTAAGTTGGTTACAGGTCTCCATGAGCCCTGACTATCGCATCAACTGTAAACGTTAACTCATTGCTAATGTTATAAAAAAGTCAGGTGTTTACAATCGTTAACATTTATTTTGAAATTGTTTTCCCAAATATTATACATTATTCTATTAAACTTAAATTATAAACCAATCTCTAAATATAATTTAAATGATAAGTTGTAAGTTCATTACAATTATATGTAATATATAACAATTATATATACATAACGTTAATATACACAATATTTATATATATTACATTATGCAAACAGACTCCAAACATTTATGAGCTGATTTTTCGATCAGCATAACCTATTCATACAATTAAAAACAATAATAAAAAAAGAAAATTACAGTCTAATGAATTAAATAGTTAAATTGTTTCACTTTTTTAGTAAAATATCCAAATTCAGCCTTAAATACGCAACGGCAAGACGAAAGCTGAAAGATAATCTAATTATCTTATTAAAAATCGGGTGTTTTAACAGGAAAACTAAAAATATAAATAACATTAGTAATTGATAACAAAGCCGAAGAGTGACCGTGTCTGCCCGCGTCACCACTCACAGACTCCGGGAATGTATTTCTCGATAAGTTTTTCGTAGTAGGGCCACAGAGCATCAATGTCTGGCACCTTCTCACTTTTGGTATAGAGATCGTATTTACTGCAACAAAGTTAAAATTGTCATTATTTTCATCTAGTGGCGGTAAATCGATCCATCATCCGTGGAACGGCTCGGCTCGACCGGAGAAGGACCACGCTCTCACAGAATGCCAGCGTTAAATAGTAGCTTAATGTTGCTGTATTTCGTATAGTGAACGCAGAGAACCGGAGGTCCTTTTTACTGGAAACGAGGCATACCATCTTAGTCCTCAGGGATAGTTCATAATCGGGATAGATGTAGATGCCAATGGACCACAACATCCATTTTCTGTTAGGTGGACTGTGTGCTCGTTTGTCATGCTTATTCTATAAAAAAACACAGTGAACCAAGGCATGCATAGTGCAATTGCTGTATACTCACTTAAACTCCAGCACCCACTGAAGAATCTGTTCATCCTTTTCGTTGGTCAAATGGCGGTAGTCCCCCCCGGCGTGCCACGGGTAGAAGGAGTGATACCTGAGCAAACAATGTCCTGTTTAATGCACGCTGCTCGTGGAATGTTGACTCCCGCTTGTAAAGTCGGACGGCTCGGCAGCGCTGTTGTTAGGAGTTTCACAGTTAGCCCGAACGACCGGGGATAAATCACGCTCTCACAGTTTATTATCAGTGTAAATAGCAACATAATGCTGTTGTAATTTGTGTGGTGAATGACAATATCTGGATTCCAGTTTTTTTTTTTTGGTAAGAATGCATTTTACCTTAGTTCTCAAGAGCTGATAATGCATCTGCATTTTGATTCTTAATTGAAAATAGATTTATGTGACTGTGGGCCTCAGCATCCACTTAACATCAGGTGAACTTTATACTCACTTCACTACATAAATAATTCCATTGAACAATTATTAATAAATGTATGATGAAATTATCATTATGTTCTAAAAAAATATGGCTTCCAGCTTACTGGATCTTCGCTGTTGAGGTCTCCCTTTTAAGACTAACGTAAGTACATTACAGTTTTAAATAAGCCTAAACTGACAGAAATATTGAACTTTGACTGATACATAAATGAGGTTCATGACATACAGATGGAACGATCAAAAATTAAGTCTGAATTAGAAATCTTTTGATTCCAAAATTCACAAACCGTACCTTATCATGTAAAGCCCCTTTTCAGGCAGTTTGGACTTGTTGTGAAGCAGGAACTGGTAGAGGTACTCGTCGTGGCTCCAGGACATCATCAAGTTGTCCAGTCCACAGTGCGGCTGGTACATTCCGTACTTGGTGCTAAACAAATATTGGCACCATAAAGAAATGTGTAGAATCTCACAGAAAAAAATAATTATTATAAATTTATTCAATAGCAATGAGTTGCAGCGCTGAGAGCCGCGGGTTCAAGTACTTGCATGGCCTACAAATAAGTGTATGTGAACTGATGCCCCCACAATACAGGAGAAAATCCTAGCGTGGTGAGTAGTGTGGTAGTGTAAATTGATAAAATAGCCATAAAATGTTTATTTTTGCCGTGAAAACATGTAAAAACCATTCAGAGAATTTAAGGTTAATTCTAGGGGTGTTACATTACACGTGTAAGTACTAATTGACTTATTTGAAAGGAAAATAACACATCGTCGTAACGATTACTTATAGATCGGTCCTCCAGGCCGAATTTACATCACGGCGGCCAATCACAGCAATGCACAGAAAATGTAGATTTCTATGGGCTACAGCATCCACTTACCATCAGGTGGACTATGTGCACGTTTGTCATCCTTATTCTATAAAAAAAATATTTCTTTTTTACCAACAAATCAATTCTTTCTTACTTATATTTTGGGTTGTAAGTATCCGGGTTGTCTTTGAAACTCTCTGGTCCGTACACGATGGAGTCAGCCCACTTGCAGCCGACGGGGAACGTGTCGCCCACCACGCACCACTGCGGCTCGCCATAGAATGCCATTACCTGTCGTGATTAAAAATAATATTTTAAAATTAGTAAAATTCCCTCTGTTGTCTTTTATGTGATAGAGGATATTCTTTCGGCGACACTAAACAGTAAACCTACACTCTGAAGTCCACTGTTAAACATAGGCTTCTCCCACAGGGTAGCATTTTGCCATAGCATTTATTATTTTCAGCTGATGTCTTTTTTTACTTACTGCTTTTAGCTTACTGCATTTTAAAACGCCGGCAACACACTTGCTATTCCCCTTGTGTTACAGTTGTTCATGGGTGGCGGTCCATCAGGTAAGCCGTATGCTCGCTTGCCCCCTCTTTTAAAACAAAGGAGGCTGCTGCTGCCCACCTCCTGTATCAATTTCCCTCTGCCGCCGCTTACGACACCCGGAGCTAAATTCAAATCTCAAGGAGTCAACTTTAAGGAAAAAAAGGCAAATTTTCCTTTAAATTGAAACCAAACTTCACTGACTGGTGGCGCACGGCATCATTACAAGTGGTGAGGACTTGAGCTCGATACCCACCAACTCGTCCGATCAATGCCATGACCACGGGGATATCTTATATTAATTTTTATTTTGTAATGTGAAACAAGTACAAGTGTATATCCAAATCACAAAACTGGAGCTATACCACCCATCTACCTACTTCTATAGGCAAATAGCAGTGCTCGGATGCCGTGCTCCAGTCAGCAGTGTGTAGAGAGCCAGCATAATTGCAGACTGTGAGGCAGTCCATCTAGTCCTCAGAGGTGACAAAGCATAGATCGCCGTAGTTGGTTGCTGGTGGCGGGTGGCAGTTCGTTTGTCATATAACACTTAGCATCCGTTACTCAGCATTCAGCTACCTTACAACGATGCTACGAGTACATATAATATGTGGTCATCAACTTAATTTAATATCAATATCCAGTAGGCGTATCCAAAGGTACATACTCCATTAAATGCTTTCAAATTATATGATTGTTTCAAATTATTATTTCTATATCTTCATTATTATACAAAACCGGATAACATATTACCTTTCAACAGATTTTATTAAACATCTCGCACCTTTATTCATAAACTGCACTAACACAAAATTTCAGTTTTGTGGGAAATCACATTTAAAGTTTGACATGGTGAGATCGACGACTTCAAAAAAATATATAAAAAATAACAGATGGCTTTGGTCAGTTACAAAAATAGATATGTTTAGCTTAATTAACAAAGTATTAGAATGAGGTAGAAAATTATTATATTTTTGTCAAGAATACACTGTATAGTAGTATTTAAAAAAAAGTTCCTACTTATTTCACTTTTTGCTAAAATATGTAATCGAATAATTTAGATGCAAGCGGAGTAACTGAAAATATTACAGTTTTCTATTAAAATTATCTTGTTAGTATGTGAAATATTTAGATTATTTGCAGTATTGGGATATTATAGGCATGAATTGTCGACGAAATATTCCTAATTATTACTTTCTTGATTTTAATTCAGATAAATTTCACGGGTAGATTTTTTTTTTAATAGATTAAGGAAATATTTTTTTTACATGTTTTAATTATTTAAAAAGATAACATTATTTTAGTAACACTACTTAACAATGTCTTAGTAAAGAGTTCAAATACCTACTTCGGTGTAGGTACCTACTTAAATACTTCTGTGTATACCATACCTACTTCAAAGTATAGTTGGTAATACAATTATTAAGTAAAAACTTCTTATTAAACTTCAGAGATATTCATGTTATAAAAACAAAATAAAACTAAAATTTTCCCAAATCTTCATAAGTTAACAAAATAATATTCATAACTAAACATTAATTGTTTTGGTTTTCATATCACACTAAAAAATCAAAAATAATGAGATCTGGTTTTAAAACTTGATGTATAAATAATATTATACTTAAAGTATATTGTTATAAAACCCTGCATAAAAGAAGGAAGGCTTTTGAAATTAGCTCCCTTAAATCTTTCTTCTTGTTTTCACTTATTTATTGTTTATTAAAATAGGCACCTTGAAGTGTTATTTCTGTCGTTAGTTTCATTTACTTCCTTTTATTTCTAACATTAACCTCCTTGTAGTCTTTATCCTTGTATGATGTCTATATCTATATATCTATAAACACTCACGCCTGTCACCCAGAGGGGTAGGCAGAGACTATGGACTTCCATTTGGCACGATCCTGACAGACCTCTCTCGCTTCCTCCACATCCATATACCTACGCATACACGCTCGTCGGTTAAAGGTACACTTGATTTGGCCCATTTTCAACATATCGCCAATTTGGTCGATAAACTTTCGCCTATGGCGACCCTTTCCGACTCTGCCGTTCACCTCTGCAACATAAATTTGCTTTGTCACTCTTTCCTCATTCATTCTTTCCACATGACCAAACCACCGAAGCATTCCTTTCTTAATCCTGGTCACAACATCATCTTGCAAACCACACTCTTCTCTTATTAAACAATTTCTCACTCTGTCATTCAGATTCATCCCTAACATACTCCTTAAGGATCGCATTTCTACAGCATTTATTCTACTCTCGTGCTTCTTCTGCCACACCCAACTTTCACTACCATACATTAAAGTAGGCACTAACACAGCATTGTGAATTGCCATACGTGCCTTTTTGGACACATTCTGACTTTTCACAATAGAGTGTAAAGCCCCATTCACTCTATTTCCTGCATTCACTCGTCGTTCTATATCCTTATCATATCTACCATCCCTGCTAAACACACATCCCAAATACACAAACTCATCTACTTGCTCTACCAACTCCCCTTCTATTCTTATTTCACATATCGTTTTACTTTCTTCTCTTTCAAAAACCATAACTTTCGTCTTACTTGCGTTCACTTTCATTCCCTTTTCTTTTAATGTCCTGTTCATTAATGTAACCATCATTTGCAATTCGGCTGCCGAAGACGCAAGTATGACTTGATCATCGGCGTACAAAAGGCATTTAACGGTTAACTCACCCATTCTTAACCCGCATTCTTCTACTTTCAAATTTTCCAAACAACTGTCCATAAATAGGTTGAACAGCCACGGGGAAGCCACACAGCCCTGTCTGACACCTTTATGGATGCCAAACCAGTCCGAGTAGGCCCCGTTGATCCTGACACAAGCACTAGAGTCCCTATATAGAGACTTCAATGCCTGTATCAGACCAGCGCTCAACCCAAATGAGGTCAGTGTTTGCCATAACACGTTCCTGTCCACTCTGTCATAAGCCTTTTCCAAGTCCATGAACGCACAAAAAACTTTCTGGTTTTTGGCCAAAAATTTCTCAGCAATCATGCGCATGGAAAAGACTTGATCCGTACACCCCATCCCCTTTCTAAATCCAGCTTGCACATCCCAAATTTTTTCATTAGTTTCTTCCATAACTCTTTCAATTAACACCTTAGCATACAGTTTACCCACAATGCTAAGCAAGCTGATACCACGGTAGTTTTTACAGTCCTGCTGCGACCCCTTTCCCTTATATATTGGGACTATAACAGCTTTGCACCAGTCTTCCGGTACCCGCTTCAGTTCCCAACATAAATTAAACAAGGTGTACAGCAGGCCTGCAACCACACCCTCTCCAGCCCTTAGCATTTCGAGTGATACTCTATCATTTCCGGCTGCCTTACCTGCTTTCATGCTTTTCATTGCTTTCACTATTTCATCTACACTTATTTCTCTACCTCTCTCCACTTCTTCCGGAATTTCCATTTCACTTACTTCAGACGACTCTTCACTCTTAAACACGCTTTCAAAGTATTCCTTCCATCTCATTAAATTCGAAACTTCATCATTCAGCATGCAGCCATTCTCGTCTCGTATAGCATTCATCCTAGGCTGTTTTGAATTTCCCCTGGCATTTCTTACGAGCTTCCAGAACATTTTAATATTTGCCTGGAAGTTATCAGATATTCTTCTATCATTCTTATCTATTCTTTCTTGCTTTTTCCTTTCAACAACTTCTTTTACTCTCTTATTTATACGTCTAAAGTCTGCCTTTTTTCTTTCAATCTCATCATTCATACCGCCAGAATTACCAGCTTTGGTTGCTAGTAAATCTAGCCATGCCCTCTTCTTTGCTTCAACTTCCATCCGTACCTCATCATCCCACCACAAAGTATTACTTTTCCTTTCATTCGTTCTCTTACTTACACCACATACTTCGGTGGCTGTATCCACCAAAACTTTCTTAACATTATTCCATACATTCTTCAAGTCTAACTCATTCATACAAAATTCATTCAACACACTTATATTTTCCCTCAGTCTGCATTTATACTTCTCTTTCACACCTTCATCTTGTAACCTCTCTATTCTTATACGCTGTAACGCAGTGGTAGACACATATGTCCGATGCCGCCAACGCTTGAATAGACCATTAATTCGGCATAAGACCAAGTAATGATCCGTCCCTACGTTGGACCCCCGGTAAACCCTTGTATCTACCACTGCGCTCCTCATTCTTCCATCCACAATTATGAAATCTATCATGCTTCTATCATCCCCTCTTTCCCATGTATACATGTGAATCCTCTTATGGCGAAAGAAAGTGTTCGCCACAAAAAGATTCTTTTCCACACATATGGTGAGGAGGTCTTCACCATTCTCATTTATTCTTTCATCGCCAAACGCTCCTAATATCCTTTCATAACCAGACCTCTTCACTCCCACCCTTCCATTAAAATCACCTAACATAATAATATTTTCATTTTCCTTGCACTTCGTCAACACCAGCCTTACCATGTCCCAAAACTGCTCTCGGATATAAGTGGGCTTAGACATATCTGGGGCGTAAACCCCAAGCACAAACAACTTCTTTAAGCCCACTTTCATTCGTATCCACAGCAGCCTTGGGCTTACACATTCATACTCTTTCACATATTGACCCATTCTTTCTGAAAGGATGACACCGACTCCCTGGCATGCCCGCTCGGTCTCGTCTACACCAGACCAGTAAGCGGTATACATGCCATGTTCAGTGACATCTCTTCCCTTTCGTTTCGTCTCATTCACACATAATACATCTATTCCTCTATCATTCATCATTTCGCATATTTCATCCATCTTATCATTCATTGCTCCACATACATTCAGCGTAGCCAGACGGGCCTCCGCAATCCACTTTTCGCCCCTCCAGGAGACAGGACGTGACGGGTGGCGAACCTCGTCGCCGGTTTTCCTCCCGGAGATTCTTCGCACCCCTGCCCCATTAAAGGGGCGCCGGGAACTCGGGGCCATATCTTTGAGTTGTTGGCTCATGGTGCGACATAAGGGGTGGTAAATTTTACGCCGCTACCACACGGCGAGGAGCCGAGTCTGTCGTTTCGGCTTTGTCGCTCGTTTAGCACCACCCGGGGGACACGTGTAGGATGGGCCTAGGGTTAGGTGGTCGAAGCCTACGGACGCGAGCGACTTATCCCCCATGTATGATGTCTTGTAGAAAAATAAGGTAGGGTTTCTTTTAGTTATTTTTAAGACTTTTATTTCATTTCAATTAACATTCTGTCCATCTGTATTTATTGTATAATTGTATCCCCACTCTTCTTGTAACATTTTCATATCATAAAAAGATTGATAATACATCTCATGCACAATTAGTGGAGGTTGAGACTTTTTGGCATTCTTAATCACAGCAATGTACTGGTTGGGTGTATGTATATATTGCGCCCGATTTTAAGTTTTTCTTAATTTCTTTCTCAATGAGGCTATGCAGACTATCATCATCATTTTGCGTGTGGCCCCTGATCAAAATTTATGCGTAATGCTCGTAATGTTTGATTTTTGCACAGAATATAAATAAAGAGATGTTATATATTTATTTTTATTCTGTCCGCAGCAATTGTCGAAGTAGAAAATCACTTCTTTTTTATCACCATCTTTGTCGTTTATAGCTTTCAGATATGCACAAGATCCGATCTCAACCGCACCACGTTTAGCATCACTCTCTGTTTCTACTTTAGAATCCTTCGGCGTTAATTCAGTTAGGGTTAAATTATACCAATTGAGTTAAGAATTATAGTAAAACTTGTGTCTGAAGTCGAGTCATTGCTGGACAAAGTCTCGGATTGGTGGCAACTAAATCTAGTCCAGTTTAATCCTCAGAAGACACAAATTTGCACGTTTATCGCTAAAAATAACCCCATTGTCGTATCTCCTCAGTTTCAAGGCACTTCCCTTATTGCCTCAGCCAGTATCGAAATCCTCGGCGTCGAATATCGAGTGACGTGCAGTTTCGTGGTCACTTGAAAGAGAAGGCCAAATTGGCCTCTAAAAAGGTTGGCGTGCTCAGCAGAGCGGGACAGTATTTCATGCTGGCACAACGCCTGAAACTTTACAAGGCGCAGGTTCGGCCTCACATGGAATACTGTTCCCATCTCTGGGCTTGGGCTCCCCAGTGCCAGCTCCTTCCACTTGACCGCATCCAGCGCAGAGCGGCTCGAATCGTCGACGACCGAGTCCTTTCCGATCGGCTCGACTCATTGGCACAACGAAGACATGTTGCATCTCTTTGCATTTTCTTTCGCATTTACCACGGGGAGTGCTCTGAGGAATTGTTCGGATTAATCCCAGCCGCCAAATTTCACGAACGCACATCGCGGCAGAACGCCCGATACTTTCCACACCATCTGGATGATTGGCGGTCCACTACTGTGCGATTTAGAAGATGTTTTCTTCCTCGCACAACTTCCTTGTGGAATAGTTTACCACCTGCGATTTCTCCGGACCGATACGAATTAGGGACCTTCAAGAAAAGAGCGTACTCCTTTTTGAAAGGCCGGCAACGCATTTGCAATTCCCCTGGTTTTGCGGTTGTTCATGGGCGGCGGTAGTCACTTACCATCGGGTGAGCCGCATGCACGTTTGCACACTCTTCTATAAAAAAAAAGGAGGAACTGTTACCTTTTGGGCAACACTGCCTCTAAATTGGACATCGCTACTCTTCTCGACCCTACTATAATCCTTCTTTTCTATATGTTTTAAGTATTTCTCTGCATCTTTTTTTTTCATTAAAATTAGAATAAGAATTACATAGATCACATTGATCCTTTTTCGGTTGAACAAATAACAGATTAAATTAATTTCTAAATATTTTATAGTAAGTTATATCTGTACATGCTGCATTATTCTGTTTTTCTTGGTATAATTCAAAATCATTGTATAAATCTTTAATATTGTTGTTGCCTTCTATAAATTCTTTCATTGTAGAAGCTCGTAAGTAACGATATTCAACCTTCGGGATAGAATTAATGTTTTTTATGATCGCAGCTCATACTTCGGAATCAATTTTCTTATGGTGTTGATGTGTTCCTCTCAAACCATTACATGAAAAATCATTTTCATTAATTTTATTTCGTACAGTAAATATCATGCAATCTGAGATATCCAAAGTTGCTTTTTAAAAAGTTTTACAAACTCTGATCATTTTACTGTCGATTTTAAAATGAAATGCTTTGTTGTTGTACCTGGGTCTTTCAGCATTCGTATATTTGTAACGAGGCTGAACATCAATCATACTCGCCTTTATATACGCTCTTTGTTTTACTAAATCACCTAAATCCAAAAGTCTCGAATAGTTTGTATCTTTCTTCTATATTTATCTTTGTAGAACATTTAAGCCTGCATTTATCCGTGCTAGGTTCTTTGAGACATCGAGCAGAAACACCCTTCTGAGTTTTTGACTACGATACATATGCTTTTCTCTTATTACGCATCCATTTAATTTTATTTTGTTTCCATTGAGAAGGATTTTTATAATTAAAATTACTTACCTCGTGATTGAAATTCTTATTGCTATTGTTGTAGTTAATATCTATTAAATTATAATCTACTATAGTATTTTTATTATCTTTCATGGTAATTTCTACAATCAATCCTAAAATCTTTCGAGCTCTCGAAGACATTCTATAACCAAAACAATATTTTAGTAGCCGATATTACATTCGTCATTTAGTAAAATAGTGAAATAACAACAAAGAGAACGAAAGACGTATCTAATAAATTTCATAGTAAACTGTAATAAATATAAAAATAACTACGTTTTTGGTAATTTATAATACAAAACTGAAATAAAACTTAATTACTCAAGTTTTGTTTCCACATTTTATTATTAAACTGCATTAATTCGAAATGATATCGTATTTGATACGATATAATTTATACAAAACTAAATTAATTCATATTGTTGCCAATAAAAATTACATTCACTTTGTAATAAAATGAAATAAGTCTGAATAGATGCAGTTTTTGAATAAAATAAAGCATATAAAATAATAACCTGATACTAAAATAGCGAATTATTCTGGTTTATTTCACTTTCTTTAAACTATTTTAAGGTCTTAACTGGAACAACGCCGGCGCATTACTGAACTCACTCACTTTACTGGTATCGACTTGTTCGCGAGGGTTAATCAAAAAGAGAACGACGATCATTTCACTTTGTCATTTTTGGCGTATCGAGTCGGCTGTTAGACTGTACCTATTCTCCTGACGAAGTTAATTCGTTTTATGTTGAAAACTCAAAAAACGTAAATTTTGAGTTAATTCAGTTTATGAATAAAGGTGCGATCTGTTAAGTCTGTGTTTAAAATTAATACCAGCGTAAAATAGAAGCGTAATGCCTGTGTTTCGTATGGTGAGTGTAGAGAATCGGAGACCCTTTTATACTGGAAACGAAGCATTTCATCTTAGTCCTCAGGGGTGACAACGCATCTGCATTTTTAATCGAGGAAAAACGTAGATCCCTATGGGTCACACATCCATTTATTATAAACTCGTACTGTGTGCTGGTTTGTGACTCTTATTCTATATTTAAAAAAAAAAATACCTTGCCCAAATCGTGTATCAATCCAGTGAGATGAAACCAGTCCTCATCGGGGTGATCCTGGCGGATGCGTTCGGCAGTTTGGAAGGCGTGTACGATGTTTGGCAGATCTGTGTCGGGATCCGATTCATCCACCAGCTCGTTCAGCTTGATCAACGCATCCTTCACCGTTGACTTGAAGTGATTGAATTTCAACCATTTGTCGCGTTTCTCTGTTACCATTAAGGATAAACTTTATTCAGTCTAGTCTGAGCTACCACGGCTTATCGTAATAAACATAAGTAATTTAGTAGATTCTTCTTTTCTTTTGAGTCAAATAACTCAAAAAATATATTTGCAGTTCCATTATGTAAATCCAATTTTGCAGAAATATGTTTTTTAATCAGAACATGCACAAAATTAAAGCAAGTGATTTTTTTATAGGAGAGGGGGCAAACGAGAATGCGGCTCACCTGATGGTAAGTGACTACCGTCACCCATGAACAACCGCAACACCAGGGGAATTGTAGAAGCTTTGCTGGCCTTTTAGAAAGGTGTAAGCTCTTTTCTTAAAGGTCCCTAAGTCGTATCAGTCTGGAAAATCGCCGGTGGTAGGCTATTCCACAGTGACGTTGTACGCGAAAGAAAACTCCTAGTGAAACGTACAATGGTGGACCACCAAGCATCCAGATGGTGTGGATGGTATCGGGAAGATTGCCGCGATGTGCTTTGGTGAAATTTGGCGGCTTGGATTAATCCCAACAATTCCTGAGAGCACTCTCCGTGGTAGATGTGAACGAAAATGCAAAGGGATGCAACATCTCTTAGCAGCGCCAGTGAATCAAGCCGATCGGAGAGAACTCGGTCGTTGACGATTCGAGCGGCTTTGCGCTGGATGCGGTCAAGTGGAAGGTGCTGGCACTGGGGAGCCCCAGCCCAGAGATAGGAACATTATTCCATGTGAGGCCGAACCCGCGGCTTGTAAACTTGCAGGCGGTGTGCCGGCATGAAATACTGTCCCGATCTGCTGAACGCACCAAGCTTCTTAGAGGCCAATTTGGGTTTCTCTTCCAAGTGACCACGAAACTGCGTCCCTCGATATGTCGACGCCAAGGATTCCGATACTGGCTGAGGCAACAAAGGGAGTGCCTTGAAACTGAGGAGATACGACAAAGGGGTTCCTTTTAGCGGTAAACGCGCAAACTTGTGTCTTCAGAGGATTATACTGGACTGCATTTAGTCACCCCAAATCTGAGACTGTTCAGCAAAGTCTCGACTTCAGACACAAGTTTGTCCCAGTACTTGTTTTCCTGAGAAATATGGGCACGGCCGGAATATAAGGTATCACCAGCGCTGTCGTCAGCCAGAAAATTGGTGATCCAATTGCACGATTTCTCGGGAATCGGTAATTGTGCCAGACCCGGTCAAAGGCGTTCGCTATCTCCAAACTAACCGCCAAAGCCTCCCCCTTGGACTCGATCGCTTGCACCCATCTATTTGTTAGGTAAACAAGAAGATCACCAACTGATCGACCCCGACGGAAACCATACTGGCGATCACTAATCAGCTGGTACTCCTCAAAGTACAGCATGAGCTGGCTGTTAATAATGTACTCCATTATTTTCGAGAACAAGGAAATGATGGCGATAGCCCTGTAGTTGGACGGATCACAGCGGTTACCTTTTTAGGGATCGCGTGCACGAAAGTTGTTTTCCATGAATTCGGGGCAACGCCTAAAAAAGACGCGTTAGAACCGGTGCCAACTCTGGAGCGTACGGCCTCAGCACAATTGGCGGGATTCCGTCAGACCCACTCGACTTGTGGATGTCCAGGGAGATGAGTGATTTGCGTACAGAGCACTGTGTGTATTGAACATCAGGCATAGAGCACTCACAAATGTAATACCTTTCTGTGTTTACTCTATAGAATTTTGTTTAAGGGGCTACTCCATGCGAACGACCTTGAGCGTTTGTGTGCCGGCCGTGCCAACTCCCTACAATATAGGATCGCTTAACAAATAATATGTAAGACGCCACCTACCATAGTTTTGTATAACTCAATGCCACCTACTGTACGGACGTAGTATTTTTCAACATCAATAAAATAATTTTATGGAAATACACACAGCGTACAACGATAAATGTATTTTAATTTTTTTATTCGGTATATTAGTTGCATTATATTAGAATTATGTATTCTCATATATTATCTAATTATGAAATTTTATAATTAACTATATATAAAAAATGAAGCATTGAAAATTGTGAGTTTAAAAGATACCTACTCACTATAGGTAAATAGATAGATAGCTCGCCTTTTGTACAAATATTTGGTGCAATAAAGAATAAACAAATAAATAGGATGTTTCGCAGAGTGAGAGTAATATAGAATGAGAGTCGTGGAGGCAGTTTACAAACATCAATTGCACAAGGACAAACATCCAGACCCGGAACGATTATTTGTAGGCCTTACAAATATTTGTTCCGTGCGGGATTCGAACCCGCGGCCCCCAGCGCAACAACTGATTGCTAAGCCACTGCGCCACGGAGCCGTCGCCGGGTTATAGGTAAAGTGACCATACGTCCCGTTTTGAACGGGACTGTCCCTTTTCTCGGTCACCTGTCCCATTGTCCCCAAATAAAGCTCCGGGACACAAAATTGTCCCGTAACTCTTTGGATGGAAGTATTCAAAGCCAACAATCTTCAACATAATTTTTTTAATCGAATATATTTTATGTCTACCTGGTACAAATGCTCCGATAGAAAGAGTATTTTTTTATTTTGAATAAATTGTGGACGTCTGAAAGAAACACTTACGGTTCCAGTTCTAAAGGCGATGTTGAAAGATAACAATAAAAAAAAATTGAGCAGAATTTTATTCTTATTTGAAATCATCACCAACTTTATTAAAGCAAATTTAATCTACTGACAAATGTAATTCATAATTAAAAAAAAAATGTTGCATTTAATAATTACCTATTTTTAAATGCAACATTATTATTTACTTACTTACTTATCGTCACGCACAATCCCTGACGGGGTAGCCAGAGAGAACAGATCGCCAAGTATCACGATCCTTACATACCTCATTATTTTTTAATTTATTATATAAAGTTATAGTTTTTAGAGTATAAATAAACCCATGTCCTGTTTTGAGTTAAAAAATAAATGGCCAGCTTAGTCTTTTTAGTTAAATTTAGTTTTAATTTTTTTTAGTTTATAGTAAAAAGTAGGTATATTAATACCTACTTAGATACTTTTTACCGAATTATAAGTATAGAACACCTTATGTACTCAATTATTTTTTGAAAAAGAAGAAAAAACAAGCAATAAATAATATACTATATTTTAGCAAAAAACTATAACTTAGTAATACTAATTATAACTTAGAACATAAATGAAAAACTCATAACTGACTTTTTGGCCCGACCCAGGATGCGAACCCGGGACCTCATGATCAGCAGTCGCACTACTACAACCACTAGACCAACGAGGCAGTACTATACGTGATAAGATATTGTAGTTGGTTATTACGATTATTTTTAACTGTATACTATACTGATAATATTGAATTAGCCTTTTATAGTGTAAATTATAATATTTGTCGAAATGTTAATTATGGATTCGAAACTTACATGCTAATGGTGCTTCATTTTTTTATTTGCATTTACTTCAAAGAAAATACACGCAAAAAGCTTCATTGCGCAGTAAAAACACAACAAATATATGTATAACTAATACGAAAAATTATACCCAAAACAAACAAATAATACTACCTATAAAATAACCTAATAAGTAATAATATTATCGACTGACGTGAGCGTGTGCGCAGGCCGATGCTCTGACGAACGACACGGACTCCACGTTCGAGAGCTCAACGCTCAATGATCCAGCAAGCCCGTGGGCAGTGAATACGCCCAGATTATAAAATAATTTCTTAATAAAATCAAATTTTGGTCTTTTGAAAAAAATTTTACAATAGAAATGTTCATTAATAAATTGCCTATCCATTGGTGTAAATCGCAAAATAAAATAATACTTACTTTACGAGGAGATGCATGTTATCAATAATAATTTCACATTTATGTGGTTTCGTTGTAAGGAGATTATATTAATATTTATTCCTTTAAAAAAAATTGGATACAGCTCTTATGAAATCAAGATTATGTAGAAATATAATGTGTTTTTTATTTGTTGATATATCTTTTAAATAAAAAGTAGATAGCTCCTAAAAACCGCACAAATAACGACTAGCGCGACATTTTGCTCAACCCGCGCCATAAATGTTGTAGTGGAAACAATTTTGGCTTTATGTACTAATTAAACGTTCACTTACATATCTACTGTATTCAACCGTATATTTCCCTTAAATTAAAAAAAAAAACATGTTTTGAATACATGGTGACGTCCGCCCACATGCATTGGGGCAGCGCGGCAGACATTTTCTTGGTCCTAAAACCCTCTCAGAATTGAGAGGAGGCCTGTGCCCAGCATTGCGACGTATATTGGCTGTAAATTTACTTTTAACGTTTTAATTTCAATGACTCCCATGTAGATGATCATGATTATATAATTTCGCGTTGGTTTGAATTGTATATTATTTACTTTTAATAAAAGTGCCGACTTTCTTGATTGTTTTTTAGAGTACCATATGGTCCATTAGTATCCATTAGTATGTCGGCGTTGTCTCCTGAGTGCCAGAATGGTCTTTTTTGATGAAACCAAAAAATAGAAACAATTATATTTTACTTATTAATAGAATCAGGCGTTACTTTGCGGAAATATATTATATTAAATTTGACAAAAAATTATGATGTGCCTTACCAAGTTTGAAGAGCATCTCCTACCCTCCCCCTATTACGTGCACTATCCCCAGCACCACTACTCCCAACACCACTACACTAGGAAAGACACACCACTAACGACAATACGACACGTGTTTCGCCTCTACACGAGGCATCCTCAGGTGATATAGACTTAAGGCGAAACACGTATCGTATTGTCGTCAGTGGTGTGTCTTTCCTAGTGTAGTGGTGTTGGGAGTAGTGGTGCTGAGATTAGTGGTGACGGGGATAGTGCACGCAATTGAGGGAGGGCGGGAGGTGCTCTTCAAACTAGGTAAGACACATCATTTTATTTTATCTAGCGGAAGTACGCAAAGTAATTTTTTGTCAAATTTAATATATTTTACTTGTTTACTTACGCGCTAAATTTTAACTTGGCACTTATTACTAACTTTACTGCCTTAAGTCACTAACTGTTACAAAGTTATAAAATAATTACTAAAGCAAACTAAATGTCCTTACGTTTAACCAGTTCCACTGTAACGTTGGTGTGCATTGTGTAGTAAGTCCTGCGCACGCGCTCCTTGATGGGGTCAGCATCGTCCACGGAGTAGTCTCGAAACGCGTCGATTGGCTTGTCGTTGAACGTCGCCTCTGGACGGAGGAGCTGCGATGGGTCGATAATCGACACCGGACTTTTTTGCTATACCACAAAAATAATTGACTTTAACCAAGTATAAAAAAAAAAACAAGTAAAAATAAAAAGTAAATTATAGCACAATTACCTATGTATATCCGTGGTAGAGCCGCTATACTATGGTTGTAGCACAAATAGGTCGACTCGACCGGGTTAAGAACACGCTCTCATAGAATACCAGCATATTTTTTTATTAAAAAAAAAAACGTTACCCCTACACTAGGATTTTCTTCTGTATCGTAGAATAGAACAGAATACAATCATTTTTATTCGATATTAATTACATGTAATTTTTATTACCTGTCATTCTTTTTTAAGTTTTAACACTGGTTCGGAATAAAACCTCTGTCCTAGGAAAAACCAGTAAGAAACCCGGAGGCAACATAACAAAATAACAATAGCTTAATAAAATAACATCTTAATGCTACGGTGTTTTGTATTACCATACAAAACACCGTAGAACCAGAGATCCTTTTTACTAGAAATAAGGCATTCTATCTTAGTCCTCAGGAATGAAAACGCTTCTCATTTCGATTCCTATTTGAGCATAAACGTAGATGTCTATGGGCCATAGCATCCCCTTGTCACCATGTGGACTGTATGCTCATTTGTCACCCTTAATCTATTAAAAAAAATGTAAATAAACGGCTCAACTTTTTGACACACACACTCACACTCATATCTTTCTTCTTGGACTGTTGCTGGACGCACACATCTGCAACTTCAATCATGTTGTTGGTTGCAAATTATTTTCGATACATATGTGTACCGTAAGTGTGTTTTGTTTTGGTTTGGTTTTTTGCGTCCTTTGAAATGTACGCATCGTTAGGTCTTTCATTGCTTATTGGTTTGAAATTCAATCCTGTTTTTTTAATTACCCTTCGTTTTACTTAGTCTTCAGCATGCTTTCCAACTTTCTTACTTATTCTATTTGCTCGCATATCCGTAAAAACGACATTCGATCATAGATTTTTTTTATATTAGATTTTATATTAGAGGAAACGAGCATGCGGCTCACCTGATGGTAAGTGATCCATGACCAACTGCAACAGCAGGAGAATTGCAGGTGCTTTGCCGCCCTTTTAATAAACAGTAACTCGTAGTCGATTCCACAAAGAAGTAGTGGGGAGAAACAAACTTCTAGTAACTCGTACAGTGGTGGACTGACCATCATCCAGATGGTATGGATGGTTTCGCAACTTGTGTCGTACTATTTAGTATTGTGGTACTACAGGTTCAGGTTCAGTACTTGACGGCTCCTTGATGCAGTGGCTTAGCAATGAGTTGCTGCACTGAGGGCCGCGGGTTTGAATCCCGTACGAAACTAGTACTTGGATGGCCTGCAAGTAGTTGTTCCGGGTCTGGAGGTTAGGCGTTGTGAAATTTATGTATGTAAACCGCCTCCACGATACAGAAGAAAATCCTAGTGTGGAGGTAACGTTTTATTTATAAATAAAAAGGTAAAAGTATTTGTATCAAACGCAGTCCTCCGGTTCTCGAAAGGCGTGACCAAACATCGTATGCTATTACTTTTGCAGTATCACACTCATCCCTAGACTACCGTGGGTGTGCTCAATATAATTTGTCCCTGTAACTCGCACATCTAATAAAAAGTAAATCTAATAAAAAGTAAGATTAAATCTTGGATATGCCTCAGGTACACCAGCCATGTCTCGAATGATTGAAAAAAAAAATTAATCAGCGTTTTAAAGTCACAGATGATTTGTGTTACTTCTCGCCAGTTACAGCAAGAGTCGCAGAAAGCTGCCTCTTTCAATTAAGGTTATAATTGAGTCTATAAATTACTGATTTTTAACAGATCATAGTCTAAGTCAAAAATAAAAATAAACAGTAGATATAATATTAATAAATAAATAATAAGACTAAAATGGGACAATATTAATCAAACACTTCCAGTAAAGTAGTAAAGTCGCTGTACAGGACTCCGTTATGGTTACCTTTACAGCATATTTAACGTCCACTGCTGAACATAGGCTACCCCCATGGATTAACTCGTAGGAGGATATTTGTGACAGTTGCCACGCTTGGCAGGCGGGTTGGCAACGGCAGTTTTTTATTTTCTTGTTGTTATTAGGAAGAAGTTGTTGCCCATCTCCTGATTTGTTTCCCTCTGCCGCCTCTTACCACACCCACAGGATGATATTATGAGGTAGTGGATACACAGTAAGGTATAGGACTCGTAGTAGTGTAACCCAAAACTATTATAAATTGTTTAGACTTGAAGAATCGAAATAGATATAAACGATGCTTTATCAAAAGTGTATCCTCCTTAAATTAAAATTTAAGTACATTAAAATTAAAAAAATATCAGCATAATTAATAAAACAAAATGTACCTCTAATTAAATTTTACATGACAACGGAACCACTTTATTAATTTAGTTGTTTAAGTAAATAACAGGTTACAGTTATTTCTCTTTCTAACACGACTTTATTCATAGCTTTTCCAGTTTAAGTAAGTATGCAAGAATATAATACAATTTTTAAATGCGGTTTTCAATCAATCCCGGACGTCTGTTCCTTTTCATTCATTTCAAAAGGCTGGCAACGCACCTGCTCCCTTGCGTTCATGGGTGGCGGTAGCCACTTACATTATGGTCAGTACCTAATGGAGAGTTCCATGCTTGTTTGCCCTCTCTTATATAAACTTAAAGTTGAATAAAAATCTATTCAACTATAAGTTTATATAAATATAAGTAGGTAACTTAAATTTAATTTTTCAGTACTCACCACTTCGGTGGCCATTCCTTAAGATTATTTTCTGAACCCGGAGCAAGCACTGTGCGCTGACAACGTGATTCTACGTCATCCCAGTCTTTATATACAATCGTCACTCATCTCGAGTGCAAACTACGTCCTGATAAAGATAGCTTTAATTTATCCATCAGATTCATCGAGATTATGTACTACGTATTAAGTAGGTATAGTATACTTCAATGATCAGATAAGCGTCATTCCTTAAGGCTCCACCTAGTTATCGCGTGTCCTCAGAGTGCTCTATAGATTTTCTATATAGAATTAGGGTGACAAACGAGCACACAGTCCACCTGATGTTAAGTGGATGCTGTGACCCATAGACATCTACATTTATCCTCGATTAAAAATCAAAATTCAGATGCGATGCCACCCCTGAGAACTAATATGGAATGCCTCGTTTCCAGTAAAATGGGTCTCCGGTTCTCTAAACTCAACATACGAAACACAGCAGCATTAAGCTACTATTTTACGCTGGTATTTTGTGAAAGCATGATCCTACCCCGGTCGCAGAGTATGCTATAGCCATAATATAGCTGCAGCGTGACACTACCACGTATGAGATGATAGGATGCTGGTAGTTTTTTATTTAAATGATCTCTTTTCTGCCGACTTCCAAAAAGGAGACGGTACTCAATTCGAGTGTATGTTTTTTTTTGTGTGTTACCTCATAACTTTGTACTGGGTGAACCGATTTCGATGATTCTTTTTTATATGAAAGCTGATAGTTCTCGTGTGGTCCCATATGAATTTGATCATGGTCAGACCAATGGTTATTGAGTTATTCTTAAATAACCTATATTGAAGTCGCTTATATTGAAGTCGGCTGCACAAAATTTTTAATTTTTAATTATTCTACCTTGTCTGTTATTGTTTACCCGGTGAGACATGCTCAGAGTTGTGATTTGTGGATTTCCTAGTTCAGCAGGTAAAAAAATAAAAATCTGCAGTTGCTATTCTGCCTGCCAAGCGTGGCAGCTATGGCAAATGTCTCTCCTATGAGGCAATGTAGGCGCATGCTGAGCAGTGGACTTTGATAAGTTGTGATGTAACGTTATAAAATATATTTTCGGTCTCTGGACCGTGCTTCGTGGCAATCTATGAGGGACTCTTATGTTCGGCGGAGGACTATTATGGGGCTGCAATGATTACATGGAGGAGGCCTTTGTTCAGCAGTAGACTTGAGAAGGGCTGTAATGACGACGATGATGATCTCTTTAGCTGTTGGATGTATTATATTACTACAACTTAATGTTTTTATTATGTAAGATTTCATAAAACTAGTTTTATTTTTTTAATAATACTGCAGTGACGAACGATTTTACAGTCCACTTGGACCACCTGATAAGTTGCTGCTGCAGTCCACTTGCAGCCAACTTCAAACAAACCAGGCTACAGCTACGTTGTCACCTCTAAGTACTAAGTTGGGATTCCACGCAGCCTATATACTAGACTAATGTTGAATAGTATACCTACTGACTTTTTGACTATTTAATGTCTTCATTTTAATATTATATAAGCATAATATAGTCGACATCAGCCTTTTTACACTATGGAACTTTCCAAAAACTTGCCAACAGACATGCAGTTATCACAGAATACCAGCGTGAAATAGCAGCTTAATGCTGCTGTGTATCGTATGGTTAGTGTAGTGAAAGTCAGAGACATCCGTCAAGTGTAATATCCCTCTACAAGATGCAGGAGTGTACAAGCTTGATTGCGAATGTGGTCTCTCTTACATAGGACAAACAAAAAGATCCATTAAAACCCGCGTGAAAGAACATATAGCTGACGTGAAGCACCGACGCTCTGGGAAGTCTGCAGTCTGTGAACATGTTCAAGATCGTCCCCGCCATTACATCAGATTTGATAGACCACAAATCCTTGCAAAAGAACACCGATTCCTACCAAGGATGATACGCGAGGCTATTGAAATTAAAAAACATCCTAATTTCAATAGAGAAGATGGATGGGTGCTGCCATCTGCTTGGGATCCTATAATTAACAAAATTAAATCCAAACCCAAGCATAACACTGCAAGACTTCAGGATACTGTAAGTTCATTCTGCGTAAATCGAACCAAAAATTAATATTAAAAAACTGAAGGTAGCCGGGCTAACTGTGACATCGGGACGTCAAACATCTCAGTCCCCCCCGTGACCATGGGTTGCTGAAAAGCACTCGAAACGTCGGGAATAAAAATAATAAAATAAACGCGATAAAATCCGTAAAAAAACAGTTTCATTCAAGTCAGAGACACTTTTAACTGGAAACGAGGAATTCCATCTCAGTCCTCAGGGGTGGCAACGCATCTGCATTTTGATTCGCAAACGAGGATAGATGTAGATGTCTATAGGCCGCAGCAACCACTTCCCATTAAGTGGACTGTGTGCTCGTTTGTCACTCTATACTATAAAAAAAATCTTTGCTTTACCTTACTTTTGATTACCGTCAAAAGTCCACTGCCGAACGGTACAAAATACCTTTCTCAAAACACTGCCTGAGGATATTCGACGTGAACCAGTAAAAAACATATTTAAAAACAACTTAAAACAATACTATTGGTAGTGCTTAACTTTAACATCATAGTGTAAATGAGACTCAAATGTTCCTGCAGATAAACTTCGTAAGCAGTTTTGCGGGAATATCTATATTAAAAACCAAACTTTGTAGTTACTTTTAATAATAAATAATTTAAAAAAACCCAGACCGACGACGAGCAATTGGCCATTGTCGTAAAACTCTTTTTCGTAGAATAAGTGCAACGAACGAGCACACAGTACGAGTGGATACTGTGGCCCATAGACATCAAAGTCTATCCTCGACTAAGAATCAAAATGCAGATGCATTGTCACCCCTGAAGACTAAGATGGAATTCCTCGTTTCCAGTTAAAAGTGTCTCTGACTTTCACTACACTAACCATACGATACACAGCAGCATTAAGCTGCTATTTCACGCTGGCATTTTGAGAGAGCGTGATCCATCCCCGGTCGAACCGATCCATTCGTGCTACTACCATAATATTATAACTGCAGCACGGCTATACCACGTGAACACCGTGATTTTATTTATTTGTATTTCTGGTCGTATTAGCGTCCTATTGTTTAAGACAAGAATACTCGTAATCCAGCGAACTAAAGATCATCCACGTCACTCAATGAATCCCTCCACAACATGTGATAAAGATTATACTTACTGCAATAAAACGATTAGCGCCTGTTTGTTTACATTGTGTTTATATATGTTTATTACTACTCGGTAGCCCAGTGGTAATCTTTGGCTGCGGCGCTAAGGATATAGGGTTCGAATCCCGTAGAGGAAGTGTCTATATAGCCTACAAATAATTGTACCGGGTCTGAATGTTTGTCCGTGTGTAATTTATGTATTAATGACGTCACAACGATACAAGAGAAACATCTACTGCGGGAGTAAGTGTACATAAATTTCACAAGGATGTTTATCCTTGTGAATTTTAAAGCCACTGCGCCACGGAACCTCTAGGAGAAAATAAAAAATTTCCAACAGGAGAAAAAGAAGTGCCTTTTCAAATATGAACTGCTTGTTTTACTGTTCCATACGTGGTAGAACCATGCTGCAGCTATATTAGTAATATAGTTGTAGCATGAATGCGTCGGCTCGACAGGGGAAGGACCACGCTCTCACAAAATCCCAGCATAAAAAGCTGCTGTGTTTCGTATGGTGATTGTAGAGAACCAGAGCCCCTTTTTAATGGAAAAGAGGCATTGCATCTTAGTCCTCACGGGTGACAACGCATCTGCATTTTTATTCTTTATTGAGGATAGATGTACTAGTAGATGTCTATGGGCCACAGCAACCACTTATCATCAGATGGACTGTGTGCTCGTTTTTCACCCTACTCTATTAAAAACAAAAATCCTATGTTAATCTTGGTCACAACATCATATTGCAAGCCACACTTTTCTCTTATCAAAGAATTTCGTACCCTGTCACTTAAGATTCACCCCTAACAAACTCCTTAATTACCGCATTTCTACAGCATTTATTCTAATTTCCTGCTTTTCTGCCGACTTCCAAAAAGGAGACGGTACTCAATTCGAGTGTATGTTTTTTTTTCTTCGTTTTTTTTTTTCATGTTTGTTACCTCATAACTTTGTACTGGGCGAACCGATTTCGATGATTCTTTTTTTATATGAAAGCTGATAGTTCTCGTGTGGTCCCATATGAATTTGATCAAGGTCAGACCAATGGTTATTGAGTTATTCTCAAATAACCTATATTGAAGTCGGCTGTACAAAATTTTTAATTTTAAATTATTCTGACCCACCTAACTTTAACTACGCTACATTAAGGTGTAACACATTATTGTGAATATGAAGCCTTTTATGACATATTCTCACTTCCCACAATAGATATATATAACCTATATCCCGAATATATACAGGGATATTCAAAATGGAACATGTCCAGCTGTGAACTTATAGGGGCTGATGAAGAAAAAGATAATATTAATCACTTCCTCATTTATTGTTCCATTATTATTATAGTGTTGGCCGCTACAGCCCATCACAAGTCCACTGTTGAACATGGGCCTCCCATAGATTGCTGCGCCACGATCCTGAGCCACCAACATCCACTTGACTTCCTGTTTAATTCAAGTCGTCACTCCATCTAGTGGTTGGATGTCCAAAACTCCACTTGCAATTATGAAGCCACTCGAGGACATCTCTTTTCCATCGGTTGTATCAAACTATAAGGAATACTGGCTATTGCTACTTCAGCTTACACATCCTTGCTCTTGTTCTTCTGTGAATATCCTTGTATTATATTTTATATTTAAGATCCTAAAAATTAATTTGCTTACATCTTCGTAACAAAATAAAATGATCTGTCCTACTGATGACTAGGTAGTCTGAAGAGAGAGCACCTCCCTCACTCAATTGCGTGCACTATCCCCGTCACCATTAATCCCAGCACCACTACTCCCAACACCACCTTAGCGCTGAGACTTAGCGGTCAGCCAGCGCAGAGTCTATTTTACCTGAGGATGCCTCGTGTAGAGGAGAAACACGTGCCTTATTATCGGCCGTGATGTGTCTTTCCTAGTGTACTGGTGTTGGGAGCAGTGGTGACGGGGATAGCGCACGCAATAGAGGGAGGGCGGGAGTTGCTCTTCAAACTTGGTAAGACATATCGTTTTATTTTACTACGTGGATATTAGCAAGTTAATTTTTAAGATCTTTAATATGATGGATTTCCGCAAAGTAAAAGGCCGGCAACGCATCAGCAATTCCCTCCCTGTTGTTGCAGTTGTTCATGGGCGGCGGTAGTCACTTACCATCAGGTGAGCCGCATGCTCGTTTGCCCCCTCTTCTATAAAAAAAAACGCCTGATTCTAATAATTATATTTTTTAAATTACTTATCGTATATATGAGAAATTACAAATTTTCAGAAACGGCTTTAACAGTTTAAATTAAATTTTGTAGTTAAATAATGTTACTTTGCAAGTTCATATATTTCATAGTTTTGCATTGTTAACGATGCATTTCGAGAAGTGTGCGCCGAAATTTCATGACGTTTCCCTTCCACTATCGGACAACCAAACGGTCGGCCAGTCTCCACCTTTTCATTGTTAACATACCACGCATTCGAACCAAACAATTTATGTCATTCGTCATGCGTACAGGAAAAGAGTAGAATAAGTTGCCAGCATCCGCCTTTCCATCCGATTACAATATGGGTCTCTTCAAGGCAAGAGTAAAATGAGTGAATAGGCTTTTTTCAAGCTAAATACTGTGCGCTTCACCGTCTTCAGTTGCTTTTTTTTATAGAATAAGGGTGACAAACGAACACACAGTCCACCTAGTAAGATGGTAAGTGGTTGCTGTGGCCCACAGACATCTGCATCTATCTTCGTTTGCGAATTAAAATGCAAATGCGTTGTCAGCCGTGAGGACTAAGATAGAATGCCTCTTTTCCAGTAAAAAGGGCCTCCGGTTCTCTACACTCACCATACGAAACATAGCAGCATTAACGCTATTTTACGCTGCTAATCTGTGATAGCGTGGTTCTCCCCGGTCGAGCCGACCCATCCGTGTTATAACTATACTACTAATATAGCTGCAGCATGGCTCTACCACGCGTAAAATCACCACTTACCATCAGGTGGGATAGCAGTTAAGCGCTGACTTAGAATAGTGCTGGCTGTAGTCTTTGACAAAATGATTTTTTTTGCCGAGCTATACTTATATTTTCCGTACGCTTTATAAGTATCTAGGGGGAATCAAACTTATATCATTCGAAACGTTATCGTTACACTCTATCAAAAGTCTGAACATAGACCTTGTAGGGGGATATTTGCCACAGTTACCGCGCTTGGCAGACGGTTTGGCAACCTCAGTTTTTTTTTTAATGTAATTTTGCTGTTATCGTTATTTTTTAATTGTTATTAAAAAGATGCTGCCCACCTCGTGGCTCGTTTTCCACTGTCGACTCTTACACACCCGGGACGATATGAGAACTATTCATAATCTAAATGTGTGATTGTCGCATTGAGGCACACACCAGATTTTTCCATACATGGTCGAATTTCCACCTGACGCGATACTAATATGGATTCAAATAAAGCAATAAAAACCATCGAGTGTATATAAGAAAGGAAATAGATACAGTTAACGTATCTCAATAGAAAAGACTTAGCAGGAGATAAAACCTCAAAGCGACCGCGCCGCGGGGTATTATAGGCTTGTCGTTTAATATCCGCTATCTTAGATCTACGAGTAACATTGACATCCATACTGCCGTTACTCTGTTATTTGTAAATTGTACCGCAATGATATAATGGTGAAGCTGATAACGTTATGCAGTGATATGAACTGACCCTAAGATTGTTTTGTTTAATATCATACAAATTCACAATAATACAAAGATAAAACGCAAAACAATTCGACTTTTCCCGTACCCACATTAAACGTCACGTGGATTCAGAATGAAATTTAGTACGACTGCGCTTTTTGTAACAATAAACACATCTCATAACTCATTATTAGGCGGATTAAAGGAAAAAATAATATTATAAGGATACACCTTTGGTGTAAATGTCCGTGAAAATAACTCTCTTGTCTCTTTAAAAAATCTTATTTTCGGTTTTAGGTAGATTTTAAAGGTTCACCCTTAAAGTATAATAGTTAAGTAGCTGGCTTATAAATACTCTAAGGATTCGCCATTATCTGGGAAATTTAATAGGGGTACGTTGAGCTATAAGTTAAGGAAAGCCTGATATACCCCAAAGAATATATAATATATATGTTTATGCCCCTTCACGTTCGGGCTTTATATCTTCATCGTTTGCTGTCCAAGCCGCGCGCCCATGGAATGATTTTTTTTTATAGGATAAGGGTGACAAACGAGCACACAGTCCACCTGATGGTAAGTGGTTGCTGCAGTCCATAGACATCTACATCTATCCTCGTTTACGAATCAAAATGCAGATGCGTTGTCACCCGTGAGGACTAAGATGGAATGCCTCATTTCCAGTAAAAAGGGCCTCCGGCCACCTGCACTCACCAAGCGAAACGCAGAGGTAAACCTCTACTTCACGCTGGTATTCTGTGAGGTCGTGGTACCACCCCGGTTCGAGCCGGCCCATCCGTGCGACAGCAAAAGCTGCCGCGTGGCTCTACCACTGTTGATCTGCCTGAAAAATTAAGACAAAGCTGCCTGCAAACAAACATTTAAGACGAATGTTCGCGCTCATTTCCTAAAATGTGTCGTAACTTCTAAGCTCCGTCGTCATTATTATTTCTGTTTTAATTTATTCAGTATATTTTGTATTTAATTATATTTTTATATAGGAGAGGGGGCAAAAGAGCATACGGCTCACCTGATGGTAAGTGACTACCGCCGCCCATAAACAACCGCAACACCAGGGGAATTGCAGATGCGTTGCCGGCCTTTAAAAAGGAGTAGGCTCTGTTATTAAAGGTCCCTAAGTCCTATCGGTCCGGAAAAATCGCCGGTGGTAAGCTATTCCACAGAGGTCGTACGCGGAAGAAAACTCCTAGTGAAACGTGCAGTGGTGGCCCGCCCAGCATCCAGATGGTGGAGATGGTATTGGCAATTTTGACGCGATGTGCTTTCGTGAAATTTGGCGGCGGGGAATAATCCGAACAGTGCCTCAGAGTACTCCCCATGATAGACGCGAAAGAAAATGCAAAGGGCCAGTGAATCGAGCCGATCGGAAAGGACTCGTCGACTCGGTCGTTCGATCGGTCGTTAACGATTCGAGGCACGCGGTGAATGCGGTCAAGTGGAAGGATCTGGTGCTGAAGAGCCCCAGCCCAGAGATGGTAACAGTATTCCATGTGGGGCCTAACCTGCACCTTGTAAAGTTGCAGGTAGTGTGCCGGAATGAAATACTATCCCGCTCTGCTGTGCACGCGTAGCTTTTTAGAGGCTAATTTGTCCTTCTCTTCCAAGTGACTGCACGTCACTCGATGTGGCGACGCCGAGGATCCCGATACTGGCTGAGGCTAGAAGGGTATTGCCTTGAAACTGAGCAGATACGACAAAGGGATTTTTAGCGATAAACACGCTAACTTGTGTCTTTTGAGGATTAAACTGGACTAGATTTAGTAGCCCCCAATCTGAGACTTTGTTTAGCAAAGACTCGACTTCAGACACAAATTTGACGCCTCAAACTTGTGTCTGAAGTCTGGTCTTAAACGTCGCCGGAGTACTCGGCGATGTTTTCCCGAGAAATATTAGCACGGCCGGCGTATAGAGCATTTATACGTAGTAGAGCCATGCTACCTTAGCCAGCTACATTAATAGTATAGTTGTAGCACGAATGGGTCGACTCAACCGAGGAAGGACCACGCTCTCACAGTATACCAGCGTAACATTTGACACAGTTTGACACTGCTGTGTTTCGTATAGTAAGTACCGGATACCCATTTTACTGGAAAAGAGGCATTCCATCTTAGTCTTCACGGGTGACGACGCATCTCCATTTTGATTCCAAATCGAAGATAAATGTAGATGTCTATGGGTCACAGCATCCACTTACCAACAGATGAAAAAAAGGTCTAATTAGGACAGTATTACTGCAACCTGTAACATCTATAGTGATCGCTGCCATGGCTTTGCATAGCTGTGACCAATTTCACTTATTCTGCGCTAAGAACGTAGTTTCCTAGATGAGCGTGTTACGCAATCAGTTAGGATGTACGGAGCTTTCTTACGTTAAAGAACAGAATTGCACATCCTTGAGTTGATTAGTCCCAAGACAAAGATAATATCAACATATTATGTTTTTTGCAGCAATGTTCAGTCAGGGCTCATGCCAAAATACGCAGTTTATTCTTACGTAATTTCAGGGCTTCTGAAGCGTATTTACGATTATATGCCCGGATTAATGTTTTAGAATGTTTTTAGGTTGGTGTAACAGACCATATCTTAAGTAATTAATTATGTTAGAATTTCAATGTTTGACTCTTATTTGTGTTTTTATTAAATAAGTTTATTATGTACTCAATCTTCGCGGTTTAAAGCATATCAATAAATACGTTTATTTATTTAAAATGGTGGAATCCATAAAATCGTGCTGACGTCACGGAGTGATAACCCTAAGGTGCTATATAATTTGTTTTATTTTGACTTGTTTTAAAACTAAAAGGTCAATTGCTGATTTAAATAAATAAGCAACATATATTGATAAAAACATACTTACTGGCCTATTGGCGTGGAATTTTAATTAACTATACCAAAAGTATTATATTATGCTAGAAGATATTAAACTCGTCGCAGGGCTGTCTTCAAGCTTTACTTATAATATATAAATGGTTAGTCTCCATCCATCCATCTATTACAGCCTATATAAGTCCACTGCTGAACATAGGCGTCACCCATAGATCGCCTCATAGGGAGGATGGCATAGTTGTTACGCTTGGCAGGCAGGTTGGCAACCGCAGTCATTTATTATTTATCAGGAAGATGCTGCTGCTGCCCCTCTCCAGTTTCAGTTTCCCTCGCACAACAGCAGCAAATGCTCGATGGGGCAGTTTCTTAAGCTTACATATTTTGCAATAGTTTTAAGACACAATTTACTTCATTAGAAAGATAGTTACTAATGTTATTGATCAATCTCGAACGTCAGAGTAATCCTCGATATAACAGTGAAAAGATTCGAAACTAAACATAAACATATAGTTTCTTTTTTGAATAAGGGCATCCACGACTTTTTCTGTCACCAGGGCGGCGCCACTTTCGAGTGAGGTAAAATATTTGACAGATTTCATAGCGGGGACGATAATTTCTTAGGAAAATGTAATCTTTAAGGATTCTTTCTGTGTTATTAGTTATATTTGATATTAATTACATTAGAAATGAATAAACCAAACTATAAATATAACTAAAAGACAACTTTAAAAAAAAAAAAAGAGTTATAATGTGCAAAAAATTAAAACGCAAACCACTGACGCATTGTGTTATATATTAATATAATACTCTAGACAATGATAAACTATTATTTAAAACTAATTTCTCAATTAAATGACACTGTGTAACAAAAAACTTTACCTCAATCGCAAGTAGTGAGTGGAAGATTATTAGCCCTCATTGATTGCGATTTTTTGGTGGTAATCATGACGTTACTTTGGTCTCGTCTTTTCATTACAGTGGGAACCAATTAAATAACATACATAGGTACTATACTCTCGAAAAACATTACCCTCCTTCTGGGGCAGTCGAATAAAAAAAGTAAAAACAGACTTTATCGACTAAAGAGAATAAAATAATTTCCACATAACTCCTGAAGTCGGTGCTAGGACTTAGCGTGAGAAATTCCTTTTGGAAGTAGTTTAAAAATAGGTACAAATAAACGTTGGTTAACCGATTCGTTGCGGCACCGATTTTCGGCAACTTTTAGCTGTGGCGGCGAACAAATATTTCAAACACAGACTTTGATGACACGCCTAATGTGCCATCAGCCATGTGTAAAAGTAATGTTCTTTTTTTAATGTTTTTTTTACTTGTTTAGACCTAATTAAGTTTATTTGACATCAAACATCAGTTACAAACGGAAGGATACTTGTTTTTAGTGGCTAATAGCAAAACAAGTGTTTTCAAAAGGAAACAAACGCAAGCGCTATACGGCGGCGGAATGACAAAAGACTATTTATTAGCAAACTTTTTTATGCATGAACGGGTTCAAACTGTTTCAAGCAAAAATAAATCTTATACCATATCACAAGAGCATATGGTACTTCGTAGGTCTATTCAGCCATATGATAGTAATAAGACGGCAGTTCAACCATTTTAAGAAACAATAAGACAAACGCATTTTTTTTTAACAGGACACTTGTTTTCCAGAAATTTATTTACAACTTGAGTTTCTGAGCGATCGCAATGAGTGCCACAAAGTAAAAAGGGTACCATGTACAAGTTAAAAAAAGGTTGTCAACTCCTACAAATTTCAAATTTTCAAAATATCCAGAAACGAATATTTCGTTCTGGATAAATTTTCCGAAAACGCAATTTGAGCGAGTTATAACGATTTTTAAAAAGACACGACTCGTGTGTCATACGCCACACACAAAAGTAATCGACGGCACGCCTGGCGTGCCATCCGCACTGAACCGGATAAGTTACCAGTCACCAATGGGAAGTATATAAAAACAAACAGTCTTTGATATAAAACTATATATTTTTACCTATTGCTACATGTTTCCTTCGTATCATAATAGCACAGAATAAATAATAGATAATAGTGTCGCTGCGCAGAGTACTTTCAACTCTATTTAAGCAGCACGAGTAATTGAGTTCTGTGGGCTGTGGGCAACACCAATGCAATAGCCACAGACATAATATACTAAATTATGTCCTCTAACACATTTAATTTAAACTTAAAATTTAAACAACATTACAATTAATATTTATGTTAAGTTTTGTTTGTAAACAGGGCACCATTACTCTAGAATGAGCGTCAAATAAGACATGTTTACGTAGTACTATTATTTATTCTGTGAGGTATTCAATTCCACTTAAACACTCCTCAATGGGTATTTTATTTCAAACAATTCCTTTCATATTCCATATCATCCATTTAAATAAATTAAAATATATACAAAATATAATATGAGCCACTTACAGTCCACAAAAAATATACTCATGGACATACGTTTGGTTAAAATCTATTAATGTGACTAATTAGATTTAACATAATTAAAGACCGTTATGTAATAAATTTTTCGTTATTTCAAAAAAAATCACAAGTGCGTGAAATTTCATTACAATCGGTTCAGTCATTTCGACGACTAGCCCGGACACAGTTTTTAAAAATGCTAATTAATGTTTTAATATAATGCAAATAACTTCCTCAACTCAATATAAGGCAGTTATTGCGATATTACATACATACAGACATTATCTTCACACATTCGTAAGGATCGATCGGTCGACAAAAACGCTGTGAATTGATTCGCCCACAGAGAAGCGCGCGTACGCGTAGTTTTTGCCCATAAATCACATTCAGGATGGGATAATTTCAAATAAAAGTAGAAGCCTTATTTATTCGTATTTTCAAAAACTGCAATAACTGTGTATCATTATTTATATAATTGAACGTAATTTTAAAATTTCGCTACTCTAAAAAATAACGCTGTATATGTGTAAGTGATTTAAACGAAATTTTTTTGTATATTCTCTTTTCGTTTTTCTTCTCTAACGTTTAATATCTCTATAAACTTACTCAATTACTGAGGAGGCTCTGTTTGAAATCTGATAACTACGGACTGAGAGTTATTCTATCTTAGTTCTCAGTGATAACACACATCTGTAGCCTTTTTTTCAGTGTGATGGCACGTGTCCACGGCCTGCAGGGCCATTTACACAATGCAATCTACTGTAACGAATACAAAGGTAAAGGTCTTTTGACATTCTCTAACGGCTATTTAATATGTATTCAATTTCTCACCATTTATCAAAATTAGTTAGTTTTTAATAATAATACTTAAATTCTGAATGCAAATAAATTTAAAATAAAAAAATTTGATGATACTATGCTATTAAAATGTCTTATTTCTACATTTTTATTAAATAAACGTATTTACTGTATCGCACCATCTCGTACGCGACTACTGTTGGGTAATTAACCTAAAAATTTTAAATCGTGGAAATTTTAAAATATCTAGTTTACCCAGAATTTGAATTTTTTGGCAAATTACCCAAGACTGTAAGCGACAACTAAAAAATCAGGGCTGCCGGCTATGCCGCTAGTGGCAGCAGTTAGAATGTCCTTTCCTTGTGGTATACTACAACCTACCACAAAAAAACAATGTCTGTATTCGTTTATTTATCTGCTGACTTTCAAAAAGGAGACGGTACTCAATTCGACTGTATGTTTTTTTATGTGTGTTACCTCATAACTTTTTACTGGGTGAACCGATTTCGATGATTCTTTTTTTTATTTGAAAACGGGTACTTCTCGTGTGGTCCCATTATATGAATTTGATCAAGGTCAGACCAATAGTTTTTGAGTTATTCTTAATAACTTATATTGAAGTCGGCTGTACAATTTTTTTAATTTTAAATTATTTATAGTTTCAATTAAGTTTACTAGGTAAGGAAAATGTATTTTTTTAATCTAATTAACATGATTATTATTGACGGTTTTCTGTTACATACATAATCAATGACATTAAAAAGCCAACATAATATATATTTTCCTTCTCCGAAATTAATTTTATTACTTTTCTATCTACCCTCATTAAATAAACGATATTAGCGGTATACCAGAGGCTATGAGGGCTTTCTGGCATAGTCCATAGTCACCTCTTCTGCGACACTTCACATGATGAAAAAATGGCGTGATTCTCTTATGCCGCGAAACATAACAAAACTTAAATTTTCAGAATTGACAACAGCTGTAACAATCCGTAACGTACTTTGCTTAGAGTGGCTGCTTGTGATAAAACATTAACTTCTAAAGCTTTCTTAAACACCTTATATTTTAACATATTATTATGCTAAAAGTATCATCACATAAGATCTATAAAACATTTAAACTAAATAATGCTTGCAAGTTAGTGTGAATATGTAAAATTTACAAATCGCGCCCAAATACGCTTCCTAAAAATCTCTGCATGTCGTTAATCGGAAAACTTATCGGTCAATCTAAACTTAAAACCTAAAAGTTCCATTGCAGTTCTAGCTCACAAAGGCACATGCTGTTTCTTTAAGAAAACAATAGTTATTGTTATCATAGGAAAAGGAAGAGATAATAGGAGATAAAAGGAAGAGAATGCAGCGAGCTATTTTACAACAGTACTTAAGTTTTTTAGGTCATATAACTCCTTTTCTGATTATAAATTACGGTATTAATATAGGTATTACGCTCTTGCCTATTTCTGCCACCTGCACTGCTGTGTTTGAGTAGACGGATATAGATTTTTTAATAACTGTATTTACGACTCTGGGTTCTAGCCCTTCTGAGCCTGAAGTTACAATATATAATTATCTTTCATAGTATACTGCTTCACAATATGTTGATGCGTCACATTGTACAGCCCTTGAAACTTGAACTTTGAACTTGGAAACTTGAGCCAGCAGACAGCTGACAGTTGGCGATGGTATCTCAAGGCGCCTATGCAGACAGACACCTTATCTTGAGAATCACATCACCATCGGAGCACTTGTTTCACCGTTTCCACTAATAGTTCACATGCGCAGACTTAATACACAAAATCGCACCACTTTTACATATCAAAATCTACTTCAAACCATTATTTAAACAATAATACAGAAGCAGCAAATCGCCACCGGTCAAGTTCCCGCCAAAACTCCGACGGATATAGAGAGCCATTACTATTACAGGCTGTGAAGCTTTCCATCTTGATCCAAGTGGGTGCCAATGCATTTGTGGCATTGTTCTTGTCCTCTTTGTACACTCAAGTGTACCATGGACTGAAGTAGCTACTGACTATCAAGTGGACTGTAAGTTGTTTTGTCATTTCATTGTTATAAATAAACATCTGCTAAAAACAAACAAACAGATTTTACTTTGTTATATTAATATAAAATAATTATATAAAAATAATTATTTAGAACAAGAATTTAAGAGGGTTTATTTTATAATTTATTATTTAATAATTAATTAATGTCTATTTATATGTATGTACGTAAAACGATTTAGTTTCTAGGCATCGACTTTTCTATCAGGGGAACTAGAATCTTCGTTGCTGTCGCTCGACCACTCCCCCTCACTGTACTCCCTATCTTGTTTTTTCTTCTTTTTTCTTTCCCTAGGGCGGCCTCTCTCTTCCAAATCATCGTCTGATGATTCATTTCTGACCAACCTGTGTCGAGCATCGTCTATTTCTCTGTCCAAACCTAGTTCTTTGGTAGGAGACGCTGTGCGAAGTTCTTTAAGTGTATTGGTTAAATCGATGTTCATCGGCATTATTTCGTCTTCTACCTCGGTCTCTTTTCTTCTCTTTCTTTTATCTCTGGAACTGTGTTTCTTGTCTTTTTTGCGCTTTTTCTTTTTAGAGCTGAAAAGATATTTATGTTTATTGCAAAATAAAAAGGCTAAATATTTGATTTAATCAAAAAGTTTCAGTTTTTTTTATAGAAGGGTGACAAGCGAGTACACAATCTACCTGATGGTAAGTGGATGCCAAAAACCACATCTATCCCCGATTAGAACAAAAATGAAAATACGTTGTCACCCCTGAGGACTAAGATAGAATGGCTCATTTCTAGTAAAAAGGGTCCCTGGTTCTCTACGCTCACCATACGAAACACAGCATTAAGCTGCTATTTCACGCTGGTATTCTATGAGAGCATGGTCCTTCCCCGGTTGAGCTGATCCATTTGTGCTACAACCATAATATAGCTGCAGCATGACTGTACCACGAACAAAAACGTGGTTTATTGACGCATTAATTTAAACGTTGATAAATACATAATTTTCTGAACCAATAAATTCATTACTGGACATGTGTGTGTGTGTGTGGGGGGGGGGGGGGTCTTCTGATGCTTTGACTGGCTATTAAAGATACGTAAGACAAAAAGCTCACCCGTCATAATCCGAGTGTTCCTCGTCAGACGATCTGCAACAAAAAAAGATTCACGTCAGTCATCTATGATAAAAATATACAAAACACTTATCTCTCATATTTCAAATATACAAATACACAAGTCCACAAGGTTATTATTATGCTTGATATAGTTGTAAGCTTGTAAATGAGATTCTGCACTAAAAAAATAAGTACTATAGCTTTTGACCTTGACATGAAGTTTGTTTAGGTGAATTTGTCAAAATTTATATTATATTGATACTGGCTATATTTATAAGTAATTCTCATGTTTTTGTGTTGTAAGTGCCTGTGATGAAATATAGATCTGAGACGTGGTCTGTCACTGCTGGCCGTGTGAGAAAACACAAGGTCATTCAGCGGGCTATGGCGAGGGCTATACTCGGAATTCCTCTGCGCGAAAGAATATAGATATAATAATGAGGATATCCACAGTAGAACTAGATTAACCGGCAGAGTTCAACGAATTAGTAACCTGAAATGGCAATGGGCCGGCCGCGTATAGCTCGAAAACTAACAACCGATGGAAAAGAAAAGTTCTCGAGTGGCAGCCTCCAACTAGTAAACCGTGTAGGGCAACATTCCACCAAATAGAGTGACGATCGAGTAAATTTGAGAATACACTACATACTACATTTAGCAATAGACTTGAGAAGTGTTGTAATTGTGATGATAATATTAAATTATTATTAAAAGAATCTAATATTAACCATACCATAGTAACCGTGTACGAGGGCGGCACTGAAAATTTCGGGAATCAAGGAAGTGACACAACATTACTATTTAAAAATGTATTTATTGCTTTTCGAAGTATTCTCCGCGAAATTTGACACATTTTTCCATACGATGGAACCAATCATTGAAGCAACCATTCCATTCGGAAGTTGGGGTCTCCAAAATGGCCGTTTTGTAGGCGTCCACAGATTCTTCAGGTGATGAAAATCTCTGTCCACGCAATTTATGCTTTATTTTAGGGAAAGTATAGAAATCATTAGGGCTTAGGTCGGGGCTGTACGGCGGATGGTCTAATAATTCTATGTTTTCTTGCTCTAAAAACTCTTTTGTTCTGTGTGCTGTGTGAGAACTCGCATTGTAGTGATAGAGGATGATGCGGCGGTTGCAGTTCTCTTTACGGAGTTCAGAAACGACCTGTGGCAAACAAATGCTAGCATACCATTCTGCACTAACCGTTTTTTGTCCCTCAAGAGGAATAGTCGTAACATGGCCGGGTTTGGAGACAAACGTGGCCACCATTTTTTTTTTGCAACACTCCGTGAACGAACAATTTTTGTTGGCTTTAACTCATTTTTGAATACCCAAACTCGTGACTGGATTTTTGTTTCGGGTTCGTACGCGTATATCCAGGATTCGTCACCTGATACGATGTTGTATACAGCATTTGAGGATCCTGCGTGGAATCTTTCGAGAGTTCTAACGCACCAAGTAACGCAAGCCGCTTTTTGCTCTTTACAGAGCGAATGCGGTATCCATCGGGAAAACAACTTTTTTACACCTAATTGTTCATGCAAGATTATTTGTATTTGACTCATGCCAATGTCTAAAGTTGCCTGAATTTCGCGGTATGTCACATGTCGATCTTCCTCAATCAGCTTACGCACAGCATCAACGTTTTTTTGGGTGACTGCAGTTTTTGGACGACCTTGACGGGGATCATCACTGAGCTTGACACGTCCACGTTGAAATTCAGCAAACCAGCGATAAATTGTGGTTTTGGATGGGGCTTCATCACCAAATGCAGAAATCATCCGGTCAATACACTGTTTTTGTGTTAAACCACTTCGAAAGTCATAATAAATCATCGCTCTTGAATTTTCTCGAGTCAATTCCATTTTCTCAACGACTAAACAAGTTTGACAAAACCTTGTGACAAGACCGAGAATCTTTTTTTAAATAAATAAATGGTATTCGATTTTTAAAACCAAGGACTTTTCAATTAAAAAGATCTTAATATGACAAGAACAGTGGAAATATTCCATTCCCGATACTTTTAGTGCAGTCTATGTAATGGTGGTGCAAGAATATCATCAACTACCCCACATCATGCCGTGGGTGTCGTAAGAGGCGACACAAGGAAACTGAAACGGGGGCAGCACCATCTTCCTGATAACAGCTGAAAATAATAAAAAAACTACGGTTCCCAATACACCTGCCCAGCGTGACAACTATGGCTGACCCCCCCCCCCCCCTCCTCCCCCTATGAGGCAATCTATGCGGGAGGCCTATGTTCTAATGATTATATTGATATAAGGTAAGGAATAACGATATTTTTTAGTGTCTTTATATTAATATGTTAACTTAAATTATTAATAATGTAATGCAATTGGCCGAAATTAATGTCCTCTAGACCGAATTTCGCCCATGGTGGCCAGTCTCAATGGAGCATAGCCATCGGCGCAGGACAGGATTATAGTGCCTACGTGTATGCGCGCAAGCACAAGAGCACACTCTATTCCCTCACTCTCATAGTGCGATGAGACGGTAAACCGACACGAACGGAGAGAGATCAGGCGCGGGTCCGACAAATTTTAATTATGACACGTGTATGTTTCTTTTCCTTTGCTATCAACCATGTGAGCTCCTGTGTAATCTACTTTGTAACATAAACTGGTTTGCGCAAATATGACCATGTCTCTGGTTACCCATTCGCCTCCGCCGGAATCTACAAATTGTTTTTCTTCTGTACTGTGTATGAAGTCACAAAATGAAAGTATGTAAGTTTACTGTAATATACACCACCTCCCCCTGTCCAATAGCAGTACAATTTTCTCTTAATCTTAAGGTTGTCTGGAAGAGATCGCTTTTTAGTGAACAGACCGCCTTATTAAGTGGCGAAGCTTGCGAAGTCACTTATTGATTTCACGATGTCTGTCCGTCGGTACGTCTGTCCGTCTATCCGTCTGTCCCACGATTATCTCGAGAACGGTTTCGAATTTTCAAATTCTGTTTTCAGCAATCGATTACTGATCACCCAGGCATCTGAACTTCCTATTTTGAAACTGATTGCTCAACGGCAACCGTTAGAAACCGCTACAAAGCTGATTGCTTCGCCACTTTGCTATGCTGTTAGCTTGCTAGGTTTATTGATTTCACGATGTATGTCCGTCTGTCCGTCTGTCCCACGATTATCTCGAGAACGGTTTCGAATTTTCAAATTCTGTTTTCAGCAATCGATTACTGATCACCCAGGCATCTGAACCTCCTATTTTGAAACTGATTGCTCTACGGCAACCGTTAGAAACCGCTACATAGCTGATTGCTTCGCCACTTTGCTATGCTGTTAGCTAGCTAGATTTATTGTATCTACCTTTTAAGTATTACTCCATGTAATCTGTTTTTTTCTTATCATTATTGTGATAAAGTATACGAGTATATAATAATAAAGCGCATGTTATACTCACTTATGCTTCCTGCGTTTACTTTTCCTGTGCCTGGTTGATTCTTCTTCGTACTCTGCAAAACAAACATGGGTTAAATATAGAGCATATACATGGGCAAAGGGAAAAAATATATCGATATATATCGAATCTATATTTTTAAACAGTATCGATATATATCGCGCGATAAATATCGATATATCGATATATCGTCATCATTTGAATGATGTAAAGATAAGATCCAAAATTTTCTCTACTGACGGCTGGACAACGAAATAAACGATACAACATTTTAAAATATATCGAAATTGATACGAATTCGATACTCTAAAATAAATATCGATATGTCGATATATCGCTATTTAAAATATCGACGATATATATCGATATTTTTTTTTAAATATCGATATTTCGATATTTTTTACCCATGCCTACCACGTTCATCGACACACACATCACAGACATCACACGACAATGATGTGCCCAACGTGTTGCCCCAATTTGTGTATATTTTTTTTTTTAATTCTCAGACATGCAAGTTTCACCACTGTTTTTTTTCACCGCCAAGCACGTGGTGAGTAAATGAGCTGTCAATAAATTAATGTTTTATTGACAGCTCATTTATGATGATTGAAACAGAAGATGTGCAGCAGCGTCTTCCTCATAACAATTGAAAATAAAACTGCGGTCGCCAACTCATGTGCGTTATACAAAACATAGACATTTATTATTAAGATAAATGCGATAATACATGGTAGCTACAGCATCATAGCTGATTAACTGTGTACCGGCGGTGTAACGACATCCACTAGTCCATATCGTCCCGTTGATATTGTAAGAGGCGACAGAGGAAAACGAATCAGGAGATGGGCAGCAGCGTCTTTCTAATAACTAATAAAAATAAAAAACTGCGGTTGCCAACCTGCTTGCCAATCTCATATATTCAGCCTATAAGGCAATCTACGTGGAAAACCTATGTTCAGCAGTGGCCTTTGGGGACTGTAACGTGATAGAAATATACGTGGCCGTGTCGTAGAGCAACAGACTAATAACCAATAACCATCCCAATGTGAAATACAAATACCTTCAATGGAAAAACATCGTGAATGGAACGAAACCTCTAGAGCTTCGATTTAATGATTAAAGTTAGTCATTTTATCATCATTATTACAGGTCTTCACACGTTTACAGCTCAACAGAGGCACACCCCCAAGCCGTAGTATCTCAAATGGTTAGCGCGTGCTGTAAATTTCACAGTATGCGACAAACCGAGATCGATCCCCGCCGGCACCAATCAAATACCCCAATGAATGCCACAAAATTTCACTACCCGTTTACCTAGAGGTGGCAAAGGCGCATGTACAACAAAGTACTGTTTTAGTTGATATTTAATTAAGAGTTACTTATTAAGCGCAATATTGTTATAGCAGCAAAAGCTTTTATAGAAGTAAGTGACGAAAAACGCGCAGTCCATCTGATAGTAAGTATATCATGTGGCCCACAGACATCTACATTTATTCTCGTTTAAGAATCAAAATGCAGATGCGTTGTCACCCCTGAGGACTAAGATGGAATGCCTCGTTACAAGTATTTTTACTTAACTGTGTGGTCTCCGATTCTCTACATTCATCATATAAAGCACAGCAGCATTAAGCTGTTATCTTACACTGATATTCTATGAGTTTGGTCCTTCCCAGGCCGAAATGACCTATTCGTAATACAACCATAATATAGCTGCAAGTGTGACTCTACCACTACAATGTGTTATGTTGTCACATTTGAGAACTAAGATGGAATGTTGTGTAACCAGTAAAATTGTCTCTCTTTGGTTTTCTACACTCACCATGCGAAGCACAGCAGCATTAAGCTGCCATCTTACGCTGGTATTCTATGAGAGTGATCTTTCCGCGATCGAGACAACCTTTTCTTTGTACAGCCATAATATGGCTATAGCTCTACCACGGACAAATTGGTCCCTACTCAAATTGTTGGACCACGTTTGTTGGTCTTGCAGTAGCCCATTAATAAAACTAAAAGTAAAATTACCAGAGGACAATTCATTCATTTATTACAGCTCTTCACAAGTGTGCTACTGAATATAGATCCCCCCAGGAAGCCCACAAAGCATGGTCTCGAGCCATCTCTACGTTGTAGAGCCATGTTGCAGCTATATTATGGTTGTAGCACGAATGGGTCGGCTTGACCGGGGAAGGACCACGCTCACAGAAAACCAGCGTAAAATAGTAGCTTAACGCTGCTGTGTTTCGTATGGTGAGTGTAGAGAACCGGAGACCCTTTTTACTGGCAAAGAGGCATTCCATCTTAGTCCTCACGGCTGACAACGCATCTGTATCTTGAGTCTATTGAGATAGATATAGATGTCTATGGGTCACAGTAACCACTTACCATCAGGTGGACTGTGTGCTCGTTTGTCACCAGATCCTATAAAAAAAACCTGCATCAATGAGCCGACTGCACCTGATCATGCATATCTCACAGGGTCGTCACTCTATCTAGTGGGGGGGTTCCTTACAATTCGCCTACCGGCACGAGGTTGCCTCTCAAGAACCTTTCCTAAGACAAGAGAACAATGAGGGCTTTGTTCTGTTGCAATCTCAAGAGTCTCTTTTCAGTCGGCACTATGATTTTCTTTTAAGTTGTAATTCATTTTATTTATGGTAAATTGCACATTGATAAACATAATATATATTATTATTTGATATTTTGGAGCCTCTTGAATGAAGTGACTAAGGAAAATGCCAAAATAATCTATTAAGTCTATACCAGGGTAAATAGCAGATTAATGCTGCTGTATTGCATACCTTAAGCGAAAACGCAAGGTAATGTTCTACTATCGCCTAAAAATTAAAATTCCAACATTTTATCGAATAAAATCGTATCTAGCAATCATATTATACATATAAATGATATAAAAAGCACATTGTTAGAAAGATAAATGATTGTTGAACTTATTAATAATTTTTTTAAATCGATTAATTGCTATTTTTAAATAAAAAAAAGGGTTTTAGTGGCTTATGGTGTGGATTTATCATGTCCCTGTGGCTTGTAAACACTATAACTTTTGAAAATATCAATTGTTTAACTCAATCTATTTTTTAATCTCTTCATCTGTCATGTGGGAAGCCACTGAATGTAAATGGCAGTGTAATTTTGTTTTGTTTAGCTATAATTAATTTTTTTCGGCTCCAAAATGGCGAAATTTTCGTTGATTTGGTTGCCTCGTATATAAATTGTTTCTGTAAATGGGGATCTACAGCCACAGAGTAGTTTAGTTCACAGAGTACCTTTGTATTAAGTTTAGTACGGCTTCAGTGGCCGTTGTGAGTGGACATTGTTTCGGTTGTTTTCAGCGGCTCAAAAAGATCGCTGTACAAATACACAATATTCGAATAACCAAATTTCTTAAATACTTGATTATAATAATAATAAGAGATTTTTTTTATAACAATATTTAAAAGCACAGAATAAATAATAGTAGTACGTATGTACTAAAAGTAAGTAGTATAATTTTTTTTGTCATGGGTGACATTTTCATGCTTTTCGAGGGTGTCGAAACCGATAGGGTTGTCGAAATGTAAATCCAAGATGGCGGCCGCAATAGGTATCAATTTTTTCATCATGGGTGTCATTTTCATGGTTTTCGAGGGTGCTGAAGCCGATAGTGCTGTTGAAATGTAAATCCAAGGTGGAGGCTGCAATAGGTATAAAATTTTTCATCATAGGTGTCATTTTCATGGTTTTCGAAGGTGTTGAAGCTGATAGTGCTGTCGAAATGTAAATCCAATATGGCGGCTGAATTAGGTACCAATTTATTCATCATGGGTGTCATTTTCATGGTTTTCAAGGGTGTTGAAGCCGATAGTGCTGTCAAAATGTAAATCCAAGATGGCGGCTGCAAAATATATCAATTTTTTCATCTTGGGTGTCATTTTCATGGTTTTCGAGGGTGTTGAAACCGATAGTGCTGTCGAAATGTAAATCCAAGATGGCGGCTGAATTAGGTACCAATTTATTCATCATGGGTGTCATTTTCATGGTTTTCAAGGGTGTTGAAGCCGATAGTGCTGTCAAAATGTAAATCCAAGATGGCGGCTGCAAAATATATCAATTTTTTCATCTTGGGTGTCATTTTCATGGTTTTCGAGGGTGTTGAAGCCGATAGTGCTGTCAAAATGTAAATCCAAGATGGCGGCTGCAAAATATATCAATTTTTTCATCATGGTTGTCATTTTCATGGTTTTCGAGAGAGTTGAAGCCGATAGGGTTGTCGAAATGTAAATCCAAGATGGCGGCTGATGTAGGTACCAATTTTTTCATCATGGGTGTCATTTTCATGGTTTTCGAGGGTGTTGAAACCGATAGTGCTGTCGAAATGTAAATCCAAGGTGGCGGCTGCAATGGGTATCAATTTTTTCATCATGGGTGTCATTTTCATGGGTTTCGAGGGTGTTGAAGCAGATAGGGCTGTCGAAATGTAAATCCAAGATGGCGGCTGATGTAGGTACCAATTTTTTCATCATGGGTGTCATTTTCATGGTTTTCGAGGGTGTTGAAGCCGATAGTGCTAATGAAATGTAAATCCAAGATGGCGACTGCAAAAGATATAAATTTTTTCATCATTGGTGTCATTTTCATGGTTTTCGGGGGTGCTGATGCCGATAGTGCTGTCGAAATGTAAATCCAAGGTGGCGGCTGCAAAATATATCAATTTTTTCATCTTGGGTGTCATTTTCATGGTTTTCGAGGGTGTTGAAGCCGATAGTGCTGTCGAAATGTATTTAAACTACTTTAATAATTCCGTATAATCATGTTATACGTAATTTTTTTAATGCGCTTAAGGTATGCCCAATTGGATTTACCAATATATTTCGTATTGTTAACGGTAATAAACTTGATTTTTAATTATTGTAAAAATATTAATAGAATATTAGCTGATTATTATTTGCCGTGTAGTGGCGGTTAAGAATATCCACTACCCCATATCCTCCCGTAGGTGTCGTAAAAGGCGACAAAGGGAAACAGGCAGGAGATGAGCAGCAGCATCTTCCTGGTAACGGCAAAATACAATAAAAAAACTGCGGTTGCCAACCCGCTCGCCAAGCGTGGCAACTATGACAAATACCCCCCAATGACTAAAGCAACAAACAGACGGCCCCCAGTCCCCGGCGGCCCCGCTATTCTTGGCTACGGTGGCAACCATGGTAACGGCGGGGCAGGGGGTGCTAAGAATCTCCGGTGGAGGTTCGGTTACCACATACGATAACTCGACCTAGCAACATACAACGCACGCACCCTGAGGACTGACGAGAAGATCGTGGAGCTGGAAGAAGAGATAGACATAAGTTACGCTGGCATATTATAGGATTATCCGAGGTCCGGAGAGAGGGGGAGGACACGGTAATCCTCGAATCCGGTAACTTGCTCTATCACCGGGAGGGCGACCATCTGTCCCAAGGAGGTGTCGGATTTATCGTCCACAAGTCTCTCGTTAACTACGTTGTAAAGATGGAGTGTGTCGACGAGGGTTGCGTACCTTATACTCAGAATCACCAAACTGTATTCGCTGAAGGTCATACAGATTTACGAACCAACCTCGGCACACCCCAATGAGAAGGTGGAGGAAATGTATAAGGATATCTCTAGTCATGCATTCCTCCAAAACCCACTATACGGTGTTAATGGGAGACTTCTATGCACAACTAGGCACAAGAGAGAATGGTGAGCTGAAAGTAGGGAAATTTGGAATAGGGCAACGGAACCCAAGTGGCCAGCAGCTAAAAGCATAAAGAGCCCCTCTTTCTCCATGAAGTCGGCCTCATGGAGAAAGAGGGACTCTTTATGATGAACTCTTTCTTCCAGAAGCGGCCGCACAAGAAATGGACCTGGTCGAGTCCCGACGGTTCGACAAAAAATGAGATTGACTTCATTATGACGACCAGACGACAACTGTTCAGTGATGTCTCCGTGATCGCGAGGGTGAAAACTGGTAGCGATCACCGAATGGTTAGAGGCACACTGAACCTAAACGTTAAGTTGGAAAGGTCTCGTTTAATGAAGTCAACGCACCGTCCCCCTCGTGCTCCGTTCCAAAGTCCCGAAACCTTTCAGTTCGAGTTACAAAACCGTTTTCAGTGCCTAGAAGACTGCAATGAAGTGGACGATATGAATGACAAGCTCGTGGAAACTGTCGATGCGGTCGGAGCTCAGTTCTGCAAGACCCGCCGCAGAAGAACACAAAAACTTTCCGATCACACTCTTTAATCTGTTAGACGGGAGATGAAGCTACATTCTTCAACAGATTTAAAGGCATACAGGCAACTGAACAGACAGATCTCCAAATGCATGCGGCGGGACTTACGCAACTTCAATACAGCTCGTATTGAAGAAGCGATCGAGCGGAACCGAGACTCCAAAGTCTTTGCTAGAGATCTGTCTGCCAGAAAGATCCAACTGTCCAAGCTGAAGACCGAGTGCACGACGACGCTGCCACCGTTTCCGGGACACCTGAGATTTTGAGTGAGATTGAGAGGTTCTATGGGCAGCTGTACACGTCATCGTTGGAGCCGCACGCAAGTGTGAGTAACGATCCAAGAGCGAGTCTTATCCGACACTATTCCGAAGATATCCCGGACGTTAGTCTGAGCAAGATTAGAATGGCTCTCCAGCACCTTAAAAACGGCAAGTCCCCAGGCGAGGATGGAGTTACAGCGGAGCTTTTGAAAGCGGGTGGAAAACCGGTACTTGAAGTCCTTTAGAAACTATTTAATTCCGTCCTCCATGGTGGCACTACCCCGGAGGCGTGGAGCAGAAGTGCGGTGGTCTTGTTCTTAAAAGAACAAGAGGCGAGAGGTTTCTTGAGAAAGGCGACAACGCTCTCTTGAAGAACTACAGACTGATTTCCCTTCTGAGCCGCGTCTACGTGCTGTTTTTGAGAGTCATTACGAATCGTCTCACACGCAGACTTGACGACTTCCAGCCTCCCGAACAAGCCGGTTTCCGAAACGGCTTTAGCACCATAGACCACATACATACCTTTCGGCAAATTGTACAGAAGACAGAGGCGTATAATCTGCCACTTTGTCTTCCGCATGTGGACTATGAAAAAACCTTTGATTCCGTCGAAATTCGGGCGGTGCTGCAGTCCCTTCAGCGGTGCCAAGTTGACTGTCGGTATATCGAAGTGCTGAAGTGTTTGTTGAAGTGAAGTAGGGCTACGATGGCTATCCGAGTACAGAATCAAAATACGAAACCTATCTATCTGCAGAGAGGTGTAAGACAGGGTGACGTTATATCCCCGAAACTCTTCACCGCTGCACTGGAAGACGTTTTCAAGCTACTGGACTGGAAAGGATGCGGTATTAACATCAATATCAAAATCTGACGCCGGTGTTGAACTTATGAAATATATTTTTAATGCCTGGGAGAATTCACAAGATGCCTTATGTATTTTCTGTGACCTTTCCAAGGCTTTCGATTGTGTTCATCATGATACATTAATCAGGAAACTACAACATTACGGTGTAAAAAATTTGGCGCTTAGACTTATTACTTCATATTTAAGTAACAGAACTCAAAAAGTCGTGATCAATGGTAAAGGTTCCTCCGGATCGGTAGTATAAATGGGCGTTCCTCAGGGCTCGATTCTTGGCCCATTTCTGTTCTTAATCTATATTAATGACTTACCTTATCTTGTAGGGGACAATCACGATATAGTATTATTTGCTGACGATACCTCTTTAATTTTCAAACTGAAAAGGCATGGGGAGGAGTTGAGTCTTGTGGATACCACTGTTTTTCTTGGTATTACTATTGACGTGAATCTTCAATGGGGCCCCCATATATCTAAATTAGCAAGCAGACTTAGTTCTGCAGCGTATGCTGTAAGAAAGATTAGGAGTCTCACAGATGTTGAGACAGCTAGGTTAGTGTATTTTAGTTACTTTCATAGCGTAATGTCTTATGGAATTTTGCTATGGGGTAATGCGACTGATATTGAAGCTATATTTGTTTTGCAAAAGAGAGCCGTACGGACGATTTATAATCTAAATTGTAAGGAGTCCCTGAGAGAAAAATTTAAAGAAATAAACATATTAACTTTGGCATCGCAATATATTTATGAAAATGTAATGTATGTACATAAAAACATTAATAGCTTTAATAAGAATAAGGACGTACATACTTTAAACACTAGGAACAAACATAAGCTTGTAATGCCAGTTACTAGACTCCACACAGTTAGTAATTCATTTATGGGGCAATGTATACGCTTTTACAACAAAATCCCAGAACATGTTCAAAGTTTGTCAATAAACAAGTTTAAAAGTTTTATTAAATAAAAACTGTACAAAAAGGGTTATTATAATATCAAGGAATACATGAACGAAAATAACCCCTGGGAATATGGTGATCGCCACCATGCTGGGTCTATGAAAATTCATTTAAAATTGTATAAACAAGATTATTGTTAAGTGAAATTATGTTTAAAAAAAATCCCGCTGGGTTTCTTGCTGGTTCTTTCCAGGACAGAGGTACTTTCCGAACCAGTGGTAAATAAAATAATGACTTTCAATAAGTATTATGTAATAATCCATATTGAATTTTATTCTATTCTATTCTAAAAAAATGGCGAGTACATCACTCACCTTCGATTTGCCGACGATATAGTCCTTATGACAGAATCGCTAGAGGACCTAAGCACTATGCTCAATGACTTCAATAGTGTTTCCCAACAGAGAGGTCTTAAGATGAACATGGACAAAACAAAGATCATGTTTAATGTCCATGTCACACCTATGCCGGTAGTTGTTGGGAGCACTAAGCTCGAAGTTGTTGACGAGTATGTTTACCTGGGACAAATAGCCGACTAGGTAAGTCCAACTTCGACCGAGAGGTCAATCGACGGATTCAACTCGGCTGGGCAGCGTTCGGGAAACTACGACACATCTTCTCTTTAGACATACCTCAAAACTTAAAAACGAAATTGTACAACCAGTGCGTGTTGCCAGTGATGACTTACGGATCTGAGACGTGGTCCTTTACTGCTGGCCGGATGAGGAAGCTCAAGATCGCTCAGCGAGCTATGGAGAGGGCTATGCTCGGGGTGTCTCTGCGTGATAAACTTAGAAATGAGGATATCCGCAGTAGAACCAGAGTAACCGACATAGCCCAACGGATTAGTAAGCTGAAGTGGCAGTGGGCCGGCCATATAGCTCAAAGAACCAATAACCGATGGGGAAGAAAGGTTCTCGAGTGGCAGCCTCGTACCGGTAGGCGTAAGTGTAGGGCGACCCCCACTAGATGGAGTGACGACCTGGTAAGACATGCAGGAGGTCGATGGATGCAGGTGGCTCAGGACCGTGCTTTGTGGCATTCCTTGGGGGAGGCCTATGTTCAGCAGTGGACTTGCGAAGGGCTGTAATGATGATGATGATGATGAACGGTAATAAGGCGTTTCATTTCATGTCAATCCTCAGGGATAAAAATGTGTCTACATTTTGATTATTAAACGAGAATTTATCTATAATGGTTATTTGATGGCCATACAAAATATTGTTCCGTGCGAGATTTGAATCCTCGGCCGATAGGCGTTGCTAATTGCTTAGCCACTACGCTATCAAGCCATTGTTTATAGTCACCTCGTTTCTCCCTCCGTCTCCTCTTTTCGCGGCGGCGTCGCTTCTCTTCCTCTTCCGCTTTCTTTTTCCTAAGCGACTCCAACGTGTCCACCTGTGGAAAGTTATTAATAAACATCTTCTTATAAAAGAGGGGGCAAACAAGCATGCAGCTCACCTGATAGTAAGTGTCGATTGCTGTCTGCGAACAACTACACCACCAGGGCAAATACAGGCGCATTGCCAGCTTTTTAAAAATGTAAACTTGTTTTTTGAAGGTCCCTAAGTGTTTCTGTCCGGAAAAATCGCCGTTGGTAAACAATTCTACAAAGTAGTTGTGGGAAGAAAACTTCTAGTAAATCGCACAATAGTGGACCACCAAGCTTTCAGATGACGTGGATGGTAACGTAAGTTCTTAAAGAACGAGGTTACCAAATTAAAGTTAAGGTGATCTAAGTGAATTCACTATTTTGTATCATCCTGTTGGTGTCTTAAAAGGTTACAGAGGGAAAAGAAACAGGAGTTGGATAGTGGCATGTCGGTTGCTACTCGCCTGCTAAGCCTGGTAATTATTGCTAATATCCCTCTTATGAGGCTATCTATAGAGGAGACCTATGTCCAGCAGTGATGTTTGATAGACTATAATGAATTAATTTCATTACAAGAATTGAGGGTTAAGTTTAGCATGTAATGGCAAGTGTGGTAATAAAGGTTCCTCGTAATTTCTTTTCGTTACGAGGGTGTCATGCCATAGCCTAACATGGCAACTTTATACTGCTGTGTTTCTTTTTGATGAGTGTAGAGGACCCGAGACCCTTTTTACTTGAAATGGGCCATTCCATCATAATCTACGTAAACGTAGATGTAGACCACAGCACCCACTTATCATCAGGTGGACTGTGTGCTTGTTTGTAACCCTGATTCTATAAAAAAACATGTTTGAGGAACGGATATTGTGAGAATGAGGTCAGTGGGGAGATGTATGGTATAGTAGCGGTGTGTGGTGTCACCATGGCGCTGGCGAGCGAGCTGGTGGGCAGCGCGGCGGCGGGCGGCAGGCCGGCGCGGCGCAGCACGGCGGCCGCACGCCGCCCCACGCCGCCGCCACCACCACCACCACGCACCGCCTCGCCACCACCACCACCCTCGCACTCACCACCGCCTGCAACAGTATTCTAATTTTATTAACTGCCTACCACCGAAACTGGCGCTGGAGAATGTTTATAATTTTCTCAAACACTGCACCTGACACAGTTTCCCAAATCATCCAGGGTTGATGATTACAGAATGCCATAAGGCATTAAGTACACCCTTTGTTCCCCATATTATAAGATGTATAATAAAAACAAGTTTAAAAGTTAAATAAGTAATTCAAAAAACCAGACTACATAAAAAAATTACTAAAAAGTAAAAAATTATATACCCTATGTCACTTCCACAAGCCCATATATTAAAATCTATCAAGCCATTTAGACTACAGAGCATGCCAAAGAAATAAACATACATACATACATACATACAAACATACTCTCAAAAAAAATTACTCTCCTGGGGCAGTCGGATAATTAAATAAATAAATAAATCAATCAAAGAAAAAAAGACGGAGAACTATAGACTTTTCAAGAGACCCTTTAAAATTAAAAAAAAACTAACCCAAAACCATGCTCAACTTATTGTGAAAACACACTCGCGAACACAAGATATACTACCAAAAACATTGTTTTAACTCCATATTATGTGTGCATCCAACAGTGAAATTTACAGCCAGATAAAAAAGAAGAAAAATGTATTCATGAGTGCGTGTCAAGAAAATGAGTTAGTCTCGACATCACTTAAAATATACCCAGCATTCCAACAATTTTTTTTAATTGTTCTGAGTTGCAAGGCCAAGTAAAGAAATGATAATGCACACACCACAGTCTACAGTAAATCAGACCAGTTAATTAAAATTAGTTTTCCAAAGATTTTCTTTGATTTGAACATTTTCTTATTTCATCTTTTACAGTAGGGTGATGTGGTTTTAAAATTTCTAAAAACAATGCTTACATAATACTTAAATATCTGCTTACACAATAATTTAAAATTAAAAAATTTGTACAGCCGACTTCAATATAAGTTATTAAGAATAACTCAAAAACTATTGGCTTGACCTTGATCAAATTGCTAATTTTGCTAAATTTAAAATTGCTAAAAAAAAGCTGGTAGGACTACACGAGAACTACCAGCTATCAAATAAAAAAAGAATTATCGAAATCGGACCGTCCACCCAGTTTAAAGTTATGAGGTAACACAAATAAAAAAACTAAAAAAAATACAGTCGAATTGAGTACCGTCTCCTTTTTGGAAGTCTGCAGAAAAGACAGTAGCGTAAAAAAATCGTTGTTCATAAAATGTGTGTATAAACAAGTTTTGCTCATACCTTTAGAATCTGATTGGTCTCCTGTAAGATCTATCAAGTCATCTGAGTTATCCACTAATGAAATTATTTCACTGTCCAAATCTTCCTTGGGTGGTTTTCTTCTCTTTGTCTCTCTAACACTTTCTTTTTCTTTTTTCTCTCTTTCATCACTCCTCCTTTCTGATCTTCTATATTCTCTGCTTTCTGATTTTGATCTGTATTCCCTTTTGTGTTCACGTTTTCGCTTATCTCTGCTATCAGCACTTTCCCTGTGTTTTGATTTAATCTTGGCTACAACTTCCTTTTTTTGTGATGGAACTTCAATTTTTTCCTTCTTTTCCTCTACTTTTTCTGGTGTCGGTGGATTAACTTTTACTGGGTTTTCTTTTATTAATGATTGTTTTATTACTGGTTGCTCCACAATTTTTGGTAGCTCTTTAATTTCAGGCATAACCACTGGTGCTAGCTGTGTTGGTTTTATTACCGGTGCTGGTTCAATGGCTTTGACTATAGGAAGATTATTAGCTTGAGTGCCTTCCAGTTTATATACAACAACTGGTGGTATATTGTTAATTGAAGGCACTTCGGGTATATTTGTTTTAGGCAAATCCTTTCTCTCATTTTCTTCTGGTTTATCTTGTTTAGAGCTTTCCGATTCATCTTCTGAGCTGGATTCATAAGGCAAGGCTGGCTTTGGTAAAATAGGATCTGGCTCTTTATGCTTCTTTATTGAAAAAGATACTACAGCTGAAAAAAGAATCATTATAAACAAAACATAATGGCAATGGGCATCAATATTTTAATAATAGTAAGAAAATGCTAATAATAACGGTAGTGAAATTCTATTGGGTTCTTATTGAAATTCACACTGCATATTGTGTATTAAGCCTGAATGAGCCCATAACAATAAATTATCAATTATTTTTTTACAAATATTTTATATATCAAACATTTTCATAAGAACTGCCTATTAACTATAGTATAGTGTATGAATGTGGTGAAAATAGTTTGAATTGAGTAAATATTTTTATCTACACTGATAAAAGAACACTAATTATTTGGCATCACAAATGATTTACCAAGTAATGCTTAACAGATTGTGCATTATTCTACAAATTAAAAAGCTTTTAAAAAAAGAGTAACACACAACAGAAGCCTTGATTAAAGATACAGACTGTAAAACTAATAAGTCGTGGATTCCAATCCGCCATTTGATTACTGTCGTGAACCACTCCTCATACAAGTATAAAAAGCTTGCCTGGAGGGGTTAACAGGTTATGACTATTATAGTAAAATTATATTGTCCGTGCAGTTGGGGTCATAAATCATAGCTTGGCCTCAGCTCGGCTACGGCGGTGAGCATGTTGCGCGGGCGCAACGCCATTATCGATAACAACTAATAAATCATCGAAGGTATAAAAAGGATGGTGCGAGATTGTTATGTTATGAGTCATTTCTTTTCCATTATTAACCCCGCCTAATACCTGCAAATTATTGCAAAGATAATTTAGTACATATATCGAAGAGAAATTTGTTTTAGCGCATTCGCTCTCTGAATTTCTTTAGTGACACAATGGCTACTCCTTTGTTTTGTATCAAAACGGCAGAATTTATTCAAAATAATATTTTACCTGTTGGCACCAATATACCCAATATACACAAGCACGTGTTGTTATCAACAATGTTCGGACACCAACATCAGCTAACAAAAAGAGTGAAATTTAGGAGTGGCTCCGCTAACACGGGTTTGAGGTTAGTGATAGTGAGCTAAAGCCGGAACTATTACAAAAGATATTTCAGATTTTATTATTTAAAGTTTGCAATACATTTGTTTTCTTTTAAGTATTTAGTTGAATATACAAACAACATTATATTTACAGGTGCAACGGAACCGACCAGAAAAAATATACAAATTGGATCAGTTAGCTTTGGAGTCAGGACACGAAGTGATTCGCTTACCACCTTACCATTGCCAATATAACCCAATTGAGTTGGTATGGGCTCAAGCAAAAAATGAAGTTGCCACCAAAAACAGCACTTTTAAAATTGCAGACGTCGAAGTGTTAGTGCATGAAGCATATTCAAACGTTTCGCAAAAGAACTGGGAAGATTGTGTGAAGCATGCAGAAGAACTCCAAGAGGAAGACTTGAAGAAATGTCATCTGGCAGAAGATATCGTAATTCATGTGGATGACGATGACTCTGATGTAGAATTTTAATGTAAATAGTTTTAGATTTAATTTTAGATATAAGTTATTATCTTTATAATTATATTTATATTTAATATAACTTGTTACATTCCAAACATTTGTACTTATAGTTTTTTAATACTTATTTTAATAAATACGTTAATTTATCTATTTTCTTTTTTTCATTTTTGTTACTAACCCATATAATGACAAAACTAAATACCTTATCGTTAACGCTTATCGACAACAATAATGCGCATCACTATGCTCGCCCCTAAGGCCCGTGAGTGAGAGAGAGAGAGAGCGAAATACTCCGATGATTTATGACCCAAACTGCACGGACAAAATAATTCTAGTATAGTAATGTTTATAGCGTTTTAAGTATTCTTTTGACTGTCTCATGGATCTAGTGGTCGTAAACGCGGTTGCTGATCATGAGCTCCTGGATACGAATTCCGGGTCAGGTTAAAATCAGTTATTTGGTTTCTGTCAAGAAATTCCCTCAGGAAGTTGGCGGTGTTATTACCCCCGTGCCTCGAAATCACGTAAAGTCGTACGTCCTGCGCCTGATCTCTGTCTGGTCGTGTCGGATTACCGATCCATCGGACTATGAGAGTAAGGGAACAGACTGTACCTATTTTTGGTTGCGCATTCACTTGAACACTGTAATTCTATCCTTCGCAGATGGCTACTCACCGTTGAGCTTGGCCGCCGTGGCCGAAATGCGGTCTGGAGGACATTAGATTTAAAAAAAAATAAGCTACTTACCATTACTTTTCAGTTTTTCAGCACCATTTACGTTGATCCCTCGCTTCTCTTGCATTAATTTCTTATAATATGCATGATATACATTATCAGGTTCTAAGAAAGTGAAACGCGGGTCATTTTTAGCCCGCACAATCTCTGCGAACTCGTCGCCATTGCGAGCGACATATGCTGCCATCTTGTCAATCACAAGTTGAACTTCCTCGGGAGGCTTTAACACATTTGATTTTTCTTTACTATCATTCGAAGAGCTGTTGTCAGAATCTGAAAAAAAAAATTTTATCAAGTCCCCTATTGAACACGGGCCTCGACCATATATTGCATCATAGAGGAGATATGTGTCATATTTGCCAAGCTTGGCGGATATGTTGTCAACCGCAGTGTTTTTGTTATTGAGTTATCAGGGAAATACTTTTTTTATATGTAGAATAAGGGTGACAAGTGAGACACAGCCCACCTGATGGTAACTGGAGGCTGTGGTCCATTACTACATCTATCCTTAATTAAAAATCAAAATACAATTGTGTTGTCACACCTGAGGACTAAGATGGGATGCCTTGCTTCCAGTATAAAGAGTCTGCGGTTAATAGCCATACGAAATACACTAGTATTAAGTTACATCCACTGTTTTACACTGGTATTCTGTGAGTGTGGTACTAACCTGGCCATGCCGACCCATTTGTGCTAAAACCATAATATAGTTGCTTTTGTATCACAAATCCACTGCTACTGCCACTGCTGTATTTCAGCATAGCTCTACCACATTGAAATTCATTACTTACGAGGGCGGCACTGAAAATTTCGGGAATCAAGGAAGTGACACAACATTACTATTTTAAAATGTATTTATTGCTTTTCGAAGTATTCTCCGCGAAATTTGACACATTTTTCCATACGATGGAACCAATCATTGAAGCAACCATTCCATTCGGAAGTTGGGGTCTCCGAAATGGCCGTTTTGTAGGCGTCCACAGTTTCTTCAGGTGATGAAAATCTCTGTCCACGCAATTTATTCTTTATTTTAGGGAAAGTATGGAAATCATTAGGGCTTAGGTCGGGGCTGTACGGCGAATGGTCTAATAATTCTATGTTTTCTTGCTCTAAAAACTCTTTTGTTCTGTGTGCGGTGTGAGAACTCGCATTGTCGTGATGGAGGACAATGCGGCGGTTGCAGTTCTCTTTACGGAGTTCGGAAATTACCTGTGGCAAAAAAATGCTAGCATACCATTCTGCATTAACCGTTCTTTGTCCCTCAAGAGGAATAGTCGTAACATGGCCGGTTTTGGAGACAAACGTGGCCACCATTTGTTTTGCAACACTCCGTGAACGAACAATTTTTGTTGGCTTTAACTCATTTTCGAACACCCAAACTCGTGACTGGTTTTTTGTTTCGGGTTCGTACGCGTATATCCAGGATTCGTCACCTGATACGATGTTGTATACAACATTTGAGGATTCTGCGTGGAATCTTTCGAGAGTTCTGACGCACCAAGTAACGTGAGCCGCTTTTTGCTTTTCACAGAGCGAATGCGGTATCCATCGGGAAAACAACTTTTTTACACCTAATTGTTCATGCAAGATTATTTGTATTTGACTCATGCCAATGTCTAAAGTTGCCTGACTTTCGCGGTATGTCAATCTTCCTCAATCAGCTTACGCACAGCATCAACGTTTTCTTGGGTGACTGCAGTTTTTGGACGACCTTGACGGGGACCATCACTGAGCTTGACACGTCCACGTTGAAATTCGGCAAACCAGCGATAAATTGTGTTTTTGGATGGGGCTTCATCACCAAATGCAGAAATCATCCGGTCAACACACTGTTTTTGGGTTAAACCACTTCGAAAGTCATAATTAATCATCGCTCTTGAATTTTCTCGAGTCAATTCCATTTTCTCAACGACTAAACAAGTTTGACAAAACCTTGTGACAAGACCGAGAATCTTTTTTTAAATAAATAAATGGTATTCGATTTTTAAAACGAAGGAGTTTTCAATTAAAAAGATTTTAATATGACAGGAACAGTGGAAATATTTCATTCCCGATACTTTTAGTGCAGCCCTCGTACACCCTATCACAAAAGCCCATTGCTAAACATTGGCTGCCCCATAGATTGTAACATAGGAGGATATTATATTAGTCATATGTATCATATTTGCCAGGCTTGGCAGGTGCATTGGCAAACGCAGTTTTTATTATTATTATTATTATTGAGTTATTATCAGGAAAATGCTGGTGCCCATTTTCTGTTTTGGTTTATCTCTGTCTCTGTACCTCGTACTCGTATTTGAAACAATATGGGGTAGTCGATTACACCTTCACTACTCACTACAAAGCACATCACTTATTATTAAATTACACTTTCAAAGTTATAAATCGCTACTAATATTATTGCTACGACAGTCAGCTGCGTGTTGCATTACGTTACACGAGAATATCCTCGAAGATAAGGGTAAATGACCTCAGTCAAACTAGACGCCAGATGACAACGTAAATAAAGCCATTTCTCGTTTCGGTGCATTGTAAATTGCGAGTGTTCTATTACCTTCCCAACAAGAGTGGAATGACTCAGAGTGACCTAGAATGTTTTACATTCCTCTCATAGCATATAATAGGTGCGCCGGCGATCAGAGTATCAATTATTTCGGGAACGCGAAAGTGAACTCTACTTCGGGAAGCGACTAAAAGAATTCGACCTACGATATCTGCGATTATTAAGTAATTCACCGAAGAAGCTTAGCGATTTTGAACGACACACAGTATAAGAAGTACATAGTCAGTCATCGTGTTCGATGTTGTCAGAAAAGCCGACATAAACAATAAATTGCAAGGGTTGTCAGAACCGGAAGTAATAAAATAATAAACAAAACTGATTGTATTTTATTTCACATTTTAGCAAATTCCTGTGTATATGGAAACTGATCAAATATTAATTCCTTATCTTTAAATGGTGACGACCCATAGTTTTTTACCGCACATGTAGTATGAACCATTTTAATTTACTTGTGTGGCAGGACAACCCTAGCGGACAGCTCCCGAGTAACTAACGGCCACTCGGGAGTGCCCCGCCCGCGACTCGCCCCGCACGATTGCCCCGTCTAGCCGCCTTCGCTGACCGACTGTTAGTAATGTGTTAGACTGTGACCCAAATATATATTTGCTGGATGTTTGAAAGATTACCCATCCATTGCTCATCCTAATTGGCATTTTTACTCACACCGCACGTAACATTATTTTGAAAAATAGCAATAGAAATAGAATTTCAAAAGTAATAAATTGTAATGAAAATGAAAAATACCCGAGTCACTATCAGTGTCGGTATTGTAGTTCTTCATTAAACTGAGGCCTGTGGATTTAGTAGGAGAGATGACAGGGGCCTCCTTTGCAGCTGTCTTCTGTGTTGGCACCGGCGCGGTCGTCTGTGCAGACATATACTGCTGGTAGTACGCTGTGTATTGATTGTACTGTGCTTGTTGTATTGCTTCTGTGGTGGGAGCTGAAAAAAAATTCTTTATGAAGTGGAAACTTGATTAGAAACTTGGTGAAAAAGAGACATTAAAAAGAAACAAACATATAAATCTATAGAATTTAGCCTGCGAATAAGACAGAACAGTATGCAGTGTTTATTATAAATATATTAATATGTAAATTAATTAGATAAACCCTATTATTACCCTATTCCTGATACTCATTGTATTAGTGTCATTCTCTCTAAGTTAGGTTTTCTGAATGTTTCACTTCTACCGCATGTAAACAGCCTCATGGTTTTTTTATTACTACACTACTATAGAGAATTTTTTATATATTAAATTAACATCGACAATTGATTTAAAACAAAATTATGACAAAGTTAATTAAAGTAAAATTAAGTTTTTTTATTTGCTTTTGTTAAGTTATTATTAAGTGTTTTTATTAAGTTAATTAAAATAAAATTTAAAAATATAAACCGTTTAATTATTATAGTATGATGTAAAATTATCACAAAAAGCAAGTAGATGAGAAAGTTGTGTTTGTTCCAGTAAATGCACGTCGCTTGGAGAAATTTAGAAGTAACATAGTGAAAAAACTTCCATCACTCATACCAAAATGATCCAAATTTTTTGTATGGAACATTATTTAAGCTTATTTGCAATGAATTTAATAATACTTTTACTTCTAAAACATTCTCCTTGAACAGTCGGAAGTCATTTAATGAATGGGCGACAGCAGGAGTCCATAAGAGCAGACACAGGTTATATGATCTTTACCATGAAAGGTCATATAACCATAGCGTCGAATTTAGAGAATATGTAAAAAAATATTCAAAAATATTTAAAAGAGTGTGCTCCACAGCCAAGACTTTGCATTTGAGCAACAAAATTAAGACGGCTTCTAATAAAATTAAAATGACATGGAGTATAATTAATAGCGAAACTGGTAAGATCAACTCTCGCAATTCAAACTACCAGTTAAGTGTTAATAACAAATTAACCGAATCAGATCAGGATGTTGCAGTGGTTTTTGAGAAATATTTTACTGATATTCCGATATTAACCACTAAGTCACTGAATTCTTCTCCTGCGGTCGCCGAATCATTACTTAAACAAAATGTAAATGCGTGTACAAAGAATTTTACATTTCATAAAGTATCATCAAAAGATATTGTAAAATATTTTAAAACTATTGATGTTAAGAAAACTGCGGATCTGTGGGGGATTTCCGTTGAAGTTATTTCGTCTATAATAGATACAATCGCGCCTCATTTAGCTGTTATTTTTAATACTAGTATCGAATCTGGTGTGTTTCCTGATTTAATGAAGTATAGTAAAGTAATACCTTTATTTAAATCTGGTAGTACATTAGACCCCGCCAATTTTAGACCTATTTCTGTACTACCAACACTTAGTAAGATTTTTGAAAAAATTATTCTTGATAAATACCTAACTAATAAATGTTAAATTTCTTTAATATAAATAATTTACTTCATAAAAATCAATTTGGTTTCACAAGGGGTCGCTCGACAACTGATGCCGGTGTTGAGCTGATTAAATATATATTTAATGCATGGGAGAATTCACAGGATGCTTTGGGTATATTTTGTGACCTATCCAAAGCCTTCGATTGTGTTCACCATGAAACATTAATCAGGAAACTTCAACACTACGGTGTAAGAAGTGATGCTCTAAAATTAATTATTTCATATTTAAGTAAGAGAACGCAAAAAGTTGTCATCAACAGTATGAGTCCTTCCAGGTCGATGGTACAGATGGGCGTGCCTCAAGGCTCAATTCTCGGCCCCTTTCTGTTTCTTGTATATATTAATGACTTACCTTACATAGTAGGAGATAACCATGATATAGTATTAATTGCAGATGACACTTCTTTAATTTTCAAATTAAGTCGACATTTGCTAAAATATGACGAAGTAAATAATGCTATATCTAAATTAGTAAATTGGTTCAATGTCAATAATTTGCATTTAAATGGCACTAAAACGAAATGTATGAAATTTATGACTCCAAATGTCAAACAATTAAATACTAATGTAATTTTAAATGGGGAGAAACTGAGTCTTGTAGATACCACCATTTTTCTTGGAATCACACTAGACGCGAAGCTTCAATGGAGCCCCCATATATCAAAGCTAGCAAGCAGACTTAGTTCTGCAGCATATGCTGTAAAAAAGATTAGAAGTCTAACTAGTGTTGAAACAGCTAGACTAGTTTACTTTAGCTATTTCCATAGCATAATGTCGTATGGTATTTTGCTATGGGGACACGCAGCTGACACTGAAATTATATTTGTTTTGCAGAAGAGGGCCATAAGAGCAATTTATGATTTAAAGCCTAAAGAGTCGCTGCGACAAAAATTTAAGGAAATTAATATATTAACTTTGGCCTCTCAATACATTTATGAAAATGTAATGTACGTACACAAAAATAAAAGTAGTTTTACAAAAATAAGTGATATTCATTCTGTAAATACTAGGAACAGACACAAGCTAGTAGTACCAGTTACTCGACTCCATCGAGTCAGTAACTCATTCTTGGGGCGATGTATACGCTTTTACAACAAAATTCCAGAAAATATACAAAATTTGACCTGCTCAAAGTTCAAAAACTTTATTAAACTAAGTTTGTATAAAAAGGGTTATTATAATATTAAAGAATTTATAGATGATAATAACCCCTGGAAGTGAGGTGATCGCTCCCAAGCTATTTCTAATTTGTTGTGTTGTTAATTTGTGTAACATACATGATTGTAAGCTGTTATTTAAAAAAAGAAAGTCCCGCTGGGTTTCTTGCTGGTTCTTCCCAGGACAGAGGTTTTTTCGAACCAGTGGTAATTATACAAAAGAGTGACTTTCAATAAGTATTATTTATAATCTATATTGAATAAAAAAGTTTCTGTTTCTGTTTCATATGATTGCAAAAAAAAACCAGATAAAAGCTTAAGAGGTCTCACTTTTTGAACCATTTATAGATTTTAAAGTTTATAAGAGCTTTAAATAATAAGTTTAGTATAAGTGAACAAAATATTTTTGACTTTGACGACTGAACAAACAGTGAACCAAGTAGATTTAACGTCATAAGATTTAAAATTGAACTGTCTCTTTGTAAAATCAAAACGACAGCTGTTTACTAAATGCGTATGAAAGTATATACAGTACTTATAAGAAAAACATAATTTTTAAAACTTTTGTCATCTGTCAGTCTGTTTGTTTGTTCCGGCTAATCTCCATAATGGCTGGATCAATTTTGACGGGACTTCCACTGGCAGGTAGCCTATGTTGTGAAGAGTAACTTAGGCTACTTTTATAACACATAATTTAACAGAGCTACAAAAACTCCGTCGTGTTAATTGGTATCTTGAAATGGTTCAAAGATTTAACACAGATGACTAGAATGCTGTGTTCGACATACTTAAAGCTGGATTTATTTTTATGCTCCTGAAATTAAGAGACAGTCTGCTGTCTGGGTGTTTCCTTTCGAGGAGTTTGCCAACTAAAGTGAAGAGAGGTCGAAAAGTGGGAAAAAGATGGTGGCCTCATTCTTCGGAAGGACAGGTCATTACACAACAATTTTTTAGAGGATCGAAAAACAGTTACTGCAGAGTGGTACACTAACAATTGTTTGCCACTTGTCTTGGAAAAAGTTCGGGAGAAACGACCTCGCAGTAGGATCCTCCTTCACCACGACAACGCCTCGACGCACACCGCCAAGCAATCAATCGACTACTTGGCGACGTCAGACGTGGAATTACTGGGTCATATGCCTAATAGCTCCGACGTCGCACCTTGCGATTTTTATTTATTTCCGAAAATAAAAGAAAAACTTCGAGGAAAACGTTTTATTGACGTCGAGGAAACAGTGGTTGCGTTTCAAAATGCCGTCGAAGAGTGGTTCCATCAGATGCAGCGATGTATTGATGTAAATGGACACTATTTTGAAAAGATATAATAAAACTAATAACTGGCTAGTTTGTTCAGTTTTTGATTTTCTAAGAACTTTCAGTGTCACCCTTGTTGTCAATCTTCATGATATCTACTATCGATAATAAGTCTATGGAGCTTAAGGGATTAAGAAATACTTAGTTATTTTCTTCCTTTTCATTCAATGACAATAGAAAAAGATAGATATATAAAGAAATTATTGTTACTTTAACTATTATAATGGCGTTAATGTGTAGTATTTTTATGAATATTAGAAATCATTGAGGCTGTTACTCATAAAAATTAAAGTCAATTTTGAGAAATACCTAAAGTTGCTTTCTGTCTTTTAACTTAATGACAATGGAAAGAGGCAGGTATAAAAATGAAATGTAACGCAGTATACTAGGTATTTTTTATATATCTAGCTTTACGGCTCTGGGTTCTAGCCCTTCTGAGCCTTAAGTTACAATGTATAATTATCCTTTATAGTACACAGCCTAACAATATGTTGATGTGTCACATTGTGCAGCCCTTGGGAGATTTTGACTGCAACTTGAGCCAGCAGACAGCTGACAGTGGGCAATGGTATCTCAAGACGCCTAAGCAAACAGACACCTTATCGTGAGAATCACTTGAGTTTCACCATTTCCACTAATAGTTCACACGCGCAGACACTTAATACACAAAATCGCACCAATTTTACATATCAAAATCCACTTTAAACCATTATTTAAGCAATAATACAGGAGCAGCAAACCGCCGCCGGTCAAGTTCCTGCCAAAACTCGTATAGCAGGCAACCGTTGCGTGTGCCACGATACATACGTTGTGCGTACATGACGGGCGCGCGTGCGATGTCCGGACGGTGGGTGGCTGCCACGGCTGCCACGGGCGGCGCGGCGGGCACGGGTGGCAGGCGGGGCGGCAGCGGCGCGGTGCCGGGCGGCGGCGGCGTGCCGGGGGGCGGGGGCGGGAGGGAGCCGCCGGGGGGCGGGGGCGAGCCGCGCAGCCGCGACACCAGCAGCGTGTAGTCGCAGTCCGCCGACGGACGGTACGCAATCGACGGGATCGACGGCGCCTGCACATGCCATACATAAACTAAACCTCTATTAACACACACATTATCACCTTTCAGGGCCCACAATAAAACTCACTGACATCACCATCATAATTATGATTACAGACCTATACAAGTCCATTGCTGAAAAAAGGCCTCCCTAAGGAATGCCATAAAGTACAGCCCTGAGCCACCAGCATCCATCAACTTCCTACATATCTCACCAGGTTGTCATTCCATCTAGTGTTGTCACACTCACTGTATTTCATTATAAATAATTTGCAAAGTTTATTGATTATTGGAAATGCTGGGTAAATCAACATAACAATATAAATATATATGACGGCACCAGCACCATTACACGTGCGGCGGGGTCGGTGTAGCTAGACAGAATTCTTGTAAACAACACGTGCACCGCACACCGGCGCCAATGCACCGCCGGTGGTGCCCGTTTTGGTTGTATAAAACGGACGGAGCGGTTGTCGTTAAGGTAGTCTTGGCTCTGACGTGGAAGGGTGCGCTTGTCATATTCCGTTACTAGTTTATCCTTGACTCATTGGATAATTAATTCGTGTAAACGAATTAATTATTATTCCTAACTACAAAATTGGTCTCTGTACTGTACTTAATTACCCTTTCTACATATATATTTTTTTGTTTGATGACGAACAAGCAACCAGTCGACATGATGGTAAGTGGATACTACGAGGGTGCGTTTTTAAGTTCGCGGAATGGATAGGTAGGTAATAAGTGGGGACGTCGCTGAATTACGTGCTAATTGAACAACTCATTATTAGTATAAATACCGGGTTTTATTGTAATTAGATCGTTCGTCTTTGAGTTATCGTCAACCAAACAAGTCAATCGAGAAGAAATTGTGAAATATAAAAAAGATTTCCGTGTCGTTATAAAGTTCCTTACCAAGCGCGGAAAATCAGTTCAGACTATACTGGAAGAGATGTCATCCGTTTACGGAGACTCTTGTCCAAGTAAAACCGTGGTTTACAAGTGGCATACCCTTTTTAAACAAGGCAGAGAGTCACTTGAAGACGACCCACGGCCAGGAAAGGCCGATCGAGGTGACCATCTTGGCATGACTAAAGTCAGCGCAAGATGGGTGCCTAGAATGCTCATGCCATCTCAAAAGCAACAGCGCGTGGAATGTCCTCGTGCATTTTTAGACCTCTGTATGGAAGACAAAGATGGAGTGTTGGCTCGAATTGTTACTAGTGACGAAACTTGGGTTCACGATTATGAACCTGAGTCCAAACAGGACACTATGTAGTGGCACAAAAAAGGCACACAACCACCCAAGAAATTTAAGGTGGCACAATCGATTGAGAAAATCATGGCGACAGTCTTTTGGGACTCAGAAGGAATGCTATTGATTAATTATAAAGATAAAGGTGTCTCCATAACCGGAAATTACTACGCTTCAATACTAGAACAATTGAAGGAAGCCATAAAGGAGAAAAGAAGGGGAAAATTGACCAAAGAAATCCTTCTTCTGCACGACAACGCGCCTGTTCACAAGTGCCATATTGCGATGGCTGCCCTGCAGAAGGTGGGCTTCGTCGCTTAGTCCTGACCTGGCCCCCAGTGATTATTATCTATTTTCAAACTTAAAAAAAGAACTTTGTGGGAAAAGTTTTTAAGTGATGAAGAAGTGAAGGAAGAAGTTTCGGCATATTTTTTAGACAAAGACAAATAATTTTTTGAGGGTATACATATGTTAATTGAAAGAACCAAAAAATGTATCAGGGTAGCAGGTGAATATATTGAAAAGAAAAAATAAATTTTGATTTTTATTTCTACTCCTTACCAACCATTCCGCGAACTTAAAAACGCACCCTCGTATGACACATAAACACCTACAATTTATCCTTAGTTAAAAATCAAAATGCAAATGCATTGTCACACCTAAGAACTAATATGGAATACCTTATATCCAGTAAAAAGTCTTTGGTTCTTTACACTCAACATACGAAACACAGCAGCATTTAGCTGCTATTTCACGCTGGTATTGTGTGAGGGCATGGTCCCTCCCCATTTGAGCAAAACCATAATATAGTTGTGGCATAGCTCTACCTCATATAAAAAATATATCATATAAACTGTAAGTAAAATATCTAGACAGGACAGTATCACAGGTGCAAACTAATTAACTAATTAGGTGGTAGGACTCCTTCTGGATAAGTAGGTACTATCCACCGCACTGATACTGTTTTCTATCTCAAAGGAACAGCAACTGTGATGCTATATTATGATCTCAAAGTATAGAAAAGCAGTACAATTACAGGCTATGAGGCATTTAATTTCCAGCTTCAAAGGTGACAAAGAATCCGTAGTCCTTTGTTTTGAACTTGGTTCAAGACGTACAAGGACTACAGTAGATACTTTCGAACCGGGGTGGTACCACGACCTCACAGAATACCAGCGTGAAGTAGAGGTTTACCTCTGCATTTCGCTTGGTGAGTGCAGGTGGCCGGAGGCCCTTTTTACTGGAAATGAGGCATTCCATCTTAGTCCTTACGGGTGAAAACGCGTATCAGAGGATAGATGTAGATGTCTATGGGCCGCAGCAACCAAATACCATCAAGTGGACTATGTGCTCGTTTGTCACCCTTATCCTATTAAAAAAAAAGTGAACTGTAAGTTTGTTTGTCACTACTATTACATAAAAGGTACACTTGATACTGCAATTATCAGTTGTTTCTACCAAGCATAACTATTGCAATAAATCCTCTCAACTCTAGGGGATACCTCTAGATGTAGATCGTCTAGCAGTGAACTATTTACAGAAAAACAAAATAGAAGAAATTTACGTATGAAATAACATTCATATTTTTTGTTACATCATATTATTTGCAAAACAGCTGTACTAAATTATAGAAAAATACAAATTAGTTTTTACATAAATAACATTACTTACAGCTTCAATTATTGTTGATGCTAAACTTGGATGTAGATATTCATCAGATACTTCAGGTTGCTTCTCTGAAAAAAATATAAATATTTATTTTTAATGAGAGCATCCCACAACTTTATCTGCCACCAGGGCGGCGGCACTGGAAAGTGAGGCATAATATTTGACAGATTTCATAGCAGGGAAGTTAATTTGTTCGGAGAATGTAAAGGTTATTGTTTTTTTCTGTACTATTAGCTATATTTTATATTAATAAGATTGAAAATTAATAAACCAAACCACAGATATTAATCAAAGTAGCAAAATTATAACAATGTTAAAAATGTGCAAAATATTAAAGAGTAAACCACTGACACATTGTTTTGTGTATTACTATAATACTCCAGAAACTGATAAACTTTTTTTAAAAACCAAATTTTCAATTAAATTACATTGTGTAACAAAAGACTTTACCTCAGTGTCAACTAGTGACATCTGGTGAGCCGAAAACTATTAGCCCTCATTGGATTCTTTATCGTAGACTTTGTAGTGGCCGTGTCAGAATATCCACTATTCCATATCATCTCGTGAGTATCGTAAGAGGCGACAAAAGGAAACAAAACAGGAGATCGGCAGTGGAGTCTTTCCAATAATGACCAAAAATTAAAAACTGAAATTACCAACCGTGACAACTATGCAAATATGAGAGAATCAATATGGGAGGATTATGTTGAGCAGTGGATTTTAATAGGCTGTAACGGAATCTTATCAAGGAATGAACCAATGGATCAATGGAATCTTAACAAAATAATAAATGTAATTTTCTAAAGGAGCAGTGCTAAAGCAGCAAAATTTTGATTGCTAACCTGCTGGTTAGAAGTGATACTTGCAACAAATCTTCCTTAAAATTTGAGACATGCCCAGCAGTCAACTGTTATATGACGATACAACAACTGAATATTTGACGATAGCCAACCATTAGTTTACTGCTGATGATAGGCCCCCCCTCAAAGTATGGTTCTGAGCTACCTGCATCTTTCGACTACCCGTGTCATCAGGTCGTCATTCCACTAGTGAGCAGTTGAACAACACTGCACTTGCCAGTACAAGGCTGCCACTCGAAAAATTTTCTTCCCCATTGGTTGTAATTTCTTAGAGCTATTTAGAGCATTGAATTGTGAAAAAATTGTGTATTCTTAATTTTATTTCAGAACATCTCTAAAAGTTAGCAGTGGACTGTTATAGGCTGTAATTGATTAATTGACATGTGACACTATTTTACTCTTACCTTCTGCAATATCAGGTTTCTTTTCAGGCCACTTGCCAGTCTTGACTAAGCCGATGAGTGCTGTATAGTAAGCATGCAGTGTGGAATCTTTATTCAGGAACTGGAATTGTGGATTGTCCCCCTGCTTCGCTTTGATAAGTATCTCCATCTGGGCACCTTGTGATGCAATGAACTTTGCAGTCTTCTCAATAATTGCATTTTGCTTCTGTGATTCTGGCTGCAAAAATGGAATGATATATTTAAATAATTCTTTTTATAAATTAATTACTTTCAAATTATATGGTATTTCTTATTTATAAGAGACTGCAAGAGAGAGAGTATGCCACACTCTTCAGTACATGGTGGTGGACTTCATACTTTTGCAGCCTATATACATCCTACCAGTGAGACATTAGGCTATAAATTTATCTTTTTACAAAACTGTTAAGAATTGTGAAATTATTAAAGTGTGTTAGAGATGCAATGCAAATTAATAACTCAATATTCCCTTTCATCATTCACAGTTTGATCGATGTGGTGAAGATGTTAACAATCGGTGAAGATTTGTTCATATTCTTATAGAGCCGTACCTATGCTTTAGACCTTCCAGTGAGTGTTATAAATCGTATACTACTTAAAAGAGTTAATTTAAAAAACAATCGCATAAAAGTAAATGTGTGTATCTATAATTATGACTCCATAGTTGCCATGTTTGATATGTGGCAGCAGTAGTTTACAGCCATATGCTGGTTTTTATTTTAACTTTGTTCTTTTTATTGTTAATGCACCACTAAAACTTGAAATTTTCTCATAATGTATGTCTCAGACAATATAATCTATCAAACATTATTAAGTGGCGAATCTTGCAAAGTCACTTATTAAGTGGCGAAGCTTGCGAAGTCACTTATTGATTTCACGATGTCTGTCGGTCACCACGATTATCTCGAGAACGGTTTTGAATTTTCAAATTCTGTTTTCAGCAATCGATTACTGATCACCCAGGCATCTGAACCTCCTATTTTGAAATTATTTTTTTTCCGTTAGAAACCACTACAAAGCTGATTGCTTCGCCACTTTGCTATGCTGTTAGCTTGCTAGATTTATTATATAATGTGGTTGAGCCTGCCATGGTGCAGCTGTATTATGGTTGTAGCATGAAAGGGTTGGCTCGACTAGGGAAGGATGCAACTCTCACAGAATACCAGCGTAAAATAGCTGCTTAATTGCTGCTGTGTTTCATTTAGTGAGTGTAGACAACCAGAGACACTTTTCACTAGAAACAAGGCATTCCATCTTGTTTCGAGGGGATGACAACGCATCTGCATTTTCAATCTTAATCAAGGATAGATGTAGATGTCTATATGTTACAGCTAAAACCGTTAAGTGGACTGTATGCTTGTTTATCACCCATAGTCTATAATAAAAAATACACTTATCACTGTCATTTAATTGAGTAAAGTTAAATAACTTACAATCATTATATCATGTGGCAGCAGTGCTTTGAAAGCTGGCGTAGGCAGGAATGGTTCATCCACCTCCTGTGGCGGAGGCTCCGGCGGCGTCTCAGCCGGCATCTCGTAGTTGAACCCCACCTGCCCATAGCCAGCCGCATGCAGACGTTTCAGCTCTTCTTCTAAAATTAACAAATATTGTCATTTAGATTTTGTGTCTAATATTAAGAATTTATTACATAAATATTATATTTTATCTACTAAAAGCCAGCACTTGACTACTATCCTACCTAGTACTAGATAGTAATATAGCCATTGAAGATAAAGTGTTAGTTTAGCATGAGAAAAGCCTATTCATTGAATGCACCCAAATTCCAAATGAATGCAAAGACTCCCTTGATGTACATAACTAATGCAAGAGAAAACCCTTTGATTTGATTGCATGGTATCTCTGAATCTGAATCTCTGAGAACCCAGCTGTCCTATGCTGGAGTGTGGAAGGAAACTTCAAAATTTATTCTGTATATTATAATGCAACTATCTCTCTCTGTTTGCATGTCTATATGACCTGGCCTATATAAAGGCCTTTGATAACAATCTACTACAGTAAATAAAATTGTATTTCCCCCATCATCCTTAAGAAACTCATGTGAGTGGCACATGCTAGAAAAGCTCTGATCAACCAATCTCATTAAAATTTATACTGTCAATTGTCATGGTCATTCTGTTCAGATTAATTAAGGTCAAAAGAATTTCAAGAATTGTTTTTTTTTAATAAAGCTGAAGTGACAAATGAACTTCACCTGATGGTGTCTACTGCAATCAAAGAAGGCTACTGATGCATTATCATCTCTGAAGACTAAAATGCAACACCACACAACGTGTAATTATACTAGTTATACTAGCTCTCTATAACAGAAACTTTTTTATTCAATATAGATTATAAATAATACTTATTGAAAGTCACTCTTTTGTTTAATTACCACTGGTTCGAAAAAAAACCTCTGTCCTGGGAAGAACCAGCAAGAAACCCAGCGGGACTTTTTTTTAAAAAAATAACAGCTTACAATTTATTTATTTATTTATTTATTTATTTATTATGACACATCAACAGCATAACACACAATACATTTATATGCAAATCTTACATAAAACAAAGGCCTGGTATGTACGCCAATAAAGACGTGTACAACATTCTCTTAAAATCTAAGACATGTTATTATAAATGCGAATATTAGCAAACAAAAAAAAAGCACAAAAATAGTACACAGATTATCAAAATAATTTTACAAAATTTTAAGAAATTTTAAGAACCTGCTTAGAGAGCAGGTACACAGATAACTTCTTTCTCAAACTAATGCATGAGTCATGAAAAATGTCAATGTCAACAAATACACATACCCGGTTGTATTCGGCGCAAATTTTTGATATAGGCGAATTTTTTAAGAGGTTTGTTCTACTGGCAGGGATGTAAAAGATTTTAGTGATAGGATGGCGTGGATAGTTGCATGGGATGTTAAGATTAATGCACTGAAGTAGGTTATTACAATCTACGGCACCAGAAATTATTTTTTTTAAAAACAATATATTCAACAATACACGACGGTTATTAAGTGACATCATTGCGAAATGTTTGAGACGAACGTTATAGGTGTTACGGTGGGAAATGCCCGAAGAATGGAACGCAAGATGTCTAGTAAATGAACGCTGTATGCTTTCAATGCGTTGGGAATAAGTGATAAACTGAGGACCCCAAACCACCGATGCAAACTCTAGGTGACTTCGAACCAAGGCGTTATATAAAATTATTTTGGTTTTGGCTGACATAAAACCTTTAGCGTTTCGTTTTAGGAAGCCAAGCATTCTTCCAGCTTTTTGGACGGTAGCGTCAATGTGAGACTTAAAATTTAATTTGCTATCCACTATTACGCCTAAATCTCGAACTTCTTTAACCTGCTCCAAGGTATCAGAGTTCATCTTATAGGAGGACATGAAAGGTATAGACTTTCTTGAGAATTTAATATGATATGATTTTTTAGTATTAAGTATCATACCATTTAATTGACACCATGTACTAATTCTGCTTAAATCACTTTGGATGAGTTGCACGTCTACAATAGATTTTACTGTTTTATATATTTTTAAATCGTCAGCAAAAAGACAGAATTCAGAGTTGCGTATTTCAAAAGTTATATCATTGATAAAGGCAGCAAAAAGGACTGGACCCAGATGCGATCCTTGCGGGACGCCTGAGAACGCTATATAACTTTCTGATTTGTAACCATTCACTACCACAAACTGGAGTCTTTTTGCTAAATAAGACTGGAACCATTCTAGCAAAGATCCACATACCCCATATCTTTTTAGCTTGTTTATTAAGTGCGAGTGACAGACTTTATCGAATGCACTAGAAAAATCCATATATATAGCATCAACTTCCTGTCCTTTGTCAATTTCTTTACAGAGATACGACATAAATGATACAAGGTTAGTTTCAATCGAATGGCCCTTCCTAAACCCATGTTGATGGTCTGATATACATGTGCTTAAGTGACGCGTAATAATTGGACATATCAAGGATTCAAACAATTTAGGAATACATGAAATAATTGAAATCGGTCTGTAGTTACTAACGTCATTAATGACGCCTTTTTTAAATACCGGAACGATCTTTGAATTTTTCCAAATATCAGGAAATACTCCATCACGCAAAGATTGATTGAAAATAATAGCCAGTGGTAACGCTAAGGCCGAGATACAACGTTTGACAAACACAGGGGGAATCTCATCTGGGCCAGCTCCCTTGAAAATGTCAAGCTTTTTGACTGCACCTATAATGTCTCTTTCAGTTAATTTTACAGAATTTAAACATGAATTATTGAACATAGATACGTCACCGCCGTCGTTTGCAGCCACATTACTAAAAACAGATGAAAATTTGTTTGCAAACATTTGGGCAATATCTGGTCCGGTGTTTGCGACCTGATCAGCTTGATACATTATAGCTGGGATATTGGATACACCATTGCGCCTGTCCTTCACAAAACGCCAAAAGCTTTTTGGATTTTTAGAAATATCGCTTTCAATTCTTTTTTTAAAATTAAAAAGGCATTGACTACTTACATTATGAGCACGTTCGCGAAGAAGCTCGTATTCTAGTTTATCACGAGGGTTCTTATATTTCAAATATTTTAATCTTTTTTTGCTTTTCTCGGAAATTATTTTAATTAGGGAATTGCTAAACCACGAAGGAAATTTAGTTAGTTTAGGTCTTGTTTTAGGAATATAGGATGTTACGGCTATATTTAAAAAGTGGTAAAATATATTAGTCATTTCGTTAACATTTTGACATTTTTCTAGCTCCACTTGCCAGTTAATGCTCTTCAAGTAAGGTACAATATTGCCATAGTCTGCTCTAAAGTAGTTGTAACGATGGCTTATTATCGGCTTGAGGTACTCGGAAGTAAGTTTTGGGATCGATATCAAAATTGGAGGATGTTTTTGATCTACTTTGCTAAGCATACTTATAGATTTAGTAACATTTAAACAATCAACATTGGATAGAACTAGATCTAGTATTCTACCATCAACATTACAATCATGTATGTTACACGAATTAACAACACAACAAATTAGAAATTGCTTGGTAGCGATCACCTCATTACCACGGGTTATTATCATCTATAAATTCTTTAATATTATAATAAACCTTCTTTATACACTTACGGGTGGAAGAACGCAGGACAAGCACTGTGTGATAACAACCCACACGCCAGAGGAACTCCCATGCCGCAGTCCTAACACCTAGTGGTGAGCAATCATCATTTGCCAACAAACCTAAAAGACGGCAACTCTTCGATATTACGTATCTATTAAAAATTGTCGGAGGCATCATTGATTGCCCTGCTTTGCTGGAAAAGGTAAGCATCTGGGTTCCGCGTAGATTACCAACTAGACGTACTCAGCCACTAGCTATTCCTAGAGTCAATACTAACTACCGCCGCAATTCATTTATTATTCGTGCGAGTGACTTTTTAAACAAACTGTCAATAAATAACGGCGAATTAGAACTATTCCGTACCAAACCTCATAATGTAAGTAGATTGTTTGCGTTGGAGTTCTTCGGCCCCCGCGCCGATGGTGCAACAAATTCTTAAACAAATTCTTAAATACTCTTAAATTTTGAAACACTCTCCATCGTCGGGGATTTACTTTGTTTATTGTTACTGTTGTCATGGTCTCTTTACATTTAAATAACCATATGCAAATACCTGTAAATGGCTTTGTCGAAATGTCCAATTTGTATTTATGTAATGTTTATATGCTGTTGGTGTTCCAAATAAAAAAAAAAAAAAAAAAAAAACCTTTATACATTTCCTCTTCATCCTCATCAGTATGAAGGGCTCGATATCTCTCCTCATCACAAAGCTGTTCCACATCCAACTCGTTCTTGGTGAGCTCCACACGCCAATCATAGCCGCCAGGTGGTGCCTCCAGCGAGGACAGATCATGCAATGCACCACGCGCATCATATCTGCAGATACAATTATTGTATGTGTCACAACAGAAATACAAGCTGCAAGGAATCACTATCCATAATAATGTGTTTCCCTAAATCATCATCCTAACAAAACACATACAGATTTATTGAGCAATTTGATAATAATTATTTTTAATTTGATAAAAAAAACAATAATAAAATATACTAAAATAAACACTTTATAACCCCACTGCACCAGTTTATATATCCCCTTAACAGACCACAGCTGACAGACAACAGGGTCATATATCTATGATGCTCTTAATTCATAATTATCATTATAACTACTAAACTATGAATGAAAATTTTAACATTATACTGCTTGATCTTTCCTCCCCATAAGTCAGGATACATTAATTTTTGTATATGGTATTATAAGCCAGTGCTTGACTACAATCCCACCTGGTGGTAAGTGGTCATGAAGATCGCACTAACACAGGTAACAGACAATATAATCATATTTCTATTCATGTACACATACAATAAAGTATTTATTCTGATACCACACTTCAAAATGCATACACTTTGTACCTATAATATAAAAAAACATAAAACAGTCGAAAGCTATCCAAAATTATATTCTGGCATCATCCTACACAGCTCACTTTTTTGCCAACTAATATTATGTTTACACATTTTAGGTACATATTACAAGATTAAGATAAGAAGATAATAATTTGATTACAATTAGGCTTGTCCTAACAAACCAGCACATTTTTAAGTGAACATGTCCGCTATGCATGGAATGGTATAAAATTCAATAGTTACATAAAAATATGTTATGACCAGGTGTATATAACTAAACATAGCTATTAACGACCTACCGCAACAAAATAAAGCGTAGCGAACGTGTTACTAACCCTTCAAAAAATTGCACCAAATACAAAATCACAGTCAAATACATACGCAAGTGTACCGTTATATGTAATACATACCACCGGCGTCCATCACCATAACAATATGCGACGCTGCATCAGCCCAAGCCCGTAGCTCACCTTCTCGCGACTGCGACACGATTTGTCATCCTCTGCGAAAATCTTATGGTCTTCCAAAAAATTTAATAGTTTTTGATAATTGACAATCGCTTTTTACTCTTTAGCGCCACATTAACAGTCTTATAGTAAAAAACGTATCGAACCTGTCGATTTTCAAGGATTCGTCCCCCATCCATGGTATGAGGTGTTTGCCTTGATCAATGTGCAGGGCTTTATCATCGTCCCTGAACAATTTGCACGAGTAGCCGAACACGAATAACTCTTCTTTCTTCTCTTTAAATTCACTTTTTCGTAAAATACCTGACTCACTGTGAATACCAGTCCACTTTACAGACATTTTGGGATTGGAAACACAAATACAAAAGCAAAACTACATTACAAATTTACAAAATATTACAACAACCTTTTACAAGAATGACTTTTCTCTATGAAAACGTATGACAAGAAGAATGTTCAATTCTTTTTTTTATTAAGGTTTTTAGCTTAGATGCTTGTTCTTTAAGCCATGTCTTCATTCAATTTCAGTATCAAGTGATAATAAGTCATTGAATTCGAATATACAGGCGTATAGACTGGTATAGACCGACATAGTGTGCAAGGGTGAAGAAAATTCCTTATGGCAGAAATGCAAGATAGAAAAGGATACCAAATTTCATGACTCTGTAACCGATTTTGAATGACAGGTCAGCGCAATTCGGCACGCAAGAAAAGACAAGTTCCTAGATATTTTGTAATTTTTTGAGTGTAATAGTGGTTATTTTTTAGAAATCAACTTTTTTCTAAAATAGTTATTTGTTCTTTAAATGACTGTGATGTTAATCATAGAAATAATCATGTTAATTGCGCAATTCACAGGTAAATTCTCAAGACGTCGTCAATGTTATGAAGCGTTTATTTTTGGTTAAAATTTATGTTATATACTGTTTAAAATATAGAATGTTTTCAATTAATTTATTAATTTTGACATTTCGTAAAGAAAAAGTCACGTTGTTGATAATTTGCATGAATTTGGTAAAAACATTTTTATACTAAATATTTTACATGTACGCTAGGGATTGACTCAACTATATCAAAATTAATGTCGATATTTATCTTGCATGTTTATATTGAATCGAAAAACTTGCCAACACAACAAGAAAAGAAATCCTCGGTTTGCGCTCCATGAATGTAATTTTATTTTGCCGTTTGTCAAACATATTTCCTCCGAATTCTATAATTATAAAGAAATGGTTAAGGTTAATTGAACACGGGTTGGTTGGAATCCAAAAAAAAACTCAACAATTTGCAATATTTACTCGAGAAGTATATAGTATAAAAAAAAAGTAGAACAAATACAATTTTATTAAAAGGAGCCATTTCTACATCATTTGTACCAGAAAGTATAATATTGTTATAATAAGACTTCAAAAATTTAACTTTCAAAACTTAGATAAAAATAAAGATAGATTTTTTAATTATAAAACTGTAGTACCTACATTAAAGATAAAAAATCTTGAGATTATCTTATTTAAGCCATTATGAACCCAACTATCTATTATCAACCAAAAAAATATATAACTTTACTTTACCACCTGCATATCACGGTTGCACTAGTGCAATATTCATAGCACCAGTTCCCCAAGGGGTTGCGCGGAGCTTCGGATTATATTCCCAAGTCACAATGATAAATCTTTTAGCGTAGTTAGATATAACATATTTAGTAATGCTCTTGAAGCGCTACTAGACTCCCGCGCATGAGACGCACGCATGTGCCAGAAAAGTATAAATTTCATAGTATTTGTTACTCACAACGCTCGATGCCTGATTCATGCTTGATGGCCGGCGACATTGTGTCCAAGGCTTAAATAGCGTGATTCATCGCCTACAGCGTTGTTAAAGAAGATTAACTCGTGGTTAAGTAATAGCTGCGCGGATCAAAAGATTTGCGAGATTAAGTTGCACTTGCCGCGGTCATTCCATGAATAAGTGACCATTTTCTTAACTCACCGAGATTGAGAGATTAGAGAATGCCTCTCTATCCTCAGACACTTGGTGCACGTTATTTACTATGTTAAGATCATGATGTTTTTAAAATTCATGCAGCAAAATGTTAATTAATTGATTATTAATTTTCAGGGACAAATGAAATAATATAAACATGAACCATACCTCATATACATATCGGCCTTTAAACAGAGCAATCTTATTTAACTGATTCCCACGAGTTTCCTAGTTTTATTCATTGTATATTACTTTACACCTTTGGTTGCCTGGAAGAGATCGCTATGTAGCGATAAGGCCGCCAAATTATACATATAAGCTGCTTTTTGTTATGTCATTTGTATATTTGTTTGTACTGTACAATAAAAGTATATTCATTCATTCATTCATTTCCTTACTTAAATTATTAAGTTTACATTCATATTTAAGTCAAATTTTAAAATAAACTTCTATAATGTATTTAATTATTAATTATTAAATGTTTGTAATTATCAAAAGTATTATTATATGAAAAATAGAGCCTTAAAAATAGAGAAAATAATAAAGAAAAAAATAGCGATTATATACTCCGAGTCCCCGTTTTTTATTTACCCATCAAAACATTTTATAAAATATAAATAGGTATATACTTAGTTAAGTATGTACCTATTTATAATAACAATATGTTAAAAAGGAAATTCCGGGGAAACTGTCCATGGCAGTAAATAATTTTCTCCAAAGATCATAACTCGGAAATACAACTTTCCGATCTTCTTGGGGAGTTTATCGGTAGAGTCACCTGGGATTTTTTACATTTGAATTAAAATCCAACAAAAGGCAGACAGGTTCAGTTTATTCCCAGGAACATGTTATATGAATATATTTTAATTATTTTAGAATTATCATGGTAAAAATTCTGTAAATTTTTGAAGTTATTCAATTTCGTCTCATGTACTAAATATTTTTTTTTAAATCTTTTTACCGCTTCCTTAAAATCATTTTTCGATAGTTTTTGTAAGTAAAATGTACTATAAATTAGTCACGCATTTTCGGGCTGTCAGGTCGTCTATACATCAGTATATTTTAAGTCTTTGGTATATAAACCTACATAGTATGCAAGGGAGAAGAAAATTCCTCATGCCAAAAATGCAAGATAGAAAAGAATACCAAATCTCTTGATTCTGTAACTGATTTTGAATGACAAATCGGCACAATTCGGCACGCCAGAAATAGCTATTAGATAATTTTGTAATTTTTTAGAGTGTAATAGTGGTTATTTCAATAAAGTAACTTTTTTGCAAAATGGTTACTTAATCTGCGAGTGACTGTGGTGTTAATAATAAAAATAATTCTGATAATTGCACCTTTCACTGGTAAATTGTTAAGACGTCGTCAAGGTTATTACGCGTTTATTTTTGATTAAAATTTATGTTATATACTGAGTAAAATATAGAATGTTTTCAATTATTTTGTAAATTTTCATATTTTGCAAAGAAAAAAGTCACGTTGTTAATAATTTGCATGAATTTGGTAAATACATTTTAATACAAAATATTTTACAGGTACGCTAGGAATTGACTCAATTGATATAGTTTAAATTATAAATTAATGTCGATATTTATCTTGAATGTTTATAATAAATCGATAGACTTGCGCACACAATAAGAAAATAAATCCTCGGTTTGTGTTCTAAAATGTAATTTTATTTTGCCTTTTGTCAAACAGATTCTCTCCAGATTCTATAATTAGCAAATATGGTTAACGATAATTGGAATCCAAAGAACTCAACAATTTGCAGCAAACATTTTCTTGAGAAGTATACGTACGTATAAGTAAGAGAAACTAGAATAAAAACAATTTTATTAAAAGGAACCATTCCTTCATTATTTGTACCAGTAAGTATAATATTATTACAGTACGACTTCAAAAATTTAACTTGGAAAACTTTAGATAAAAATAGAGATAGATTTTTATACATTATAAAACTGCAGTATATTAAAAATAAAAAAAACTTTGAGATTATCCTATTAAAGCAATTATGAACCCAACTGAGTATCTATTCATCAACCAAAAAATGTATAACCTTACTTAACCAACTGCTCCTCACGGTCTCATTAGAACAATATTTATAGCATCACATTATTTTCCCTAAGGGGTTGAACGGAGCCTCGGACTATATACCCAAGTCACAATGATAAAACTTTTAATTTAGTTAGATATATATATTTAGTAATGCTCTTGTGGCGCCGCTAGATGCCCGCGCATGAGACGCGTAGTTCAGTTTGGCAGGATAGTACAAATTCTATAGTATTTGATACTCACAACGCCCGATGTACGATTTATGCTTGATACCCGACAACAGTGTGTCGGGGGCTAAATAGCGTAGTTCATTGCCTACGGCTTTATACGTAGAGGAGAGGAACTTGTGTTTATTAACAGCTGCGCGGATCAATAGTTCTGCGAGATTAAGTTGCGCTTGTCACATTCAGTCCATGAATGGATCACCGTCTTCTTAAAATACCGAGATTGAGAGCATTTGTATCCTCAGATACCTGGTACACTTTCATATCTCCTGCGTCCTCGTCTGTGTAAGAACATTATGTTTTTAAATTCATGCAGCAAAAATGATAATAAGTTCGTTATTTTTCAGTGACAGATGAAAGAAAGAGAGAGTATCCTCATAAACATATTGGATTTTAAACAGAGCTAAATAAGTTTAACTGATTCCTATAAGTTTCCTTGCTTTAATTATTAAGTTTAAATGCATATTTAAGTCGAAAATTTTTTTTTTATAGGATAGGGTGACAAACGAGCACACAGTCCACCTGATGGTAAGTGGTTGCTGTGGCCCATAGACATCTACATTTATACTCGTTTACGAATCAAACTGCAGATGCGTTGTCACCCGTGAGGACTAAGATTGAATGGCTCTTTTCCAGTAAAAAGGGTCTCCAGTTCTCTATACTCACCATACGAAACACAGCAGTGTTAAGCTGCTATTTGATGCTGGTATTCTGTGAGAGCATGGTCCTTGCTTGAGCATGGACGAATTGGTCCTAGCGACCCATTCGTGCTAGAACCATACTGCTAATATAACTGTAGCATGGCTCTACCACGTATAAATTATTAATTATTACTTTTTTGGAATTACTTTAATAATAATTATATAAAAAATAAAGCAGCCATTATATAATCTGTGTCCATGTTTTTTATTTCAACAGCAAAACATTTTATAAAGTATATAAATTAAAAATATGTTTTTACTTAATTAAGTATCTACCTATTTATAGTTGATTAACGTTATGTTAGAAAAATCCGGGGAAACGGTTCATGACAGTAAAGTTTTCTCTAAAGGTTAAAAGTTGATCTGATTCTTGGACGAAATTGTTTAATTTTATCGATAGACTCACCTCTTCAAATAGTATTAGGAATTTGTACATTTTGAATTAAAATACAACAAAAGGCAGGTAGGTGCAGCTTATTCCCGGGAACATGTTATTTGAATACTTTTTAATTACTTTAGAACTATCAAGGTAAAAATGCAGTAAATTTTTGAGGTTTTTCAGTTTCGTATACTAAACCTTTCATTTTCTATTTTTTACCACTTCCTTAGCAATCATTTTTCGATAGTACTTGTAAGTAAAATGCACATTACTAGCTAACGCAAACAATGACATATCAAAATTGGTTACACATTTTCAGGCTGTCAGGTCGTCTATACGCCAGTTAGGTAGTCTATGTAATAAGTGCTTCACTGCTTCACAATATGTTGATGCGTCACATTGCGTAGTTTTTGGGAGATTTTAACGGCAACTTGAGTAAGCTAAATAAATTGCTTGCCCTAAGAAACTTCGCTCTTCCAAAAGCAGTTTTACAACATACACTTAGACTATTGTTTAAATAAGAAAATAATTTAAAAATAAGGTATGCATGCACTTATTATTACTCTTGTGTGATGGAATAGGAAAATTTGGGTGAGTGTATGTGCGTGCATGCATGCGTGCGTGCGTGTGTGTGTAGTTCGTGCCAAAATTCCGAAATCTGTGATTTAAGTAATTGATATCACACACTAATTAGTGAGTTCTACAGAATAATTGATATTGCCCTGTAATCTTTAGCCTGTACTCTACTCACTGACCTCTATATATACAAGTAACCATAGATAAATAAATATGTGGCAAGCTAGTAACTATTACTCAACAAAATCCAAGTTTTAACATTTCACATTAATCATTCTACAATAAATTGTGCAAACGTGTGAGTACGCTCATTTACAATTAAAAAAATATCCTTTTACTTCAATCCAAAGAATTATGAAGTTACAAATGTTTCATTACAACATGTATAGTTCGTTTTCACCTATTAAAATCTTTCAAACAAAGCAAAATATAAAAAAAATATTAAAAGAGTCAACTTTTATGCTTGACGTTGTTTCAATAATATGTCGATATGCACCTTACCGTAGTATTTGGATGATACAAATATATGCTAATGCGAATAATCGGTAATAATATTCAAATACTCGAAACTTTACATTTTTTTATTTATTACAAAAAATTGTTTATTTAAATCTTTATTTTTATAATTGTATCACCATCATCATTGCAGCCTTTCATAAGTCCACTACTGAACATAGGCCTCCTCCAAGGAATGCCACAAAGCACGGTCCTGAGCCACCTGCATCCATAGACTTCCTGCATGTCTTACCAGGTTTTCAACAGTGGTAGAGCCACGTGGCAGCTTTTGCTGTCGCACGGATGGGCCGGCTCGAACCGGGGTGGTACCACGACCTCACAGAATACCAGCGTTAGGTAGAGGTTTACCTCTGCGTTTCGCTTGGTGAGTGCAGGTGGCCGGAGGCCCTTTTTACTGGAAATGAGGCATTCCATCTTAGTCCTAGCCGCAGTCTGAAGTGGCAGTGGGCCGGCCATATAGCTCGAAGAACCGACAACCAATGGGGAAGAAAGGTTCTCGAATGGCAGCCTCGTACCGGTAGGCCAAGTGTAGGGCGACCCCCCACTAGATGGAGTGACGACCATTTTTTTTTATAGGATAAGGGTGACAAACGAGCACACAGTACACCTGATGGTAAGTGGTTGCTGCGGCTCTTTCTTTCATTATTTCAATCAACTCATTCGTCTTATCTCTCATGCATCCTCTAACATTCCACGTGCCAACTCTGCACTCTGTCCTCCACCTTCCGACGTGTCGGGCTGTGCGTGACGGGTGGCGGTCCCCATCGCCGCTTTGCGCGCTGCATTCCACACCAACGGGGACGAGCTGGTGTGCGTCGCCTTGGGGGGACGCCCTAACCCTCGTTGGCATGGGTGCGCAGCTGAGTAGAATTGCAGCCCTGAAAAGAGCTGGCAGGGGTCGCGACGAGCACGCTTCTACAATGACCCCGCTTCTACAATGAATAAAATGATGCAAAGTCATTATGTTAGTGGGCGCGAGTCGAATGTGCCTACGCTCGTCACACGCACACATACACTCCATTCAGTGATACCAGTTTCTGGCGTTGGCAATCAAATTGTGCAAATCACTATTTTTTGATTAATTTAAAAAAAATCGATATAATAAAGATTACGTATTACGTATGAAGATTATTTAGTAGGAGTATTTTATGTGCATATAAAATGGAATAAAATAAACACGATAATGATGTTACTAATATAACTTTATTATACATATATTAATGGAAAAAATGCAGACGTAATAAAATTTAAGAATATTATTACACAATTCATTTGCTCGAATACAATAAGCACGTCGTGTAATGTTTACTTTAAACCGACTTCAGAATGGGAAGAGGTTATCAATTCGGTGTATTTTTAATGTTTTTTACCTCAGAATTCTACAATTTCTAAACCGATTTAGATTTTTTTATTTGAAATGATATACACACAGATTGATCAACTGTGAATTGTGTGATCTAAAATGATGAAGTAAAATGATTTTGCCTTAGTAGTACAATAGATTTATTAAAATAAAATTATTAGGATGTAAAAATGGCAGATTTACAATCGAGAGAAACAAAACTCGAATGAGATCTCAAACCAATAGCAATATCTCGCAAGTAAGTCGGGCGTACAAGCTAGCTTATACCGAATTATTATATTAAAGTCTGAAAAAAACTCGCTGGACGTAATGTAGTGTTACGTCTATCGCCCGTGCTACCACGCGCTTCCCACACAGTGAAGGGCCAAAAATAAATGTTCATAACATGAACTCTCAAGCGTAGTGATACGACATAAACTAGTTTGAACATCCGAATATCTTGTGAGGTATTACTATTTTACATCTGCCCTTTTTTAATTGTAATATTTTTTAATTTAATAAATTGACTCTACTATCGAGACAGTATAATTTGGCTGCTGGACAACAATCACTAAAATTTCAGCATGTATATACGAATTGATCAAGCGTAGAAATCAGTGTATATATATATATATATTGATAACCATTCTCTTTGGGAGTCGGTTAAAATAGGCTATGTTTGGGTCTAACGTAACATCTGCTTAATGTTTGTGTGTAAAGTGACATCTGGTTAGTAAAGGCGTTCTTATTAATAATCTCATGATGTTGTAAATAAAAAAGGTTTTATTATATACTCTAAAACGTAACCTTAGTCAAAAAAAAGCAATTAAAATAAAATAGATTCGTTAAAATGGCGTCGACGAATCGCGATTAACTGATCACTCCGTATTAGTTTTAAATAGGCACCCATTGTTAATATAATGTTAACACTTAGAGAAGTAGGTATCTATATATAAACATTTGAGTTTTACGCAGAGCGTTGCGATTAAACGTTTTAAACACAAATAGAAAATAAATATTTTTAAAAGAAAATTGTGATTTTTTTCCCCACAACTAGCAACATTTGTATTATGAGAGCTTAGGTAGGTATTTTTATAGTTTTACGTATTTATAATTAATTAAATGTATAAACTTATATGTGAAATGTAATACCATCACTTCTTTTATGTTTATCATCACCGTTGTGACAATATTTTACAACACAAACGGTAATTTTTACAATTATTCGCGAGCTCTTCTCCGTAATGGCGGCTCTTCACGTTGGCCAACACAGTGGCGAATGTGTTAGCAGAGATATTGGCCAAGAAATTGTGATCGCGTCCACACGTTGGAAGGTCGTTCAGTTTGCTTCGGTTCAGGCCAATGTGCGGACAAATTTATTAAAATGATTATTGAAGCGCTAACGGCTGCTGCGGTTTTTTATTCACAGCATACCACTATTTTTTTATTTAATTTTCACTATTTTGAATATTTATTATTTTTAATATTTCTTTATTATACACTAACGTTATACAGATAAGTAAACTATTTAAACATTAACACACCTAGGCATAGGTATAATTAACACTTTTACAACTAAGGCCTGGAAAATATTCGAAGCCTGTCTATAAAACTGTTGTAAAATTTTATTAAACAAAACCTTTTTAAAAAGGGTTATATTTTGTCAAACATTAAAGTTACATTATACGATCAGTGATCGAGGTCACCTAGTAAGCAAAATAATGCCTGTAACAGGTGGCTTCGCTCTTCCATAGCTAAAAATTACAGTATTATTAACGAAATAAAGTAACTAATAGGGAATAATAAAGACAGTAAAAACATGATTTTAGTATCCTACTTTTTAATTTGATTTTAGTATGCTACCTATAATATAGCATTAATACATCAATAAATAAATTAATACATCAATCACTACAACGTGAATGTGTATAAGATAAGGGCGATCAAAAAGAAATGGAAAAAAGAAATTTTATTTCTTGACGGCTCCGTGGCGTAGTGGCTTAGCAATGAGTTGCTGCCCTGGGGGCCGCGGGTTCATATCCTTCACGGAACAAGTATTTGTATAGCCTGCACATAATTTCTCCGGGTCTGGATGTTTGTCCTTATGCAATTTATGTTTCTAAATTGCCTCCACGATACAGGAGAAAATCCTAGTGTATAACATTTTTTTTTAAAAAGACCTGTGTTTTACAAACAATTTTTGGCTTGGTAGGGTTCTATAAAGCGAAAAGTTTTTTCATTGGTCATTGTTACTGCCGTTATGTAGACACTAGTTACGATGCGTGCATATACAATTTAAATCAGGTGCGTGCAATCACTCTCGGAGCTCGTAGCAAACTGAACGTGCGCCCAACGTGTGGACGCGACGGCCAATACTCTGCCACAACCCTTTGATCTTTTGTAAAAAACCGACACCAGACGGATCTCGCGCCAACTTGTGGGCCATCGTTCCAATACGTACCAACGTAGCTTAAACACCCGCTCTACACGATGGCCATCGTTGTTGGCCAACACATTCGCCAGTGTGTTGGCCAACGTATAGAGCCGCCATAATGCCGCCTTACGCTCTAACTTTCGCGTTAGTTTTACTTGCTTCACTTTCGGTGCGCGTACTAGTATTCTATGCGTAATAATTCTATGATTGTTACAGTAAGAGTTCAAAAATTTAACGTCAAACACTTTAGGTAATTTTAGACATAGATTTTATACACTGTAATACATTAAAATCAAAAAATCTTTAGATTATCCTATTTAAGCAATTATTAACCCAACCGAGTTTTATCAACCAAAAAAATGTATAACCTTAGTTAACTACCAGCACCTCACGATCACACTAGTACATTCTTTATAGCATCACACTATTTTCTCCAAGGGGTTGAGTGGAGCTTCCGATTATATTCCCAAGACACAATGGTAAAACTTTTAGTGTGGTTAGGTATAGATATTTAGTAATGCTCCTGAAGCGCCGCCAGATGCCCGACGATAGTGTGCTATGAGGGCTTGATAGCGTGGTTCATTACCTACACCGAATTAGTTGTAGAGAAGAGGAACTCGTGGTTAATTAACAGCTGCACGGATCAATAGATCTGCGAGATTAAGCTGAAATTGTCGCAGTCCAGTCTGTAGTTAGTTAGTATAGGTAGTGGAAGGACTTGGCACTGGGGAGCCCCAGCCCAGAGATGGGAACAGTATTTCATGTGAAGCCGAACCTGCGCCTTGTAAAGTTGCAGGTGGTGTGTTGGCATGAAATACTGTCCCGCTCTGCTGAGCACGCCACACGATGTTTTCCTACACCGCTGAGCACGTGGTAAATCACAACTTAATATTGCGGTTAACAATTTGTAGTGCCGGCGGGGATTGAATCCGGGTTTCAATCCCCGAATTGAATTCCGGGTGAGAAATTTACAGCGAGTGCTTTGCCCCAGAGCTACCACACATCTAGATTTGGATGGACGTTACTCATGGCTTTTGTTTTGTCTATGTTCATCGTAAGACCTATCTGTTGGGAGACATTATTGAGGTCACTGAGCATAGTGCTTAGGTCTTCCAGTGATCCTACCATAAGGTCGACGGTAAATCGAAGATGAGTGATGAACTCTCCATTGATGTTATACAGTCCAGTAGCCATGTTATGATATCCTTTTTGGGAACCGGCTTGCTCTGGAGGCTGGAAATCGTCAAGCCTGCGTGTGAAACGGTTCATAGTGACTCCCGAAAGCAGTACGTAGACGCTGCTCAGAAGGGAAATCAGTCTATAGTTCTTCAACAGAGCGTTGTCGCCTTTTTTGAAGAACAAGACCACCGTTCTTCTACTCCATGCCTTCGGAGTAGTGCCACCATGGAGGACGGAATTAAAGAGCTTCTGAAGGACTTCAAGTACCGGTTTTCCACCCGCTTTCAGAAGGTAGGCTCTAATTCCCTCGTCGTCTGGGGCTTTGCCCTTTTCAAGGTGCTGGAGAGCCATTCTATTTTCGCTCAGACTGACGGCCGGAATATCATCAGAATAGTGTTGGATAAGACTTGCCCTTGGATCGTAACTCACACTTGCGTGTGGCTCCAACGATGACGTGTACAGCTGCCTGTAGAGTCACTCAATCTCACTGAAAATCTCATGTGTCCCGGAAATGATACTACCACAGCTCTGATAGTTGTCTTTTTCTGGCAGACAAGTCACTGGAAAAAACTTTGGAGCCTTAGTTTCGCTCGATCGCTCCTTCAATAGAAGCTGAATTGAAATTGCGTAAGTCCCGTTGCATGCATTTGGAAATCTGTCTGTTTAGTTGCTCATGTACTGTTATATCTGCTGAAGACTGCAGTTTTATTTACCTTGTTACAGCCATGAGATTAAAAGTGTAATCGGAGAATTTTTGGGCTCTTCTGCGACGGTCTTGCAGAACTTAGCTTCGACCATATAGACGGTTTCCACGAGCTTCTCATTCATATGAAGTTTATTAATATATGCGACAAGAAGGGGCCGCACAAGGCGCAACCAAAGTTAATTGGGATAAAATCTTTTGGTGTTTTTTTTTATAGGATAAGGGTGAAAACCGAGCACACAGTCCACCTGATGGTAAGTGGTTGCTGCGGCCCATAGACATCTACATCTATCCTCTGTTACAGATCAAAATACAGATGCGTTTTCACCCGTGAGGACTAGGATGGAATGCCTCATTTCCAGTAAAAAGGGCCTGGTGTACGAGCTAGTTGATGTGACATCGGAGCCAGAACCGTAATATATTGCTTGAGCGGACCAAAGTGTCTTTGGCTTCGCTCAAAGAACCGGAATCTTCGTGAAGATGTAGCAAACACTTACTTTTAAAGATACGTTAAAAAAATAAGTTTTGGCCATATTTGAACTATAGTGAAAAATGAGTCAATCTTCGTCGTTATTCAGTTTTTTTTTGTATTCGACTCGATCCCATAGAAAATCCTATGCTTTTGAATTGAATCCAAAAAACTACTTGCCACTGGATCGGATCGGGATCGTATGCCTGAGACTGGTGATTGGAACGTCCCTAATTTAATAACAAAATTTAAAGAACTTTACTACCTATATTATTCTTCTAAACATTGTTATTTATAACTTTCTTAAATTATTCAATTTTAATCATTTATGGCCAATCATTTCCATTATCATAATATGTCTAAATTAACTACTTTCTCTTATGACAATCAATTACAAAGGAATACAACGCCGTTTATATCAAAAAACTAAACAATGGCAACTGGATATAAACCTACCGAATCAAAAATACTACACTTCTACTGCATTTATTTTAATACGTGTTGTATCTAGATCATGGCCTTATAATATAGGTTTCAAAAGGCATATGGCGGACGTTTTATATATTTTTGCATTGAAAACTGATAAATTCTTTTAGTTATGAGTATCTCGTGACCGCTACAGCGTATTTGTTAATATTTAGCTGATAAAATTAGTTTTTAATGTGTAAATAAGTTTATTATATGTAGTATTGTAAATATTGATAGTATTTTCGTGCGTGGACGTTTTTATTCGTATTGTTTAGTGAAAAACGAAAAGTCTGTGATATAAACAATACATAGGAATAATTTCCTGAGCTCTTTTGTAAATATTGTTTAGGTATTTTAGAATTTTAGTAGAGTTAATATATTGAAAGAAGACTGAGAAAATTGTGTGCAAGATTTGCAAGCTATGTCAGCTGCCAGCTTATTGTCTTCATTGAAAGAGAAACCGACCGACGAAAGTCTCAAGAATGGCTCTGACCATACAGGTAACAATCATGACCATTTATAACACTCTACTTTAGATCTACCTGCAATTTTTCATGTTTTTTTTTAATTTTGTAACCCTTGATGAACTATTGTATTGACGAAACGGTATTCCGAAGATACCAATTTGCCACATAATTAGTATGTTGACAACAGTAGTAGTAGACAACAAAAATTAATCCCTTACATAATAAAGATCAAACAAAACTATACACTTCATAATTTTTGTATTAAACAGTAGAATGGTCGTATATTTCTAACTTGTTTATATTACCGTGCATTTATCGTTTTCCAAAAGATGTATTTTCATAGGATATTTTATGCAGTAATAGTTTTAGTATACTTCCTCTTTTCATCTTCAATACTGCCTTTGATATTGTGTTTAGGTTACAATAATTCTGCAAATGCCCATCTACTGCTTGGTATATTTTTATTTAAACATGTCCAGAATTTAACATAATAAGTTGATTATATGGGCTCTTATAGTAATTTACAATGTTGATTTATGATTTTGAAGGGTCATGCAATGTTTTAAATATTTTACAGAATATGTTTCCCTACATTTATTTTAAATACAGGGATTAATTAAATCAAGTATATTTTATAAGCTTTGTAGTATTTGCTTTTATAATTTTCAAGTGGGGAAAATACTAATAGTGCATTGTTGCTTTAAAAAATTCAATGTAATATACATACCTATACTAGCGACAATCTAAAAGGCCCGATTTGACGTTTCTCATTATACATGACGCAATGACTTTGTATGAATGTCGATGTAAGAAATCGAAAAATCAAATTCACAGTCCTAAATAATTACTATGTTATCCATACACTATGACAATGAGTATTATTTGTAAGCACCAAGTTTTACTTTATATTCGGAAAATTCTCTCAAAAACACGAATTAATCGTTGATTAATATTCCCACAGGACGATATTACAATGACATGTCTGTTGATATCTTTGGGTTCATTGCCGTAGTGTTGTGACCGTTATAAACCATTTTATGACCAAATAAAACCGATATTCTGAAAAATCTATACTTTTACATTTAGAAAAGAGAGAAACATATTATTTAATGTTTAAACATAAAAACAAAATCTGACCACATATATTTCTAGCTTTATTTTGATATTCAATATGTTAATATTGGAAATAGTTTGATCTTGAAAAAATTTATTATAACCTCCATTTTTTCTCTCTACGTCGTTGATTCGTCAATGCTTTGGGTTAAAATTTCCAATATGGACCATCGATTTAAATGCCCATATTTTTTTTGTAGATAGTACTCACTAAAAGAAAGCGTTTTACAAAGTTTCAATGTGCGGAAATGCGTATTTTTTGAGAAAAAAATTATTGAAAATCAGTTATTTTTGCAAATTTATGTCAATGGTACGACTTTCAATTGCTGCAATTCCGTCGAGTTGGCGGTTCATACGTACTTTTACAGAAAAGTTACACTATTATAAGCACACACAGAAAGTTACAACATGTGGAAGCGCGTAATTTTTGAGAAAAAAGTAATTGAAAATCAATTATTCTTGCATTGTTTATGTCTAATCCTACAATAAAATTGACGCCATTTTTATTGTTATTGTCAGTAGGGATGTCGATTCTTTCCGAAAAAGATCGATTTTTTAAATAGATTCGAATTGTAAGCTGATGTATCGATTCTCAAAAAATCGATTACTAAAATATCTATATTTTTTTCATGTTTGCATTTATAATGTAAATATATATATCCATTTTATGAGAAAAAAATTCCCCTTCATCATAAAATATAGGGGGACTGATTCAGAAGGATTTCTGTATCTATTTTGAGACTGCTACGTCTCCGGCGCTGCGGGAAGAGCAGCCTCCGCCTGCTGTAACAAATCGTAGGCATCGGACGAGCCGGAGCGGCTGAGGCTGGTCGCCGAAGGCGACCAACAAGCCGAAGCTGCGGAGGCGAGGAGGGCTCCCCCTACGCGCCTCCGGCTCTTTATAACCACTCTAGGGGTAGGACAGACTCGTACCAGGTGGAGTCGGGGTCAATCAATTCAATTCTTTGACATAAGGTGAACCTAACCTATTTTATTTGTTATCTGCCCTAGTAAAAATAAATAAATAAAAATAAAACAAATTTCAATAAGAGATTATTTACTATAGTATCTTTCTGGTTTTTCATAAAATGTATTTATACATTATAAATGCAAACATGAAAAAATATTGATATTTTAGAAATAGATTTTTTTGTGAATCGATACATCAGCTTACGATTCGAATCGATCTTTTTCGGAAAGAATCGACATCCCTACCGACGATGACAAAGACAATACAAAATAGTGTCAGTTTTACCGTAGTAATTGACATAAATATTGCAAAAATAATTGATTTACAATAATTTTTTTCTCAAAAAGTACGCGTTTCCGCACATTAAAACTTTGCAAAACGCTTTCTTTTAGTGAGTACTATCTACAAAAAAAAATATGGGCATTTAAATCGATGGTCCATATTGGAAATTTTATCCCTTGGTTTTGAAGTTGCACGAGTACTTTGAACGGAAGTCAGCAAATAGAGAGCCTCTTTTATAAGTTACCCAAGTACAAGAACGAGTTGCACAAGCGTTTTGTATTGGCACAAAAACTGACCAAAATATTATAAAGGAAAAGTACGGGCCTTTTGGCTGTGGAGATAATGTACTGCACACACCTAAAAAACAAAAAAAAAACAAAAACCTGTGACAGGTATTGATAATTTTGACGCTGATGCTGTTAGATCCCATGTTTACGACAAGACAAGAATACCCCACCGTAAGTAAATTACTTGTGTCCCTTAAATCTGCAAACTTATACCATTATATTGATGGCAGTGCACCATCTATAAAAACAATTCTAAAAAATAGTGGGTTTTCATACAAAAAAACCGACAAACGGAAAATATTGATGGAAAGGTATGACATAATACTACAAAGAGTATCCTTCTTAAGAGAAGTTCATAAAATAACCAACTGAGACAAGGTAATATTTATTGACGAGCCATGGTTAAATGCCTGTGCCACAGTCACACATTGGACGTATGATACACAAGCATCCAGCTCAAAAGTTCCAATGGGAAAGGGTGGACGCCTCATTATTTGTCATGGTGGATCTGCCGGGGAAGGTTTTATAAAAAATTGTTTGTTGGCATTAAGATAAGAATTGAGAATAAAAATGTTATGAACTCTAATTTTATTCTTAACTAGCGCCCCCCTCGGCTTCGTACGGGTGCATATCAGTGGCGTGCCTACATAATATACAATGTATGTCAGATTTTAGTTTGCATCTTGGCTTTGAAACTGGCCCAAATTTAAACTTAGTTTGGATTTATGTAATATCTGTTAAATATTACAAACTCCTACATGTATTAAAACTATATGCCTTGAGAATCAATTTTAAACGATGTAGATACATTGTCCATTACAAACTCTAGATAATCGATATGTCTCGAGAATCGGTTTTTAAAGCAACCAATTTTTATTTCCCATCATTAAGCAAAGACTCGACCTGGCAACGTACAACGCACGCACCCTGAGGACTGACGAGAAGATCGTGGAGCTGGAAGAAGAGATAGACAAGTTGCGCTGGCATATTATAGGATTATCCGAAGTCCGAAGAGAGGGGGAGGACACGGTAATCCTCGAATCCGGCAACTTGCTCTATCACCGGGAGGGCGACCATCTGTCCCAAGGAGGTGTCGGATTTATCGTCCACAAGTCTCTCGTTAACAACGTTGTAAAGATCGGGAGTGTGTCGACGAGGGTTGCGTACCTTATACTCAGAATCACCAAACGGTATTCGCTGAAGGTCATACAAGTTTACGGCACCACCAACCTCGGCACACCCCGATGAGGAGGTGGAAATGTATGAGGATATCTCTAGAGCCATGCATTCCTCCAAAACCCAATATACGGTGTTAATGGGAGACTTCAATGCAAAACTAGGCACAAGAGAGAACGGTGAGCTGAAAGTAGGGAAATTTGGAATAGGGCAACGGAACCCAAGGGGCCAGCAGCTGGCCGACTTCATGGAGAAAGAGGGACTCTTTATGATGAACTCTTTCTTCAAGAAGCGGCCCCACAGGAAGTGGACCTGGTCGAGCCCCGACGGTTCGACAAAAAATGAGATTGACTTTATTATGACGACCAGACGACAACTGTTCAGTGATGTCTCAGTGATCGCGAGGGTGAAAACCGGCAGCGATCACCGAATGGTTAGAGGCACACTGAACCTAAATGTTAAGTTGGAGAGGTCTCGTCTGATGAAGTCAACGCTCCGTCCCCCTCGTGCTCTAATCCAAAGTCCCGAAACCTTTCAGCTCGAGTTACAAAACCGTTTTCAGTGCCTAGAAGACTGCAATGAAGTGGACGATATGAATGACAAGCTCGTGGAAACTGTCCATGCGGTCGGAGCTAAGTTCTGCAAGACCCGCCGCAGAAGAACACAAAAACTCTCCGATCACACTCTTAATCTCATGGCTGTTAGACGGGAGATGAGGCTACATTCTTCAACAGATTTGACAGCATACAGGCAACTGAACAGACAGATCTCCAAATGCATGCGGCGAGACTTACGCAACTTCAATACAGCTCGTATTGAAGAAGCGATTGAGCGGAACCAAGGCAACTTCAATACAGCTCGTATTAAAGAAGCGATTGAGCGGAACCAAGGCTCCAAAGTCTGTGCCAGAGATCTGTCTGCCAGAAAGAGCCAACTGTCAGAGCTGAAGACCGAATGTGGCAGCATCGTTTCCGGGGCACCTGAGATTTTGAGTGAGATTGAAAGGTTCTATGGGCAGCTGTACACGTCATCGTTGGAGCCACACGCAAGTGTGAGTAACGATCCAAGAGCGAGTCTTATTCGACACTATTCCGAAGATATCCCGGACGTCAGTCTGAGCGAGATTAGAATGGCAGCTCCAGCACCTTAAAAACGGCAAGGCCCCAGGCGAGAATGGAATTACAGCGGAGCTTCTGAAAGCGGGTGGAAGACCGGTACTTGAAGTCCTTCAGAAGCTCTTTAATTCCGTCCTCCATGGTGGCATTACACCGGAGGCGTGGAGCAGAAGTGCGGTGGTCTTGTTCTTCAAGAAAGGTGACAACGCTCTCTTGAAGAACTACAGACCGATTTCCCTTCTGAGCCGCGTCTACGTGCTGTTTTCGAGAGTCATTACGAATCGTCTCGCGCGCAGACTTGACGACTTCCAGCCTCCCGAACAAGCCGGTTTCCGAAAGGGCTTTAGCACCATAGACCACATACATACCCTACGGCAAATTGTACAGAAGTCCGAAGAGTACAATTTGCCACTATGTCTGGCGTATGTGGACTATGAGAAAGCCTTTGATTCCGTCGAAATTTGGGCGGTGCTGCAGTCCCTTCAGCAGTGCCAAGTTGACTGTCGGTATATCGAAGTACTGAAGTGTCTGTACAATAGAGCTACGATAGCTATCCGAGTACAGAACCAGAGTACGAAACCTATCCAATTGCAGAGAGGTGTAAGACAGGGTGACGTTATATCCCCGAAACTCTTCACCGCTGCATTGGAAGACGTTTTCAAGCTTCTGGACTGGAAAGGATACGGAATTAACATCAATGGCGAGTACATCACTCACCTTCGATTTGCCGACGATATAGTCCTCATGGCAGAATCGCTGGAGGAACTAAGCACTATGCTCAATGACCACAATAGTGTCTCCCAACGGATAGGTCTTAAGATGAACATGGACAAAACAAAGATTATGTTTAATGTCCATGTCACACCTATGCCGGTAGTTGTTGGGAGCACTAAGCTCGAAGTTGTTGACGAGTATGTTTACCTGGGACAAATAGTCCGACTAGGTAAGTCCAACTTCGACCGAGAGGTCAATCGACGGATTCAACTCGGCTGCGACACATCTTCTCGTCAGAAATACCTCAAAACCTTAAAACAAAATTGTACAACCAGTGCGTGTTGCCAGTGATGACTTACGGAACTGAGACGTGGTCCTTCACTGCTGGCCGTATGAGGAAGCTCAAGGTCGCTCAGCGAGCTATGGAGAGGGCTATGCTCGGAGTTTCTCTGCGTGATAAACTTAGGAATGAGGATATCCGCAGTAGAACCAGAGTAACCGACATAGCCCAACGGATTAGTAAGCTGAAGTGGCAGTGGGCCGGCCATATAGCTCGAAGAACCGACAACCGATGGGGAAGAAAGGTTCTCGAGTGGCAGCCTCGTACCGGTAGGCGAAGTGTAGGGCGTCCCCCCACAAGATGGAGTGACGACCTGGTAAGACATGCAGGAAGTCGATGGATGCAGGTGGCTAGGGACCGTTCTTAGTGGCGTTGCTTGGGGGAGGCCTATGTTCAGCAGTGGACTTGTGAAGGGCTGTAATGATGATGATGATGATGAAGCAAAGTATTTTTACAACTGTCAAATCGGGCTTCTTAGATTGTCACAAGTATAATTGTATTTTTTTAATTTTGATAACATTATTAATATTATGTTTGGAAACTTTGAAACTTGAAGAATGAGGATTGAGAATGGGTGAGTTAACCGTCAAATGCCTTTTGTACACCGATGATTAAGTCATATTTGCATGTTGGCAGCTGAGTTGCAAATGATAGTTACATTAATGAACTGGTGATTAAAAGAAAGAGGTATGAAAGTGAACACAAGTAAGACAAAATTGGTGGTTTTTAGAATGCCTTTAAGAACAGAGAAAGAAGTAGCTAAAATCTCCAAATATTAAGGTGCACAGATTTTATATGTGGTAGAGCCATGCTTCAGCTATATCAATAGTATAATTGTAGCACGAATGGGTTGGCTCAACCGGGGAAGGATCACACTCTCACAGAATACAAGCGTAGTTAAAATAGCAGCTTAATGCTGTTGTGTTTTGTATGGTGAGTGTAGAGAACCAGAGACCCTTTTTAAGAGGCATTCTATCTTAGTCCTCACGGCTGACAATGCATCTGCATTTTAATTCACGAACGAAGATAGATGTAGATGTCTACGGACCGCAGCAACCAAATACCATCAGGTGGACTATGTGCTTGTTTGTCACACTTATTCTGAAAAAAAATGCACACACATCAGCTTTTAGTCACTAGTGTGTTAATAATAATATTTTCTTTTTTATAGGATAAGGGTGACAAACGAACATACAGTCCACCTGATGTTAAGTGGTTGCTGCGGCCCATATACATCTACATGTATCCTCTATTACAAATCAAAATGCAGATGAGTTGTCAACCGTGAGGACTAAGGTGGAATGTCTCATTTCAAGTAAAAAAGGGTCTCTGGTTCTCTACACTCACCATACGAAACACAGCAGTGTTAATATGCTATTTTACGCTGGTATTCTGTGAGAGCGTGGTCCCTCCCCAGTCGAGCCGACCCATTCACACTTTTTTTTTATTTTTTTAAAGGATAAGGGTGACAAACGAGCACACAGTCCACCTGATGGTAAGTAGATGCTGCGGCCCATAGACATCTACATCTATCCTCGTTTGCGAATCAAAATGCAGATGCGTTGTCACCCGTGAGGACTAAGATGGAATGCCTCATTTCCAGTAAAAAGGGCCTCCGGCCACCTGCACTCACCAAGCGAAACGCAGAGGTAAACCTCTACTTCACGCTGGTATTTTGTGAGGTCGTGGTACCACCCCGGTTCGAGCCGGCCCATCCGTGCGACAGCAAAAGCTGCCGCGTGGCTCTACCACGTTGAAATAATAATAAAATAATATTGCACACTACTGGGCACAGGCCTTCTTTTATTGTGATATTGTTTTTGTGCAATTAAGAGTCCACAATGGGCCCCCCAATCCATGTTGGGCAGTTTACATGTCCTTGAAACATTTCCTAACTTTTAAAGTGAGTGTTGCTAGATTAGGTATCTAGATTTTGGTCCTTAATCGAGTTTATGAGCCACAGTTTGACTGTGAGCATGTTTATGACTATTATTTAATAAAAGCAGTACTTACTTTTTATTAAAAAGACCTTTATATTAAAACTGTGATTTCCCTAGTCTTAAAAAATGTGATGTCCCACCAAAAGAGAGACACCATTTTTCACAGGAGTGGACAATCCTCCAATGAACATCTCCTGGGTTGGATTTAGAATCATTTGGCAAGAATTTTGGGGATTAAGGTGTTTTATTTAGTAGAGGTTTGGTCCCTATTATAACAATTTCACTTGCATTAAAAAGTAATGCACCGTTTAAGGAAAATAAAAGAAACCTATTATACCTAAGATGTGTAGAACATGGCAAACATATGCAATATTACTGTGAAAGTTGGATAGCATACAGAATTTTCTGTAAGTGCAACAATTATTAGGTATTTTTATTCTTCTGTGGTCAATACTCTTTGTGAAGTGTCAAATCACATGACTTACTAATTTTTATACATTCAACTGTTGGTTGCTCTTCTTGCATGAATGTGTGCTTTCCAGTGTATTATTGTAGCTATTATCATGCCCAGAAATACTTGAGCACCCAGAAATACTTTCAGTTGTAATAGTTTAGAAGGTTGTGGCGGTAGCGAAGCACAGTGTAACAGTGTAGCAAGTATTTCTGGGTGGTAATAAGAAAATAACCACAACTTTTGTGGAGACAACCCCGCTCTCCATTAATCCATCTCCCTGTGGACAGGTCTATAAAGATCCCCAGACAGAGAATAAAAAAGAAAAATGATTTTTTTTATTCTAGTAATGATTAAGTGAAGCGCCAATTTTGTTGAACCTCAACTGTTTTTTTTTATATAAAACTGAAGTGACTAACAAATATATGAATGAAGACACATAGCATATCTATCATTTCTACTTAACATTGTGAATGGCACAATTGACAGTTTCCAGCTGTTGGAGAAAATATGTTTACAAATTCCATACAAGTCTACACGCCAGCCATGTAAACTATAAGTGCCGGGAGTTAATACAAACTCCAGCCAATATTCTTATTTAATAAGAACAAGTGTTTAAACATTGTGGTAAAAATATAATATAATGTTGACTTATTTAACACTTCTAGCAGGCAATTTAAATCTACTGAGTAGTAAGTGTTTTGTTGATCTATGTGTACCACATATACCTATGTTATTATTATTACTACATTCCTCAAAGAATTTGTTTATTGTGTAATTGTGAAACTTTCTTGTGAAAATTTTTCTTTGTACTTTATTTATAAGGGGAAACTTTTAGTTGACCTTCAGTACACTTTTTTTTTTGTTAATAAATTTGTAACTAGCTGAAGTTTTGCTAAAATTCCAAAAATAATTAAATACATTTCAACTGATGGTAAATGGCTTCTGCAGTCTACGGACACCTGCAGTCAACTTCATACATAGAAGGCTACAGATGTGGTAGATTAGATTTATGTGGTAGAGCCATGCTGCAGCTATATTAATAGTATAGTTGTAGCACGAACATGTTGGCTTGACCAGGGAAGGACCACATGCTCACATAAATCCAGCGTAAGATAGCAACTTAACATTGCTGTGTTTCGTATGGTGAGTGTAGAGAATTGGAGACCTTTTTTACTTGAAATGAGACATTCCACCTTAGTCCTCACGGTTGACAACTCATCTGCATTTTGATTTGTAATAGAGGATACATGTAGATGTATATGGGCCGCAGCAACTACTTACCATCAGGTGGACTGTGTGCTCGTTTGTCACCCTTATCCTATAAAAAAAGATGCATTGTCACCCCTGAGGAGACTAAGAAAGAATGCGTCACAATGGTCTCCCTATACCATTCAGACCACAACACATCAATGCAATCACTGCTTTTGGGCAGAATTAGATAAAAACTAATTGTTCCCTGTAACTTCGCTCACATGTAATTTAGGGTTTTAATTTTTTTTTGCACAAAACTAATTCTTTATCTAATAAAATTATTAATTAGCCTAAGTTACTCCTTAAGGTGATGGAAGGTGTACCAGACAGACTCGTAGGCGAAAAAGAGTCCTACCAACTAGTAAACACAACTGAATGTGTCTGAACTGAACAGTCTTGCAGAAGGTCAGCATTGGCATAGGTACATTACGTAAAATAAGTGCCATGTGTTTGTTTAGGATTTGTTTATCTATTCATCTATGCATTTAAATAAAATTGTAGTGTCTGTCTGTAATATTGAAATAACTGGCTTCTACTAAGCTCAGGAGGTTATTTGCTTGCAATTTAGACATAAGTAATGATTTTTTTTAAATTTTCGGGCTATTCTACGGAATGGCTGAACCGATTGTGACGAAATTTTTGCAAACAGAGAGCAATCCTAGGAGGGATCTAGGCTATATTTTATTTCAAAAATTGATAAAATACCAGATTAATAGATACTAACCAGTGGAAGCCGGGAGAAGTCGCTAGTATAGTAAAATAATTTAATATTTATATAAACATCAATTGTTGTATGTTAGTCTGGCTAAAACTCGCAACTGGCTCAACCGATTCTGATGAAAGTTTTTGTGTGCGTTTGAGTGGGTTCCTGAATGGTTTACATTCAAAATTGGACCCGATAGGTGGAGCTGTTTTTGAGATCCAGAAATCGTCATGCGATGCCGGGGCGGAAAGCTACTTTAAAATAATAATACAATTTAATTTAAGAACATTTTATGGCTTTCGTTAAATGTCGACATAACCAACTCTTACGCCAGACGTAAAATACCAAGAACGTTGACGCAAATTTGTTTTTATTATTTTTTTATTTGAATACTTGTGCTTCTCTTGTGGTCCCATATAAATTTGATCAAGATCCCAGTAGTTTGTGTGGTATATTTAATAATGCGTATTTAATTGCCTTCGACTACAGTGATTATGTCCTCATTTTAGTTATATTGAAGTAGGTTATATAACATTTTTAATTTTACCACTTGTTTTAATTCCCAACGCTCTGCGTTGATTGGACCAAAAGTTGATATCTAAAAGCTGAAGATAATATCTTAAAACTGAAGGTAGCCCAGGCTAACCTATCAATACGTCAAATACATCAGTCTCCTCATGACCATGGGTGTTTAAATCAGCCGAAACATCGGACTTAAAAATAAGGTCAAAAATGTGTTAAGTTTTTCATTTGAAAATGAATACCGTAAAGCAATATAATGTATTATAACATATTCACTCCATGGGAAGCAATTTTCGAAATGTTATAAGTACTTTGTGAATTCTTAAAATTAAACTATGAAACTTATAAAAAAGTAAAAATTGAGTTCAAAGAACTAACTGTAATAATATAATTATCAAAACCAATTGACTAATGGAGGTAATGAACTATTCACCTATATTTGCGGATTCCTATACAAGTTGAATTTAATGTTTTTCTCATAAATCCTATTATCATATTATCATGATTAAATTTTTATGGGATCACTCTTGAGATAACCCTTTTCCATTAAAAAAAAAAATGCATGTGTAATGCATTCATAAAAAAATATTCCGACGAATTGTAAATCTCTCTTTTCAAGTCTGTTGAATAGCCGGGTCAGGGTTTCCATTACACGCAACATAATCGACATAATACAATCTCAGCCCCAAGCATTTCGTGCGGCGAGGGAGAGGGATGCACCCATGGGGATGCGAAGGCCAAGGTCGACGGGCCCCTAATCCGTTCAAACGTAGTGCAGCACGCGTCGATACCGCTGTACGAGTATAATATATAGAATAATACCAGCTGGACAAATTATATTGTACAGTTGTTGGCGGCTCCGTGGCGCAGTGACTTAACAATGAGTTGCAGCACTTAGGGCCGCCGGTTCGACACCTGCACGGAACAAGTATTTTTGTATGGCCTACAAATTATTCCGAGTTTGAATGTTTGTCCTTGAGAAAATTTATGTATGTCAACTGCAACCACGATACAGGAAAAAGTTCAAGTGTGGAGAAAATTGCTTAAGGCCTGGTAATTTTTTTTATGAACCAATTCATTGGTTACACATTTATTTATTAGTATTGAGCTGGACTAAAAACCAATGTCAATGACGCCCATCACGCAGCTTAATGTTGCAGCACAATTTTTTGAATATGTTACGGTTAACTTATAATGCCATATACCAAATCGAAGGCGGCGTTAGAAAATCCACTGCCCTGTATCATCCCGTGGGTATCGAGGGGAAACACTGGGAAATAAAATGGGAGATGATCAGCAGCATCTTCCTGATAACAACTCTAAAACTATTATTAACAACTGCGGTTGCAAACCGGCCGGCGCGGCGGCGGCCTGCCACGCGTTGTAACCATAGTAAATGAACGCCCTCTACGAGACCATGGGGGGGGGGGGGGGGGGCAATGTTCAGCAGTGGACTTGTTTAATTCAATCAAGATTTAATCTTCATTGTAGTTTTCGGCCTGGTCACCATTAAGATTTAAAAAGTTAACATCCTATTCTATGATTCCGCATAAAACGGGTTTGAACTAATTTGATGTTTAAGCTTTACGTGTATGAGTGATGCTGTAGCATGCAGATTGCAGCACAAATCGGTTGAATCGACCGGGGAAGGATTAAGGTTTAAAAAAGGATTACTAAAAAGTCTTTCCGAGTGATCCTTCCCCGGTCGGGTATATTAGCGTGCAATCTCCAGGAGGAATATTAGCGTTAAATAACAGCATAATGCTGCTGTGTTTTGCAATTTTAGGTGTCTGTTACTTTTTTAATTTAATTTTTTTATCTTTTTGAGTGGACAATTACAATGTCGTCTAAACAGTTACATTAAAAACTTCACTCCCTATTTTGCTACTCTATTTTACACATACATAAAAAAATAACATCCAAAACGTTGAATTATTGACCTCCTTTTTTTGGAGGTGTCTAGAAATGAGCATGATCGTTTTCCTATTAACCCTTTCGCTGTTCCGTGTAATACATAATATAGTTCATTGCTATTGTCTTACTATCGTGTCTGAAAACCACCGGGGAAGGACCACGCTCTGTCAGAATACCAGCGTAAAATAACAGCTTAATGTACACCCATCAGTAGAGAACCGAAGACCCTTTTCACTGAAAACGTGACATTCCATCTTAGCCCTCACGGCTGACACGGAGGATAGATGTAGATGTCTATGGGCCACAGCAACCACTTACTATCAGGTGGACTGTGCTCGCTTGTCACCCTTATCCTATAAAAAAAAATCGGACAGTGAAAGTGTTAATTATTATAGATTAGTGCGGAGTTTTGGACCTATTTCACGGCGCTCTTTGCTTTAGCATAAATCAGACTGAGATCGAATTTATAGATCATACTCCGACTTTTCTTACAATGAAATTAACTTCTAGACAAAATTATGTTTCACTGTCCTGTCTCTAAACCTTCCTGAAATTCGGTACGGAAATTTGAAGCTTTAAAGACTGAATAGATGACGTAGTAATAAGTTGATTACTTTGGGAGTGAAGTAAACTTCAATCTAATATGCGTTACGTTACTTCGTTCCTCGGAGTGTATGTGCATTATTTAGTCAATTATAATAAGAAGCTACTTTTAATATGGACGAATTAATAGTTGTTTGATGAGCGGTCAGGTTACCTGGCTACATACAAAGCAGCAGGTCCTGGTTTCGAATCCCCCGTATAATGTGCAAAAACAACTTGTTTTCTTTAAGTTATGAGGGGTTCTTGGCTGGGGGAAATGCTTCATAGGTTATTTAAAAATATATAACACAGGTTTAAAACACGACAAAAAAAAACAAAATGCAGTTTTTAGTGTGGCAGATCTAAGTAGGTAGGTATAGGGACTGGAACAAGCCTTGCTAAGCGCAATTTTTTTTTATTGAAGTGAAAACTTCTTTAGCGGTGTTGTGCACTTTTTTTGTAATGGATAAGATATGTTAAACTCGCGTCAGGTCACTGTCCTGATCGAAAATTCGTAAGACGGACGGAGAGTAGACAGCCGGCCTGGCGTAGGAGAGGAAGTAAGTTAGGTTTAATTAATTTTCATTTATTAATTAATATAATTTTATTATTAAGATTAAGTTTCGATCGAGTCTACTGTACTGCTTGACGAAATTATTAATATAGATACGTATAAAAAAAAACGACGGGTTGCACTCCCGGAGTGCAACCCGTCGTTTTTTTTTTAGTTTTGTTTACTTCTAAAATAATAACAGTAAAAGCAATGCTATTTAAATTATAACACTCCCTCCTTTTAACCATCCAATTGAGCATTCAATTCAATTATTAATGTTAGGAGAGGACGACAGTAGTCGAATGGCGGATTCGAACCGAAAATTTATCTCGTATAAATTAGCGGTCCTTAATCTTGGCTCTCGTGTTTTGCGCTTATAATTATACAGTTGAGTGATAATATAACAATAACGGATAAATAATGTTCATTTATTATTAGTTATTAAGTATATAAAAGCAAACCGTGTAATTTCCCATTATCACAGTAACTACTACCTACTCTTCACAGGCGACAGATGAAAACTGAGACAGAAAATTGGCTGCAGCATCTTCCTGATAACAACCCAAAATAATAAAATAGCTGCGGTTGCTAACTGCCTGCCAAACGTGGCTATTATGTCAACATCCCACCCTATGGAGCAATCTATGGGGGAGTCCCATGTTCAGTGGACTTTTAAATGCTGTAATGAATGGATTTAAAAGCAAAAGCTATTTTAAATATTGTATTTCGAAAGTCATAGGTTAACACTATAACTAGACGAAAATACATCTATATAATATGTGTAAAATATAAACTCAAAGTAACTTTCCATTTGTTTCTATAGTAAAATAATCGACGGTATTGTAAAAATCCCGCGATGAAATAAAAAGTAATATTGCGGGTAGTTGAACGTTAGAGCGTCGACGTGGAGGCTTTATCTTCGGGTTCAGTCTTTAGGCGTTCTCGTCCGCTACGTGTCGTTCGCGATAGTCTCGGAAACTGAGTACTCCTGCTTCCGACCTTTGTTTCGTCATCTCCATCGCGATTCGACCGCTCATACGTAACTTCGTTCTTCCTACCCGCGAATACGTAGAATAGCGCCGTTTGCGTCTATAGACACCCATAGTTTTAGTTGTACATACGTTGTTTTGTTGTATTTGTTTTATTTAAATATTTTTTTTGTGTTTTTGTTTATATTTATTATATAGTTTTAAGTGTTAGATTAAGTAGTAACGTATAGTATACGTGTCATCGCCGCCATTTTGTCGTGCTGCGGCGCGCCCCTTTTCCCGCTAATTTTATTTTTCGTCGCGAAATGGTGAGCAAGGAAATCACGGTTGGAGATGTTGGTAAGAAAAGTAGAAGGAGAAGACGTAGAGCTGGCAGCAGAGCTTCTAGAAAGCGCGCGCGCAAGATGGCGACTGTCGCCGTTAGTCTGACTCCAGGGTCTGAGAAGACGTCGTCGCCAATCAAATGTGCCGTGCATGCGTTCGTGCTGCGGTATCAGAGTGCCCTGAGGAAAGTTCCAGCACACCTACCGCCGAGGGTCCATGCCGGACCACCCTCGAAGAGGGTCAAGCGGGTGTCTTGGTGTAAGTGGTGTTATAAACTTTTTTATTTATTTAATATGCATTACATAACATTCCATTTTCGGATTGGCGGACTAAAAAGTGGTTGCTTAGCACCGTGCGGCGGAGAATAGAATTCTGTTCGTCTTACGCATGAAAGAGAGGTAGGACGGCGGATTATCGAGTCGAAGACTTTCATTGTCGGCGGATTACAGAGTTTAATCAAGACCAATCTCCAGTCCGAAAACGGCGGATTATAGTACTTGTCGGATAATCGAATGGCGGATTAGCGAGAGAGTACTGTACTACTATTTTTTTTAAAATACTAGTAATCCTATTAAACATTACTAATATTCCACTTCTGGTAAGCTTAAAATGCTTGCGTTAGAAGTGGTTCACGACAGTAGTCGAATTCGAACCCACGACCTTTCGAGTTCGCAGTCCGCGCCCTGCCATTAGACTACTGTCGCTTACTTATTTAGTTAACTATAACTTTACTTTTACATTGGCGGGATAGCCAGGGACGATCATTCTTACTTATTTACTACTTTCACTTATTCTTTAGTTGATAGTTTTGTAGGCCTCATTGAAAGTATTCATACAATCTCATATAGCCACATACAGTTTCATTCGTCACACTCTTGGTTTACGCGCGCGACTTCCGGATAATTCAATGCAGTGGTGGTTTACGTGAAGGTTCGTTACGGTCTTATATGTACAATATCTTTGAATTGCACTGCCGGGAATATATAGATAGATAATCCACTATGATCATCTATGTACCTTGGTATGTGAATGATTTGATGTAAATTGTATTATTTTCAAAATCGAAAAGTTATATTGTGCGTGGCCCGACACGCACTTGGCCAGTTATTTATTATTATTATTGTTTTTGTATGTTCATTTATCATTATAATATTATCTTTAATTAATGCTAATTAAATTTGAATTAGATTAAAGATCTGATTATTAATTGTTAATAGTCAAATTATATATAAATTATCTTTAATATTATCTGAAATAGCTAAAAAATAATAATTTTAGTAGGCATGAATATTTTATATATATAAGAATTTTATTAATGTTATGCCAACTTGCCGATATTGACAGCTCTTTGGCGCAGTGGCTTAGCAATTATTTGCGGCGCTAAAGGCCACGGATTTGCATCTCGCATGGAACAAGTATATGTATGGCCTACAAATAATGGTTTCACGTCTGGATGTTTGTCCTTGTGAAGTTTATGTTTGTAAATGTACCTCCACGATACAGGAGAAAATCCTACTGAGAAAATAGATTGAAAATGGGCTAAGTTAAGAAAGCATGCATGCGGTCGATAATAGATATGTAGCTATGTGATAACAGTCGGGATTGCGCCAAATGCACAACACGTTTGAGCTAATGTATTTTTAATGGGAATTAAAACGCAGTCTTTTGTATGTCAGTACTCTCTGCCAACCCATTTCTTAAGAGATATATTATTATAATATACAGGTATGTAAAAAGTGCATTCATAGAATAATAATCCTTGGTTTTGCTCTTAATATTTTTAATAAGGTTAGATCCGTACCTGTTACAAGATTATATCGGCACTAAACACGACCCCACAACGTTCTCCTCGCCTGAAGCTGAAGGTTGAACCCCACTGTGCTTAGTGCACTAGGCAAGCATGAACGGTTATAAATAGTAGATAGTAGGTACAATAAATTGATATAATATATATTTTTTTTAATCTGTTACTTTTATATTTGTATTTTTAATATTTGCGTACTAACACGTGACTTAAAGGCAGTAAATACACACACATACATAAAACAAGTGATAAAATTATAAATTTTGTACAACCGATTTCAATATGAATTATTAATGATAACTCAAAAACTACTGGTCAGACCTTGATCAAATTTATATAGGACCACACGAGAAGCACCAGCTTTTAAATAAAAAAAACATCGAAATCGGTTCAGTTCTTTTTCAGTAAAAGGACGTCCCACCTTGTGATTTTTATTTACTTCCGAAAATAAAAGAAAAACTTCGAGGAAAACGTTTTATGGACGCCGAGGAAGCGATGGCTGCGATTCAAAATGCCGTCGAAGAGACCCCTAAGGATGAGTAGGCAAAGTGCTTTTCTCAGTGGTTCCATCGGATGCAGCGATGTATTGATGTAAATGGACACTATTTTGAAAAGATATAATAAAATTAATAACTTGCTAGTTTGTTCAGTTTTTGATTTTCTAAGAACTTTCAGTGTCACCCTCGTAGCTGCCACATGGCTCCACCGGTTGCGGTACCGGGTACGGTTTATCAGTTACGTTGTTCTTTTCTAGAAGGTCTTGATTTTACGAACCAGTGTATATTTTGAACTTTATAAAATCTTTAAACTGGCCTAAATTAAATAAAACGTTTTGACATTGACTTGGAGCTATATGGCCGGCCCATTGCCTCTTCGGATTATTAATGGTAACACCTGCTCCCATTTACTGATGGGCGGAGAGTTCGGTGAACTTTAAATTTCCATATTGAAGTACATATACGTAACAATTAGATCGCAACCGTTAGCAATATCAAATAAATCTCGCGTCTTGTAAAAAAAATTTATTGCAGAGGTCTTTGTCCTCTGGCGTAATGCTTTGCTAATTACTTGGTTAGTTTGTTGGTAATATTATGGATATGTTTAGAAAAGTGTAGCGTGTTTATTGTGTGTACAAACAATATAATATACGAGACGATTGTGTATTTTGATGGCGACGTAATAGAATCTACTATCTCATATCGTGTCGTGGGTTTCGTATGACTGCCACGCTAGTCTAGTAGCTGCTGATCATGAGGTCCCGGGTCGAGCCGAAATTTGTTGTTGGATTTTTCTGTCGAGAAATTCTCAGTAACAGCCCGGAGTCAGGTAATTGGCGGTGTTTCACCCGCGTACCTCGAAAAAAAGCAAGTGGCAAACCATTGGATAACCGTCCTGTCGGACTACGAGAGACAAGGAATAGAGTGTAGTAGCATATACACTCGATCACTAGTCCTGTCCTGCTCAGATGGCTAATCTCGGTTGAGGCTGGCAGATGGAAATGAAACAGGAGGTGGGCAGCAGCATCTTCCTGATAACAACTCTAAATAATAAAAACAAATATTGTTCTGCCTGCCAAGCGTAGAAACTCTGGCAAATATCATCCCTTTCTTTACATGGTGATACTACGCATACCCACCTCGCAGGGACAGTGACGGGTTATGTCTGGACTCTCACCAACGAAACCCCATGGTGTTCCATCTTCGCCGCATATTGGCAGGGCTATGGGAACGCTTTCGCACACATCTGCGGCCTCACCAGCGCTGGCCGCCCCATGTCAGCCCATTTCTTGGATGAGGAATTCTTCTCCCCCTTTCCTTCAGAGCACCAGGAGCACAAGGCGCGCCTTCCTCCTCGGCCTCTAACTAATAAAGGCAAATATCCTCCCTCTATAGTAATCTATGGGCCTATGTTCATCAGTGGACTTTAGATAGGGGCTGTAATGAATGAATAACTAATGTATTTTATAAATCGCTTCGTAGACGATCAACGATTGTCTACTATGTCAATATTGAAGACAATTGTTTGTGTGACAGACGGAATAATGTCGCTCGCGTCAACCGGTTGTATATCAACGATATGTAGATATTGAAATATATAGATTCAATATCAGATATTGAAATCCAATATATACATAGATGTGATTTGATATTGGGTTAACAGTTTTATTGCTATGGTTGCAAACTTTTTGCACGAGAAATAAAGTATAATAAACCTAGCAAGCTAACAGCATAGCAAAGTGGCGAAGCAATCAGCTTTTTTTTTGAGCAATCAGTTTCAAAATAGCAGGTTCAGATGCCTGGGTGATCAGTAATCGATTGCTGAAAACAGAATTTGAAACCGTTCGAAACCGTTCTCGAGGTAATCGTGGGACAGACGTATAGACATCGTGAAATCAATGTGTCTTCGCAAGCTTCGCCACTTAATAAGAACGAATTAAAACAAACAAGTATTATTGAAAAATAAACAGTATTTTAGAAAAATTTACAGAATTTTTGGAAAATTAAAAAGTATTAGTTTTTTTTTGTTTTATAATATTTTTTTTTGTTTTCCCACGATTTGAAATTCATAATTTAAAATTATTTTTAAAATATTCGTAAGACGTCACAATTTAAGTAGAAGAAGTAATTTTATTAAATGAATACAAGGGCTATTTCAGTATTTAAGGCTCCAGTAACCAGCGATGATAAAAACAGTATTTTGTATTCTTTTTTTAATAATTTATAATTAAAAATTTTGCACAACCGACTTCAATATAAATTATTAAGAATAACTCAAAGACTATTGGTCGAATTTGATCAAATTATGTCAATTTAAGTATTAAATATGGGACCACATGTGAAGCACCAGCTTTCAAATAAAAAAAGAATCATCGAAATCGCTTCACCCAGTAAAACGTTATGATGTTTTGTGGTAACATAAAAAAAATACAGTCTAATTGAGTACCGTCTCCTTTTTGAAGTCTGTAGAAAAAGAACAGTAAACATTATTAAGTGGCGAAGCTTGCGAAGTCACTTATTGATTTCACGATGTCTGTCCGTCTGTCTGTCTGTGCGTCTGTCCGTCTGTCCATCCGTCTGTCCGTCTGTCCGTCTGTCTGTCCGTCTGTCCCACTATTACCTCGAGAACGGTTTCGAAGTTTCAAATTCTGTTTTCAGCAATCGATTACTGATCACCCAGGCATCTGAACCTCCTATTTTGAAATTTTTTTTTCCGTTAGAAACCGCTACAAAGCTGATTGCTTCGCCACTTTGCTTTGCTGTTAGCTTGCTAGGTTTATTAAAGAGAGCAATAAAGTAAAATACGGTTGGTTACTGTTCCAGCCTATCAAAATTCCACTGCTGAATATAGGCCTCCCCCATAGATCCTCACAGGGCGGATATTTGCCATAGTTGCCACGCTGGCGGACGGGTTGGCAACCGCAGGTTTTAATTGTTATTTGGAAGACGCTGCTACCCATCTCTTTGGCTTATTTCCCTCTGTCGCCTCGTACGACACCCACGGGACGATATGGGGTAGATATTCTTAAACGAACATTACACAGCCAAGTATGGTTGGTAACCCATGCCTAACTGGTGTTGTTGTGTTGTTTGCAGGCGAGGAGGAGCGCGTCGGTGGGGAGAGTTGCGGCGCGGGCGGCGCGGGGGCAGCGGACCCCGCCGTGCTGGCGCTGGGGCCGGCGCGGCGGCCGCTCGTGTACTCGCGCGACACGCTCATGCGGCTGCGCCACTCGCCGCTCGTCAAGCAGGGCCTGGAGCACGCCTTCAAGGGCTGCGACGCTCTCGCGCTGTGAGTCTAACAGTCTAGAGTTTAAAGTTTTTTGATAACACATCATCATCGTCATTTCAGCACTTCACAAGTCCACTGCTGAAGCCTCCCCCAAGGAATACCACAAAGTATGGTCCTGTGCCACCTGCATCCATCGACATCCTGCATCTTACTAGGTCGTCACTCCCATCTAGTGCGGAAACGCCCTACACCTCGCTTATAAGTATGAGGTTACCACTCGAAAACCTTTCTTCTCCATCGGTTGTCGATTCCTCGAGTTATGTGGTCGGCCCATTGCCACTTCAACTTAGTGATCTGTAATACCACTTATTATTAAATTAACTAGAAAGGGACATCCCTCACTCCCAAAAAGAATAGTGCTATCCCTTAAACTTAAATTTTCCATCACCTGATAAGAAATTTCCACTAACTTCCTGACGAGAAAAACAATCGACGTCATTAGAACTTCAACAGTATAGTAACCCACTCTAGAAAACTACTACTACGCTCATAACTGCAGTAGATGGATACCAGCATGAATCTTAAAACTAAAAAGGTTTATTGCGGAGTTAGCTAAGTTGACTTCCGACTACAATCGCTAACTTTAATAGAAAACTATTAAAAATTATGTGAATGACTATCTGAATATCGATTTTGTGAATTGAGGTGCGTTATCGCGTCTTGCGATGAGATATAGAATATCGCTGGTTAGTTTTGTATAGCTTCACATCTGTGAATTTGACAAGAGTTTAACTTTCTCAATTACATTTGCAATGGGGATCGGATTCTAGTGGTAATCGTGTACTATGACACGACGAGAGAGATACCTTTATTAAAGTTTTTATATATTATTTAAATAGTTTAAAGATAAAACCCTTTATGGTTTTAATGGTATATTAAATAACTCGGAAGCCTTGTCAGAGATAAGAGGAAGGCCTTGGCCCAGTAGAGGAATGTTGAATTAGCTGAAGAAGAAACTGTAACTTTAACTATTGAATAACTCTGTAATTCTGCCTGTTCTCTCTATTCAAGTAACTCTTAAAGACGTAAGAATTAATTTAAGTGACATTTAGCATTAAGTTATAATATTATTTTCAGGGTACTTAAGAAAAGATCTGACTCACCAAATGAAGACGACAAAGGAGCTAAGGGGGATGCTCCTAGTGAAAACCATAAGGTATTTACTTATTTTTTAATTCTACAATTTTTGCTTATTTAGTGTGTTGGTCATATACACTAGGAACAAACAATGTGACATACTTACATAATTAGAAAAACCTAGTGAATTGAAATTTAAGTCAGTTTTTTTTTGTAATTGCAATTGCAAACATAGACACTGCCGCCTGTCACTCAGAGACTACAGATTTCCATTTGGCACGATACTGAAGCACTTCTCTTGTCTCCTTTACATCCATATACCAACGCATACATCATGCTAGTCGGTTAAGAGTACTCTTTAATATGGCCCATCTTCGATATATAGGAAACCGTTTAAAATGTTCAGTAGTTATAGTAAACATTTTAAACGGTTTCCTTATAAAAAGTTACTAACTCACCTGCCAAGCGTAACAACTGTAGCAAATATGGCGACATGCGGTTATATATGGGCGACTAATGTAAAAAATATGCTTGATAGAGTTTACGCTGAAGCGTATCGTAGCTGCAGTACGATTGCGTCAGCTTGTCGACACAGAATACCAGCACGATACTGCTGTGTTTCGTATTTCTTTTAGAATAAGGGTTGAAGCGAGCACACAGTCCACCTGATGACGGTAAGTGGATGCAGAGGTTCATATACATCCACATTTATCCCCGAATAAGAATCAAAACGCAGATGTGTCGTCACGCCTGAGGACTAAGATCGAATGACACGTTTCCAGTAAAAAGGGTCTCCTCTACACTCACCATACGAAATACAGCAACGTTAAGCTGCTATTTTACGCTAGTATTCTGTGAGAGTGTGGTCCAACCCTGGTCGAGCCGACCCATTTGTGCTACAAATGATATAGCTGCAGCGTGGCAGCTGCAATGTGATGAGAACCGAAGTCCCTCTGTAATGATAATAAGGCGTTTATCATAGTCTAAAGACTTGTCTGAGGTTATAAGTAGTACACATTCTGTTCCGGATCGAAGTGGTAAAGTTTGATAGAGTCAGTTGATCAGTCAATAATTTGACATATCTAAGTTTTGTTTATATTATGTTAGTCTGGGACTTATAGCTTATACCTAGTAAGCCGTAAAAGGCCACTAATGGAACGCGTTTTTAAGTTCGTGGAATGGGTAGGTAGGTAATAAGTGGGGACGTCGCTGAATTAAGTGCTAATGGAGCAACTCATTATTAGTATAAATAACAGGTTTTATTGTAATTAGATCATTAGTCTTTGAGTTGTCGTCAACCAAACAAGTCAATCGGGAAGACATTGTGAAATATGGAGAAAGTCGAGTTCCGTGCCGTTATAAAGTTCCTTCCCAAGCGCGGAAAATCAGTTTAGACTATACTGGAAGAGATGTCATCCGTTTACGGAGACTCTTGTCCAAGTAAAACCGTGGTTTACAAGTGGCATACCCTTTTTAAACAAGGCAGAGAGTCACTTGAAAACGACCCACGGCCAGGAAAGGCCGATCGAGGTGACCACTTCGGAAATTATTCAAAAAGTCGAAAAATTAATATTAGAAGATGCCCGCCTGAAGAAAAAACAGCTCGCAGAAATGGTTGGAGTATCAGATACAACCATTTTCAAAATTCTTCATGACCATCTTGGCATGACTAAAGTCAGCGCAAGATGGGTGCCTAGAACGCTCACGCCGCTTCGAAAGCTACAGCGCGTGGACTGTTTTCGTGCATTTTTGGACCTCTGTATGGAAGACAAAGATGGAGTGTTGGCTCGAATTGTTACTGGTGATGAAACTTGGGTTCACGATTATGAACCTGAGTCCAAACAGGACTCTATGCAGTGCCACAAAAAAAGCACACATCCACCCAAGAAATGTAAGGTGGCACAATCGACTGGGAAAATCATGGCGACAGTCTTTTAGGACTCAGAAGGAATCCTATTTATAAATTATAAGGATAAAGGTGTCTCTATAACCGGAAATTACTACGCTTCAAACCTAGAACAATTGAAGGAAGCCATAAAGGAGAAAAGAAGGGGAAAATTGACCAAAGGAATCCTTTTTCTGCACGACAACGCGCTTGTTCACAAGTGCCCTGTTGCGATAGCTGCCCTGCAGAAGGTAGGCTTCGAAATTTTGCCACACCTACCCTATAGTCCTGACCTGGCCCCCAGTGATTATTATCTATTTCCAAATTTAAAAAAAGAACTTCGTGGGAAAAAGTTTTTAAGTGATGAAGAAGTGAAGAAAGCAGTTTCGGCATATTTTTTAGACTAAGACAAATAATTTTTTTGAGGGTATACATAAGTGAATTGGAAGATGCGAAAAATGTATTAGGGTAGCAGGTGAATATATTGAAAAGGAAAAATAAATTTGGATTTTTATTTCCACTCCTTACCCCCCATTCCGCGAACTTAAATACGCAGCCTCGTAATTATGTAGTTTATGGTCTGGACGCCTATATCACTTTCAGTCCTTTTCACAATTTTCATCCTTTTCACAAATTTCATCTAAACCCAAATTTTTAGGTTATACGTGGGCCGATGTAGTTCGCTAACTTTGTACTCTTGTCTATCCCCTCGGCGATTATAGGCGTGACGCTATGGGCCGATGTAGTTCGCTAACTTTGTACTCTTGTCTATCCCCTCTGCGATTATAGGCGTGACGCTATGTATGTATGTATGTATGTATTTAACCTGAAATTGATGCAATTGTTGTTTTCTCACAATAATGTTACTGACTAAAGGATTCATATAGTGATATAATTACTGGCTCCTTGGTCTAGTCGTTGGCTTGGGTTAAGATCAGAATTTTTTGTCAAGAAATTCTTAGTAGCACCCCGGAGTCAGGAAGTTGGTGCTGTTTCATCCCCGTGCCTCGAAAAGCATGAAAAGCCGATTGATTGTCCTGCGCCTGATCATTCTTAGTTTCGGTCTGGCGTACCATGGGACTATGGTGTGAGAGAATCAAGAGTGTACTATAATCGTATCTTGTGTAGTTGGCTAGTGTCTGTTGTGCCCGGCTGCCGTGACCGGAATCCGACGTGGAGGACATCACCCATCATAGCCTATTATAATAGCCCATTGCTAAACATAGGCCTCTTTTTTTATAGAAGAGGGGGAAAACGAGCATGCAGCTCACCTGATAGTAAGTGACTACCACCGCCCATGCACAACCGCAACACCAGGGGAATTGCAGATTCGTTGCCGGCATTTTAGAAAGGTGTAAGCTCTTTTCTAGGAGGTCCCTAAGTCGTATCGGTCCGGAAAAATCGCCAGTGGTAAAAAATTCCACAGAGAAGTTGTACGAGGTAGAAAATTCCTAGTAAAACGTACAGTCGTGGACCGCAATTCCTCAGAGCACTCCCCGTGATAGATGCGATAAAATACGCAAAGAGATGCAACATCTCTACGCAGTGCCAGTGTATCGAGCCGATCAGAAAGAACTCGGTCGTCGACGATTCGAACCGCTCTGCGCTGGATGCGTTCAAGTGGAAGGAGCTGGCACTGGGGTGCCCCGGCCCAGAGATGAGAACAGTATTCCATGTGGGGCCGAACTTGCGCTTTGTAAAATTGCAAGCGATGTGCCGGCATGAAATACTGTCTCGCTCTGCTGAGCACGCCAAGCTTTTTAGAGGCCAATTTGACCTTCCCTTCCAAGTGACAACAAAACTGCACATTATTCGATATGTCGACGCCGAGGATTCCGATGCTAGCTGAGGCAGCAAGGGCCTTGAAACTGAGGAGATACGACAAAGTTCTTTTTAGCGGTAAACGCGCAAACTTGTGACTTCTGGGGATTGAACTGTACTTTATTTAGTTGCCCCCAATCCGAGACTTTGTTGTGCAAAGACTCGACTTCAGACCCGTTACCTTGCGACGTTTTTCTAAGAAATATTGGCACGGCCGGTATATAAGGCATCACCAGTGCTGTCGTCTGCATAGCAATGAATGTTGCCAGTTTGCAACATATAATTGGTATGCAGGAGAAACAGCGTTGGTGATAGTACGCAGCCTTGTGGAACACCAGCGTTGATAGGCTTGAAATCAGAGCATGCACCGTCTACTACGACCTTGATGCTCCGATCAGCAAGGAAACTGGTGATCCATTTGAACAAATTGTCGGGAAGCCCATAGGAAGGAAGCTTCGAAAGAAGCGCTTTGTTAGACCCGATCGAAAGCCTTCGCTATTTCTAAACTAACGGCCAATGCCTCCCCCTTGGACTCTACTGCCTCCACCCATCTATTAGTCAGACATCTATTAGACCAGAAGATCAGCAGCTGATCGACCCCGACGAAAACCGTACTGGCGGTCACTAATCAACTGGTGATCCTCAAGATACCTCATGAGCTGGCAGTTTATAATGCATTCCATTATTTTGGAGAACAAGGAGGTAATGGCGATAGGCCTGTAGTTGGACGGGTTTGAGCGGTCGCCTTTTTTAGGGATCGGGTGGACCAAAGCTGTCTTCCATGAATTTGGGACTACGCCTTGGGAGTAGGAGTACCGGAAAAGACGCGTTAAAACCGGTGCCAACTCTGGAGCACATGTCTTCAGCACAATGGGAGGGACTCCATCAGGCCCACTCGACTTGCTGACGTCCAGGGGGAAGAGTGCTTTGCGAACCGAGCGCTGTGTAAACCGCACATCCGGCATGGAGCACTCACACCGCGGAATGATCGGCGGTGTGTTCCCCCCGTCATCTAGAGTCTAGTTGGACGCGAAGAGAGAGCTCAACAGATCGGCTTTCTCCTTTGCGGCGTGGGCTAGTGAGTCGTCCTCTCTGTGCAGAGATGGAAGTGATGGCTGACAGAAGTTCCTTTGGACAGCCTTGACGAGAGACCAGAATGCATGGGAAGGCGAACTATCTTCTCGCCAATTCTGCCTATGTGCTCAGACCTTGTCTTCGCAATGACGCTTTTGAAGGACCTGGAGGCGGAATTATACTCTTTTTAAGAGAGCTGGTGTTTACATCCCGAGATGTTGATGCGTCAGCCCAGACCCGGTAGCTCTCCTGCTTTTATAGCGTGATACTATTTTACAGGAGCGACCAAACCATAGCTAGGATCTGCCTCCGATGGGCACCACAGAGGATGGAATAAAAAGTTCCATACCCTGAAGTACCACATCAGCAACAGAATCGGCAACTACGCTGGGATCTTCCGGCGAGAAGCAAACCCGCCCCCAAAAAATGACCGCTTCTCGTCCCAATCGGCCGACCTATAGTGTCAAACACGGCGGTAGGCTGCAGATCGTAAATGCGATTGGAGAGTGAGTGGCACCGTACTTCGGACCTGATAGCCGTCCGGATGAGGCGTCAGCAGAAGGTCCAACAGGGAAGGTACATGATCCTCCACATCTGGGATCCGCGTAGGTGAAGTAACCAGTTGTGTTAGATCATATGCCAAGGCAAAGTCATAGACAGATCTACCCGCACGATTGGTTAAACGAGAACCAAGCCATTCAGCGTGGTGGGCGTTAAAATCACCGCGTATCACGATCTCTGCGGATGGGACCTGTTGTAGCACGGAATCTGCAGCCATTTCGATGTTGTCGATGAGTCGGTCTGTGTCGGCATTGCCGTTATGGGACCTAAAGAGGCACCCGTCGACGCGGTGATGGTCGTCGCTGTCTACGCGCAGCCATAGGATGGATAGGTTCGTACCTTCAAGACTGCCGAAGCGTCGAAAACAGATGTCCTCTCTGACGTATACGTAAACTCTCCAGCCTGGGGCACAAAGGAGTATTCTAATTTGTACCCCGGGTAGGAGAGATATGAAGTATCAGCCGGAGGGGACACCTGAGTCTCGGTTAAAAAGAGCAATGTCGGCATCACCGTCTCTAGATGGTAATGGACAGCGTTAAGGTTGGAATGAAGAACCCTGATGTTGCAAAAATTCACGGATAGCGTGACAGGGGTCGCCTTGGTTGTATTTCTCCGCTTGCCCCGAGCAGCATTAGTCGCGAGCGGAATTTTGCCCCCCTCCCAGAATATGCGGGGCAGTCTGAGCACCCACGCTCAGGAGTGGAGTAGTTTGGTCGTGGATGCTCAGCGAGGGATTCTCCAGGGGTGCTTGTACCCTCCTGGAGTAGTCTATTATTTTTTTTCGCTACCATGTTGATGGGGTGGGGGGAGGGTGAGGGATTGGGCCTCCGGCCACCTACATATACCAAGCGCAACGCGTAGGTAAACCTCTACTTCACGCTGGTATTCTGTGAGGTCGTGGTACCACCCCGGTTCGAGCCGGCCCATCCCTGCGTGCAAAAGCTGCCGCGTGGCTCTACCATAGTTAAATTGCCTCACATATGGATTGCTTCGTAGGGGGACATTTTGCCATAGTTGCCTTGCTTGGCAACCGTTTTTTTTTTATTATCTTGAGTTGTTGTTATTAGGAAGAAGCTGCTGCCCATTCCGTGTTTCAGTTCCTCCTGTCTTGTCGTAAGACACCTACGAGACGATATGAGGCAGTGGATATTCTTAGTGGCACTAGACGGTGGATATTATAGTGATGTAACTATTAGCAGGGTGGTGGCGGCGGTGGTGGAGGCTGTCGCGAGCGTCGCGCTGCGGACCCGCGGGAGCGAGTGCGTCGCGAGAGCGAGGGCAGCGGCATCGTGCTGTCGCCGCAGCGGCGCTCGTTCACGTCGGGCTGCGGCGCGCCCGCGCCCCCGCCGCCGCCCGCGCGCCAGGACTCGCCGCCCGCCGCCGCACACACGCACGTCAAGACGGAGCAGGGTGAGTGCAGCAGTGCAGCAGTGCAGCAGTGCAGCACATCGTGCTGTCGCCGCAGCGGCGCTCGTTCACGTCGGGCTGCGGCGCGCCCGCGCCCCCGCCGCCGCCCGCGCGCCAGGACTCGCCGCCCGCCGCCGCACACACGCACGTCAAGACGGAGCAGGGTGAGTGCAGCAGTGCAGCAGTGCAGCAGTGCAGCACATCGTGCTGTCGCCGCAGCGGCGCTCGTTCACGTCGGGCTGCGGCGCGCCCGCGCCCCCGCCGCCGCCCGCGCGCCAGGACTCGCCGCCCGCCGCCGCACACACGCACGTCAAGACGGAGCAGGGTGAGTGCAGCAGTGCAGCAGTGCAGCAGTGCAGCACATCGTGCTGTCGCCGCAGCGGCGCTCGTTCACGTCGGGCTGCGGCGCGCCCGCGCCCCCGCCGCCGCCCGCGCGCCAGGACTCGCCGCCCGCCGCCGCACACACGCACGTCAAGACGGAGCAGGGTGAGTGCAGCAGTGCAGCAGTGCAGCAGTGCAGCACATCGTGCTGTCGCCGCAGCGGCGCTCGTTCACGTCGGGCTGCGGCGCGCCCGCGCCCCCGCCGCCGCCCGCGCGCCAGGACTCGCCGCCCGCCGCCGCACACACGCACGTCAAGACGGAGCAGGGTGAGTGCAGCAGTGCAGCAGTGCAGCAGTGCAGCACATCGTGCTGATCGCAGAGCTGCGGCGCCGCATTATACATCATATCAACATATCACAATAAATCACGACACAACATATCATTAACCCAAAAATGCACCATAATGACCGAGCTACACTAGCGAGTAATGCCGTTTATTATCGCGTTGATGGGCGTTGAATGTAGGTGTGCCCACCACTTTACGCGATAATTTTACAACAGCATTAACAATGCCGTTTGCCGTTGGGCGATAACTCGAGTGGCGGTACATCACAAAGATTACACACACGAATTAACGCGTTGAAGCGGCCACACTATGTTTGTCTCATTGTGCACGCTGAGCGCAACGGGATAGCACGTATGGCTATGGAGTAAAATAATGAATAAATTCTTACGTTTGAGATTCTGCAAACACAGCTATGTTTGTAGGATCCGAGACTGAAAAGTTTTAAGAATCGTACATCGCAAAATGATGTTTGACGATGAATAATGCAATTATTACCTTTTAAAACAACTATCGAAGATATTAAAAAGAAGAAAGCCTAATAATAAGTTTCTTGTATACATTAATGACTTACCTTACATAGTAGGAGATAACCATGATATAGTATTATTTGCAGATGACACTTCTTTAATTTTCAAATTAAATCGACATTTGCTAAAATATGACGAAGTAAATAATGCTATATCTAAATTAGTAAATTAGTTCAATGTTAATAATTTGCATTTAAATGGCACTAAAACGAAATGTATGAAATTCATGACTCCTAATGTCAAACAATTAAATACTAATGTAATTTTAAATGGGGAGAAACTGAGTATTGTAGATACCACCATTTTCCTTGGAATCACACTAGACGCGAAGCTTCAATGGAGCCCCCATATATCAAAACTAGCAAGCAGGCTGCAACATATGCCGTAAAAAAGATTAGAAGTCTAACTAGTGTTGAAACAGCTAGACTAGTTTACTTTAGCTATTTCCACGCAGCTGACACTGAAATTATATTTGTTTTACAGAAGAGGGCCATAAGAGCAATTTATGATTTAAAGCCTAAAGAGTCGCTGCGAAAAAAATTTAAGGAAATTAATATATTAACTTTGGCCTCTCAATACATTTATGAAAATGTAATGTACGTACACAAAAACAAAAGTAGTTTTACAAAAATAAGTGATATTCATTCTGTAAATACTAGGAACAGACACAAGCTAGTAGTACCAGTTACTCGATTCCATCGAGTCAGTAATTCATTCTTGGGGCGATGTATCATTAGAACAAAATTCCAGAAAATATACAAAATTTGACCTGCTCAAAGTTCAAAAACTTTATTAAACTAAGTTTGTATAAAAAGGGTTATTATAGTATTAAAGAATTTATAGATGATAATAACCCCTGGAAATGAGGTGATCGCTACCAAGCTATTTCTAATTTGTTGTGTTGTTAATTTGTGTAACATACATGATTGTAAGCTGTTATTTAAAAAAAAAGTCCCGCTGGGTTTCTTGCTGGTTCTTCCCAGGACAGAGGTTTTTTTTCGAACCAGTGGTAATTATACAAAGGAGTGACTTTTAATAAGTATTATTTATAATCTATATTGAATAAAAAAGTTTCTGTTTCTGAGTTATTATAGAACCCATTTAATTAAATATAAAAGTATAATATGATAAAATATATTCGTATAATAAGAATTTATATATATAAAATGTATTCAAGAAATATTAATGCCAACACTGAAAAGACGTTGATTGTTCCAAGTATGGCGACTCACTTTATCGCATTAAAATTAAGGCAATAATTGTTGCGTTTTGAGCATTGACGTTTCTCGTTACTGTGGCCCCAGCATAACAACAACATAGGCTTAGCTTTCCATTGACGTCAGTGGAGTTTGGTGTTGATACGTATTTTTACAGAAAGATTACACTATTATAAGCACACACACAATGTCTCAATATACGGAAACGCGTAATTTTTGAGAAAAGAATAATTGAAAATCAATTATTCTTGCAATGTTTACGTCTAATTTGCTAATAAACTGGCGCCATTTTGTAATGTCATTGTCGACGTCAATAGGGATGTCGATTCTTTCCGAAAAAGGTCGATTTTTAAATCGATTCAAATCGTAAGCTGATGTATCGGTTCACAAAAAATCGATTTCTAAAATGTCTATATTTTTTTAATGTTTCTATTTATAATGTAAATATAAACCCATTTTATGAAAAACAAGAAAGATACCATGATAAATGATCTCTTATTGAAATTTGTTTTATTTAACAGTACCTATTAGGGCAGATAAATAAAATAGGTTAGGTTCAACTTATGTCAAAGAACCGAATTGATTGACCCCGACTCCACCTGGTACGAGTCTGTCCTACCCCTAGAGTGGTTTTATAGAGCCGGAGGCGCGTAGGGGGAGCAGCCTCCGCCTGCCGTAACAAATCGTAGGCATCGGACGAGCCGGAGCGGCTGAGGCTGGTCGCCGAAGGCGACCAACAAGCCGAAGCAAGGGATGCCTGCGATTTGTTACGCTAAGGCGTAGAGGCTGCTCTTCCCGCAGCGCCGGAGAGGTAGCAGTCTCAAAATAGATACAGAAATCCTTCTGAATCAGTCCCCCTATATTTTATGATGAAGGGGATTTTTTTCTCATAAAATGGATATATATTTACATTATAAATGCAAACATGAAAAAAATATAGATATTTTAGAAATCGATTTTTTAGGAATCGATACATCAGCTTACGATTTGAATCGATTTAAAAAACGACCTTTTTCGGAAAGAATCGACATCCCTATTGACGTCGACAATGACATTACAAAATGGCGCCAGTTTATTAGCAGATTAGACATAAACATTGCAAGAATAATTGATTTTCAATTATTCTTTTCTCAAAAATTACGCGTTTCCGTATATTGAGACTTTGTGTGTGTGCTTATAATAGTGTAATCTTTCTGTAAAAATACGTATCAACACCAAACTCCACTGACGTCAATGGAAAGTCGTACCACAACATATTATCAAATAAAAAAATTCATCACGACGTACCACGATATAACACAACTTATATTTCCTCGGAGGTGAGGAATCCTAGGTATTTTTTAAGAAACAATCATACCTTCATCTATTGAAGATTATTTTATATACTCACTTATTCAGTGTTGTGCATGAGCACAGTAATATTAATTAGTGAGTCAACTGAAAAATGCTTTATTTTATATTATATACAATACAAAATATCATCATAGTTTAGTGTCTATATCAAAGAAAAAATAATGCAAAATAAATAATGATTTCAAACGCAATGTTAGAAACTTGGAAATAAATTACCCAATGACTGGTTAATGCAAGGAACTCGTCTTACAAATGTGTTTTGTGTTCCAACGCTACACTTCGCCTACCGGTACCAGGCTGCTACTCGAGAATCTTTCTTCCCCATCGGTTGTCGGGGCGTAGAGCGGCTTCTGACTAGATAAAGTGATGACCTGGTAGACATGCAGGAAGTCGATAGATGCAGGTAGTTCAGGACCGTGCTTTATGGCATTCCTTGGGGGAGGTTTATGTTCAGCAGTGTATTTGTAAAGAATTGTAATGATTATGAAATAATATGGCCAACAGACGACACGTATAATTAATATTATACGCGTTCTCACTTGCACCTTATGGGTAACGGTAGGATACTATTCGAATACTATGATTGGTATGAGAATAGTATACTTTCGTTTGGCCTAGACAAAAGCGGCAGATAAAGGTGATGCTTGTCGTAAGTCTCGACATGTGATTGTATGTTGCTGCCAACATTTAATTTTATGTATTATTGGTTACTATCTAGTGATATTAGATTATTATTAAAAGTCCATTGCTAAACATAGGCCTCCCTCATAGATTGTCTCATAAGGGAGATATTTGCCATAGGTGTTGCTTGATGCAATTAATTTATTTTTTAGTTGTTATGAGGGCACTCGCTACTGCCCATCCCCTGTTTGTTTCCCCTTGATGACACGACACGCACGGGGCGATGTGTGGTAGTGGATATTGTCACACCGGCACTATATGTTCGTTAGAAAGTTGGTATGTTGATTGAATGTTGGTTGCGGTTGCAGTGGGGCGGCGCATCGGATCCGGGCGCATCATGGTGCGCGAGGCGAGCGGCGTGGGCGCCATGGGCGGCTGGGACGAGGCCGAGTTCCGCGAGGCGTACCGCGCGCCGCACGCGGCCGCCGCGCCGCCCGCCGCGGACAGGTGACCGCGCACACACGTGCCCACGTGTACAAGTACACACATACATCGCACCGCCTGCGACACGCACGCACGCACATATACACGCTGAACACACACGCATACTGCGATCAAGTTAACTCCACACCTCGCTGGAATGCGTTGCCCCTCCCACTTCCCCCGTACACACCGTCACATCACCACGTACATGCCATCGCGTCACTAATTTATAGCCGTACACCGTCATAAACGCCAGGTTCCAAATCAACTTGGTCGGGTTAAACACATGCATAATATAAATTCTCTCAAATGGTCAATTCTCTTTTCGAAAGAGTAAATCAACTACTGACGCTATACATGTTTTATAGAATTTATTGTGCAAAAATTAGACTCCAATAAAAAATGTATCACAATCTTTATTGATCTGCAAAAAGCTTTTGACACTATTTCATCTTCTAAACTGATCCAGAAACTTGAAAAAATGGGTATTAGAAATGTACAATTCCAACTGTTTAAAGATTACCTACAAAATCGCTCACGAGTTAGGATAGGAGAGATTTTTAATGATGAAAAACCAATCAACTACGGAGTACCACAAGGGAGTATTCTCGGTCCAACTCTTCCTTTGCTACATAAACGATCTTTGTCAATTAAACATCCCAAATTGTAAAATAAACTCATATGCTGACGACACAACCCTCTCGTTTTACGGTGACTCCTGGGAAGAAGTTTTCAAAATTGCACAAGATAGTTTCAATATAGTCTGCCACTGGCTTGCTCTAAATAGTCTCACTTTAAATTCCGATAATACCAAATATGTAATGTTTTCCAACCGAAATCTCAAGTAAAACATTAATAATGGAAGTTGAAAAGGTACAAAGGTTTTTATTAAAATAACCTTGAAAAAACCTAGGATGTATCCGACTACGAACTTCTACGCAGAAGCCAATGTGTTAACGGTTTGAAAAATATACATATCAATAATCTTAAAAAAACATAGTTGTATTGATTTGTTGCATAATATAAGAAATTCTGGTATGAGGAGACATTATGAAGTTTGTGAAATTATTCCGGTAAAAACATTTTTTGCTCAAAAGTTTTCAGTGTTAGAGGTAGTCAATTATATAACAAAGCAAACAAATTACACTGTATCATTAACCTAACAAAATTTGAATGGAAAAAGAAAATTTCAGATTGGCTGCTTAAACTTCATTATGAAAAAACAGAACAATTACTGTACATCGCATCTTAACATCACGTACGAGTCAACACACACAGACACACACACACACACACACACACCCACGCAAACAATACGATTAACACGCTTACGCGTATGCACTCTCGCAATCGGAAAAAAAATTCTCTGCTATATATAATTAAAAAAAAATCTAGTTGATCATCCTAAATGGGGAGCCGGGAGATGTATAGCACAGGGTATCCTAGTTTGGACTCCTGTCTCCCACAAATGTATGTATTCTTTGTTTTGTTTATAAAAAAATATATATGTTTTTAAAAGATAAAATATGCAATGTACTATTTGTGGAGAAAGTAATAAAGGTTTATTTTATTATTTTTACATTTTTATACATTCATTTATACACACGCACACGCACACGTACGAGCTCGTACACACGCACGCACATCTAAGTGCCCAAACAATTAGGCACGAGTACATGTAAACGACTTATTCGGGTGTGCTCTACTCGACCCGAGAGCTTTTCCACTACATGTCGGTTATTTTAGCGCTAATCAAAGTATTTTTTACGTGGTAGAGCCATACTGCAGCTATATTAGTAGTATAGTTGTAGCACGAATGGGTCGGCTCGACCGGGGAAGGACCACGCTCTCATAGAATACCAGCGTTAAATAGCAGCTTAACACTGCTGTGTTTCGTGTGGTGAGTGTAGAGAACTGAAAACTCTTTCTACTGGAAAAGAGGCATTCGATTTTAGTCCTCACGGGTGACAATGCATCTGCATTTTGATTCGCAAACGAGGATAGATGGAGATGTGTATGGGCCACAGCAACCACTTACCATCAGGTGGACTGTGTGCTAGTTTGTCACCCATTCCTATAAAAAAAATGTGTATTCGCACCAGTGCTTACCTACTCTTTATCATTTTTTCCAATCCCTGCCTGTAACAGAATATATTAAAAAAATATGTGTGCGTTTGGTATAAAAGGACTACACTAAGCATGATTTCGTAATATTATCCTACGAAGCTGCTTTTAATGCGCTCTCTAGTGAGTAACGTACAAACAAAAATGCAACAAGTACAACTATTACTACGTCACAACTGGTTGTCATTTTTATCAAATCTAATGTAGTGACAGGGGCGATCCTGTACGTGTTCACAGACTGCAGACTTACCGGAGCGTCGATTCTTCACATCAGCTATGTGTTCTTTAACGCGGGTTTTTATGGATCTTTTAGTGCTTGAAACGTCGGGAATATAAAATAAATTAATATACGCGATAAAATCCGTAAAATTAGTTTTATTTAAATGTGTAGTGTTCGCGTAAATATAAGAAATCATTATGTTCTTGCAGGTTTGAGCGGCGGTCGTTCAACCGCGACTCGTTCATGTCGGACATGAAGAGGGAGCGAGACGACAGATTCAACAGCGACAAGCCGCGGGAAAGGTGATAGATAACGTTTAAAAAAAATAATAATAGCTCTGCTTTAATGTGAATTATAATAATAATTCACCATTTATTACATAATAAATTAATTTTACGTTTTACCGTTTGCAATTCTAAAATAGCAAACCTCTTCTGGAATTTATTTATTTCGTCTTTATTATAAGGGATATAAAGGGCGGACTAAATACCTTATGGCATTCTCTACCCAATCAACCCTGGTTGATTTAAAAACTGTGGCAGGTGTCAACAATTTACTTCATCAAATTAACACTTCAGTACAAATAATAAATGAATATAGTTAATAAAATATACATACTTAATATCTACTATATCAGGGTTCCCCAACCTTTTGTGACTAGGCACCACTTTGATTTTTTCTTAGTTACCAGGGACCACAAGGCGAAAGGAATAACTGTGTTAATTTAACAATAAATTATAATCACAACTTTTAACATAATTATATAATATACTGTATCGTCAACAATGCACAGTACAAATAGGGAAAACCCGTTAATAACGGTGTATCCGTTATAACATTATTTTAGTCGGTTAGTTAGAATTTTTTTTAATGGGAAAAAATTTAAAAAGAATTGTATACGCAAGTAGGCACATTAATTTTAAAATCACATTTATAACTAGCGACCCGCTTTCACCTGAGTGGGAGCTATTGATGTGACGCTATTTAGACTTAAGATAATCATTAAAGATCATTCATCTTATCGATATTGCTATTTTAAGAAAAATTAATAATTTAATAAACATCGTAAATATAAGAAATCATTATATCTTCATATATGTCATCCGCATGTAGCAACGAACGTGTGCGCAGAGAAGACAGAGATAACCGGAGATCGGGAGGCCGTTACTCACATCGACGCTACGACAAAGAGGAGGAGCCCGAGTGGTTAGCATACCTTCCGTTGTTTCTCTCCGCTGAATAATAAACAATTGGTAAAATAATAACACCGTGTAATGAGTATATAAGAGTATCCACTACTCCATATCGTCCCATGTCGTAAGAGACGACAGAGGGAAATTTAAACAGGTAATGGGCAGCGGCATCGTCCTTGTAACAATTCAAAACGGTTGCCAATCAGCCTGCTAAACGTGGCAACTATGGCAAAATCCCCCCTTTGAGGCAATCTATAAGGGAGGCTTATGTTCAGCATTGACCCTGATGCAGGCATTTAGGCAGGCAAGTGTGAGGATGGGGCGTTTGGAGACGAAGTAAAAGATATTAATTCGTATCATACTCTGATGTAATCTGCGACTAAATACAATGATATTCATACTTAACACTAATTTGGGTGCATGTATGTTGTGTAGTGCCCTGTAGACTCCCCCTCACCCCCGACAATACACATTTATGATATTAGTATTAAGTATAGAATAGCGACAGTTTAATTAAAGTCTTGAACTGGGAATCACGTCTTCTATTTATTCAACACCTTTCCGACATTACCTGCCCTGCCAGGATTTTAAGCATCATCAAAAAAAATTTCATCTAACTTTCCGACATTACAGTTGTATATGTTTATCTATTACTATAATATATGTACTACTACACTACATACTACTGAGGACACTAAGTTATTCAGTAGTGTTAGGTGTAATGTGGCTATCTTATGTCAACATCAGGTTAATGCAATACATATGAAGTATGAGAGCATCAAGCAGCGGCGTAGCGTAGACTAATACAGACGTGGGCGAAGTCGCATCAGCGAGGTCCCTTTTCTTTAGTTTCCAAGATCTACCCAATACATCTATCCTAGGAAACATGCTTTGGCACGACATACCTACTCATAGCTATTGATTCCTGACAAGTCTCGTATTCCATCGATCTAACGGTCGTGGTCTTTGAAGGTAGTTACAATGGTCTCTCAGTCGCACCTAAGAGGGGCTTCTTCAAGGCTCCAAACGAACACGCATTTAAATTTGTGACATACTTTTTCGAGCGTAAAAGTGAACAAATTAATTAGTCATCTGTGGTGACATCTGGGGCCATCGCACTTAAGGGGCCTAGCGAGCCCAAACTCAAAACTGGGATCAAATAGAACCTACTGTAGCAAACAGACTCAAATATTTAAGAGTGTTGTGTCTCAAATATATAAAAACTAGCTGTGTGCCCCGGCTTCGCACTGGTGATTTCTGGATCTCGACAACAGCGCCACCTACCGGGACCAATTGTGAATCTTAAACTATTCTCGAATCAACTTTATCACACACACAACATTTCATCGAAATTACGAGGAGTTCAGTCACATCAGTCACACGGTCAGAATAATTATATATATATATATATATATATATATATATATATATATATATATAAACATAATATGCATATACATATATTAACACAATAAACCTTTCTCTTCAATCATTCTGTCTATTGATAATAACCGTATCAAAATCCGTTGCGTTCTTTAAAAGATACAAGCGTACAGACGGCGGGAAGCGACATTGTTTTATATTATGTAAAGAAGTGAGAAATATTTAACAATGAATTGTCAGCATTCTGCAATATACCTACTGCGTAAAATAGCATCTTAGGCTCGACTCACACATCCGGAATGCCTCTGAATTCATATTATTAATTAAGAAAGCCCAGAATTGCGTACAGTTTAACTAATCTCTTCCACACACATTCAAGATTTTTTCAGATTATGATTTTCTCAGATCGTTCTGTAAGAATGGACTTTCCCTTACTCTGATCACATTAAGAGGATGAATCGAGTGTATTCTTTTGAGTCTCTCTTTTATTATTATATAAAGCTAAAAGTAGTGAAATGTGTTTCATATGATGAGTGTAGAGAACCGGAGACGGAGACCCTTTTTAATGGAAACGAGGCATTCCATCTTAGCCCTCGAGAGTTGTCATTACATCTACATTTTGATTCTTAATCGAGAATAGATATAGATGTCTATTGACCATAGACCCCAACATCCATTTTCATGACAAAAAAAAATGCTAGATAGATTTTATGGCTTCCAGATGTATTTGTTGTCTTATAATAACTTATGCTCAACTAAGTCGAGCATGGTTTTGGTTTCTGCGTCACATGAAATGTACGCAGCGCTTAGGTTTTCTTTCTTTGTTTAAGTAGATAGTATAAAGTGTTCTTTTTGTTTTTGCAGGTTCAGTGGAGGTCCGACGTCACAGCTGGAGACGATCGAGCTGCGGGGTTTCGATGATCCGCCTAAGAAGAACGGGAGTGCTACCAGCAAGGAGACAGAGGTCCGTTTTCTATATGTTTTTCCTCAAGTTGATTTTGGCCAAAAAAGTCACTTGTGATTTCCTATTACATTTGTTTATAATTGATTATCGGTGGATTGCTTAGTCAAAGCTACAAAACTGACATGTTTAAATAATACTTTATGGTGTATGTGTGACAGTAATAGATGAAAAGAAATGTATGGAATCACGACTACTATTACAACATAAACTGAGATAGTTTTGTTTGTTGTTGAACAAAAAGTCCACTGCTGAACACATGCCTCATCCAAGAAATGCCACATAGCACGGTTCTGAGCCACCTGCATCCATTGACTCCCTGCATGTCTTACCAGGTCTTAAATTTACTTATGACCAATAAATTATTGTGTTATTTTTATTGGGTTGAACAGAGACTTTCATGTATATTACTTGGTGGAAATTACGGTTCTAATACATTGTGCTCTAAGCCAGCCACCCGTCCGAGCCCGTGTCTTCGAGTTCCACAACGCCCCGGCTTCACTCGGGTGTTTTATGGATTTTGATAACAGCGCCACCTGCCGAGTCTAACTGTGAATCTAAACGATTCAGCGACCCACTCAAACACACAAAAAAATTTCGTCAAAATGTGACAAGCATACATAGAGAAGGGTATATACAATAACATGTATATGCAGGTGGCTCACACGTCAAGGACGGTCCTGTTTTTTGTGGCAATCTATTGGGAAGGGCTATGTTCAGCAGTGGATTCGTGAAGGGTTGTAATTTTGATGATGACTAATAGTTGGTAGTTGATAGTTGATACCAGTGGAGTACGATTGGATTAATTGGACGTAGCTATTGCAAAAATTTTTGAATAACAGTTTGGTCAGAAATTAGTTATATTTGATTCAAAAATAACCTTAAGGATCTATGCTTTTATAGAATAAGAGAGATTCCAACAAATTCATTGTCACTGAACGGGGGTAAATGATCTTTTTATTTTAAAAAAATCGGTTATCCTCGCACGAAGGAATTTCTAGAAGATTTGAAATGTTAATATTTTAAAAATATCCTTTTGTGGGTTTAGATGTTTATTGCGTAACAAGTTGAATTTAAAATGAAGGTACATTTGTTGCACAGAAGTGGAGCGTTAGCGAAGACGGCAGCGGCGGCGCGCCCGCGAGCCGTGCGGAAGCGGAGCCGCCCGCGCCCGCGCCCGCTCACGACGAGCCCGCCGCCACCACTGTAAGACATTTTACTACTGTTATACCACTTTAACTGGAAACTCTTGCAAATTGCTTACACACTATATAATATGTAAAACGCTGGATGGAGACAGTTCCGCCAGTAATTAACTGATACTAACTAGCTTGTTTATCATAGTATTATAAAAATAAATCTGACATTATGATTCTAATAAACTCATAAAACATCATGTAAATCATGCTTTTAATCTTTAATATGCTAGAAAACATCGGTATTCTTATGTTTGACTAAAATAAGCCTTTTTCTCACAGGACAAGGATTCAGGTGTGGATTCAAAGACTGAAGAGACCCCGCAAAATAATGAGCATCCTGACTTTAACCTTGATGAGTTCCTCAAATTTGACTCCATTCCAGATGTGCTTACAGTAAGTTTGCTGGATATAACTAAAAATTCTAAGATAGAAAATTTATTTGGTTTATATATCCATTACTTTTACATATACATACATATACATATAATCACGCCTCTTTCCCGTAGGGGTAGACAAAGACCATTTCTTTCCACTTGCTACGATCCTTACATACTTGTTTCCCTTAGTCCACTTTCATTATTCCCTTCATACATGCTCTTCGATTTAGGGTACTTTTGACCTGGCCTTTTTTCAAGACCCCTGATTTGATATAGAAACGTCCGCCTAGATCTACCCCTTCCAGCACTTTCATTCACACTCGCCTTATACACCTTTTTCGTTAAGTGTTCTTCATTCATTCTCTCGACATGGACAAACCACCTCAGCATACCTTTCTCAATTTTTGGCACTACATCTTTCAGACCACAACGTTTCCTTATCTCACTATTTCTTATCCTATCACTCAGTTTAACTCCTATCATACTTCTTAACGCTCTCATCTCAACTGCATTTATTCTGCTTTCATGTTTCTTCTGCCATACCCAACTTTCACTTCCGTACATGAGTGTCGGAACCAATACCCCCTCATGCACTACTTACATATGCTTTGCCTTACGTATGCATTACTTTTACAGCCTATAAAAATTCCAATGCTGATCATAGTCCCCCCCATAGTTTGTCTCATAGGAGAGAAATTTATATAATATATTCAGGGATTAAGTGCTCGTCGTTAATTTCATAATACGTGCAACCTAGATTGAATCCTCGCTGAAATTTTTAATTCCAATATTAAGTACTGATCACGTGATCTGGGGAGAAGGAAAACATAGTGAAGTCTGTGTACCTCTGAGGACTTGTGGAGTCCGTCAAAATGCACTGGAGCAGTGGGATGTTCATATGTGGTAAGAGCCACGCTGCATTATAGTTGTATCACGAATGGGTCGACTACGCTCTTACAGAATACCAGCGTAAAATAGCAGTTCAATTCTGCCGTGTTTCATATATTGACTGTAGGGAACTGGAGACCCTTTTTACTGGATACTCCAGAAGCATTCCACCTTATTAGTCAGGGGTGACAACGCATATGCAATTAGAATCTTAATGAAGGGTAAATGTAGATGTCTATGGGTCTCTGTATCCATTTACCATTGGGTGGTCTGTGTGCTTGTTAGTCACCCATAGTCTATAATGGGGAAACTTATGTAGTTCTTTTTAAATTATTTTAAATGTATGATAATGAATTATAAATGTATGGGTGAGTTGAGTTGATGGTGTGACTGCACAGAACGGTGGTGGCGCGGCGGAAGGCGGCAGCCAACAGCACAGCCGCTTCAGCCAGTGGTTCCGCCGCGACAGCCCCGACGCGCACCACTACGATGCCATGCTGCACCACGTGCTCGACGGTACCATCACCGCACCACACCACATCACACCCACACCACACCACGCAAGGCCACGCCACACCATGCTACGCTACACCACACTTTAGACACTACACCCCATTACACCGCACCGTACCGCACCCCTAACAAACCGCACTTTACCACGCCACGCTAATCCCGTGTACATTACTTTGATTCGAGGCTTATGTATACATGCGCAGAGAGTGATTCTGGTGTGGAGTCGCGGCACGGATTCGCGCCGATCTCGCCGCCTGTTCCGCACCAGCAGCAGCACCAACAGCAGCAGCAGCAGCAGCCTCACCAGCACCAGCAAGCGCACCAGCCGCAGCAGGCGCACCAGCCGTTCTCGCTACTCGATCTCATGTTCCGCAACAACCACAAGGCGAGAGGTGAATATACCACACCAAACCAAAAGCAAGGTCGTCAAATGAGCTATGGAGAAGACTATTGTGGTGGCGCTGTCGTCGCGCCACAAGCGAAACACATCGAAGCCTAAATCGCGCTAACAAAGTTCTGAAGTTAAAGCAGTATATACTATATATATAGAATAGCTCCAAACTACCACTAGGAGCGTTGGCCGCTCCCCGGGCAGAACACCTGGCCCAGCGGGGGATCTCCCCTTTTTCTACCACCCGCCACACTATGCTTGAAGTTTTTCTGCGTGATGGAGTTCATGATGAAAAGACATTTTAAGTAGAATCAGTGTAACCTATAATGATTTCTTATATTTACGCAAAATTAAATGAAGCCAATTTTACGTATTTTATATAGTAACCGATATAGCCCTACAAGTCAGTAAGCTAAGTGTCTAAAATATATTAGCCCTATAGCTTGAGCTCCTTAAGTCAGGGCTTTGATTGTTCAATATATTGTTTTCGCTCCGGTTCCAGAAGCTATTGTGGAGAAGTTATTTTAATCTTTTTAGTTCTCTAATTTTTTTTCCAGTTTTTTAAATTGGTTTTAAATTTTTATTCAAAGTTAAATAATCATTCTATGTAAGTTAAATGTAGTATTTTATTGCACTATCACAATATCTTTTTTACATATTAGATATTTTTTAAACTGAAGGAAACTATCTCAAGTTCAACTGAGGGCTGAGAGAAAAAGGCTGTTGTAGTTCATGTGTTGTCACTAGGCATGGTGCAAAATCGATTAATCGAAGAATGGATTTCTTGTTTAAAAAAATATTGATTTTTTAAATCGATATATAGTACTGAATTCATTCAATGAATCGATATCTTACGCTAGACAATAGAGATAATCGAATTCAGATTTCGATTCGAATCGTTTAAAAATTTATATTTTCGAAAAGAATCAATATTCCTAGTTGTCACCCCTGAGGACTAAAATGGAATGTCTTACAGTTTGTAATTATTTACTGGCTTTATACCATACAAATTGGAATACAGTTGTATAAGCATAGCTATTTAGTAGAAATATTAGCAGTATAGTTGTTTTTTTTTATAGAATAAGGGAGATAAATGAGTACACAGTCCGTATGATACGTAAGTGGATGCTGAATCCCATAAACATGTAGGTAATGTTGTCATCTATTAAGAATAAAAGTGCACTGGAGACGGTTTACATACATAACTTGACAAGAATAAATATCCAGACAAATACTTGTTTTGTTTGGACTTCGAACCCGTGACGCTCAGGCCGACGTTGGTATGTGGTTACAGAAGCAGGTGCGGGTGCGGGGTCAGGGTCAGGGTCTGGGTCGGGCAAGATGCAGAGCCTGGAGGAGCTGGAGGCGCGCTTGCGGCCGCAGCCCGCCGCGCACCACGGCGTCTCCGAGCAAGATCTCTCCGCCTTCAAACGACTCGTTAGTACACTATGCAACACAATACAATCATTTCTTGAACTAAAACTTGCTTCTTTTTTTTTTATAGGATAAGGGTGAAAAACGAGCCACCACGTCCACTTGATGGTAAGTGGTTGCTGCGGCCCATAGACATCTACATCTATCCTTTGATACGCGTTTTCACCCGTAAGGACTAAGATGGAATGCTTCATTTCCAGTAAAAAGGGCCTCCGGCCACCTGCACTCACCAAGCGAAACGCAGAGGTAAACCTCTACTTCACGCTGGTATTCTGTGAGGTCGTGGTACCACCCCGGTTCGAGCCGGCCCATCCGTGCGACAGCAAAAGCTGCCGCGTGGCTCTACCACTGTTAAAATCTTATATTAAGCTTATCGACCTTGTGGACAAATTTAGTACGGTATTAAAAATATAAATTTGTCACGTTTTCTTGTAACGTTTCACCGCCGGGGAACCATGAGTATACTATTATTTAATCTGTTTTTGTAAAATGTAAAATCAAAACAAAAATTTTCTCAAAGTTTTCTGTCTTAATAAAATCAGGCGTCACTTTGCGGAAATCCATTACAAAAATGTTGAGTCTTACAAAGTTAATGCTCTTCAAATTAGGTAAGTGAAACACACTGCATCATGCTGCTGCTATATTATTGTTAAATAGATGTAGGTGTCTATGACCACGTCACACGTCACAATTGACTTCTACATTTACCTAAGTAGATGCTCAATTACCATCAGGTCGTTAGAAGTCCGAAAAATAAAAGAAACGATATGTCAATAAAGAAGTTTCACTTCATATGTGTGTATACAATATAATAATAGATTACAAGTAATTCTAATTAAGTCTTTTTTTACTTTTTCACTGGTTCGGAAAACACCTCTGTCCTGTGACGAACCAGTAAGAAACCCAATGGGACTTTCTTTTTTAAAGTAAAATTATACAATAAACGCAGGTTGTACAAACTATATACTTACAAAAATTCTTAAGAAACAGCTTTAAAGCGACCATTGTTTTCATTCACTTACTTGCATTACTATACCGCATACTTGACCGTTTAATAGTAGTATGGCGAGTAAATTAGTAGCTAGAACAGACCTAAAGATCACGCCACCACTACTTCATACATCGGATGATGTCCTACGTCGCCGATAAGTAACGCCCAGTGATTAGGGCGCATGCGTCCCCATTGGCCGCAGAGCAGCGCCAGCAAGTGTTCATTAAACATCGATAGTTGAAGTATTCGATAGTAATCGATAGTTTCTTATAAGACAATCGATATATCGATAGACTATCGATTGTCTTTGAGCAGGTATCACAAATAATAATAACAATATGTAATTATTACACTTTTTTAAAAAGTGTAATAATTTCTCATAGGAGAAATACGCAATTTATCACTGGCTAGTGTAGAACTGTGAAGGTAAGTCACAATTGGCTTTGTCTTCATCTAAAATACTTTTTAAAAGAATTTCTAGATTTTTTTTGGTTGCACTTCATTTTGAACTTGATGTTCAGACGATGATACCTTTTCTTTCCGATTCTAACCTATCTATTTTATCGGTTTTCTTTTCAAGTGATCTATTAGATTGGTCGTATTTCCTAAATGCTTACATTCTTGATTATAAAAATTACACTTTACAAACGGACTCTTATTGTACACTATCTAGAAATAACTCCACATTCATGATTGATTTTTAGGATAAATTTTCGATTCATTATGAAGTCAAATACAAAACAAATCAGTAAACTATAAAACGCAAGATCAACCGTCCGTTCTAGCACTCGCACAAATAGTGACTTACGTCAGCGTCACACATTAATTAGCTATTCACACCCAGTTTATTTACATGGATTTCTCTGACCTTAGACTAAAGGGAAACATCTACTATAGACAAAAATTACGATAAGGTTGGCAATCGATAGTTTAACCAGACTATCGATAGAATCGATAGTGCAAACACTATCGATTAATCCATAGTCTATCGATGTTTAAGGAACACTAGCGCCAGCAGAGTTCGAGGGCCGCCTGCGCATGTACTGTGTTCGTTGTGAATACGACCAATCCGAGTGTAGCGTAAGATAAACAGCATATTGCGATTTTAATTATTATTCATTATTTTTAGCTATATAAACAATGTTTTCAATGCAATGATATACATTTTTGGTACTCTTGTCTAAATATAGTTATTAGTGGTCTGCCGTAATTTATTTGCTAAATATAACGGCATACGATCCTACTCCTATACACTTACAGCAGTATGACATAGCCCATATCGTCCAGTGGGTGTCGGAAGAGGCAACAGAGAGAAATAAACCATAAAATAGCAGCAGCGTATTTCTGATAACAACCCCCTTGCCAAGCCTGCTAAATGTATTAAATATCCTCTTATAAGATCCCCCAATTTGTAGAGAAGGCCTATGTTCAGCAATGGACTTTGATAGGCAAGTAATGGTAATAGTATTTGTAATCCAGCAACCCACCCGTGCTCTGTTTGAGTGGGATCTATTCATGTGGTATAATTTAGATAATGTAATATAATCATCAATCATTTACTGTGTAAATGTATCGATTTCATTTTGTATTTTTCGGTAGTTTTATAATAAAGGGAGCATCCATGACGTTTTTTGCCACCAGGGTGCCTCGGTTTTTTTTTAGGTGAAATATTTGACAAATAAGTAATTTGATATAAAAGTGTAAAAATTAATGTTCCTTTATGAAATATTATTTATTTTTACATTAATTAAATTAGAATTGGATAAACCATACTACGGATATTCCTAAAAGAAGAACAAATTAAAAACTTAAAAATGTGTAAAAAAATTCCTTAATATTTTTTTACACATTTGTGATAGTGCATTGTTTTATTTATATAAGAATTTACATATATTGAGTCCCAATTAGCGACACCTGGTGTACTTGAGATAATTAGCCCTCATGAACACATTCGTACAAAGTAACAACTTTGTACGAATAACCCAATTCAAAGTTATATTAAGTTATAGATGAGTAATGCCCAAATATTCAAATGTTACTCAATTTTAAGATGCCGTTAAGTCTCAGAATGTCTCTATTCTATTTGGGTCAAAGTAACTGCGACACCACGCGACATAACGGCATTTTAAAATTGAGTAGTGTTTGAATATTTGGCCATAAGTCCCATAATTGAATGTGAAATTTTTAGACAAAAATGTTATTAAACTGTAGGATGACGTGGTAGTGGTATGATGTTGTGTGATGCGGTGCGTTGCAGCTGGCGCAGGTGTCCGGCGGGCAGGCCGTGGCCGCGGAGCCGCGCGCGCCCGCGCCCCACCACCAGCCCCACCACCAGCCCCACCAGCAACCCCACCAGCACCAGCAGCCACAGCCCATGAGCCTGCTGCAGGTAACTATACCCTCTGAGAACGTTTTGGTGGGAACTTTTTTTTACGTGGTAGAGCCATGCTGCAGCTACATTAGTAGTATAGTTGTAGCAGGAATGGGTCGGCTCGACCGGGGAAGGACCACGCTCTCACAGAATACCAGTGTAAAAGGAGACCCGGAGACTTTTTACTAGAAACAAGGTATTCCATTTTAATCATCAGGGGTGACATCGCCTCTATATTTTGATTCGTAATCAATAGTAGATATAGATATCTATGGGCCACAGCGACCACTTACCATTCAATGAATTGCATGCTCGTTTGTCACTTTTATCTTATTAAAAAAAACTTAACCACCAGTGGATTGCTACTTCCGCTCTTTAACCCTTCCAGTACCGCGCCCACTATAACAAAAAACGGCTTTGTACCGGGGGCTTCTGACATCATGTCGGCGCGCGGCACTTGTTTCAAAATTTATGTTTTTCACGACTGTTCGTTTATGTTATCAAGAAGCTTGAGTTACAGTTTTTTAAAGCTGATAAGATTGTCGATAAGTAGAAACAATAACAATAACATTTGGATATTTAATTAGTTTTGTACAGCTCTTTGTTTCTTAGGAATCTTGAAAAAGTGTATTTACTACCAATAAATTTGGTTTTATCAATGAAAAAGAGTAAGTTTTTATTTTATTTTTATGTCTTCACAATCAATACAAAATAGTATTCCTAAAATAAACCGAAATTATGCATGTAACCATTATAATAATTCTACTTTTTAACTCGCAAACATTTGCTAAAAATTCGACAATAGACAGTTTGCGCGCGCTTTGTAACCTCATTTTCAAAACCTTTTTATGAAAATATTATAGCGTCTTCCTTAAGTTTTCTTATACAATCATATAGACATAATATTTAGGAATAATATGTCTTTATGAATTTACATACGTGCAATAAACTATCTATAAAAAGGCTAAATATCTCGGAAGGTAGATCTTATTTGAAATCTTACCCGTTATAAATTGTTCGCGTAAAGGTGTTTTGTTTTTCCTTTTTTATCAAGTGAAACACAAAAATTTACTGCTGTTGTAACTTAAGTCATTCCAAAACATTATCTAGTAAAGATCATTAACATTTTTTACCAGTTTTTAAAAGAAAATTCAACAAAAATCACAAACACAAAAAGAAAACAATTACGCAACTAACAGCACCAACAACGCGAAAGTGAATGCCTAATAGTTTTTATTTAGTCTATGTAACCGAGTGAGTTTAATACTTGAGAATACTCTTTAGTTCGTTCAGAATCGAATGAAATAGTGTTCAATTGAAAATATACTGCATTTTTATATCAATTAAGACGAAAATAGCAGCACGTAATGCGGACATGAATTCATGTCCGCGGTACTCAACGGTCACAAAACGTAGACATTAATTCATGTCCACGGTGCCTTAGGGGTTAAAATAAACGTTACTTCCATTCTAGAATTATCTCCTATATAGTGGAAGAAGTTTACATACACAAATTCACAAGGAGAAACATCCAGATCCATAACAGTTATTTGTAGGTCATACATATACTTATTCCGTGCGAGATTTTACCCAAAGTTTTCGGCACCGCAACGCATTGCTAAGCCATTCCGTCACGGAGCCGTTAAAAAGCTCCTGTATTATTGTTTGAATAATGATTTGAATTAAATTTTAATATTTTAAAGTGGTGCGATTTTTTGTATTAAATGTGTTTTCACATATGAAAAAAATGTTTTCTTATGTGTAATTCACATATGAACAATCGGTGAAAACGGATAAACAAGTGCTTTGACAGCGATGTCAACCTCAAGATAATGTGTCTGCTGGCTCAAGCTGTCGTCAATATCTCACAAAAACTTCACAATGTGACGCAACAACACAATATGAAGAAATATAATATAAAAGAATAAAAGATAATTTCTTATTACTTGATACTGGCAGAAGTACGAGTACATTTCCAAAGAAAGAAAGAGAACACTTGACATTGGCAGAATTCGTTACTACATACATTAATAAAAACGAGAACACTGCAAGTGTACCTCATACAAGAAATAAAAATTTAGGTACATTGTTACCTTCAGAGGTGTCACTACTACCATGGAATGCCTCGTTATAAAGGGTCTCCGGTTCTCTACACTCACCACTACATAATATATGGACTCGGACATTTTTATTTACATTTTGTCTAGTTTTCCAAATGACTTCAGAAAAGAAGAGGTTTTCACCTCTAAAGAATTTTTTTTATGTATATTCAACATAATTGTTTAACACCTTGTTCGATTTGAATTAATTTTTGTTTGTTAGAAAGGTGATATCTCAGGATTGTTCCTATATAAATTTAATCAATGTCATGCAGATGTCTTAGAAAATTGAAGAGTTTGATGATTTTCTCATTGGGTCTCATCACGATGTGCGAATAATTATTTAAAACGTCAACCGATTTTGATAATTATATTCTTTGTTGTCCCTTAACCCTTTCGCTGTCCCGTGCACTACATATAAGTCATTGCTATTGTCTTACAATTGTGTCTGAAAACCGGACAGTGAAAGTGTTAAAGTTTTCCCCCATAAAATAATAAAAAAACTGCGGTTGCTCACCCGCCTGTCAAGCGTGGCAACTATGGCACAATACCCCTGTGAGGCAATCTGAGTTGTTAACAAAGAGATGCTGCCGCCTATCATCTGATTCAATTTCCCTTTGTCGCCTTTCACGACACCCATGGGACGATATGGCGTAGCCGTAGTGTATATTCTTACACCGCCACTACATTTGAAGACTTTTTTAAAGTTTAATTTCTGTGTTGTGCCTTATATAACTTTACAGAGTAGCTACGATTTGTCTTGTGCATCATAAACTGTACACAATAATGTCTTCGCTTTCTAAAAATTGTACTCTGTTTAACTATTTAAGTGTCTGTTGTCACATTTCTGTTCATTTGCAGATGCTGAGCAAAAGCATGGAGCAGCAGCAGCAGCAACAACAGCAGCAGCAGCAGCAGCAGCAACATCAACAAAAGGTGCAGCAACAGCAGCAGCAGCAGCCCCCGCACATTCCCCAGGAGCTCCTATACAAGCTCCTGCAAGTGCAACAGGTATTTAAGTACTGTATATATTGAGACCTCTCCCCGGTCACGTCTGATTGCTTGTGATTTTTGTTACGCTAAAACAGTGCGATTTACCATCAACGGCTTTATAGATAATTACCACCAGGTGGGATATTAGTCAAGCACTAGTAATTTCTTTTTTATAGAATAAGGGTGACAAACGTGCACACAGTTCACCTGATGGTAAGTGGATGCTGTGGCCCATAGACCTACATTTATCCTGGATTAAGAATCAAGATGCAGATACTTTCCCATCTCTGAGGACTAAGATAGAATGCCGTGTTTTGCAGTAAAAAGAGTTGCCGGTTCTCTACAAACTTCCTTATAGAAAACACAGCAGCATTAAGCCGCTGTTTTATACCCATATTCTGCGGGAGCGTGGTCCTAGTCCTACCCTAATGGAACCGAACCAATTTTTTTAAAATACTAGCAATGCTAATCATATCACTAATATTCCCTTTAACCACCTTTGGTAAGCTTAAAATGCTTGTGTTAGGAGTGGTTCACGACAGTAGTCGAATGGCGGAATCGAACCCACGACCTTTTGAATTCGCGGTCCGCACCCTACCATTAGGCTATTGTCGCTTCAAAATTATGTAATTACGTATACGCAGCGGCAGCAGCAGCAGCAGCAGCAGCAACAACACCAACAGCAGCAGCAGCAGCAGCAGCAAGTGGGCGAGCTAAGTGCAGCGCTGGGCGTGGGACACTCGGCCGCTGACCGCGAGCTGCTGCAACGTCCAGAAGCACAGGCGATTATACACGGTCACTACCATTACCATTACCAGTACCATAGCAGCTTATCAAAAGTCCACTGCTGAACATAGACCTTCTGCATAGATTGCCTCTATATATCGCCCATATTTGACGCAGTTGTCTCGCTTGGCAAGCGGTTTGGAAACGGTTTTATTATTTTGAATTGTTATCAGGAAGATACTGTAACCTATGAGTGCATCAAAGGTAAGAAAAAAATAGCATGCGACATTATTTTGTGTATGTACGTACACACAAAATAATTGACACGTAACTTTTCAATGTGATGACACTGTAAGACCATCTACGTAACAAATCAGTCCACCTTAGTTCCAACTAGTTCCTCCTATCTTCTTCTATCGCCTCTTGCGACGTCCACTGCACGATATGGGGTAGTGGATATTCTTATACCGTCACTACACAGTTTATGTGATAGCATCCAAAGTTAAAACACACCTCAACTATTAAATACCATAATATATGCTTGCTTGTTATTTACTGCCAAATTTATTAAAAGGACATTTGAAGAATAGATTTTTAACAGATCTATTGCTGTCGCGTCGTGCCTCAAACCTAGTATAGAGCGCTAGAGACAACAGCAAGAGAATAGTAAATAAGCTTTTATCTGTAAATTGATGAGTGTTTATGTTCTTCTTCTCCCAAGTTATTTGGGGTTAACATGGCATCTTCCTCTTCCATTCTCCTTTATTAACCGTCATTTTTTCACTTAATAAATCGACAACCGGTGTTTGCGTTTTTCTTGCAGGCAAGCAACATTCACCCTTCTCCATTCCACAAAATACGCTAACTCGCTTCCTTTTCCCGTCATGGTCTCTACGTCCCAACTGCCCATTATTTTTACTTCCTGGACTCTTTTATGATCCCTCACATTCTTGATTCAATAACCCTAATCCATTTCGAATGCATCTGCGTATTGCCTATTTTATTCACACCATTTATTTACGAAGTCATACTATTAAAAGATTTGGTTTTGTATTTTATAACCGGCATCGTTTTGGGAATGGGTTGACAACAGACTGTCCTGTTTTACTTTAATCGGGATATTATGTATTTTATTTATTATATTATAAGACATATTATTGTGTAAAATAACTGTATATTTGTGTTAATTAAATTTAAATTTACATCCTCTATACGTGCCACTACTAGGCACAGGTTTCCTCTCATTTCTGAGACAGTTTTAGGGCAAGAAAATGTTCGTCGCGCTGCCACAATGTGTGTTAGCGAACTTCACATATTTTCAAAATATGTTTTTTTCTTATTTCTCAGACGCCGATAAATCAGCACTTAATATTGCAATGAACAATTTCGTTGGTAGGGATCGAACCCGGGATGCTACGTTACTGTGAAATTTACAGCTAGCGCTTAGTCCCTGAGCTATCACGGCTTTTGCGTATATGTAGAAAGGGTAATTGAGTATAGTACTAGTAACGGAATACGACAAGCGTACCGTTCCGCGTCAGAGCCAAGACTGTCCTAACGGCGGCCGCGCCGTCCGTTTTATACAAGCAAAACGAGCGCCACTGCAGGTGCAATGGTGCAGGTGTGCGGAACACGTGTAATTTACAAGAATTCTGACAGTGCACCGACGGCTACCGCGCCGCACGTGCAATGGTGCTGGTCCCGTCATATATATTTGTTTGTATGTTTATATGTATGTGTGTATTCTATGTATATATAGGTTGATTAAAAACACAACGTACAGTGGAAACCAGGTTAGAGGCCCACTCGTAACTGTTTTGGTAAAAATAAGGGGAAAAAATACATGTCTCTTACGACATACTTTTGCAAATGTTAAAAATTGTCCCCATAGATCACATCTTTAGGTACTATGGGCAGAAATGTTTGCAATTTAATAGGAATTATTTAGAATAATGTAATTCTTAATAACTATGATACTATAGAAGTCACAAATCAAACAACAAGTTGTTAGTGTTGTGAAAATAATATTAGTTTGATTAAGGTTGAATAATCTCTTACCAAAGTTGAAGATTACTCTTACCAAATATCAGCCAGTAAACCGGAAAGTGTTACCTTCCTTTAGTTTATATTACAAAGTGAGAATGTTGTTAGAGTTTGTTGTGTGCGGTGCAGGGTTGAAGGCGGGTGAGATCACGGTGCAGCACGTGCTGCAGCAGCTGGGCAACCCGGGGCTGCAGAGCCGCCACCGCGAGCTGCTGCTCACCGTGCTGCGCTTGCACCAGCATCATCACCACCACCAGCAACAGCGCCAGGTACCTACTCGCTCCTCACTCTTTATTGATTGATACCTATGACTTTTTATATCACCGAATTTCGTAGGAGTCTTAGGAGGCGATTTCAAAAATGTTAGTAACGCTATAATTTAAGTGGTGACTGTCGAAAATTGATGTTTTACTTCATTTCGGAGTCATTCATTAATTTATTATATTTCTTTACAAGTCCACTGCAGAACATAGACCTATCCCAAGGAACATCACAAAGCACGGTTTTGAGCCACCTGTATCCAGCGATTTCCTGCATGTCTTACCAGGTTTCACTTCATCTAGTGGAGTGGAGGGTCGCCCTACACCGATACGAGGCTGCTTCAACTTTTTTCCCCATCAAATGTCGGTTGTTCGAACCATGTGGCCGGTTCATTGCCATTTCAACTTACTAAGCCGTTGGATATTGGTATACAATAAAAAATATATTGATTGATTATGTTTATAAAATAACAGAGATTTGGTGGTTTGATTGGAAGGTATTTGATTAGTGGTGAGTGCAGTAGACGAGGAGGAAGAATGTATAGCATGGTATTGTGTTGCAGCAGCAGATGGGCGGGTCCCCGCCGGTGGGCGCGCAGGTGGGGCAGCTGGGGCAGGTGGCGCAGCTCGCACTGCCGCAGCAGCAGCTGCAGCAGCCGCTGCGCCTGTCGCCGCTGCCGCGCCCCGGTCAGTCTCCTCACCGCACTCCACCCCATCTGTACCAAGCACCATCCTCACAACCACCACAAACACAAGCAGATCATCACTTGCAACTTTTATTGTAATCACTTCATGCTTCCTTCTTAACAAGAATATATTGTTTAAATTACTTTATATATAATGTATTCAAAGTAAATGCTATCTATACAAATAAATAAAATTGAAGTGTCTGTTTGTAATATCAAAATAACAGCTTTTTACACAATGCATATGAAATTATATACGATACTTGTAACAAAAACACATTTTTAAAATTTTTGCCTATCTGTTGTTGTTGTTGTTGTTCCGGCTAATATCCGAAACGGTTTGTCCGATTTCGACTTGACTTTCACTGACTAATAGCTGATGTTATAAGGAGTATCTTAGGTTACTTATATTTTAGAAAAAGAGTTAGGGTTCCGTGCAACATAACTAAAACCTTAAACTACACGCGGGCGAATTCGCGAGGAACAGTTAATTTTTATTATTTTAATTTAATATAAAATTATATGAGGTTTTATTACCTCTAATTGACACGCGTTTCAGTAAAGCGGAGTCTTTGACAACGATCTTACTCCCCGGTCAAAACTAAGGTAATAAAACCACACAAGTTACAAATAAAATTTATTTAAATTTAATTTAATTTTTTTGGTGTAGTTTTCTAAATTATACGTTTCAATACTACTTCTGATAACGCATTTAACAAGAGCCACACGGTTTTTGTTACACACACACACACACACACTATATATATAACACTAATTTGCTATAGTTAACCTAGAAGTACATAAATAATGTTACCATGGTCAATTTATACTTGGACGCAGCTTTCTGTGTGTCTCCGATAATGGCTACGAGCCCCAACACTCTAACGGTGCACCATCCAGGTATGAGGTGATCACCACCATGCTGCTTCTATTGAAATTAATATAAAAATTATTTCAAATTATTGTAAAGTATATATTTAAAAAAAATTCCTTGGCTTTCTTACTGGTTGTTCCCAGGACAGAGATATTTTCTGAATCAATAGTAAATTAATGAAATAACTTTCAATAAGTACTAAGCACATTGAATAAAATTTTCTTAAATATTATTATCTTATTGAATAAAAATTATTCTATTTTATCTAATTTAGTTCCAATTTGAAAATGCTTTAAAGTAGTACTAAGCGAATTTTTGTTGTTGTGTTTTTATAAGCAGTTTGTAATGAGTATGTGACTGTGTATGGCAGGTGTGGGTGGTGTGGCAGGCGTGGCAGGCGTGGGTGGTGCGGCAGGCGTGGCAGGCGTGGCGGGGCGCATCCCGTCGCCGCGCGAGCTGGCGGCGCACACGCAGAGCATCATGCAGGGCGCGCTCATCAAGAAGAAGCTGGAGGAGCAGCGCGAGAACTTCCGGCGGCGCCACGAGCTGCAGCCCAAGCACGCGCAGCCGCCCCCGCCCCCGCCCGCGCACCACACGCCCATCTCCTTCACGCCCACCTCGGTGAGGGTACAACCTCTTTATTAGCCATACTCTATGGGATAAGGTTGACAAACAACATGAACTGATAGTAATGGTTGCTGAGGCACATAGACATCTACCCTCGATTAAAAATCATAATGCAGATACGTTGTCACCCATGAGAACTAAGATGAAATACCTCGTTTCCAATGAAAAGGTCTCCGGTTCTCTATACTTACCATACGAAACACAGCAACAGATTCCTTCTCCTTCATTTCTAGCCCGGTGGGGATACAAACACCTTTATTAACTACTATCTATTAGTTAAGATAGATTTGTTCTTCATCATCAGCTTGTAAAATTTCACTGCTAAACATGGAACTATTCCGGTATATATAAGGAGGATTTGCCTCAATTTGCCACGGTTAGCAGACATGTTATGGGACACAGACACATGTTTTATGATGAGAAATTATTTTATACTTTAAATCTTGTTTTTAAAGGTGGTTATTTAAAAAAATATCTTAATAATTATTTCAGATTTTTAGTACTATCACCTAAATCTGAATGCCCAATAAACCTTATTACTAGCGATTGCAAAATTTATACTGACAAAGCAAGTAATTATGTATTTTGTTCAAATAATTATTTTTAATGTGTTATATCTTTTATTAAATACTAAAATTTTCTCCTGTTAATCCTAGTATGCAGTATAACATTTATTTTAAAAATAAACACAGACTGTGAGACATGACATTTTAGAAATCTGAAGTTATAGATATTTGCATGTATAAATTACAAATTCTGAGAAATAACCGATGCGGACAATGAAAAGCTTTGAATACACAAAATTAAAATTTCAAACATGAAGCCAAAATAATATTCATCATCATCATTATCATTCAAGCAAATTTTACAAGCTGAATAAAGAGCTCTCCAACAGATTGTCCTTATAGGGGATATTTACGGATTGATTTGCACAGATTTTATTATTATTTTGAGTCCCATGTCCTGTTTGATTTCCTTCTGTCACCTCGTAAGAAACTCACGGGATGCGCTAGTGGACTCTCTTACACCTCCACTACATTGCGTATTCATATAATTTAATATTATTTTGGCTTTACGTTTTACGCTTTGGGGCATTCCTTTTATACGTGGTAGAGCCATACTGCAGCATGAATGGGTTGGCTCGACCGGGGTAGGACCTCGCTCTCACAGAATACCAGCCTGAAATAGCTGTTCAACAATACTGTTTCGTATAGTGAATGTATAGAACCAGATACCCTTTTTACTAGAAACGAGGCATTCCATCTTAGACCTCGGGAGTGACAATGCATCTGCATTTTAATTCTAATTTGAAGATAGATGTAGATGTCAATGTACAACAACATTAAACTAGTTGTTCGTTTATCACCCTTATATACTTTATACTATAAAAATATATTTATTATACTTTATAAACTATAAAAATATATTTTGGGGAGGCCTATGTTCAGAAGTGGACTTGTGAAGGACTGTAATGACGATGATGATGATGACGACTTACGTAACTCCTAAAGTCAAAAGGTAATGTTAAGTTAGATGTATATTTATAAATGTAACTTATGAACAAGTTCTCCTAATATAGATATTTCAAACTTAAAAGTAGTTCTTAAACATATTGATACTTGTATTGATTACGATCAATAAATAATAAATTGGCGGCTCCGTAGTGTATTGGCTTAACAATAAGTTGCCGCAGGTTCGAATCCCACACGGAATAAGTATTTGAGGTTGGATATTTGTAATTGTGAAATTTATGTATGTAAACGTCCACGATACAGGAGGATATGTTAGTGTGGGGGTAAAGTTTTGAAAAAATAAAGCACTGTATTTGTAGTGAATATTAACACATTTATTTTTATAATTGCAGGTACTACGTAAGATGACAGCAGACAAGGAATCAGACTCACTCAGTCCAAAGCAGCAGCAATGGTCTCAGCCTTTAAAGATGCCACAGGGACGACCAATTGTTAAGGTAATTAAGGAATTAAAATAATAATTAAGATGTTTTTTAATTAAAGACTCCCTTATTCGACCATTTAGTAGCGGTGTAAGAATATCCACTACTCCATATCATCCCGTGGGTGTCTAAGAAGCGACAGAGGGAAACAGACCAAGAGATGGGCAGCAACATCTTCCTAATAACATCTTAACTAAGTAAAAAAACTGCAGTTGCCAACCCACCTGCCAAGCGTGGTAAGCTATGACAAATATCCCTCTTAAGAGGCAATCTATGGTGAGGCATGTGTTCACCAGTGACTGTGTTTGGCAGGTTATAATGAATGAATGAATACACAAATTAAAGACCGACCAGTTTCGTGTTATCCTACAAATTATATCGAGATGGGTTTCTTTCATTGCACAAATATGATTTATTTTATATTATGTATAATTTTTACATGTGGTAGAGCCATATTGCAGCTCTGTTTGGTTGTGGCGGTATGGTGGTATAATAGGCTCGACCAGGGTAGTACCACAGTAACAAAAAAAAAGAATACCAGCATGAAATAGCAGCGTAATGCTGATGTGCTTTGTATTATCAGCTTAATCATATGGAGAACCGGAGACTTTACTGGAAACGAGGCATTCCATCTTAGTCCTTAGGTGTGACAGCATCTGCATTTTGATTCTTAAACGAGGAAAGATGTAGATGCCTATGGGTAACATCATCCACCTACCATCAGGTTGACTGTGTGCACGTTTGTCACCCTTATTCTATTTAAAAAATATATACTTGAACAAATTTTATGTCTGCCAAATTTGTTTTTTATTTAATTAAATACGCGTACAATTCAATCGCCAAAATTTTGATTCTTAATCGAGGATAGATATAGTCTATGGATCACAGCATCCCATTAAGCCTTTGTGTATATATTTAAATTGAATCAAATATAAAATGACGCAGGGCAACCAGAGCGGAGCTCCACCTTCAATCGGCTTCGCGCAGTCGCCGGCAGACTACCAGCAGCATTATATGAATCAACAGCAGGTGAATTATTCTTTCGCGTACTAATGTAAATGTTAAATTTTAAAAGCTTTTACTTGGTACAACCACGCTGCATTTATATTGTAGTTGTAGCACAAATGGGTCGGCTCGATCGGAGAAGGACCACGCTTTGACAGAATACCAGCGTTAAATAATATCTCAATGGTGCTGAGTTTCGTATGGTGACTGTAGAGAACCGGAGACCGTTTTTACTGGAAATGAGGCATTCCATCTTAGCCCTCAGGGCTGACTAACGCATCTGCATTTTACTTCTGAATTGAGAATAGATGTGTATGGGCCAGTATCCACTAACCATCAGGTGGACTGTGTGCTCGTTTGTCACCTTTAGTTTATATTTCAAAAATGATACTTAAGATTAATGTCTTATTAGATTTTAGCAGCCCTTTTTTGCTAGAAGCTAAAGTAGATATATCTTTCACCATATTGCGGCCGTACAAGGAAGCTCAAGGTCGCTCAACGAGCTATGGAGAGGGCTATGCTGGGGGTTTATCTGCGTGATTAACTTAAGAATTGAGGATATTCACATTAGAACCAGAGTGACCGACAGCCCAACGAGTTAGTAAGCTGAAGTGGCAATGGGCGCTGGCCATATAGCTCGAAGAACTGATTGGGGAAGAATGTTCTCGAGTGGTAGCCTCGTACCGTTAAGCGAAGTGTAGGACGAGCCCCGCTAGATGAAGTGACTACCTGGTATCATACCAGTGGTATGACATCTAGGAATTTGATGGATGCAAGTGCCTCAGGACCGTGCTTTATGGAATTCTTTGGGGGAGGCCTATGTTCGGCAGTAAACTGTGAAGGGCTGTAAGCGGATGATGATATTGCGGCTCTGTAGCAACGCACCAACTATTCTGGTCTCCTTCCCAATTCTCGAGAGTAACAACACCATTTTGTTTTAAGTTGACTTTAAGGTGAATGGCAAGTCTGCCTTTCTTTCTGTCTCTGTTATTTAAAAGACATTGACACTACCATTATGTTTCTATATTTCAACCTCAAGCTAATATATTATTATTATTATCGAATTACTAAACCCAATTTATTTCATCAAGTTCAATATATATTTTCCAGCAAATGGTGGGAGGTGGCCGCTCATACCCCATCCTACCCAACCCCCATCCGCAGCAGAGACAGCAAATGTCCAACTCTGTAAGTATATTTGTTTTGACAGTAAAATAATATGAACAAAAAGCGTAAAATGCATATAAGTGATCAATAAAATTTACAATCCAGCCATTACAGCCTATCAAAGTTGTATATTCATTACTTACTCCATAAAAATCAGTTTGTTTTTAATTTTTTGGCTTTTTTTATAGGCTCAATTTTTGGTCCCTTTCTGTTATATTTCATTCATTCCTAAAACGCGCAGTGAAACAGGCCTGGTTGAAGCGAAGCTTCAAAGAGGCCCTCATATATCTATAATCGTTGCGTTATAGCATGGTGCTGGAGACAGCTTACAGCTTAGTGTGTCTAGAGATGGAACAATGTTAAATCGATTTAAAAAGGGCGATTAACCATACACAAAGCAAAGCAAAAATTATCGATTAGCTATCGATAAAAAAGATTATAACTGAAATATATATTTCTTTATAAATAAATTACAATGCATGTAAATTTTAGTTAGTTATATACAATTTGACATTTTTAGTTATATATTATACCAGGCCTGTCTCACTCCGCGCTTTAGGCAGGAAAATATATCTACGCTGCGCGGCCGCCTCCAAGAGGCTAATTCCGTGAGGTTGTCACGCACGCGCTCGAGCTGACGTGCCTTACGTTAACAAAAAAGTATTTTTCTCTTATAAGTATTTAGCCACTTTTGATATTATTTTTGAGCTTTTATTCAAGTATGGTCTCTCAAAAAGTCAAAAGTACTGCATACCATGCGGTCGACTTTTAATTCTTTACTGCTCCTAAGGACACCGAAATGTAATATATTATTACTTACAGGTAGATCTACATAATTAGGCACTTAGTTACTAACGCCACAGTAGTAACAGATTTATTATTCGATTAGCGACCCGACCACAGCTTCGCAGTTATCGATTTTTTGCGCATATAATGCCAATGACAAAAAAAATGTTCAGTGACCTCTCGGTACTAGTGACTACCTACTGATTAAAGATCAGCATATACTGGTTATTGTTTAACACTTGGTCGATAAAAGAAATAAATTGAAAATAGCAGCATTTCTCATTGCCACTATTTCGTTTAATAATAATAATGTCGTCGCGTGTCAAATGTTTTGTAAATTGTAAAAAATGTGAAACAGACAAGTGGTGCAATTTAAAATTTTGTACAACCGACTTCAATACAAATAAAATTAGAACATCATCAATGTAGCCGAAGTCAATTAAATACGCATTATAAAGGATAATTCCGAAAATACTGGTTACAACTTGATCAAATTCATATGAGACAATGATTCTTTTTTTTTTGAAATCTACTGCTTTCGAATAAAAAATAATCATCAAAATTGGTTCATCTAAAAAAAAGTACTGAGTTATATACACACAGAGAAAAAAACAATTGTATTGAGTACCTCCTCCTTTTTTGAAGTCGATTGAAAATGTTAAGTAGGTAAATTATCCGAGTATCAAAGATGTTCACGTTATAATCTTAATTTTTGTCGATGGTGCATATTAACCTTCCTCACATTGAACAATAATGTTACTAATACATTGCATAACGCCTCGGTGTATTGTACTACCAACTAATATCAAAGGATTCAATTTGTATTCTCACAACACCCAACCCTGCAGTAGGAGCGGCCTTAACAAAGGCACGTAACAAGATAAGTGATACAGACTCGCACGGGGACGTAAGGTGCATATTGATTTAATACGCGCGCCGCAACAATCAGTAGGCTGTTTAAACGAAGGTCGCATCCGAGGCGCGCAAAGTATTATTATTAGATTTTTTAATTAAGGCTTATAACGTACGAAAGTAACTTATTATGAACTTAGGGACGTTATAACTAGGTTTAAACTCGAAAGTTCGATATTAGAGAGTGATCCTTCTGTTCTTGTACTATTATTTATTTTGTGATTATACTGTGTATTAATTTGATAATAAAAATCATCTCTTATTTTATGTTAATTGCAACATTTTTATTATCATTAAAATAAATAAAATTACTATCAGCACCTGTGATTTCTAGTAAGGCGTTGACTACACCTGCAGCTTTTCAAGATATAAGTGTTAGCGCCTTTCGCTATAAGTGAGTTTAAGTGTTGCCAGGTCCAGTAGGTAAAAGCATCATCATCACCATAACAGTCTTTCATAAGTCCACTGCTGAACATAGGCCTCCCCCAAGGAATGCCACAAAGCACGGTCCTGAGTTACCTGCATCCATAGACTTCCTGCATGTCTTACCAGGTCGTCTCTCCATCTAGTGGGGGGTCGCCCTACACTTCGCCTACCGGTACGAGGCTGCAACTCGAGAACCTTTCTTTCCCATCGGTTGTCGGTTCTTCGAGCTATATGGCCGACCCACTGCCACTTCAGCTTACTAATCCGTTGCGCTATGTCGGTTACTCTGGTTCTACTGCAGATATCCTCATTTCTAAGTTTATCACGCAGAGAAACCCCGAGCATATCCCTCTCCATAGCTCGCTGAGCGACCTTGAGCTTCCTCATACGGCCAGCTGTGAAGGACCACGTCTCAGATCCGTAAGTCATCACAGGCAACACGCACTGGTTGTACAATTTCGTTTTCAGGTTTTGAGGTATGTTCATCTTAAGACTTATCCGTTGGGAGACACTATTGAGGTCATTGAGCATAGTGCTTAGGTCCTCCAGCGATTCTGTCATAAGGACTATATCGTCAGCAAATCGAAGGTGAGTGATGTACTCGCCATTGATGTTGATACCGTATCTTTTCCAGTCCAGAAGCTTGAAAACGTTTCCAATGCAGCGGTGAAGAGTTTCGGGGATATAACATCACCCTGTCTTAGACCTCTTTGCAATTGGATAGGTTTCGTACTCTAGTTCTGTATTCGGATAGCCATCGTAGCCCTACTGTACAAACACTTCAGCACTTCGATATACCGACAGTCAACTTAGCACCGCTGAAGGGACTGCAGCACCGCCCGAATTTCGACGTAATCAAAGGCTTTCTCATAGTCCACATACGCCAGACATAGTGGCAAATTGTACTCTTCGGACTTCTGTACAATTTGCCGTAGGGTATGTATGTGGTCTATGGTGCTAAAGCCCTTTCGGAAACCGGCTTGTTAGGGAGGCTGGAAGTCGTCAAGTCTCGAGACGATTCGTAATGACTCTCGAAAACAGCACGTAGACGCGGCTCAGAAGGGAAATCGGTCTGTAGTTCTTCAAGAGAGCGTTGTCACCTTTCTTGAAGAACAAGACCACCGCACTTCTGCTCCACGCCTCCGGTGTAATGCCACCATGGAGGACGGAATTAAAGAGCTTCTGAAGAACTTCAAGTACCGGTCTTCCACCCGCTTTCAGAAGCTCCGCTGTAATTCCATCCTCGCCTGGGGCCTTGCCGTTTTTAAGGTGCTGGAGAGCCATTCTAATCTCGCTCAGACTGACATCCGGGATATCTTCGGAATAGTGTCGGATGAGACTCGCTCGTGGATCGTTACTTACACTTGCGTGTGGCTCCAACGATGACGTGTACAGCTGCCCATAGAAACTCTCAATCTCACTCAAAATCTCAGGTGTCCCGGAAACGATGCTGTCACATTCGGTCTTCAGCTTTGACAGTTGGCTCTTTCTGGCACAAAGATCTCTGGCAAAGACTTTTGGAGCCTTGGTTCCGCTCGATCGCTTCTTCAATACGAGCTGTATTGAAGTTACGTAAGTCCCGTCACATGCATTTGGAGATCTGTCTGTTCAGTTGCCTGTATGCTGTCAAATCTGTTGAAGAATGTAGCTTCATCTCCCGTCTAACAACCATGAGATTAAGAGTGTGATCGGAGAGTTTTTGTGTTCTTCTACGGCGGGTCTTGCAGAACTGAGCTCCGACCGCATGGACAGTTTCCACGAGCTTGTCATTCATATCCTCCACTTCATTGCAGTCTTCTAGGCACTGAAAACGGTTTTGTAACTCGAGCTGAAAGGTTTCGGGACTTTGGAATAGAACACGAGGGGGACGGTGCGTTGACTTCATTAGACGAGACCTCTTCAACTTAAGAGGCGTATTACAAAAAAACGCGAAATTAGAAGGTTTCCTCGTTGAAATTTTATGTTTATCGTTCATTGCTTGAAATAACAATTACTTGGTAAAAATAGTTCGTTTTCTCTCCTCAAATAAGCTCGGAATGGATTTTAGATAACTTATTTATTTAATCAGTAATAATCATTCTCCCGATGCATGTTTAGGCAAAAACTCTCGAAGACATGATTTGGGAGCTCTAATTTGTAGATTCTATTGAATATCGACCATCAAAAAAAATATTTTTATCTCCCAAATATCCTACACTTTAATAATAGTTGAATCCATTTTCGTTATATGCTTTTCACGCTAGGAAAAAAATCGACATAATTCAAAAAACGACCAGAAAAGCTTCGATACAAGTCTCTATATTTCCGAAGTTCTACATCACTTAGACGTAAAATTTATACCAAAATAATCATCAACATTTGCTTAAACTATGCTATTATTTTTACTTTTTAAATCGTTACTATTATATTTTAATTAATTAAATAAAAGTACTATATATTTCACTGTGCCGGCCATCTGCGATCATTAACGCGCGAGCGCTTGCCGAGGGTGGACCTGCGTCAGTTTATTTCGGGCGCTGCATCGTTTCGATACTACCGTAGTGTGCGTCGATTGCTATCGTAGTGTGCGTCGATTGCCTGCATACTAGAACATCGTCAATCGGTTTAAAACTATTTTATATAGTTATAATTTAGATCACGTCTCTTCCATTAAACATGGTAGGGACAACGAGTCTGCAGCATGTGCACAATTGAGCAAACAAAAAAATATTAATATAGAAAAATGTGGTCTATTCATTGACCTAGATCATTGTTAATTGTTATTTGAGGGCTTCACCTAATGGCTTATACAGCAACGGTCTTATTGAAGTTAAATGTCCTATTTCAGCTTTCGGAATAGTTTTGACACGGCCTTTCGACAAAAAAAAAGTTAAAGGTTATAAATTCAGTGAAAATAATGACTGGTTTTACCAAACCCAAGCCCAGCTTCATTTAGCAAATAAAAATGTCTGAATACTTGCCATAATATGTATTGGCCCAGATTAATGCAGTAAAAGTACTAAAAATTTACATATACGACCAATTTTAGATTTTCAATATGTTACCCAAGTTACAAGATTTTTATGAAAAGTGTGTACTGCCTGAAATTATCGAATCGACAAAAGTTCGGTCAATGCCGTCGCAGCAAATATTTTTCTTATAAAAAATATAGTAATTGACTGTAAGTACCGATTAAAAAAATATTAGTTACATTTGGTTGTTATATTTATTAAAACAGGTTGCAACCGTTTATTTATTTATACCACTATTCTACCGGTAGTAGACATAATCGATTTTTAACATTCGATTACAGCGTAACAATTAAAATATTTGTGTACTTATTTTGACACTAAATTTCATAAATAATGAATAATATATCAAAATGGTATATAATAATGAATTATATAATTATATAATAATAAATTAATAAGATAACATTAAAATGACACATCAAACAATATTCCATCCACTGAAGTCCATCCTAAGAAAACTTTGTATTATGGAAGATCAAGATCGTTTAATCGCCATACTCACAGTATTATAGTGCGAGTGAGTGAATAGATATGAAAGAAAGTATCGGTCGCGTAACTTGCCGCCCGCTCGGTGCGTAAAATACCTAAATTTGCGAAACGCCGAAATGTAAGAGGGCTCTTAACATTTAAATAAAACTAATTTTACGGATTTTATCGCGTATATTAACTTATTTTATATTCCCGACGTTTCGAGCACTTTACAGCACCCATGGTCACGGGCGGGACTGAGGTGTATGACGTCCCAATGTCATCGGAACAAAAATTAATAATTTTTAATCTGGAGGTAGCCGTGGTTAACTATGACATTGGGACGTCATACACCTCAGTCCCGCCCGTGACCATGGGTGCTGTAAAGTGCTCGAAACGTCGGGAATATAAAATAAGTTAATATACGCGATAAAATCCGTAAAATTAGTTTTATTTAAATGTGTAGTGTTCGCGTAAATATAAGAAATCATTAGGGCTCTTAACGTTTAGGTTCAGTGTGCCTCTGACCATTCGGTGATCGCTGCCGGTTTTCACCCTCGCGATCACTGAGACATCACTGAACAGTTGTCGTCTGGTCGTCATAATGAAGTCAATCTCATTTTTTATCGAACCGTCGGGACTCGTCCAGGTCCAGGTAGGTTAAATATTGGGGTGGAATGTAAAAATAATTGAGAATATGGTTTACAAATCTAATAAAATAAAAAACAGTTACGTTGTAGCTGTTTTGATCGCCGTGAGTTATACTATTTTTAATACAATGCGCAATATGATGATTTCTTATATTTATTTAAAAATGCGTAATGTGATTTATAATATTTTTTTGTGACTGAGTTAATGGACGAATAATTTATCGTCCAAAGACTGGAAAACCGCATAGTCGTCTATGTGAGTTTTTTTTTTTTGGCAAATGAGAACTTGTTGAAGTTATTGTTGTAGACTGAAGTATTTGAATGACTCATATTAATATTATTCTGAAATACGTGAAAATCTTATGAACTGAGAATGCATGCATTTTAAAACCCTCTTAAAAACTGTATCATACAATATTAAAGCACACATTCATTCATAATCAAATTATAACCTTAAACACAGATAAAATTCTTGTATACACAAGCATAATGTCACTGTATTTATTGAAAACAACAATACATATAACCGCTTGAAGAAATTGACTAGTGAAAGAATTGACTCACAAGACTTTTATTTAGTCCGAGATTGATGAGAAAATATGAAATGTCAAAGCTAAATTATTTAACAGGTACAGTAACAGTTTACAGATGTATTCATTTTGCTGACGTATTTAACTGGACGTAAAAAATAGGACGTTGGGTGTCCCAATCAAGGGAGAATCGAGACGTGTCACCAAACTCCTGAAAATCGGGATGTCCCGTATGAAGCGTCTCCCACATAGAAACGGCTTTGTGTGACGGTTGTATTGGCTTGCAATGTGAGTGAGTCTGCGAACCCGTGCCGTATCTGTGATTCATATAATGAAAGATAAACACATACATTGAAAATTCCAATCCGTTTTCCCCAATTCCAGTCCCTTTTTGTTCATCGAAAATATCCAATATTTTCTTATATAAAAGCTTTTAGAAAAATTTGCTTCGCAAATATATTTGTTTAAATTTGTGATTTCGTAAGAGATTGTAAGATTTTTCGAGAATTTCAGACAAAATACTATAAATTAATTTCTATTCTAACAATGAAGGTTAAAAGAAATAACAAAAAAAAGGCGTAATTAAAATCATCATCATCATCATTACAACCCTTCACAAGTCCACTGCTGATCATAGGCCTCCCCCAAAGAATGCCACAAAGCACGGTCCTGAGCCACCTGCATCCATCGACTTCCTGCATGTCTTACCAGGTCGTCACTCCATCTCGTGGGGGGGTCGCCCTACACTTCGCCTACCGGTACGAGGCTGCCACTCGAGAACCTTTCTTCCCCATCGGTTGTCGGTTCTTCGAGCTATTTCGCCGGCCCACTGCCACTTCAGCTTACTAATCCGTTGGGCTACGTCGGTTACTCTGGTTCTACTGCGGATATCCTCATTCCTAAGTTTATAACGCAGAGAAACTCCGAGCATAGCCCTCTCCATAGCTCGCTGAGCGACCTTGAGCTTCCTCATACGGCCAGCAGTGAAGGACCACGTTTCAGTTCCGTAAGTCATCACTGGCAACACGCACTGGTTGTACAATTTCGTTTTAAGGTTTTGAGGTATGTCTGACGAGAAGATGTGTCGTAGCTTCCCGAACGCTGCCCAGCCGAGTTGAATCCGTCGATTGACCTCTCGGTCGAAGTTGGACTTACCTAGTCGGACTATTTGTCCCAGGTAAACATACTCGTCAACAACTTCGAGCTTAGTGCTCCCAGCAACTACCGGCATAGGTGTGACATGGACATTAAACATAATCTTTGTTTTGTCCATGTTCATCTTAAGACCTATCCATTGGGAGACACCATTGAGGTCATTGAGCATAGTGCTTAGCTCCTCCAGCGATTCCGCCATAAGGACTATATCGTCGGCAAATCAAAGGTGAGTGATGTACTCGCCATTGATGTTAAGACCGTATCCTTTCCAGTCCAGAAGCTTGAAAACGTCTTCCAATGCAGCGGTGAAGAGTTTCGGGGATATAACATCACCCTGTCTTACACCTCTCTGCGATTGGATAGGTTTCGTACTCTGGTTCTGTACTCGGATAGCCATCGTAGCTCTACTGTACAAACACTTCAGCACTTCGATATACCGACAGTCTTGGCACCGCTGAACGGACTGCAGCACCGCCCAAATTTCGACGGAATCAAAGGCTTTCTCATAGTCCACATACGCCAGACATAGTGGCAAATTGTACTCTTCGGACTTCTGTACAATTTGCCGAAGGGTATGTATGTGGTCTATGGTGCTAAAGCCCTTTCGGAAACCGGCTTGTTCGGGAGGCTGGAAGTCGTCAAGTCTGCGCGCGAGACGATTCGTAATGACTCTCGAAAACAGCACGTAGACGCGGCTCACAAGGGAAATCGGTCTGTAGTTCTTCAAGAGAGCGTTGTCACCTTTCTTGAAGAACAAGACCACCGCACTTCTGCTCCACGCCTCCGGTGTAATGCCACCATGGAGGACGGAATTAAAGAGCTTCTGAAGGACTTCAAGTACCGGTCTTCCACCCGCTTTCAGAAGCTCCGCTGTAATTCCATCCTCTCCTGGGGCCTTGCCGTTTTTAAGATGCTGGAGAGCCATTCTAATCTCGCTCAGACTGACGTCCGGGATATCTTCGGAATAGTGTCGGACAAGACTCGCTCTTGGATCGTTACTCACACTTGCGTGTGGCTCCAACGATGACGTGTACAGCTGCCCATAGAACCTCTCAATCTCACTCAAAATCTCAGGTGCCCCGGAAACGATGCTGCCACATTCGGTCATAGTCATAGTCATAGTCATAGTAATTTATTCCATTGATAACAAAATACATTGTGTTGGAAATTACAAGTTAATTCAATAAAATTTAAAAAATAACATTATCATTCATGCAATAGTCAATCAATTATCCACATCAAAATAATAAAATTACAATAATAGGAAATAATATAATTACAATAAAGACATATTATGTCAAAATATAAAATTACAATAAAGAAATTTGTCGAAATAATAAGATTACAAAAAGGAATATGTCAGTTTTTTAACTATATTTTATCATCAGTCATTTAGAATTTACAAACTCTTCTACACTATAAAAACTATTTTCCAGAAGATACGACCTCAATCTGTTTTTAAATTGGATCACATTTGTTATGCATTTTAAATAATTTGGCAATTTATTAAATAGTCTGACCGCTTGATATCTTGCACAATGTTTAATTATCTGTAGGTTAGGCTGTATCAGGTTCGCAATATCTTTTCGCCTAGTGCCATGACGCTTTACCCTTTCTTCTGCGGTTTCATATCTATCTAAATTTTTAACAAGGTCTGTAAGAAGAACTAGCATGTACAGACATGGCGCAGTAAGTATTTTTAGGTTTCGCATGTGTTCTCGGCACGACTGTCTTTGGGGTATGCGCACCATTATTCTTATTGCTCTCTTTTGTATAATAAATGCCTTCTTAAGATTGTAATCATAACTATTTCCCCAAAATTTAATAGTGTATCTTAGACGAGATTCTACTAGAGCATAGTATACCATTTTTAATTGCTTTATTGTTAGCTCCTCTCTTAAGCTTCGTAAAGCATAACATGAAGATGATATTTTTTTTTCTACAAAATTTACTTCTTGTTTCCAATTTAGAAGAGAATCTATATGGATACCCAAAAATTTTACGGAATCTACACAGGATATATATTCATCATTTAATTTAATATCTAAGGTATCTCTTGCTCTTGCAGTAGATTTAAAAAGGATGGTTTTGGTTTTTTCTGGGTTTAGTTTAAGGTTATTTGCATTAAACCACTGAGTAAAAGCTTCTAAAATGTAGTTCACTTTGTTGTTGAGATCAAAAATATTTTGTGCACTGATTACTGCATTCGTATCGTCAGCAAATACTACAAGTGCAATGTCTGGTATAGAGTTGTACATAAATGGAATTAAGTCATTTGTAAAAATTATGAACAGAACAGGTCCTAAGATTGAACCTTGTGGAACACCTCTTTTAATTTTATTTAGTTTCGATTTAAATACTTTCTCTTGTTCATTATTTATATACTTGATCTCAACGTATTGATATCTGTTACTCAAGTATGACTTGAAAAGCTCCCAAACCTTACCTTGTACACCATAATGCTGTAACTTTTTAATTAAAATTTGGTGATCCACCATGTCAAAAGCTAAACTCAAATCTAGAAAAAGGCCTGCTACCTTTTTCTTCTTATTTAAATTTGTCACAACATCATCAATTAATACTTCTATTGCGTTATTTGTTCCAATATTAGCCTGATATCCAAATTGCCGTTTATTTAGTATGTTGTTTTCATGGAGATGTTTAATTAGTCTTGTCTTTATTAATTTTTCGAAAAATTTTGAAAGAATTGGCAGTAAGGAAATAGGTCTATAGTTTTTCGAGTCTGTTCTGGTCCCTTTTTTATATACAGGCAATACTTTGACAATTTTAAATTGGTCAGGGAAGACACTCTGCTCATAACACTCATTGTAAAACCTAGCAAGAGCACTAGCCCATAAGTCAATATTTCTTTTAAAAATTGATATTGGGATGTCGTCCCAGCCACACGATTTTTTATCCTCCATTTTTCTTACTATTTTAGTAATTTCTGTGGGTGTGATTTGTTCCCAATTCATGATCTTTGAACAAGTATGAATATTCTGTTCAAGAAATTTCATTGAGGCGTTCAAACTACCTGTGGAGGGAGAATTGCCATGATTAAATTTTTCTGAAAAAAGATCTACTATTAATTTAGGACTGTCAATGTATAAGCCGTTTTCCTTTAATGTTATTTTATCTTTATTCATAAGGTCTTCAGCTCTGACAGTTGGCTCTTTCTGGCAGACAGATCTCTGGCAAAGACTTTGGAGCCTTGGTTCCGCTCGATCGCTTCTTCAATACGAGCTGTATTGAAGTTGCGTAAGTCCCGCCGCATGCATTTGGAGATCTGTCTGTTCAGTTGCCTGTATGCTGTCAAATCTGTTGAAGAATGTAGCCTGTATCTCCCGTCTAACAGCCATGAGATTAAGAGTTTTATCGGAGAGTTTTTGTGTTCTTCTGCGGTGGGTCTTGCAGAACTTAGCTCCGACCGCATGGACAGTTTCCACGAGCTTGCCATTCATATCGTCCACTTCATTGCAGTCTTCTAGGCACTGAAAACGGTTTTGTAACTCGAGCTGAAAGGTTTCGGGACTTTGGATTAGAGCACGAGGGGGACGGAGCGTTGACTTCATCAGACGAGACCTCTCCAACTTAACATTTAGGTTCAGTGTGCCTCTCACCATTCGGTGATCGCTGCCGGTTTTCACCCTCGCGATCACTGAGACATCACTGAACATTTGTCGTCTGGTCGTCATAATGAAGTCAATCTCATTTTTTGTCGAACCGTCGGGGCTCGACCAGGCCACTTCCTGTGGGGCCGCTTCTTGAAGAAAGAGTTCATCATAAAGAGTCCCTCTTTCTCCATGAAGTCGGCCAGCTGCTGGCCCCTTGGGTTCCGTTGCCCTATTCCAAATTTCCCTACTTTCAGCTCACCGTTCTCTCGTGCCTAGTTTTGCATTGAAGTCTCCCATTAACACCGTATATTGGGTTTTGGAGGAATGCATGGCTCTAGAGATATCCTCATACATTTCCTCCACCTCCTCATCGAGGTGTGCCGAGGTTGGTGCGTAAACCTGTATGACCTTCAGCGAATACCGTTTGGTGATTCTGAGTATAAGGTACGCAACCCTCGTCGACACACTCCCGATCTTTACAACGTTGTTAACGAGAGACTTGTGGACGATAAATCCGACACCTCCTTGGGACAGATGGTCGCCCTCCCGGTGATAGAGCAAGTTGCCGGATTCGAGGATTACCGTGTCCTCCCCCTCTCTTCGGACTTCGGATAATCCCATAACATGCCAGCGCAACTTGTCTATCTCTTCTTCCAGCTCCACGATCTTCTCGTCAGTCCTCAGGGTGCGTGCGTTGTACGTTGCCAGGTCGAGTCGTCTAAGGTGGCAACCGAACCTCCACCGGAGATTCTTAGCACCCCCTGCCCCGCCGTTACCATGGTCGCCACCGTAGCCAGGAATAGCGGGGCCGCCAGGGACTGGGGGCCGTCTCTTCGTAACTCTCATATTGCCATAGTTGCCACGCTTGGCGAGCGGGTTGGCAACCGCAGTTTTTTTATTGTATTTTTGCCGTTACCAGGAAGATGCTGCTGCCCATCTCCCGCCTGTTTCCCTTTGTCGCCTTTTACGACACCCACGGGAGGATATGGGGTAGTGGATATTCTTGACCGCCACTACACGGCTATGGATGGTAATTAAAATAATAAAATTAAAATATTGTCGGCGGACAGCCTTGGGACATTTATGTTTTGTATGGAGCAAGTTTTATAAACTAAAATATTGCGTAACTTGAAGATTTATAGATCCCATTTGATGACATCTTTTTTGATGTCTTCATTTTAATGCAGCAACTATAATTCGAATAAAAGCTCTTAAAAAAATACTAAAATGTAGGGGTAAACAGATGGCCGCAATTTTTTTTCAAAAGGTACAAATTTTTTGAGTCCCACCAAAACCAAAGAACCAAGCCAAAACCATGCTCACCTTATTGTGAGAATAAGCACTCGCATACATGTATGCACTTAGAATATTTTGCAACATTAGGTGCATCCATCGGTAAACCTTTACGGGCTTATAAAGAAAAAGAGGTATGCGAGAGTGCCAGTCAAGAAGTTGAGCATGGTTTCAGCTTCACTCAAAATGTACGCAGCGGTCCGTCTTTCTTCCTTGTTGGTGTGAGCTAGTATTTATATACTTTATTTTTTTTTTTATTTAGATATTTTACGAGTATCAAGTTAAGTTAGGTATAATATATAAAATATAGCGGAAAACTGTTTCAATGTGAGCATGCGTAAGGCAGCTTGCAATTCGAATATCTAAATTCGAGCACGTCAAAAATGTAATTACGTCCTTAAACTCGAAACGATTAATTTGAATGATCGACCCGGTTCGTAAGACGAATTAATACTAAAAGGATCGGGTCACTAGAAATGAATGAATGACACATGTTTACTACCTATCACTTTTTTTTACAATTCTCCGTTTCATCCTTTGGGTAACATGGTCAGACAAATCGCTGCTCTTTTGGGTTCTGCCTACCTCTTAAGAGGATAACAGGCGTGTATGTATGTAGAAATAGTATTGTATATAAGTCTGTAGAGATAATATGATTATATTTGTGTTATTTACAACAGTACAGCGGAGCGGGAGGTACCCGTGGCAGTGGCAGCACGTTGCAACAGCTACTCATGCACTCGCACCACCGAACCCTCAATGGTAACTCACTTCATACTACCTACTCCACTAAATAAATATATTTTATTATATTATATGGTGAGTGGATGCTGTGGACCATACACCATATGTACTACTATCCTCGATTAACAATTAAAATGATGCGTTGTTTCCCTCGAGGACCAAGATGGAATGCCTCGTTTTCAGTATAAAGGGTCTTCGGTTTTCTACACTAATCATACGAAACGCGAATGCATTGAGTTGCTATTTTAAGCTGGTTATTTGTGAGAGTGTGGTCCTTCCCCCAGTCGAGCGGACATATTCGGGTTGTAAATACCACGCTAATTGCTTGTTTTAAGAGTGTTTAACAATTTTTTCCGAAACATCAACTTTATTTGCAAGATTCTGTGGTACGCGAGAGACATATCATAATGTAAGTTGATTGGAACAGACAAATTGCAATCCACTGCCAAACAAGCGACAAATTAAGGTATTTCCCTCAAAAATGTTAAGCTGAATCTGTCATGGTGTCAAATATTCAATCTTTACATACTGAGGCAGCAGTATAACTGGTATGAGGGTATATACTTTTTTATAGGATAAGGGTGAAAAACGAGCACACAGTCCACCTGATGGTAAGTGGTTGTTGCGGCCCATAGACATCTACATCTATCCTCTGATACGCGTTTTCACACGTGAGGACTAAGATGGAATGCCTCATTTCCAGTAAAAAGGGCCTCCGGCCACCTGCACTCACCAAACGAAACGCAGAGGTAAACCTCTACTTCACGCTGGTATTCTGTGAGGTCGTGGTACCACCCCGGTTCGAGCCGGCCTATCCGTGCGACAGCAAAAGCTGCCGCGTGGCTCTACCACTGTTAGAATTATTTAAATAATTATTTATAGAATAAGAGTGACAAACAAGTATATTGTTCGCCTGATGGATAAATGGATGCTGTGGTCCATAGACATCTACATTTTTCTTCAGTTAGGAATGAAATTGCAGATGAGTTGACAGTTCTGAGGACTTAGATGGAATGCCTCGTTTTCAGTAAAAAGGATATTCGGTTTTCTAATACGAAACACATCAGCATTGATTGAGCTGCTATTTTACGATGGTATTCTGTGAGAGCGTGGTCCTTACTCGGTCGAGCCGGCCTATGCGTATACCACCACCACTATAATATAATTGTAGTCTGGTTTTACCACATATAAAAGTATACTAATTACTACTTACTCACTCATCATGAGATCTCCAAAACTATACGTCCGATTAATTTGAAATTTGGCGTATACATATTCATTTCTCGACGTAGAGACACCCACTAAGAGAGGATTTTGGAAAATTCAACCCCTGAGGGGATGAAATTGTGTTACAGATTGTGTATTATTTAAATTTTTTTGTGTTTTGGAAGCGTTTGTGCGACTGAAGTGACGTTGCGTGTGTGCAGAGAGTGGCGGCGGGGCGGCGGGCGGCGCGGCGGGCGGCGACAACCAGCTGGCGCGCTGGTTCTCGCCCGAGCTGCTGGCGCGCGCGTCGGCCGGCAAGCTGCCGTCCGTGCACGTGCCCAACGCGCTGTCGCTCGAGGACCTGGAGCGCCACCACGCGCCGCCCGTGCGCAACTGACTGCCCGCGCCACGCGCCACACGCTCCCAATTACCTATCCTCCACAACTTGCATCGTGATGCTCTCGGCTAGCGTGTAACATGTCGAATCGAATATCAAAAAAATTATAAACTTTGTGTCAAAATATCAAACGAAACGGACTGTATCAACTTGTAGATCTGCTCACGATAGCTCTAATTGAAATAAATTCATAAAGTAACTCTTTCTGATGACTTGATTTAAACCCACACTCGAGTACACTTACAGAATTATACAAATCAACTTAAAAAACAAATTATGCTTATACAATTGTTCCCATTATTAATGACTTCCATCTTACATGAATTACAGTATGTTTTCAAATTTATAATTATTAAATATCCTACAAACCGATCATTAAAAATTATGTACGCGAATAAGAAACATTGTGTATACACTGTAACTCAATATTAAATTATGTTCTACTATTGTGACCATTTTTATGTACTCTTTAAACTTTCAAAGCGTTAAAATCACACAAAAATATTTTCAGTGTAATAAAAACAAAGCGTATGTTTGAACTATAAACTACAACAATTGTTGTTCTGTTATTTACACTATGTTCTGTATTCAATTTTGGAGTTGATTTATATTCTACCGAGTTTAAGCCGTTCTACTCAAGACTTACAAATATTTATGTGTGCGACTGAAATTTAAAAATTTCATGCAATTCAAAATACTTGTGTTAGCATGTAAAACAAATATTATATTTGCTTTGTGAATTTATTTTTCGTAAAGTTTAAACAAAATTTTTAATTTAAATTGCAACAAGCAATATTCATCAACAAGTCTGCTGGCATTCTGTAAGTTTTAACAAATGAACTGTTTAAAAAAATTCGATGTTTCTCTAACAATTTGTAAGGCATGCTAGCTAGAATTGATCGCAAAACGTAAATCACTTTTAAAATATTTATATATATATTGAGAGATCAGATGTATGGCCATCACTTAAGAAATATTTGAAACCAATTTATATCAAACCTAAATCAAGTAACAGTTGGTATAATGACAATAAGCAATAGCTATACGTCTGAAAGCCCTCGTGTTGATCGCCAGGACAAACTTCAGTCAGCTGGAGATGCTGTCACGAGATGTGTGACGTAAAAAAGAGAGGAAAAGGTAGCAGCTGATAATGGGGCTCCAGTTTGGTGTATTTCTTTTTAGTAGTGTTATGAGGTAGCGTTTTTGTTGATTCGCGGACAAAATGGCCGCCGCGCACCTGATATTATTTGACGACCCTGTATCAGCTACCTTTGTATTATTTACACGATGCGAACAATTTTAAAATGTCTCTTGAAACTGTGACAAAGTAATGATTGTAAGAAATATTCTAGAATTGTTGTCTTGCGTTCAAAGCTTTTGTCGTTGGTCGGTTGAGGCTGAGTGATGTACGTGAGTTAGCGTGTATGAGTGCGAGAGAGTGAGAAGTATTTGTATATGTGTCTACGGTTGTGTTTGTATGCGTTTTTGTTACATCTTTTTTTGAGAGGAGAAGAAAGATTTAGGTTGAAGAAATAAAGAGATTTGTCGTGTCTATACACACTATATCGACAAGGAAATAGACGACATTATTAGGGTGATCTTTTTTCACCCGATAACTACTTTTTAAGAGAGCAACTTAGGATCCGCACAAGTCCGACCCGCAGTTGTGTTTGGAGTTCCTAAGTTTCTTTATTAATTTATTTTTCGAACCCGATATGTCGATGTGACTTGTTTATAGCATGTCAATTAAAATATCCCGTACTCTAGTGTTGCCATATTGATCCCCGTTTCGCATTTAACATTGTTTTGTTTTGACTTTTTACCTTAAGACAATAGGCTACGTAGGTATTAGACATTGCCGGAATTATCATGAGCTAACAGCAGTATCCAAGATATTTTTATAACAATAAAAGGTTTAATTAAGACTAAAACTAATTCATTATTAACGTCTTTAATATAATGGACTTCCGTATATTAACAATAAAAAATAAAAGTTATTTTTCACATTCCTCTACTAAATATATTTGTACACAGAGTTGTATCTGCGAAAAAGAAACGATTGTGGGGTTTCTAGTACTGGCAACACTTAGTCAACACATCGTACAGAATAACGTTTGTACCGTCCAAGTAAATTGCCAAGTCTCTGCTCTAATTGGCGCCCAAATAGCGATAGCAGCATTGTATTGTTGTTCAAGTCGCCCGTGCCTTGTTTTGGAAAGAACGAGAATGCTGCACCTGTGCGGCGGGGTGTACGGAGCAAACGAAAACTGATTCTTTTCATGGCTTTGTTACGCGATGACGAAGGACCAGCGCTGGCATCGCATTAGATGCGGCTGCCGAGCGATTTTGGTTCTTATTTAAGGACGATAGAAGCGAAATCTCTGTTTTTTCGGTGTTTGTGGCTCGGCAACGAAGGGCCGCTTGCATATTTACGAAATAAAATGTCTCCTGTAAGCTTTAAATTATTGATTAAAGAAAAATTTAAAAGTTGATTTGTTGGTTTTACTTTTCTACCAAAAACACTAATAATACTAATTTCAATCTGTGATCGAGGATATCATGCTTACTGCTGCACAGAGTATATACATAGTACGTGATGATCTTGTGACTCATTATTATAATGTCTTCCAGACAGACTTTCGGTCACGGCGGACAGTCTTATCGAGACTAGCCATATATCGTCGGTCGAATGACGAAGGGGCGTAAGTGATTTTAGTCAATTTTACAGTAGAGCGATTTTCAATAAAGTCCACCGTGATGCACCGTCGTAACTTTATATGTAAAACTACTACGCAGTTTACAGGACTGTCGTTAGGATTGATAACTAATCCTCTTTTGATATTAAATTAGTTTATTAGTTTACTTTAGTTACTTGTAGATATATTTCCTTTTTTTTGAAAAAAAAATTCACTTACGCCCTTTTGTCATGTGCAAATATTTCAAAATAACATTTACGTCCGGCTATCTTAACTATAAAAGAAATAAAAGACTATAAATTAAAACACTATTAAATAAAGAAAGACTGTAATATTAAGTAATGGAACAATATCTTATTGATGTGGTAGGATTTCATAATAAGTTTGATATTCCCGGCATCTTATCAAAGGGGTCTCTCCCCTGCACATAGAAATTAAATCGTTATATTTTTCTTTAGATATCTCATAATGAGATTTATTTAAATGTCCCACCTCTTCCTTCAGCCATTTAACATCTTGTCTTTTTATTGATATCGATCTGTATTCTTTATCCTTGTGACTCGTTTTAAAAAATCGCCCCCTTACAACTAAAACCGATTATCTGACAAATTTTATGAAAATGAGTTATCAACACCAATCCATAGGGAATCTAAAGCTGCATCTACTGGTAAAACCCGTTTTCTGATACGACGCATAGTTTAGAACATAAAGAAAATGAAAACCTATTAAAATACAATTATTTGCAAAAAATCTACATAAAAAAACGACTAACCTATTGTAATGTAAACTTTTTTAAATATCATCCAAGTAAAACTGCGTTTCCTCTTGTAATTTATTTTTGCCGTAGAAATTTACGAATCAACTTAACCAATGATCACAACTAAAACAAAGTAGATAGTTTTAGTTGGTTTCTACATACTGAGACCTTAAGGCAGTTCTGGGAATTTATTCAGCTAAAGTTTGTTATCCCACTTAGTCATTTTTACCAGACAGTATTAAGACTAATATTTATAACTTGAATACAATTAAAACCGATTATATAGACCGAAAAAGGACAACAGACCGTTTTTTTACCAAAAAGTTTTTTTTTTGTAGTTGAAGAACAACAAAAGTATGTCTGTTCTAGATTTTTATGCAGTACTTTGAGTATTTCTCCTTTTATTGTAAATAATGCTATATAGTGAACAGATCAATTTGGCTGTTATTTATAAGATAAAAATTTTCGTGGAAGTAAAGAAGCACCAAATATCTCCCTCGCACGACTTCCTTGTGGAATCAATTACCACTAGCGAATTTTCCGGACCGATAAGACTTAGGAACCTTCAAGAAAAGAGCTTACACCTTTCTAAAAGGCCGGCAACGCATCTGCAATTCCCCTGGTGTTGCGGTTGTTCATGGGCGGCGGTAGTCACTTACCATCAGGTGAGCCGCATGCTCGTTTGCCCCCTATTCCATAAAAAAAAACCCCACCTGAAAAAATAGAAAAATCAATAGCCATATAGCTTCCTTCCCGACAATGGAAAATCACTACACTAGGAAGCATTCGAAACACAAATACTTAAGTGTTGGGCTTTCCTTAGCTAAGATGTATTCTTTATATGTTAATCAATGCGAAGAACGTAATAGAAAACCAGTGTCAGAAATAACTTATAGAAGAATTTTTTCTAAGGAGTTTAACTTGAACTTTTTCGTTCCCAAGAAAGACCAATGTCTTGTCTGTGCTAAATACAATCGTGCAAACGCAGATTAAAAAGCTTAACTTGATTAACTTATTACAAAATTATGAGGATCACACAGAAAGGAAACAAGCATACAATACTGAAAAGACCAAGGATAAGGAGAGAGCAGAAAAAGACCTAAAATTTTTACCAGCAACATTTGATCTTCAAGCTACTTTACAAATTCCGAGCACTGAGGTGGGCCTTCTCTATACTAACAGAAAATTGACTGTTTATACTCGTAACTTAACCTTATATGAAAGTGTGCTGCCAAATTAAGCATATTGCTTCGTATGGACGTACACGACAAAAGAAGTAGTTCGTAATTTGTCACTATTCTAGCCCATTATTTAACAAACTGCATTCCAGAAAATATAACAGAGGTTAGTTTGTTCTCCGATACATGCGGGGGACAAAACCGAAATCATTTTATAGCCGCTTTACTCTTGTGGGATCAGAGCAAACAATTACAGATTATTGAGCACAAGTTTTTGGAGTCTGGCCATTCTTACATGGAAGTCGACTCAATGCATAGATCAATTGAATCTGCGAAAAAACATCGTAACGTGTATTGTTTATCGAACTGGATCAATATACCCAAAGATTCTCGATCAAAAGACACGTATAAAAACGGCACCAAGAAGGTGAAGAAAAACAATTACAACATAAAACAGTTCACGTATTCTGAATTCAAAGTTTTGAAACAATTAGCGAGCAGTATAATTTTGAACAACACAACAAACATGGAAGGTCAGGGAATTCAATGGCTTAAGATAAAAAGGATGAAATACATAAAAGGTGAGAGAAACATATACTATAACTATGATATGTCAACCAATTTCAAGACAATGAACGTCATTTGCTCAAGAGCACATCCAAATACGTCTGCAACTACTGTATCGGAAAGTCACAGCTATGCGACAAGGCGTAAATCAAAACAGCCAGACGTCTGTGAACCTGCGACGTCTTTGACTAGCTGTGAGTTCATATTCCCTTCTTTGCAATAGCTGTACAACAAACCATTGCCCATAATTGTAGCCAAAAAGAAAGATTTATTAAATCTATGCAAAGAGGGTGTTATACCTGAAGAGTACCATGGCTGGTTTCAGTCTTTGGCTACAGATAACAGAACTGTTGACCGTTTACCTGAAGCAGCAATTTCTGAAGAGTCTGATTTATCTGACAATGAGAAGTGCTTTCACAGAAAATTAACAAGGAAAAGTTCTTCTACGGTTATTTCAGAATTATTTAAGATTTAAGTAGTCGGGTATTTCTACTTAGCTAAATAAATATGTTTCGTGATTTAATACCTGCTTTTATTATTTTACCTTGTTTCTTTCAGTAAATAATAGTTCGTTTATATTATTATTTCTATTAAAACACACACAAAAGTACAAAACCCTTGCAAATAATTGGAATTCATTCCGTAAATTTGAAAGTTTTTACAAGTAAAACCAACTAAGTATTCCAAAATCGTTTATTTTAACCGGGTTCTTAGTGTTTACATGTTCTAACATTTTTTGAATTATAGTTATTGCAGTAGAGAATCTAAAAACTATCAATAGTTACAATTAATGCGATACTTTATAAAATAATAACAGATTAATAATATTTGTGATATACAGCTAAAACTGATTAAGTGTCTTCCCTTGTCAGCATTTTTTGTATTTTTTAGTAAATTCCAGTGCGTTTTTTTAAGTTATTCATATTTAAATCCAAAAACAGTTTGTCTTTGCTTTATAATTAACTCTTCAATCACAAGGATAACTAAATTTTAATACTTATTTATAGTGTCAAACTTTTAAATTGCGGTACTATAAAGTTAGGTTCATGTCAGATAATCGGTTTTAGTTGTAAGGGGGCGAAATAGACTACTTTGAGACTTTCGTGAGACTTTTAACTCCATAACATCTGTCCATTTAAAGAGGGCGGCTGTCTGGTTATCGTTTTTTAATTTAAGTAACCTTAACTTTAAGGCAAGATTTTTAAAATCCTTAAAATCATTGTAATTGAGTACCTTGACTTCGTATGGATTTTTGCGTGCCAATCGTATGATCGGCTCCAATTGGCATGGAACAAAGACGTTCCAAGCCTTTGCCATTGCAAATGCTATCGCGCTATGGACAGAATCGCCCTCGCTTTGCCCATGGAACGAACAGAAGTATCGTAAACTAATTTCTTCAATAGATTCACAATTATTTATTAAGTATAAGAGCATAGCCGCCATCACGGAATTTTTATTCTGGCCTGAGCAGCCATCGCAAAATAAGAATACTTCTTTCACACTCTTTCTATCACAATTTGTTAAGAAATAATAAACACAAGTAGAAATTTCAGAGGCACCTCTTCTACTGATTGTCTCATTCCATAAGTTGCATATACAGTCTTTGGAGGCTAAATCATAAATTGTGAAATTATAATTAGCCAAACGTCTTTTATAAAAAAGAGCACTTTCATTGGATTGTGGCAAATAGATGACTTGCTGTAAATCGAACGAAGCACAACAAGTGGTTATATTTTGTATTGCTCGATTCTTGCATTCGTTTTTAATTCGTCGTACTTCTTCTTTTTCTATAATATGTGCATCATATTTATTCTGCAGCTTCTCTTTCACCTCGCTTGTACCTTCTCTGTATGTCATGCATAAACTGCATTGGTCTTTTTTTGGTTTATGGAACGATAAATTCATGCCTTTGAATACATTTCTATAAAGTGTCATACTTACGGGTTGGTTATACTCCTTTAAAAACATACCATATATTTTTTTCAAAGATAAATCATGGTGGAGATATTCTTTTGTACTACTTTTTCTACAGTAATGAGACTCAACACGCGGAAATCTGTTAATATGTTCAGTAATGAGTGATCGCAGCTGAGTATCCCTTTCATGATAGACCTCTTGCCTTCCTCCTCTTCTGTCTTTTTCTACTACACCGGTGTTCTTTAATTTTTGCAAAGCTGTGCGAAACGTCTTTTCTGAAATTCCCAAAGTATTGAGGAACATTTTCTTGCATACCTTCTGCTTCTCATCATTTAATGGTAAGTAAAAGCAGTTGGTAAACTTCCGACGAGATTCTGTGGCAGTAGTTTTGCGTCCTACGGGCTTTTTTTCAACAAATCTCACTATATATTCTCTTTGCAAAGTTAGATCTGCTAATGAATAGAAATCCATAAATATATTTTCGCGTATTTGTTCATTAAAACGATAACAGTACAGGCCTTGCTTTGTGCAATTTTCTAAATTGCATAATGAACCAACCTTCCTTCCAGGAACTACTTTTTTTGTATATGTCGAAATATATTCTTGTCCTGCGTGTCGCAAAACCTTGGCTTCTTTGTATTTATTTTTTCTAACAGGTTTCGATCTTTCTTCCTCTCGGGAAACGCCATCTACTATAAAGTCTTCTGGGGCCAAATAACTGTCTTGTTGTGGTTCCAAAACTGTATTCTGCATTAAAATACTGGGTGAGTCGCGAGTGTCAGATAAGACCATAGTTGCATCAGAATCATTTGAAACATTCTCAATTTCGGTAATATCGAAATCAGCAAGCGAGGCTGGATTTTTTTTATGATCAGAACATGATTGCATATAAAGCACAGACGCAAAATGAATATCACACAGTAAACAAGAACAAGCAAAGCATGTCGTTAGTACAGGGTTAGTGCAGTTGGCATATTCACAAGTCTGCTGCATATCAGTTTGCCCAAAATCAAATTTTAAAGTTTCTGTTAACGTCAAGTCAGCTTCAAAGTTTAGATGATTTTCGCAGGTAGAGCAATTGTTGACAAAATGTTCATAACAAAGGAGACATGAACAACGATGGCATGCACTAAATACCTCATCAGTACAAATCGAAAACTGACAGCATTTTTGGTATTCATTCTGTATATCTATATAATTTTCATCAGTGCATACTGTATCATAAATTTTTTTTTTCTGAATTGGTTAATGATAATTCATAGCTGGTATCCTGATTTTTTGATGTGGATATGTTATTGCTAACTAAAATATGATTAGAGCAGGAAGCGTCTTCTTGGTAATGTTCAGCGCACAAGAAACAAGCACATTCCGTACAAGTAGTCAAAATAGGATTATGACAGTTAATGTACTCGCAGCAATTTTGCACACGGTTTGCAGGAACATAAGTTGAAAGTGGTTCGTCTTCAGACGAAGAGTATTCTTTTGCTTCGACAACAGTTACTGTACCATACCACCATTTTCGTTCATACAACATTTTCACCTTTGTACCAAGTGTTATCTTCTGACCTTTTCTGATTGGAAATAATTCCCGTGTGTGTACAACATTTTGAGTGCCATCTTTCCATGTAACTAACACGTCCATCATTGAAAAACCATCCCACAGAAAGTTAAGTAGATAGTAGGTATCTGTAAAGAATAATTTAACCGTAAATAAGAAAATTAATTACACACTGTCACATTTAGGAATAGTTAAACACTGACATTGTAACTTGCATATTATTTAAACTATGGTTTAGGTAACAAAACATTGCAATAACAAATAAATAACTTTTCTAAAATTTTAACCTAAAATATTAATTCATCTTTTAGGTAACTATGCGTTTAAAAGCAATAGGTACATTACTGTAAAATAACCTTGTGATTTGTATAAAACACAAATAAAAGTAACTCTTAAAATAAGTATTCATTCACTTTGAAGACAGAATTTTATTAATTTTAATATTCGTAAACAAACAATGCACCTTATTAACTTGCAACTAACTTCGCTCGACTGCTTAACACGTCTTGACCTGTCATTGTTTCACTCGCGTAATCACGTTAGATAGGTTACGCCTCTTCGTGAAAAAAAAATTGCATGGGAACAGGTAAGAATAGGCGTAACTGGTGGATACGACTATTCGTGATTTTTAAATTGGGATGATTTTTAGATTGGGAATCTGTTTCCGGTGTTTTAAATTACGCCCTTTCGTGACGCTATAAAACTTGCCTTATAGATTACGATGGTGGAGATAACTAAAAATCGAATATTTGTGGGATACGCCCCTTCGACCGACGATATATGGTCTGTTCGCTAAGATAGTGTCGGTACACCCGGAGGCGCACTTATTATTTTGCTCTTAATTAATAATTTTTACTGTTTGTTAAAAGATTTTTTTTTTAATATTTATATTTGTATATAATAAAGTAGAATACTATGTAATTCTTATGGTTATTGTAATAAAATGCGAATATAAATAAAAACAAGTTCGGTAGCAAAAAACCTTTCACTACGGCGTTTCGTTTTAAAATGCCAAATTCTCCTTCAGGTGTACGCCGCACACGGCGACCTTTGATTTCGGTGTGGTGCCATTGACAAAATGCGGCACGTGCTAAGGCGGCGCAACAGGCGACCGTATCTAAGCGAACAGGCGATACTTAGGACAGGATTATAGTGCCAGAGTTTATGCGCAAGTACACGTGCACTCTATTCCCTCCCTCATAGTTCGATGGGACGGCAAACCGACACGACCGGAGATAGGCGTAGGCAGGACTAACGGCTTTATGAGCTTTCCGAGGCACGAGGTTGAAACTCTGCCATATTCCTGACTCCTGATTCCTGACTGCTACTGAGAATGTCTTGACAGAAAACTTAATGTCTGATTTGGCGCGAGCAGGGATTCAAATCTGGGATATGATCAGTAATATTTATGACCGCTAGACCAACGAGGCAGACGTAATTACTGTGGCCTAAAGAATATTTTGGAAATACATCATGCTTTATTTTGAATAGACTGGAAATCTAAATATTTAATCCCTAGTTTCCATAAACCCTAATGGCAAACTAAGTAAGCCTATCACCTCACTTTCGTCCAATTGGTGCCTTAACCCATTCAATGCGGCTCGAAAAATCGCCTTTATTACGCAGGGCGGGTGGTTCAAAGAGCTAACTCCGATAGGCGTCGGACGCATCTCATATTTAAACACTTTGACACCGATCGGCGTTTCCCTGACATGAAAATGATTCTTGCTTGTTTAGACAGAATTTTAAATATGACCAGGGATTGCAAACCTTTTTTCTGATTTTTTAAAGTTAAAAATACTTTTAATAATAGTATTTACTCTACTATTTTAAATGTATTAAGTATAATAAGTAGTGTTTTTAATTAGTAGTAGAGAGGAAGAGAGGGGTTTTAAGTTACATACTATTTCTAGTGCAGCGTAATTTGTTTCGCTTAATAATTAATAATGATTTTCTCTTGGTGGTCTTGGAAGGTGAGGCTCGACCATCGTCACCGAGTTTATTGAGTGACGGTGTGAAACAATTTGGTTCGCTAAAAAGAAAGCCATGTGATGATCAACAGTATTATCTTGATAATGTTGATACGAAAAAAGTCACATCTAGACAAAATAAAGAGACAGGTATCGTCACAGGACATTCAGGATGCAAATTTATATTAACGCAACATTTTCGATTCTAATGAGTATAAATGTGACGTATCACAACCTATTTGGAATTTTGAAAACGGGGAACCAACTGACCACCGAAACAAAGCGTTTGCTCAACTGATCGCTTACGAATTAGATCTTGTTCCAATGAAAAAAAGATCTGTAACATATGTTAATATAATAAATCTTGTGAGGAAAGTACGTCACCAAAAGGATGTGGACGACATAAGTTTACCCAACTAAGAAGACTCGGAATAATGTTTGTGGCATAGGTACGCTGTGAGCCTACATGTTGTTTGATGATTGTTGATATTATTAAATAAGTTTAATGAACACTTTCGTAGTTGTAGTTTTGTTTAAGTACCTACTCTCACAAGTATGCAAAACAATCATTACCAACAACGGTTTTAACAATCCAAGATGTTGGATTTTATTAATAAGCCGTTTTCGTTTTAATTTTCTGGATGCTCTTTTTTTCCTGTTTACACTAGAGATGATGAAGAATATATAAAAAAACTAGCGAACCATATCAACGCAGCAAAATGTTTAACTATCAACTATGAAATGAAGATTGCTCGTAGTATGAACCTATTACTGTTCTCTAATTCTATAAAATAAAACACCTAGCTAAAATAAATAATATATAAATATTTAACCCAAATGTTATGCTATGTTAGGCTATGCCAAGAAGTATCTCAGCTTCCAGGAGATCCTAGCTACCAGAAACTGCTTCCGGATCGATGGCAAAGCGTGGCGATTATAGCAAATTATTCATATAATTAAATATAACTCTGCATATAATGGAAATGAACCGTCTGTGTGGCAAAAGGAAAACCAACAAAAGTCTCGTTATAGGTGACTATTTGCGGCACCGATTTTCGACAAACTTATTTTCGAACTTCGAAAGAACACTTCGAAGAACTTGATGACACGCCTATTGTGCCATCAGCCATGTGTAAAAGTAATGTTCTTTTTTATACTCTTTTCACTTGTTTAGACCTAATTAACCGATTCGTTGTGGCAACAATTTTCGACAAGTTTTATCTGTGGCGGCGAACAAATATTTTATGACACGCGATGATCTATCTCTATATATAGATCTTTTTATTTATTTATTTAAGTACACCAACGATTGTTACAACAATGCAGAAATAGTAAACACGCATCCACTTATATACTAATTGTACAATCAATTAAAGGTAGACAACACATACTTCAAGATACTAAAAAGTTACCAAGTAAAAAACAAAAAAATACAAAAACTTAGAATTAACGACTTATAGTCGAAGCTAAATATAAAGCTAAATAGAAGCTGACTTAGTACGCAATTTTTTTATGCTTTTTACTTGTTTAAACCTAATTAAGTTTATTTGACTACAAACGGAAGGATACTTGTTTTAGTGGGTAACTACAAACTAACTGTTTTTCTATGTGTTTTCTTTAAAATTGAGAGTAAGTGACTTTTTTATGCAGAGATTACAAAACTTTTGTACTATTTTTTGTTTTATAAAATAATCATTTATATAAGTAGGTACAGCTAAATCACCCTGATGCTGAACACGTGTTATTTACAAGAATTCTGTCTAACTGCACCGACGGCAACCGCGCCGCACGTGCAATGGTGCTGGTCCCATCACGGCCATACTGACATGCGTGCGTCCTCGCACACGCTCCATCACAATTTTAGTTATCTGTAGACAAAAAAACATCGTTCGACTATCCTGACATAACAGCGTCTGGTCCGGTCTATATTGACCCTTCAGACTTGGGTGATAATCAGTTTTGATCCAGCAGTAAGCCCTACAAAACTTTAATCAACTTTATGCGAGATCGGAATGATTAGTCTGTAGCTTTTCTATTTTCTCTTTTTTTTTTCAAGTACTGTTTTCGCTAGTCCGGAATCACTATTCCCTATAGCCATATCATTGGACCGGCACAAAGCCCTGCAATGATAGTAAGAACTATTTTTTTTCTTACTCCTTTTTTTTCAAGTACTATTTGCTAGTCCGGAAAGAAAAAAAAAGCGGTTAAGTTTAGTTGACATCAACCATCAGTTACAAACGGAAAGATACTTGTTTTTAGTGGGTAACTACGTGTTTTCTTTGAAATTGAGAGCAAGTGACTTTTTGATGCAGAGATTACAAACCTTTTGTACTATTTTTTGTTTTATAAAAAAATCATTTATATAAGTAGGTTCAACTAAATCACTCTGGAAAATCTTGGTTTTTATTAAATTAAATTTTCACCACATAATAATATTTGTAAATATCAAACAGTCAAGAACCTTAATATGGAAACAGATAAGGTTTATGATTCATTAATATTGTTACGAGCTTGGGGTTCGCTACAATTAAAAACTGCCGATTGAATTACCAAAATTGACACTTTAATTACACAACACTAATTACAATCTAAAACCACACTAATAATAAAACACAATTGTACTACTGATCAATTAAGTTCGCAGTTTTTTTTATAGGATAAGGGTGACAAACAAGCACACAGTTCACCTGATGGTAAGTGATTGCTGCGGCCCATAGACATATACATCTATCCTCGTTTGCGAATCAAAATGCAGATGCGTTGTCACCCGTGAGGACTAAGATGGAATGCCTCATTTCCAGTAAAAAGAGCCTCCGGCCACCCGCACTCGCCAAGCGAAACGCAGAGGTAAACCTCTACTTCACGCTGGCATTCTGTGAGGTCGTGGTACCACCCCGGTTCGAGCTGGCCCATCCGTGCGTGGCTCTACCACTGTTAAAACCACTGTTGTTTCGCTTCGAAGTATTCGCTTGTATCGCCAATTCAATTCTGACTCGGTCGTAGTCTATACCGGCCTTATATAGGGCCTCAGATAGTTTCCAGAACCTTCTACTGTATTGACATCTAGAATGTTCGAGTACATATCGGTCCCGAAATTTCTAGAAGGATCTTGACTCCTAGTTCTGCTACTCGACATTAGAGGCGCTAGTGGTAACTAGTGTTGCCATGTATAAGACATTAATAGTGGCACGCAACCCTGCCCCCTCCTAAGACATGCTCGTCCCGAGCATTATTGGCTCCATAATAACGCGCCAGTCGATCCACATGGACGATCTTATGAGTACCTCTGGCACCTTTCTGTATCCGGTAGGTTTTGTCATTGATCCTTGTCAAAATCCGGTACGGTCAGTCCCATTTAGCTTACTCGTAAAGCTTAGGAGATTTCCCTTTGCTGCGAGCTGGATTGCGTAACCACACTAGTGAACCTTCGTCAAACCCTTTGTTGTTCATTTTGCGGTCATACCGTGTTTTCATCTTCTCAGACGAGTATTTTTTAAACTTGGTACTTAATTAGCACCTAAAAAGCCCCTAATTTGGACTATTTCTGAAAGCAATTTTGATTTTCAGGAAATCTGAATTTTGCATCTGCTATGTTCTGCATAACCACTTTATTTTTATTAGGGGCGTCTTGTCATTGCCTATATTTGCAGCACTTAATTCTTTGCTATTAATATTTATCGTATATCTAATAACTGCATTGCGTTGCTAGCGAGACGTTTTGCTAGCAACGCAAATTTCAACAGTTCGTTGCGGTGAAAATTTTAGAGCACCTAATTTTTAAACTTGGCACCTAATTAGCACCTAAAAAGCTCCTAATTTTGGATTTTTCCAAATGCAAATTCCCGACTTTGCGTTGTTAGCGATACACAACTCATTTGTGGAGCTTGGTCTTTTGATAGTTGCAAACCTTTATTTCAGAAATTTCACATACTGCCTCTAGTTTGTATGTACATACGGGAACTTTGTTTGTCAAACAGCATCCACAATATTTCAGCATTAACTCAAGTTTAGTCAGTAGAAGGCCATGCCAAGAAATAAATTTAAGCTCTATCTGCCTCTATGCAAGTTTGATATACAGGCTGTCTGTAAAATGGAGTATTTGTCGATCATTTTTACTTACATTAATCCTAAGCACCGTTTGTCTCGCTCACACAGCTTAGAATTGGTCCAAACAAGGCGAGCAGGTAGTAAAGTAAAATTTTCAAGGGCGACAAATGTACTTACCTAATAAAGACATGCAATGTCAAAAAAACTATCTGCCAATAATTTTGTAATTTTGTAATTAAATGTCTACTTTTACACATTAACGGCTATAGCTCAGTAAGTAATGACATTAAGTACATGGTATGCTGATGTTTTAGAATCCTGTATATAAAAGAAATGTATTTATAAATGCTATTAGAGTTTATAATAAATTGCCTAACACTTTTAAAGACCTCCCTTTCGTAATTTTTAAAAGGAAACTCACAGAATGGCTGGCAACAAAATGTTTTTATAGGTTAGACGAATATATGAATACCATCAAAAACATAACTTGTAAAAAAACCAAGTCTGGCAACACAGTTCTTCTACCGTAAAAAGTTGTGAGATCCATGTAATACCAAGTCGGTTAATTTATTCAGTCCCTACGTAAGGGTCCTTCTGCCTTAAGTTATTACATAATTAGCTAATCTAACAACATCTCATAGTGACCACATCAATAATAAAAATCTTTTATATTTGAAATAATAGATCGAGGGCGGCACTGAAAATTTTGGGAATCAAGGAAGTGACACAACATTACTATTTAAAAATGTATTTATTGCTTTTCGAAGTATTCTCCGCGAAATTTGACACATTTTTCCATACGATGGAACCAATCATTGAAGCAACCATTCCATTCGGAAGTTGGGGTCGCCAAAATGGCCGTTTTGTAGGCGTCCACAGCTTCTTCAGGTGATGAAAATCTCTGTCCACGCAATTTTCAGTCTCTATTTACATGCCTACCTGTCAACAATCATATTCTAGATTGTCGGGAATTATTCCAGCATTTTATTGTTGACATGTATTCAAAAATTGATACGGAAAGGTTGGAATTGATTCGTCATAATCAACAAAAATTGCGTTCGGAAGAATATGTTCTTTTAAACGCCGACGCAATGATGAATGATGGAAAAGCTCCGGTGCAAACTCTAGAGCACACGTCATCAGCACAATTGGGGGATTCCATCAAGACCCACTCCACTTATAAATATCCATGAAGAGTAGTGCTTTACACACTGAGCACTGTGTGAACTGAACATCCTGCATAGAGCATTCACACTGCGGGATGGTAGGCGGTAGATTAGAGATAGATAGCAATTTTGCAGGAGCAACTAAACCAAGGCTGGAATCTGCCGCGTACAGATGACGGGATGAAATTTTCCATCCTCTGAAGCACAAATCGGTCACAGACTCAGCAACGATGTTGGGATGATGCAACGAGAAGCAAATCCGCCACCATAAAATGCAAAAAAAGCCCGCATCCCATCCCAATTTGTCTATCTATAGTACCACATACGGTGACAGATCGCGCCTGCAATGAGCATGTGATGGGCACCGGACTCAGGATCAAGCAGTAATCCAAAGAGCTAAAAGGACATCGACGGAGAACAGATATTCGTCCGGATGAGAGGTCAGCAGAAGATCCAACAGGGAAGGTGCATGATCCTCCTCATTTGGAATCATCGCACGCATCGCATCATACGGATCGTAGTATTCTTTGTATAGAAAGTCAAACAAGTGCGTCCACCAATCCGCATCGTACGGATCGCTTGTCGGCAATGCCGACGCTAATGATCCGAGGGGCAACTTTTGCGATACGTGCCGATGACATCATACGGAATGTCGATCAGTGAACGCACAGCGCGCGCGCTCGCTCCGCGTCGCCGGTCGCCCGCCATTTTCATTTGATGATCGTCGCATCCACATGAGTTGTAGCATCATGTACGCCGCACAACTAATTGCAGTCGCGCAAGAGTATGAAGAGTTATATAATTTAAGACACCCTTTTTATTCTAACCAACAAAGGAGGGACAATATCCGGGAAGAAATTGGACGAAGATTAAATAAAAGCAGTAAGTTTGTAGGTTATGTTTATTTTGCTTGTTATACATTTTCGTGCCTTCCACTGCGAACTCTTCTTAATTGCCATTCAACCGAGCCTACTTCTGAGTTGAAGTAATTTTTGAAGTTATCCCTGACTGTTAAAGCATCTGTGCTTAAATTACCACCTATGTTTCGTAGGTTTTGTAGCCCTGACATTTCCGCAAAAGAAATGTTTAAATCATTTTCTGTCCAGTAGCATGTGTCATCTCTTAGAAAGTTGTGCAAACAGCATGTAGCCATTACAACAGTCACAATATGTTATTTGTGCATAGACAATCTTCGTTCAAAAATTCAAAATTTTCTTGCCAATGTCCCAAACGTATTTTCTACAGTATTTCTCGCACGACTGAGCCTGTAGTTAAATACTTTTTTTCTTCATCTCTTTGATCATCGTCGCGAGAATATGGTCGCATTAAATACGTGCATAATGGAAAAGCCTCATCACCGACGATGACGTGAGGTAAACGTTCAGTGCCTCCTGGTGGGATCTTATGTGGAGGTATGTTTAAAGTGCCGTCCTGTAAACCTTTGCCTAAGCTCGAATTTGTCAAAATACTAGCATCAGAGTTCTTACCAAAAGCACCGACATCTACTACTATGAATTTATAATTTGCGTCGACTAAGGCTAACAATACTAAACTAAAGTGTTTTTATAGCAAAAGTAATTTGAGCCACTGTGTGGTGGTGCCTGAATAAGCACGTGTTTTCCATCAATAGCAGCGATCACGTTGGGATAATTCCATTTTTTATGAAAACCTTTTTCTGATTTAATCCACAACTCTTCAGTAGGTTTTGGCATTACTATGGGCTGTAGGTGTTGAATAATGGCTTCGCAGGTGGAATACACAATTCTTCGCACTGTTCGTTCACCAATCCTGAAGGAAGACGACGGTGATCGAAAGATCCCAGTGGCTAAGAACCTGAAACAAAAACATATATTTAGGTATTTATTTATTGTTACAGGTAATGCATGCAAGGAGCGATGGACCAGAATTAGAGATAACCATAGGAAGGCTTTGAATTTGCGCAAGACAAAAAGCGGCCAAGCAGCATCAAAGATAAAAGCTCCTAAATTCTCACAAGAACTTTCTTTTCTAATACCGTATCTAAACGATGAGGAAGAACGGCGTTCAAACCTATCACCTAGAAGTGCCAACAATAACGAAGAAACACAACTTGAGTCACTGAATGAATTAGGTTATCCAGATAACAATGTATCAAGCGATGCACAAAGTGAACAATCCATGCAATCCTTGGGATCATCACGAATTATCCGTAAGAAATCAAGCTTCGCAACTTCACACACTTCACAAGGCCCAACTGCAGCCAGCGTTCTACAAGATTACTTAACAAGGACGGCCGAAACTAGAAACCAGAGCGATCCTCTTCTCGACTTTTTTCGTAAATATGGCAAAAACAGTAAAGACTTTTCCTTTACAAGACCAAGTTAACATTAAAGCTCAATTATTTAAAATGGTTAACAACGTAGAGATGAGGCTTGCGACTACTTCAATAGATCGTGTTTCTGACCCTTCGACATCTGGTTCTAACGTGAGAATAGTTTCAAATGTAATGCTTAGTCCGGCACCGACTGGTTCGAATTCAATGTTTCCTCAATCGGATTCTTCAAATACAACGATGTTTGCTGCACCTGCTGTGAACGAAATACGTCCTCCTACACCCAGTAATGATGCGATGACTTCTAGACCATATACAAGTAATACTCGACATATTATGTCCCTGCCGTCTACAGTGGTTTCTGCTATGAACGAAACTCTTCACATTCTGCCTCTGGAACCTTCAACAGTGTATTCTTGGTCATCTACACACAACGAAAGACCAATGATGTCTTCACCTGACACTAGCCAATCCATTTTAGAAGATAAAAATAATGTGACACTCGGCCAATATTTACGTCTTAAATAAGTGCCTACCTAACTACCTATATGTAACCGATGTTTAATTTTAATAAGTAATTACCTTACACACACAGCAAGCCTTTCTTCTGGTCGTATAGCCTCCCCTGTATGCTGTATTCTGTCTTAATAAATGTGGTTTCAGGATGTCAACAAGAGTATTAAATTTAACTTGAGTCATGCGAAAATATTGGAAGAATTTGGCATCATCGTTTAGCAAATCAGGAAACAGTGTGTGATATTCTCCATGTTGCGATCTTTTCTTGAAAATATCGAGTACCCAGATATTATGTTTCCCTTTTCTAGAGTTCTTAGCTTTTTCTTCCTCTTCTTCAGCTAACAAACAAGCAATTACGATAGTTTCTTCTTCGTTTTCTTCCATTATCTCACAAACAACACGTCAACACGTACCACTAGCCACTAAAATCCGTATGAAAATGACGTCGGCAATCCGATTACTAGAGGTTGCGTCAGAAAATGCGATCGGTGCCGATACAGTGGACGCATAGTACAAAACTGGTCCGTTTGATGCGATGCGTGCGATGCCGATAGGTGGACGCTTACCTTAATACGCCATCTGTGCAACACCCGAGCCGAGTCGAGTTGCATTATAAAGTAGTACCATTTTAAAGAGTAGACAAGAAATTAACGAAAAATACAGATTGGGAGGTGTGAAGAGAAAAAATCAAAAGGTAGGAAAGTTTGATCAATTAGAGAAAGTTTTAGTGAAATGGCTTCATCGAGCACGAACATTAAAACTGCCCATAAGTGGCCCCATATTAGGCGAAAAAGTGCGTAAAATTGCTGAAAGCTTACAAATCACAGATTTTACCCTTCAAATGGATAGATTGTTTTAAAAATCGTCACGGCATTGTGTATTGTCAAATCACTGAGGAATCGGAGATAGTGGCAGAACAAGATGTTGATACATGGATAGCACAATTTCTTGCATTATTAATTTTTTTTTACAGGATAAGGGTGACAAACGAGCACACAGTCCACCTGATGGTAAGTGGTTGCTGCGGCCCATAGAAATCTACATCTATCCTCGTTTGCGAATCAAAATGCAGATGCGCTGTCACCTGTGAGGACTAAGATGGAATGCCTCACCTCCAGTAAAAAGGGCCTCCGGCCACCTGCACTCACCAAGCGAAACGCAGAGGTTAACCTCTACTTCACGCTGGTATTCTGTGAGGTCGTGGTACCACCCCGGTTCGAGCCGGCCCATCCGTGCGACAGCAAAAGCTGCCGCGTCGCTCTACCACTGTTAAAGAAAATTATGACCCGCGAAACATTTTTAACGCAGACGAATTTGGTTTATTTTATAAATTGATGTCAGATAAATCGTATGTCTTGAGGGGAGAAACTTACTATCCTGGCCTATGCAAATTCTGATGGGTCGGAAAATTTACGTTTACTAGTCCTTGGTAAAATCTATGTTGCTTCAAAAACGTGAAATCGCTCCCTGTAATATGATGCACAATCTCTAGCTTGGATGATTGGCCTTCGTGTTATTAACTGGTTAAAAGCTTTAGATGATCAGTTCCAGATTAAATGTAGACGCATAATTCTCTTCATTGATAACTGCCCCGGTCACCCTAGAGATGTTGAACTAAAGAACATCACGCTTGTTTTCTTACCTCCGAATGCGACAAGCAAGTTACGTATACCTATAATTCAATACCTGCACAATATTTGTAAATGATGTTTTATTTTTCCCTATCCCGCATAATACGCTTTCCCGCTTAAGTCGCGATTTTGACTGGGTTCCTTCAAAATCGTCTTAAGCGGGTTTTACTGTATAAGAAATGAAGTATACTTTAATAAGGTTTTTGACCTTTGAGCAGGTCAAATTTTGTATGTTTTCTGGGATTTTGTTTTAAAAGCGTATACATCGCCCTACACTGATATTGATATAAACGTATACATATAAAGCTTATACATGACCCTAAACTGACTCGGTGGAGTCGAGTAACTGCTACTACTAACGTATATCTGTTCATAGTATTTACATTATGAATATCACTTCTTTCTGTAAAACTACTTTTTTTTCTGTGTAGGTACATTATATTAATTTCATAAATGTATTGAGAGGCCATAGTTAATATATTAATTTCCTTTTGTTGGCGCGACTTTTTAAGTTTTAAATCAGATTGATCTTGATCTTATATCCATTTCTGTAAAATAAATATAATTTCAGTGTAAGTCGCGTGTCCTCAAAGCAAAATACTATACGACATTCTGCTATGGAAATAGCTAAAGTAAACTAGTCTAGCCGATTCAACACTGGTAAGATTTCTAATCTTTTTTACAGCATATGCTGCAGAAGTAAGTCTGCTTGCTAATTTTGATATATGGAGGCTCCATTGAAGCTTCGTGTCTAGTGTGATTCCAAGGAAAATGGTGGTACCGACAAGACTCAGTTCTTCTCCATTTAAAATTGCATTAGCATTTAAATGTTTGACATTTGGAGTCATGAATTTTATACAAAATGTTTTAGTGCTATTTAAACGAAAATTATTAACATTAAACCTATTTACTAATTTAGATATAGCATTATTTACTGCGTCATATTTTAATAATCGTCGTTTTTATATGTTATGGTTATGCCCTACTATGTAAGGTAAGTCATTAATATATAAAAGAAACAGAAAGGGGCCGAGAACTGGAGCCTTGAGCCACGCCCATTTGTACTATCGACCCGGAAGAGCTCATACTATTATATATTAATAATATAAACTAAATACTAATGACAATGAGGTGGGTGGAAGGAAAAGGGAGATCTCCCACCGGGCAAGGTGTTCTGCCCGGGGAGCGGCCAACGCTCCGATTGGTAGTTCGGAGCTATTCTATATATGCTGCTTTAACTTCGGAAATTTGTAAGCGCAATTTAGGCTTCGAAGTGTTTCGCTTGTAGCGCGACGACAGCGCCGCCACAACAACTTTTTGCGTTCTGTTACTTAAATATGAAACAATTAATTTAAGAGCACCACTTCTTACACCGTAATGTTGAAGTTTCCTAATTAATGTTTCATGGAATTCTCAATTGGACCTCTGTGATGGAAACATCTGTGCAAGTTTGTTCCGTAAATAAACTGTTAAAATTCGTGTCTAAAGTTGTTCTCTAAAGTTGTGTGTATAATTCACAAAGCTGTTGTAGTGACGATTCTAGTGGTGAAATCAAAATTCATTTCAATCCAGTAATTTCGAAGATATAAGCAATAACATTTCAAAATTATTTGTTAACCGTCTTGAACCCTGACCTATGACAACCCGCGCGACGCCCGCTGCTCCACTGAATCATCGCTACTGGCCAGCGCTGTGTGCGCGGCATTGCAATATCTACGATCTGCGGACTGCACTACGATGGCAAGTCGGACGGCACCATGCGCGGGGTGCCGCACTGAGGTGAGCGAAGACGGTCCGTATATGAAATGTGCAAAACGTAAGCAGATATTTGATATTATTTGTGCAAACATTACTACTAATGTGTTTAAAAATATGTCGGTGGAATTAAAGAGGTCTTGGATATGTGGAGAATGTCGCTGTAGGCAACCAAAACGAGATAATTCTCATACTCCAGTGCGGCCACACGTTATGCAGGATCTAAATACCACCTCTACTGCTTCGTGTTTTGACGTATCCATGCAGACTTCTGATAACGTGACTGTACGAGCTAAGCCGCGATATGCCCAAACTACTATGGGAAGCACAGGCGAAAGTATTACAGGAAATGATTTAAAAGATTTTGTTGTGCGTGAATTAAAAAACCTGCAAATTGAATTCGAAGTACAGCTAATGAGCAAAATTAATACACTGCTTATTGAACAATTTTTGGCGTTCAAAACTGAATTCATGGATAGGGTTAATTTGATAACGAACAAGGTTTTACAATTAGAGGAACACTACTTATTGAGTATTAATAAGGCTTGCGAACCGACGCCAATATCCAAAATCTAGAAAAGTAGCGGTACTCAAACCAGTCCAACCCTTAAAAATATACCCACTACACAAAATAAGCCTCCGAAGCGGAAACCTCAACCTCAACCAAATATCGAACATCTCAGAACTGATAAGGATCAGTCTGCGTTTACTGTCCCCAGCACAAATAAAGTCTCATCTGTGGCTCCTTTTCTCAGTGCTCAAAAGATGATGCACGCAGAATATTCCGAATCTTCCATCTCTTTAAGTAATAGCCAGGACTGCGAGCGGATTGATGACAACTGGCAAGAAGTATCACGCAAACGGGTACGCCCCTCACTTCCCGGGTTGCTTCGAGGTACCGCTGCGCCTGGTTCTACGATGTTGCATGCTGCTGAAAGGCGAAGATACCTGCACCTATACTACGTACGAGAAGGCACCACAGTAGAGCAAGTACGCGAACATCTTAACTCAATATGTGGGAACCACGAATGCACGGTTGAAAAACTGAAACCACGTGGACATTATGCGTCGTTTAAACTCGGAGTTCCATTGAAGCAGGCCGAAAATATAATGTCATCTGAAAACTGGGCTGAAGACATCTGTATTAAACCATGGCGGCAGAACTTTCGTGCCAAAGACTAACAATCAAGCGTCAACCGCGATTCCATGAAATGCAAATATGCTACCAAAATGTTCGTGGCCTAAGAACAAAAACTAATATGTTTCTTAATAATGTTATGGAAAGTGAATATGATATGATAGCATTAACTGAGACCTTTCTTACGAGTTCAGTGTCTAATGGTGAACTCTTTCCTCCGGGTTTTCATGTGGTTCGTAAAGATAGACCTGGTGATTGTGGATGGGGAGGAGTTTTGCTCGCGATTCGTGATCGTTTTAATGTTAAAATAGTTACGGATATTGTTAGTATGACTGATGACAAAGAATTAATATTTGCAATTGTGACATTTAAAAATGTAAATTTTATGTTGTGTCGTATATCTGCCACCAAATCATAAGGATGAGCAATATTTGAATGTTTTGACATGTATAGAAAATGTGATTTGTACTTACCCTGACCTGAATGTTCTAATCCTAGGTGACTTTAATTTAAACTCTTGCAGTACCAATATAAAGACTTCTTTTGACTTTTTTTGTGAATTCTGCTCGCTTAAGCAATATAATACAGTCTTAAATAATCGCGGTGGTATGCTAGATCTGGTGCTGGGCAATTTTGAACCTAAACAGATAGTGGTATCTCTCAGTGAAGATCCTCTGGTAAATATCGATCAGTACCATCCTATGCTCGATATAAATATTACATTTCCGGGCTTTTGGATAGCATCGAGCGTGTCATCTTTACAGCAAGTGACACCTCGCTCGAATACCAATACAGATTGGAACTGGTGTAAGGCAGATTTTCAGGGTCTATATAGGATTTTGATTGAAATAGACTGGTCTGATTTATTAACAATAAGCGATATTAACTGTGCTGTACAGCTGTTCTACGATAAGCTATACGAAGTTATAAATCTGTTTGTGCCTATTAAAAAACAATTATCAAACAATCGGCGATACATATATCCAAACTGGTACAACGTAGAAATCATAAAAAATATAAAAAACAAACACTTTCATCATAAGCAATTCAAAAAAGAGGCCAAAGAATTTAATAAGGCTATGTTTATATATTATAGAGAAAAAGTTAAGAAATTGATTGACTGCGAGTACCGGAAATATATGACTGTACTACAAAAAAATATCATTGACGATCCTGTGCAATTCTGGAAATATGTAAAGGAGAAGAAAAACAATAGAAGATACATAGATACATATATATATATATATATATATATATATATATATATATATATATATGAAAATACTGCAGTGACAGATCAAGCCGCAGCCGATGCCTTTGCTAAATATTTTGCGTCCGTTTTTCATGCAGAGAAACCAGTGCTAAACCCGGATACTGCTGCAAAAGCTGCATATGCACATATACATCGAGATGTGACCGCAGTTTCCATCACGACAGTTGATGAAAACGATCTGAAGAAGGCAGTGAGACGCCTTAAGCCACGATCGGCTGGTGGGCCGGATGGCATTCCTGTCTTCTTAGTTAAGGACTGTCAAGGGCGCAAGGTGACATTAACTGCATTGTATGCATTTTAGTCTCAATTAAACGGTCATAACATAAACACGTAGTTTCTTTTCCGAGTCACATGCTATACAAATATAGACCCTATCGCTTTAAACATATGGTCCAAACGATCCGGATTTGTAAAAAGACATTAATTAAAACTGAAAATATTTAAGGAGTGAATAAAAGTTAAACTACTTTTACTGTAAATAAATAAACAAAATATATGAAACGAACAAAATAGTGTTAGTTGTGTTTTATTATGAACAATATATACGTAAGGAACTATGAGATTGGTGGTATGTATTAAAAACATTTATTAACGATTTAAGATTGAAGCGTGTTGAACAATATAGTTAACAAACGTAGTGATTCATAAAGTACCTAGTTAGTGAGAGAAATAAGCAAAGGTTGTGATAAACTGTTCCGTTCGGACGCTTGAACTTTGAACTATTTCTTTATACCCACGAATACCTAACTTTCGGTTAACTGTTGTTAGTTTTGTTACAAAATTTAAGAACATTCATATTAAGGAGTTACACAAACATTTATTTTAACGAAAATGGATTCTGCAGAAAAACGAATGAACATTCAATGTGATAGTTATGAGAATATACAAAAGGCTTATGCAAATTTTAAAAAGGCACCAAAAGAAAGAATTACAGTAGGCTATGTAACGTCTAGATTAGATTCCTTAGAAGTTTATTGGAAAGATTTTAAGTGTTTACATCAAAAAATCATACAAGACACATCGAAGGAAGAAAGAAAGTCCTGTTATTATTTCGATTATGAAGTTTATGATCATTTTGAGGAATTATATTATACATATAAAGGAGAATTACGAAATGCTTTACACAAATTGCAAACAGATACGGATACTGAAAATAAAACACAACAATTAGAACAAAGGCTAGGCCAAAAACCGAGTGATACAAAATTGCCGAGAATTACGATACCTATATTTAGTGGAGATTACACAGAATGGCAATCGTTTCACGATTTACTCTTAGCACTTATTCATAAAAACGATACCCTTGAAGACGTTCAAAAGTTGCACTATCTAAAGAGCAATTTAAAGGGAGATGCTGAAGTATTATTACGACAATTTGCTATTACGGGAGAGAATTATGCAGAAGCTTGGTCCGTGCTAAAAAGGCGTTATGACAACAAAAGGTACATAGCAAATTGTATTTTTAAAAAATTCTTTAGTCAAAAATCCTTACCTTATGAGTCAGCAAACTTATTAAAGCAGCTGTTGGACACATCTGTGGAATGTATTATTGCGTTAATAAATCTCGGTTTGCCAACTTCACAATGGGATGCAATTGTAAATTTTGTAATTGTATCTAAGCTGGACACTGTTACACATAAGCAGTGGGAGGAGTCTATTGGTAAAAATAGCACAGAAGACTTACCTTCATTCGATCATTTAAAAGGGTTCCTGGAAACTAAGTTTAGAACTCTTGAGATGGTGGAACCTGCAAGGAAAATTACTAAAACAATTAACACAAAGTCTTTTCATGCTGCTGATGGTGAGAATGTGCCGTGTAGCTACTGTAAAGAGAATCATTATATATTTAACTGCAAAAAATTTGTGAAGCAACCTACAGAAGAAAGATATAAGTTTGTACAGAGTAACAATTTATGTTTTAATTGTCTTATGCCTAATCACACAGTATTTAAATGTAAAAACACAATATCATGCAAAATTTGCAGAAAACGTCATCACTCCTTATTACATAATGATAGAAAGCATTTGACGACGAATGAAAAGATGACAACAGAAGGAACTACTTCAAAGCAACAAGATGAGACGGAGATAAAAGTAACAGCGCATATGTCTAAGGAACAACCTGGTCAAAGGATTTTATTGGCAACAGCATTGGTAGACATCACATCAAGGGCAGGACAAACACATGTCTTCCGTGCACTAATAATCTACTGAGAAAGTTCTGGGAGATAGATGTTGAGCATTATAGAAGCAAGAAAATATTAACTAAAGAAGAAACTAAATGTGAAGAAATATACAAAAATACAACTACAAGAGATGAAACAGGAAGGTATGTAGTACAGTTACCGTTAAAGCAAAGTTATGAAGATACAGTAAGGATGTGTAGAGACACGAAGAAGCTGGCCATCACTCGACTGGAGTCTCTAGAAAAAAGGTTTAGAAAAAATGAAAGGTTAAAAATTGCATTCCAGCAGTGGTGTAGATTATGCAGGCCTTATACAAGTAAGGACATCAAAGGGTCGAGGTCATAAGTCTTCAAAGGGCTACATTTGTCTTTTCGTGTGTATGTCGACTAAGGCAATACATTTGGAATGTGTCACCGACCTTACTTCGCAAGCATTTATTGCAGCTTTTCGAAGATTTGTCGCTAGACGAGGCCATTGTTCACATTTGTGGAGTGACAATGGCACTAATTTTGTAGGCGCTGCAAAAGAACTGAAACGTATGTTTGCAGTTGGTAAGAACAACATGGCTAAGGAAATAGCTGAACTTTTAGCCAACGACGTCACCACTTGGCACTTTATACCACCTAAAGCTCCAAATTTCGGCGGTTTATGGGAGGCTGGTGTGAAGTCCGCCAAACAGCATCTTTCGAGAATAAGTGGCTCAACTAGGTTGACTTACGAGGAGATGACGACATTATTGGCTCAAATTGAAGCATGCCTCAATTCACGACCTCTGTGTCAAATGGATGATACGCTGGAGACTCTTGACCCATTAACACCAGGACATTTTCTGATCGGTGAGCCACTAATTGGCCTTCCTGAAAACGATTGTTCACGCAAAAGCGTTAGTGTCAGGCATCGACGTTAGATGGCACTCGGCTCGGTCGATACGGAATGACGTTTGTGTGTGTTGAACGTCCGAGTTGCTGAACGGTGGGAGTCGAGAGCAAAAGATTAGAAGTCTTCTTCGCGTCGAAGGAGAAGGCGGTCCGTTTTTTGGTTGGGAGCTCTTAGATCTGATTTTATGTTAGGCGCGTATAGTAAATATACCACTGGGAATAGTAGCGCGTGTTGAGAGTTTACCCGGGACTTTAGGTTTAACGCAGAATCTGTATAAGTGGATTCGACTGTATTAGTTACTAGTGCGGTAGTTAATATTCTAGAAATAACGGTGACCTTTGACCCGTACGTTCTGTGTTCATTTTCGCGAGTCAATCGTAACAAAGGAAGAAAGTGACTGCGGAAGGCGACCTTAGCTTAGAGAGGAGCTGAGGGCCGAACTGCTGCAGGGGGAACGGTCAAATAAGGTCAATAACACTACCAGCCACACCCAAATACACATCACTGACCTTTACTTTCTAGCACAATACACCCACACGAGACCTGACCGAATCCTGAGGGACCAGTCGCCTTGAATAGAGGTAAGTAAGCTCTGTTCAACAATTGTAACGCTCCCCCCGGATTATTTAGTGTAATTAGACTTTTAACCCGTGGCGTGAGGACGCCCGACCAGCATCTGCCTGTAGCTTCTTCGTCTATGGGCCGCGAAGGATTCTACTCCTGGGATAGGCAGCTGCCGGCCGTAACATTTGGTAGCAGAACGCGGTGCTGGGATCGATTCCCGGTCGATCCACCGACCATAGTATTTGATAAAAATTAAATAATTTTGGTGGCAGGGAGCGTTGGGTTGATTGGTTTAATTTTGTGTCTACAATCACGCCCGTCCGTAATACGTAAAAATATTTTTTTTTATTATATACGTAATAATAAAATTCCTTTCTTTGTTAGCTTGCTTTGTTGTTTGCGGGTAAATTTGAAAAACCACGCCCGGTTTAGCGCGCAAGCGGGAAATTGCGTCATGTAGGTAGATGGTTATTTTTACGTAATCGGTTAATTATCGTTGTCGGATGGTTGTAGTGTGTTACTTATCGAAGGGTCGATTTCCGAGCAAGGCATTTTTTGTTGATGTGTATCTTCGTTATGTATCTTTCGTATTGTAATTTGTATTTGAACTAAAGAGTGGTAATTTGTATTTACGTAATTTGAATTTAACTTGATTTGATCGCACTAGTATTTGTTATTGTTAATTTGATTTGCCTTTTCTTTTGTACTAACTTGTGTTTGATTTAATAAATAGCGGTTCTTATTTGTGTAATTTCTATTCAACTCGATTTGATAGGAACTGCATTGGTTAGCTGTTAATTTTTTTGTATTTTTTATTTGTTATTTTTGTAATTGTGCTCGAGCGGCGTCGTAATTTGTATTTAGTAGTGATGTCCTCGCCCAAGATGCTAATCCGTTGCCTGCGGACTGAGTTACGCTGGGCCACCGGCGCCCATGCTTTGATAGGTCGACCGGATAGGGTCCATGATTTGATGAAGCGGTTCGAGCAGGTCGATGCTCGAAGGGCTGCAGTGGAGGAGGCTTACGCTGAGCTCGAGGATTCGGATGTGGAAAAGGGAGTCCTGGACTCCTGCTTCGCAGACTACGAGCAGTTCTTGTGGCTCACGGACGAGTTGATCGAGGCTGAAGGCAGGTATGCCGAAGAGGCGCGTGAAGCTCGGACGAGTGGCCTGCCCGAGTCCGTTCGGAAGCAGCCTCAGCCGGAGCTGTTGGGACGACTCCCAACTCTGGACTTGCCAAAGTTCTCCGGGGTCCTTTCCGAGTGGCTGACCTTCGTTGGTCTTTTCGACGGCCTAGTGGACGCCCGGAGTGACTTGACTCCGAGCCAGAAGATGGCGTGCCTCTTGGCCTCACTGGAGGGGGAGGCCCTGGGCGTTGTCAGCCATTTGAGCTTGTCGGACGACGCCTACCAGACTGCTCGGGACCTCCTAGCCAGAAGATACGCCAACGTCCGGCGAATTGCGGACGAACATATTAAGCAGCTTCTGAGCCTCCCGCTGCTGAGTGACCGGGCCAGACTACGTCCGGACCTGTTGGATCCAGTCTTGGTGGCCTGTAATATGTTGAGGCGGCTGGATTTACCAGTGGGCGAATGGGCCTTCTTGTTGCTCCGCATCGTGCTGTCCCGTCTACCTCTCGACCTTCAAATGCATTTTGAGGAGAGGTACGGCGGGGACGAGGCCTCCTATATTCCGCCCTTCTATGACCTGCTGCGGTTTTTGGAGGAGCAGTGCCGACAGATCGAGCACGCGGCGGGCACCGTCGACGACTTACGAGCCGTGCCCAGTGAGAGGCGAAATCCGCCGGGCAAGTCGTCGTCAACCCCCCCCTGCTCCTATTGTCGAGCATCTGATCACCGGGTAACGTCTTGCCCAAAATTATTAGGTAAGCCGAGTCCGGCTAGGCGAACTATCGCCAAGGAGCGCCGCTGGTGCTACTCCTGTTTGGAAGGGCACCTCCAGCGAGACTGTCCGCACCGGCGGCCCTGTCTGCATTGCCAGGGCAATCACCATGCCGTACTGTGCCTGGGTGCGAACGGCGTCTCCTCTCGGGGCGTTGCCAGGCCCTCGACCCCCACGGGCGGGGGCGCTCCGCCACGCCCTCTGACGGGCGACGCTCGGCGCCCGCCGGCTAGCCAACAGACCCCTAGGTTTGGAAGGGGTCCCTCCCCCGACCAGTCGGGGGGTAATTCCCCCAGGGGCGGGGGTGTCATCACCCCCCCTCAGCGTGCGGAGAGGAACTTCACGGCCACTCATCAGTCCGCTGGACCCTTCTCACTCCCGTTAGCTGAGTGGCCGCGACTGGTGTACCACTGTACCCCATTTGATGGAGGCGGCCCTAGCTAGCTGCCGCCTTAGCTCCCACCATGGCTGCCTCTACTGAGCCTTAAGCCGTCAACAGTCCACTTGTCAAGCTGTTCTGTTGCCGACGGCCTCAGTGAGGGCGTACAACCCGAGTGGCGACTGTTAGCGGTTGCGCTCTGTTAGTCTCAGGTTCACGCGGTGTGGCCTCCACTTGGTGGTGGGAAGATTAGGGCCCCCTGGAGAGTTGAATCACGCTCTCAAGGGGTATTGGATTTGGTTTGGTCGAGCACTTAGTTAAAAATTCTTTAAATTTAAATTAAAATGCTTTTGGGTTTTCCGCGAAATTCATATTGTAGCGGTTATGATTAAGAGAATTGAATTTAAAATACTCCTTTAAATGCTGCTGCATATTTTTTGTAAATACATTTGATCACTGCATTTATTGTTGCACGGAAAATTGAGATTAAATTGTGTGCCCTTTTTTAATGCTTGTGATAGTGTTTAATCATTTTTCTTTGTGATAAGGAAGGTTGAAATTAGATAACCCTGTGGTTGCCGAAGGAAATAGGAGTCAATTCTCTTTTGGTTTAGATTTTGTTGGCACTGTCTAAGATATTTATTTGAAATAAGAAATAGGGCTGTCCCTTACGTTTATTGTTTTGTTTACTTTGCCAAGTTGACCTATGTGCATCGGTGATTACTTGTTTTAATTAATTCTGTAATTGAACATTGATGCTTTTGAAAAATTAGTTGAAATATGAGCATAGGATCACCTGCTAGGGACCATCTGTGCGTTTCGTTCAGCTCTCCACAGACGACGTTCATGGGGAATTTGGGGGTGCTCTCTGCACTGAAGCTTGAAGGTCCCTCTGGTCCGCTTCGTGTCGCGTCGCTGTTTGCAGACCTGATCCGGTCGAGTTGCGGAACTAATCATAGGAGCGCAGATAGGTGTTTGAAGGAGTTCGTCTGACTTCTGTCTAGAAATAGGACTTATTTATGTGCTGCGATGACCAGGAAGGGCATCCAGTTCAACTTTCCGGCTAGCCCACGTTGGGGCTGTAATTTTGAGGCGTTGGTCAGGGTTGCAAGATCTGATTGGGTGCGTAGGGTGGCCTAGTTTGGTTGTAGATTCGATCTTGCAACTTGCCGTCGCGACCCTGTCCCGCTGACCGGTTTGCTCGCGGACCTAAATCCTTATGTCCGGGACGGGGGTTTGTTCACGCAAAAGCGTTAGTGTCAGGCATCGACGTTAGATGGCACTCGGCTCGGTCGATACGGAATGACGTTTGTGTGTGTTGAACGTCCGAGTTGCTGAACGGTGGGAGTCGAGAGCAAAAGATTAGAAGTCTTCTTCGCGTCGAAGGAGAAGGCGGTCCGTTTTTTGGTTGGGAGCTCTTAGATCTGATTTTATGTTAGGCGCGTATAGTAAATATACCACTGGGAATAGTAGCGCGTGTTGAGAGTTTACCCGGGACTTTAGGTTTAACGCAGAATCTGTATAAGTGGATTCGACTGTATTAGTTACTAGTGCGGTAGTTAATATTCTAGAAATAACGGTGACCTTTGACCCGTACGTTCTGTGTTCATTTTCGCGAGTCAATCGTAACAAAGGAAGAAAGTGACTGCGGAAGGCGACCTTAGCTTAGAGAGGAGCTGAGGGCCGAACTGCTGCAGGGGGAACGGTCAAATAAGGTCAATAACACTACCAGCCACACCCAAATACACATCACTGACCTTTACTTTCTAGCACAATACACCCACACGAGACCTGACCGAATCCTGAGGGACCAGTCGCCTTGAATAGAGGTAAGTAAGCTCTGTTCAACAATTGTAACGCTCCCCCCGGATTATTTAGTGTAATTAGACTTTTAACCCGTGGCGTGAGGACGCCCGACCAGCATCTGCCTGTAGCTTCTTCGTCTATGGGCCGCGAAGGATTCTACTCCTGGGATAGGCAGCTGCCGGCCGTAACAACGATTATGTTAATAAAAACGTTAATCTGTTGACACGATGGCAGTTCATTCAAAACAGAATTCAAGATTTTTGGAGAAGATGGCAAGCAGATTATTTACAAACCTTACAACAAAGATATAAGTGGCAAAAGGTTGTACGATCCCCATCCATTGGGGATATAGTCATAATAAAAGAAGAAGATCTACCTCCATGTAAGTGGCTTTTAGGAAAAATAATCGCCTTACACCCAGGTTCGGACAAATTGGTTCGAGTTGTTTCTGTAAGGTGTAAGGGAAATGTTGTGATGAAGCGGCCACTTTCAAAACTAATTTTACTGCCTATTAAACCTGAGCCCTATTGAAAAAAAAATATATATATAAAACTTCTAAAAAGTCTTGCACATGGTGATCAGCTAATTCAAATTTTTATATTTACTTAACACATTATATTACATTTACACGTAAAATTTAAGTTTGGTTTATATACACAATAAGTAATACATTATGTCAATTAAGTGAAGTTTTACAATATATAATTTTATTTACAAAAAAGAAATGTTTACAGTTTGTCCTACATAGCTGATTAAATTATATAATATCATACAGTCCACTAAAGATATGTAACATTAGCTACTTATAGTTGGGAACAATTTTTTTTATAAAAAATGGTTACTTAGGAATTTTAAATTAAGTTCATTACTTCATGTGTACCTATTGTCTATTTAGTAATTCACGTAAGTAAGCTGCTTTTTTCTATGTATACTAATGTGGATCGTAAATGAAAACATTTATGTTTACTTTTTAGACGCTGGAATGCATATTGTCATGTTTGCATTATATTATTTTTATGTTTATGAACTAAGACGGTTATAATTATGTATACATAATGTATTTAAAAACAGTTGTTTTTGGCGGCCGGTATGTTAAGGGCGCAAGGTGACATTAACTGCATTGTATGCATTTTAGTCTCAATTAAACGGTCATAACATAAACACGTAGTTTCTTTTCCGAGTCACATGCTATACAAATATAGACCCTATCGCTTTAAACAAGGACTGTATATCAGTTCTTAGGCGGCCTCTTCTGTATATGTATAATCTTTCATTGACCCAGTCAAGATATCCTGAGAGCTGGAAGCTATCTCGAGTCACTCCTGTTCCTAAAGGAGACGGAGGCACAAATGTTACTTCTTTCAGACCTATAGCTGTCGTCCTATCTGTTTTTGGTAAGATCTTTGAAGCAATTCTAAGTGATTCCATCAAATGCCAAATCGGTCACCAGCTGCATAATGGTCAACATTCGTACAGCTCGCTCCACCATCACGAACTTGGTCGCGCATGTAGACTATATCTGCTCACAAATGGATAAGCGAAGGCAAGCGAAAGCCTTCGACTTAGTGGATAACGATATACTATTGAAAAAGTTGGCGATTGTTGGATTCGTACCAAAGCTCCTCAATTGTTTTTCTTGTTATCTTAATAATCGACGCCAATATGTGAGGCTCAGTGGATATAACTCTGGAGACTACTTTACTAGGTCAGGAGTGAGTCAAGGTAGTACATTAGGACCTTTGCTATTCGTGATATTTATCAACGATTTTCCAGATGTTGTTTTGACTTCAGAGTGTCTCCTATTTGCGGATGACCTGAAACTAACTCTGGGTATTGAAACTGAGGCTGATGCCGTGACATTACAGAGAGATATTGATGCTGTGTCTATATGGAGTCAAGAAAACCACCTTCCATTCAATAATCTCAAATGTAAAATAATAACTTTCACGCGAAAATCACAGCCCATTATTTTTAATTATAAGTTGACTGACGCTCTTTTGGAAAGAGTTAAAGAGATTAGGGACTTAGGATTACTATTAGATTGCAAATTAGATTTTCACACGCACATAAAATGTGTCAAGTCAGCGCATAAAATGTTAGGGTTTGTCATAAGGACTGCGTCACAGTTTGATAATACACGGGTCGCAAAAGTATTATATAATGCTTATGTGCGCAGTAAACTCGAGTACGGTGCTGTTATCTGGAATCCTTACGAAGAGAAATACGTTCTAATGATTGAAAAAATACAACGTAAATTTGCTCGATGGATATATAAGAAACAGTACGAATACTATCCCTACTTATACTCTTCCTTATTCGAGTCCGGTATGGTGGACATTGAAACGTTGAAATTTAGAAGGGCAATGTCTCAAGTCATACAATATCTGTCCATAATTCACAATAGGATTGATAGTCTCCAAATACTAGAGCGTGTCCGCATCTTGGTCCCTGGGAACGTGTCAGCAAACTCGCAGGGACAGGTCCGGGCCCGCGACTGCTGGAGCCCCCCCGCGCACGTACCGAGCGCGCTCGTCAAGCGCCCACCAACCGCGCACTCCGCATTATTGGGGACATACTTGCACAGCACCACGAGCTAGACTTATTTGCCGATGGATTAGGACATTTGTATAAAGAAATTCAAATAATTTTAAATAAATTCTAGCCATCAAACTTACATATTATATTGTTTTCATAATTAATTATTATAATTGCTAGTTGCGTATTGCTTTTCTCATTTTTTTATTATTATTATTATTGCTATTTTATTTTAATATTAATGTTATTTATGGACTCAGATTGTATTTTTTATGATTTTTTTTCTATGATATTATTGATGTATTGTTAATTAGGATATTGTAAAATAATTTTGCTATTACCTATATAATGACGAGGATGTGTAATACCGAATTGTTAATCTTATAAGCGTTTTGGATGTGTCATCTGTTAGCTTGTAAGATGAAATGAAATAAATAAATAAAAAAAATGGTGAACACAATCGAAGGCTTTGGATAGCAAAAACCAAAGCAACTCACTATATTGTCGAGTGACCCACTATACGAATATCCAATACCCCATATCGTCTCGTGGGTGTGGTAAGAGGCGACAAAGGGAAACAAACTAGATGGGCAGCAGCGTCTCCCTGATTTTAACTGAAAATAATAAAAACCCGTGGTTGGCAACTCATCTGCATGGCAACTATTGTAAATATCTCTCCTATGCGGCAATCCATAGGGAACGCCTATGTTCGGCAGTTGACTTTTATAGGCTGTAACGGTAACGATAAACGTCGAAAAGAAAAACATAAGCTATCATTTAAATTACAAAAAAAACATAGAGGTCTGGTCTGTTTCCACTAACCTCCCATTAGGTACATATTTCAAGGTTAGATTTTGCTTGATTGTTCTTGGGATTTATAAATTAGCTTCTTCAGAATAAATGCAGTTTTAATGAGGACATCCACGACTTTTTCTGCCACCAGGATGGCGCCACTTAAAAGTGAGGTATTATATTTGACAGTTTTCATACCTTGGAAGTTAATTTGTTCGGAAAATGTAAAGGTTAATGTTTCTTTCTGTACTATTACCTATATTTTATATTAATAAGAATAAAAATAAATAAACCAAACCACAGATGTTTATAAAAGTACAAAAATAAAAAATAAAGTTAAAAATGTGCATAAAAGTAAATATATATAATAATAATATAAAACGTTTATTTCAGATTAAAAAATCCATACAAATTTGTTAGTAAATTTCTTAAAAGCTATGTTAATAAATTAAATTAAATCAAATTAAATAACTTACAACTTAAAAATATTAATTAAGATACTTAAGTGTCCCACTCATATGCATTCGAGTCCAATGCCCTTGAATGGGACAATCAAGCCTATCTTTAACTACCTTCAGGACGCCGTTTGAGCTCCCCCGCAATCTCCGCCAGCTGGACGATATTCGCTTCCGTATGATGCCATGAAAATCATCCACACCCGCTTCAGCAAACATGCCAGATGCACTGCAGAACACGGGAAGGCCCATCAGCATCCTGAAGGCATTATTATATTGGACGCGAAGTGCATCATAGGCCCTTTGCGTATAGCTATACCACAGGCTGCAGGTGTAAAAGGTTTGGCAGTAAGCCTTGAAAAGAGTAATTTTGACTTCTCTAGTACACCTAGCAAACATGCGGGCAACCATATTTCATCGAACTGCCAATGCCCTCCGCTCCCTCTTTATATCACAGTTGTCTGTGAGATTCTCTGTAACAATGTGTCCTAAATATTTAAACTGTGACACCCTACTTAATGGCACCCCAAGGAGCTTGACTGGAGGCACAACCTGGGGTTTTTTAGCTCCAACTTGAAATACCATTAACTCACTCTTTTTGGTGTTATAGAGGAGACCGTGTTTAGCAGCGTATACTTCACAGACAGCCAACAGCTTACGCAATGCGCTCACCGATGGACTCAGCAACACCATGTCATCAGCATAGCTAATACTATTAACCATTTGTCCGTCAATGGAACAGCCTATCCTGGTGCTACTGAGTGCACCAATGAGCCCGTCAACGTAGAGACTGAACAGCAAAGGCGAGGATAACCCTCCCTGCATCACCCCGCATTCCAAAATGTATTCGTCAAATAGCGCACCAGACCATTTGACCTGGTTAACTTGATGGCCATACCAATATTTCAATGTGGTGATTAACTCATTTGGAACAGCTATGTCACGTAATTTTGACCAAAGCAGATCATAGTCACCCAGGTCAAATGCCTTTGAGAGATCCAGAAACGCAGCATACACTGGCGTTTGTCTCTGGGTGTAGTATTTGACGGTATGCTTCAGCGACAGTATAGCACTTTCTGTTGATAGGCCAGGTCGAAAGCCAAACTGCGCATCATTTAATTGTATGAGGTTACTAAGCCGTCGCTCAAACAAGCCGTCAAGCACTTTAGCTAATACAGTTGCCAGAGAAATAGGCCTATAATTTGTCTTGTCAGAAATATCTCCAGTCTTGTTTTTTAAAATAAGTACAACAGTAAAGGGTAGTAAAGGGCAAACTACTGACTCAATTAAATGGCATTGTGTAACAAAAAAACTTTACCTCAGTGTCAACTAGCGACATCTGGTGAGCAGAAAATTATCAGCCCCCATTAGCACATAAAGCACGGAAAGCTTTTTCTACGCGTTCTATTATTTCATAAGAAATTCATAAAAACACGTTAATACAATTTTGTATATATTTTACTAGATAGCTCACGAAGAAGGTTTTGCTATAGTGTGTATTTTCATATGCCTTTGCAAATTACTTTTTTCAATATTTTTATATTCACAGATATTAAATGATTAACGTTTTTCTTCGGTGTGTATTTTCATGTGTTTGCAATTGACTTTTTCTAATACATCTATATTCACAGATATTACACGAATAAGGTTTTTCTACCGTATGTATTTTCTTATGCCTTCGCAAATTACTGTTTGCTTTACATCTATATTCACAGATATGACACGAATAAGGTTTTTCTCCGGTGTGTATTTTTATATGTGATTGCAAATGACTTTTTCTAATACATGTATATTCACAGATATTACACGAATAAGGTTTCTCTCCGGTATGTATTTTCTGATGCCTTCGCAAATCACTCTTTTTAATACATCTATATTCACAGATATGACACGAATAAGGTTTTCCTTCGGTGTGTATTTTTATATGTAATTGCAATTGACTTTTTCTAATACATGTATATTCACAGATATTACACGAATAAGGTTTTTCTCCGGTATGTATTTCCTTATGCCTTCGCAATTCACTCTTTCTAACACATCTATATTCACAAATATTACACGAATGAGGTTTTTCTCCGGTATGTATTTTCTTATGCCTTCGCAAATTATTGTTTGCATTACATCTATATTCACAGATATGACACGAATAAGGTTTTTCTCCTGTGTGTATTTTTATATGTGATTGCAACTGACTTTTTCTAAGACATGTATATTCACAGATATTACACGAATAAGGTTTTTCTCCGGTATGTATTTTCTGATGCATTCGCAAATCACTCTTTCTAAAACCTCTATATTTACAGATATGACACGAATAAGGTTTTTCTGCGCTGTGTGTTTTCATGTGGCTTTGCAAATCACTTTTTGCAAAAAATCTATGTTCACAGATATGACACGAATAACGTTTTTCTCCAGTATGTATTTTTATATGTGTTTGCAATTGACTGCTTCTAATACATCTATATTCACATATATGACACGAAAAAGGTTTATCTCCGGTATGTATTTTCATATGTCTTTGCAAAATACTTTTTGAAGCAAATCTATGTTCACAGATGTGACACAAATAAGGTTTTCCTCCGGTATGTATTTTCATATGTTTTCGCAAATAACTTTTTTTAATAGATCTATATTCACACATATGACAAGAAAAAGGTTTTTTTTCGGTGTGTAATTTTATATGTGTTTGCAAATTACCTTTTGTATTACATTTATATTCACAGATATTACACGAATAAGGTTTTTCTCCGATATGTTTTACCATAATATGTGCTTGCAAAGTGCTTTTCTTTGTACATTCATAATCACAATTATTACAACAGTACAATTGTTTAGCGACGTGCTCTTTAAGATGTGCCAAAATGTAATGTTTATGAGAAGTTTTAAATTCGCAAATATCACAATTAAATATTTCCGTTAGTTTAGCTACTGCAGTTTGTTTAACTTGTGTCCGAACTGCAATGGTGTCAGAGTTCTTTTGCGTCTTATGACTGTATGAAATGTGTTTGGCGAGAATATCTTTTGTAGAAAATATTTTGCTACAACCATCACATTCAAAAATATATTTTGTTGATTCCCCAGATGTTTTTTTCGTAAGTATATTTACACTCTTTTGTTTCAAAATTTTCTTTTTCGTTACCTTTGCAGGATGCTTTCCTTTTTCATTAATTGGTTGATCATTTTTTGTTACTTCAGGGTTTGATTTAAAAGTAGGGCCTTCAAAATCGAGGTTTTCTTTACGTGCTACGTTTATGTTACTATCAGTAGAATTTAATTGAATCTTCTTCTCGGACGGTTCTGAAAAATTATTTGGCGTTGTGATGTACTGTTCTAAAATACATACAAATTAAACATTTTATTTATGGTAAGACATTGCTTCGTTATTGAAAGACAACACCATAAACGGTTTACAATGCGCGAAGTTTATGCCTTATGGCATTTCCTATCAGTTAACCTAGGGAGAAACAGAGAAATTATAATATTTTACATAATTATACTAAATAATGTTACTAGATATAAAGTATTATAGCCAATTACTCCGCTCTTTTTGGGGGGAAATAATGGTAGAGAAAGTATCATCATCATATGTATCATTCTTCTGTCCATGCTATAATTACAACAGTGGTAGAGCCACGCGGCAGCTTTTGCTGTCGCACGGATGGGCCAGCTCGAACCGGGGTGGTACCACGACCTCACAGAAAACCAGCGTGAAGTAGAGGTTTACCTCTGCGTTTCGCTTGGTGAGTGCAGGTGGCCGGAGGCCCTTTTTACTGGAAATGAGGAATTCCATCTTAGTCCTCACGGGTGACAACGCATCTACATTTTGATTTCTAATAGAGGATAGATGTAGATGTCTATGGGCCGCAGCAACCACTTACCATTAGGTGGACTGTGTGCTCGTTTGTTACCCTTATCCTATAAAATAAAAAATAAAATAAATAATTATATTAATCTAATAATCGCAGTTTCGAATTCCACACAGAACTAGTGTTATACACACAGTATAGTCGAAGTAGGCGTGTAAGTGCGGTATAAGAGAATTTATCATCACATATTGTCCCGTGGGTTTCGTAAGGGTCGACTATTGGTTTTACAGAAAAATCTGATGGCTTCCGACAGATGGCGGTATAATCACCTCGTTTACTTCAGATGTAAAATATCCAGACCGGCGACGGGCAGCAGCGTCAAAGGTTCTCAAGTCTGGTTCTCCGATCCTCAATCCTATGCCAAGCGTGACGATTAAAACAAATCCTCCATACATCGGGATCCTTTCATGTTCAACACAGGAGTGGAAGTTTACTAGAATTATTTTTAGGCCATACAAAGACTCAAAACAAGCCCATATATATATATATATATATATATATATATATATATATATATATATATATATATTCTAGCTGGGTCAGGCAGACGTTGTTCTGCCCTTTTCGACGACCCTTTATATAAAAATCCTAAAATTCTTAATAAAAAAATATTAAGTGTCACTTATCAAGATAAAAATTATGCTACCTCTCAAGTTGGACCAAACTACACACAGTGTGCAAAATTTCATTGAAATCAGTTCAGTAGTTTAGGAGTTAATCGCGGACAAACAACGTGTCACGTAATTTTTATATATAAAGATATATATATATATATAAAGATATATATATATATATATATATATATATATATATATATATATATATAGTGTTATATATACAGTATAGTATAGTATTTTTGGGACGCTCCCGAAAACTAAGACAGGCGACAGCACCAAGTATACTTTTGATCATGGGTCACAAATAAATTCGATCTTGATGAAAAATAAATCATCTTTTTACAACGTTTTATTAGCCTTATTCACGCGCCATCATGTTAGTACAGCTAAATGAAACGATAATTTCATAAAAAATATCATGAAAATACTGAAATATAAAACCAGCAGTGGAATGACTGAATTGATATCACCTGACTAAAGGTCAATGTACGCGCGAACGCAAATTCACGCGGCCCGCAACTAGCGGGCCATACCACAATACCTAATAATTTACAACACATGTCTAAATACCTAACTTATCTACTTAACCTACTATTTTGCCACTGTGCTTGTCTCCACGTAGCCACTTTAATCCGAATTTACAGGTTAAATATAACCCAAATAATTGGTTCGATTCCCCGCTAATGAAAAAATACTTAAATGAAATGTAACCAAGGTTGGAGTCATGCTTTTTATTCATCGTGTAGGTATGTTTATTATTCTCATGTATTCAGTTATGTACCTATTCAGATTAGTCCAGTACTAAGTTATTTAAAAAAAATAGTTATGAAACAGCTTACCGCTCTAAATCCTCCGTGGTCTTATGAGATGCAGCTCAAATTGTGCTCCATTCATTTCAAGGTAGATTTGGGTGCAGGCGGGGCATCATCGTGTGGTCTTCGACACAGTCCGTACGTAGTTTCTCGAAAGCATCCACGATCCTTTGGCGCATTTCGTTAGCACTATCACACTCACGATTAAAAACCCTTTCTTTTACATACCCCACAAAAAGAAGTCTAACGGGGTCAGATCTGGTGAGCGAGGTGGCCAAGCGTGTGGTCCTAGTCTGCCGATCCAGCGATCATCAAATAGCTCATTGAGGCGCTCACGGACGAACCTCACGACATGTGGAGGGGCACCATACATGCTGGAACCATGTGCGGCGATATTCAGCCAACGATAGGTCGTCTAAAATGTCAACCAACTGTTCATTTATAAAGTTTAGGTATCGCTGTCCGTTCAGTCGCTGTGGCAGAAACACTGGTCCCAGTATGCGATCCTTAAATAAACCTGCCCATACGTTAACCGGCCATCGGGTTTGGTGCCCGGTTTGTCGAACAGCGTGTGGGTTAACCTCTGAATACACGTGTGTATTTCTTCGGTTCCACAGGCCGTTTCTGGTAAATGTCGACTCATCCGTCCAGATAATGTGCTCAATGGAACCAGGCACACGTTGTTGCTGGTATAATAACCAACGGCAGAAAACTCGTCGGCGGTCGTGATCGCCGGGAACTAAAGCTTGCACTTTGTGCAATTTGTATGGGCGCATTCGGTTACGCTTCAACACTTTGTGCACTGCACAGTATGACACACTTGTTCCATCCCGACGTCTTAACAATTTATTTGGCGATAATTCGTGTACCTAGGTTCGGATACCTAACATGTTGCCGTATTCACAATCACTATAAACGTACGCGTTAAGCATTATTAAAACAAAAAACGTAACAATAAGAATAATACCAACACGTAATCACAAGTAATAACAATTTAATAAACAAAACAATTGAGCTGTCGCTCGCGCAAGCGTGTACAAAATCAACACGGAACTGTTTCAAAACTACAATTAATAACGAACCCCGACAAAACTGAAACCTACTGCGTCACAGCGTGAGGCGACACGAGCCGGCCGGGTTACATTCTGCCGTCATAATAAAGAAGGACGCAACTAACAGAAACGTAAAATGGAAATAAAAAATAAATTGATGAATTTTTCTTTCAGACCCTGTGTCTAAAGTATATTAAAAGGTATCTATATGAAAATTGAAATATATACGTAGAGACATGAAGATTTTAAGGACGAACTTATTTTTTGATAATTTGTTTATTTATTTAAATAAAACGAATTTTCCTTTTCATCTTAGCTTAAAAAATACTACCTGGCGACACAAAAACATCGAAGGAAAGACGCATATAACTATTTGCGTCTTTCCAACCTAATAAATAAAAAAAAACTGCCATTCATTTAACATTTTTACATATTTTGGAAAGGTCATTTGAAGTTGAAAGGACGCTAATAGTAATTTACTACTTTTTTCTTAGTAAATATTAGAAAAGCATTGGTAGTGAGACACAAAAAATAACAACCCGCAACTCTTAAGTAATGATTTTAAAGGGGATATCATACAAGACTTACTAAGATAATAATTAAAAATTAAAAATTTTGTACAACCGACTTTAATATAAGTAATTAAGAATAACTCAAAAACTATTGGTCTGACCTCGATCAAATTTATATGGGACCACATGTGAAACACCAGCTCTTAATAATAAGATATAAGCTATTAATAATAAGATATAGAATAATAAGAAAAGAATAAATGAAATTTAAGTAATCGATGCAAATATTGTTAAAGATGACGTAGCAACTGGTTAAATAAGTCTTTTCTTTTATGTTGAATTTGTATAAGTCTTTTCTACTAAAAAAATGTCATCTGTGATCAACAGTTACGTCTAAAATTCTTACGATTGTTTCTAAAATATTGATATTTGTGAATATTAAAAAAAATTAGTAGATGCGCCTTCTTATCATGAGTCGAATGGTACATTTAACTCATTTATTCAAAAATTGTTAGATGCGCCCTTTTTTCTTATGACCGCAGCATTGGCCCTTTTTACTGGAAATGAGGCATTCCATCTTAGTCCTCACGGGTGACAACGCATCTACATTTTGATTTATAATAGAGGATAGATGTAGATGTCTATGGGCCGCAGCAACCACTTACCATCAGGTGGACTGTGTGCTCGTTTGTCAACCTTATCATATATAAAAATATATAAAAAAATTGTTTCGTACCGAGCTAGATACAGGTCGACAGCGGAGGGAGTGTGGGTACAGTCGCGTTCTAAAGTACTACATGGTATTGGGCTATTGTTTTATAATATTATAGTAATTAATTGTTTTATTGTAGAATCATAATAGGTGTTTTACTAGCTACTTAGAACTTTGGAAGAGGTGGGAATTAAAAATGGATAATGTTTACTTGAGCATTATTTGTTATTTCTATCGTAAAATATAAAGTACTTTGTAACAAGAAAACTTAAGCTAAGGGTGACACGCCCTCCATTATGACGTCTTGGGTCACATGGAAGCCAGATGTTGATGGTGTGTTGGTGTTACTGGATGCTACTTCATCATCACTTTCATCTTCGCTTGAGCTTCCGTCATCAGGTCGATCACATGGTAATTTTTTCGGTATTCTTCCTCAACACTTTTAACTTTACTGCACAATTTTCCCCATTCACCTTCTCCTATCATATTTACCTTTTCGTTCACTAGTTTAGTCATAAAACAATAGATATAAATAATTTTTCTTTCCTTCGTTTTTAAAACATCGTCGCGAGTCGCAAAGTAAGCTGTGTATGCGACTGTATTTTTGGAGCGAACAAAGCGCGGGAACCAATAGCATGCAGGCACAGTAATACTGGCGGATTGTTCCCCCGTCGCGCCCCCTTCGTACCAATATGTGATAAATCGCTCAGTGACCAAGTTCAAGGCCAGCGTTCGTTTTTCACCGTTCGCGCGTACATTAACCTCCATTAGTCAGGTGATATAAATTCAGTTTCCACTGCTGGTTTTATGTTTCAGTACTTTCATGATTTTTTTATGAAATTATCGTTTCATTTAGCTGTACTAACATGATGGCGCGTGAATAAAGCTAATAAAACGTTGTCAACATATTTTTTTTTTCATCAGGATCGAATTTATTTGTGACCCATGATCAAAGGTATACTTGGTGCTGTCGCCTGTCTTAGTTTTCGGGAGCGTTCCAAAAATACCCTGTATATATATACTGGGTCACTTTTTTTACAATAATTTTTTTTACTTTTTAAAGTTATATGGTGTTTTATAAGTGTAATTTTTTTTATAAAATTAGGGTGACAAACGCGCACGCAGTCCACCTGATGGTAGGTAAGTGGTTGCTGTGGCCCATAGATATCTACATCTATCCTCTATTACAAATCAAAATGCAGATGCATTGTCACCCGTGAGGACTAAGATGGAATGCTTCTTTTCCAGTAAAAAGGGTCTCCGGTTCTCTACACTCACCATACGAAACACAACAGCAATAAGCTGCTATTTTACGCCGGTATTCTGTGAGAGCGTGGTCCTTCCCCGGTCGAGCCGACCCATTCGTGCTACAACTATACTATTAATATAGCTGCAGCATGGCTCTACCACGTCTAAAAAGTGGGGTAAGGAGTTCCAGTCTTACTCCAAGAACAGAAAATGACTCTTCCCCCCGGACCACCGAAAGGTTTAAACGTGCTTTGTGCTCTGTTATTATTTTAAAATCTAAAATAAATTAAAATCTGTGAAATTTAATTCGTCTGCAATAATAGGAGCGCATAAAAACTGAGGAGCTACTGCGCCCTGTCATTCCGGTTCCTAGTCACGCCCCACCTGCGCGTGATTTGTCACACGTAACACCGGACGCCGCGCCTACTGCGTGACGCACAATCCTGGCCGCTAATCGGTGAGTCGCTTGCGCAGTCGCCGCCCAAACGCATTACGCACGCATTAGTCACTCTATTACCTGCACACTTCTGCTGCCCTGGTACTTCATTATGGCTTCGAAACACAACACCAATGTTGATGTAGACAGCGACATGTCAATCTGCATAGCGGAGGAAGAAAATACGCCGCCAAACTTTGTAACTCAACGTTTACAGAGGCGCGAAAATAGAGATCCGTCTAATGAAACAATGAGTGAACATTTCAACGATTTTAAGGAGGAAATGAGGAAATTAGTCACATTCTTTATAACATCACAAAAAAAAGAACTTTCAGATATTAATTTAACTCTCAAAGAAATAAAAGAATCGAATCAAAGCATACAAAGTTCAATCGCTTATTTAACAGATCAAAATGAGGATTTAAAAAAGAAAATTGCCTTAATGGAGAACCACATTAAGGAAGACAGGCAGTATATTGGGTTCCTCGAGGAAAAACTGGAAGATCTGCAAATCGGGAGCCGAAAATCTAACTTTGAGTTGAAAAATGTGCCCAGAAAGGATAATGAGAATAAACAGGACTTGATAGATATGGTGCTTTGCCTATCGGAGACTATAGACTGCAAAATTAATAGAAGTGATATTAAAGATATCTACAGACTAAAAGGAAAAAAACCGGAACAGAAAAATACACCTATTATAGTGGAGACTGCGTCTGCTCTGCTGAAGGCAGATGTTCTAAGAATGACTAAGTCCTTTAATATAAGAAACAAGACGAAATTATGCGCCAAACACCTTGGGTTTAAGACTAGTGAGGACACGCCCGTATTCCTGTCGGAGCACCTGACCCCCAAAGGTTCTCGCCTTCATTTCCTTGCAAGAGACTTGGTCAAGTCCAGGAGTTACAGATTTTGCTGGACGTCGTATGGAAAAATATATGTACGGAAGACTGAAGAGTCGGCGGTTATTCTAATAAAAAGTGAAGAACAGATACATAAACTGCTCTCACAAGACTGACTATCTGTGAGTAATACAAGTTATTTACATTTAAGTATCTTTTGTCTATTACAGTGTATCCTTCGTCTGATAGATATTAAGTTTCTGATATTAACTATCACTTTTATGTTTCACTGTATCTATTGTTTTCCTTATAAAGCTAACAGTGTAACGTTTTCAAGTTGTGTCCTAATGTTTATAACTTCACAAAATGAAACATATTTATTGCCAAGATGGCTGACCAACTGTCACATAATATGTAATTCACTAAGATATTGTTTGAATATATTTTTAAATTCTATGGATCGTGCGCACAAACAATCACACACATACACATATACATATACATACATAATTACACACACACACAATTACACATATCAAATATTATTGTCTCATAACAAATTGTCTCATCTTAACCCCTTCTCCACCCAAACTACCACATATAGATGCACATATCATATTTCTGATATAAAGCTTATTTTATATTGCAAAACACGTCCTCTTTCTGATACTATGACTAGCTTAGATATTTCTTATCGATTAAATGGGTGACGCAATAACTGCAAATAAAGAATTGGACGCGATAGAGATTGCACGTTCGTTTGAATGTGAGGTCTCGAAGCTTAAGAACTACATTAGCGTTAAAAAAACTGACTTTACTATAATCTCCCAAAACATACGAAGCATCTACAAAAATTTTGACGACTTTCTATTAACGTTATCTAACTTCGAATTTGAAATAGACTTATTGATTTTTACAGAATGTAGAATCGATCATAACAAACCTATACCTCAAATTTTAAACTATCAATCATATTTTACGAAGTCGCAACTTAACCAGAATGATGGTGTGGTTGTTTATATAAATAATAACTTGAAGCATAAGGTAACTGAGATACAACTAGTTCAGGCGTCTTGTCTACAGCTTGAAATATTAAATCAGACTATATTGTGCATTTATCGATCTCCTTCTAATGTTAATGGAGATGGTTTTATAAACTCTCTTAGTGCTCACCTAGAGACTATCAATTCTAACAAATGTATCATTATTGCGGGAGACATTAATATTAACATTGCTTCTAAGTCTATTGAACCACCACATGAACAAAAAAACCGCATAAGTTACATGAACATGCTGTCTGTCTACGGTATATTAGCTGGTCATACAATACCTACACGAGAAAAAAATTGCTTAGACCACTTTATGATAAAAATCGATAGGACCAAATTCCGTGCAACTATAGCTGTATTACAGACTAGTATTACTGATCATTACACGACCTTTCTCACAATAGGCAAAATTAAAAATCATCAATCTGCTATTAAAACTACCTCAATTATAAATTATGAGGCTGCCATAAAGGACCTTAAATCTAAAAATCTTACAGAACTGCTTTACTGCACCGATCCAAATTTAGTGATTGACGGCCTAATATTTAAATTAACAGAGACAATAATGGACAATACAATTATTAAAAAGATACCTAAACAACATCGTAATATTAAGCCATGGATCACACCTGGAATTCTTCGCTGTATACGTAATCGAAACAAGCTGCAAAAGAAAACAAAAGACGAACCACACAACGACATACATAAAATAACATACATTAGATACAGAAATTATTGTAACAACCTTATCAAAAAACTTAAAAGACAATATGAACGAGAATTACTTAGTAAATCTATAAACAATAACAAGCAACTTTGGAAGAACATAAAAAATATCACGTACACTAGCAAATGTAACAGTAATAATTCGGAACTAATTAATGTCAAATCATCTCCAACCGCATCTGCAGATTTTGTTAACGACTTTTTTGCGGGTATAGGTGAGCAGTTGGCTAAACGCGTGCAGACGTCTGATGAGGAACGGAACGCTTATTTACGCGATTTACCAAGTCAGCCTAACTCTTTTGTCCTATTGGACACAGACCAAGACGAGGTTGGTAGTATTCTGATGTCGCTTAAGTCAAGCAGTGCTCCTGGCTGGGACAATATTCCTACTAACTTTCTTAAACACATAAGATCTCATATTGTACCAATTATAACCCATTTTGCTAACCTCTGTTTTAACAAGGGAATTTTCCCGTCTTCACTTAAAAAGTCAATTATAACCCCAGTTTACAAGGCTGGGAATAGAGACAGTGTAACTAACTATAGACCTATATCCGTCTTGCCAGCTATTTCAAAGATTATAGAAAAATTACTTAATTCTAGACTGCTTAACTACCTTAACAAATACAACATCCTATCCTCTTGTCAGTACGGCTTTAGACCGGGAAAATCCACTGAAGATGCAGTTTCTGCAATGAGTTCGTTAGTGGTAGAGCAACTAGATAATAACAAGAAATGCATAACTGTATTCCTTGATTTACAAAAAGCTTTTGACACTGTCTCTGTTCCCATTCTTGTACGTAAGTTGGAAGCTATTGGCCTAAAGGGAACATCACTTGAACTGTTTAAGGACTATCTGTCTGACAGGCGTCAGAGAGTTAGGCTGGACACTTATACTAGCGGAGATGTTGTGGTGTCGTACGGTGTACCACAAGGAAGTGTACTTGGGCCAACACTCTTTCTCGTTTATATTAACGATCTCTGCACCATGGATATAAAACACGCCAACATTTTCTCATACGCCGATGACACTGCCGTGGTTTTTAGTGCTGATTCCTGGGATGCTGTTAGGTCTTTTGCTGAGAGTGGACTTGAACTAATAAGTAGGTGGTTACGTAATAATCTTCTAACATTAAACACCACAAAAACCAACTATATCTGTTATAGCATCTACAGCAACAAACAGCCTTCTGACGATCTTAGCATAAAAATTCACAACTGCGGTGCTGTTGGTGCTGATAGGCTGAACTGCAGCTGCCCCAAAATTCAAAGGGTCGAGCAGACGAAATACCTAGGTGTTTATGTGGATCAGCGACTGTCTTGGTATCCGCATCTAGAACATGTCATCTCAAGAGTCAGGAAACTGACATGGATATTTAAGACTTTGAGGTATGTGGTGCCTGGAACAGCTGTTGATCTATTGAACCCAAACAGAGATCTCTTCACAGAGATCTATATTTCTTTGGTTCAGTCTGTTCTAACATATTGTGTACCGATATGGGGTGGTGCAGCTAAATCCCGCTTCATTGATTTAGAACGGGCCCAACGTAGCCTAATTAAGGTTATGTATTTTAAAAAGATAACATTTTCAACACAAAGTCTTTACCAAATTAGTGGCCTTCTTTCAGTTAGGAAGTTGTATATACTTCACACAGTTTTGAGAAAGCACAAATCCATGCCTTATAACCCCGACGTTACCAATGGGAGGAGGAAAGATATTGTTGCACATGCTCCTAGGTTTAAAACCTTCTTTGCTAAAAAGCAATATGATAGGCGTTCAGTTTATCTCTATAATTTACTCAATAAGGAGATTAATATTTTTGACAAAAATTACTTCGAATGCAAAAAACTTTTAATGAAATGGCTGAAACCAAAACCTTATGACACCATCGAGACAATTTTAAGCTAAATTCCAAAAAATACTACACATAAACACACACACACTCACACTTACACTCACTCACTCACACCTACACTCCCTCACTCACACATACACATTCACACATACACACTCACACATACACACACACACTCACACATACACTCACTCACTCACACATATGTACACTCACTCACTTAGACATACACCTATTGACTCACACATACATTCACTCACTCACGCGCGTGCATCTCTACTTAGTTACTACAGATGTGAAAACAAAGAGTATAACATAGCTTAATAAAGTTGGTATTTATGTAGTATTAGTGCTTGCTTTTGTTTTTGTAGTATTGTATTTAGCACAGATTTATACTATTCCAAGGAAGAGCGATGTCTCCTGGCACAGGCTTCTATAAGCTTAAAAGGAGGCATCGATCACTATTAATTATAAGGTTTCCTTTGGTAATGAATAAAGATTATTATTATTATTATTATTATTATTATATTATAATAAGTCTAAAGTGCACAGGCCATTGGAGGGAAAGATTTTCTTTGGATCGTAAGGAAAAATCATGACAGGAGCTGAGCAATTTAAAACGTTCTTTTAGATAGGAAGGACTTGATATATTAAATAAGACGGAGTAGAGAGCAGAAACTATATGAGTATTTCGACGAAGACGGATCGGGAGCCACTTGAGCTTAGTGCGGTATTCTGAAACATGGTCATATTTACAAAGCACAAATATGAACCGTATACAAAGATTTTGGAGTCGCTCAAGTTTGTTAAGTTGCCCCTCGGTGATATCAAGATAACAAATGTCCGCATAGTCCATATAAGCAAGCGGGATCGGGCTGTCGTGAGGGCTCTCAACCCAATGCTGGTGACCTATTTAGAAGCCAGCCGGGACCTTTGCGAGACGGACTCAATTCTTTTTGGCGCCGCACTGACAGTTTGCCGTATTATTGGCGCCAAACTTTCCACGGCTGGACGCGCTACTAGACAAAGTAGCACCATCCCAACCTGAAGAAAAAGAATTAAGCACCGTATCGGAAAGGCAAGATCGGCAGCAAGCTTCAGGTCTTGAATTGTGCGCACCGTAAGGAAACAGAAACAGAAATTTTTTATTCAATATAGATTATAAATAATACTTATTGAAAGTCACTCTTTTGTTTAATTACCACTGGTTCGGAAAAAAAACTGTGTCCTCGGAAGAACTAGAAAGAAACCCAGCGGGACTTTTTTTTTAAATAACAGCTTACAATCGTGTATGTTACACAATTAACAACACAACAAATTAGAAATAGCTTGGTAGCAATCACCTCATTTCCAGGGGTTATTATTATCCACAAATTCTTTAATACTATAATAACCCTTTTTATACAAACTTAGTTTAATAAAGTTTTTGAACTTTGAGCAGGTGAAATTTTATATATTTTCTGGAATTTTGTTGTAAAAGCGTATACATCGCTCCAAGAATGAATTACTGACTCGATTGAGTTTGACTGAGCTTGTGTCTGTTCCTAGTATTTACATAATGAATATCACTTATTTGTGTAAAACTGTTTTTATTTTTGTGTACGTAAATTACATTTTCATAAATGTATTGAGTCCAAAGTTAATATATTAATTTCCCTAAATTTTTGTCGCAGCGACTCTTTAGGCTTTAAATCATAAATTGCTCTTATTGCCTTCTCAAATTCTCTTCTGCAAAACAAATATAATTTCAGTGTCAGCTGCATGTCGCCATAGCAAAATACCATACGACATTATGCTATGGAAATAGTTAGAGTAAACTAGTCTAGCCGTTTCAACACTGGTAATACTTCTAATAGATATATTAGCACCTTATCTAGCTACTATATTTAATATAAACGTCGAATCTGGTGTGTTTCCTGATTTAATGAAACATAGTAAAGTCATACCTTTATTTAAATCTGGTAGTACATTAGACCCCGCCAATTTTAGACCAATTTCTGTACTACCAACATTAAGTAAAATTTTTGAAAAAATTATTTTAGATCAGATGTTAAGTTTCTTTAATATTAATGAATTGCTACATAAAAATCAATTCGGTTTTACAAGGGGTCACTCGACAACTGAGGCTGGAGTTGCGCTTATTAAACATATTTTTTGTGCATGGGAGAATTCAGAGGATGCTTTGGGTATATTTTATGACCTTTCCAAGGCCTTCGACTGTGTTCACCATGAGACATTAATCAGGAAGCTACAGTACTATGGTGTCAAGAACACAGCGCTTAAACTTATTATTTCATATTTAAGTAATAGAAAGCAGAAGGTTATTATCAATCGTAAAAGTTCTTCCGGGTCACCTGTACTAATGGGTGTTCCTCAGGGCTCGATTCTCGGCCCATTCCTGTTTCTGGTGTATATTAATGACTTACCTCACCTTGTAGGGGATAGTCATGATATAGTATTATTTGCTGATGATACTTCCTTGATTTTTAAACTTAAACGTCAATTTGACGGCTCCGTGGCGTAGTGTCTTAGCAATGAGTTATTACGCTGGGGGGCGCGGGTTCGAATCCCGCACGGAACAAGTATTTGTATGGCCTACAAATAATTGCTCCGGGTCTGGATGTTTGTCCTTGTGCAATTTGTGTTTGTAAACTGCCTCCACGATACAGGAAAAAATCCTAGTGTGGGGGTAACGTTTTTTAAAAATAAGAAAAAAAAAAGAATTATTTAAATGTGACGAAGTGAATAATACTATAAAAAAATTAGTGCATTGGTTTAACGTTAATAATCTGCATTTGAACGGAAATAAAACTAATTGTGTTAAATTTACAACAACGAATTTTTTTTTATAGGATAAGGGTGACAAACGAGCACACAGTCCACCTGATGTTAAGTGGTTGCTGAGGTCCATAGAGACATCTACATCTATCCTCGTTTGCGAATCAAAATTCAGATACGTTGTCACCCGTGAGGACTAAGATGGAATGCCTCATTTCCAGTAAAAAGGGCCTCCGGCCACCTGCACTCACCAAGCGAAACGCAGAGGTAAACCTCTACTTCACGCTGGTATTCTGTGAGGTCGTGGTACCACCCCGGTTCGAGCCGGCCCATCCGTGCGACAGCAAAAGCTGCCGCGTGGCTCTACCACTGTTAATCTGAATCTAATCTAAATCTGAATACCAATGTGTTTTTAAATGGGGAGGAATTGAGCCCTGTTGTATCCACTGTTTTTCTTGGCATCACTCTTGACGCAAAGCTTCAGTGGGGCGCCCATATATCCAAATTAGCAAGCAGACTAAGTTCTGCAGCCTATGCTGTAAAAAAGATTAGAGGTCTCACTAGTGTCGAGACAGCTAGATTAACTTATTTTAGCTATTTCCATAGCATAATGTCGTATGGGATTTTGCTATGGGGAAATGCGGCTGATTCAGAAACTATTTTTGTTTTACAGAAGAGGGCCATTAGAGCTATTTACAATCTAAAACCGAGAGAGTCTCTTAGAGATAAATTTAAAGAAATTAATATATTGACTTTGGCCTCTCAGTATATTTACGAAAATTTAATGTATGTTCACAAAAACAAAGATAGTTTTAGTAAAAAAAAGTGATATACATTCTGTAAACAATAGGAACAAACACAAGCTAGTGATGCCAGTTTCTCGACTCCACAGAGTCAGTAATTCATTCTTGGGGCAATGTATACGCTATTACAACAAGGTCCCGGAAAGTGTACAAGTTCTCTCTATTACCAAGTTTAAATGTTTTATTAAGCTGAAACTGTATAAAAAGGGTTATTATAGTATAAATGAATCCATGGTTGATAATAACCCCTGGGAATGAGGTGGTCGCTTCCAAGCAGTTTCTAAAATAAATTTTGTAAAGAGTTCGTTATCATTTATATTGTAAAATTTATTTTAAAAAAAGTCCCGCTGGGTTTCTTGCTGATTCTTCCCAGGACAGAGGGTTTTTTTTTCGAACCAGTGGTAAAGTAAAAAAATGACTTTCAATAAGAATTACACATGTAATGTATATTGAATAAAAATTATTCTATTCTATTCTATTCTAAATCTTTTTTTACAGCATATGCTGAACTAGAACTAAGTCTGCTTGCTAATTTTGCTATATGGGGGCTCCATTGAAGCTTGGCATCTAATGTGATTCTAAGAAAAATGGTGGTGTCTACAAGACTCAGTTTCTCTCCATTTAAAATTACATTAGTATTTAATTGTTTGACATTTGGAGTCAAAAATTTCATACATTTCGTTTTAGTGCCATTTAAATGCAAATTATTAACATTGAACCAATTTACTAATTTAGATATAGCATTATTTACTTCGTCATATTTAAGTAGTAGTCGTCTTAATTTAAAAATTAAAGAAGTGTCATCAGCAAATAATACTATATCTTGGTTATCCCCTACGATGTAAGGTAAGTCATTAATGTATACAAGAAACAGAAAGGGGCCGAGACATGAACCTTGAGACACGAAAATTTGTACCATCGACCCGAAAGAGCTCATACTGTTAATGACAACTTTTTGCTTTCTCTTACTTAAACATGAAGTAATTAATTGAAGAACATCACTTCTTACACCGTAGTGTTGAAGTTTCCTGATTAATGTTTCATGGTGAACACAATTGAAGGCCTTGGATGGTCACAGAATATACCCAAAGCATCCTATGAATTCTTGCATTAAAGATATATTTAATCAGTTCAATACCGCCATCAGTTGTCTAGCGACCTCTTGTGAAACCAAATTGATTTTTATGAATTAAATTATTTATATTAAAGGAATTTAACATCTGACCTGAGATTTTGATTGAGATTGAGAGGTTCTATGTGCAGCTGTATACGTCATCGTTGGAGCCACACGCAAGTGTGGGTAACGATCCAAGAGTGAGTCTTATCCAACACTATTTACATTATTTTACACTATTCCGAAGATATCCCGCACGTCAGTCTGAGCGAGATTAGAATGGCTCTCTAGCACCTTAAAAACGGCAAGTCCCCGGGCGAGGACGGAATTACAGCGGAGCTTTTGAAAGCGGGTGGACAACCGGTACTTAAAGTCCTTCAGTAGCTCTTTAATTCCGTCCTCCATGGTGGCATTACACCAGAGGCGTGGAGCAGAAGTGCGGTGGTCCTGTTCTTCAAGAAAGGTGACAACGCTCTCTTGAAGAACTACAGACCGATTTCCCTTCTGAGCCGCGTCTACGTGCTGTTTTCGAGAGTCATTACGAATCGTCTCGCACGCAGACTTGACGACTTCCAGCCTCCCGAACAAGCCGGTTTCCGAAAAGGCTTTAGTACCATGGACCACATACATGCCCTGCGGCAGATTGTACAGAAGACAGAGGAGTATAATCTGCCACTTTGCCTTGCGTATGTGGACTATGAGAAAGCCTTTGATTCCGTCGAAATTTGGGCGGTGCTGCAGTCCCTTCAGCGGTACCAATTTGACTGTCGGTATATCGAAGTGCTGAAGTGTTTGTACAGTAGAGCTACGATGGCTATCCGAGTACAGAATCAGAGTACAAAACCTATCCAACTGCAGAGAGGTGTAAGACAGGGTGACGTTATATCCCCGAAACTCTTCACCGCTGCATTGGAAGACGTTTTCAATCTACTGGGCTGGAAAGGATACGGTATTAACATCAATGGCGAGTACATCACTCACCTTCGATTTGCCGACGATATAGTCCTTATGACAGAATCGCTGGAGGACCTAAGGACTATGCTCAATGACCTCAATAGTGTCTCCCAACGGATAAGTCTTAAAATGAACATGGACAAAACAAAAATCATGTTTAACGTCCATGTCACACCTATGCCGGTAGTTGTTGGGAGCACTAAGCTTGAAGTTGTTGACGAGTATGTTTACCTGGGACAAATAGTCCGACTAGGTAGAGTCCAACTTCGACCGAGAGGTCAATCGACGGATTCAATTCGGCTGGGCAGCGTTCGGGAAACTACGACATATCTTCTCGTTAGACACACCTCAAAACCTGAAAACGAAATTGTACAACCAGTGCGTGTTGTCAGTGATGACTTACGGATCTGAGATGTGGACCTTCACTGCTGGCCGTATGAGGAAGCTCAAGGTCGCTCAGCGAGCTATGGAGAGGGCTATGCTCGAGGTGTCTCTGCGTGATAAACTTAGAAAGGAGGATATCCGCAGTAGAACCAGAGTAACCAACATAGCCCAACGGATTAGTAAGCTGAAGTGGCAGTGGGCTGGCCATATAGCTCGAAGAACCGACAAACGATGGGGAAGGTTTTCGAGTGGCAGCCTCGTACCGGTAGGTGAAGTGTAGGGCGACCCCCCACTAGATGGAGTAACTACCTGGTGAGACATGCAGGAAATCGATGGATGCAGGTGGCTCAAGACCGTGCTTTGTGGCATTCCTTGTACAGAAACATGTCTAAAATAGTAGGAGTCTTATGTACTACCAGATTTAAATAAAGGTATTACTTTACTATGCTTCATTAAATCAGGAAACACACCAGATTCAATACTATTACACATGGTAGAGCCATGCTGCAGCTATATTATGGTTGTAGCACGAATGGGTCAGCTCGACCGGGGAAGGACCACGCTCTCACAGAATACCAGCGTCAAATAGCAGCTTAACGCTGCTGTGTTTCGTATGGTGAGTGTAGAGAACCGGAGATCCTTTTTACTGGAAACGAGGCATTCCATCTTAGTCCTCACGGCTGACAACGCATCTGCATTTTGATTCGTAATCGAAGATAGATGTAGATGTCTATGGGCCACAGCAACCAAAAAATAATAGCTAAATAAAGCGCGATTGTATCTATAATAGACGCAATAATTTTAACGGTAATCCCCCACAGATCCTCAGTTTTCTTAACATCAATAGTTTTAAAATATTTTACAATATATTTTGATTTACATTTTGTTTAAGTAATGATTCGGCGACGGCAGGAGAAGAATTCAGTGACTTTGTGGCTAAGATCGGAATATCAGTAAAATATTTCTCAAAAACCATTGCAACGTCCTGATCTGATTCAGTTTATTTGTTGTTAACACTGGTAGTTTGAATGCGAGAGTTGATCTTACCAGTTTCGCTATTAATTATACTCTCATGTAATTTTAATTTTATTAGAAGCCGTCTCGATTTTGTTGCTCAAATGCAGACTTGGCTGTGGAGCACACTCTTAAATATTTTTGAATATTTTTTACATATTCCCTAAATTCGACGCTATGATTATATGACCTTTCATGGTAAAGATCATATAACCTATGTCTGCTCTTATGGACTCCTACTGTCGCCCATTAATTGAATGACTTCCGAATGTCTGTGTCTTCCGACAGGGTGGCGTTTGCTGGGACAAATATAAGTTTGCCCTAGCCGGGTATTACGCAAAAACTGACTGAGCGCGTAGACGACCTGAAGCAGAGAATCGCTGCTTGGGGGAAGCGGATTCGGCGATATACCGAGAGGCCAACGCAGTTCAACCAGAATCGTCTCCTCCAGAGTGATCAGAAGAGGCTCTATAAATCATTGGAGCGGCCAATGGTACGTGGAACGGGTCCAGCACTGAATCAGGCCGACATTGTCGCATTCTAGCGCGGCCTGTGGTCAGAGCCCGTAACCCACAGAGAGGGCCCTTGGACGGTGTTTGTGGCGAGTCACTGTGCGAATGTTACGCCCATGCACCCCGTCATCATAACGCCGGATGACCTAGCTGAGGCGGTCCGTAGGGTCCCGAACTGGAAAAGTCCGGGACTCGACGGAATGCATCACTACTAACTGGCTCTCTACCAAAAGTCACTCCCGAGCTTCTTCACTACTGGGATCACTCATTTGGTTCCTAAAGACCGGGATGCCACAGACCCGAGCAAATACCGCCCCATAACATTTCAACATTCACATTTCGGCGCGGTGCGTCGTGGCGAACGTACGTACCTACATTAATACTGTTGCAATGGAGAGTTCAACGACCTCTAAAAGATTAAAGTGCGCGAATTTTAATTTAGTTATAAACGAGGTCCTGGCGTTTATACAGAACAAGTGTGATGTGATGGACGAAGATTCAATGATCAGACTGTGTATTACGGCATTTAAACCGGAAGACATTAGATACATTAGTGCAGCTAAAAATCTCCTGTTTACATCAGTTAAGACATCGGGAAGACAGATTAAGCGCAAAAAGGAAGGTAAAACCCAACGACACCTAGAGGACATAATAGCTCGGATAAAACAAAAAGACCTTGAAGAACTGCAAATTTTTTTCGATCGCGACCTACAAAAATTTCACCCGGTCACTTTTGACCACATAGACGTGACAAGATTGCTGAAGGACATTATTGTCCTCAAACATGAAGTTGAAACTATCAGGGAGACGTGTACACATATAGATCAGTTTTCAAAATTAAAAAATGAAGTCAACAATCTCCAGCAAGATAACTTTTTAATACAAAGCGAGGTACAAACCGCATATTGAATGGCTCCGAATAAAACTTTGATAGTGGCCCTACAGGATTTTTACACTTTACTCAAGAGACGGTAAACAACAATAACAATTCGACCGTTCCTGACAAAGCGGCAGGAGGATGAACTGCGCAAGCGCATCACTCACTGTTCCTGTCCCACTTGATAACAATTCGACCGTTCCTGAAAAAGCGGCAGGAGGATGAACTGCGCAAGCGCATCACTCACTGTTCCTGTCCCACTTGATAACAATTCGACCGTTCTTGACAAAGCGACAGGAGGTCGAGCTCCGCAAGCGCATCACTCACTGTTCCTGTCCCACTTGATAACAATTCGACCGTTCCTGACAAAGCGGCAGGAGGACCAACTGCGCAAGCGCATCACTCACTGTTCCTGTCCCACTTGATAACAATTCGACCGTTCTTGACAAAGCGACAGGAGGTCGAACTCCGCAAGCGCATCACTCACTGTTCCTGTCCCACTTGATAACAATTCGACCGTTCCTGACAAAGCGGCAGGAGGACCAACTGCGCAAGCGCATCACTCACTGTTCCTGTCCCACTTGATAACAATTCGACCGTTCTTGACAAAGCGACAGGAGGTCGAGCTCCGCAAGCGCATCACTCACTGTTCCTGTCCCACTTGATAACAATTCGACCGTTCCTGACAAAGCGGCAGGAGGACCAACTGCGCAAGCGCATCACTCACTGTTCCTGTCCCACTTGATAACAATTCGACCGTTCTTGACAAAGCGACAGGAGGTCGAACTCCGCAAGCACATCACTCACTGTTCCTGTCCCACTTGATAACAATTCGACCGTTCCTGAAAAAGCGGCAGGAGGACCAACTGCGCAAGCGCATCACTCACTGTTCCTGTCCCACTTGATAACAATTCGACCGTTCCTGACAAAGCGGCAGGAGGATGAACTGCGCAAGCGCATCACTCACTGTTCCTGTCCCACTTGATAACAATTTGACCGTTCCTGAAAAAGCGGCAGGAGGATGAACTGCGCAAGCGCATCACTCACTGTTCCTGTCCCACTTGATAACAATTCGACCGTTCTTGACAAAGCGACAGGAGGTCGAGCTCCGCAAGCGCATCACTCACTGTTCCTGTCCCACTTGATAACAATTCGACCGTTCCTGACAAAGCGGCAGGAGGACCAACTGCGCAAGCGCATCACTCACTGTTCCTGTCCCACTTGATAACAATTCGACCGTTCTTGACAAAGCGACAGGAGGTCGAACTCCGCAAGCGCATCACTCACTGTTCCTGTCCCACTTGATAACAATTCGACCGTTCCTGACAAAGCGGCAGGAGGACCAACTGCGCAAGCGCATCACTCACTGTTCCTGTCCCACTTGATAACAATTCGACCGTTCTTGACAAAGCGACAGGAGGTCGAGCTCCGCAAGCGCATCACTCACTGTTCCTGTCCCACTTGATAACAATTCGACCGTTCCTGACAAAGCGGCAGGAGGACCAACTGCGCAAGCGCATCACTCACTGTTCCTGTCCCACTTGATAACAATTCGACCGTTCTTGACAAAGCGACAGGAGGTCGAACTCCGCAAGCACATCACTCACTGTTCCTGTCCCACTTGATAACAATTCGACCGTTCCTGAAAAAGCGGCAGGAGGACCAACTGCGCAAGCGCATCACTCACTGTTCCTGTCCCACTTGATAACAATTCGACCGTTCTTGACAAAGCGACAGGAGGTCGAACTCCGCAAGCACATCACTCACTGTTCCTGTCCCACTTGATAACAATTCGACCGTTCCTGAAAAAGCGGCAGGAGGACCAACTGCGCAAGCGCATCACTCACTGTTCCTGTTCCACTTGATAACAATTCGACCGTTCCTGACAAAGCGGCAGGAGGATGAACTGCGCAAGCGCATCACTCACTGTCCCTGTCGCACTTGATGTCCGCAGGCAATCTATCTGTTGCACCGAGCCCAGCTGCAATGTGCGTGGAGGAGCCCACTGCGGTTTCGGTAACTAACACTGTCGAAACCGCGGTACAAATGCATGGCGCCTGAGCTACCGCGGTGACTAATACCTCTGTAGGTGTCGGTGCATTGAACGATCAGCTTGATATGATCACCACAATTGCAAAGCGCTTTGAATATGACGGGATGAAGATTGGCAAATTGTACAAAAGAAAAAGCGTCAAAACAGATTTTAGGTAGAAAAGGAACTTGCACCGTTATTGAAAGTAGTTTAAAGGCTGCGAATACCAGTGTCTCTACCTTCATAATTAATGTGCACCAAGAAACATGTTTTTTATAGGATAGGGTGACAAACGATCACACAGTCCACCTGATGGTAAGTGGTTGCTGTGGCCCATAGACATCTACATTTATCCTCGTTTGCGAATCAAAATGAAGATGCGTTGTCACCCGTGAGGACTAAGATGGAATGCCTCTTTTCCAGTAAAAAGGGTCTCCGGTACTCTGCACTCACCATACGAAACACAGCAGTGTTAAGCTGCTATTTGACGCTGGTATTCTGTGAGAGTGTGGTCCTTCCCCGGTCGAGCCGACCCATTTGTGCTACAACTATACTACTAATATAGCTGCAGCATGGCTCTACCACGTACATGTGAAGAAGACATAGTATCCTATATAAAAATAAAACGAATATGGGAGTGATCCTTCATAAGATCAACTCCAAGCAACAGAGAGAATACAACTCATATAAAATATATATACCTAAACATAATTTAAGTTTGTTCTTGGACTATAACTTGAGGCCCAATGGCATAACATTCCGTCGTTTTATTGAATTTAGCAAGAGACATACAAACAAACAAGAGAAATCTGATACTGGCGCAAAAATAATGAACTTAAATGGATAGTACGACTAACAAGATTAATTTAAAATTAATTAGCTTTAATTGTAAGTCTTTCAAAATATCCATTGATGCTGTGAAAGTGCTTTGTCAAAATGCCGACGTTATTGCACTGCAAGAAACTTGGCTCCTACCTGACGAGATACCGGAACTTGGTAAAACAAGCAACGACTTTGGTTTCTGCAGTAAATCAGCTGTGGACATATCTAGTGGGACACTGCGTGGGCGACCGTACGTTCCGGTCAGTAAACTAATATTATCAAGGATATTACTTTACTGACCTAAAGTGACCTGTAAAACCGGCAACAGTGAAGTAATCTTGTAAAAACTATCTCAACATTACTAAATCTGCGGGTAATTATAAAGTGTCGGTGATTTTTGTGCACAAGTAAACAATTTATGTAAACAACAACAACGAGTATGCGTCTTCTCGGGTGAATGCTTTTGCCTCTAAAGCCGAATTGCTAAACTAAGGTTCAAACCTCAGATTTACTTTTTTACTTTTTTTAGTTATTGTTTTTTTACTGACTTATAAAATTTTTTTTTTCAATTCTTTTAATTGACCTTGTTGGTAGTATCGGACGTTATATAAAATTTATTATTAAAAAAATAAAATTATAGTGTAAGCACGATTAACGCCTACCAATTTGCATTTAGCAACTGCAGTAAAGTGTATTTTGTTGCAAACCTCAGTGATAAACAATAATATAATGTCTACCGACAACAATGATTGGGGATGCTGTGGTGATAACCCTGACACAGAAGAGTACATTAAGTGCCAGAAATGCTCAAAAAAGTTTCATGTGGCCTGTCTCAGCTCTCCTTCCATAATAAAACCTAGTGAGTTTTCGACATGGGAATGTCCTCTGTGTACTAGCCTACGACCCAAAACTGGGCATAACGACAACACGCCGGTGCGATTTAACCCTAATGTCACGGTACGGGCTTCTAAAAGACAGGCACTGCAGTCACCTCCAATAATAGGAGCGTCGGCTGATGAAGTTAGAGGCATCATGCAGGAGTATTGTAAGACCATTACATCTAAAATCGATTCCCTAACTATTTCCATTAGTTCTGAACTAAAATCAGTTAAGGACGCGTTTGCAAAATTGATAGTTATAGAATCTAACTACTACATTGACACGGGTCACACACACAAGTGTACGCACGGTTAGCTGCGGGAATCGTAATGAAGTAAAATATTTTGATACTTTGAAAGATTGATTTTTTTTCTCATTTCTTATACCTACCAAAATATACTTAGATACGAAATTCGAATACCTATCTATGTGATCTGAAAGTGTACTTCGGTGAGTGCTGCTGGAACTCCTGGACGAGTAGAATAAGGTGTGCCGAGTTTAGGCTCGTTTTGTTTGTAATGATGAGACCTTACCTCCGGACTTGATGAAGAGACCTGATGGTGTACTTCAGTGACTGCTGCTGGAACTCCTGGACGAGTAGAACTAAGTGTGCCGAGTTTCTGATCGTTTTGTTAGTTATGATGAGACCTTACCTCTGGACTTGATGGAGTGACCTGAAGGTATACATCAGTGACTGCTGCTCTGTAACTCCTCGACGAGTAGAACTAAGTGTGCCAAGTTTGGGCTCGATTTGCTAGTTATGATGAGACTTTACCTCCAGGCTTGATGGAGAGACCTGAAGGTGTACTTCGGTGACTGCTGCTGGAACTCTTGGACGAGTAGAACTAAGTGTGCCGAGTTTGTGCTCGTTTTGTTAATAATGATGAGGCCTTACCTCCGGACTTGATGGAGAGACCTGATGGTGTACTTCAGTGACTGCTACTCTGTAACTCCTCGACGAGTAGAACTAGTTGTGCCAAGTTTAGTCTCGATTTGTTAGTTATGATGAGAACTTACCTCCGGACTTGATGGAGAGATCTGATGGTGTATTTCAGTGACAGCTACTATGTAACTCCTCGACGAGCAGAGCTAGGTGTGCCAAGTTTGAGCTCAACTTGCTAGTTATGATGAGACCTTACCTCCAGGCTTAATGGGGAGACCTGATGGTGTACTTCAGTGACTGCTGCTCAGTAACTCCTCGACGAGTAGAACTAGGTGTGCCAAGTTTGGGCTCAATTTGCTAGTTATGATGAGACTTTACCTCTGGATTTGATGGAGTGACCTGAAGGTACACATCAGTGACTGCTGCTCTGTAACTCGCACACCTAGTTGTACTCGTCCAGGTGTTCCCGTAGCAGTCACCGAAGTACACCATCGGGTTTCTCCATCAAGCATGGAGGTAAGGTCTCATCATAACTAGCAAATCGAGCCCAAACTTGGCACACCTAGTTCTACTCGTCGAGGAGTTACTGAGCAGCATTCACTGAAGTACACCATCAGGTCTCCCCATCAAGCCTGGAGGTAAGGTCTCATCATAACTAGCAAATCGAGCCCAAACTTGGCACACCTAGTTCTACTCGTCGAGGAATTACTGAGCAGCAGTCACTGAAGTACTCCATCAGGTCTCCCCATCAAGCCTGGAGGTAAGGTCTCATCATAACTAGCAAATCGAGCCCAAACTTGGCACACCTAGTTCTACTCGTCGAGGAGTTACTGAGCAGCAGTCACTGAAGTACACCATCAGGTCTCCCCATCAAGCCTGGAGGTAAGGTCTCATCATAACTAGCAAATCGAGCCCAAACTTGGCATACCTAGTTCTACTCGTCGAGGAGTTACTGAGCAGCAGTCACTGAAGTACACCATCAGGTCTCCCCATCAAGCCTGGAGGTAAGGTCTCATCATAACTAGCAAATTGAACCCAAATTTGGCACACCTAGTTCCACTCGTCGAGGAGTTACTGAGCAGCAGTCACCGAAGTACACCATCGGGTTTCTCCATCAAGCATGGAGGTAAGGTCTCATCATACCTAGCAAATTGAGCCCAAACTTGGCACACCTAGTTCTACTCGTCGAGGAGTTACTGAGCAGCAGTCACTGAAGTACACCATCAGGTCTCCCCATCAAGCCTGGAGGTAAGGTCTCATCATAACTAGCAAATCGAGCCCAAACTTGGCACACCTAGTTCTACTCGTCGAGGAGTTACTGAGCAGCAGTCACTGAAGTACACCATCAGGTCTCCCCATCAAGCCTGGAGGTAAGGTCTCATCATAACTAGCAAATTGAACCCAAATTTGGCACACCTAGTTCCACTCGTCGAGGAGTTACTGAGCAGCAGTCACCGAAGTACACCATCGGGTTTCTCCATCAAGCATGGAGGTAAGGTCTCATCATACCTAGCAAATTGAGCCCAAACTTGGCATACCTAGTTCTACTCGTCGAGGAGTTACTGAGCAGCAGTCACTGAAGTACACCATCAGGTCTCCCCATCAAGCCTGGAGGTAAGGTCTCATCATAACTAGCAAATCGAGCCCAAACTTGGCACACCTAGTTCTACTCGTCGAGGAGTTACTGAGCAGCAGTCACTGAAGTACACCATCAGGTCTCCCCATCAAGCCTGGAGGTAAGGTCTCATCATAATTAGCAAATTGAACCCAAATTTGGCACACCTAGTTCCACTCGTCGAGGAGTTACTGAGCAGCAGTCACCGAAGTACACCATCGGGTTTCTCCATCAAGCATGGAGGTAAGGTCTCATCATACCTAGCAAATTGAGCCCAAACTTGGCATACCTAGTTCTACTCGTCGAGGAGTTACTGAGCAGCAGTCACTGAAGTACACCATCAGGTCTCCCCATCAAGCCTGGAGGTAAGGTCTCATCATAACTAGCAAATCGAGCCCAAACTTGGCACACCTAGTTCTACTCGTCGAGGAGTTACTGAGCAGCAGTCACTGAAGTACACCATCAGGTCTCCCCATCAAGCCTGGAGGTAAGGTCTCATCATAACTAGCAAATCGAGCCCAAACTTGGCACACCTAGTTCTACTCGTCGCGGAGTTCCAGTAGCATCACCGAAGTTCACCTTCAGGTCACACCAGTCCAAGACGAATAGGTATTTCTTGATAATTATCATTACAAGTCCATTGCTGAACATTCGCCAAGGAATGCTACAAAGCACTGTCCTGAGCCACCTGCATCCATCGACTTCCTGCATGTCTCACCAGGTCGTCATTCCATCTTGTGGGGGGACGCCCTACACTTCGCTTTTATTTATTTATATGTAAAATACCGAAACAAAATATTATAATAAAAAAAAACATACAGTCGAATTGAGTACCGTCTCCTTTTTGGAAGTCGGCAGAAAAATGATATACAATATTATTTTACCTTGTCAAGTACCTATGTATCAAATTCCAATATTTTGTGTATGTACAGCGATCTTTTTCAATATGAGCTCCTGCAATCAGGCGATACACTATCATTCACGACGGCGGCCGAGCGCGGACTGTGCTTTCATAGGCAGCCCGTACACACTCAATCTCGATTGCAATCACACAGTTCTGATCGCGATCATGGATCACGGGATCGCAGCACAACATTTCACGTTCAATCTTGATTTCGTCAGTCCGTGTATCGTAACCGCCGCGTTAACAACGTTTGTTGTCATGTCATATTAAAAAGTACTCTGTGGTCATGAATTTACATGAGGTTAAAGCTGTAGTATCACTTATTTTGGTCCTTACTTTGAAGAAAAGGATTCGAAAAAGACAGTGGGTTAAACAAGGGCTACTTAAGAGAGAAATATACACTCGCTTAAATCTACTAAAATAAATTCAACTAACTTCTGAAACTGACGATTATAAAAATCACTTCATGATGGGGGAAAAATGTTTCGATGAGTTACTACAAATGATAACTCCATATATTTTTTTATTATATTTATATTATTTGTATTATATTTATGTTGGGGAATCCATAGCTCTGTTAAAGTTTTCAAAAGTATGATGAAATCTTCTGGTTAAAAAATTAGGTAACGAAGGTGAATTCGCCGATTCAATCGGCGGCGACGGGGAGCGCGTGTCATCGACGCCCATTTTCATTAAAGCACGCAGTGAGACTGATGCGATCCTGCGCTTACACGTTCAATCTAGATCACGATCAGCGGATTGCGATCTTGATTTCAAAATATCTAGATATTTTGTGATCAGATGCATCAATCCATCAATCTAATTCGTACATTATCAATCTGGATCGCGATCATTGATTATGATCACCGATTGCGATCGAGATTGAGTGTGTACGGGCTGCCATAGAAATTTTTGTACAACAAACCAAAACAGGCAACAAAAATAAAATAACCCTTATTGCAATACTTTATGATTCATCCGTATTAGCAAAATATGTGAAAAAATAAGCATTAGTTTTTATTTTTTTTACGACTATTTGTGACATTTTGATAAAAAGTAAACACCACTGTTTTTTATTGAATATGTCTGCCTACTTAAAGTATTTTTAGAAATCTTATATATATTGATAATAGAACAAAAAATGTACCTAAACATGAGCCGGTATCGTTAATTTTGTAGAAAATGGCTAGGGAAGATCGTTTTTACAATATAAGAAACTATTATTTTCAACAAAAAAGTTACCACCATTTGAAGATAAAGAACCAATCTATACGTGGTACTTATTAGTTATATCTGATTTGGTTTAGTTTTGTCACAAAATGTACCGAAAAAAAGCATAATTTTGGCCGATTTGCAAACGCGTCCTTAAGGAGGAGATGTTGGAAATTAGGAGCTCTATGGATTTCATGAATTCCAAATATGAATTATTGATCAAAGACCACAAAGAAACTAAACAGGCGATGATTGATTTCCAAAAAGAAAACAGTGCTCTAAAGACCAATGTTAAGGACCTCACGGCGCGAATTAATACCCTTGAACAGAACGCACGAGCAGTGAATGTAGAAATTCAGTGCGTTCCTGAGAAAAAAAATGAAAACTTAATGCAAGTAGTGACCCAACTGGGTACTGTACTTAAGTGTAATGTTAAAAGCGAAGATGTTATCAACTGTACACGTATCGCCAAGATCAACCCTAATAGTACGCGACCAAAATCAATTGTAGCCCAATTCGCCAATAAAAAGATTCGTGATGAGTTTTTAGCAGCATCCATCAATTTCAACCGAAATAAGGCAATGCAGGATAAGCTTAATAGCTCGCATCTGGGATTCAACGGCGAAAAATCTCCAATATTCATTGTGGATCACTTATCTCCTATGAATAAATCGCTTCATGCCGCAGCTAGAAAGATTGGTAAAGAAAAAGGATACAAACATGTGTGGGTTAGAAACGGGCGTATTTTTATGAGAAAAACTGATAATTCTGACTATATGCTTATAAGAGATATGGACTCATTAAATTGTATTAAGTAGTTGTAATGATAACGGTTATGTTAATTTAATACAAGTAATTGTATAAAAATCTATTAAATTCACTTCTATATCTATATATTATCAAAATGTTCAAGGTTTACGCACTAAAACCCACATATTTTTACAAAACCTGCTTATTTCAAATTATAATAATAATAATAATAATAATAAAAGCATTTATTCATTACCACCAGTAAAGTTAAAATGAGTACATACACAAATTACAAAAATTACATAATGTAGTAATGAATGGGCTCTAGCTCAGCATAAATGTTGCAGTTGCCTACAACGCTGTTATTCTGCCAGCGCCCAACATACGAACAGTACAGTACGCGCGCATCCCTGCTCATATTGCACTTAATCACAACTGTTCACATTAGGGTACCTACATACCGTAGATCCCCGAGTATTAGCCAGTTCAAATTAGTAATCAAATACATACATACACATAAAAATACATACATACACATACATATATATATATATATACATACATATATATATACACATACACACACATATATACATATATATATTTTAATACTATTATTTTTTTTACATTTTTTTTTTAATAAAAAAATAATTATTACAACAATATAACTAATAATAAGTAAAATAAATTATATAATAATATGGATATTAACAATTAATTAACTTCTTTAATCTCATATAAGTTGTTTCTCCACCAGTATAGCAATGTTTATTATTTATTTTAAGTATATACAGGCCAGTCCTGCAATAAGGTATAAATTAGCCGATTATGACAGTATTTGTTCTGTTAGTAAGTGATGTCTATAATTCTTTTTAAAACTCGATTTACTTGTCATAGCGCGTAGTGGTGGTGGGAGATCATTCCAACACTTAGTTGCCATAAACTTAAAACTGCCTCGGAAAGCCGATGTTTTGTGTTTAGGGACGCAAAAAACTTTAGAGCATATTCGTGTTTTATATAAATGTTGGTCATTTCTCCAGATAAGTTTTTTGTATAAATATTCTGGATTCTTTGTATTTATTACGCCGAATAGCAAAGAAGCATAAAAAAGTTTGAGACGCCCCTGCATTTTTAACATATTCGAGGCATTAAGATATGATGTAACATGAGTTCGTCTCGGTATGTAAAAACAATAGCGTGCACAAGCATTCTGTACCCTTTGGATTAATTTTTGTGATTTTTTAAGCAAACAAGGTCCATAAACAGTTATACAATAATTTAATTTAGCTAATACTAGGGTTTCACAAAGCTTTACACGTAAATTAACTGTGATAAATGGTCTAAATCTATATAGAACTTTTAACCTGTAAAAACAGTTTTGTACCAAATTAATCACATGATTTTCAAACCTCAAATTGCTGTCAAAAAGAATGCCTAAATTTCGTGCTTCATGAACTTGTGCTATTGTCTCTCCATTAACACGTATATCAGGTTCAGTTATAGCTATATCATGTACCTGCTTTTTGGTGCCAATTATAAGGAATTTTGACTTTGAAGGATTGAGAACCATGGAGTTATTTTGTGACCAATCACAAACACGTTGAATATCCTGATTTAACTTATTTACTAATGTATTAATATTTTTTCTATCTATGGGAATATATACCTGTAAATCATCAGCGTATAGATGGTATTTACAGTTTTTGAGACAGTTTATTATATCAGCGCTGTAAATAATAAAAAGCAAAGGCCCTAACACAGATCCTTGAGGAACACCTCTATCAACAGGAAGAAGCTTAGAAATAAAGTTTTTAACATTATGCCTCTCTAAAATTACTTGTTGATTTCGGTCAGTTAAATAACTTTGAAACCACTTGAGTGTTTCATTATCAAAACCATAATATGAAAGCTTAGAAATCAGTAAGTTTGTGTTAATTGAGTCAAAAGCCCTTGAAAAATCTAATAAAGTGAGAATGGTACCTTCTCCAGAATCCGAAAAAGATAATATATCATCCACGACATTAATAAGAGCAGTTGCTGTTCCATGATTTTTTCTGAAACCCGATTGTAGGTGGGGTATTAATTGATTTTTTTCACAGAAATTTATTACTTGTGAGTAAACAACTTTCTCAAGTATTTTTGATAAGTAAGGCAGTATACTAATGGGTCTTAGGTCACCTACATTTGTTGGGTTACTTTTTTTAGGTATTGGACGAATAAGCGCAGTTTTCCAAGAAGAAGGAAAAACAGATTCTGTTATGGATTTATTAATAATTGCAGTAATAACATTTAAAGTTCTCGGAAGCGTTAGAATTATCATATCCATATTAATGCGGTCAACACCTTGAGCATTTGACTTAATACCCATTATGATTTTTGCAACCACATTTTCATGAACTGGTATTAACCTAAAAGTATCAGAAATACTGTTTCTGCTTTCTAGATTCCTTACATTAGATGACTTGATGATATTTGTTCCCGGTATACTCAAAAAGTGACGATTAATTTCATCAGGATCACTAAAGTGTTCTGGTAAGTCATTCGAATTTTTAAATGACGGTAACGCGAATGACTTCAAATTTTTCCATAGAACATTTGTATTATTGAGATGTTGATTAATGTGGAAATCAAAATATGCCTTCTTCTCAGCATAGAGACTGCTGTTTACCAGACTTTTTAGGGTTTTGTATTGAATTTTATCGTTTTCAGTTTTTGTGCGACGATATTTATTGTGAGCATCATCTCGGAGCTGCATAATGTACTTAACATTACTCGTGAACCATGGCAGTTGCTTCCTACGGATAGTTATTAGTTTCTCTGGTGCATGTTTATCAAACAGCTCTAAAATGCGTTTGGAAAAAACAGAAACCATGTCATTCACACAATTGTACCTCGTAATGCTATCCCAGTTTATGGATTCAACTTCCGACTCAAAATCTGACAGATTGATATTTTTTATAGGTCTTATAATTTGCTGCCTCAGAGCTACCTTAGGCTTTTTAATTTTAAAATCGACTAAAATGATAGCATGACCACCAAGTTCAGGAGTATATTTTACACGAGTATTTGTCACACCGGCGTCCGTCATTACTAAATCAATTAATGTAGCACTCTCTTGAGTAAAATGGGTAGGTTGAAAAATACAGTTTTTCAACCTAGTATACTGCAAAAATTGATTAAGCTGTTGTGTTTTGTTGTCACTTTCATCCAAAATATTTATATTGAAATCTCCTAACAAAATTACATTATCAAAATTTGAATATGAAGTTAAAGTGTCTGTAAGAGAATCAAAGAACTTTTCGACATTTACCCATTGTGGCCGATATGCCGTTCCAATTAAAAGCTTAACTTTGTTAATGGATAGCGACAGCCACTGCTGCTCCACCTCATCAAAGATAATGTTATGGGAATAAGAACGAGCATTAATCCCTCGTTTGACGTAAAAACCAACACCACCACCACGTGTCCTGGATAGGTTACAAGAACGGGGAATATGACTGAAGCGATAGCCGGGAACTAACGGAGCACTCGCATCTTCACCAGCTCGTAGCCACGTTTCGTTTATCGCTATAATATCAGCAGATTCACGTAGCAGAGCTGCCTGAAACTCATCGCTTTTGCTTCTGATCGACCCAGCATTATAAAGGCCAACTCTTAAACTTTTACTTTTAGTAGTAGCCATGTTGTAATAATATTTTTATAAGTATAATAATTTCATATATATAATCGTCCATACATTGAACACAAATAATTAAGGAATATTTACAGAAACATATTATATTATAACTTGAACAGGCTAGCATCGGTATGCATATTAAAAATAAAATCATCTTCAAAATATTAACAAAAAAAGCAAAAAAAGTATACAAAATATTCGCACAAAAATAGTAATAAAAAAAGGTTAAAATAATTATTTAAAAAATATTCGACATAAAAATAAAAACAACAAATTACTATACTTGTACCAGCTAACAAAACAAAATAAGTAGAACCAATTAAGTAAGCTAAAATTACGGTAAATAATTCCATAGAAATTACCAAAATCATAAAAATGTTTACGCAATAATATAGAGTACCTATACTCTGCAGGACAGAACCTTTATTAGCACTTAAAGTTAAATTATGTACTACTACAAATACACTACTGCTCCTGTAAACTACTGCAAAATAAAGACATAATAAAAAAGTGGTATAAAACATAGCAATTAAAAAGTATGGAATAACATGTAAATATGAAAGTGTAAGGTATAATCAAAAGTATAATATTATCTAACAAAATGTACAAAAACAAAATAGTAAGGAGCCCCAAAATACATTTTACATTATTTAGAAGTTTTTGAACAGGGTACACCAAAAACACGTTCAATATCCATTTCAGAGTTTACTATGCGCGCATAAATATTAGGAGAGTCTTCACGCTTAACATAAACACGACCCCCCTTTGTCCATACAAATTTCCAATTTAAATTTCGAGCCATTTCACGTGTTTTAGCAAATAAAATACGGTTTGTTTTGGTTAATCGTTCATTAACATAAAACATAGTTGATTCATGAGGTGGCAGTCCTAGGTCTACAGTAGTAAGCGTACGGCGCACTCGAGCATTCTTTAATAAGTGGTCGCGTAATGCACGACGCGTTAATCTTACAACCAAGGGGCGCGCACTAATAGAAACTGATGTGCTGTTTTGGTTACCTGTTCGCGTATCTTTAGCCGGCCAATTTAAACGGCGACCGACGCGTTCAGCGTAAACTATGTCTTGTTCCGTTAGAGATACTCCTAGTTTAGAGGCAACGGTCAACACAATATGCATTGGTGTTTCACCTGAAAATTCTGGTATTCCGACCATTTCGACATCATTTAGCAGGGCTTCCTGGTCTTTGTAGGTTATTTGCTGCTGTAACTCTGTAACAATACTCTCCAAGTGTGTATTTGATTGAGCAGTTTGACGAAACGATTCAATTTCTTTGCGAATACATATGTTTTCATTCTCGAGTGCCTGGACTTTTTCACTAAGGGTACTGACCTCATGCTTTAAGCTACATACTTCTTGTGTTATGGATTCAGTAATTTGTTTGAAATCACTTTCTAAATTCTTTAAAACGTCACGAAACTCTTGCTTGATTTCTGTAGCTAGACAAACATGTGCGCTTTTGAGTTTCGAATCTAGTTTATGATCCAGCAATTTACCAATTTCTTCTAGGGAAAATGAAAAAGTATTCACCTTTTGAACTCCGGAAAGCTCCATATGCGGGGACAACTGTTCGTTACTATCCTCTGTCTGCGAGATATTATCACCATCGGACATGTCGACTAAATCTGGGGGAGAAGATTCTTCACGATTTATTTTTAATGGTGTGTCATCATTTCTGTGTCGTCTTTTAGTAACATTTGTACAAGTAGGGCACTTCCATGTTCGCTTGAGTTGTTGAAAATTGCCCATAAATTTTGCCGTTGTAATATTCAAACATCTGTAATGATAAGTTCCTTTACACGTAACACATCCTAATAATTCTCCCCGCTCAATAGAATTCGGACATGCTAAGCATTTCATATTTAGCTCTTATCAAGAAATCTCAATAAGTAAACAAACTAACTTTATGCAAGTCACACAAGTGGGTATAAAGTAAAAGCATACGTTTCATTCACAACGCGCTAGTGGTTTTGGTATCAAAGTCCACTGTTTTGCAAAATAAATCACTTGTCTCACTTTGTAATTTTTGTCTTTAAAAATAACTTTATTTCAATATAATGTCCACAGTTTCACTTTTACAATTTCACGTGCATAAAATTTAAGTTAAAATATAAACTTTAACAACAATAATTAATTTTTAAACCGGAGCTAACGTTTTATGATGTTAACACAGCGATGCGCGCGCGCTGTCTTTTTATGATGTTATTGTTCTAACAGAGACCTGGCTGAATAGTAAAATACTTGACTCTGAACTTTTTGGTGAGGGATATGCCGTATACAGACGGGACAGAGAAATGTCCGGCTTTAACGTGAAAAAAGAGGGGGGTGGGGTACTAATTGCAATTTCTAAACGTCTAAATTCGAAGCGTATGCAGAACTGGGAAAACGAATGTGAGGATGTTTGGGTTGTAATTGATGGTTCTCAGTCACTAGCTCTGTGTGCGGTATATCTGCCACCCCCGGTTCAAACGTCAATGCTACAACATTTTATCGATAACTTTAGCCATGTTTCCGAACTATTTAATTCACATGTCTGTGTACTTGGCGACTTTAATTTGCCGACCTTAGACTGGAATTTGGTCGGGAGTCCATCTTATAACTTATCATCACTGCACCAGTATTTCATTGATTTCGTCAATTTAAATAATTTAACACAACGTAGCTCTATAACAAACAGTATGGGTAGATCTCTTGATTTGGTCTTGGCCAATGTCTCATCCTGCGTGGTTGCTGAGGCCGTAGACATTTTGTGTCCTATTGACCCACTACATCCACCTCTCTCTATAGAACTCTCTCCATTAGAGAGGCCAAAGCTACAGTCCAATGCTGTGAGTAGGTTTAATTTTCATAAAGCAGATTACGTTGCTATTAATGACTATTTAGCTGAAGTTGATTGGAAATCTCTTTTTTATGGGAACAGTGATGTAAATAAGAAACTTGAATTATTCTTGGAGGTTGTTAACAAAGTCATTCATAAATTTGTACCAATTGTCAAACCAAAAACTAATAAATATCCTCCCTGGTTCAGTAAGGACTTGATTAGTCGCTTACGAAAGAAAAATAGGGTTAGACTAAGGTACAAAAAATACAGCAACCCCCTGGACAGGATATCATATCGTCTACTGACCGACCGCTGCAAAAAGTTAGCTTCTGAATGCTACAACGCATATATTTGTAAAATTGAGGACGGAATTTTAACGAACCCGAAACTGTTCTGGTCTTATATTAAAACCAAACGTGGTGGCTCTGGAACATATCCAGCTACGATGACGGACGGTAATACGGTGATACAAAACGATAATGACATATGCAACAGCTTTGCATCTTACTTCTTCTCTACTACCTCAAATCTTGGTGTCCCATATGACATACATACTGACGAGAATATTTTTAGTACATCAGTGGGGGGAGGAGCAATCGATTGTTTTTCAACTCTAAATCTTTCCCGCAAGCAAATTTACAAAAAATTAGTCAATATTGATGTAACGAAGGGCACTGGGAGTGATAATATTTCACCGTTGTTTATTTCGCGATGCGCGTCATGCCTGGTGGAGCCTTTATTTATTATCTTTAATAACTCATTAAGTTCTGGGGTTTTTCCCAAAGCTTGGAAGGTTTCTAAAGTGGTGCCAATTTATAAGGCAGGTGATGCTCAGATCATTAGCAACTACAGGCCTATTTCCATATTGTCCTCATTAGCTAAAGTATTCGAGTCTCTAGTCTGTCCTATTCTTCAAGCCTACTTCGACAAGTATTTAAACGACAACCAGCACGGCTTCACAAAAGGTAGGTCTACTAATACTAATCTGGTTACGTATGTGGAGGACATTGTAAGTCGGATTGATGGCAATAAACAAGTAGACGCAATATATACAGACTTCAGCAAGGCCTTTGATAGAGTAGTCCATCGACGGCTTCTGGCAAAACTATCTGCATACGGAATAGGGGGTTCTGTTCTAGCTTGGTTCGAATCGTATCTAAGTGAACGTTCTTTCTATGTAGTCGTTAATGGTTTTAGCTCAGAGCTACGAGATATCACTTCTGCTGTTCCGCAGGGTTCACACCTAGGCCCTATTCTCTTCAATATCTTTGTAAACGATATACCTAATTATATAAAATACTCGTCCCCTTCGATGTTCGCAGATGACCTAAAACTGTGGAAAGTAATTGAAACACAAGATGATGTATTGCATTTACAAAAAGATCTTGACGCACTAGTGAAATGGTGTCAGACGAATGGAATGGAGCTCAATATCAATAAATGTGTTCACGTTAAATTTACTAGGAAATTGTATCCTATTCCATCCGTCTACAGCATTAATGGGATTCGATAAGGAGAAAGGACAGTAGTAAGGGATCTAGGGGTGCTTATGGACAATAAAATGACATTTGTCCCACATATTGACTACATCATAGGCAGGGCGTCCAAGATGTTGGGTTTTATTATCAGGAACGCTAGAGTATTCAAACGCCATTCCTCGAAAATTGCGCTGTACAATAGCTTGGTTAGATCGATCCTTGAGTATGGAAGTGTGGTCTGGCGTCCACATTATGCTACTCACACACTTCGTATTGAACGCATTCAAAAACGGTTAGTAAAACACTTGGTGTTCTCACACTTCTGGCATAAAAGATTTAGCCCCTACAAGGACCTACTAGAGTTCCTAAAGATGCAGAGCTTGGACAACCGCAGGGATATACTTGACCTATCCTTCTTTTTCAAGATAATAAGATATCAGTTGCATTGTCCTGCTCTCCTGATAAAATTTAATTTTAAAGTTCCGTCACGAATGCCTCGTAAGCACATCGAACCTCTCTCTCGTCCATTTCGCAAAACAGTTTTGGGAACCAATTCACCGGTTTCCAGAATTTCCCAACTATATAATAAGTGCGGAGGGTCAATAGATGTTAATGTTATGTCTCTAGCTAAGTTTAAGGCCACAGTAAACGATACATTATTTAAGTAACTAGGTGTAAGTCATTGTTTCATATACCTTCATAATATTATTTTGTTCTATTCTAAGTTTTTGTATTTTTTTTTTTGTTTTTTACTTGGTAACTTTTTAGTATCTTGAAGCATGTGGTGTATACCTTTAATTGATTGTACAATTAGTATATAAGTGGATGTGTGTTTACTATTTCTGCATTGTTGTAACAATCGTTGGTGTACTTAAATAAATAAATAAATAAATAATACCAAGTTTTTGCTTCACGGACTTTCATGTAAGAAAAGCGTTGGTAGGTTTTCACGACACAGTTCTTTGAACGATGTCATCCGAAGGGCTCTTGTCTCTATAAATGTTCCCTCGGTTTTAGAGCCTTGTGGAATATTTAGAGACGATGGCAGGAGACCCGACGGTATGACATTGGTCCCTTGGGAGAAAGGTAAAGCCCTAGTGTGGGATGCTACTTGCGTAGACACTCTGGCGGCCTCTCATCTCAGGGGTACCTCGTTTCGAGCCGGGGCGGCATCAGAGGCAGCTGAACTGAGTAAGTGGCGCAAATATGACTCTCTGAGAGATGAATACATATTTGTGCCATTTTCTGTAGAGACTATCGGTCCGTGGGGTCCACGTGCGGTGAAGTTCCTAAAGGAACTCCATACGCGGCTGGTCGTTGCTGCTGGTGATAAGAGGGTTGGTTTTTTTCTCGCTCAAAGGCTAAGTATAGCCATTCAGCGGGGAAACGCAGCCAGCGTTCTTGGTACGATACCGCGGGGAGTAGGACTACATGATAATTAAGTTTCTAGTTTTAGTTTTTTTTTTACTATTGTAGTTTTTAATATTGTATATAATTAAATTTTTTCCAAATTAAAAAGAAATTATAATACCTACACTTGACCATACATAGATAATTAGGCACGCGTAGGGCGATGCTAATCCGTCATCAACGAATCATAAATTTCATGGTATTGTTTTTATCCAAATAATCACTTTAATCTTGAAATCACTCAAGTTTAATAATCAAAACAAATACAATTTTGAAAAAAAAATCATAATTTCACGTCGTCAGAATACACCGAGTATTCTGACGACGTGAAATTGTGAAACAAAGCATCTTAAAATTTAAAAAAAAGTTAAGACGTTAAAAAAATAAAAGCGTGCAATTGCGCACGGGCTGTCACACCACTAAGTTATTAAATATCTAATCTAGCGTATTATTAACGTGTCCTATCACAAACAAATTAAGAAACTTATTAAAATGTCCACAAAACCAAAAAAACAACAATTAAAACTTAAAGGACGTGTACGCGAAAAACGAAAATTAGACTAAACGAGAATTAGAGAAAAGCGACTCATGAACCATCCCCAAGGACGCCGGCTTCGGACTATCGGTCGCACGCACCAGAGGTAAATATGAATTTCGACACTCCGTCCCATTTCTCGTCACTTCGCGCTTAGAGAATTATGCCTTAAGTCCTTTATTTATTTATTTATTCATTTATTTAACACCAACAAGACATACACTAACAAAAGCATAATATTTTTGCAACAAATCATAAAAACTAAGTGTTGACTTAATTACAGGTGTTACACACATTTCATTAAAAAAAAATAGACACAAGTAAACATATGCAGTGAATTAAATTGTATACAAAAATTAAGAGATCAATAAATATATCAGAATTTAGTATTATATAACTATTTAAATTAAATCATGCATAATCCACAATTGTTATTAACATAAAAAATTTTATAAACGTGAAATATAACAAAAATAAAATCATTAATAAATTATAACATACAATTATTACCTAATCACAATTCAGCTTCAAGAAAAATAATATAATTTTACTGTGAATTACAATTATTTGAGGAATATAAATGTAATAAATCACGTTTAAATTTCCAAAGATTATCTGAAAATATGTCAATATCAACTTTTCTATCTTTATGTTTATTATCAGTAGTCATTATGGCACTAATACAATTCTTATGTGATAATTTATATATAGCATTAAAACTCAACATCAATCTATTAATCGGAGAATAGCGCGCTTGACGAGAACGTGTGCTCTTTTCTACGAATGGTATAAAAGACGACGGCCTTTTTGACTTCAATGGGGTACGAAAATTTAATTTGGCTAGTAAGTAAGAACTATCAATGACGCCATTCACCAACTTATACAAGAAAATAAGGTCAAGGAGCTGTCTTCGATTCGAAAGTGGCTGAAGCTTAAAGTAATTTAGCTTATCTTCGTAAGTTCTAAGAGTTTTAACTAGGTTATGATCGTAAGATAAATGCAAAAGAAATCTCTTTTGTATCCTTTCAATTCTATGTGAGTAAATATTAAAGTGGGGATTCCATACTACGCTGCAGTATTCCAAGATACTTCGTACCAAAGCTGAGTAAATAATTATTTTAGTGCGAGTATCCCTGAATTGCTTACAGTTACGGAAGAGGAAGCCAAGAGTCCTAAAACCCTTGTTGACAACATTATCTATGTGGATATTATAACGAAGCTTATTGTCAAGCATAACTCCTAAATCGCGTATGTGCGGAACTTCAGACAGAAAAATTCAAGCTAAAAATTTACTTAAAATTGTTTACACACACCCGCAGCGCGCGGTCTCTTTGTTTTTAATTTCGCGCTTAAAATTATGCCTTAAATTGTTAGCCGTAAGTACATTTATGCTTAATTTTTTCTTTATTTGAGTATATTGAATTGGCAACGTTTAAACTAGGTATATTCGCCTTCAAATGCCATGGGTCTTTGACCTTCTAGTATTCATCAGGTGATATCTGTATGCATTTACATGATGTTATTTAACATTAAAACGAAAAAAATGCTACAACGACCAGAATATTAATTGTTATATATTTTTTTAGTTGTGTATGTTTAGAGAAATATATGTAGGATACGTCTGTTCATTTAATGTGATAACGTTATCGTCACTCGGTATAAAATACCGTCCGTTGAAACATCTAGGTATTAAGTGTATAAAGATTAAGTGACCAGGCTAAAAAATATTGATCGACTTTAGCAACAAAACTGTTAATGTTGTTAACTAAAACTAGCACAACCAACATACCATAGTAGCACGATACTGAGACACCAGTAACCAAACATCCATGTATCATAGGCTATTGTACTAAGACATTGAGTTGAGCATGCTTGTTGCACTTTAAACGTGCTACCAAACACGCTCCCTAATCCTTATCCTTTAATATGTCTTTTATATATGATATGTCAAGCCCCAACTCTGATTATATTGCTTATGTATCTTAGAGACCTTCTAGAACTAAAGAACAAAATCCATTGACGCAAAAAAAAGTGAATTAACAGTCACTACATTTAATGTGTCAATTAAAACAGCTGATCTCTTTAGCCTTGTTGCTGCGAGTTTGGAGAAAGGCTGAGTTAAATTTGAAATATCTTGAGCTTGAATTAGTGAGCTGGAAATTGAAGAGTTCTTGCATTTATAAGTGATGTATTTATTGTTTATTACATATTTACGTGGTAACTTTGGACAATGACCTAAAACAGATTTTTGTTTTCAGTTTGCCTTCATTTAATGTATATATAATAATATTACTATGCGTCGAAAAAGGAATGTAAGAAGCAGTTAATAAAATGAGATCAGGTGCATTAAGCCAAAGAAAAGCTTGCAAACTTTATAAGATAATATTCTTTTACCTATGTACCTACTCATAATCCGAATCAGAAGAAAAAAGTTAAGTTCCTGCATGAAACAAGACAATTGTATGGCCTACAAATAATTCTTTTAGTTCTAATGTGTGTTCATGTGTATTTAAAGAACAAAATGTTTATGTACAATACATCTTGAACTTTTATTTTTTGATACAGGTTTTTTAAAATAAATTATCTTACCTATGTCATTGCCATCTATTTTATCACTTCTGCGCTTCTCTTTTAATTTCACCGTATTAGATTGCTCTTTACTCTTTGAACCAAATGCAATAAGTGGCAAGTCGTCCTCCAAATCCATATATCTATCTTCAAAAGCATCAATCTGTGAGTCTTCTTGTTTTTCAGCAGTCTCTAGAATGAAACATTCTGACTCAATATATAAAATAAAAACTGATGTTTTTTCCAAGCAACTAAATCATTACAGTCCCCATCACACAGCTTAAGGGCCTGAGCAACCAACCTGAGACAGCCACATAACATACTGCATGTATCATAAGCTAAAGTGGCAATAGGCTGAAGAATTGACAACCGATGAGGAAGAAAGTTTCTCGAGTGGAAACCTCGTACCGGTAGAGTGTAGGGCCCCCCCCCCCATTAGATGGAGTGTCTCAGGCTCATGCCTTGTGGCGTTCCTTGGGGAGGCCTATGTTCAGCAGTAAATTTGTGCAGGTCTGTAATGATGATGATAATTCATCCAACTCATTTAGTGAGTGTTCAGCCACAGCTTGTTTTTAGTAGGTAAGTGCTTGCCAGTACAAGGATGCCTTAAGCACTGTTTCTCCATGTTTGTTTTTAAAGTGAGAAACAAACTAATAGTTCACCTTATGGTATGAAGCACCTAACGGTAAGTGGGTACTGCAGTCCACATACTACCTTCAGCTAACTTCAAACATACAAGGCTACAATGTGCTGTCACCTCTGAATGCTCCACAGCCTGTGATTATACTGACTCTATACTCTTCAGGAGTTTTTGGCGCGAACTTGACCGGCGACGGATTGCTGCTCCTGTATCATTGTTTAAATAATGGTTTGAAGTGGATTTTGATATGTGAAAGTGGTGCGATTTTTTGTATTAAATGTCTACGCATGTGAACTATTAGTGGAAACGGTGAAACAAGTGCTCTAATGGTGATATGATTCTCAAGATAAGGTGTCTGTCTGCTTAGGCGCATTGAGATACCATCGCCATCTGTCAGCTGTCTGCTGGCTCAAGTTGCCGTCAAAATCTCCCAAGGGCTGCACAATGTGACGCATCAACATATTGTGAAGCAGTGTTCTATGAAAAATAATTATTATACATTGTAACTTTAGGCTCAGAAGGGCTAGAACCCAGAGCCGTAAAGCCAGTTATTAAGAAAGAATAAGAAGAATATACACTTCATACTGGAACACAGCAGTGCACACACTGCTATTTGACGAAAGAAATAGGTAAGAGAAAGAGGGAGGAGTCGATCTGGGTAGGCTTAAATAGTTCTACTCCTAGGCAAAAACAGGGTCTCACCACCTAATAATGACAATAAGAAAAAATAGGTGGTTGCTTACTGGTTGTAAGTATATCATTAATCAATATGAAATCAATACATCTTACTGACATACATACTGGCTGCATTTATACAGATATTTTGGGTATGGCAGAAGAAATATGAAAGCAGAATAAATGCAGTTGAGATGAAAGCGTTAAGAAGTATGATAGGAGTTAAACTGAGTGACAGGATAAGAAATAGTGAGATAAGGAAATGTTGTGGTCTGAAAGAAGATGTAGTGACAAAAATTGAGAAAGGTATGCTGAGATGGTTTGGCCATGTCGAGAGAATGAATGAAAAACGATTGACGAAAATATGTATAAGGCGAGTGTGAATGAAAGTGTTGGAAGGGGTAGACCTAGGTGGACGTTTCTAGATTAAATCAGGGCGTCTTGAAAAAAGGCCAGGTCAAGAGTACCCTAAACCGAAGAACATGTATGAAAGGAATAATGAAAGTGGACGAAGCGAAACACGTATGTAAGGATCGTAGCAGGTGGAAAGAAGTGGTCCCTGCCTACCCCTACAGGAAAGAGGCGTGATTATATATATATATATATATATATATATATATATATATATATATATATATCTTTATATATAAAAAGTACGTGTCACGTTGTTTGTCCGCGATGGACTCCTAAACTACTGAACTGATTTCAATGAAATTTTTGGTCGATGTGCAGTTTGGTCCAACTTAAAAGATAGGATAGCTTACATCTCAATTTATAGTCGCAATACAATATTATTTTATTGAAAATTATTTGTCTATTATTTGACAGTCACAATTATCTGTTAGCTCCAAACGATTCTGTCAGATGACGATATCTGTTGACAGGATTGAGTAAATATTTAATAGATGGCGCTATGTTAAAAATACAAACGTTTAATATCCCTTTAAGGCCGGGAAAAAAAATCTTGCGTAGCTCGTTTTCGATCTTATATTCTAAGTACCCATATCCAGTCATCCTAGAAAAATAATAAAAAAAATCCCGCCCCCTCCCCCCGTGAGAAAACGTCATGTCACGATAGTGCGATGTCGGCTTGACCTTGTCTATCAGAATTTTGTTAAGGTATAATTTTGCTATGTATATTTTTGTAATTAATAATAAAAAAAGGCATGATTATTCGTAATTACTTATTTTTATAAATAAAAAATTAACATTTAAACTAAAAAATAACTTCTTGAGATCAATCATTTCTTAAACATTTTGGTACAATCACTTTGAAATAAAATCTTAGGAAACTTAGCCTCTAATTATTGCCTATGAAAGGATGTGAAACAGTTGCCTTTTCTGTTAAGACAAAGATACACGTTGCATTTTTCACATCTTATCTTGGATCTACTTGTACACCCTTCCATTCTACAGGATCGAGGGTTTTCGATCTCGTCAAATACCGGGTAATGTTCATAACCATCGTGACGTTTCGCCTCTGAAGGTACATTAGCCGGTCGGTATCTCTTGGCAGGAATATTTGGGTCGACATTTTCCAGATCTTCAGCCTCCAAACCTTCCATGTTTTCAACAGGATCTTGTTCTGGCCTTGGACGATCAGGGGTATTGGTAAGACCATCAGCTACTTGCAATTTGAATTGAAGTAAGTCAAAGACTTGGCCCCTATGTACGTGAGCCGTATGGCAGTGTATTTTGTATAAACGCCAAGCATTTGCGACTGCAAGATCAAAAAAATGTAACATGATCTTCAAAGTCCATTTTCTGGTCTTCATAAAAGTTCGATAATACTCGATTGATTGGTCGAGTACGTCAACTCCTCCCATGTTCCGATTATAATTGGCAATGATAAGGGGCTGCCTGATATCGATGTACGCATTCTCCTTTTTATCCCATCGCTTCACGAAAATATGATCGTCTGCCGACGTGCAATTGGACGCTGCCAGAACGGATTTGTTGTCCATCCAGTGCACAATTACAACACCATTATTTATGAACTGTTCAGTATCTCCTCGGTTCATTTCACGGCCCTTTTTAAAAGTCATATGTTTTTTGTCAGGTATTCTATTCATCATAACCGTTCCTGTGCCATGCATTCCTTTTTCAGATAATCTTTCCAAGAGAGGTATTGATGTGAAATAACGATCGAAGTGAATGCAACTTCCTGGGGGAATGGATTTGGAAAGGTGCAAAATAACTGCTGCACCCACACCCAGAGATTTATCTGTGAATGGGGTGTTAGCCCCTTGATAGACTTCAAAGTCGAGCATTAGACCATCGCTTGTTGTGGCTACAAAAGCTTTCAAGCCGGTGGGTCTAGGTTTGGAATTTATGACTTGGCGTATACCTTTTGGGCACAAGCCGCAGAAGGGGATCATTTGTTCGTCTATAGAATAGTAACCCGGTAGCCTTTCTATTTTCTCACAGGCATTTTTTACCTGATTTAATACCGGTTGTACTTTCCATAGACTGTTCTTATTGCCAACTGGGGCGATATCCTCTTCCACCACATGAAAATTTGTGCTCAACAGCTTCAGTCGGTCTCTTGGAATGATATCAGCTACTAATGCCAATCTCATTTCTTGCCTCCAGTACATATGAAGTCGTGGATAAGTTATGCATCCCATTATAAAATGCACACCAATGAACTTCTTCATTTCTATAGCATTAGTATGAAGAACCCTTCCAGTTTGCCTCAAGTAGTAATTATTTGTGCAGTAAGCAGCTTTCTCATAAAATGCATCGTCAAAATAGTCCTCGAAGTATTCGAGAGGCGTTCTAATTGTTTGTTGTTCCCGTGGCGGAAAATTATGTATTTTTTGGTCAAATGGAATAGATTTCCATAGCCTTCGCCTAGACGGATCCCTGTTGCGTTGAGCTGCCTCGGACTGAGCACGAACGCTAGGTGGCGGATTACCAGATAAATTAAGCAGCTGATCATTTCTACTCATGCGGTCCCTCGTGCGGTACCGAGGAGTACCATGAGATGTGCTTGGTGCGCTTGATGAACGATCAGGTAGATGATGCCGGCGACTTACAGAAAGACCACGTTGAGATCCAGCGCAGACTGTATTTGGACTAGGACTTATTTCTCGTACCTGAATGTTAGTGATTTCTTCTTCTTGCTCGCTGTTAGAAATATCATCGTCCGAATACGACTGACCCGCCACCCGATCTGGTACAGCCTCAATGCCTTCCTCTTCATGATATTCCTCATCTTCGAAACCCTCTATCTCAGACTCGTTTCCGTCTGCTATCAATTCTAGTAAGTATTCCGAGGTTAGTGTTCTTTCTGCAACAGAAAAAAGAGCGTTTTGTAATTTTTTTACCTATTAAAAACATTAAAAACATTGATCTAATTTTTAATCAACATAAATTTTGATAGACGTGTTAAAGCCGGACTCGCACTATCGTGCGTGTTTGAACTAACAACCAAGTATCTTCGTGTCCGATAGAGGTACGCATTGAACTATAGTTGTCTCATTGACTTGACTTTATTACCTATTAAAACCGCACAATCAATGTAGTCAATGACTATTAAAAATATTTTTAATTATTACTTACTTTTTCCACGCGCGTCGATCAGCTGCACCGCCATTTTTAAAAGGGCAGAAATCCGCGACAACTTCTCACAGGTATAACCTTTGCGGCAAAGTTTACACTATACTAAACGCAGAACCGTGTGGTATCGGCCGCGTCTCGTAAAGTTGATCGAGCGCGCGAAAATATTTTTGTAAAGTTGAACACACGATCGTATAAGAGCGTCGTGAAAGGGATATAAGCTACAATTTAGGAGTATAACCACCACGTGTTTCTGTAAGTATTCAACAGATAGAACCGACTTCAAAAAATATTTGCAGACTGTGTGCAGTTTAGTCCAACTTGAGAGATAGAATAGTTTTTATCCCGATAAGTGACCCTCAATTATTTTATTGCTAATTTCAGGAGTTTTTTTGGAAAAGCAAATGGTCATTCGGAAAGGGCAGAACAACGTCTGCCTGGTCAGCTAGTATATATATATATATATATATATACTAGCTATATATATATATATATATATATATATACTAGCTATATATATATATATATATATATATATATATATATATATATATCTCCTTGAGAGTAATTTTTGCATTCACTTTAAATTTAGGCAAAAGCAAATCAGTAAATCAGTATATTGCACATGAAGCCCTCTAGATTTTGTATTCATGGGCTACAGTAACCACTTGCCATTAGGTAAATTGTGCCTTATTTTAATAATACAAAAAAGGGTATATCTTACCTGTTTCATGGTTCCCATTTTCTTCAAATTTGGAATTCTCATTTTCGAAATTCTCTTCCTCAACTTTAACAGAATCAAGGCTAAAAATTTCGTCCTTACAATCATTTTCTATATTACACTCTACAGGCCAGATATCTATATGACAAATTGGTGTGAATTGAATCTCATCTCTAGCCTCATGCAGTTTTGACATTGACTGAAACCAAATTATTTTTTTAAATAAGAGAAAAAACCAGTATAGTGGTGGCGTAGGAGAATCCATACAACCACATACTATCCCGCAGATGTTGTAATAAGGGACAGAGGGTAACTGAAATAGGAGATAGACAACATTTTCCTGACAACAACTACAAAAATAATAAAAACTGGACAAAAGTGAATGGATAATCTTAAATAAGAATGTAGATAGTTCATCCATCTTGAGAATAGTCACAAAAAATTTTCAAAAATGCCTTCACAAACTTTGCAGTAGGATAAAAATTCTCTCATATGGCAACAGGAAGCAGCATAAGATATGCGAGACAGGTAGTGATCATCAAGGTGCCTCCCAACTGATGATTAAAGAAAATATTTCACTCATTCTTCATTCATTCATTCATACTACATTCTCATCAAGCAATGAACTTTTATTAATAAGAAGTATAATACTGTGGACTGTCTAGTGGCGGTGTAAGAATATCCACACAGGGTTTTAAGAGGCGACAGAGGGAAACAAACATTCGTTGGACAGTAGCATCTTGCTGATAATAATTCAGGCTAATATGAACTGCAGTTGCCAACCTGTCAAGAGTGTCAAAGTTAGCAAATTTTTTTTTTATAGGAAAAGGGTGATAAACGAGCACACAGTCCACCTGATGGTAAGTGGTTGCTGCGGCCCATAGACATCTACATCTATCCTCGTTTGCGAATCCAAATGCAGATGCGTTGTCACCCGTGAGGACTAAGATGGAACGCCTCATCTCCAGTAAAAAGGGCCTCCGGCCACCTGCACTCACCAAGCGAAACGCAGAGGTAAACCTCTACTTCACACTGGTCTTCTGTGAGGTCGTAGTATCACCCCGGTTCGAGCCGGCCCATCCGTGCGACAGCAAAAGCTGCCGCATGGCTCTACCACTGTTAAAATTTCCTCCTAAGAAGCAATCTATGAGGGAGCAATGGACTTTTATAGGTTTTAATGGATAGAATGGATAATACCATGGACCCTCCTGCAAGCAACTGCTCCAGAACTGCTTTCGACTCAATAGCCTGTTGTTGTAATCTTCTGCAACGAATGAGTCTTGCATGACAGGTGAAACAGACAATTATGGGCCCCTCATTCTCATCCATCTGAAAATATGAAAGTTCGTGATAAATATGGAAAACTACTTAAATATATGTTTGTAATAAAATCTATTGGCTGCCACAATTCTCTTAATCAACATCATTTTTTATAATATTGAATTGACAATGGAATTTACAATCCACCTGATGGTAAGAGGCAACTGCAGCCCATGGGCACCTGCAACAAACTCCATACAAAGGCTACAGATGTGATGTTACCTCTGAGGACTAAGATGTAATGCTTCACAGCCTGGCTCTCTATGATCTCCACACTGGGACACATACTGCTGCTTGGTGGCAAAAAGACGTAAGAGGCTAATAACTACCTGGACAGACTCAGAGGCAGAAAAAAGTCCTACCACCTCGTGACTCATCATCACTGCAACAACACAGTCCTAAGCCAGGTACATCCATTGCCTTCCTATCTTACCAGGTTGGCACTGGGGGGCCACTCCACAATTTGCTTACCAGTATGAGGCTACCACTCGAGAATTATGTTTCCCCATCTGTTGTTAGTTCTGACACAATTCTCTCATTAATTTAAAATGTTGTAAGTGTCAAGTACGTAGGAGTTTCCCTGACATTAACAGTTATAATTTTAAAAGCAATAGATTTGGACTCTTGAGACCCTCACAGTGGTATTTTCAAATTTGGACTTTCAAATTCTTACTAAACCTATTGAACATCCACCTGCTGTAACAAATTGTAGGCATCGGACGAGCCGGAGCGGCTGAGGCTGGTCGCCTTTGGCGACCAACAAGCCGAAGCTGCGGATTGACATCCCTACTGACAATAACAATAAAAAATGGCGTTAGTTTTATTCTAGGATTAGACATAAACAATGCAAGAGTAATTGATTTTCAATAACTTTTTTCTCAAAAATTACACGTTTCCACATGTTGTAACTTTGTGTGTGTGCTTATAATAGTGTAACTTTTCTGTAAAAATACGTATCAACACCCAACTCGACGGGAGTCAATGGAAAGCTAAGCTGAACGAATTTAAGTGGGTGAATGAACTAACAAGGGTGGATGTCGATTTCTTGACAGAAAATCGCAATAATACTCATTGAAGTAATATGTACTAGAACAGACATCACAAACAATCTGTGCAGCAGTGGGCCGCGTGGAAGTAGGCACAGGGTTCATTTTTATGCCACAGACACGCGGGCTTTAAATCGTGTTGCAAAGAACTAAGTGTCGCTGTCTCTTATAGTACGTAATACATATCGCTTTAATACTGATTTAAGTGTGACTTCGAATTTCAGGCTAATTATTACTTTTCAGGTTCTGGTTGTATTTGTCAATATATTAAAAGCTGCAGCGTATGAAATACGATATATGGGCCCGACCTAGGAATTTGATTTAATTAGGCAAGTTATAATGTATTTCTCCAGCGATAACTCCTCATTAAAGAATTTCTCGACGAGGCAAAACAAATTAACGCAATTTCAATTTAAAATATTAAGAAATAAGCTTACAAAACTGTTCGTCAATGTTTCATACAACTTTTGTAGGCCAGTGTTCTGTAGTACAAACATACGCACATTCAAGCATAAACAAATTCTACAAACTTCACTAAAGGCCATTCCTATTTCCTATAACTTTAATCACAAATTAATAAGCAGTACTTGCGTAGCTTTTCATCAAAATTCATCAAAAAACCGGAGTTTTCAGAAACACAAAACTTTATAAATTTGTTATTTGTTTGTGAATTTGTGATATAATTTTTTTTAGAACTGGCTTTACGGCTCTGGTTTATAGCCCTTCTGAGTCTGAAGTTACAATGTATAATTCTATCTTTCTTATATCTATGATAATTATCCTTCATAGTAGACTGCTTCACAATATGTTTATACGTCACATTGTGCAGCCCTTGAAAGATTTTGACGGCAACTTGAACCAGCAGATAGCTGACAGTTGGCGATGGTATCTCAAGGCGCCTAAGCAGACAGACACCTTATCTGGAGAAACACATCACCATCAGAGCACCTGGTTCACCGTTTCCACTAATAGTTCATATGCGCAGACACTTAATACACAATATTGCACCATTTTTTCATATCAAATTCCACTTCAAACCATTATTTAAACAATAATATAGGAACAGCAATCTGCCAACGGTCAAGTTCCCGCCAAAACTCATATGATATAAAACAAAGGAAATTGTAAAATATAGGCAGTGCGCAATTCATACTCGAGAAACGTTCCTAAATCAGTGACCTTGAAATGAACGAAAGGCACCGAGTTAAGCGTTCCATTTCTTTCTAGTAGAGTGTCCATGATACAATATTTTTAGGATATTAATAGTATAAACAGCATTGAGGAAAATGAAATGCGTATTTTTTTTCAATATGGAAAGTGCTGAATAATATAATTGAACTCCGTTTAATATTTTGATTACATGATTGCTTCGCTACAGTATCAAACCTTACGGTAACCAGTAGCGGCGTAGCGTGGGTTGGCACCCAGGGCGGTTTTCTATCAAGCACCCCCCAAAATAAAACAAAAAATGCTATACATGCCGTCCTCTTCTTCCTTAAATCGAAATGACCACATTCTCACATTTTTTTTCCAGTGATAATCTAGATTATTATTTTATTATTTAGTATTTACTTTTGTGTCTGACTAACTTCTTTTAGGATTTTACATCAAAAGGAAAGATAGTATAGAAAACTGAAGTCACACAAAGCTGGTAAGAGTGTAGATGCTGTTTCTCTTGTATCGACGTTTTCTCTGTTGGTGCTGGGATCATATATATCTTCGAGTGTTTATAGTAGTTTTTCTTAAATTATTCTGCACTGGTTTAACAGCGCCATGATGAGCAATCCATCTTGTCTCTGATTCTTTTGACGGATACGCCTACACTTTTCATTAAAGTCTGCCATTGGCGTGTGGATGATGAAAAGAACCTGTAAACTCTTTCTACTGTTACGAAAAAAAGTTAAACTTGAATTAACTCTCCCTAAGTGAGTGCACTCCACATAGATTTAGAGAATGATTAGCACAAGGCGTTTTCTACGCGGTAGAGACATGCTGCAGCTATATTAGTAGTATAGTTGTAGCACAAATGAGTCGGCTCGACCGGGGCAGGAGCACGCACTCACAGAATACCAGCGTAAAATAGCAGCTCAACACTGATGTGTTTCGTATGGTGAGTGTAGAGAATCGGAGACCCTTTTTACTGAAAAAAAAGGCATTTCATCTTAGTATGGAGTGTAGTGTAGAAGGAGAACCATCTTATAAGATGCGAAAGTTGAAAAAGTGTCCCACTATATACTGAAAATAGAGGTTCCAAAACCTACTACAATAGCGCTGGCGTCTGAAAAACTACGATATGAATATAACTGTTGTAGACGGAGTAAAGTCAGCTGAATTCAAATATTTAAAAATTTCATGACTAGAGTAGTTAGTAAAATGCCAGTATACAAAATCTCAACTATTTACGTAGTACAAAACCAAGCGGATTGGTCGGTCCTTGTTTATTTCTCCATCTTGTTCTAATTAATTTTGGCGCTTTTTTTAATTTATCCTATGCTACTGCAGCGCCATCCTTATTGGACGCGTTTTTAGGGACACTTTTCATATACAGAGATGGTCCTCCTTGCACTCTACACTCCATACATCTTAATCCTCACGGGTGACAATGCAGATGCATTTTGATTCGCAAACGAGGATAGATGTAGATGTCTATGGGCCACAGCAACCACTTACCATCCGATGGACTGTGTGCTCGTTTGTCATCATATCCTATTAAAATAAACAATATATTCATTCATTTCACAACGTCAAATTTGAAAATAGTGTTGTCATCTATAGCGTAAAATGCAGGAAAGGGAAACAACATTCGTGTTTTAGTGTTTTTTTTTCGTGTTACTTAATAATATGCTTAATTGAAATACAATATGGAATATCACAACTATGATTAGCGATAAAAAATGTAAGATTACCCTTCTAGCATACGTCTAAAATATTACTTTAAGTCAACAACTGTCTAAACGTTGGTAATGTTTTTATTTTATGTAAACATTTATCGATGTTAGAAGAAGATAAAATACAAAACTCGGTGCCTCTCTTTCTAAGAAAAATGAGGAACGGTTACAATGTTCCAAGCGCTCACTCCCTATATTATATTATAACCTCTATGGTTCAAACAAACAAAGTCTTCAGCTTAATAATATTAGTAGTATAGTATAAATATTTGTATTATATGTATATAGATATTTTTTTATTTATATTATTTACGGTAAGTAGTAAATACTTACCGTAAATAATAAATACATATAAAAATATCTATACTACTTTAAAGTTAAAAATGTTTAATTATGTGTATAAACGGCTACACACATCATCATCTACAAGAACCAATTTCCATAGCAACTTCTTCTGATGCTAAAGATAGGTTAGTAGGACCATGAATATCTATCAAGCTGAAAAATATGATTATTATTTTAAATTTGTAACATTTATCACCCAGATAAATAAGTATAATATATATATAATATATATAAAATAATAGGTACCAAATAATATTTGCTTCCATATCAACCCCCAAAGGTTCACAGTTAGAGAAACACGGTTGATCTAAAGCCGGTCTGGTCTGAAAGTAAATACGAAAAGTACATGTGCTTGCGACTAACTGCTACTATAATCAATAATTAATAATTTTGTGAATTAATTAAAAAAAATTAGTAGAACCTGTGCGAAAAGAGAAGCGTCGTAGAATTGAGGGCACAACTGTGCTTAGTTACTTTTTCCTAGGTTGCAATGCGCGATTACAATGTATTTCAATTTAACATTTATTTCAATTTAATATTCAGAATACAATCCATGAGAAGCGTAGTTATATTGATGGTTCTATTGATAATAAGCTAGTATATTGTTATTTCACTTGTTATCTGCAATGTTTCTCTATCCGCATACTATATTTAAATTTTTGGTGTTTGGAGACTTAATAATTGGTTAAAAATATTCCACCCACTTACATTTAAGCACACGTTAAAAATTCATCAAAAAATATGTTGATAATAAAAATATTATCAACGTTATTTGTGTTGACAATTAGTTGTGACAATTAAAATTATTTGTGACTTGGTTATTTTGTAACAGTAATTTCCACGTCCCAAAGTTAATTGAACGCGTAGAACAAATTAAGTAATATATTTACTTTACCTGGATGAAAAGTGTGGATATTGCACGTGGTTTAAGTGGGTGTGATTTAATGCGAGCGATTTAATTTAAACAAAATTACAAAATTATTAATAACTTAGTCGACTCCTCGTTGTTACTTAGCAGATTGTCATTTGTGTCCAGAGTCCGTCTGCCAGTGCGCTCCTCACGTCCAAAACCACATTTTGTAACTCCACGATATCATAAAAAATATACACGTAACTCATTTGTGTATCGTTCCACTAACATCTACAATAAAACATTCACAGATATTGATTTATTTAATACATCATTATCAAAGTTTAAATCCGCTCTCTTTCAATGTTTGGCTTGTGAATAATCTAGTTACCCATCATTGAAAATGATGCAGCACTCAATTCGGTAATTGAATCTGAATTGAATCTGGCAGTGTTATAATAATCAGATTTTTAACATAGGTTTTTCTTCTCTATTTTCCTTAATTGGACACCAAATGTTAACTAGTTATCTTATCTTAGAACTTAGTGTATTAATAAATAAATTAATTTATAATGTCCTTTAGTCCTAAAAGTGGCTCAATAAGTTTAAAATATTGTAAAAGTTTAGTTATAGGCACTATAGGTTTTTAGTTATATTAATATTTATCCATGTTACTATCTTTATACATGACTGTTTGTTGCCTTAAATAAATAAAAAAAAAATGTCTGTCGAAAGCAACTTTCCTCAAAATGTCGTGAGGAAATACGGGAGTGAAGACTTGGATTCCAGTTCAATCGGACCGTACAGTCAACCCACTTATTTCTTGGAAATGAATCATTAGGAAAACTAAAAAAAACAAAATTAAATACTTTTATGGGTAAAAATAATCAAGTGCTGGTATCCCCGTCACGCTATTATCCGACTATTGACAAATTACATGAAATGACATCAAGGAGGTTGTAAAATATAGGGAGTGCACACTTCATACTAGAGAAACGTTCCTAAATCAGTGACCTTGTAATTAATGAAAGGCACCTTAGAGTATTCAACTAACAGGAGACGCCATGCGCATAAAGTTCCAAACAAAACAGTCTGTCACTTCTAGCGGGAGGCGAGGTAACGCACACTAAGCAAATCGTAAGCATTGGGCCACGTCGTTACGCACGCACACAGCATAACATGAGCACACGATTAAGCAAAACGCATACAACCTTGAAAATCTCTCATAAATGTCTCATCGTTACAGTGCATAAGCCATAAACAACTAGTGCGAGGGCCTTATCGATATGGATATGTCGATGAAATTTTATGCAAGTTACATTAGCAAATTAAATAAAATAAAAATGAACAAATGTTTAATGTGTAATATTACATTCAAAGTAAGTTTAAAAAAATACATAAGGTACAAAATAATAATACAAAGTTACCAAAATTAAAACAAATTGAAAAAGTAGGTAGTAGGTTTTTAAAGTGAATAAGTTTGGTATATATGTGACGAATACACTTTTTGGGATCTGGGGGCACGGCAGCGCCCCCGCCAAGTCGAGCAAAAAAGCGGCACGGCCGTACCATCCTTTTCTCGAAGCAGTTCAGGCCATTTTCGAAACCTTATAACTTCGTTGTGTATAAAACTAGAAGCCTGAATTTTCAGTAGCAAAGTAGGCATTGTATAAACTCGGTAGATTTCAAATTTCATTAAATTTGAACCAGTAGTTTAAGAATTATAACTAGTCAAAATTTCTTAATTTTGTCACTCACTGACTGACTGATCATCAACACTCTGAGGCACTTCTAGCAGACAGAGAAACTTCAAATTTGAAATACTATTATTGTTTAATATATAAATCAAGGAAAAATTTAAATATTTTACAATTTCGGTCTAGTTTTCGAGTTACACCAACTGCATAAATAACTTTGTAATCCCATATAAACATATAGTATTACAAAGTTACATTTGCAGTGAATTAATCAGTGTACCTATATATGTATAATGGAATAAGAGGTGTAAATAGCTACCTAGATTATAACTATTTACAAAAAGAAATGAGATGCCATCAAAAACATAACTTGTAAAAAAGCCAAGTCTCGCAACTCAGTTCTTCTACCGTAAAAAGTTGTGAGATCCATGTAATACCAAGTCGGTTAATTTATTCAGTCCATAGATTGATACATAGATTGACTTGGCAATCGCACTAAACAATCTAATTTAAAATAATATGTATTACTTGTGAGATATATTGTGTTTTCATGCGATTGCTAAGTCAATCTATGTATCAATCTATGGACTGAATAAATTAACCGACTTGGTATTACATGGATCTCACAACTTTTTACGGTAGAAGAACTGAGTTGCGATACTTGGCTTTTTTTACAAGTTATGTTTTTGATGGCATCACTCTTTTTTTGCGAGGTAGCTAATTCTAGTGCTTGCATATTTTCCATCACCAAGTTTGCCAGTTCAATGTTATGTGGAACGTAATCATTGTCGAAATAATGTTCCTGTATGCTTAAAAATATATAATATGCCTAGTCTATGAAATATTTTTACCATTTTTTAATGTCATGATCAACCGGAAAGGTTATCTGTATAGGGGTTTTAAACGGTCTAATTTTACAGATTTTACCCAACCTATAGAGTTAAACCGTTTTAAGGCTTAGGGTTGAACTACATCTGGCAGCACGGAATCGCACTTTCCTGTGCTTCTATCCTTTTTGGTCACTCAGAAACGTTATTTACTAGAGCAAGAAAGAGAGCGGGAGTGTATAGTTTCACCCTCAAAAAGCCGATTGTAAACCGGTTTCAAAAGTTTATCTATCATTCTTAACAATCCATAGTAATATAATATTATAAATGTGAAAGTGTGACTTTTTGTTTATTTGTTTTTGTTCTTCCTTTACGCAGCAACGTAATGGAGCAATTAAAAAAAATTAAACATTTGCTATCTCTTAGCCGAAGTTTACGCTCACCATTCATACTATTTTTCGTCATTTTACTTAGGATTGAAAATAATTAATGTCGTCGTAAAAAGCGGTAATATTTTGTGTTCTACAGTACAAAAGTGTAGTACTCTGTATATATTAAATAATAATAGATTATAAATATGACACTGAGATTATTTGTTTGTCCTTATTTATTTATTTAAGCGCGAATAATTCGTGTCTCATCTGAAAACAACAATTTGGTTGACACCATCTAAGACGATATACTTATAAATAACATTTTAAAATGAATAAATATCATTCACTAAACATTCCATTTCGATTTGTTACATGTTTTAAATTTTATCCTTCATAATGTAAAATAAACCTGTAGCAAAATAATAAACTTACTTCCAATAATTTCAAAGTCGGTACAGCACCTTCATTTAGTTTCCTTTTATTATTTGATTGGATTACGAAAACTGATTGGTCAAAATGCTCGGAACAAATAGTGCTTGTTCGTTTAGGTACCCAGGTTATATGATTGCCACATGCTTTTATCCAAACTTGGCGCCTGTAAGGATCTTTTGGAAAACTGTAAAACCAAAGATCTTTTTTAAACATTGTACAAAAAAGAATTTTAAATAACACCTTCGTATTATATATCAAGGTATTAATTATAGTCAAATAAAACATCGACACTAAAGATTACAGTGAACATCACTATTATTGCCTTGATGATACCATTTTATATACTCGAAATTACCCTGATTTTCGTTTCATAACGTAACATAATGAAATGAAAATATCTATTTAAAATGTTTTATATACAATAAAACAATTTAAATTGATGTTTTCATTTCGTTAAAAACAATTAAAGATGATTAATGTTGTTTGAAATAATATAGTTTTGCAAATAGATCACAATAATATTAATGAATTTAAGGCTATTCAATAACACGATTTTGTCTTGTGTAATAAGAACAAAGAGAAACGACATTTGTCTACAATTAAGCAAAATTTAATTATGTCCTAGTGGTGCAAAAGTCCCTACTATAGTATTAATACTTTAAGTTGGCAACACACCCTGCTCAGCTATATTAATCAGAATTTTCGTGATTTCATGCTTATATTAATTATTGAAATCAAAATAAATACTTAAAGATGAAAGGTAACGTCGTCTTTTTGTAAATTTGAGGTCTGTGATCTTTTTTTAGAAGAAAACACACTGCAACTCGGCATTTTTCTGGAGTTCAACTCACGCTTACGACTACATGTTAACTGATGCCGTACGCGGCGCAACTAGTTTTATATAACGGGAATGATCCGCGCTCTCGTACTTTTGACAGAGGGGAACGCTCTCCAATGTCGTCTCCTGTTAGTTTAATACTCTAAGAAAGGCACCGACTTAGGCGTTGCATTTCTTTCTAATTGAGTGTCTATGATACAATATTTTGAGAATATTATTAGTGTATACAGCATCACGGAAAGCGAAATGCGTATTTTTTTCAATATGGAAAGTGCTGAATAGTGTTAAAATTAAACTCCGTTAAATATTTTGATTACATTATTGCTTCGCTACAGTACCAAACCTTACGGTAACTAGTGGCGGCGTAGCGTGGGTTAACGCCCAGGGCGGTTTTCTATCACGCACCCCCCAAAATAAAATAGAAAATGCTATACATGCCAACGGGACTTTATTTTGCTAAAATATTCTAATATATTATCAAAGTTTTCTTTCTTGTCATTTTCGATAGATATAATGGAAAGATTAAATTAGATTTTATTAACTTGTTTTAAAAAGCTTTCTTCACGTGAAACTTAATAGTAAAAAAAAAATCTTAGACATAGCGTTAGATTCTGAACAGATTCAGAATAACCCAATTTTACGAGAAAAGCTCCAATGAATTACATGGAACCGCTTCTTGGGAAGAAATGCTGACAGCTTTCAAGTCGTCAAGTCTCCAAAATTATATAACCTGCAGAAAAATCATCGTAGATTTTTGTCAGATTTTGAACTATTATATGAAGATCTTCGTCTAATGACGTTAGCAGAGTGTAAGGCTGAACAACACTAAATGTTACGAGAATATCATCCATTGCTCAGTAGCGATAATCTAGTTCCTCGTAAAATCTGTCAAGACATTCTAACATAGCTCTCTGCAGCTCCTCTGGCAATGTTAGTCCAGCATATCGGGTCATTTCTCCTGGTAATAGTTTTCGAAATCTCCTGATTTCTCTTTTTCCTTCAATCGAAATGTCCACATTCTCACATTTTTTGTTACGTAAAGCTAAGCGTCCACTAGGCTCGCCGAGCCGAGTCAAATCGAATCGCAGAAAGTTGCCTCCTATATATTTACTATGAAACTGCGTCCATTGGCGATGAGCCGCGGCGCGCTGAATTGAAACGACCGCGCGAATTGCTTGACAGGCAAATTTCTTCGCCAGTGCGAATCGATTCAACTCGGCGCACCTCAGTCGACGCGGAGAAGTGGATGCGCGCAGACGAATTTTTATTATCTTCTATTTCATTTTCGTAAGAATCATTTTGTTTAAGTCAAATGAATGAAGAATTATTGATATCACTGGTCCAACAATATCCAGAATTGTTTAATCATGAAGATTCACATTATCACGATGACCAGCGTCGGATGAACATATGGGAAGAAATTGGGAGAATTATGAATGAAATATGAAAGTTATTTCTTTTCAAATAAATGTCGTGTATCCAGTATTTGGGAGCACGCCGTTTCCTTTTTCTTTTCTCTTCTTCTTCATCAAAAAGTATTTGAAATAAAAACATCTCTTCATCCGAGCTGTATATGACGCAAAAGTGACCTATTTTGATGAAGAATTTTCGATGAATGAACAATTCGATTCGATTCGTCAGAGATGGACGCACTAGGAATAAATGTGACTCGCTTCGATTCGACGCATTTCTGCTGTAGTCGACGCCAAGCTTAAGAAATAGCTTTTTCCACTAGTTGAATACGTTTGCATTGAAGAAAAAATTTTTGGCTTTGATTTTATCTCATACTTTCCAGTGATAATCTAGATTATTATTTCATTATTTAGTATTTGCTTTTGTGTCTCACTAACTTCTTTTAGGATTTTACACCAAAAGGAAAGATAGCATAAAAAACTGAAGTCACACAAAGCTGGTAAGAGTGTAGATATTGCTTCTTTTGTATCGACGTTTCTCTGTTGGTGCTGGGATCATATTTTCGAGTTTTTTATACTATTTTTTTAAATTACCCTACCCATTGTTCTTTTTCTTATTTTGTATTTATTTCTTCTTCTGGGTTGTCTGGAAGAGATTGCTATGTAGCAATAAGACCGCCCTTTGTATTTACCTCAAAAGTTGTTATTTTTTATTTTTGATGTTATCTTTTGTTGGTGTACAATAAAGAGTATTGTATTGTATTGTATTGTATTATTCTGCAGTGGTTTAATAGCGCCATGATGAGCAATCCATCTTGTCTCTGAGAGTCTTTTGACGGATACGCCTACACTTTTTATTAAAGTTTCCCATTGACGTGTGGATGATGAAAAGAACCTGTAAACTCTTTCTACTGTTCAAAAAAAGTTAAACTTGAATTAACGCTCCCTAAGTGAGTGCACTCCATATAGATTTAGCGAATGATTAGAAAAAGGCGTTTTCTACGTGGTAGAGCCATGCTGCAGCTATGTAAGTAGTATATTTGTAGCACAAATGGGTCGGCTCGACCGGGGAAGGACCACGCCCTCACAGAATACCAGCGTAAAATAGCAGATCAAAACTGATGTATTTCGTATGGTGAGTGTAGAGAACCGGATACCCATTTTACTGGAACAGAGGCATTCCATCTTAGTCCTAATGGGTGACAGCGTATCTGCATTTTGATTCGCAAACTAGGATAGATGTAGATGTCTATGTGCCACAGCAACCACTTACCATCCGGTGGACTGTGTGCTCGTTTGTCACCCTATTCTATAAAAAAAAAACAATATATTCATTCATATGACAACGTCAAATTTTAAAATAGTGTTGTCATCTATAGCGTAAAATGCACCTTACTTAACGTCCGGTGGACTGTGTGCTCGTTTGTCACCCTATTCTATAAAAATAAAACAATATATTCATTCATATAACAACGTCAAATTTTAAAATAGTGTTGTCATCTATAGTGTAAAATGCACCTCCTAGTTTTTAGGGAAAGAACATTCGTGTAACAGAAACAAAAACTTTTTTATTCAATATATATTATAAATAATACTTATTGAAAGTCACTCTTTTGTTTAACTCCCACTGGTTCGAAAAAAACTTCTGTCCTGGGAAGAACCAACAAGAATCCCAGCGGATTTTTTTTTATAAATAACAGCTTACAATCGTGTAACATACATGATTGTAAGCTGTTATTACACACAAATTAACAACACAACAAAGTAGAAATGGCTTGGTAGCGATCACCCCATTTTCAAGGGTTATTATTATCTATAAATTCTTTAATATTATAATAGCCCTTTTTACACAAACATAGTTTATTAAAATTTTTGAACTTTGAGCAGGTCAAATTTTGTATATTTTCTGGAATTTTGTTCTAAAAGCATATACATCGCCCCAAGAATGAATTACTGACTCGAAGGAGTCGAGTAACTGGTACGACTAGCTTGTGTTCGTTCCTATTATTTACAGAATGGATATCACTTATTTTTGTGGAACTACTTTTATTTTTGTGTACGTACATTACATTTTCATAAATGTATTGAGAGGTCAAAGTTAATATATTAATGTCCTTAAATTTTTGTCGCAGCGACTCTTTAGGCTTTAAATCATAAATTGCTCTTATGGCTCTCTTCTGTCAAACAAATATAATTTCAGTGTCAGCTCCGTGTCCTCACAGCAAAATACCATACGATATTATGCTATGGGAATGGCTAAAGTAAACTAATCTAGCTGTTCCAACATTTGTAAGACTTCTAAACATTTTTACAGCATATGCTGCAGAGCTAAGTTTTCTTGCTAATTTTGATATCATATCGAGGATCCATTGATGCTTCGCATCTAATTTGATTCCAAGAAAAATGGTGGCATCTACAAGACTCAGTTTCTTTCCATTTAAAATTACGTTAGAATTTGATTGTTTGACATTTGGAGTCATAAATTTCATACATTAAAGTGTTTTAGTGGGTTTTTTTTCGTGTTACTTAATACGTGCGTATAAATAAGCTTAATTAAAATACAATATGGAATATACCATCTATGATTAGCGATAAAAAAATGTAAGATTATCGTTCTAGCATACGTCTAAAATATTACTTTAAGTCAATAACTGTCTTAACGTTGGTAATGTTTTTATTTTGTGTAAACATTTATCAATGTTAGAAGGAGATAAAATACTAAACTCGGTGCCTCTCTTTCTAACAAAAATGAGGAACGGTTACAATGTTCCAAGCACTCACTTCCTATATTATATTATAACCTCCTTGAGTGACATAGATAATATGAACCTGACAGAAAGTGCTTCAAACATTGGTCGGTTAATATAAAAAACAAGTCATGATTTTGTCGTCTTTTTACATAAAATTTTCAACAAATTTTGCTTGTTTTTGACATAAAATAGTCTTGAGTACAATAATCCTTTGTTTTTCTTGCTGTAATAGGTAAAAAATGCTACTTACCGATGAAAGATTATGTTTGGTTGATTTCGTTCACTACGGCTTTTACAGGCGTATATACAGAAATTCACCATCACTACACATTTAATATTACACTCTGGGACATCATTAAAGTCGCAAATAATACAAAATAAGCGTTTCACAATTTTTCTCAATGAGAATATTCTGACACCACAACTTGTCTGCCATCAAAGACTGTGAAGGCAAACATTAAAAAACCGATATAGTCCCACCAACTTATCTGTGAACTGACAGCTGCGGCAAAATTGTGCACTATAGCCGCCATTTAATCAAATGTCACTCGATACGTCATTGTTTTGAGAGTTTATAGAAAAATAAAAAATGCCGAAAACCATTAAAAGTGATGCCCGAAACATTATTTTAAAAGTATTAAACTTTTGTGAGCAAGAAGCTCGAGGGCAAGCACCGATAATGCCTTTCAATCAGGTCTATAAAAGAGTGTCAGCTGCTACAGGTCAGTATTGCTATGTTTTGTTCCTTCCTTTCGTATTTCCGATAAATGGATTGGTTAATGCAATTAATTTCTTTTTCAGATGTTAGTCGAGGATTCATTTCCAAAATAGTTAAAGAACCAGAAACCGCATAAACCACAGGAACGCAAATTACAACACCCGGTAAAAAAGGCATAAAGGCATATTATTGAATTAAAGTTTAATTTGTTCAATTATTATATTTTTGTTAATTCTTGTTCTTGGACATATATCTGTTAAATCTGTGTTCTAGTCTTCTTATTCCGTGACTAATTTATTACCCTAGTATGTGGACTCTATGTAGGAATATAAGACCCTTAGATGGGAATATTCCCGAACTGGCAACACTTCAGCGCAGAAGCGCCAAGCTGTCAGTTCACAGATAAGTTGGTGGCACTATACGCCAATACAGATAGGAAAAGTATGCGACGTCCATGAAGTTATAGATCTTTATCTATAACGTCATGGCGACGTCGTGCTCGTGCTCACAGATACACATTTTCCACATATGTCGTCTTACTTTCGCAATTATTATTATTTTTAGAGCATGTCTGAGAATAGAGATTATTTTCTGTCTACTGTTCTAGTATATACGCTACATCTATTTATTTATTTTTTTATTTTTATTCGTATGGTTTACTAACAGTCAACTAACACAATACAATCTTAAATAATAGAAAAGTTTCTTAAGCTAAGTGTAGTGACTACTTACTAGTAAACACAGCATGCAATATAACAATAACTTAAGTGGGTTTTGATTTTACTAAATAAAGTTAACAATTTTAAAAGGAAAAAAAAAACATTGTTTATCCGTATGGTAAAAGAGAACACAAGCTGGTTGCACGAAATTAAATACTAGTCATACTGTCGACAACCTTTTTATTTTTACGGAAATTATAAGCGGAATCAAAGTTTACGTCAACTCTTTGTTTGTAGCTATATAGCAGCTTACACAGTCTTGGTAATGGAGAGTTGGAGCCAAGAACGGTTCTGCGGGTTGGTGGTATCAGTGGTGCTATCGGATGACGCGGATATCTTGAAGGCGCGCTAAAACCAAATGAGTTCAGTAACTGAGGGCAACTAATTCTATTGTTGAAATTTTTATACAAAAACAATAAGTCTGTTAGCTCCCTACGTTTATCTAAGGATAACATTTTGAAAAAGTTTAATCTATCCGCATATGAGAAATCTCTCTTTGCTTTACCAACTAATAGTGCCAAATGCCACAGAAACCGCTTCTGAATACGCTCAATGCGTAGATTGTGAACCGCAAAGTGTGGACGCCAGACAACAGAACAGTACTCGAGTGAGCTACGAACGAGAGTATTATACAGCATTTTCTTAGTATTAATGCTGAATCCTTTGCTATTTCGTATGAAGAACCCAAGCAGCCTCGAGGCATTTTTAACGATGTTTTCGTAATGAGGTCTAAATGTCAGCTTTCTGTCTAAAGTAACCCCTAAATCTTTTATAACCTCGACCTCTTGAATAATATACTCATCTATTTTATAACTAAATGAAATGAGGTTTACTTTTCTGGTAAATTGGACATGTTGACATTTTTTCGGATTTAGTGCCATTCGGTTGTCTCTGCACCAATCAATAAGATTTTTCAGATCCCTTTGTAATAATATTGAGTCTTCTATTGAATTTATATTATCTACTATACTCTTTGGCTTTGAAGCCGGTGGAAGCAAAAGGGGAGATCTCCCGCCGGGCAAGGTGTTTTGCCCGGGGAGCGGCCAACGCTCAGAGTGGTAATTCAGAGCTGTTCTATATACAGGGTCATTTTTAATTTACTAAATACCTTTTGGGAATATTTTGGTTACATTAATACAAACAATTTTAGCGATATCACTCTTTACAGAATATAATACATTTACGAAAAAACTACTTTCAAGTTTTTGTTGTCATGTCTGACTCCTTTTAAGTCTGTATTTTGTAGTATCTAAACAATGTTATATCCCCGAAACTCTTCACCGCTGCATTGGAAGACGTTTTCAAGCTTCTGGACTGGAAAGGATACAGAATTAACATCAGTGGCGAGTACATCACTCACCTTCGATTTGCCGACGATATAGTCCTCATGGCAGAATCGCTGGAGGAACTAAGCACTATGCTCAATGACCTCAATAGTGTCTCCCAACGGATAGATCTTAAGATGAACATGGACAAAACAAAGATTATGTTTAATGTCCATGTCACACCTATGCCGGTAGTTGTTGGGAGCACTAAGCTCGAAGTTGTTGACGAGTATGTTTACCTGGGACAAATAGTCCGACTAGGTAAGTCCAACTTCGACCGAGAGGTCAATCGACGGATTCAACTCGGCTGGGCAGCGTTCGGGAAGCTACGACACATCTTCTCGTCAGAAATACCTCAAAACCTTAAAACAAGATTGTACAACCAGTGCGTGTTGCTAGTGATGACCTACGGAACTGAGACGTGGTCCTTCACTGCTGGCCGTATAAGGAAGCTCAAGGTCGCTCAGCGAGCTATGGAGAGGGCTATGCTCGGAGTTTCTCTGCGTGATAAACTTAGGAATGAGGATATCCGCAGTAGAACCAGAGTAACCGACATAGCCCAACGGATTAGTAAGCTGAAGTGGCAGTGGGCCGGCCATATAGCTCGAAGAACCGACAACCGATGGGGAAGAAAGGTTCTCGAGTGGCAGCCTCGTACCGGTAGGCGAAGTGTAGGGCGTCCCCCCACAAGATGGAGTGACGACCTGGTAAGACATGCAGGAAGTCGATGGATGCAGGTGGCTCGGGACCGTGCTTTGTGGCATTCCTTGGGGGAGGCCTATGTTCAGCAGTGGACTTGTGAAGGGTTGTAATGATGATGATGATGATGATGAAACAATGTCAAAATAAATCGTCAAAGAAAATGCCTTATTTATTTTACACTTGATATCAGTATCACACATTGTGTTGAAATCATTAAACATAATTAAATAAGCAGATGACATTCAAAAAATATCACAATTATTAAAATTTATAATAAGTAAGTATGACCGCCGGGCCGGTCGACGCTCGCGCTCAGCTGATTGCGTTGCGAGTGCCTACTAAACCATTCATCACTGTGCCTATTGCACCAGGGCGCCACTTCAAATGACTTTACATTAACTTTTCATATACTTCTTTATTTTGCATAAAACGATTTGATGAACTATTTGATTCTTTTATTAATTTCTTTACAAATTAATAGACATTTAGGTAGTTTTTTTTACGAATACTGTTTACTAGCTACGCCTCAACGTCGCACATGCGGCGGCCCAAGGCCTTTTCGGTTTGCAGCCATCGATTTGGTGATCGATTTTTGCAGCACGTGCAAATTAAATGAGTATTATACGGGGTCATTTTTAATTTACTAAAGACCTTTTGGGAATATATTGGTTACATCATTACAAACAATTTTAGCGAGATCACTCTTTACAAAATATAATACATTTACGAAAAAACTACTTTTAACTTATTGTTGTCATGTCTGACTCCTTTTAAGTCTGTATATTGTAGTATCTAAACAACGTCAGAATAAATCGTCAAATAAAATGCCTTATTTATTTTACACTTGATATCAGTATCACACATTGTGTTGAATTTTTTTTATAGGATAAGGGTGACAAACGAGCACACAGTCCACCTGATGGTAAGTGGTTGCTGCGGCCCATAGACATCTACATCTATCCTCTATTACAAATCAAAATGTAGATGCGTTGTCACCCGTGAGGACTAAGATGGAATGCCTCATTTCCAGTAAAAAGGGCCTGCGGCCACTTGCACTCACCAAGCGAAACGCAGAGGTAAACCTCTACGTCACGCTGGTTTTCTGTGAGGTCGTGGTACCACTCCGGTTCGGGCCGGCCCATCCGTGCGATAGCAAAAGCTGCCGCGTGGCTCTACCACTGTTAAAATTATCATTAAACATAATTAAATAAGCAGATGACATTCAAAAAAAATCACAAATATTAAAATTTATAATATGTATGTAAGTATGACCGCCGGGCCGGTTGACGCCCGCGCTTAGCTGATTGCGTTGCGAGTGCCTACTAAACCTTCATCACTGTGCCTATTGCACCAGGGCGCCACTTTAAATGACTTTACATTAACTTTTCATATACTTCTTTATTTTGCATAAAACCATTTGATGAACTATTTGATTCTTTTATTAATTTCTTTACGAATTAATAGACATTCTTTAATAGACATTTAGGTAGTTTTTTTTAAGAATACTGTTTGCTAGCTACGCCTCAACGTCGCACATGCGTTGGCCCAAGGCCAAGCCAAAGGTATATTATGACGTCGACACAGGTGTTATCGTCATCAAAGGCGCCGCCTGTGCTTTTCGGTTTGCAGCCATCGATTTGGTGATTGATGTTTGCAGCACGTGCAAATTAAATGAATATTATTAACTATTTTTCTATTTAATGTAAGGTGTATTTAAAAACTGGATGCAGGTTAAAATAAGTACAAATATTACAGTAAAATATTTATAATGATTAAATACAAATTAACAGTAATTGAATAAAGATATTAAGGTATAATGGTTCAATAAAAATATTAAAATACAAATTTAAAATTAGACTTACTAGGTACTTGTCCGCGGATGGCGGTGAGTATCGCGCACATAGCGTTCAAAATAATCACCTCCACATTCTATGCACAGGTGACACCTAAAACTTAACTGTTCACCGACACGAGATAATACCTACATATATATTTATCTATGGATAATACTTGATGATTCATTTTGATTTGATCGAATGCCCAAATTATTTTTTCTTTCAACATGTCACGGGTTTCGAATGCGTGACCAGTATACACTAATGTCTTTACATGCCCCCACAAATAAAAATCCATTGGTGGGATATCTGGCGATCTGGGAGGCCATGCACAAGCCCTATCACGACCGATCCAGTAACCAGGGTATTCTCTGTTTAAATAATCCTTAACTTGGCGAGCATAGTGCGCCGGCACCCCGTCATGTTGGTAATACATATTGCGTAGAGATGCAAGTGGTATGTCCTTTAATAACTCTGGCAGCGTGTCGGTGAGAAAACTATGATAGCTTTCACCGATTAATCTTTCTATGAAGACCGGGCCCAGTAACGTTGTATTAATAACGCCTGCCTACATATTAACATTAAACCCGTGTTGAAAGCGATGCGGTCTTGGTTCATGTGGATTTTCATAGCACCACAAGTTTTCATTGTGCGAATTAAATAGACCTTTTCTGACAAATGTTGCTTCATCAGTCCATAAAATCATCAGTCCATAAAATGTTAGCTCGTTCAGCAGTTAGTAACCAGTTACAAAATGTAACTCGCGCTGGTTTGTCAGCTTCGCTGAGTTCATGAACACGATGCAGGTGGAATGGGTATTTCCCTTGATTATTTATAATACTCCATGCGTAGTACTGTGACACATTGAAGTGTCGGGCTGCCTCATACGTGCTTGCTGCTGGATTTTGTTCAAAAAACTGCAGTGTCTTCCTGCTCACGTACTGTGCGCCGCGCTGGACGACAACGATCGATTCATACAGGCTGGAATTGCCCGTAATCTCACAATCGCTGTGCAGTACCTAGCATCGTAGCATAGCTCGGTGCACGTGAGTTGGGAAATCGCCTTGAATATTCACGGCAGGCTTCACTAACGTTATCAGTGCAAATTGCTAAATTCGCACTATTTCGGTATACTCAACATTTGAGTTTACTAACGTACAACGTAACTTTCGCGATATTAATCTCACAACGGAAGGAGAAAGGTCGCGGGCGCACCAAAGGCGACTAACGATACAGGTAATTACTAATTAGATCAAGTTCAAATGAGCAAGCGCCGCCTCCTACACCCCTCCACCCCTACCCCGCCACGCGCTTTCTTTTGCTAACTAGGGCTATTACCGATTAGAAGGTCCAATTAAAATATATTTATTTTTGTATGAAAATATAAATTGAAGAAATATATTTTTTTTTTCTTACAGATATTATTGTTATGATGTAAATAATATATTCCCAAAAGGTCTTCAGTGAATTAAAAATTACCCTGTATACTGCTTTAACTTCGAAACTGATAGCGCGATTTAGGCTACGATGTGTTTTCGCTTGTGGCGCGATGACAGCGCCGCCACATCACCCCCCTGCTCAGACCGGAGGTCGATAGTGCAGTCCGATTGCCGGTGCATCCTTAACGCCGGTGGGGAATGCATGCTCTGTGCGTAAGGGCAAGTGACGCCAGTGCGTATGATATGCCGGAGTGTAATGCATGCCATACTATGCACTTGCAAGTGATGCCGGTGAGAACGATGAGCCGGTGCAAGTGCCAGGGATTGCCTTGTAGTCTGCGGTGAGTCGAGAAGAAGGCAAGTAATCTGCGATAGTGCCGTGAAGCAGAGGCTAGCAGTAAGGCTCAGAGCCGTGCCGAACACTGTAGCGCAGAGAGTAGGTTGAAGGAACAGGAAGCATTATTATTCCAGTGCTGCGATGAACCTTTGTAAAGCTAGATGGCGTAAAGAATATGAAGACTGCAGACAATATCAGCTTGAGAGTGAATGAATGGGCTACTTGAGGATGATGAATATTTGAAGGTGTAGTTTCCGAACCGAAGGTTTGTTGGTTGCGTGTTCAAATCACGTCGGGGTCACCACTGTGGAAGGTGGAATGAAAAGGGGAGATCTCCCGCCGGGCAAGGTGTTCTGCCCGGGGAGCGGCCAACGCTCCGAGTAGTAGTTCGGAGCTATTCTACATATACTGCTTTAACTTCGAAACTTTGAAAGCGCGATTTAGGCTTTGATGTGTTTTTGCTTATGGCGAGACGACAGCGCCGCCACAGCTTCATCTCTACTTGTTATCCGTTGAGTTTTGGCGGGAACTTGACCGACGACGGATTGCTGCTTCTGTATTAGTGTTTAAATTATGGTTTGAAATGGATTTTGATGAATTTTTGATGAACTATTAGTAGAAACAGTCAAAGAAGTGCTCTGATGGCAATGTGATTCTCAAGATAAAGTATCTGTCTGCTCCTTGCGCCTTGAGATACAATCGCCAACTTTCAGCTGTCTGATGGCTCAAGTTGCCGTCAAAATCTCCCAAGAGCTGCACAATGTGACGCGTCAACATATTGTGAAGCAGTGTACTATGAAGGATAATTATACATTGTAACTTCAGGCTTAGAAAGGCTAGAACCCATAGCTATGAAGCCAGTTAGTAAAAAAATTGTTATCCGTTTTGGTCTCTTTGGTTTTGTTGTTGTTGTTATTTGTGTATTTTTGTCATACCTATTTGTTTTTATTTGTTTTTTATTGTATTTTCTTTAAAATAAACACCAAAACATATTATTATATACAATATTTAAAACTATAATAATAAAAAAATATAAAATAAAATATTATTTATTAATTATTATTTAAAATTATTTGTTTTTATCTCGCTGACTATGAATTCATCAAAATGAGTAAACGGGGCGTTGTTTTGCATGGGAGAGCTCGGGAGATTATCTGCAATGTAGATAAATACTTTGAGAGCGAGAAACAGCACAGTGTTACATTGATACACGAATTAAAGACAGCAAACATCTCCTCAGGACCAGATGGAAATATAATTATGACTCGTGAAATATACGCAAGCATTTTGCAAACCCTACAAAATGCAAGTAAAGTGACAGAGAGAGTTGTTTTGGCCACTGGTATAAATAAAAATACTTTAACTCGTATTCGACGCGAGTGGAGAGATGCGGAAGCTAGCAGCAGCAAAATAAGTACACCAAAAAAGAAAAAACGAGGTAACTGAAGTGTTAGTTTGTTTACCTTACCTGATATTACATAAAATGTTAAAACGTATGCCTATAATGTTTCCTGCACTGTAGGTTATTTTCTTCAAAAACATTTTTTCCTCAAATAATAATCTAAGTTACCTTATAAAATAGGTTTAGGTTTAAAGATTTTTATTACTCATTAAGATAAATGCATGTCACTTACATGAGTACATAACTGAAGGAAAATTCCACAGTCGTTCGCCAAATTAAATTCACCAAAAACACAAACTTCACCTGTGCAACGCATTCACGATTATTTAAGTGAGTCATTAGGTAACTTAGCGTTATTGAGAAATAAAGCTAAGTTACCTACTTTTACTTTACCACTAAAAAGGCAGCCAAACTACTTAAATGATACGTTTGGCTTAACATACAGGATTCCATTTCAGCCTAGTAAATCTCCACTGCTGAACATAGACTGCTAACATGTGACACTTAATAAGGAGATATTATTTATCATAATTGCCATGCTTGGAAAGTGGGTTGGCAAACATAGCTTTTTTATTTTAGTTGTTATAAGGATAATGCTGCTGCCCATCCCCTTGATTGTTTGGCCATAAAAGGAAAAGGAGAGATCTGCCACCGGGCAAGGTGTTCCCGTTAAACAGTCAATGCTCCATTTGTTTGGGACAAGACTGTTCTATATACATATAGTGCAGTACTTTGGAACTTTGACAGTGTCAAATTGAAAGAAAAGGATTGAAATATTGTTGATATAACTTGTCTCAAATCTAAATAATGCTACATTAATAGATCCTATCCAAGCAAAGCTGGGGGAGTAGCTAGTATAAATATAAATAATAAATATTATGCTCATCTTAGGGAATAAATTTTAAATATCTTTTTATTATTAGTTTGTTTTTTGTTAGCAGTATAATATGAAAATTTGCCAATACATTTATAATTGTAAAGAAGCTAAAAAGATAGTCCTGAACAACAAATAAGCTGGCACCACAATATTCTTGAGCAAACTTGAATGTTCTGTTGAATAATGAACGTAAATTTACATAAGGTTATATTCATTCACTACAGCCTGTCAAAGTACACTGCTGAAAATAGACCTCCACATAGATTGACTAATAAGGAGGATATTTGCCACAGTTGCTACGCTTGGCAGGCAGGTTGTCAACTGCAGTTTTTATTTCCTGTTTTGTGTTCTAATCAAATGTAACTATTTGTTTCGAGATTTGATGCGATTGCCTAATATTTATGGATGCTGTAAGATATAGAGATAATGAGAGATAACTTTATTCCAGGTGTAGTAGGTGTAAAGCAGATGCTATATTGAGGCCATGAGAACTATAATGGCCTAACTACATTTTTTACTATTTGAATTTATGATTTTAAAACTGTTATAACTGAACACTGTGATTCAGTAATTATTCAATAGATGGCAACATATTATAACATTATGGTGTTTACCAAAAGATCTAATTCCAGAGTGCCATTCCGGCCTATGTACAATAGGCCGCTATGGTTTTTGTAACTTCACTGTCATGACAATGTTAGTTAGGCTACTGTCAATGTCATAATATTAGTTAATTTCCCGCCTGTACTACTATTTGGTTGCTTCTAAATAGATTATCATCATCATCATCTTCATCATTACAGCCTTACATAAGTCCACTGCTGAACATAGGCCTCCCCCAAGGAATGCCACAAAGCACGGTCCCGAGCCACCTGCATCCATCTACTTCCCACATGTCTTACCAGGTCGTCACTCCATCTCGTGGGGGGTCGCCCTACACTTCGCCTACCAGTACGAGGCTGCCACTCAAGAACCTTTCTTCCCCATCGGTTGTCGGTTCTTCGAGCTATATGGCCAGCCCACTGCCACTTCAGCCTTCTAATCCGTTGGGCTATGTCGGTCACTCTGGTTCTACTGTGGATATACTCATTTCTAAGTTTATCACGCAGAGAAACCCCGAGCATAGCCCTCTCCATAACTCGCTGAGCGACCTTGAGCTTCCTCATACGGCCAGCAGTGAAGGACCAGAATTAATTAATTAGATTATCAGTAAATAATTAATTATTATTTGTGAATAATTTGTTTTAATATGGACAACAAACAACAAGAAAACTCAAGAAATATGGATAAAACTTTCCTAGTTTCATCATTTTAGTGTTCTAAGATTTTTGTTGTTGACAGAAATCTTTGGCTCCGAAATAGAAGAAGATCCATTTCAAGACTGGTTCAGATTACCTGCCATCTGGACGTAATTCGGCAACTTCTTCTTCAGATTTGCTTGGTATATTCTGATATTATTGATATCCAAAGTAAACCTTGAAAAAAAGTGAGACAACCTAGCAAGTGGAAGAAGAATATAAGGAAAAGTGTTCAAGAGGTGAGGAGTATATTGATATTAAAGGTGTTATATTGCCACCAAAACAAATTGATACTGCCCATAAATGTAATTGCAAACAAGTGTCATGAAAAAATTATAATTAATTAGCAAAATAATCTGTTCAACAGCTTTATGTCATGGGAAATTATGATATGCAATCATTTTACCTCTTTTCTTGCCAAAAATACATGTTGTGTGCCTGTTAAGCGTACTGCTTCTGTTGAATCTAGGTGTCCAAATTCAGGGGTGTATCAAATTCCCAATGATGATGGTTTGCATATTACAGTGTGCAAAGAATTTTTCAAACAGATTTTTGGTGTCAGTGATGGCAGATTGTCTAGTTTTGAAAAATAAATTAATAACTCCTACACCTCCTTATTGATCAAAGAGGGAAAGATGTGCTTTCAAATAAAACTCCAGAGCACAAAATGCGGACAGTCAAAGACTATCAATTTATTTCCTAAATACGAATCTCATTATGCCTTGCATAAAAGCACTAATCAAATGTTTTTAGCGTCTGACTAGAGCTTGCCCAAGCTCTCATATACAAAAATGAGAACTCACCTTCAGAACCAGTATCAAATTTCATGATCAGAAAAGTTTTTAATGAGCAATTCAACCTTTCTTTTCATCCACCAATAACTGACTTATGCAAAAAAATGTGATAGCTTTAAAATAACAATTTAAGCTGAAGAGCACCCAACAATAGAAATGAACTTGAGTCTCAAAGGAACCTACATCTTTTAATGGCTGAATCTGCAAGAAATAATTTAAAAACAGGATAAAAACCAGGCTGAAGCTGATTCTGACGGTCATACTGTTTGAACTCATGAAAACTACTTACTCCTGTTGTTTCTACTGGTGTTTGCTATTACAAAAGACAGCTTTGGACATATTGCATAGGGATCCAAAATGCACAAAACAATGAAGTAACGTTTGTTTGGAATTAAACTATAGCCTCAAGGAGTCTGCAGGAGGTAGGTTCTTGCCTGCTGCATTACATTATAGAGAAAGTAAGCACTAAAAACCTATTTATGTTCTCAGATTAGCGTGATGGCCAAAACAGAAATATTAAAATGGCTACCATTGACCAGTATGTCCTTGCCCACCCAGATTATACTGTAGCCGGTGGAAGGAAAGGGGTAGATCTCCCGCCGGGCAAGGTGTTCTGCCCGGGGAGCGGCCAATGCTCCCAGTGGTAGCTCGGAGCTATTCTATATATACTGCTTTAACATGGGAACTTTGTTAGCGCGATTTAGGCTTCGATGTGTTTCGCTTGTGGCGTGACGACAGCGCCGCCACAATACGGTTGAGAACATAGATCTTAAGTTCTATGTCAGTGGACACTCATACCTTGCCTGTCACCAAGATTTTGGCATGGTGGAGAAGAAGAAAAAGTTATTTAAAATACATTCATTCCAAATGACCTGGTTACAGTTATTAAGGTAGCTAGAAATAAGAATCCATTTAATATTATAAAGATGACTTTCTTTCAACAAAAAAATAACATCACCAATAAGAAGGTAACTGCTGAAAAGTCCAAGGTGCAGTGGCTTTTGTTTGACGAAATTCATCCATTCACTATTTTCTTAAATATTTGAATAATGAAGTTTTATTTGAAAATGTTGATAGGAAAATGAACTCTACACATTTACCTGGTATTAAGCTAAAGCTTTTATAGCCTGATGGTAAACTTATAAGTTCTGAAAAAAAAGGACCTATTAGACCTTTTGCCATTTATACCGCCTGTGTATCACAGCTTTTATACCAGTATCAAAGATAATGTGTCAGTAAGAAAATGTTGAGACATTAATAGTGATTATGCAAGTAGGTTCTCTATTAATGTTAAGTGTACTGTATTGTAATGTTAATTGTATTTTTTATGCTAAACAAGAATAATATACAATTTGCCCTAACATCCTATTTTATTTATAAAACCCGAATGCTATAGTGGCCTGTCTACAAAAAACCGGCAAAGTGCGAGTCGGACCCGCGCACCGAGGGTTCCGGACAAATCTGTAGGTATATAAGTTTAAAATTATTAAAAATATTTTTATTATATGATGTAACTAAAAATTTATGCTTTTCGCAATTATTCCTTTATCTGTGCTTTAAAACGTTGCTTCGTACCAAATTTCAAGAAGAAGAGAACGGCTGTATCTTTTGATTGCGTTGGCTTAGAAGTTTGATTTTTTCACAGCTCTAAGGAACAGTAGACTTGAGTATTTGGTATTAATTTCAGCTTGATACCTCCACGCGTTCCTGAGAAAAAGGGTCTTGACAGACAGACAGACGGACAACAAAGTGTTCCTATAAGGGTTCCGTTTTTTTCTTTTGAGGTACGGAACCCTAAAAATATAGAAAATTAGCAATGAGCCATTTTATATCTGTTAAAATCCTAAACTGGGAAATAATAAGTTATATAAAACAAAAATAATAAGTCTTTTTCTGTACAGAGTACCAGTTGATAAAAAATCTGTTGTTTTTATTTTCTATGATACTCAAAAGGCTTTTCTAACGAATTAGGCCACTATGGTTCTCATGGTCTGAGTTATTTTCTGCTTATTGCTAGACACCTATTTACTTTTTATGTGCTTATAATTCTGTTACAATATTTATGAATCTAAAGTACACGCAATGATCAGTGCAATAAATGAACATAGCTGTATATATACCAGCATCAAAGTTTAAAATAAAAAAGTAGTTTTTATATTTTTATAAAATGTCAATTTTTTTAAAAATTTTATTTACTTAAAAAATACTTTATCAAAGTAGTAGTAAGCAAGTTTTTATTACCATGTTTTTATTTTTTATTAACTCTCTTTCGTGAATGTCTCCATGGACTCAGTTTAGTAATTGATTTAAAACTAACTTACCGATAAGCTAGACCTGAAATTTTGAACATAGCTCAGAATCGATGATTTAGTCTGTTTCAAAAATGTGGTGTATTAAATTTTTATAATATAATTTATAATTACGATTTTTGTCACTTGGTGCAACTCCAGCTTCATTTTTGTACTTTGGATAAACACTTATTAGTCTTGGTTTGTGACGCTGTATGGCAGGTGTCGCGGCAGGCGTGGCAGGCGTGGCGGGGCGCATCCCGTCGCCGCGCGAGCTGGCGGCGCACACGCAGAGCATCATGCAGGGCGCGCTCATCAAGAAGAAGCTGGAGGAGCAGCGCGAGAACTTCCGGCGGCGCCACGAGCTGCAGCCCAAGCACGCGCAGCCGCCCCCGCCCCCGCCCGCGCACCACACGCCCATCTCCTTCACGCCCACCTCGGTGAGGGTACAACGCCTTTATTGGCTACTATCTTTAAGTAATTTGTTCTTCATCATCAGTCTGTAAAAGCTCACTGCTGAATGTGGAACTATTCTATTATATATAAGGAGGATTTCTCTTAATTCGCAACGCTTATCAGACATATGGGGCATAGACACAAAATAGGTCAGGGAAAAAGTTTCTTCGTATTTTGTTTGTATAAAATTGCACAAAAAATCTCTTTAGTTGTACTGTTGTACATATATGATATTAAGAAAAAGACAAAAAAGAAAAAGTAAAAAACACTATCCCGCCATTTATAAATTGTTTTATGGTCCGCCAAAATAAGTGAATCTAACGAAGAAATTCAATACGTTTTCAGTCAGGGAATTGTGATGTCAAAGATGCAGCACACCCTAGTCTCCCTCATATCGATAAAGTCGATGCCATTCTTGAAAAAGTGGAGCAAGATTGGCATATTAGTAGTAACGACATATCCGAGAAATTGAGGATTGACCACAAAGCAATTCAGACCCATTTGAAAATGTCTGGCTATACAAAGCAAGAAATTGAAAAAAAAATGCCCGGAATTGATCATTAGAAAAGTAGTGGTCTTTCATCACGATAGCGCCAGCCACACACATCTTTGACCACTTAGCAAAAAATCAGATAGCTTGGTTGTGAAGTGTTAATGCATCCACCATATAGTCCTGACCTTGCACCCTCAGATTTTCACCTGTTTCGGTATCTTCAAAATTCTTTGGGTAGTGTTAGGTTAGTTAACATCAAGAGAGGACTGTCAAAACTACTTGTCGCATTGTTTTGATCAAGAATCCCAAAATTTCTGCTGCAATGGGATTATGTCACTACCTACAAGATGGCAACGAGTTATCGAACAAAATGGCACATATCTAATATATAAAAATTAATATTTGTTTTTTCGTATTTTATGCGCTACCATACCGTTCATCAGATTGCATTAAAACTTTGTCAACTTATTGCTTGAACTTACGCGAAGGTTATAGGCATAGTACAATTAACTTACAGTAGGTGGCGCGCGTATCGTACCGACAAATTTATTTGAAAGTATCATATATCATTCAACTTCAACAATATCATCATCATTATTATCTTTACAGCCCTTCACAAGTCCACTGCTGAACATAGGCCTCCCCTAAAGAATGCCACAAAGCACGGTCCTGAGCCACCTGCTTCCATCGACTTCCTGCATGTTTCATCAGGTTGTCACTCTATCTAGTTGGGGGTCGCCCTTCAGTTCCACTCGACGTTACAAGGCTGTCACTCGAGGATCCTTTTCCCCATCGATTGTCGATCCTTCGAGCTATATGGCCGGCCCATTGCCACTTCAGCTTATTAATCCGTTGGTCAATGTCGGTCACTCTGGTTCTACTGCGGATATCCTCATTTTTAAGTTTTTCACGCAGAGAAACCCCAAGCATAGCCCTTTTCATAGCTCGCTGAGTGACCTTGAGCTTCCTCATACGACCAGCAGTGAAGGACCACGTCTCAGATCCAGAAGTCATCACCAGCAACACGCACTAGTTGTACAATCTTGTTTTCAAGTTTTGTGGTATATCTGACGAGAAGATGTATCGTAATTTCCCGAACACTGCCCAGCCGAGTTGAATCCGTCCATTGGCTCTCGGTCGAAGTTGGACTTACCTAGTCGGACTATTTGTCCCAGGTAAACATACTCGTTAAGAACTTCGACCTTAGTGTTTCCAACAACTACCGGCATAGGTGTGACATGCACGTTACACATGATCTTTGTTTTGTCCATGTTCCTCTTAAGATCTATCCGTTGGGAGACACTATTGAGGTTATTGAGCATAGTGCTTAGGTCCTCCAACGATTCAGCCATAAGGACTATATCGTCGGCAAATCAAAGGTGAGTGTTGTACTCGCCGTTGATGTTAATACCGTATCCTTTCCAGTCCAGTAGCTTGAAAACGTCTTCCAATGCAGCGGTAAAGAGTTTCGGAGATATAACGTCACCCTGTCTTACACCTCTCTGCAGTTGGATAGGTTTAGTACTCTGGTTCTGTACTCGGATAGCCATCGTAGCCCTACTGTACAAACACTTTAGAACTTCGATATACCGACAGTCATTAAATGAAACTAATTTTTACGGATTTTATCGCGTTTAATTTAACTTTTTAATTCCCGACATTTCGGGTGCTTTACAGCACCCTTGGTCACGGGGGGACTGAGGTGTTTGACGTTCCGATGTCATAGTAAGCCCGGCTACCTTCAGTTTTTGAATATTCCTCTGCTCCGCTGTAATTCCATCCTCGCCCGGGGACTTGCCGTTTTTAAGGTGCTAGATGACGATAAGGTGTCCCGGAAACGATGCTGCAACACTCAGTCTTCAGCTTCAACAGTTGGCTCTCTCTGGCAGACAGACCTCTGGCAAATACTTTGAACCCGAGGTTCCGTTCGATTTCTTCTTCAATACGAGCAGTATTAAAGTTGCGTAAGTCCCGCCGCATGCATTTGGAGATATGTCTGTTCAGTTGCCTGTACGCTGTCAAATCTGCTGAAGACTGCAGCTTCATTTGCCGTCTAACAGCCATGAGATTAAGCGTGTGATCGGAGAGTTTTGGTGTTCTTCTGCAGAGGGTCTTGAATATCTTAGCTCCGGCCGCATGGACAGTTTCCACGAGCTTGTCATTCATATTGTCCACTGCATTGCAATTTTTTTTCAATATAACGGCCCAACTCGATCTTTGCGACGACCGCTTGTAAATACGTAATGCGCTTGGAATACCCAGCCTTAAAATAAAGTCGTCAGTGAATTCATAATCAATAACTTGTAACAAGAACTTCTAAATAATGTCAACTGCATGACGCGAAGGATGACTTGAAGCTCGAAAATTTCAAACTAAAGAAATAATCATGGAACTAACTTCTTAATTTTTTTTAAAGAGTACATACGTTAGAGGTAATAATATGATAAAACTTAAACAAAGTTATTGAAATAACGTGTAATAAATAAAGTAGGAATGTTGGTCTGGGAGTTATAGGTCTCATGTTTATGTGGGAATTAAAACAAAAGAGACTGTGGCAACGACAAAATGTATTATTTTTTTGTATAGTGTAATTAAGCTATCCAATAACGTTAAGTTTGTGAGAAATGCTGTGAGCACTAAGGATGCAGTGTTTATCCATTATTAAGTGTGCACTTAGTTTATATTAATGTTTTAAAATTTAACATTAAGTATTAGTGTAACATTATTTGGTGAACCAAATTAATAAATAAACAAATACACTGTGCTGCTTGCTTAGCCTTATAGTAAAAGGTGATTAATGTGATATAGGGTTCGTGATTTTGTAGGCGATGGGCTAACTAGTAGCTACCTATCACTTTTTCACAATTCTCCATCTAAACCCACATTTTTTTGTATTACATAGTCAGAGTAGGTCTTTTTTATAGGATTGGGTTTTCAAACGAGCACACAGTTCACCTGATGGTAAGTAGTTGCTGTGGCCCATAGACATCTAAATTTATCCTCGTTTGCGAATCAAAATGCAGATGCGTTGTCACCCGTGAGGACTAAGATGGAATGTCTCTTTTCCATTAAAAAGGGTCTCCGGTTCTCTACACTCACTATACGAAACACAGCAGTGTTAAGCTGCTATTTTACGCTGGTATTCTGTGAGAGCGTGGTCCTTCCCCGGTCGAGCCGACCCATTCGTGCTACAACTATACTACTAATATAGCTGCAGCATGGCTCTACCAAAAAGGTCGCTGCTCTTTGGGCTCTAAGTGCGTCCTGTGTATATATGTTGATTGATATGATTATATTTGTGCCGATTGCAGCAGTACAGTGGTGCGGGAGGTACTCGTGCCAATGGCAGCATGCTGCAACAGATGCTCATGCACTCGGACCACCACTTGCTCAACGGTAACTCGATCCTTTTTTTATCTTTTTATTTTATAAGAGATCTTACCCACACATTAGGATATTCTCCTGTATCATGGAGGCAGTTTACATACAAATAAATTTCACAAGGAAAAACATCCATACTCGGAACAATTATTTGGAGGACATGCGAATACTTGTTCCGCGCGGTATTCGAAACCGCGGCCATCAGCGCTGCAACTCATTGCTAAGTAACTGCGCCTTGGCGCCGTCAACAGCACATATCTACTCCTCCACAAAACTACCTCCTAAACGTCCACCTAATGGTGAGTAGATGCTGTGACCTACACTCCTACATCCTCGATTGAGAATTAAAATGTAGATGCGTTGTCAACCCTGAGGACTAAGCTGTAATGTCATTCCTAGTAAAAGGGTTTCGCGTTCTTTACTCTCATCATACGAAATATAGCATCGCTCCTTCCCCGGTCCAGCCGACCCATTCATGCTACAACTATAATAAAACTGCAGTGTGACTATACCATGTTAACTGTGTGTCGACCTGTTTTCGACCCCCCCCCCCCCCCCCCTTGTCACACTTGTGAACCCCCTTCCCATGGTGTGTCGTCACATATTTTTCAATTTTATATTTCAGAAGCAATTTAATTAAAACAGCAGTTTTTCCAAAAAAAAAATATTTGAATTAAAAATAATCTTTAATAAAATCAAAATAAAGTCAAATGTTTTAGATAATGGACAAAACAAAAGACCAATTAAACAAATCGTTTATCGTTCTTTACTCTCGGTGAGAGTAGAGAATAATGTTAATAAAAGGTAGATCGAGTTGTAATATTTTTGAGGTTGTGGTTTACATATAAATTTTGCGTTTTAGTATAGACCTCACATACCATTATAACGTGTTAGTTGATTTGAATCTTAAAGCATCACGGGCCACCGGCCGATCAGAGGGGAAAATCTGCGTATGGCTATACGCAGATTTTCCCCTCTGTCAAAGTATAAGTCCACACGGACCTATGCGTACAATAAAACTAGTTGCAGATGCAGTCGCACATCACACTAGAATAAATCTAATTGCGCAGCTAAATCTACGTCCTGCAAAAATTCCGAAATGTTCACTTTTTTTGCTGCAAAAGTATATCTTCCACGTCAAATTTATAAAAAGATGGGGTTGCCTTAAATATATAAGTAATTTTTAATTACATTATTGCTATTTAACTCTTTTTAAACTTAAAAATTACAGTAATAACGGTCGTGTTGCTGCGGATTTGTTTACCAACACAGGCCATTCGCCCTCATACTATATGCAGATCAGTCAAGCGACTGATCCGAGTTGTCGCTGTCACCGAGCGATACTGTTATATGTTCAACAGTGGTAGAGCCACGCGGCAGCTTTTGCTGTCGCACGGATGGGCCGGCTCGAACCGGGGTCGTACCACGACCTCACAGAAAACCAGCGTGAAGTAGAGGCTCACCTCTGCGTTTCGCTTGGTGAGTGCAGGTGGCCGGAGGCCCTTTTTACTGGAAATGAGGCATACCATCTTAGTCCTCACGGGTGACAACGCATCTACATTTTGATTTGTAATAGAGGACAGATGTAGATGTCTATGGGCTGCAGCAACCACTTACCATCAGGTGGACTGTGTGCTCGTTTGTCACCCTTATCCTATAAAAAAAATATAAGTGTGTGTGAAATTGTTAGTTTATTCTTGTTATGTGTGAGTTTCGTAGTGACAGACAATTGTTTTTGTGTGCGCAGATTTCCCCTCGCAAAAAATAACAGACAGTTCTTCATCGGAGAATAACGCTATGGCTACTCCCCTTCGGTCCGCCGGCGGCCCGTGTTGTTCTATTATTGGTACAGGCAAATAGCAATCGACCGACAAACAACCGACTAATGAAGGTATTTCATTCAAAAATGGTTTTCATCTTCTTTTAAATTAAAATGTTAAGCTGAATTGGGTATTTGACATTGATGTGGTTATTTATTAATAGTGGTGTCAAACATTCAATCTTCACATACTGAGCCAGCAGCATACTAGTTTGAGGTTATTAACATTGTTTCGTAAAATTACGTTTTGAAATTGTTCCATTGTTTTATATGTAAGTAAGAGTGATAAACGAGCACACAGTCCACCTGATGGTAACTGGATGCTGTGGCCCATAAACATCTACATCTAAGTTTAACTAAGAATCGGAATGCAGATGCGTTGTCATCCTTGAGACTCGAACAAAAGAACTCCTGATATACAAATTAAACAAGGCAAGTAGATTTTTACTCCCTATCATTAATTGTTACTGATATTATTTTTGTGTTCAACTAATATGTAGTAAATGGTTTTTAGGGTTCTGTGTACTCAATGAGTGCCAACAGGACTATTACTAAGATTTTGCTGTCTGTCTGTCCGTTTGTCCATCCACCTTACAGTGCTGTATCATTTGAACCATGTACGATATTCTACTGGGTTTAGCGACTTACCGCTACAATCTCCCTGCAACCACGAATCCAGGGGCTGGCTAAAGGAGCTCGGGGCCGTCGTTGCAATGATAGTAGTATAAAAGTTCAGCAGAGTGTATCGCACAAGAGTCCATAGGTTGCACGTGCAACACTTCCAGGTGAAAGAGATCTTGAGAGACGAGCTTGAGTAACACGAAATTATTTGTATGCGCGCGCGTCGGTGGTTTTGATTAGACTGTTCACAATTACCGCCAATCGATGTGGCGCTTGTGTCGCACAGAGAACCATAACCCGCAAGATTATGGATGCATTCAGAATAAAAACAGTTGATCGCTAACCCAATGAATTTAATAGAAATATAGAAATTACTTTGTACTTGTTATTATATACGAAAAAAAAGAAACCAAAAACACAATATATTAATAATCTGTTCCAGTACGGAACAAATAATTTTACGGAATTTAATAATTTAAAAATAGTATTATGTACTTACGACCATGTAACATATGTAAAAATACTCAATCTATGTCGACAAACCAATAATAGTGTTATCTCAGTGAATTGTTAGTGCAATAAGAATTAAACCAATATAAGACAATAGAATTGCAACTCAGTATATAATAGTGATTATAAACAATAAACTGTGAAAAGAACTGTAAAACAACGTTGAAATGTTGTGTCTCTAAAAGTATATTAATAAGTACTATAAAATTACTAATTATTGAAGATCAGTTATAAATATAAACTTAAATCGCAAATTACAACTACCTGTTCCATTCGCATAATAACAGCCACAGGTAACAACCAATTACATCACAGCATTTAATGTTGGCACTACAATTAATTTCGTTCAGAAACTTGACTAATATTTTTTCTTTGGAGTTCGAACACTAGTCCTTTGAGACGGCTTTAATAAAATTATTAAAATATCATTTTATAACTAATTATAAAAATAGTTTAAAAGAGGAAATAATATTAAAAAAACAAGCGTTAAAACGCATTTTTTGTTTACATTGAATGTAAATTTGTGCAAGTAAAGACAATTATCAACCAGGAAGATAGTACAGTGAACCATTCAGTTTGACTATTCTTCAATCAGTGTGGCAAAAAAGAAATCACTTGTTAATTTAAATTCCTAAAACAGCGCCATTGCAAAAAGTTCGAATCATTATTTGATTTGCATAATGGTCGCAAAATACACGAAAATACGCAACGATAAAATGACTGTAAGGTTATGGTAACATTTTTCTCAAACTCAATTAAAAAGAATTAGTTAATCTTGTAAAATTTTAGTATAAATTATTATGGATTCCCTTGAAAATATAACATTTCGTCGTAGTCGAGTTCGAACATATTCGGAACCTTCTCCCGACGACATCGACTGTGACATCATTTCACGGACACTAGATTGCACCACCAGTAGTATGCCAGACATTTCAGAAGACGAAGACGACAATCAAGTAGAAAAATTAAAGGAGGAAATCCAAAATCTTCAATCACAATTAAATAGCGCTCATAAGGAGGTTGAATTATTAAATCTAGAAAATAGTAAACTCAAACGTTTGAATGAAGATTTGGTCAAAAAAACCAGTTGTACAAAAAAGTCGCAACAAATAGTCCGGCTAAGATAAAAACAAATCAAACTACACTAAAGAAGAAACATCAAACTACTTGTGAAACCAAACAGACACAAACTGATCCTTTAGAAATCGAAAAACAGGATATTGAAACAAAAGACAAACGAAAAGATATAATAGACAAAGAAAAGTTTAATAAAATAAGTATACAAAATATCAATAAGAATGAGACAATACCTCAACGAACACGTAAAAGGAAAAAATTATGTATACTTAGTGCAGATCAGAACAATAAGGTCCTTAGTATTGCACAAAATGTATTATTAAACGACAAAGATGAAATATGTCATTACCTAACACCGAGAGCGGGAGTAGAACAGCTTCTTAAAGGAATTGACTCAAAATTAGTTGATTTCACCTTTGATGATTACTGTATAATAATAATAGGACAAGAAGACTTTAAAGCAACGAATGACTACCTCAAAATGATTATCTACATTCGAGATGTTCTCAAAAAAATTAAGCATACAAACATAATTATATGCCTTCCTACGTACACATATAGAACACATAACATATTTTACAACTGCAGAATCGAAACATTTAACAATTTACTCTACTTAGACTTATTGACTCATAAACATGCTTACTATTTGGACTCCAATATGAACCTAAAATGCGACTTTAGTATGTTCGATAAAAAAACGGGCTCAATAAATAATACTGCGTTGAGGACAATTCTCGAAGATCTTAAAGGATTAATTGATAGCATAGATTATTTACGCATTAACGAAATTTTAAAACATAGAAAAAACGTTGTGAATGTTTTGGCGGATGGCACCGAAAATAGCACATATAATGAGAATATAGCAAATTTTTTTCGTTACTAAATGTATACACATAATGCACCAAAATATTGCCGGATTGCTAACAAAATCGGACTCAATCACAGTGTGCCTAGAAGAGCTGGCCGAAGGAGGATCATGTGTGGACATCTTATGTATTACAGAACATTTTATTCAAGAGGGCTATGAAAGATATTTAACTATACCCAATTATCAGCTTGCGGCATGTTACTCCCGAAAGGAAAGCAAACGAGGAGGAGCGTGCATATTAGTAAGAAGTGGCCACCAGTATAAGGAATTAAAACAAATTGCTAAAATATCAGAAACTGGTGTCTTCGAGTGCTGTGCTATCGAATTAATTAGCTATAGGATTGTTATTGTTTGTATTTACAGAGTTCCAAAAAATACTAACTTTAATGTGTGCATGGAAAAATTACACGTACTCTTGCAAGAACTTGATAACAAATCCTTAAATAATATTGTCATAGCAGGGGATTTCAATGTAGATGTCTTAAAAAGAAATTATCAAACCATAGATTTTGAATGCATACTGTTAAATCACAATTTAAAATTATCTATAAATCAGCCCACTAGACTAAAAAGTCAAACATGCATAGACAATATTGCACATAACTGTAAAAAGTCCTGTAAGATACAAATATTAGAATTCGCATTGTCAGACCACACAGCGCAATTAATAAAGTTACCCGTTCAAGAGTCTTGCTTTATTAAATACTGGCGTATGAATAGCCGTAATTACAACAAAGAGTATGTTACAAAATTTAAAAGTTGTTTACGTAGTTTATCTTTTTCGAAAATATATCAAACAAGTGATCCCAACATAGCTTATAATGCTTTCATGGAGACATTTTCTCTTTTTTACAATTTATGCTTTCCTAATAAAACTATAACCATACATACTACAAAAAATACTAAGTGGGTATCACGCGGCGTCAAAATATGCAGCAAAAAGAAACGACATCTTCTATGGCAATATAGACGAAACCCTAACGAGGCAAATAAAACAAAACTTACCACGTACTCTAAACTATTTAAAAAAATTATCCACCTAACACAATATGCACAAAATATTTATAAAATTAAAACATCAAACAACAAGTCCAAAACCAGTTGGAATATAATTAATAACTCTAAGAACAAAGCTCCCCGAAACCCTATTACAAAAATAAAATTAAATAACGAGACTATAACAGATCCACAGAAAATAGCCAATGCTTTTAATAATTATTTTATTGAAAAAGTTATCCCAGTTATAACCTCAGGATATAAGGCTACCTCACAATTTTCAAATAGCTTAAAATCATTCTTCATGCCCCCTTGTCTGCCACAGGATGTAGATAAAATAATAAATACATTAAAAAACACGAACAGCGTGGGTCATGACGGAATTTGTACAAAAATTCTTAAATGTGTTTCTGTAGAAATATGTACACATTTAAGTTACCTCATTAATTTAACCATAAGCACTGGCATTTTTCCAGATGCCTTAAAAAAATCGATCGTAAAACCCATATTTAAAAAAGAGAATAGAGAATCCATGGAATGTTACAGACCAATTACGCTTATTAGTGTTATCTCCAAAATTTATGAAAAATATATCTACAAGGAATTAACTAAGTACCTTGAAAAAAATAACATACTTGTTAACGAGCAAAAAGGATTCAGAGAAAACCGAACTACAAACATGGCAATCTATGATTTCTTATATAAAGTTATAATTAACGTTGATAAAACCAACCCTGTCTGTACAGTTTTTTGTGACATGACCCAGGCATTCGATTATGTCCGACACGATATTTTGTTGGCTAAACTCGAGGCCTATGGGTTTCGTGGTAATGTGCTAAAACTAATACAATCATATTTATACGACAGAAAGCAAATCACTGAAATAGCCTCAATAAATATAAAAACTAAATATGAAGAAATATTTAAATCTCATGAACGAGTAGTTAAATATGGAGTACCACAGGGAAGTGTGTTAGGCCCCCTACTATTCTTGTTATACATAAACGACTTACCTAAATCCGTTATTCAACCAGTAACACTCTTTGCTGATGATAGCACCATAACAATTCAATGCAATAATAAGGATAGCTATAATAATGACGTTAATAATTCTCTTATATCAATAATAAAATGGTTAAATAACAATAACTTAAAAATAAATCTGAATAAAACTTGTGTAATGCATTTCAGTTAACGTTCATCAACTCCCACTAATCTTAAGGTCCAATATAATAATAAAATAATTGAAGAAGTCAACACTGCCAAATTCCTTGGGGTGACGATTGACAAGAAATTGAATTGGAAAGAACACACAGAAATTCTTAGCAAAAAAATAAGTAACTCGACATATGCACTTTATAAATTGGTTAAAGTGCTTAACATTAATGCGTTGCTTACAGCGTACCATGGTTTAGTTTCATCGCACTTAAGATACGGGATTATCTTCTGGGGCAATTCGACTAACAAAGAATTACCTTTCAAAGCACAAAAGCGATGTATTAGGACCATGTTTAAACTAAAGCCAACTGATAGCTGCAAACCCTATTTTATAAAATATAAAATATTGACATTACCATGTCTATACATTTTAGAAATTGCCATGTTTGTTAAATATAATCGGCACTTATTTCCACGTTTATCAGATGTAGTTAGTCGCAACAGACGCGATGATACTATTCTATGTTTGCATAGCTCAAAAACTGCATTGATGCGAAAAAGTGTTTTTTGCATGGCCCCTTTAATATATAATAAGCTTCCGAAATGTTGGAAAGAACAGAATGCCCGTATATATTTAAAAATAAGTTGAAATTATATTTAGAAGGCAAAGCATACTATAGCATATTAGAATTTTTGAATAATAAAATTTAAATCTTATGTAACAAGCAATTCTGTTATTGGCACTGTATAAAGCAAATAAAATATATTGTATCTTCATAGTAAATAATATTAACAGACATTTAATTTATTCTTTAGATTTAGATTTATTGATAAAATTGTTAAAAATAGTTTAATAATGGTTTAATTAGATAATGTTTTAATAATATTTCATTTTCAATTATTGTAATATTTTCACTGATTTATACATTTGTACGCCACAAAGGCCAAACATGACTGATCCTTTTAATATATCTGAACAACCTGCATGCTTTGTATGTATACTCATGTTTCTACAAATAAATATCTTATCTTATCTTATCTTATCTTATCTTATCTTATCTTATCTTAACAAACCATAATAGGTAGATACTTGAAATTTTGTCTGTCTATCAGTCTGCTAAAAGTTCATCATTTGCGAGTCGCACCTAACTGGTTTCCTTATGTAGGTGTTTTTTTTTTTAATTTCAGGTGAAATAAGATTAACCTCGGTTGTTGCTGAACATAATCTACCATTCACTGTCATGGAGCATCTACCGAAACTGATTCAGTCCGATCGTCCAGATTCCGAAATTGCGAAGGAAATAAAATCTTCAACTACGAAGGCTCACACTATAATTGGTCGTATAACTGTAAACAAAACTTTGAAGATTTATGTGGAGATCTGCAGAAAACTAATGTTCGCGACAACCAGAAGTTATTAAAACATAGTGATTAAAAAACAATATTAAGATTATAATTAGAAAAAGTATTAGTGACAAACCTAAGTGAAAGGCGCAATAGTGTAGTGTAGTTTACAACCCTTATGGTCCGAAAGCTCATGACTCATTCTGCATGGAGTGTTCGATGCATTATGAAACTTAGTTAAAAAGTATTAGTCCACTCTATATATTCTAGTTAGACTGTTTGCTTGGCCTACCTGCGTACACCTGGTACTGCGCATACAGGTAAGTCGCAAAAAATGGTGTTTGATTCCAAATTATAATAGTAACTATCCGTCAGCTAAGTTTATAAAGCATTAAGAAAAAAACTGGCAGACACTTCTGAAGGAGTTGACATAGGGGCTACCCCAAAGTTGTATTTTCATTAATTCCAAAAGAAGTGTTTCATTTGATCTGCCATTTTTACAGCGTGTTTATTATACAGGGTGCTTCAAAAAAATGTATACACACTTTAAACTATTGTAGTTTTTCCGCTCTACAAGGCTAATGTTATATTTCTTCGCCAGGTGCCAGCATAATCGTCCCTCTATGTTATATTATCAGTTGGAATTTGTAATATCAACATGGGGGACGTACGTTTGAGTTTTGAAGAACGTAAGCAGGTTATTAAGTGTTACTGGAAGTTTGAGAATGTAAATGAAGTTCAAAGACAGTGGAGAAGGGAGTATGATACAGAACCACCTTCAAGATTAACAATTACACGCATACGAGACAAATTCGAAGTTCATGGAACAGTGTGTGATGTGCATAAAGGTCATTCAGGTCGGCCTCGAACAGCTACAAGTGATGAGTCATCAACGGCAGTCTTGGAACTGTTTCAACGCTCTCCTAACAAATCTTCAAGGCAAGGGGCACGTGAAAGTGATGTAAGTGCTAGCAGCGTGCTACGCATTCTGAAGAGAGGCAAGTATCGTGTTTACATTCCAAGGCTGGTGCAACAGCTAAATGACGACGATCCAGATCGAAGGTTGCAATTTTGTGAATGGATTCAGGAGATGGTGATACGTGAACCGGGATTTATGGGTAGCATCATTTGGTCGGATGAAGCCCAATTCAAACTTAATGGAACTGTCAATAGGCACAATTGTGTTTACTGGGGTGAAGAAAATCCTCACATTACAATTGAAAAAGCTGTAAATTTGCCTGGTATTTTATAAATGTGTGGTGCGGTTTGTCTTCAAGGGGACTCATTGGACCTTTTCGATTTGAAGGCACTGTAACTGGTATTAATTACCTAACAATTCTTGCTGATTCCATATTTCCTGCCATTCGTGCATTATACGGTAATGATGATTTTTATTTTCAACAAGATGGTGCTCCGCCGCACTATCACAGGGACGTACGAGCTTACCTGGATCAAAATTTGTCGGGCCAGTGGATAGGACGCAGGGGGCCAATCGAGTTTCCAGCACGCTCTCCAGACCTTACACCACTGGATTTCTTCTTGTGGGGCACAGTAAAAGATGAGGTGTACAAACGTAAACCACGTAACCTAGACATTCTTTGGAATGAGATTCAAGCAGTGTGTAGAGAAATCTCATTGGACGTTTTGATACGATGTACAGAATCTGTGGTGACTCGTACTCAGAATTGTATTGATGCTGCAGGTCACCAATTTGAACAGTATTAACATTTGTTATTTATGTTTCATTTACATTGGACTTTCAGCTTTCTATTTTCCTGAAATTTAACTTTGTAGAACGGTAAATAAATTTTCTATGGAAGTTCAAAGTGTGTATACATTTTTTTGAAGCATCCTGTATATAATAAAAAATTCTCACAAAAGGGCAGACAGTTTCTCCGGGGGTTAATAATTAAAAAATATTTAAATAAATCTTGCGCGGACAGGAGACAAGTGAGCTACGGGTTGTAATGAGTGCGACAGAGAGCGACGGTCGGCGATATGCCCTTAGTCATTCTTCGCGCTCCCATTGGCTGCGGATCACGTGATCCTGTACAGGTGTTACAATTGAAGTGAAAGATATGCATAGGGCATGATATTACACATAATGATTGAGTTTTATTGTAGCTATCAGCAGGGCTATATAACTTTCTGTTGTAGACTTTTTCTAACCACAGGTGTATTTGGGAAGTTAAATAAAAAAAAAACTATTCTCTAAGAATCAAGGACTGCTTTGTGGAGTGTTACTTGTATGGCATATTTTTCGGTGCTGTCGAAGATGTCGGAAGAGAGGGTGATGGGGGAGTCCGGAGAGTCCATAGCTGAGGCTAAGGACTTCGTGAAGCCCTTCCAGTTGGTGAATGTTTTGGTGGAGGGAGTTGAAGGAGGTGGCTGATGGCCAAGTATGGGGAAGACAGGACGGTGGTCGGATCCTAGAGCGTCATGTAGATTGCCCTGAGGTTAAGGAAAACTCCTTTTACTAACGCTAAGTCTAGCACGTCAGGAGCGTGATCGGTGTTGTCGGGATAGGGAGTGACGTTGAGGGGACTGTAGACTGTAAGATCGAGAGACTGAGTCATGTCAATGTCAAGCAGTTCCTTGCCACTACGAGTAGTAGTAAGACAAGTCCATTCAGTAAAACTGTTTTTTACGGATTTTATCGCGTTTATTTTATTATTTTTATTCCCGACGTTTCGACGTTTGAATTTCGCAATAACACCGAAAGAAATTCCGTATGAGGAAATTATATGCAACGTGGAGGATTGTCTGTATAAAAACAATGTGGGAAAGGAAGATGTTGAGGCCATACGTCAAGACATTTCGTCCTTATTACGTCGTAGTTCAGTGCCGAAACTAAATCTCCCCAAAGACGAGATTAAAGCGTTGTACAACTTACGCAACAGACCAGAGCTCACGATTCTCCGTGCAGATAAAGGAAATGCTACGGTAATAATGGATACGTCAGATTATAATTTGAAAATACAACAACTTTTATCGGACGAAAGTACGTACAAAAAGGTCAAAACAGACCCTACAACCAATGTGCTTAAAACAACTAGCGATCTAATAAAGAATTACTCCGAAAAATTAAGTCTCGACGTAAACTCGATAATACCACCGTGTACTAAAGCACCGAGGTTATATGGGTTACCGAAAATACACAAACCAAACGCTCCACTACGTCCCATAGTGAGCCAAATCGATTCACCAACTTATAAGTTGGCTCAACACCTGGCAAAAATTCTGTCACCACTGAGAGGACTAACTAGAGCACACACAAAGGATTCGTACCATTTTGTTAGTGAGATAAAAGACCTACATCTTGTTGACAATGAAACTATGGTCAGTTTTGATGTTCAGTCACTATTTACATGCTTACCTATTGAAGACTGCATCTCAATTGTAACCAGGAAGCTAGAAGAATACAACATGCCTACAGAATATGCAGTATTACTCAAACACTGCCTTACATCTGGCTATCTATTGTGGAAGGAGGAGTTTTACAAGCAAGTAGATGGAGTGGCGATGGGCTCACCTGTATCTCCCATAGTCGCCGACATATTCATGGAGAACTTTGAGGAGAAAGCCCTTCTTACTGCTCCTGTAAATCCAAGATTCTACAAGCGGTATGTAGACGACACTTTCACAATTTTACCATCTGACAAAGTAACTGCATTTTTAGACCACCTTAATTCCATAAACTCTAAAATACAATTCACAATGGAGTTAGAGGCAAACAATTCTTTAGCTTTCCTAGATGTATTAGTCATCCGAAATCCTGATAACACTATTGGTCATACTGTGTATAGAAAAAAGACCCATACTAACCGATATTTAAATGGTGAATCGCACCATCATCCATCACAGTTAGCTACCGTGGGAAAATCTTTGTTTCAGAGAGCACGAGGGATCTGTGACAGAAAACATCTGGCCGCCGAGCTTCAGTACGTCGAGCAAGTATTGCAAGACAACAAGCTTCGGGTCCCGCGCCTACGTCACAGTGAACGATTGAAGCCAACCACAGTCGAGCGTGTGCCTGCTGTACTACCCTATGTCAGAGGAGTCACAGACAAGGTTGGCTACATCTTGAAGCGAGCTTCTATTAAAACATACTTCAAGCCGCCGAAGAAGATTAGTCAATTTTTACCATCCGTCAAGTGTAATATCCCTCTACAAGATGTAGGAGTGTACAAGCTTGATTGCGAATGTGGTCTCTCTTACATAGGACAAACAAAAAGATCCATTAAAACCCGCGTGAAAGAACATATAGCTGACGTGAAGCACCGACGCTCTGGGAAGTCTGCAGTCTGTGAACATGTTCAAGATCGTCCCCGCCATTACATCAGATTTGATAGACCACAAATCCTTGCAAAAGAACACCGATTCCTACCAAGGATGATACGCGAGGCTATTGAAATTAAAAAACATCCTAATTTCAATAGAGAAGATGGACGGGTGCTGCCATCTGCTTGGGATCCTATAATTAACAAAATTAAATCCAAACCCAAGCATAACACTGCAAGACTTCAAGATACTGTAAGTTCATTCTGCGTAAATCGAACCAAAAATTAATATTAAAAAACTGAAGGTAGCCGGGCTAACTGTGACATCGGGACGTCAAACATCTCAGTCCCCCCCGTGACCATGGGTTGCTGAAAAGCACTCGAAACGTCGGGAATAAAAATAATAAAATAAACGCGATAAAATCCGTAAAAAACAGTTTTATTCAATGTTTAGTGTTCGCGTAAATACAAGAAATCATTAAGTCCATTCAGTATGCTTGGGGTTAAAATCTCCAAACATAATGACTGGATTGCCTAATGCGAGGATGGCCTCGAAATCGCTCTTAAGGGGGAGGGTTCCACTAGAGATATAACTGGAGGCTATCATGATGGACTCATGTCCAGTCAAGGCTAGCCTGCATACCGTGGCACCCATATTGGATAAGCGGCGGAGTGATGATGCCGGAGCAATGAACTGACTTCCTGTAGTAATTGGCAGTACCGCTGCCTTGGCGGTCAGGTCCGTCGTTACGTAGAATATAATACTTTTTTAGAGATGCTTTTGAGGTTCTTAGGTTTGAGGTTGGCTCCTGGAGGAGGAGGAGGAGGTCAGCTTCGCAATCTCGAAGAAAGAGCTTAAGCTCAGGGAGGTTATTACGCTAACCGCGGATATTAAAGGAAACAAGCGATTAACCCTTAGACTTAATACGACCGAGAGATACGGTGAGAGCAGAAGGCTCTGACATAATATTAAGTTAAATTAAATTAACTTACAGGGAACACAAAAGCTTGAGATGCTCAGGAAGAGCAAGGAGATGGTTCTGAGGGAACTGAGCAGCGCGCAGTTTGCGTGCTAGGATGGCATTCTTCCCTGTCGATGCTCAGAATAACAGAATAAACTGTATTCAGGTCATCATCCAGTGGGGATTGTGCCTGGTGTGGGGCAGTGGGAGTCCACAGGGGGTCAGCCTTTTTGATGCACCCTGGGGAAACTGGAGGCGGTGAGGGCTGAGAAAAGCCCAGAGGGGCGAAGGAGGGCCTTGAGGGGGCCGAGGGGCTCTAAGGAGGCTGGGAAAAGCCCTGACGAGGCATTTTTGCTGGGAGGGCCGGGAATGAATTATCATTGACCAGCGGTGGAGCTGGTTTGGCAGCTTTGGTAGGACGAGGGCGAGTAGCGCGAGGACAGTCTCTGTAGTTGGCCGGGTGGCCAGACTGCTGGCATAGCACGCGGGTGGCGGTGGCACGGCGCCGGATGCCCGCGCCTATCGGGAGGCTCGACCTTAACTCTCGACAAGGCCGCATACCGTGCCTACCTGCCGGAAAATTTGATTTGACCATATTTTATACCTGTGTCGTAACCTGTTTTTTGGCGAGGGTGGGGGCGCAGCGAGATACTGGCTTGGAAGGAGGGGGTGTCTAACGACATAAAGGGGACAGCGGCAGCGGCGCGGTTTGCGGCGGTAGAGGCAGCAGCGGCGGCTGCGTAGGCGCAAGCGGCGGCAGGGGCCGCCGGGACGGGGGTGTGCGATCTTTAGCAGCGCGTTTCAGGCCTCGCTTGGACTTCACTTACGTGAGGGGGGTTGCGTCAGTTACTGTTCCATCACAATCTGACGTCTCCAAGAAGCAGCTATTGGATGTACTGTAGGTTTGAGTGGCGGACCTCTTTCGGGAGGACGACGTTACGGATGCGGTGTCCGAACACTCCATAGAGTCGGAGTCGGTGGACGCGGGTAAATCGGTCTGCGGGGCAGCGATAGGGGCCGCCGGGCAGGACGCGACGGGGGCCGGGAGGGGACATACCTGAGGTGCAAGGGAGGAAATGATTCTAGTGAAGACGGTTTCGTCAATAGCAGCCAAACTTATGGTTTGGTTGCATATGGAGAGGATGGCCCTAACCTGGTCAATGTTCAGAGTGGACATGATTAAACAAGGCGTTAGAAACAGGACAGAACAAAAACAAATATCTAAAACAATAACAATAAATGATCAAACCTCCCTGCCAGGAGGCAGGGGAGCAAGAACAGTGTGAAAAACAGTAAGCGCACTCACAGTCGGCGATTGCTTTGCACAGCGTGAGCTGGAGAGCGATGGCGTGAGAGCGAGAAGGCACTCACCGTACGGGGACGAGAGCGCGATCAGCTTACACAACCGCATAAAAGCGGCTCAAGCGGAATGTAAGTTAAACGAAAGTTCTTAACAAAATTAAACGAAAAATCGAATATTCACGTGATCTTGTACAGCTGTACCGGTAGTCTGTGAGTAAATACTACCCTACCGGTACAGCTGTAGAAGATAACGTGATCCACAGCCAATGGGAGCGTATATCGTCAATCGTCGCTCTCTGTCGAACTCATCACGACCCGTAGCACATTTTTCTCCTGTCCACGCAAGATATTTACTATAACCCAATTATCATACAGTCCTACTCGTATCGTGCCAAGAACGCTGGCTGCGTTTCCTCGCTGAATGGCTATAGTTAGCTTTTGAGCGAGAAAAGAACCAGCGCTCTTATCACCAACAGGAACGATCAGTCGCGGATATAGTTCCTTTACGAACTTCACCGCACGTCGACCACGGACCGACAGTCTCTACAGCAAATGGCACAAATATGTAGTCATCTCTCAGAGACTCATATCTGCGCCACTTACTCAGTTTAGCTGTGTCTGATGCCGCACCGGCTCTAACCGAGGTACCCCTGAGTCTATACAAGGAGCATCCCACACTAGGACTTTACCTCTTTCCCAAGGGAGCAATGTCATACCGTCGGGACTCCTGCCATCGTCTCTAAATATTCGACAAAGCTCTAAAATCGAGGGAACATTTATAGTGACAAGTAGACAACTTCGGAAGACATCGTTCAACGAACCGTGCCGTGAAAACCTAGAAGTACTTTTCTTCTATGAAAGTTCGTGGAACCCAAACTCGTCGACGCTGCTACCACAGCTGATGGGGTTGACAAGTCGCCGCTCCTAGGATCCTAGTATTCCTACGGCGATGCGCAAGCTTTCCCCATGAAGTAATGTGCCGAAATTACTTGGTGGTAAAGCGTACAACCAGTGAGTAGATCAGATTTATTTAAATATTTTTAAATTATTAACCCCCGGAGAAACTATCTGCCCTTTTGTGAGAATTTTTTTACGCTGTAAAAATGGCAGATTAAATCAAACATTTTTTTTAATTTTTGAAAATACAACTTTGGGGTAGTTTGCTGCCCCTATGTCAACCCGTTCAGAAGTCTCTGCTATTTTTTTTTCTTAATTCTTTATCAACTTAGCTGATGGATAGTAATATTATTTGAAATAAACACTTTTTTAGGGGAATTTCATTGCGACTTACCTGTATACGCAGTAGCAGGTGTACCCAGGTAGGCCAGGCCGACTCGAAATTTCTTAGGTATACTTTCATTAGTTTTAGAACTTAGTTATTAAGGTTAATTAAAAACTCAAAATAATTACAAAAATATATACTTAGGTATACTTAAATTAGTTTAAGAACTTAGTTATTAAGGTTAAATAAAAAGGTTTATTATTTTTGCTTTTTAGTTTTTTCGGCGGTTTAATTTTTTTGTTAAAAAGTTTTTATTTTATAATTTTTCGTGGCTATAATCTACTAATCACTACATGCTTAATTTTTGAATACTTTCAAAGTAGTTACCTACCTTACTATAGCTATTAACTGTGAAATAATCCTACTTTTACTATTATTTGTTGTAGAATATAAATACTTTTAAAAAAAACAGGCTTTATATACCACCATGGGTAGGCCTCCAAAAATGCTGCTCGAATGAGAAAGAGATATTTAGAAGAATGTAATAATGAGAAAAAAAAGGTGGGAAGCAAATAGAAAGAGAATTAGATTAACACGTTAACAGGAGAGTTTAGATCATCGCGAGGAAAGACTGTAAGCATAAGAAGCAGACTAAAAGATAGCTATGGTTGTGTGAAGTGGTAGCAACTTTTCAAAGTACGAAGGGTTATGGCGACTCTGAGCGCAGGCTGTTGCCGATAATTTTATGATGAGCCGTCACGGTTCACAAATTACAAGGTACGACCCTTGATAAAGCTGTAATCGACCTCGGAAAGAAAGTGTTTGCCAAAGGGCAAACACTGTATATGTGGCACAGGTATATGTGGCACTGAGTAGAGTATAAGAACTTGAGGGTATTGCTTTATCTAATCTAGAGCCAAATAAGGTATTACACAAACCTCAGGATGAACGAGCTTTAGCAGAAATGCACAGACAGAGGTCTACACACAAGAAACTGACAGGTCTAAAGCTCATTCATTGTGAGGTTTTTTGTAATGTTATATAATGTAATTATTATGTAATGTAGTAATACACAACTCAGCATTAGAATATGTGAGTAAACAATAAATCACCCCTATTTTACCACCCTTAGGGTAGACGTTTTGTTATCAAATTTATATGGGACCAATTTCGGGGTATACCCTATCTAATAAAAAAAAATTATCAAAATCGGTCCACTATGTAAAAAGTTATGCGTGGTCTAACATAAAAAATATATACACGTCGACTTGAGAACCTCCGTTTTTTCGTCGGTTAAAAATGCGTCATGAGCTCTCAGACCATTAGTATTATAATATAGAGCATCGTTTGTAACAGTTAAGACAACAACCCTTATTGTACAACACAAAGCCGGCCAGTCAGAGCGCGGCTTACTATACAACAATCGGGCATTGTGTAACGTTAACACCCGAAAAGAATGAAAATAATTTTATGCTCGAAAAGTATTGTAAACATATTATTTAATTAGATTAAGGTTTATAGGTTAAGAAAATTAAAAAAAATATTTCGCGTGGTGTACCTTATTTCCCACTTATAGTCAAATTAAAGAATCGATGTACACAAAATATTGTTTTCATTAATAACTTTTCAGTCTATTAATATAATAAAAAACCTTTATAATGTTCTAATGGATAACCAAATTGCCAATCTAACCATGTATAATACATTAGCATTTTATGTTACTATTATTTAACAATTTAAATAAAGAAATGCAGGCTAACCATCCGCATATATTTTAAATAAAAAAGATGTCAAAAATTACGAACTGTTATGATTGCTTTTTAAAATGAGAATATTATTTAGAAAGTAGTCAATTGAAAATGTTGATTTTAATAATCCTAGAAATTTTATGGCTATCGAAGCCGACCGGACCACTAGTACACTCGTATGCATATATCATTGAGTTTTCACTTCTGTCGGCAGTCCTTATGCCTCCCTCTGTTTTTTTTTTCTTCTCTAGAGGCAATGAATTATAAAAGTTATTTATAAACCTTCTTAGAAATTAAAATTGTATTGAATGTATTCATGTTCAATGTGGTTTTTGAATTATATTCTGTATAAAATAAACATCATATTTCTAGAAATCGTATTTTTAGGGTTCCGTACCTCAAAAAGAAAAAATGGAACCCTTATAAGATCACTTTGTTGTCCGTCTGTCTGTCTGTCTGTAAAGACCCTTTTTCTCAGGAACGCGTGGAGGTACGAGGGTGGATTGAAAAGTACTTTGCCTAACACAGATCCATTCAATTCTAAAAATCAAATCTACCCACATTATTTAGTTCAGTTCAGACTAGTTCATCGTGTGAAGTTCGAAACGTGTGCGATAATTAGTTGTGATTTTATAAATTTATTAACAAAGTAATCGGACATAATTTCCGCGAATGGAGCAAATCGAGCAGCGTGCCGTCATTAAGTACCTCCATAAGAAGGGGCTATCATCAAAAGCCATCCATGATGACATGGTCAGTACATTAGGCGATTGTGCTCTGTCATATTCATCCGTCAAAAAATGGATAGCAGAATTTAAGCGTGGTAGAGAGAGTGTGAAAGATGAACCCCGCTCTGGAGGGCCTTCGACGTCAACTACTGACGAAAATATTAAAAAAGTACTTGATTTAATAATGGGAGACCGCAGATTAAAAATTAGAGAGATAGCCGAGATTATAGGCATCTCTTATGAACGAACTCAAAACATCATTGTCAACGAGTTGGGTTTCCACAAGGTGTCTGCGAGGTCGGTTCCGCGACTGCTTTCAGTTGAACAAAAAAGGACGCGATTGACTATTTCACGCGACTGTTTGGAGTTATTTGAAGCCGATGCAGATGATTTTTTGAATCGTTTTGTTACTATAGACGAAACATGGGTTCATTACTGTACACCGGAAACAAAACAACAATCAAAACAGTGGAGATGACCTGGTTCACCACTCCCTAAAAAGGCTAAGTCGATTTTGTCGGCAAATAAGGTGATGGCTTCAGTATTCTGGGACTCGAAAGGTGTGATTATGATTGATTATCTTGAAAGGGGTCAGACTATAAACTCTGATTACTACTGCACCTTACTACGTCGTTTACGAGAGGAAATAAAAGAAAAACGTCGAGGAATGCTCAGAAGAAAAGTCCTGTTTCATCAAGATAACGCCCGTGTTCACACGTCAGTACAGTCAATGGCTGAAATTCACAACTGTGGCTTTGAACTGTTACCGCATCCGCCGTATTCACCTGATCTGGCACCATCAGACTTCTTTCTGTTCCCTAACCTAAAAAAGCACTTGGGAGGTCAAAGATTTTCGACAAACGACGAGGTCAAAGCAGCTGTAGACGCATATTTTGACTCTAAGGAAGAATCATTTTTTTTTCAACGGTCTAAATGCTTGGAAGGGGAGGTGGCAAAAGTGTATTGAACTTGATGGTGATTATGTAGAAAAATAAAAATATAACTGATTTAGTATGTGTTTATTTTCTTGGTTAGGCCGAGTACTTTTCAATCCACCCTCGTATCAAGCTGAAATTCATATCAAATACTCAAGTATACTGTCCCTTGGAGCTGCAAAAAAATCAAATAAAATAAAAAATCGAATCAAAACCTACAGGGTACTTCCCGTGAACTCAGAATCTTAAAATTTTGTACGAAACAACAAACAAAGCACAGATAAAGGAAAAATTGCGAAAAGCATAAATGTTTAGTTACATCATATAATAAAAATAATTTTAAACTCATATACCTACGGATTTGTTCGGAACCCTCGGTGCGCGAGTCCGACTCGCACTTGGCCGGTTTTTTTAAACTAACGAATTTTTTTATGGATGTAGTAACTATCTAAACTTTAGTGTAAATTTAAAAATACTTAAAACTATAGTTTTAAGGTTTTTCATTTTACTTGTATTCATATATCCAATAATAACATATTATGCAAGTTATGTTAAAATTAGGTGATCATAATACGATGTAATCGCAAACGTTTCTATATTTATGTTGTTTGGAATTTAAAACATAGGTGTCACAAATCGCTTGCACTGCTAGGATTGCAATTCGTATTTTGATGTCTGTTGCTGTGATAAAACGATTACGTTACTTTACATTGAATTCTTTATTCTTTACATATATGTAACAATTAATTTTCAGTTTTATATTGATTGCACTTTCAAATCATTAGCTTTTAACATTTAAATTCATTAGAGTTTTAATATCTAACTTATATTTATGTGTTTCATGAAAATAATTACTTTGTAATGATTTTGAAACATAATATGTATACAAATAATTGATTTAAATTTTGTTCTGCTGATGTTGCCTGCCTAATTTCCTGACTGAAAATGATTTTTTTTTAGGACAACGGTAACAAGCGAGCACACAGTCCACTTGATGGTAAGTGGTTGCTATGGCCCATACACATCTACAACAATCCTCGTTTGCGAATCAAAATACAGATGCGTTGTCAGCCATGAGTACTAAGATGTAATGCCCTCATTTCCAGTAAAAAGGGTCTGCTGTTCTCTACACTCACCATACGAAACATTAAGGCATTAAGCTATGCTATTTTATGCTGGTATTCTGTGAGAGCGTGGCCCCACCTCGTTTAATATGCCTAAATACTTTATGAGACTTAGTTAGTTTAATTAATGGCTAAGTTACGAAATACGTAAATTTAATTTAAAAATTGATTGTTGTATAAATATAATGTATAGGTGTGAGTGACATCGGTAAAAAAATTGTCGAAGGTCAGCATATTCACTTGCAAATTGCAATTGGCCTAATCAACTAAGAGTTTGGAAGACCTAATAACCGATTAATTTATTATGGTTGTTCGGATGTGACTAAATGCTAATTGAGTTTTATGTAGTAGGGACATGAGAATTTACTAAGAGTTGTACAAGGAACATGTATGTGAAAGTAATGGTACAATTAAATAATGAATTATATGAGCTGAAATAATATAAATTTAAAGAAGTGAATGAAATGGTAAATTATTAGGAGACAATATTTTTATAATTTTATATAAAAAACCAATGTAATTATTCATTTTTTTGTCGGTGGGAGGTGAACTGTTTCGTGTAGCTCCCACGACAATTTATACATTAGAGTTAACAAGTTGATGCCGCACTGCTGCGACTGCGAGTGCCACTTCCCGATTTCCAGCGGATTCCACAATCTTTCCGCCGCTTCCCGCGGATTCCACAGACTGCGCCAACAGTAGCTAGGGGAATCCTCGAGAATTTCACGGAAGACGCGCGACTTTTTTTGGCTCATATCTAGTTTGAACTTTATGCAATTAACATAAAACTCATTTTACTATGTACAATTTCATTACAAAAATTCGCTTCCGTTCCGTTCCGCGGTAGTGTCAATTGGGCCTAACATAATATAGCTGAAGCATGGCTCTACCACGTTGGAGCGTGGCTCATCACGAGATAAAAAATTACACGCCCGATTGACATAAAATTTGGCATATATACTCCTTTCTCGTATATTCCTTTTTTCCTTCTATAAATATAATATGATATTACTGGATTAATTTGATATTATTTGAGTAAACGAAAACTGATTCATTCATGATGATTGATGGACCAACGCTGGCATCTTATTCAGGGACGATAGAAGCGAATTTTCAGATTTTTCGGACAGGTGGCGCGCAACAATGGGCCGCTTTACATATTTACTAAATGAAATGTCTCCTGTAAGCTTTAAATTATTGATTAAAGAAAAAATTGAAAGTTGATTTGTTGGTTTTATTTTTTTCTTCCAAAAACACGGATAATACAAATTACAATCTGTGATCGGCGGCCAGTCTTAACGGAGACTAGTGATCTCTGCAGTACGTTATTATAGTGCCCGAGTGTATGCTCAAACACAAGTGCATTCTCTATTCCTTTACTCTCGCTCTTAGTCCAATGGGACGGCAAACCGACACGACCGGAGACAGAACAGGCGCAGGACCAACGATTTTACATGCACTCCGTTAAATCGTTGGTATTAGTAATTTTTTTTTATAGGATAAGGGTGACAAACGAGCACACAGTCCACCTGATGGTAAGTGGTTGCTGTTGCCCATAGACATCTACATTTATCCTCGATTACGAATCAAAATGCAGATGCGTTGTCACCCGTGAGGACTAAGATGGAATGCCTCGTTTCCAGTAAAAAGGGTCTCCGGTTCTCTACACTCACCATACGAAACACAGCTGCATCAAGCTGCTATTTTACGCTGGTATTCTGTGAGAGCGTGGTCCTTCCCCGGCCGAGCCGAACCATTCATGCTATAACTATACCAAAAATATGATGCAGCATGGCTCTACCACGTATAAAATGTAGTGTGTAGTAATGTTAATACTTTACTATAGATAATAGTTTTAACGGGCAGTCATATGATTAATAATTATGAGTTAGAAACATTATGTATAAACTGCCACACAATAAAAGAACCCGAGCAATGTGGAACCCTTTTAACGCAGGCTTACAATTTTAAAGTACTTAATTTCAACATAAGAAGCTTAAATAAGAACTTTAATAATTTTCAAACTACCTTAAAGAGATTTGACACAATATTTGATTATTAATTTAATTATTTTAACTGAGTGCTGGCTTAATGACACCTCAATCATTCCTAAAATAGAGTTTTACACTGCCTGTTATACAAAAACGATAGTTAACCAAAATAGCGGTGTTGTAGTTTACATTAAGGATACATGGAATGCTTTGGTTTTGGAACCCGACCTTAAGGATGCCAACTGCTTGCAAATACAAATTTCAAATTTAATTACCATACTTGCAATATATCGTCCCCTCTCTTTTAAAAATACAAACAATTTCTTGTGTTCTCTTTATTCAATATTAAATACACATACAAACTCTAATACTAATCTTGTAGTGGCCGGTGACTTAAATATAGACTTGTTATCCGCATCAAGTAATCAAGATTTAGAATACTTGTGCCTAACAGCAGAACATGGTCTTTTTCCTGCTATAACAAGAGCGGAAGCATGTATTGACCATGTCTTTGTAAATAAAACTGAGGGTGCTATTGGTGTAGTCTGTTGTAGTGACATAACTGATCATGATATTACTATATTAGGTCTATCATTAACTATGCATGACTTAATGATACTAAATCGCGTTAGGCTTAAACACGACATACATGCGATCAGAAATGATCTCAATAAAATTGACTGGTCCGAATCATTTGACTCTCATGACCTTATCAAAACAGTTAATACTTTTTGTCTTCGCGTATTTCAAACAATTAGCAAGTACACAAATAAAGTAACATTGAAACGTAAAGAACATAATATGAAACCTTGGATCACTTCCGGATTAATCCGCTGTATGAGACACAGAGACCGTTTGCACATGCAAACGCGAGAAAATCCACATGACACACTAAAACGAATTATATATACTCGCTATCGTAATTTTTGTAATGACTTGTTACGTAAACTCAAAATAGAATACCAAAACAAAACCTTATCTAGTAATTTAAATAATCCAAAAAAATTATGGAGATCAATAAAGGACATTTGCCAGTTTTCTGCAAATAAACATGAACCTCATGAATTACTAAAGATTGAAGGGACGACAGACGCTAAACACTCCTTGGACAAGTGCAATAGCTACTTCTTAACGGTGGGACAAATTCTAGCAAATAGTATTCTACGCGAATTACAAACTGAGGAAAAAAATCTAGCGCCAAAAATTTATCCAAAAAATCTTATAACAAACTCACTCTTTATGCACCCTACAGATGAATATGAGTTACATTCCCTTATTCTATCACTGCAAAATGATAAAGCGCCGGGTATTGATGGCCTAAGTAATCCTCTTTTAAAAGAAATTAAAGACATAATCATCCCTCCTCTTACTGCCATATTCAATCTAAGTCTGTCGACTGGTATTTTTCCAGAAAACTGGAAGAAGGCATGCATTAAACCTATTTATAAAAATGGGCCTAAAGACACCCCGCAAAACTACCGTCCCATTTCTTTGCTGACAACATTCTCCAAATTACTTGAGAAGGTGGTTAACAAAAGACTAACAAAGTTCATTGAATCGAAAAATTTAATATCACCGAGGCAATTTGGCTTTAGAAGTGGAAAGTCAACAGATGATGCTGTCAACTTGTTAACATCTACAGTAGCCTCCCATTTGGATGCTCAAAAAACCAGTATTGCTGTATTTTTGAACCTGTCGAAGGCTTTTGACACAGTCTCGATTCCAATACTCTTAGAGAAGCTGGAATCTCAATTTGGCGTAAGAGGCGTAGCAATTGATTGGTTTCGTAGCTACCTGACGGATAGAAAACAATGCGTTAGAGTCGGTGGCTTCGTCAGTGGTCAGGAAACAATCAATTTTGGAGTACCACAAGGCAGCATCCTTGGACCTACGCTTTTTATTATGTATATAAACGACATATTCGCTAATGTCGAAGGCGAAATAATTTGTTACGCAGATGATACAGTTTTAATATATGAAGGATCCACCTGGCCAAAGGTTTTTGGGAAGGCTGAAGTGGGTATGAGACGAGTATCTGCGTGGCTGCGGAATAATCTTCTCACGCTGAACTCATTGAAAACTAACTACATTTGTTTTCACAAAACAGCGATTTCTGCACCTAGCCCAATACTCCAATTAAAACTGCACACCTGTGAACATGGCCAGAAACATTGTAGCTGTGTGGTGTTGACTAAGACTGACGTGGCAAAATACTTAGGTATCTTGATTGATCAAAATTTAAACTTCAAAGATCTCTCTCAGGACGAGTGAGAAAAATTATTAACATCATGAAACTGCTCCGACACTTAGCATCTATAGAAATTCTCCGGTCTGTATACTTTGCCCTATGTCAGTCCTTGATCACTTATTGCTTAACATCCTGGGGTAGTGCCGCGAAAACACATATTATACAACTAGAAAGAGCCCAACGAGCAGTTCTTAAAACTATGCTCAAGAAACCCTTTAGATATCCAACAGATAGGTTGCATCAGGAAAGTAAAGTCCTTTCTGTGCGTCAATTATACATTTTAAAATTAGCTCTCAAAGTCCATCAATCTGTAATTACATGCAAAGACTACACAAAATTACTCAAACGAAGAGTATTCAAGGTCTCCTTACCCAAAACCAATTTGTTTTTCGCCAGACGTTTCAGTCCCTACCTAGATTCGGTAATTTACAATAAAGTAGTCTGCACTTGCGATATAAAACATTGCTCTGTAAAAGAAGCTAAAACAAAAATTGTTTCCTGGCTCGCTTCTTTAAATTATGACTTGACCGAAAAAATATTCTTACACCTAGCATAAAGCCATTATTATTAAGAAATGCAACGTTTTGCTCTATCTCTTATTATACTTTGTTTATTTTATACTAGTTTTTTTTTTTATTTAAATTTTGTGATTAAGTAAACCATGCGAAAACTAAACATAAATAGTCAAAGTTAAATAGGTACCCACGATACAGGATTACCTAGTGTGGGTACCAACAGATACTTCAATGAGTTGTAGTTGTTTTCTGTAAAATAAACATTTTCATTTTCAAAAATAATGTTTTAATTTGAATAGATTGGGAATCCAAACCTTTAATCATTAGTTTTCTTAACTTACCCCAAAGCCCGTTACTCTTTTTCGTCCTATTGGAGCCGTAAGAGGCGGCTATGCCAGAAGTACCTCGTTGCTTTTGGTAATATCACAGCCAAACCGCCTGGTAAGCGTGGCGATTATAGCAAATTATTCATATAACTGCCTATAATGGAAATAAACCATGACTGTTTATGTTTAGACTGTTATAAGTTATATATAAGTTGTTATAATGTTGCGCGCCACCATTAACGACTGGTAAAGAGTAACACTAGTTACCACTAGCGTTCTCTAGTATCGAGTAGCAGCACTAGGAGAATCAAGATCCTTCTAGAATTTTCCATGGAAGAACTATCGACACCTAGTCAGTCGGGACCGGTATGTACTCAAATATTCTAGATGTTTCTACAGTAGAAGGTTCTGAAAATTATCTGAAGCCCTATATAAGGCCAGTATAGACCGCGACCCGGTCAGTGTTGAGTTGGCGATACAAGCGAATACTTCGAAGCGATACAAATGCGAACTAAAGTGATCAGTAGTACAATTGTGTTTTGTTATTAATGTGGTTTTAAGTTGTAATTAGTGTTCTAATTAAAGCGTCAATTTTGGTAGGGTGAGTGGGGGGGGGGGGAAGATCAAACGGTTTTTTGATGAGATGAGCAGTGTTTGTCGCCTTGTAGAACAGTACATATTAACTTAACCGGTTCAGTGCGGGTGACACGCCAGGCATGCCATCGAATACTTTTGTGTGTGGCGTATGACACGCGAGACGTGTCTTTTTTAACAATCGTTATAACTCGCTCAAATTTCTTTTTTGGAAAATTTATCCAGAACAAAATATTCATTATTTTGCAAGTAGTTCATGCCTGTGGCTTCGTTTCTGAATATTTTGAAAAATTGAAATTTTTAGGAGTTGACAACCTTTTTTAACTTGTACATGGTACCGTTTTTACTTTATAGGTTTTTAAAACATGTTGTTGAAAAATACTCTAATAAGAAACAAATGAACAAATAATAGCACTCATTGCGATCGCTCACAAATTCAAGTTGTAAACAAGTTTCTAGAAAACAACTCTCCTGTTAAAAAAAAACAATGCCTTTATCTCTTTTGCTTAAAATGGTTGAAGTGCCGACTTATTACTATAATTTGGCCGAATGGACCTACGAAGTACCATGTGCTCTTGTGATATGGTATAAGGTTTATTTTTGCTTGAAACAGTTCGAAAACGTCCATGCATAAAAAAAGTTCGCTAATAAATAGTCTTTTGTCAATCCGCCGCCGTATAGCGCCGGCTTTTTTTTCCTTTTGAAAACACTTGTTTTGCTATTCTTACTAATTAGACGTTTTCAGATCGACTTTACTTTTACATTTGTATAACATTAAATAATATTTAACATTTGTAAATATCAATGAATGATATACCTTTTTTTTCAAATTAAGTTTCTTCATTGTTTGATATTTACAAATGTTATTCATCATCATCATCATTACAGCCCTTCACAAGTCCACTGCTGAACATAGGCCTCCCCCAAGGAATGCCACAAAGCACGATCCCGAGCCACCTGCATCCATCGACTTCCTGCATGTCTTACCAGGTCGTCACTCCATCTTGTGGGGGGACGCCCTACACTTCGCCTACCGGTACGAGGCTGCCACTCGAGAACCTTTCTTCCCCATCGGTTTTCGGTTCTTCGAGCTATATGGCCGGCCCACTGCCACTTCAGCTTACTAATCCGTTGGGCTATGTCGGTTACTCTGGTTCTACTGCGGATATCCTTGTTCCTAAGTTTATCACGCAGAGAAACTCCGAGCATAGCCCTCTCCATGGCTCGCTGTGCGACCTTGAGCTTCCTCATACGGCCAGCAGTGAAGGACCACGTCTCAGTTCCGTAAGTCATCACTGGCAACACGCACTGGTTGTACAATTTTGTTTTAAGGTTTTGAGGTATTTCTGACGACAAGATGTGTCGTAGCTTCCCGAACGCTGCCCAGCCGAGTTGAATCCGTCGATTGACCTCTCGGTCGAAGTTGGACTTACCTAGTCGGACTATTTGTCCCAGGTAAACATACTCGTCAACAACTTCGAGCTTAATGCTCCCAACAACTACCGGCATAGGTGTGACATGGACATTAAACATAATCTTTGTTTTGTCCATGTTCATCTTAAGACCTATCCGTTGGGAGACACTATTGAGGTCATTGAGCATAGTGCTTAGCTCCTCCAGCGATTCTGCCATGAGGACTATATCGTCGGCAAATCGAAGGTGAGTGATGTACTCGCCATTGATGTTAATTCCGTATCCTTTCCAGTCCAGAAGCTTGAAAACGTCTTCCAATGCAGCGGTGAAGAGTTTCGGGGATATAACGTCACCCTGTCTTACACCTCTCTGCAATTGGATAGGTTTCGTACTCTGGTTCTGTACTCGGATAGCCATCGTAGCTCTACTGTACAAACACTTCAGCACTTCGATATACCGACAGTCAACTTGGCACCGCTGAAGGGACTGCAGCACCGCCCAAATTTCGACGGAATCAAAGGCTTTCTCATAGTCCACATACGCCAGACATAGTGGCAAATTGTACTCTTCGGACTTCTGTACAATTTGCCGTAGGGTATGTATGTGGTCTATGGTGCTAAAGCCCTTTCGGAAACCGGCTTGTTCGGGAGGCTGGAAGTCGTCAAGTCTGCGCGCGAGACGATTCGTAATGACTCTAGAAAAACAGCACGTAGACGCGGCTCAGAAGGGAAATCGGTCTGTAGTTCTTCAAGAGAGCGTTGTCACCTTTCTTGAAGAACAAGACCACCGCACTTCTGCTCCATGCCTCCGGTGTAATGCCACCATGGAGGACGGAATTAAAGAGCTTCTGAAGGACTTCAAGTACCGGTCTTCCACCCGCTTTCAGAAGCTCCGCTGTAATTCCATCCTCGCCTGGGGCCTTGCCGTTTTTAAGGTGCTGGAGAGCCATTCTAATCTCGCTCAGACTGACGTCCGGGATATCTTCGGAATAGTGTCGAATAAGACTCGCTCTTGGATCGTTACTCACACTTGCGTGTGGCTCCAACGATGACGTGTACAGATGCCCATAGAACCTCTCAATCTCACTCAAAATCTCAGGTGCCCCGGAAACGATGCTGCCACATTCGGTCTTCAGCTTTGACAGTTGGCTCTTTCTGGCAGACAGATCTCTGGCAAAGACTTTGGAGCCTTGGTTCCGCTCGATCGCTTCTTCAACACGAGCTGTATTGAAGTTGCGTAAGTCTCGCCGCATGCATTTGGAGATCTGTCTGTTCAGTTGCCTGTATGCTGTCAAATCTGTTGAAGAATGTAGCCTCATCTCCCGTCTAACAGCCATGAGATTAAGAGTGTGATCGGAGAGTTTTTGTGTTCTTCTGCGGTGGGTCTTGCAGAACTTAGCTCCGACCGCATGGACAGTTTCCACGAGCTTGTCATTCATATCGTCCACTTCATTGCAGTCTTCTAGGCACTGAAATCGGTTTTGTAACTCGAGCTGAAAGGTTTCGGGACTTTGGATTAGAGCACGAGGGGGACGGAGCGTTGACTTCATTAGACGAGACCTCTCCAACTTAACATTTAGGTTCAGTGTGCCTCTAACCATTCGGTGATCGCTGCCGGTTTTCACCCTCGCGATCACTGAGACATCACTGAACAGTTGTCGTCTGGTCGTCATAATGAAGTCAATCTCATTTTTCGTCGAACCGTCGGGGCTCGACCAGGTCCACTTCCTGTGGGGCCGCTTCTTGAAGAAAGAGTTCATCATAAAGAGTCCCTCTTTCTCCATGAAGTCGGCCAGCTGCTGGCCCCTTGGGTTCCGTTGCCCTATGCCAAATTTCCCTACTTTCAGCTCACCGTTCTCTCTTGTGCCTAGTTTTGCATTGAAGTCTCCCATTAACACCGTATATTGGGTTTTGGAGGAATGCATGGCTCTAGAGATATCCTCATACATTTCCTCCACCTCCTCATCGGGGTGTGCCGAGGTTGGTGCGTAAACCTGTATGACCTTCAGCGAATACCGTTTGGTGATTCTGAGTATAAGGTACGCAACCCTTGTCGACACACTCCCGATCTTTACAACGTTGTTAACGAGAGACTTGTGGACGATAAATCCGACACCTCCTTGGGACAGATGGTCGCCCTCCCGGTGATAGAGCAAGTTGCCGGATTCGAGGATTACCGTGTCCTCCCCCTCTCTTCGGACTTCGGATAATCCTACAATATGCCAGCGCAACTTGTCTATCTCTTCTTCCAGCTCCACGATCTTCTCGTCAGTCCTCAGGGTGCGTGCGTTGTACGTTGCCAGGTCGAGTCGTCTAAGGTGGCAACCGAACCTCCACCGGAGATTCTTAGCACCCCCTGCCCCGCCGTTACCATGGTCGCCACCGTAGCCAGGAATAGCGGGGCCGCCGGGGACTGGCGGCCGTTTATTATTGTCATTGCTCATGGGGGGGTATATTGCCATAGTTGCCACGCTTGGCGAGCGGGTTGGCAACCGCAGTTTTTTTATTGTATTTATGCCGTTACCAGGAAGATGCTGCTGCCCATCTCCTGCCTGTTTCCCTTTGTCGCCTTTTACGACACCCACGGGAGGATATGGGGTAGTGGATATTCTTGACCGCCACTACACGGCAAATAATAATAACAAATGAAATAATAATAAAAAAAAATAATTTCACCTAATAATAACAAATGTTATTATTAGGTGAAAATTTAATTTAATAAAAACCAAGGTTTCCAGGGTCATTTAGCTGTACCTACTTATATAAATGATTTTTTTATCCGCCATATTGTTACGTAACAAATATTTCATGACACGCCTATTGTGCCATCCGCCATGTGTAAAAGTAATGTTCTTTTTTATGCTTTTTTACTTGTTTAGACCTAATTAAGTTTATTTGACATGAAACATAAGTTACAAATGGAAGGATACTTGTTTTTAGTGGGTAACTACGTGTTTTTTACGCTTTTTCTTTGAAATTGAGAGAAAGTGACTTTTTTTATGAAGAGATTACAAACCTTTTGTACTATTTTTTGTTGTTATAAAAAAATCATTTATATAAGTAGGTACAGCTAAATGACCCTGGAAACCTTGGTTTTTATTAAATTAAATTTTCACCTAATAATAACATTTGTAAATATCAAACAATGAAGAAACTTAATTTGAAAAAAAAGGTATATCATTCATTGATATTTACAAATGTTAAATATTATTTAATGTTATACAAATGTAAAAGTAAAGTCGATCTGAAAACGTCTAATTAGTAAGAATAGCAAAACAAGTGTTTTCAAAAGGAAAAAAAAGCCGGCGCTATACGGCGGCGGATTGACAAAAGACTATTTATTAGCGAACTTTTTTTATGCATGGACGTTTTCGAACTGTTTCAAGCAAAAATAAACCTTATACCATATCACAAGAGCACATGGTACTTCGTAGGTCCATTCGGCCAAATTATAGTAATAAGTCGGCACTTCAACCATTTTAAGCAAAAGAGATAAAGGCATTGTTTTTTTTTAACAGGAGAGTTGTTTTCTAGAAACTTGTTTACAACTTGAATTTGTGAGCGATCGCAATGAGTGCTATTATTTGTTCATTTGTTTCTTATTAGAGTATTTTTCAACAACATGTTTTAAAAACCTATAAAGTAAAAACGGTACCATGTACAAGTTAAAAAAGGTTGTCAACTCCTAAAAATTTCAATTTTTCAAAATATTCAGAAACGAAGCCACAGGCATGAACTACTTGCAAAATAATGAATATTTTGTTCTGGATAAATTTTCCAAAAAAGAAATTTGAGCGAGTTATAACGATTGTTAAAAAAGACACGTCTCGCGTGTCATACGCCACACACAAAAGTATTCGATGGCATGCCTGGCGTGTCACCCGCACTGAACCGGTTAAGTTAATATGTACTGTTCTACAAGGCGACAAACACTGCTCATCTCATCAAAAAACCGTTTGATCTTCCCCCCCCCCCCACTCACCCTACCAAAATTGACGCTTTAATTAGAACACTAATTACAACTTAAAACCACATTAATAACAAAACACAATTGTACTACTGATCACTTTAGTTCGCATTTGTATCGCTTCGAAGTATTCGCTTGTATCGCCAACTCAACACTGACCGGGTCGCGGTCTATACTGGCCTTATATAGGGCTTCAGATAATTTTCAGAACCTTCTACTGTAGAAACATCTAGAATATTTGAGTACATACCGGTCCCGACTGACTAGGTGTCGATAGTTCTTCCATGGAAAATTCTAGAAGGATCTTGATTCTCCTAGTGCTGCTACTCGATACTAGAGAACGCTAGTGGTAACACACAAACACACAGGTTTTTTTTTTATAGGATAAGGGTGACAAACGAGCACACAGTCCACCTGATGGTAAGTGGTTGCTGCGGCCCATAGACATCTACATCTATCCTCGTTTGCGAATCAAAATGCAGATGCGTTGTCACCCGTGAGGACTAAGATGGAATGCCTCATTTCCAGTAAAAAGGGGCTCCGGCCACCTGCACTCACCAAGCGAAACGCAGAGGCAAACCTCTACTTCACGCTGGTATTCTGTGAGGTCGTGGTACCACCCCGGTTCGAGCCGGCCCATCCGTGCGACAGCAAAAGCTGCCGCGTGGCAGGCTTAGTTCTCGTATCAGATTTCAACAGCGTATCGGAGTAGAAAATATAAACAAGTGTACGCAGAATATATAGATATTGAAATATACAGTGGTAGAGCCACGCGGCAGCTTTTGCTGTCGCACGGATGGGCCGGCTCGAACCGGGGTGGTACCACGACCTCACAGAATACCAGCGTGAAGTAGAGGTTTGCCTCTGCGTTTCGCTTGGTGAGTGCAGGTGGCCGGAGCCCCTTTTTACTGGAAATGAGGCATTCCATCTTAGTCCTCACGGGTGACAACGCATCTGCATTTTGATTCGCAAACGAGGATAGATGTAGATGTCTATGGGCCGCAGCAACCACTTACCATCAGGTGGACTGTGTGCTCGTTTGTCACCCTTATCCTATAAAAAAAAACCTTAATTAACTCTGCAGTTTTTTATTGTCGCGAACCCCAAGCTCGTAAGAGTAATAAAAAAAGGAAAATATATATAAGTCTCGACATAGGCAACTATTAAAATGGAATTAAATGATAGCTAGCTATCAGATATAGATATAGCAGAGCCTAGGCTCTGGTCTTCTCCGCGCGTAAAAATCGTCAGTCACCGGTTCTCTACATTCACTGTACGAGAAACAGCAACATTAAGATGCCATTTCACGCTGGTATTCAGGAGCGTGGTGCTTGCCTGATAGAGCTGACCCACATTGAATTCGCCTTTATGTGAATTCCTTCACATAAAGGTATTACTGGAAATGAAATCACTGATAAGACTGCATGTAAAGGAATAAATCCACTTGATCTGAGCCATATTTTACCTTTATCTTTTACTGACTGATATACTGAAATAAGAAATATCCGTTTATTATGGAAAAATATGTGAAAGAAAGACCAAGAAGACAAAGGCAAGTTGTATCCAGGACGAAACACCTCTAAAGCCGTGGTACGCTTGTTGGAAGTGATTATATGACGTTGATCATTTTATTGTGTGTGTGCGTGCGTGCATGCGTGCGTGAGTGCGTGCATGTGTGTGTGTGTGTGTGTGTGTGTGTGTGTGTGTGTGTGTGTGTGTGTGTGTGTGTGTGTGTGTTTGTGTGTGTGTGTGCGTGTGTGTGTGTGTGTGTGTGTGTGTGTGTGTGTGTGTGTGTGTGTGTGTGTGTTATTTTTCTTATAAAATAATTTAAAAAATTATTATCTTCCATATCGATGTTGCAATGTAGTTTAGCTACCTTGACGATAGATGGCGACCTTTTCACAAAATTATTATAAAAACTATAAAAATAATATTTTAGCGATTAAAAATGAATATATTTAATTATATTTGAAAACCGACGCAGAGATTTTTCTAGAACTATTTTAATAAATTAGGTATAAAATTACTTAAAAATGAAATGTGATGCCATCAATAGCATCAGGGCGTCCATCTGAGTAGTTTCTACACGATAAAACACAACACTTCATCCTTTTCTTCTTAATACTACGAAAATACACCGATTTGCGATTTTCGACACATACAAATTACAAACTAAAGCCACGCACACTGTGATGGCGTCAGGACCTAGCTAGAATCATAGTGTTCAGTTGCTTAGGCCGTCTCCTCTTTGTATTTGCTCCGTAGTTTATACATATCACAGTGCGAAATCAGGCGATCAGGTGTGAATGTCAAAATTGCATCCATGAGATTAATTCTATAAATATGGAACTAGATCCCTAATATACTCCTGGATTCAATACATGGTGTAGCTTTGAAGATCTGTAATGCCATGTTAGACGCAGTAAGAATGAAATATCCAAATGTATTTTAACGTATTGTTACGAGCTTGGGGTTTGAGACAATTAAAAACTGCCGATTGAATTACCAAAATTGACACTTTAATTACACAACACTAATTAAAATCTAAAACCACACTAATAATAAAACACAATCACTTTAGTCCGCAGTTATTTCGCTTCGAAGTATTCTCTTGTATCGCCAATTCAATACTACTTCGGTCGTGGTTTATACCGGCCTTATATAGGGCCTCAGATAGTTTCCAGAACCTTCTACTGTAGCGACATCTAGAATGTTCGAGTATATATCGGTCCCGAAATTTCTGGAAGGAACTTGACTCTTCTAGTTCTGCTACTCGACACTAGAGGGCGCTAGTGTAACTAGTGTTGCCATGTACAAGACATTAACAGTGGCGCGCAACAGTATTTATTTCTTAGCTACAATGTATAAAGATGAAAATAAAATTATCATATAGTTATAATCTCATATAATTATAATCTTCGTGATTGTGTTTATTAATTTTGCGCTCAAACGCTTACCGCTAATATCGCGACACTTCAAAGGCGTACGTATACAAAGTGTTAACAAAAGAAAGTGATAAACCCAAGTTGCCTTCAACTTCAAAGATCTCGCATTCTTATTCAAGCTATATATTACGATTCATTAGACCGATTCTGATAAAACACAATCATTTTTTTAGGTTGACCTAATATCACTAATACCTACTGTTAATTATAATTAAGATGAGTAATAATAATAATAATAACAGTGAGACGTAGGGAAGTGACGACCCCATCGCCCGCTGACGTAACAGTTAAGTGACAAAACTGCTACGTCGACGCAGTCAATCAGCGTCTTGCCAAGAGGTGTGAGCGCCGTGCCTCGGCAGTATTGAGAGTGCAAAGGCCCGTTTGTGCTTACGGTCACACTATTAAACGGCGCCGGGGCAGGGCGTCTCCCGATAATTGACGCCCACTTTTATGGATGATGGATAAAAATAGAACGCGCATAGGGCCGCTGCCTGTGGGTCGCCAGGACGCGTCTGGAGCAAGCGCTGGACGCGACAGCATGCGGGTCGCCAGCCGAGCGCGAGGTGCTGCATGACCACCTAGCAGCACCTCGCATCCATCATCCCCACCAGACGGCTTGGTGTCGGCAGGGTCCTCTCCAACTCAGCAAGCGGCACCCGCCGCTGGTGGAGTATGCCGCATGCGTTGGACAAAATATATGAACATAAACGCATTGCGGGCGTACTATAGAGCGAAACGGGAAGAAACTGGAGGGATAGCGTATCGGGCTCGGACGCATCGCTTTTTTGCTGAGCTGGAGCCGTCTGTTCCCGTCACAGAGCAAAACCTGGCAGATCGAGTTCGGTACATCATACGCTCGAAAATATTTGATGATGCCGAACTCGAAAGACTACGGCGTGAGGTTATTCCCTCATCGAATGAAGCAGCTATAGCTGGGGATGCGGCTCCTAAGGTCATAGACCAGCAGCCATATGTGGAAGCCGCCATGGATCTTTCCGCTTTGGTTGATTCAGGCGATGATGGAATGGTCACTCAAGAACTAGAGCAGATGAGGAGTAAATTCGAGGAGGCGATTGTGGAAACGCGCAGTATGCCTCTCGAAAATCGACCGCGACTTCCCCGCATACCCCGAAACAAGCGGAATTGGGCTGTCGTGAGGGCTCTCAACCCAATGCTGGTGACCTATTTGGAAGCCAGCCGGGACCTTTGCGAGACGGACTCAGTTCTTTTTGGCACCACACTGGCACTTTGCCGTATTATTGGCGCCAAACTTCCCGCGGCTGGACGCGCTACTAGAGCTAGACAAAGTAGCGCCATCCCAGCCTGGAGAAGAAGGATTGAGGACCGTATCGCAAAGGCAAGGGCCCTCATCGGCAGGCTGATAAGCTTCAGGTCGGGCAATAATAGGCCGAGAATTGTGCGCACCGACATGATAGCGTTTGCTGGGACAAACATCAGTTTGTTAGTTATATCCTGCTGGGACAAACATCAGTCAGTTATATCCTGCTGGGACAAACATCAGTTTGTTCCAGCGGGATATAACGCAAAAACTGACGGAGCGCATAGATGACCTGAAGCAGAGAATTGCTGCTTGGGGGAAGCGGATTAGGCGATATACCGAGAGGTCGACACGGTTCAACCAGAATCGTCTCTGCCAGAGTTATCAGAAGAAGCTCTATGAATCATTGGAGCGACCAATGGTACGTGGAACGGGCCCAGCACCGAATCAGGCTGACACTATCGCATTCTGGCGCGGCCTGTGGTCAGAGCCCGTAAACCACAGAGAGGGCCCTTGGACGGAAGTTGTGGCGAGTCAGTGTACTAATGTTACGCCCATGGACCCCGTCATCATAATGCCGGATGACGTAGCTGAGGCGGTCCGTAGGACACCGAACTGGAAAAGTCCGGGGCTCGACGGGCTGCATCACTACTGGCTGAAGGGGTTCGTGGTGTGTCACGCTGTGCTCGCCCGACAGTTTCAAGAGGCTCTCGACCAGAAGTCGCTCCCGAGCCTCTTCACTACTGGGATAACTCATTTGGTTCCTAAAGATCAGGATACCACAGACCCGAGCAAATACCGGCCCATCACGTGTCTACCCACGATATACAAGACACTAACATCCATTTTGAGCGCGAGAATCACTTGTCACCTGAACTCAAATCAGGTTATGTCGCGCGCTCAGAATGGATGTAGGGGTGGTGGTCGTGGAACCAAGGAACCACTCGTCATTGACGCGGTCATTGGCAAGGTGGTTAAACGTAACCGTCGGAACCTCTCCGCTGCCTAGATAGACTACAAAAAGGCATTCGACTCGGTGACTCATACATGGCTTAAGAGTGTCCTCGAGCTGTACAAGGTTAACTGTACAGTTCGAGACTTCCTCGGGCAGTGTATGGGACAGTGGAGTACGATCCTTTGTCATCTAGGCGAGCGGATGACGGCTGCGGAGAACCACATAAGGATAAGAAGGGGTATCTTCCAGGCCGATTGTTTGAGTCCAATCTGGTTCTGCCTCTCTCTGAACCCTCTCAGTACCTTACTGGAGGGTTCTGGGAGGGGATTTCAGCTTCGGAAAGGAGGTACAAAAGTGACCCACCTTTTCTATTTGGATGATCTCAAATTATTCGCCTCCAGTCGCTCTCATGTTATGGAATTGCTAAACATCACTTGTGATTTTGGCAATTCTATTAGAATGGAGCTGGGGACGGATAAGTGTGCGGTCCGCAATGTTGAAAGGGGAAGGGTTGCTAAATCTGAGGGCATAGACTTGTCTATGCCCATCAACATAAAGACCCTATCCGAGGCTATCGATGAGGCGGACATGAAGCAGTCAGTTTGCGATGTGTTTTATGCACGCTTGACAAAAGTGCTTAACAGTCTTTTCGTTAATAAGACACACGCATAACGGTTAGTAACGGTTGGATCATGCCTGTTCTCATGTATACATTTGGCATACTCAGCTGGACTCAGACCGAACTGAACGCTCTGGATAGAAAAGACCGCACTATTATGACGTCCCACAGGATGCATCATCCGAGATCGTCTGTAATGAGGCTGTATTTGCCGCGGAAACATTGTGGGTGCGGCTTTTTAAACGCGCTTACCATGCATAATCGCGAAGAGTGCAGCCTCCGTAATTACTTTCTGCGAGAGCGGATGATCCATTCTATAGGATTTACAGTGGTAGAGCCACGCGGCAGCTTTTGCTGTCACACGGATGGGTTGGCTCGAACCGGGGTGGTACCACGACCTCACAGAAAACCAACGTGAAGTAGAGGTTTACCACTGCGTTTCACTTGGTGAGTGCAGGTGGCCGGAGGTCCTTTTTACTGGAAATGAGGCATTCCATCTTAGTCCTCACGGGTGACAACGCATCTACATTTTGATTTGTAATAGAGGATAGATGTAGATGTCTATGGGCCGCAGCATCCACTTACCATCAGGTGGACTGTGTGCTCGTTTGTCACCCTTATCCTATGAAAAAAAGGAACATTATTTTTTGTGATAAAGGACTTACCCCTTTATCCTTAGCCAACGAGCAATGGCAAGACCCGGCAGTACAGAGCATTTCCGACCGGGAGACCGTGTGGAAGGAGAAGGAGCTCCACGGGAGGTTTTACAAGGCTCTACATGAGACTTTAGTAGACACAGTTGCCTCCCTCCACTGGCTACGTTTTGGTGACCTCTTCGGGGAAACCGCAGGTTTTGTCTGTGCTATACAGGATCAGGTTATTAAGACCAACAACTGTCGGAGATACATCCTAAGGGATGGCACCGTCGACATTTGTCGACCTTGTCGCCATCCCGGTGAATCACTTAGGCATGTCATCTCCGGTTGTTCGGCGCTTTCTAACTCTGAGTATTTGCATAGGTACAACCTAGTAGCCAGGATTCTACACCAGGAGCTAGCTGTGAAACACGGTCTCGAAAATGACCGCGCCAGGCTCTACTGGGACCGGGCCATCATTACAGACAGGACCATTCTTGCGAATAAGCCTGATATTGTAAGTACTGATGGACCGGGCACAGTGAATATTCCAAATGAATAAATTTGAACTTTATGCTTATTATTTGCATTTAATAATAAATATTTTATTTCATGTTACTAAAGAGGCATAAAAAGTTAAAGTGATTTTTTTCGTGTGATGGAAGTCATGATAAATAGATTTATACAATGAAACAATCATTTTATTCCTTATTATATTATTTTAAAGCATTTCAAACTTAATAACCTTCAACACAACCTTCAACAATACTTTGGTATCGAAAGGGTAACATTCCTAAAACGATCTTATATTTTTAGCGTCACCTACTGGGGAATAGCTAAAATGTTGTCTTAATAAAAGATAGCGTAGTTTTGCTATTTTTAGCTAGAGGGCGTCAAACACGGACGAGCTTAAAGTTTATGTATATATTTTTTTTTATAGGATAAGGGTGACAAACGAGCACACAGTCCACCTGATGGTAAGTGGTTGCTGCGGCCCATAGACATCTACATCTATCCTCTGTTACAGATCAAAATACAGATGCGTTGTCACCCGTGAGGACTAGGATGGAATGCCTCATTTCCAGTAAAAAGGGCCTCCGGCCACCTGCACTCACTAAGCGAAACGCAGAGGTAAACCTGCGTCAAACGTAAAACGTAAAACATAGTAAGCTTTATATTATTAGCCCTCATTAATAGGAAATCTTACTATCTTCGAGTTAATCTATATTGTTGATTGATGACGTCAAATTAAAAACCTGATTTAAAGTCCACATAGGGCGTTTAATTCTTAAAGTATAAAATATATAATTTAAAATTAAAAATTTTGTACAGCCGATTTCAATATAAGCGCTTTCATTATAGGTTATTTAAGAATAACTCAATAACCATTGGTCTGACTTTGATCAAATTCATATGGGACCACACGATAACTATCATATAAAAAAAGAATCGTCGAAATCGGTTCGCCCAGTACAAAGTTATGAGGTAACACACATAAAAAAAAACACACTCGAATTGAGTACCGTCTCCTGTTTGGAAGTCGGCAGATAATGTACTCTGTGAGTATAAAATATAAGCAAGTTATGATTGATGTTCCTACTGGTTGCTCGAAAACACGACTACGACATCACTACGATCTCACAGTTCAAGTGAAACCGAAGGAATTATCTACAACCACAGTACATTATCTACTTTAATCAATCCGTTTTCTTAAGTTACAATTAGGTGTAATGAACCATCGGGCTACAAATCAAATCATTCCAACAAACAACAGAACAAAAATATTATTTGCAATATACCATTCACAGGCTTCCTGTGGTATTATAAAACAAGAACAGTTTATTCCTTGCTAGCTTGCTAGGTATGTCTTCATTAAACCCAATTAAACCTGCATATAGACCACAGAGTACATTATTATATAGGGGGTAGAGTCATCACTTAGAATCGTAGCATTAGCGCCATCTATCGATATACGGCGTCCCTACAGCCCAGCGAAGTAGGATGCTCTTTATTACAATATTTATTATTTATTTTTAATTTCCGAAAGTCAAATCATTTTAAATTAAGTTACTAGTTTTTGTTTTTTTATTACAGTGTTTAATATTGTATATTATAATAAAATTAAATTTAAATGACATTTGACATTTGTAACATTGACACTGTCAATTTGACAGACCGAAATGACCATAGATCTCGCCCTTCGGATCTTGCCATAGATAAACGGAGAACATAATTTGCAATGGCGAAATCATAATAATTCACTTGAATAAACGTAAAATAAATTACACTAAAAATTTAATTATAAATTTGTTTTGTAACAAAATAGTAAGTTAGCAAGGTTCGTTTATACTTTTAACTATTCATTAATTTGTTCGATTCTTAATGAGGGCTAATAATCTACCACTCACCAGATGTCGCTAGTTGTGACTGAGGTAAAGTTTTTGTTACACAGTGTCAGTTAATTGAGAAATTAGTTTTAAATAATAGTTTATCTTTACTCAGAATATTATATTATATAGAATATTACACAACACAATGCGTCAGTGGTTTGATTTTTAATTTTTTGCACTTTATAACGCTTTCTTTTTAAAAATCGCCTTTTAGTTATATTTTTTAGTTTGGTTTATTCATTTATAATGTAATTGATATAAAATATAACTAATAATATAGAAAGAAATCTTAAAGATTACATTTTCCTAAGAAATTATCATCCCCGCTATGAAATCTGTCAAATATTTTACCTCACTGTAAAGTGGCGCCGCCCTGGTGGCAGAAGAAGTCGTGGATGCCCTCATTGGCCTAGCATGACTAAATTTAAAATAGCGACATCTACTGCAATATTGACAAACTGTTATGGCATATTAATACCTCTAAAAAATTTAATGTATGGACTGTTATATCACTGTATAGACTGTCCATATATTATAAGTAAACAATAAAAGTTGGCGATGCATCTATATGCTCTTGTATTCAATGTTTATCTTTTATATATAAAAATTACGTGTCACGTTGTTTGTCCGCGATGGACTCCCTAAACTGCTGAACTGATTTCAATGAAATTTTTGGTCAATGTGCAGTTTGGTCCAACTTAAAAGATAGGATAACTTTTACATCTCAATTTATAGTCGCAATACAATATTATTTTATTGCAAATTATTTGTCTATTATTTGACAGTCACAATTATCTGTTAGCTCCTTCTGTCAGATGACGATATCTGTTGACTGGATTGAGTAAATATACAATAGATGGCAATATGTTAAAAATACAAACGTTTAATATAAGCTACAATTTAGTAGTATAACCACCACGTGTTGCTGTAAGTATTCAACAGATGGAACCGATTTCAAAGAAATTTTGCAGACTGTGTGCAGTTTGGTCCACTTAAGAGATAGGATAATTTTTATCCCGATAAGTGACCCCCAATTTTTTTATTGCTTATTTCAGGAGTTTTTTTTAGGATATATATTCATATATATATAAATTCAGATTCATAGGATAAAATAGAATAGAATAGAATAATTTTTTATTCAATATTGATTATTACATAATTCTTATTGAAAGTCATTTTTTATTTACCACTGGTTCGGAAAATACCTCTGTCCTGGGAAGAACCAGCAAGAAACCCAGCGGGGCTTTTTTTTTCAAACATATTTCACTTAACAATAATTTCATTTATACAATTTTTAAATGATTTTTAATAGAACCAGCATGGTGGCGATCACCTTATTCCCAGGGGTTATTTTCATTCATGTATTCCTTGATATTATAATAACCCTTTTTGTACAGTTTTTCTTTAATAAAACTTTTAAACTTGTTTATTGATAAACTTTGAATATGTTCTGGGATTTTGTTGTAAAAGCGTATACATTGCCCCATAAATGAATTACTAATTCTGTGGAGTCTAGTAACTGGTATTACAAGCTTATGTTTGTTCCTAGTGTTTAGAGAATGCACATCTTTATTCTTATTAAAGCTATTTATGTTTTTATGTACATACATTAGATTTTCATAAATATATTGCGATGCCAAAGTTAATATGTTTATTTCTTTAAATTTTTGTCTGAGGGACTCTTTACAATTTACGTTATAAATCGCCCGAACGGCTCTCTTTTGCAAAACAAATATAGCTTCAATATCAGTCGCATTAACCCATAGCAAAATTCCATAAGACATTACGCTATGAAAGTAACTAAAATACACTAATCTAGCTGTCTCAACATCTGTGAGACTTCTAATCTTTCTTACAGCATATGCTGCAGAACTAAGTCTGCTTGCTAATTTAGATATATGGGGGCCCCATTGAAGTTTCGCGTCAATAGTAATACCGAGAAAAACAGTGGTATCCACAAGACTCAACTCCTCCCCATTTAATAGCACATTGGTATTCGAATGTTTTACATTAGGTATTGTAAATTTAATACACTTTGTCTTATTGCCGTTCAAGAGCATATTGTTGGCGTTAAACCAATGTACTAATTTCGTTAGAGCATTATTTACATCGTCATAATTAATTAACTGCCGTTTGAGTTTGAAAATTAAAGAGGTATCGTCAGCAAATAATACTATATCGTGATTGTCCCCTACAAGATAAGGTAAGTCATTAATATAGATTAAAAACAGGAATGGGCCAAGAATCGAGCCCTGAGGAACGCCCATTGATACTACCGATCCGGAGGAACCTTTACCATTTATCACGACTTTTTGAGTTCTGTTACTTAAATATGAAGTAATAAGTCTAAGCGCCAAATTTTTTACACCGTAATGTTGTAGTTTCCTGATTAATGTTTCATGATGAACACAATCGAAAGCCTTGGAAAGATCACAGAAAACACCTAAGGCATCCTGTGAATTCTCCCAGGCATTAAAAATATATTTCATAAGCTCAACGCCGGCATCAGACGTCGAGCGACCCCTTGCAAATTGGTTTTTATTCCAAATTGGTTTTAATCCAAATTGGTTTGTTAATACATATTAACAAACTAACATTAGTATAATTTAAATAAAAGGCATACAAAAAATAAAATGTGAAACTTAATCTTACGTAACAAAATGTATTTTTGATAAAAAGAAAAATGTTAAAGTGTGTATTAAAATGTATCTCTTTGTATGTAATATGTTGAATGCATGAGTTTGTGTAAGAGGGTGTGTGAGTAATATTAACTTGTATTAAGTAATGCTTCAGTTTCTTCATAGTTTAATAATCTTAATCATATAATGATTTTTTATATTTACGCGAAGACTACGTATTAAATGAAACTAAGTTTTACGGATTCTATAGCGTTTAACTTAACTTTTTACAGGCTTTTATTTAACTTGCAATGTAACTATGTTTGTTCGGGTGGAATCTTGCAACTCAATTTTAAAGCAGATATCTTCAATCGATTGAGCTGAAATTTTGTATACACGTTAAGTTTGGATGACAATGCATGGTTAGCTGTGTGACGTCACTCTAAATCCAACATGGCGGACTTCTAAAGATGGCGGACTAAGTTTTTTATACTTTCCTACAATATGGGTATCAAATGAAAGGACTCGCTGAGAATACGAATGCGAGTTAACCAAAAATAAGATGGTGATCATAAACTCGGTTGCGCCAATCCGTCTGAAATTTTGGAGTACTGGGGTTTTTGCAGACCTCGATAATGATATTGAGGTCGAATTGTTCGTGTCTGTAGCATCGGTTGGTTAACTTTGACTTGTGTAATTTGGCGAGATAGACGTCAACAGCATTGGTTTGCAACCTGTCTAGGAGAAGGTTAACTCCAAAATCAAACCTGGAACTGTGTTTCGTTAAGCACAAGTAAGCTTTAAGCTGAAATAAACCTAGCAAGCTAATAGCATAGCAAAGTGGCGAAGCAATCAGCTTTTTTTTTGAGCAATCAGTTTCAAAATAGGATGTTCAGATGCCTGGTCGATCAGTAATCAATTGCTGAAAACAGAATTTGAAAATTCGAAACCGTTCTCGAGATAATCGTGGGACAGACAGACGGACAGACATCGTGAAATCAATAAGTGTCTTCGGAAGCTTCGCCACTTAATAAGTAGTGCATTTCTCCAAACACCTGAGTCAAGGTGAGGCCATGCCGAAGACAGAGTGGCATCAGGGTGTAACATGATATCAATCCGTCTGAAATGTTGATGTACTGGGGTTTTTGGAGTCCTCGAATATAATATTGAGGTCGAATTGCTCGAGTCTGTAGCATTGGTTGGTAAACTTTGACTGTCTAAAGGTCTGGTGAATGATGCCATTGGACATATTACAGAAATCATATAGCCCTGCTTCCAGAGGACACAAATGTATGATACTGACATACCATCCGTCCGTTTAAACTTCAGTAAAGACGGTGTTCATCTCATTAAACCCAAGACTGTACAATTTCCAGCAAAATATAGTCACGGCACTGCAGAACGAAGAATGCTGCCAATTATATTATGTTGGGCTTACACAGTACACAAAATGCAGGGTAGTACTGTCGACCATGCCGTTGTATACTAAAGCGAAGCCCTTCGCTGCTGGTCAAGCATACGTGGCCTTAATTAGGGTAAAATCATTAGAAGGTCTCCTTATTGAAGAGCTAGACTATTCGAAATTAACCGACAAGAGACCTTGCAGCAATGATGCGTTGAATGAGATGATCAGAATGAGAAACCTGTCCAGCGATAACTTAAAAGTAAAAAATAAATATTAAAAGTAAAAAAAAAATTATAAAACAAGCTTTTATTTAAATGCACTAAAAAGAATAAAATTAACTTTTCCTTTAAAACTTTTACTATCAACTTATAACGTCATTACACAATTTATATGATATAAAAGCTTGTCGCGAGATTTACCTTAGTAGATAAACATGATCAGATTGATTTTAATTTTTAAAATTTTCAAACTAAGTCAATACGAGTAAGTAGAAATGAGTACAAACTCATTGTAAAGACTTTTCGACCCTTACGATTTTGTTATAGTACCTACTATCCGTAGGGTTGCCAGATGGTCGGGATTCGTCTGGATTCTCCCGACATTTTAAATGATCTCCAGACTCCCGACAAAACTCATAATCACCAGACAAACAAATTCTCTTCACATCACAGATGCCTTTGATTTAATAAAAGCTGAGTTAATAATTAAACTGAACTTTGAAGTATATTGTTTGAATTTTAAATCTTTTCTGAATACTACTAAAGGATCAAAATTGGTGGTAAAAGTCAATGTTAAGTCTTTTTATAGCCTAAGAGCCTAAGACGTGGTAGAGCCATGCTGCAGCTATATTAGTAGTATATCTATATATCTATAAACACTCACGCCTGTCACCCAGAGGGGTAGGCAGAGACTATGGACTTCCATTTGGCACGATCCTGACAGACCTCTCTCGCTTCCTCCACATCCATATACCTACGCATACGCGCTCGTCGGTTAAAGGTACTCTTGATTTGGCCCATTTTCAACATATCGCCAATTTGGTCGATAAACTTTCGCCTATGGCGACCCTTCCCGACTCTGCCGTTCACCTCTGCAACATAAATTTGCTTTGTCACTCTTTCCTCATTCATTCTTTCCACATGACCAAACCATTAGTAGTATAGTTGTAGCACGAATGGGTTGGTTCGACCAGGGAAGGACCACGCTCTCACAGAATACCAGCGTGAAATAGCGGCTTAATACTGCTGAATTTCGTATGGTGAGTGTAGAGAACCGGAGACCCTTTTTACTGGAAAAGAGGCATTGTATCTTAGTCCTCACGGGTGATAACGCATCTGCATTTTGAGTTTTAATCGAGGATGGATGTAGATGTCTATGGGCCACAGCAACCACTTACCATCAGGTGGACTGTGTACTCGTTTGTCACCCTATCTTATATAAAAAAGCCTATTAATTTAAAAAATAAACTTTTTATTTTACATATTTATTTTTAATATTTATTTCTCCCGACAATCCCAAAATCCCGATATTTTCAAACTTTGTCCAGATATTTTGGTCTTCCGATCTGGAATTTCTAATTATTCGGTACCTATCCGGTATGTTGCAGCTGCAGAAGAAAAAAATGTGGAAATATCGTTTTAAATTTGGAAGTGTTATATTGTTTAATTAGGAACGTTATTACATTCATTGAAGTTGAATGATATTATAACTTTCAAATCGTCTAATCGATACGCGCCACCTAGTGTTAAATTATTGTACTATGCCAATAACCGCGCAAGTGTTTACAAAATTTTACTGCAATTTGACGAACGGTATGGCAGCGCATAATAAACGGACAAACAAACATTAATTTTTATATACCTACTAGAAGTAATAGAGATTATCTAAGTTAATTAAGTATATGTTACCCACAGTTAATAATAATTTAATGCACAGGACTTATTTGTTTGGTAGCCAATCAAAATTATTATTTTTTTTTTTTTTTTATAGTAGAAGAGTGAAAAACGAACACACAGTCCACCTGATGGTAAGTGGTTGCTGCGGCCCATAGTCATCTACATCTATCCTCTGTTACAGATCAAAATGCAGATGCGTTTTCACCCGTGAGGACTAAGATGGAATGCCTCATTTACAGTAATAAGGGCCTCCGGCCACCTGCACTCACCAAGCGAAACGCAGAGGTAAACCTCTACTTCACGCTGGTATTCTGTGAGGTCGTGGTACCACCCCGGTTCGAGCCGGCCCATCCATGCGACAGCAAAAGCTGCCGCCTGGCTCTACCACTGTTAAATTATGGATTATTAATAAGCACTATAATTTCTTTTTACTATTATTTATTCTGTGCTATAATTTAGTATTCGCCTAAGTCCTATGTAGTGGCACAGACTACTAAGAGGATACTACGCATCCTAGTGACATTAAAGTAATATGGACTACGAATAGGTACATACTAAGTACATTATGGCGCGTCTCCACCAAAGTTTTCAACATTTGTCAACACGTGTTGCTGACAAATGTTTCTGTCAGGCGCGTCTCCACCAAAAATGTTGACAACATTTATGTTTCCGACATGTTGACAAATCAACAAAATTTGTTTCAAAATGTAGCAAATCAAAGGAATACGCTTGTTGCCGACATTTGTTCCCTCGGTGGAGACGCTTCTTGGAACATTTTGAAACAAATGTCGCCGACTTTTGTTGATTTGTCAACATATCGGAAATATAAATGTTCTCAACATTTTTGGTGGAGACGCGCCTTTATACTTCAATGGTTTTGTTTTTTGTTTCTTTGCAACCTCGGTTACACTCCGTTATTTAGATAGCCTACATCGAACAAGTCGTAGTTAAAATTATTTCTAATAGATGGCGCTAGGTGTTCTAATATATAAAATGAAGATCTCGTCAGGCTATGCTCGGACCGGTTCGAACGGCTGTATCTTTACTTTTTATCTATGACCTTGAATGCGTCTATAGATATTTGCAGCATTTATTACATCACTGTCACTGGGGAGTGGGGAGAGCATTCCAAAAGAGTGTATAAGTAGGTTATACTGTATCGCAAGACGACCAGAAAAATTTAGTATACCTAGTGTGCTGTGGAATACAAATCCAGAACGTGGGTCTTGGGTCTTGATCATTGATCGAATGAAGAAGATGAAATTTATTAAGAAGGCGAATTTGAATTGTTTAAAATTGAATAAATTACAAGTAAAAGAGTCATTTAAGCTTTGAATGACGAACGGAGATGTGCTGGTCATACTTAAGGCGGCTACTCAGTTCCCTGCCGCAGGGGCAATCTATGGTGTAAGAGTGGGGACGACCCTTAATTGCCTCCTTAATTGTGATGTGCGTATGTAAGCAGGGGCAATTTTCTTAAATCGGCTCTGCGGCAGGGCGGCAGTGGCGCAAGATCTTCCTTGCTCCCTAGATCATAGCTGCGGCTGCCACGTGTGAAGTGCAATTGGGGCAATTTCAATGGGTTCGTTAGCGACTTCCACGCGGAGTACACATGTGAGAACAAGTTAAAATGGATACCAATAAAGAATGTGAAATTTGAACAAGAGCGGCTTCTTCACCCAGTATCTCCAGGGGGGGGGGGGTTATTTGCATGCTATTGAAGAATGAATAAACATTTGTCTGTCTGTCTGTCCGGGACAAGCTTAGAAATGGTTGAATTTGATGAAACTTCACGATCAGACAGAGAGCAATGTATGAGAGAACTACATCGTACTTTACGACCACATAGGGAAGTAACTTAACTCTTATTTCTACGCGGACGAAGTCGCGAGTACAGCTAGCATGTAATCCAGATTGATAACAGATTTGTTATCCAGATTCAGTTATAATAAATTATAAAATTAAATTGCGACAATTATTGTTTTAACAGTGGTAGAGCCACGCGGCAGCTTTTGCTGTCGCACGGATGGGCCGGCTCGAACCGGGGTGGTACCACGACCTCACAGAAAACCAGCGTGAAGTAGAGGTTTACCTCTGCGTTTCGCTTGGTCAGTGCAGGTGGCCGGAGGCCCTTTTTACTGGAAATGAGGCATTCCATCTTAGTCCTCACGGGTGACAACGCATCTGCATTTTGATTTGCAAACGAGGATAGATGTAGATGTCTATGGGCCGCAGCAACCACTTACCATCAGGTGGACTGTGTGCTCGTTTGTCACCCTTATCCTATAAAAAAAAAATTGTCTCATTTGAGAAAGGATCTTCTCCTATTTTATGCTGGATAAAAAAATGTCAAGCTCGAAACTAAAATGTTTTCAAATTTCATATTCCTCCTTATCGATTTTATTGTTACATAACGTACACGGTCATCGAGGATTAGAGGCATATGATTGTCACAGCTCACAGCGTTCGCATCGCTGACTTGAGAATTACAACTTGCAACCAAAGACGTATTACATTAAAAACATCTTAGCTTGCAACGCCCGCTCTTCACTATGGGATATAATATAATATATATTACATCTCGAGATATAAATTAATATCGCTCACCATACATTTCATATGGAACCGTTTACACTGAGCTATAATATAATATATTACATCTCAAGCTATAAATATTTTTTCGATCGACCGAGCGATATTTTCATATTATGTTTCGACCCCTGTACCCCGAACACCGTTCCGCGCCCACGCAGAATGGTGTACGGGGTAAAGGGGGGTAATCCAATGACCAATGACGAACGCACACTGGTTAAAAGATATATCTCACAGTGTGAAAACCAATCGCGGGATATAATTTATATTTCGGGATATAATATATATTATATCCCATAGTGAAAAGCCAGACTTAGGCTATAAAACATTCAGAATTATTCCAAAAATTATAATTCTATGGACCTTACCTTAGAATAGCTTTAAACACCTAAATATATATATAGGTACTTACAATACTTCCCACACAAAGGATTTTCTACATTTTAGGAGTTTATTACATTTTTAGATAAATAGATTATTTATCAATTAAAACAAATATTTAAAAATATTTTCGCCTAATTACAATAACAGGTGAATTTTTAAAGTTGAAATTGGCACTAAAACACTGGTAATAGGATCCACCCAGGGGCGTAGCTACCGCCGTATCAGCCGTATCAAATATACGGGCCCCCGGGCTCCAGAGGCCCCAAACGTATGTAAGCAAAAATTTTAAGTAGGTACTTCTATGGGACATGATGTTGGTTTGAATTGTTTGGCTAGCTTAGTTCCTAGGAGTATTAACTGTAAGTAATAACTTATAATCAATATATAATTATTTTTATTCAATGCGAGAGTTTTTGTTTCTTTTGTGAAAAATCTTTACCGTTCATTTGGGCCCCCCGACAAGTTTTGATACAGGGCACGCAGGCACGCAGGGCCCTCTAAGGCACGCTACTCCACTGGATCCACCCCACATAATAAACTTTTCTTTTCAATATTAGGTAGGTACACATAAAATATAGTGTTTTAACACGTACACATAGAATTTACTCTATAGTGTTTTAATTAAAAATGTCATTAAAGCCCGTGGCGTTTTGTTTTTCATTCAAATGTTCAAATGATTCAAAAATCAAAACGATGATTTTTCTCTTCTCGAAATTGACAACTTGAAATAATATGACACGCACTATTTAATATTTCTATGGACACGCATATATCGCTTATTATGGGTAAGACCCACGTGATAGCATGACCTGATTCTTTGTTGTCTCTTTCTTATACCGTTATTGACAAAATAACGAGTAGCGATAGCGACAGTACGGCAACGTCGCGCAATATATAGGTAATACTAGTACAAGCTGTGATAGTGTGATACAAGCAAGCAAGCAACACACTGGTTCAAATTATTCCAGTCCAATAACAATAATCCAGCGAGTCAATCCATCATACTGGACTGGATTATATCGTTTACATTATTCCAGGTACACAAAAGCTATTGATGAATCGGTAACACTATCGTGACAATGATTTCAAGAAAGGACTTCGATTTTTTTTAAACTACGTAATGTCTACTTAGAAGAAGTAACTGATTTAGTGAAAGAACTAAAAAAAGAAAAACGGATTTGTGTGAGAAATTGGATACGCGAAAGAAATATAAGAAGATCGCTCTTTGAATACAGATTATTAATAAGAATGACGGGAGAAAATTTTGAGGATGTTATAATTAATCTTTATATATAAAAATTACGTGTCACGTTGTTTGTCCGCGATGGCCTCCTAAACTACTGAACTGATTTCAATGAAATTTTGCACACTGTGTACATTTTGGTCCAACTTGAGAGATAGGATAGTTTTTATCCCGATAAATGACCCTCAAAATCTTTTATTGCGAATTTAAGGATTTTTATAGGAAGGGTCGTTGGAAAGGGCAGAACAACGTCTGCCTGGCGAGCTAGTAGGTATATAAAAATTACGTGTCACATTGTTTGTCCTCGATGAACTCCCTAAACTACAGAACTTCAATGAAATTTTGCACACTGTGTGCAGTTTGGTCCAACTTGTGAGATAGGATGGTTTTTTATCCCGATAAGAGACCTTCAATATTTTTTATTGCGAATTTAAAGATGTTTTATAGGAAGGGTCGTCGGAACGGGCAGAACGTCTGCCTGGCCGGCTACTTTTAAATAAAATTCAACGTAGCGATATGTTATTTAGACATGCTATACCTGCAAAAATAAAACTAGTAGGTACCTAGTCTCACTTTCCTTTTTATCACTGTATAAAGAAAGAAACCGAAGAGTTTGGTCTTCAGACACAAACAAAGTGAAGAGTTTATAGAACAATGCGTGTTCACTGTGGCCGTCTACACTATTCCATCGGCACTCGGCAGTCCAGTTACTGGACTGGATGGCTCGTTGGAACGGGTACATTCCAGTAAATTCCAGTGGCATTCTAGCACTGGAATCGATCGCTGGACTTGAATGCTACTAGAATAATGTGAACTGGGCATAACAATACAAACGTAGCACAAAGTAGTAAATTATGAGTCTAGCCATTACACTAATAAACTATGTCACTTACTACTGTGACCTCTTCAGGGTTGCCAAGTCATATTTTTGGGTCGCGATCGCATATCATTTAAGCAAGATTATAAATAAAAAGCAAGGGTTGTAGGTAGGCTTGCCAACCGTCCCGGATTTTCCGGGTCGTCCCGCTTCTGGGTAAATTTTAGACCGTCCCGCCGTAACCCCTTGCGGGACGCCGTTTGTCCCGGAAATCGGTGATTATATGATATTAGTATCTATCTCGTACCAACTAGGTACACCTTAGCCGTAGCTTCGATACCACTTTCAAATCTATCAGCAGAGAGTGTTTTCTCTGTGTGAAAATGCATGGACAGACAGCAGAAATAAGCTGTTTGTTGACCACGTCAAGGCTGAACTACAAATTGACATTAATTTTGATCAAAAATGCAGTGAATTTTATAACCAATGTGTTTGTTTGTTTAACCAATTTGTATGTGGTGTGTTGTGTGCCGCGTAATATACCCAAGTCCCGGATGTCGAGCTGGGTCGTCCCGGAAATGCCTTTTTTAGAGTTGGCAAGCCTAGTTGTAGGTCTTACACAACAATAAAAATATAATATAGGCATAACGTTTTATTAAACATTTTTATTGAGAAGGTATGTTTAATTGCCTGTTTCCTTGTTTCTTTTTTAATAAATCGTGGTTGTGTATTTGCGACGGAAATAATCAAATTATTTTCTAATTGGACCCGATTTCTCTTGTTATTTTTTACGTTTACCATTGAAGAGAATCAGTTCGTATAGGTAGAAAGTGGCGAATGCCACTGATAATTTTAAAGCTGCCCTTGCCAGTTCTGGGTATTCTTTTCTCTTTATCCAGAAGACGTCAATAGTTTGCGAATTAAATTCCATTTTATGTATGCCGTCAGCAGCTTAATCCATAAGATTTTCATCTCGATGATTACATCAGCCAGTTGTACTGACCAAAAAAATATAAATCAATGCCAAACAAGGATTAAGTATCTATCTATCCCAATTACTAGCTTCAAAGTTCAGTACTTGATAGTTTTATTTCCAAATTACGAGTGTGTAAGCTTTGTATCATATATACACCTTATTATGTAAAGATGTTGACCAGAAACGAAGTTTTGTTAAAAATACTTAAAATTTATTCTTAACCGTTAGAATGTTTTCTTCACTCCCTTGAAGGCTCTTATTCAAAATATTTAGATTGATTTCTCGATCAGTGATGAGTATAGTCTCAATGAAAAAAAAATAGTAATTAGTAATTAAATAGTTAATTATTAATTAATTTAATAGGATGCACGGATCAAATGTTTTCTCTACGCATGATCACGGAAAAGCTTCTGGCTGCTAACCAGAAGATTTTCTGTGCTTTTGTGGATCTTGAGAAAGCATTTGATAAGGTTGTAAGGAAGAAAATGTGGGAACTGTTGCCGGAGTACGGTGTGGATGGTCAATTGCTAAGGGCTGTGCAGTCACTTTACTGTGACTGTAAAGCCTGTGTGCGGGTAGGGCATGACCTGTCACCCATGTTTAGCGACCAAACGGGCGTAAAACAGGGTTGTGTCATGTCTTCCTGGCTGTTCATACTGTATCTCGACAGCTGTTTACAGAAGCTGAAAGATAGCTGTTTGGGTGTGAAATTGGGTGACATAAAAGTAAATTGTCTGCTGTATGCTGATGATGCAGTGCTTATCGCACCATCAGAGGCAGAACTGCAGGCATTAGTCACGTGTATGAAAGAGGAATGTGAAATTAAAGGTCTCCGTTTGAATGCTAATAAAACTAAGGTTCTGGTATTTGAAAGGGACGAAGAGAGAAAGAATTGAGAAATATGGGTAACTCAGGAATGTCTAGAACAGGTAAATGAAATTGTATACTTGGGGAGTGCTTTTAGCCGGGATGGAAGATGTGATTTAGATGTGGACAGGCGTGTCGCTGCCGGGAACAAAGTTAATGGTGCCCTGACTGCGTTAGCCAAAAGGCAAGGCGTAGTGAAGAGTGCACGCCTTGCAATACATAACGCAGTGTTGGTACCGACTTTGTTATATGGCAGCGAAACCTGGGTATGCCAGTAGAAGCATAAAAGCAAGTTGAATGCAGTGGAGATGCGATCTCTTCGTAAAATGTGCGGCGTTACCATGGCCGACCGAAAGCGAAACGAAGAGATTCGCAATATGGCAGGTTTGAAAGATGACCTTATCACAAAAATTGATAAGGGCGTGCTTCGATGGTTTGGGCACGTTGAGCGAATGAGTGAAGACCGAATGGTGAAGAAAATATATAGCGCGAAAGTTAATATCAAAAGGTGTCGAGGTAGACCGAGACTAACTTTCGAAGAGAGTACTCGGATACCTAGACGTGCATGTATGAAGAAGATAATGAATCTGAAAGAAGCGAAAGAGGTATGTAGGATCGTGACACTTGGCAATCTGTTCTCTCTGGCTACCCCGTCAGGGATTGTGCGTGAAGATAAGTTAAGTTAAGTTAAATAGTTCCCGTACTCCTACTCCCAAGGCGTAGTCCCGAATTCATGGAAGACAGCTTTGGTTCACACGATCCCTAAAAAAGGCGACCGCTCAGACCCGTCCAACTACAGGCCTATCGCCATCACCTCCTTGTTCTCCAAAATAATGAAATCCAGTATAAACTGCCAGCTCATGAGGTACCTTGAGGGTCACCAGCTGATTAGTGACCACCAGTACGGTTTTCGTCGGGGTCGATCAGCTGGTGATCTTCTGGTCCATCTGACTCATAGATGGGCGGAGGCAGTAGAGTTCAAGGGGGAGGCATTGGCCGTTAGTTTGGACATAGCGAAGGCCTTCGATCGGGTCTGGCACAAAGCGCTTCTTTCGAAGCTCCCTTCCTATGGGCTTCCCGAAAAATTGTGCAAACGGATCACCAGTTTCCTCCAAAAGTTTCCTCTGCCTCAGCTAGTATCGGAATCCTTGGCATCGACATATCGAATAGTGTGCAGTTTCGTGGTCACTTGGAAGGGAAGGCCAAATTGGCCTCTAAAAAGCTTGGCGTGCTCAGCGGAGCGAGACAGTATTTCATGCCGGCACATCGCTTGCAACTTTACAAAGCGCAAGTTCGGCCCCACATGGAATACTGTTCTCATCTCGCCGAGGCACCCCAGTGCCAACTCCTTCCACTTGACCGCATTCAGCGCAGAGCGGTTCGAATCGTCGACGACCGAGTTATATCTGATCGGCTCGATACACTGGCACTGCGTAGAGATGTTGCATCTCTTTGCGTAGTTTATCGCATCTATCACGGGGAGTGCTCTAAGGAATTGTTCGGACTAATTCCAGCCGCTCACTTTCACCATCGCACATCGCGACAATACTCGCGTTACCATCCATACCATCTGGATGATTGGCGGTCCACGACTGTGCGATTTAGAAGAGGTTTGATAAATGGGCCTATGGTCCATGGGCCACAGCAACCACTTACCATCAGGTGGACTGTGTTCGTTTGTCACCCTATCCTATAAAAAAAAGTACTAAAGGTTGTCTCCTAGATGCACTTGCAGAACAATGTTATATGAAAAACCTGTTTTTAGAAATTGTCAGATAAGTATGTCATGAGACTTAATAGAATGTACTGACTTCCATAAGCGACAATTGAACTATTTTCAAATTGAATCTATCTAAACTCTACTATGACTAGACTGTGTTAGATATAGGTTTGTTGTAGGATCCACGCACAGTGAAGTAATTAATAGAACGGCACACCCGACCGGTTTGGTTCCGTTTGTAAGAAAATGTTTAGTTTTTCTTGACCCAAATGTAATAACAGCAGTTCAGCGAGAAAACGCAACCAGCATTCTTGGTAGGAGAAGTGAGACAATATAATAATATTTTAACTCGCTTTTACTAATTTCGCTTGTATCTATATCTATCTATGTAACGGAATATTTTAATGTAATTATGACCATATTAACTTCAAAGTTGTTGGGGTCAGGAAGGCTACTGCTTCTGAGTGCTCGTTTTTCCACATGCCCCACGGCCTAAGCGCATCGGACATGGGGGCATCCGGCATCTGGTGCGCAGATGAAGTCGGTGGCCGCGGAGAAGGACGCGCCATGTGTTCTGGTGCGCCTTACTTAAGGAGATAATGGAGGAGTAGTCCTCTCCCTAGGAGGGACCGCCATGGGGTGGCCAGCGCTGGTGGGGTCGCCAATGTGTGCGAAAGCGTTCCCGTGGCCCGTGGCGTGAAGGTGGAACACTATGGAGTTTCAAGTAGTCGGTACGAGTCCGACATAACCCGTCCTTGCCCCCGGGAGGCGGTTTTAGCCTACCTTTACTTAGTATATTTTTTGTTTTATTGTTTCCCTGTGTATGTGAAACAAAAAAAAAAAGACCAATGTTCAGCATTCGGCAGTAGACTGTTATGAGATGTTACATTCCATGCGAGTGTATTCTCTTCCCAGTCGAGGCGTTCCATTTCCGCGGGTGCCGTGTAGTTTTACCACGTGAAAAAGCGTTTTTAAGGCGACACATCGAAAACCGTTGAAGTGGGCTATTGCTGGACTAACCCGAGTGAAACATAATTTCTATAAAAACTTCAAAAACGCCGTCATAAGGTCTAAAATTGCGTAGCGCCCGCGACGAATAAAACCGCTTAAAATATATTTAAAAAATTATTGATTTTAGTAATCAAAATAATGAGCAAGTAACTTACGAATATTGATGTTATGAATGTATTTGAGTGGTTCCTAAGCATATAGATAAAGTCTTAGATAAAGTAATTTCGTTGTAATTTCAACTATAGTGATTTTTTAGACATGTTTCCGCAAATAATTATGATCGAGTCAAAATTTTACAATCGTGTTTTTGAACAAGCAAATTCAAGATAGACATGAATTTACCTATATCAAAATTCCAGTTTCGTTAGTCGTCTCATCCTATACTATTCGAAGAAATGAGATCGCGGGACCTTAAATCATTGAGAATCGTCATGGATGATGTATAATGCACTCGCACTTATGTAGGTACTACATATTACTTCAATGTTTGGATGTAGTGATTATTCATCATTTTATGTTTTTTTTTTACTAATCTTACGTGTATGTTACAAGAGTTTTTCTAATTATAAATCTACAATTTACATAATTTTGCCTAGTCAGGGTTCCATAGTTACACAACAAGGAACCCTTATAGTTCCGTCGTGTCCATCCGTCCACGGTCTAACTCAGATGTTACCCCTAGGTGCTACAAATCTGTAATTTGGCATAGTTAGATATTAATCACGCCTAGAAATCTGTGAAATAAAATCTTTAAAAACATTTTTATTGTGGGTACTTTCCATACTAGTAAATTCATCGTGTAGGTATAGGATTTTTTTTTACTCATCTATTTAATCGTGTAGTTGCAGAGTATCGTTGGATAGGTCTTTCAAAAACAATGGGGTATGGAATTACATGTTTCCCTTACCCGTATATTCCATCATGTGGGGTATCGTTGGATAGGTCTTCTAAAAACATTGAGGGTGTGGAACTACATCTTTTCGATTCAGGATATTAAAGTAGAAGTATTTTTCATTAGAGTCATGTGTCAATAATTTTCAAAACCTGGCCAAGTGCGTGTCGGGCCACGCACAATGTAGAGGTAGGGTTCCGTAGTTGCACATTATAATACGTGGGCTTACTTAATAATGAGCATAATAAGCGAGTTATGCTCATTATCAAGAAATTTTGTGACAGGCAACTACAGAACCCTACCTATACATAGTGCGTGGCCCAACACGCTCTTGGCCATTTTTTTTATCAAGGTTTAGCATCAGTAATTTCAGTTATAAATGGGTCTTTAATTTGTAAAAACTTTCTTTTAAACACATATTTTTAAATCTTTTGGAAATTCCAAAAAAAGTTTCTTCATATTCTTGACGTTACGTCAGCTATGTCAAATTTCCGATACTCCATGGGTTGAAGGATTACCACTAAGTCATTGTATCATATTTTGATAAAGGGGATTAATAGAGAATAAATCTGTATTTATTATTCCCAGAATTCTTCCAATGGCGAAAACCCCGTTAAATTTTTTAAGCAATAAAACACATACTTACGCAGATAACTTTTTTGTGTACTTCACTGCCGTCATTCATGTTTGTAAGAAATACTAGTGTACAGTGACTGACACGGCAGCTAACGGATTAAGCAATGATTACTTATGAACAATTGATTTCTTATTTAACCAACTTCAAAAAAGGAAGAGGTTAACAGTTCTACTGCATGTTCTTTTTGTATGTTACGCGACATCATTGTCAAATGTGAACTGAGATTGAATATTCTTTTGCTATTAACTAGGGTAAAATTCAAGGTCGCTCCGTAAACATTTAGAGAAAAAATATCACCCCTATGGGTGGTAATGTACGAGTGAAATTTTTAGATATTGAGATAATGAGATCGTAACATTCCTGAGTGCAATCAAAAGGGTAAAAAATTAACTTATAATTGGAACAGAAACAGAAACTGTTTTATTCAATATAGATTATAAATAATACTTATTGAAAGTCACTCTTTTGATTAATTTACCAGTGGTTCGGAAAACACCTCTTGTCATGAGAAACAAGCAAGAAAGCCAGCGGAACTTTTTTTAAATGAGAAGCCAGGAAGAGTATACTTCACAAAACTTATTAAAAATAAAATCACATTCTGAAATCGGGACTTTTAATAATTTTTTAATTCAGAATGTGAAATTATTTTATTCTATTATGTTTTTGGAAGTCAACTTTTCACTAAAATTAAAAACTAAAATTTGTCAATTTCGGCTTGATCAATAATATTTGGATGTATAATTAAATTTGTTGCTGATCTGTCTGTATTTATTTTTGATTTTTATTGCGGTGTTCCTCTATGAATATAGGTACCTACCTACCTACTTGCCGACCTTAGTTTAAATTTATAGCGGATCTCATCAAAACAAATACACCTCTCAAGGCCTCGAATTGTAATTTGAATAAAGTAATAGGTACATTCCTCTAGCTTAAACATCCACATAAATTTTTAAAAAATGTAAAATTCTTATGTAAACATTCTTATGTTTATATATTAAGTACCTACCTACGCATTTCAAATGAAAACTATATAATGCTTAGAACAATATTTTATAAATTGCTCTTAGCATTGTGCTAATATGTACTACGTAGGTACCTACTAGAAAACTAGAATCTGTAACAAGTAACAACTGTGCCAGTGCGAGCCGTGTGGATGGTAGGCCCACAGTAAGTACCTAGCAGTACTTACCTAGTTTTTTAGCACAAGTTTTAGCCGACGGGCTCTACTCTACCGAGTCTAGCAAACAACAGCCTCGGCGTCTCTTCTCTCTAGTACCAAGTACCTATATACTATTATTAAGTGGCGAAGCTTGCGAAGTCACTTATTGATTTCACGATGTCTGTCCGTCTGTCCGTCCGTCCGTCCGTCTGTCCCACGATTATCTCGAGAACGGTTTCGAATTTTTAAATTCTGTTTTCAGCAATCGATTACTGATCACCCAGGCATCTGAACCTCCTATTTTGAAACTGATTGCTCAACGGCAACCGTTAGAAACCGCTACAAAGCTGATTGCTTCGCCACTTTGCTATGCTGTTAGCTTGCTAGGTTTATTGATTTCACGATGTCTGTCCGTCTGTCCGTCTGTCCCACGATTATCTCGAGAACGGTTTGGATTTTTCAAATTCTGTTTTCAACAATCGATTACTGATCACCCAGGCATCTGAACCTCCTATTTTGAATTTTTTTTCCGTTAGAAACCGCTACAAAGCTGATTGCTTCGCAACTTTGCTATGCTGTTAGCTTGCTAGGTTTATTTATTCTGTGTTATGTACTAAATATTACTCCAATGGCTATTAGACCGTTTTCCCTGTACGTTCTACAAGGAAAATCGTCAGATAACATTATTTTATAAATGTCCAGATATCATACGTTGATATCATATCTTGATGTAAAAAATAAGACATTATATATTATTTATTATCTATTATTTTTTCATTTTGTGATATTTGTTATATTCTTATGCGTCTGGTTTGTAGTAAACCAATGGGAATAAATAATTATATCTTCCTTTAACTGCAGCGAAACAGGTACCTACAGGTACACACGAAAAAAATATTCAAACTTTAACTTTTTGTAATGAAAATCGATTCTTTATAGTAAGGATGACTAGTGAGCACACAGCCCACCTGATGGTAAGTGGATGCTGTGACCCATAGCCATCACATCTATCCCCGATTAAGAATCAAAATGCAGATGCGTTGCCACCCCCGAGGTAAGATAGAATGCCTCTTTTCCAGTAAAAAGGGTCACCGGTTCTCTACACTCACCATACGAAACACAGCAGTGTTAAACACCTATTTTACGCTTCCTGTGAGCGCATGATCCTACTCCAGTCCTGCCATTCGTCCTACGACCATAATATAGCGGCAGCATGGGCCTGCTACCACGTATAAATTATTAAAATAAACCGTTAAAGCAGGCAAATGTCTACAAGGTTTTTTTTAATTTATGTGAAGGAGTGGGTAAATTAAACGGTTCATTCACTATAACAAACTAACACACATCCATGTGTGAAAATATATGAAATCATTGGGTACTGAAGATAATATAATTTAACTAGCGATCCCGCCCCGGCTTCGCACGGTTCATTTCTGGATTTCGACAACAGCGCCACCTACCGGGTCCAATTGCGAATCTAAATCATCCAGGGACCCAATCAAACACAAAATTCATCAAAAACGGTCCAGCCGCTTAGAAGATCAGTAACAAACACAAGTACAGAAGAATAATTATTTGAATAGGTAATTATTGGAGAAGAGATTGATTGATCCGTAGGAATAGAAGGAGCAGACCATTCCATATTATACATATAATATATCAGAAATACAAGATATCTATTACATAATGGTGTTAGGTTTATCACTCATCAATTGTCTGTCCGTTGTATAATTCCCGGCAAGCCTATGTTGTCCACTCAGCGTTACAAACAAACGTAGGAATGCCTCATTATCAGTAAAAGCTAAAAGGGGCCTACGGATCTCATTAAAAATTGTACTGCTATTTCACGCAGGAATACCTGTATAGCCGGTTCCTTTAACGGTCGAGCCGTCCCATTCATTAAAACTTATACCGACGCATTACCTGGCAATGCTGTAGTGTCTTTGTACCCATACGTTCACTTAAAAAAACAAACGACGACGTAAACAAACGCTCTAGATATATGGTAAAGGATGATTAAAGGCAACAAAACACGAAAAACGTAGTACCTAGGTATTCTTTGCTTTAAGCTAGTCCACTCGCGGGAAAACGTTGAATTTACCGGCTACATAATATTAAACTTCATAGGACGTGAGCAAACAGAGTTACATCCAGATGAAGCAAAAGATAACAATTTTACTGAATGCAGACATACGGAAATTAAAAAAAATATATAGGCAGAAATATGACTGGTCTTCGGCTGGCGTGTAATACTTCAAATTATTATACTAATTTATGCCAAAAGTTCTCTTTATTAAAGCTAATTAAATTATGAAAACAGTTATTTCAGTCTTTTCACTCGATTTCAAGCTTTCCGAACGGGTAGTACCTAAGTAGTATTTTGATGAAGCTGGCTTTGTTATGAGGCTTTGAAAACGAAATAAAATGCCATAATTCAATAATGTATAATTAAAAATTTTGTACAACCGACTTCAATATGAATTATTAAGAATAACTGAAAAACTATTGGTCAGACCTTGATCAAATTTATATGGAACCACATGAGAAGCACCAGCTTTCAAATAAAAAAAGAATCATCGAAATCGGTTCACGCAGAAAATAAAGATGAGGTAGCAAATTAAAAAAGGAATATACAGTCGATAATTGGATGATACTAATGTACCTCATAGTCGGTAGAAAAAACAACAGACCCACATACTCTATCCAGTTATTTTTTAATATTATAATGTCTCTCTGTCATCTGTCAAACTTGACGATTGTTGTCTTCCCGTAAAGATGTTTGATTTAATTCCTTTTCCTTCTTCATCACTTTATAAAAGTCCACAGTTGGACATATTCATCTCCTATTGTAGGACAACATTTTGCCTTGTTACTTGGCAGGCTAAGATTGAGGATCGTAGTTCGAAGTACCAGATGTCTCACGCTTTTGTCGTTACTGCCCGTCTGCCTGAGTATTTTATTCTATCTGTGGTATCATCTGGTTGTCTGACGTAAACTAGATGGTACCTATAATACCGTCATTGATCGAAAGCCATTATAATTTTCTGGCATTTCCCGAGGTCCCACATTCGACACCTACGGAAACGGGCCGCTGAATTCTTTAAGCCATCAGCTCACGGCAGGGTTTTTAATTCCCTCAAGATCATAATATATTGTTTATAATATATACATACAATAGACAGCTCAATTTCACCTTGATTTTAAATAATTGTCAATTAATTTATAAAAATACTGTATAACTATATTATGCAATAATATGAATTTATATATTAACAAATATTTTTAAAATGACGCAAGGGTAGGCCAAATACGGTTGAACAAAATATACGTGGTGTAAAACATTTTATAATTTAAGATAATAAAGAAATTTTGTTTGTTTTTAAGTATTTTACAAATTTTCAAAATATGGTACGTATGTATTTCCCCATATTTAGTTACTGCCACAGAATAAATAATAGTAGTACTGCGTACTTTTTAAATGGCTCGCTCCCTCACCCTTATTTTCAGTTCTAGTACATATGTAGCGTAGGTTTACGCATTATAGTAGACCTATACAAATTGATAAAATCACTGACAAAGTGTTTTTACTCCTTTTATCATTGCAAACTAAGACATTACGTTTTCTTACAAGACCAATAATTTGAGTATTTTTTAAGTAGTCAATTTAAAGATTTTTAATAATACCAGTTTTTTTTTCGTGCACTTTTGTTTTGTCCATTTCGCCTTTGTAGTTTGTATCTTTTTATCCTAGGTAGCTACAATTGTACGGGAAATCAGGATTTCTTTAAACTAAGTAGGATATTGTCCTTTAAATTTTGTAAACACGTAAAACTATTATGTAATAAATGATTGTACACATAAGCCACTAATTGTTTCTTATTATAAATTTCTAAATATTACGAATTTTTGACTAAATTAGTATTAGTAAAACGTTTGACACTGACAGTAGCAATAGTTCAAGCAATTTCTTTTTAATTTAATTTTTTCATAATGTTCAGTAACTTGTGAATATGTATTCAACGCTAATTTGGCGGTACGTTGTTATAACTTTTAACACATTTTTATCGCCTAGCTATCTTGTATCTATTAATAACTCACGAATGTTGAACGCTGCACTACACAAAGCATATATATATAATAAAATTGGCGCTTCGTCACGTTAATTTTTGGAATTTCACTTTAACCTTCTTGAACTTGTTATGACTGGCCAAAAATATACCATGAACTGTATCGCAAAAAAGATAAGACACGCATTTTGACAACATAATTATTCTAAGCAACATAACATTCTTCACATACTACGTGCCGCGACAGTGAAGGAAGAAAGACTTAGTAATATTAAATACTGGCCCCACGTTTATTCCTTGGCGCGTTCGCTCGTCGAATGAAATGATTTAATGATTTTCGATTTTCGAGAGAGCCGCTCGGTTCAACTTGGTGTGTTGGCTTGTGGTGACCGGCGCGGCGCGGCGGTGGGGCGTGGTATGTGCGCATTTCATTTCATCGCAGTCGCACAGTTTCGTTTGTTGAACGTCCTGAGAGAGCCGAACGAAGTAACATCACAGTCACAGGAACAATTACTGCAACTGCACAAACCGAGCAAGCAAAATGCTTGTAACGCCGTGCAGTTAGTTGTGACTAGAAAACTAGAAATTTCGCTTTAAGTACATCTTTATTTTGGTTAGATAGAAAAGGTTAGTGCAATTTAGAGACACGTTAGATTGAATTTCTTTTGACAAATTATTCATTGTTCTTTGTATTATATTAATTACCAAGCCGTTGACCATAATGGCGTCCATATTGTCATATTATTTTGTACTTGCAATCCGGCGTTGCGGAGTGAATAAAGTGAGTACGGACGACTAGTATTCATCGACATTGTGTAAAACTTATTTAGGTAGGTACGACCTGTATTAAATTCTGATCTTTTGCGTTACAAAAGAACGAGCTTGTGAAAATATGAGGTTACGTCATACATTTCGTATTGTTCTTTATAATTATCTTCTGACTTTTTATCTACCTACTTGTTTTAATATTTAGGAGAACGGCGATTAATATAAACAAAAATCTTTAAATTAACGCTTACTGTTCAAGCGGATCGCGATGTTTTTAGTGGGCCTACTAAAATTGATTAAAAGGTTACCTACGTTGAACTAGTGCAACTATATTTTACTATTCAGCTTGTGTTATGAAACCTTAGAATAATTACGAAAACTAATTCTAAATATAAAACGCTAGAAAAATCCAAATATTGTTGGTACGTTATCAATTTATTGTAAATACCTAATTCTATTAAAAAGTTATTAAATGACAAATTATGTTAATTTTGAAGATGACTACTTTCTGTGCGATAAAATCGTTTAATATGTTCAGGAATATTTTCGTTCTTTTGCATATTTAACTAAACTTCGGGAACTGGAACTAGCGTGGTAGGGCGTTCATCGCACTCGGTTGCGACTCGCGACGCCATTTTGTTTCTGGTGCTCACTGCTCATATCTATCGGAACGACGCGAGACAAAGGAGGCGCAAAATAACATCGCATGGCGCTCGCGTGCCATATGCAAGAACAAAATTTTCTGTGCGTGTTTTATTTTTTGTAAAGTAAAGTGAATTAGTATCAGTGAAAAATATAAACATATATAACAATTACACAATGCAAAGATTAATGAAATTTCATTTGTTTCAATCATAACATTAAAACCACACTGCATATCAAAATGGCGGCGCTCACCGATCCTCTAATAATCGTTTAATCTTTAACTCGGTTAAAAGAATATAGACAATATTAAATCAGCGTTTTATAATACTAACGAATAAACAATATAAAACTAAGTGATTAAATAGTGATTTTGTTTACTTCGAAATTAATTAAAAATAACAGGTACATAATTTGAAATTTACCTATTATTATTTTAAACCTTTAATTTGACTGTCGATATTCTATATATTAATTTATTATAATAAAATAATATAGTCTTATATTTTTGTCTCATATTATTATAAAGAAATGAAATAAAAAATCATCAAAATTAATGAGTACGGTATTTTTCTCCTCAAATATTATATAGGATAGTTTGTTTTATAAAACACTGAAAATTAATGTAATGAAATACCTACGATAGCACAAATGAAATTTTGCAATCTAGGTATATATCGGTGCGCCACCTGGGTTCTCATTCAATATCAGCTTACCATTCTACAAATTTAGTTTTAAGACTTCCTCCTTTGTTCTATGATCTAAGGTTAAGACTGAGTTAATATTAAAAAAGCTTGTAAAGAGTTTATGAAGTTATAATTATCTAACTGCTTATTACGAAACTACATCGTTTACATGGTGTTATATTATTACTGATAGCTGATGGTCGCCGTATTAAATCTGGCAAGATTTAGTTTTATTAACTAACAGTATTTACATACCTTACAAATGTGGATTCATTTCTTTTTTCTTTGCTCTTCTAATATTATAACTTTTCTGGGCATGCCTTAGATTTGTCTTATGTGCCGACTTCCAAAAAGGAGACGGTACTCAATTCGACTATGTTTTTTTTTATGTGTGTTACCTCATAACTTTGTATTGGGTGAACCGATTTCGATGATTCTTTTTTTTAAGACTTCCTCCTTTGTTCTATGATCTAAGGTTAAGACTGAGTTAATATTAAAAAAAAGCTTCTAACGAGTTTATGAAGTTATAATTATCTACCTGCTTATTACGAAACTGCATCGTTTACATGGTGTTATATTATTACTGATAGCTGATGGTCGCCGTATTAAATCTGGCAAGATTTAGTTTTATTAACTAACAGTATTTACATACCTTACAAATGTGGATTCATTTCTTTTTTCTTTGCTCTTCTAATATTATAACTTTTCTGGACATGCCTTAGACTTGTATTATCTGCCGACTTCCAAAAAGGAGACGGTACTCAATTCGACTGTATGTTTTTTTTATGTGTGTTACCTCATAACTTTGTATTGAGTGAACCGATTTCGATGATTCTTTTTTTATATGAAAGCTGATAGTTCTCGTGTGGTCTCATGTGAATTTGATCAAGGTCAGACAAATAATTTTTGAGTTATTATTAAATAACTTATATTGAAGTCGGCGCGTGTCACGAAATATTTGTTCCCCGCCACAGCTAAACGTTGTCGAATATTGGTGCCGCAACGAATCTGTGGATAAATTTTTAACAGTGGTAGAGCCAGGCGGCAGCTTTGCTGTCACATGGATGGGCCGGCTCGAACCGGGGTGGTACCACGACCTCACAGAATACCAGCGTGAAGTAGAGGTTTACCTCTGCGTTTCGCTCGGTGAGTGCAGGTGGCCGGAGGCCCTTTTTACTGGAAATGAGGCATTCCATCCTAGTCCTCACGGGTGAAAACGCATCTGCATTTTGATCTGTAACAGAGGATAGATGTAGATGTCTATGGGCCGCAGCAACCACTTACCATCAGGTGGACTGTGTGCTCGTTTTTCACCCTTATCCTATAAAAAAAAAACTTTCCAATATGGACCATCGATTTAAATGCCCATATTTTTTTTGTAGATAGTACTCACTAAAAGAAAGCGTTTTGCAAAGTTTCAATCGCGTACTTTTTGAGAAAAAAAAATTGAAAATCAATTATTTTTTCAATATTTATGTGAATTCCTATGGTAAAACTGACACTATTTTGTATTGTCATTGTCATCGTCGGTAGGGATGTTGATTCTTTCCGAAAAAGATCGATTTTTAAATCGATTCAAATCGTAAGCTGATGTATCGATTCACAAAAAGATCTATTTCTAAAATATCGATATTTTTTCATGTTTGCATTTATAATGTAAATATAAATCCATTTTATGAAAAACCAGAAAGATACCATAGTAAATAATCTCTTATTGAAATTTGTTTTATTTTAATTTATTTATTTATTTAAAACTTCATATACACATGTGGTATATAGGCGGACTTAATGCCTAAGACATTCTCTACCAGTCTACCTTATTTTTATTAGGGCAGATAACAAATAAAATAGGTTAGGTTCAACTTATGTCAAAGAATCGAATTGATTGACCCCGACTCCACCTGGTGAGAGTCTGTCCTACCCCTAGAGTGGTTATATAGAGCCGGAGGCGCGTAGGGAGAGCAGCCTCCGCCTGCTGTGGGTGGTGCTAAAGGATATGTCGATTGTACTACTTTTCGGGGCTTCTCATTCTCTCATTGTTTAAAGAAATAGATTTTGAGCCATGCTGTCGCATCAGAGATTACTGGCTTGCATACGGTGCATTTTAATTTCCTGACCATATGATAGCGAAAATCCATCCAAAAATAGCGAAAACGTACGAATTAGTGATAGTATTTACTAGGCCTCCTTTTTTGCATAGGAACTCATCTGGGTAGGTACCACCCTCTTACACTTTAGGGTTCCGTAGTTAAACAACAAGGGACCCTTATTTTTTGCCATGTTCGTCAGTCCGTCCGCTGTTTTTCTCCGAGACCTTAGGTGCTATATAGCTATTATTTGCCATATTTATAGATATTAATCACGCGTATAAAGTTGTGAAATAAAATCTTGAAAAACATTTTTATTTTGGGTACTACCAAACAGGTAATTTTTTAACCCGTCTATTTCATCGTGTGGGGTGTCGTTGTATAGGTATTTTAAAAATGTTGGGTGTATGGAACAATATTTTTCGATTCAAGACTTCGTTTGCGTAATGTTTGCTTTAAAGTGATATTTTTTTTATTAGATTCATATGTCCCCAACCCCTACCAGTTAAACCGCTGTTTTTGAAGATGTAGACAACACCAAAGTAGTAAATTTTTATTATCGGATAAGGGTGACAAATGAGTACAGTCTACCTGATGGTAAGTGGTTGCTGTGGTCCATAGACATCTACATCTATCTTCGATTACGAATCAAAATGCAGATGCGTTGTCACCCATGAGGACTAAGATGGAATGCCTCGTTTCCAGTAAAAAGGGTGTCCGGTTCTCTACACTCACCATACGAAACACAGCAGTGTTAAGCTGATATTTTACGCTGGTATTGTTTACGCAGTGAAGTTTAATGGAAAACTATACCCACGATACATGATTACCAAGTCTGGGTACCTACTAATACTTCAATGAGTTGTAGTTGTTTTCTGTCAAATAAACATTTTTCGTTTTTTCATTTTCATCACAGCTAAGTAGGCTTTACATGTTAACGAGTAATAGTCGACCAATTTATAAAATGTACTTGAATTAGTAAAAATTTCGGTACAATTCCATAAGCAATGGCCTAAAACTAGCTGTTGTTTAACTTTTTAATATTATTGTAAACTAAAAAATTTCTTTTTTTGAAGAAAACGACTTAGTATGCTTATACTATCAAGAAGGCCTCTTCTAAGTTTTGTGACGGGCAACTACGGAACCCTAAATTGTGCGTTGTGCGATAAGTACTTGGTTGTTTTTTTTTATAGTATAAGGATGACAACGGAGAACACAGTAAATGCTGTGGCCTTTAGACACCTATCCTCAATTCCGAATCAAAACAGATACGTTGTCACCTTTGAGAACTAAGATGAAAAGCCTCATTTCCAGTGAAAAAGGTCTCCGGTTCTTTACACTCAATACGAAACACAGCAGCATTTAAGCTGCTTATGCTGGTATTCTGTAAGAGCGTAATCCTTCCCCGTTAAAGCCGTTTCCATTTGAGCTACAACTTCAATACAGCGTCAGCACGACTCCACGACATTCCGGTCTGAAGAGTAAAGTAAGCAAAAGCAAAAGTACAAGCTGTGAGGCAATCCATCTTAGTTCTCAGAGACGACAATGTATCTGTAGCCTTCTTTGAGTAACAGGTGTCCATGGAATGCAGTAGCCACCTAACATTAGGTGGGCTTTAGTTCGTTCGTTACTTCAGTGTTATAAAAAATGTAGTATTAATAATGTGAAGTGATAAACTAAATTATAGCAGCTGGCAGTCAGTCCATTTGGACGCGTTTGGCGGAAAAGTGTCATCTAAACTTACCGTCTGCCTTTCCGTCCGAATACAATCTGAGTGTCTTCAAGGCAAGAGTGAATATGCTTTTAGTTGTACTGTAGCTTTATAGTTATTAAAAGCGGATGCGAAATTTTGTATATACTATTACTTATCTCTTGGTTTATTTTATATAATAGATATGCAGCTAAAGTATTCATAAATACGGTTTAAGTAAGTCAGAGGGCCGTCTATTTGTTCTAGGTTCTAGACTTTTCTTTATATGAAATCTATATAATTTGTAATGAAAAGTGACATTTAGTGTAAATGTCCTGTAGTTTTATTGTGACTAACGTTTTATTAAAAACGGATGCGGAATTTTGTTTATATATACTTACTAATTAGTATATCTTGGCTTAGTTTATATATTATTAGATATACAGATAACGTATTCATAAACGTAACGTACCTTGTAAGTAATCCACGGAACCGTCTTTTTATTCTAGTCTTCTCTATTAAAATGGGTGTTTTTACAATATATTGTAATTGTCCCTTTTGACCCTGCCTTCTAGCTTAATAGCGCAGTTTTGTCAGATGATAAGGTATTTTTATATACTAACAATAACAACATTACTAATATTCCCTTTAACTACTCCTGGTAAGCTTAAATGCTCGTGTTAGGAGTGGTCCACGAGAATACATAGATGAAGGCAGATTTAAACCGTCGCCTTTTGAGTTAGCGGTATGCATCCTCTACTGTTGCTTCTGTGTATCGTATTGTATTAAAACTAGAGCCCAATGACTTCGTCAATCTTACTTAGCGGTACCATGTAGCGACATCTATGCAAATGTATTAAATAAAGAACGATGTATTTAGCGCGTCAAATTTTCATATCGATATACATCGCAACCGCTTCCGTAGATAGATAATAGATGGTGCTAGAGTAGTCAAGTGAGCTCGGCCACGGTCCTTATTGCTTTGTAAGAGAGATTGTCACTAAATATATCATATAAATAATAATATTTATATTCTAAAGATAGTTTTAATGAACTTTGTTTGTTTCCTCCGCAGCATCCGATTTCTGTTATCTTATAGCTTAAACGTTCAGTTGTAAACCGAGAAAAATAACATTTTATATTTTCCTATGGAAGCTAAACTTCTGCAAGAAATTGTTTGTAATAGATCAAACGTGAATGACTAATTCTTTCGTAGTGTGAGCGTATTTTATTCCGTTTCTTGGTTCTGTTAGATCAACTAGTCTCCGAAACTCCGGATACATCTGCATCGTCGCCAAATTCTTTCCCTTTCGCCTCACCATTCAAGACTAAATATCCTACTTATTGGGTTCTCTTGGTCATTTTTATTGTATTTACATGTAACATGTATGTGTAGGGCGTCCCCCCACTAGATGGAGTGACGACCTGGTGAGACATTCAGGAAGTCGATGGATACATATGGCTTAGGACCGTGCTTTGTGGCATTCCTTGGAGGAGGTCTATGTTCAGCAGTGGGCTTATGAAGGGCTGTAATGATGATGATGATTTATGTTTTAGTAAGATCCCTTGTAATAATAGAGTAATCTCAGACAACTTCGTATATATGTAGTTATTAATAAAAGTTATAATATAATATAAAAAAAGAATAAAATAAAATGCTATCACTATTTATCGTAATTTTATAGTCTGCTCCATTCCCTCAATATTTAAGTTGACTTTCCCATCGGTGATCTGAACGGTTACATACAAAAATGCAAATGATGTATTTTGTTCCCAAACATCTCACCTTGTCTTAAGTGTAAAAATCTTACTTTCAGCAAGCAATATGGACACGGATTACGACCGTAAGTTCGAGGAGATGAAGAAGTACATCCCGTTCTTAGAGAGCATGATCAAAAGGCTGGAGAGCACCGGCTTAACATCAGCAAATCCAAGACAAGCACAGCTTGCTAAAATTAGATCTCTAAGAGACTTGTTATTGGATAAGAAAAAAAGGTTTATAAGCGTTTTATTGTTGTTTTTTTAATCGTAAAATATATGTTTGAAATATAATTTGCATTTAATACTGATATTAATAAAAAAAATATTTTGGTTTATTAGAAGCACAATTATTTTATACATAGGTATATTGTGATCGAAATGTTAATGTCGTTGATATGATTGAGTTAATATTTTTATATATTTTTGAATGTATCTTTTATGACGACGAAATGCAATTATAAAATCGTTAAATATTTTAAATTCGATATTTGCTATGCTACTTGATGATATTTGCTATGCTATGATATGATATGATGCTAATTAAAATTTATTAATAAATTTTTTTACAGAATGAAAATGGAGAATTTGTTGAAATGTGAACAAGTTTTAGTGAATTTGTATGCAAAAGTCGAACAGGTAATTATTGGTTCATTTATTATAACATTTACGAGTATATAATGGTTATAATATATAACAGCTTTTTTGTTTAATTTTAGAGAGATTCGTTCATGGACACAAAGAGTGATATAAATAAAAGTCTGAATACACAAAATGTCCAATTGGATTTTGTGCGTAATAAACTTAAAACTGTGACATCAAAATTGCAAGATCCAGAAACATTGCCTGAGATAGCAAGAGCTAGTCAGACAGAAGAATCCTGTACAGCTGGCAGTAAGGAACCGGCGTTGTTTCAAAGAAGACCAAATAAAAATTCTATGTCCCCAACTCGATGTTCTCTAAATAGTAGTGGAGATATCTTATCACCATCAGGTAGAAGAAGTTATACTCGCGTCCTTGTGTCTCCAGAACGTGATTCAAAACAATGGCCGCTTGATAAATCTTTAGATAAACCACTTTTTTGTAGAAGGTCACCTCGTAGAACACCTAAAAAGTCACCTAGAAAATCCCCAAGAAAATCTCCAAGAAAATCACCGCGTAAAGGTTCTCCTCCATCACGTCATAAAAAAGAAAGAAAAAAGTCTTATAATCAATCTCGGACATCAAACAAACTACAAGACCTTAATATAACTCTTAAAGTGCCAGAAGAAAGTTTGAGTACTCTAAATACCAAAGATATACTGTCAAGGATAATTAATTGCAGTGATGGTGACGTAGATATAGATACATTACGGGAATTAAGAACGCAAATTCTTTCCGAATTAAAACAAACTGGTGCAAAAGATGATATATCTGACTTAATACTAAAATCTTATAAAAATAAAAAAGAAGTAGTTAAGAAAAAGGATGAAGTAGAAGAAGGGGAATTATCTGATAGCGAGAGTGAAGTTATTGAAAGCATATATGGCAGCTTAGTAATAATGGATAAAGATCAAGGTAATACAAGTTTGGACAAAAAATCAAGTGACAAAGACCAACCTCGCAAAATTCAAATCTGTCTTGTTATTAATTCAGAAAAAGAAAAATTAAATGACAGCGATCGAGCGAAGGATATAGCGGATCAAAATGCAGTTATCGATGAATCTGATTTTGAGTCTTATAAAGAAACTAGCAAGGGGGTACAAAAACTCGACTGCCAAACGCTAGAAGTTGAAAAGAATAAACATAATCAGGATCAAATGTTATACAAATTAGACACCTCGTCAACTATATTAGATGCAGAAGATAATGAAAAAAGTATAAAAAATACCGATCCTTCTCAAAGCATGATACAAAAATCCAGTGATAAATGTGAAGAGAAAAAGCAAGAAATTAATATTATATCAGAAATACCTGAAGCTTTTACACCAAACTTTTACCAGTCTCAAGCGATAATAAATCAAGATTGCTTTCAGAGCGCAGATAATTTAAACTTAAATATTTCTTCTCCAATTTCTACAGATGTTAATTCCGAAGAAAAATTAAAAGACTTAACGAAAGAAAAAGATTCAGTGGAAATACCCTTATTAGATCTAGAATCGACTGCAAAACAAGAAGTTGTTCATGAAATAGATATATTACAGGCTTTAAAAAATGAAATTTTAAGCGAGAAAATATCTATAGATGATTCTGAAACCATGACACCCCCATTACATCAACCAAAAGTTACAAAAGTGGGTAATATAGAAGGAATAGTATCGAGAAAAAGGATTTCAGTTGAGAAATATAAACAAAAGTCTATATCAACGTCAAAACCATCGACTTCAATAAACGATACCAATAGTAATGCTTACAGAGATGAACTCTCAAAGAAACAAAGCATAAAATTAACAGAAAAGGAATTCGAACGATTTAATTTATCAAGTAAGTTAGCATTAGGGGAAAGTTCCGAGGATGAAGAATTTGAAAAAAGAAGTCCAACCAATAACGATATATATGGTGACCTAGCACCAAAGTCACCAGATCATGAAGACTTTGCTGATACAGGGATTAAACCACCAGTAATAATTCCAGCAGACCCTGTTAAAACAACAGTAGTGACTAAAGCTGACGTGGATATGAGAACATTGACAATGCAGGCAGCATTGTCGTCACAAGTAAGCAAACACAAAACAGAAGCGCATGTTTTATCGCCAACTGGGAATTTTGACAAAACATTTGATATTTGTAAAAATGAAGCGGAATCGGGTGGTGTAATGAATGATAAAAGACTGCCTTTAGCAGATCCACGCGTAAGAAGAGAATTTAATTTACCAAATACGGATACTCCTATTGGGAATGTAGAACGGACTTCGCGGTCCCATATTAACTTTACACCAAATATGACACCAAGTAGAATGTCAAATATAGTATCGAATATGACTCCTAATAGAATGCCTAATATTGCTCAAAGCCCTAACATAATTACAAATATAACATCTAATTTGACGTCGAATACCAATGTTTATGAAATGACGCCATCTAGGCAACAATTAGAAAGTGACGATTATTTAAAACGAAATCACGTTTACGCTCCGATATTTCCGGTTGTGGAAACACACGATCCTAATGATGCTGTGAGTAACGATTTTCAAAATCCATTGTACAGCGACGCCAGTTCTATGTTTAATCGTTTGGAATGTCCAAAAACGCCTATGCATTCATTTGGGGCTTCAGATTGTCCATCAACTCCTACCCATAGTTTTGGACTATTGGAAACACCGATGACTCCAATTCATACATTTGGTAGATCTGACATGCCTATGACTCCCGTGCACTCCTTTGGTAGAGCTGATTGTCCGCCTACACCTATTCATCCGTTTGGTAGAACAGAAGTAATGAGGACGCCAAGCCATCCATTTGGAGTAACGGACTTTCCTCAAAATCAATTGCCATCACAAATGTCTTCGATTAGGTACAGTAAGGTCCAGGATCCTAGAATTAATAGAAGTTCGGAATACGATAATTTGTCCAAATACAACGATATGAAAGATTGTGGCAAATATCAAGAACGTAATTTTAATAACAGAAATTATAATTATGACCCACCAAAACGAGCCTATGCAGATTCTTACCGAAACTACGGCAGGGAACAAAGTGTTAGTCGGCATGATAAAAATGCAACATATGAGCAAATTGACAATCGTCACGGTGAAAGACTTCGTCGTGAAAACAGTATTGGACGTTTAAATAGAAATTATGAAGTTGAACGAAATTATTCTAATAACCGCGGTAAAACTTATAGGGATAGAGATCACCGTTGTGATAATGACGGTGGTAAAATTTATTACGATCATAATTCGCGATGGATTTATAGAAGAGAACATAGCGGTGGTCGGGCTGTGCCAGAGAATAGACACATAGGGAAACATTATGAAAGAGAAGTCCGACCTGAAAACTCATTATGTATTCAATCACATGCAGGTCGGTCGTTCACTATTGACACGAGCGTTAGCAGGAGTTTTCAAGAAAGTCTTGCAAATCTAAAGGAGTCAATACCTGATCCTAACTTTGATGTAAGAAGAAGACGTGCATCTAGTGTTGGAAGATCTTTGATTCGCGAACCTAGTATTGGGAAGGAAGTGCCAAGTTTAGGTAATAGCTCTTCTTCAGCTATCAAAAGTAACAGCAACTACAGACGGGCAAGTAGTGTAGGGAGAGATGTGGTAAAACATGACGATAAGAAGAATTTTAAGGATATCAAAAAAGATTTGCAGTCGTATAAATACAAAAGTGATGTGAAGTATTACGATAGTAAAAATATTTCTTCGAAGCGTGGTATCCCAGAAGTTAAGAAAAAAGTTAACGATCGGGATCCCCGATTGTCCAGAAGAGATAATCAAGATTTGCATTATGTTAATAGTGGTAGCCAGTCATCAAATCCCTATTCACAAAAGAAAAATTATCGAGACCCGAGACAAAGACGAGAATTCCGTAAAGAATTTCCAAAAAAAAATCATCCATTCCAAGAGCAAACGCCAGAAAAGTCATACGAAATTAAAAAACACGGTATTGTTTATTCTAGTGATAATATAGCCAAGGGTACAATTTTAGGGTCTGGTTACGGAGTGAAAAATTACAAAATTCCTAAGATAAAAAGAGCTTTAGAAGAAACAGAGAGTAAAGAATCAATTGATAAACTTAAACCTTCTGGTTCAGTTACAAATAGTTCTAGCAAAAAATCGGAAGACGTAAGTAAGGATTTATGTACCATAGAAAAAACACAAGATAAAGAGAAGCAGGCTAAAATGGTTGAAAAAGATAAAACAAAAGAGAAAAACCGATCGACTAGATGGGAAAGTCCTGATAAATTGAATAATTTTGAACAAGAAAGTGAAAAACTGTCAACAAATTTTTCTGATAGTGTTGAAAAGCGTGTTACCAGATCAGCAAGGAAGAATACTATTAGTGATATAAATGACTTTAATTGTTCGAGTCCAATAAAGCGAGGTAATAGAACAGCAAAGACTGTTATTTATGATTCGGACACAGACAATGTTGAAATTGATACGAATAAAGACTTGCAGAATGAAAAATCTCAAGATTCTAAGGAAATAGGGAAAACAGATACGAAAAATAATCATGTTGATGATGATAGAAACAGTGTTAAATTAAATAATGAAAAGAAATCTTGTGATTCATATATAGAGGCAGTACCCCTTACAAAATTTGAAAAAAAAAATAATTCTCAGACCACAAACGATTTTATTATGGAAGATGGACATGAAGAACCCAAAAGCTGTGAACCGTTTGAAAGTTCAGTTTCTCTTGAAGATAATGTTCCTGTCCCTGTTACTGATACCAAGAATTGTTTTGGTATAGAACTCGAAATGTTTTCTGATAGTGTTGTAGCTGATCCTGTCATTGATAACATAAATGCTCTTATAGCTGATCTAGATGATGATTTAGAGACTTCGAAAAATGATGGTTATAAAAACCAATTTACTAAGGAAATTACTCTCGAAAACATGTTAGACAATATTACTTGTATGGACAATAAAAAATCTGTTAGCTTAGGTAAAAATGAACAAGAAGAAATTAAGAGTACAGAAGATATTAAATTAAACGACTCTGATAAAAATATTGTAAGTGAACTATTGCACAATGATGAAAGCAAACAGGAAAATAAAGTTGCCGTTATTAGTGAAAATAACAGTGAGGTTTCTACAACAGAAAATGAAAGCTTATTAGTTCAAGCAGATATTTCTTCTCCATCTAAAGAAAATATAAACCAAGTAGAAACTTGTTCTACACCTGATAGTACTATAGACGTAAATGAGAATACTCAAGATAAAGTAAGTCGGGAAAGGATTCCTGATAGTACTAATGCGTTGACTTGTGAAATGAGCTCCGATATTACTTCAACCCATGATTCACATGAAGTATTTAAAAAAGCACAAGTTGATACTGATGTATCACGTACGGAGTTATCACATCAAACTGATAATATTGGAAGTTTGCTATCTATTTTAAAAGATAAATCAAAAATAAAAGAACTACTTACAATGTTAAAAGATCAATCTAGTGAAAATGACAAACTGAAGAAGAAGTTAGAAAAGCTAAGTGAAATAGTCTCCGATGATGATGATTCGCCACGCGATGAATCTGATTCGTTTCATAATGAAAAAACAAATTTTTCGATTTCAAATAACAGTAATGAAGCAGAATCCGTTGGGCATACTGGTGTACATAGTGATACAACACTCATTCCAGATAGTATTTCTTGTGGAAAGAACGAAGAAAGAATTCAAAACGAAAATAATGTAGAAGAAATTTTAGATGTTCAGTTTAAAAAGCATGAGCAAAATATTACAAGTGTCGAGAACTGCGAAGGCAAAGAGAGTTTCGAAGACACAAAGCAAAATACTGAAAATGATGATGACACAATAGAAACGGTCTGTTGTAAAAAATCTACAAAGATTACAAAATCCGCTAAAAAGGCAAAGGGTAAAGTGAAAAATAAAACATCTGATGACAAGAAAAGGCTCACACGTTCCGAGTCAGCTAATTTGAAAATGAATAAACCAGCGAATGTAAAGAAACCTTCCAGGGAATTGAAACTACTTCAGGAAGATATAAAAGAGATGTTCTTGCACGATGATGTGTTTAATGCCACAGGTATAAGAATGTGCCGTTTAGCTAAATTAGTTGAATATAAGCCTATAGACAAAGGTGAAACACAGAGTAATGAAAATAGTCCAGTTGTTATTCTTGAAAAAATTAAGGAGTCTTCAGAAGAGACAACTATAAAAGGCAAAGCTTTAAAAAAAAAAGCAACAACGAAATCAAAAATGTTACATAAACAAGTATTTGACAGCGAAAAAAAGACAGATAATAGTAACGAAAAAATAAACTCGGAACTTAAAATGCCAATAAGATACAAACCTGGGCCTAAATCGAAAACAAAACTCTTTGACAAGCGAGCGGAAGTAGACCCTTATATTTTTGAATCTGACTCAGTAAGCGAATTAAATGCTACAAATATTAGTGAAACTAAACCTCATAGTAGTTCCGACTCAGAATGCGAATCTCTTGAATCATCTAAAAGCTGTGGAAGCACAGAACTTTTAGTAGAATTAAAGAAAAAACCAAAACGAAAACGTCGGGGATGGCAAGCAGGTGTAATTAAACCTAAACATAAGAAAAAGAAAACTCATCTTAGTCACTCTCAATCTGATACAACAAACGTTCAAGTTATGCCTCATATTCCCGACTTAAATTGTTTTACAGATAAAACGTACTGTTTCTATAAAAATGTAAGTGTCTATTTATGTCGTCTTTGCCTTTACAATGGCAATGACATAGTTCATCATTACAAGAAGCAACATCCGCACTCAGAGATTCCTTTGTCCCGAATGAGCCCGGAAGTTGCTAAAGAGGCCATAGAACAGTGTGAGGAAATAAATTTTCACGCTATTAGTAAAGTAACTACTGATAAATACGTCTGCCGATTCTGTTTTAAAGAATTTAAAAACTCCATAAAGAAAAAAACCGTATTGGAAGAATTTTTTTGGCATGTTGTCAGTATGCATACGGGTGAATACAAGCAACAATGTTCGGAATGTATTAATGTCACTAGGTGTCCATTTAATTTAGACATTCCACCTCCTCCTAAAGAGCAAAAAGGTCAACTTATAGGTTATATTTGTGGAAAATGCAATTTTACACAAATATCCCTTGAAAATTTAAAGACTCACGTCATTAACCGTCATAATGATGAGCAAACTGAAGTTTATACAATTAATTTAGCCGTCATGTCAAAGAAAACATTGTTAGCTTTCAGTAATTCTACATCAGAACAGCCTAGGACGCTTAGGAGCAGTAGTTCAAATCAAAGTACTGTAGAAACAAATGACGAACAGACTGATTTTAATGAAAGCAGTGATAATGTGACTAAACCTGACAAAGTAATATCTTTTTCACTAAAAGAGAAAACTCTAAACGAATTGCAGACAAACAAACGTAATAAAATTCAGTCACAAATTACCTTTGAAAATGATGACGCTGCCAACGAGTTATGTGACTTGAATAAGAACAAAAGTATAAAAGTTGAACAAGAACACGAAATTGATTCGTCACCATATAATGAGCCGGTTAATGATGCACCTGTTGCGGATATAGTAACTGAATCTTTTGAGACATTCAAGGATGCAGACTATAATCAGCAATCTACATCTGATGATATTTTGGATTACCCACATTTCAAAGTCAACTTTACAGAAGCTGGTACCAAGGAATATGTGTGCTGTATAAATGGAGTAGAAAATCACTATCGCACAGTGCTATTAATATCATTTAAGAAACATGTTCAGATAAAACATCCAGAAAAATGGGATGGATTTTGCTTTCTGTGTAAACTGATAGTCACTCCTCAAGGAAATCACAATTTCAAAGACTGTTTGCAGCATTTTCTTGACAAACATTTTGATAATTTTCCGACTATGGAAAGAGTGAATACGAATATTAATATTGAAACATCTGATGTGATACCTAAAAAAAATTATGTGAATGTTAGACCGTTATCAGAGCTTATATCTCAATCAGATATACAACCAGAACAACCTAAACTGCCCGTTATAGAGAGTGTTGTTAGTCTAGGAGGCTCGACAGATGAAGCATATTCGGGAATTAGTGTCGATACAGCTGAAATAAGAAGTAATGAAAAAGAATATAAATATGAAGAAGCGCAAGCGGAAATAATTGCAAAGAAATATAATGTTGTTTTAAATGTTATGATGAACCGGGAGAAATTAGTTCACATATTTAAGTGCGCTGGTCGATTTTGTAGTTATTCGACCGACAATGCTGAAGATGCTCTCCGTCACGCGATAACTCATGAACGCGTCGGTGGAGAAAATTCATTGAATTGTAGTTACTGTGATTTCGATTCCTCAAAGAACGCCGTTGATTTAGTTACGCATGTTTTTAAAATGCATGGTTGTTGCCAGTATGTATGTGGACATTGCTTCTATCGAAGTGTAGCGAGTCAACTTGTACGTGCGCATGCGTCGAGAATACATGGAAAGGCGACTGGACGGAGCGTTATTCTCAGAACTACAGTTACAGCACGCTCTGATACGGACTGTAAAATTTTGCCACGAGAAATTGCTGTTCCCTTCTTCGTTTGCAACCAAAGTAGGTATAATTACACAATTCATCAAAATTTTTTATTGCGTTAATTTGCATTAAATATAAACTACTAACAAAATGTTTTCAGATGTAATGGATGGCAAATGCAAGTTTAAAACCTACACGTCTGGAAAATTTTATGAACATTTGCAAATGAGGCATCAGTTAGATATTTCATTTTTGTGTTTCGTAAGTATTCTTTTTTAATGCATTTGTTTAATTTATACCAAAATATTAGACGTAAATTTTTTGAACGATTGTTTTGTCTATGAACATTCTGCTGTCACTAATTAAGTAGTATGTTATTTGGAATTCATTATACAATAATTTTATTACAGGTGTGTTCAGAAATATTTACTAAACCTGTTGATTTGCTGCAACATTTCAAAATTCACGGATTTAAACTCTATCAATGCACGTGGTGTGTACACGGTGCTGAAAATGAAACTGAGTTACTCGCGCATGCCTCAGAAAAACATCCAAATAAGCAGCCTCAAGCTTATTTAAGAGTAATTACTAACAAGGTACGTAATACACGATTTTTACCTTCTTTTTTTAAGTTAATTTCAGAACTAAGTTTTCTTTTATTTTATAGGAAGGAACTCCTGGATTTAGAGTGCTTCCTTTGGCTCATCTAAATAATTCAAAAATTACTACAATTGATGTCAAACCAAATAATGTTAGAGGGGATCCTGAAAGGGAAGCAGAGAGGTCAATAGACTTAGAAAAACTTATTGGCCAAACAACGCAAATGATTGAGTCCAAGGTAACATCTTCCCAAAATGAAAGCACCGAAAACCTTGTATTAAAGGAACAAGAAATGAGTATGCCTTCATTCGAACCTGGGTCCCTAGCCCAAAGTCAAGAGTCATTGGTTTTGGCCTTACAGTCGTCACTGTTTGATAAAAATCCAGAAACTTCGATATCGCCTGATGGAGATAGAACGCCAATTCTGACCGATCTTCCTCGTCCAGAGACTCCTAATTTAGAAAACCAACCAATAAAAAGTGATGTTCATAGCCAACTAACACCAGTACTTAAGGAAGAAAAAGAACCAAAAACGCCTGAGAAGACGGACTCTGACGTCGTTTATTGTTTAGATAGCGATGAGGAAATTTCTAATCAAAACGTGGTCGATCTTTCCAGTGAAGAATCTCCATTAGTTGCAGATGTGATTGACAAATCTGGCAACCTCGAAAAAGTACAAGTATCACGTTTATTTAAATGTAGTCTGTGCAGTATGATCTTGAAAAATTGCTCTGGTTTTAAAAGACATGTATCCGCTTGCCATGCCGAGGCAATAAATCTACTTCAGTGTGCATATTGTCCATTTGTGGCTGAAAGAGATCTTGTGGCCACACACTATGTTTCTGATCACTGTTTGACTCGAAAGGAAGCCACACGTTATGTATGTGGTGTTTGCAGCAATAAATATATTTCGTTTACATTTGTGAAAAAACATCTAAAAGACGATCATAATTTGTCAAAACTGGTTGTTACATCCAAGTTAGTTACAAATGGAGAGTACCAGTTTGTCGTAGGCGAAGCGAGTAAGCAGAAACAGGTTGCGAAGAGAAAACTTTCGAATGAAAACGAGGATAAAAGTTTACAGCCTGTGCCTAAAATGAAAAAATTCGGTCCGAGTGATGTGAATCTATTACCCATTAACCCAATTCTGAATGAATTAGTTTACTGTTCCCTCTGTGAATTTAGTACAAAAGTTCGGTTGAATATGGTTAGACATCTCCAACTTCACGCTGAACAGCAACCAGTGCCGCAAACAGCGCCAGTCAATCCCGTTCCCCACTTGGAAACAAACGAAAAACACTTTGATAAAATGGTTAATCTCGCTTCCAGTTCAATAGCGTCTAGAGCTCCGGAAAAATCGAATAAAACTGATCGGCAACCAGTAGTTAATCTACTTATACCTCCTGAAGCAGCTTCACGGTATCCTAAATACGTACCGGATAGACAGCGGTATACGTGCGGCGCTAAAGGATGCTGTTACATATCTGTAGATGAAACTATGCTGAAATACCATTGGGAGACATTACATTCAGACGCAAATGATTTCCACTGCGTGCACTGCCCGCCTTACCAACATATGGATACGACCAAACCATTAACCGCGTCCCGAATAATTGGTCACCTTAAAATGCACGATATCAGATTGTATGCGTGTTCATCCTGTTCCTATTATCACCACAAACGGCAGGTGCTTGATAAACATATTGCTGAGATCCATAGCACGGGTCATGTTATGGTGGTTAGAGAGGAAAGTGTTTCACAAATTCCAAATGTAACTCAGACATCAACAGTAGCACCGACAATGGATTTGAAACCTTGGCAATGTGGGCTGTGCAAATTCAAGAGCATGCTCCGCCCTGAAGTGGTGGAGCACTGTGCCAAATTTCATCAGTCTAAGATGCAATACAAATGCACGTACTGTGCTTTTCGAACATCGACCTTAGAAAATATTACGAAACACCAGTCCAAATCGCACGTTGGCAAAGCCCAGGAGACGTTCTATTTCTATTATCGTGAGGGGTCTATTCCCGATGAGCCTGATGGCACTTCGCGGTGGCAGAAGCAACAGCAGAAAAGTAGTGTAACTGAAACTGAAGTAAAAACTGAGACCATTGAACGTATAGAATTGGAATCGCAAAGTGAATTAACGAAAAACATGTCAGAACCTCCTGTGGCGCCTGCAGTAGACTTAAATATAGTTAAACAAGACCCAGACGCGGTTCTTGTACCTACACACTCTACGCAAGACCTATGCAAAACATTTGGTCAATTTTGTGAACCTAATGACTTAAAGTATAAATGTCCATTATGTAAAAATGTTTTAGAAGACAGGGATGCTATGCAGTCTCATTTGTATGAAGAATTGCAGTATAGAAAGTGAGTATAGCCAAAAATTTAAAGAATCTTGTTGCTTAAACATGAAGTAGACCTTAATTTAAAGTATGTGTGACTTTTGTCATTTATTTAGTTATAACAAAAAAAAATCAAATTTTCAGGTGGGGCTGTGGATTTTGTTCCTATAAGGCGTTCCATAAGAATGGTCTCAATGATCATATGCTTACAGAACACAGACAGAATCGTGAACCTATTGAACTGCCAGTTGATGTAAGAGTAGAGGCATGGATTGCAAAGCTCCTGGACCATCAATTCCTCCTTATTGAGAAAAATAGACAAAATTTGTCGAAACAAAGTGATGCTGTGAAACCCGTTAATTCCGCTCCTACAACATCCAAGACCCAAGACGCACATATGAATGTTCCTGAAAGTGATAATGAGCATAGTGAGGAAGAACTTGAGAAAGTGTTTGGTACTTTCGGTGCATCTGAAAACAAGTACTTCAATTGTCCTAAGTGTAGTTTAAAAATTATAGAAGAAAGTGCCATGCGAGAACATTTGGAAATAGAATTGAACAAAATTAGGCAAGTGTTATTGATTTGACAGTTTCAACGTTTTTTACCTTCTTAAATGTATTTTTTTAGTAAGATATTTGCCAAATTTTTTAAATCTGTTGCTTTAGTTTGGGTGTTGCTCATTTTGACCAACAATTATTCAAAATAATTAATATTATTTCTGTAATCTCAGGTGGTGTTGCAACAGCTGTACAGAGAAATTCCAGAACTACCACGAGGCGCAATTCCATTGTAAAAGTGTTCACCCAGGGATATCTGCTCGGGCCATCGAAGCAGTTCGGAACGTGAGGATGCGTTCTGCCTGGATTTCAGCGGTTATACGCGCGCAAAAACTTAGTATGAACCACCTACCCGTATCAGAAACCACCGACTCAGACGAATCCACTAAAAATAGTCTTGCACAGGATAATTCTCTATTAGTAGTTCGATACGAAGAGAGGGTTCCTACACCAGAAGTACAGGTAATTCGATCCAAGACTTCAGCCTCTGAGAGTGATGAAGATGAAGAAAAACTAGTCATTGACGAAGTGTTTAAGCAGACGGAAATCAAACAGTGCCCATTCTGTATGTATACATGCCAGGACATCAGGGAGTTAAAGGAACATGTGGTGGGCCGGCATAATAATATTAAGCCTTACTTCTGTTCCTACTGCGATTTCAATGGCTACAGAAAGACTGTGGTGAAACATGTAAGTGACAAACATAAAGACAAACCCCTGGTGTTATTGACCAAGGGTCAGAGGATTTTCGGTCCCCCTATAGGCCCTAAACCTGTACCAGCATCATCAGCACCAATAGCAGTGGACGATAATGCTCCAAGACTGATTTGTTTACGATGTGAAAAATTATTTAACGAAAAAGAAGCGAAGACACACCTTCACGACAATACAAAGCCTACGTTTGTAAAAAAGGGCCAGTTTGTTGTAAAGTGCTGTTGGTGCTTGACTTTTCATGAAAATAAAGCTGCGGTATTTGATCATCATCAAAAAAGCCACCCAAATAAGACTTTCAATTATGCATTTAGTACGATGCTCAATAAGAAGAGAAGTGTCCTCTGCTGTGCATACTGCAATCAGAATTTCTCACTCTCGGGAGATCTGAAAGCCCATTGGAAGGCAGTCCACAGCTCGTTGCCATTTCAGTTTAACAAACGTCAATGTGTGGCAACTGTCTCTGACGTCGTTATAAATTTGTCTGATGATGAGGAGACCGGAGTAAAGAGAAAGAGTGAAAGTACATTACCAAACCCCTCTCCCTCAAAGATGTGTGCAAGAAAATCTACCACAAAGTTACCATTTCAGGCAGTAGCGAAGAAATCCACCACAAAACTACCATTTAAGCTTGAATCTGATTCAGATTGTATGGAATATTCCTTTTATGGATCGAAGCCTCAAGTTGATGATTTGGATAATGTCACAACAAACATGTCTTTTTGTAACACGGTTGTGCCATTTACATTTAAGAAACTGAGTGAAGTCATTCGTATTAATCCTACAGTGCTTGTAGAAGATATAAAGAAGTGATTGCAAGTGGATGCTATTCAGTGAAGTCAATTGTCATTGTGTATTAGGATTGTATTGTTTTAAGCCATAGTCTCTAATGGCTATCCCAATCTGTGATTATTGAGACATTCTCTTTAAATTTTGTTAAGGGTCTTGTATTTGATTTTTTGACCAGAAAGCATTTGAATCTACTGCTGTATTTTCCCCAATTGGTTGAAAATTGATTTTTTTTTTTAATTAAAATTATTTTTTTGCAGATTGTCAAACTTAAATGCGCTCTGATCAATGTAGTTTTACAAAAATACATGACTACTCAATTATTATAAGTGCTTAAATAAGTTTATTTGATTTTTGTCATTCATATGTTTAACTCTATGAGAAAGTTAGAACTATTTGGATGTAAGTTTTCTTAGATTAAACATTTTATTATCTCGTTATTGTGATACGCCTACTAAGCGAGCACCTACTAATTTGGAAGTTCCAGAACTGGTACATTAAGTCTGAAATAATTTTTAATATTTTTTTGTGTTGATTGCAATGGAGAATCAGGATTAAACTTCTGTAAAAAAGCTATCTTATTTATTTAGTGATCATCATTGAAAAACAAAGAACAGAAATGAGGGGAAGACTGTTTTTGTGATATCTGTGTATCATTATGTGACAAAATTTTAAATAAAGCTCAAACTACATGATTTTTTACATGATATAAAAATATCTCCTTACTACCTTAGTCTACCGAAGAACATTTAACAAAAATGAAAAGAAAAACATACTTTAAAATACATTGCAATGGACTACCTACCTAATTATTTACAAAAATTGACTAAAATTGCCTAATGAAAGAATGTTAAAATGTTCGAAATCCGTAGACATTTGAATTTATAGAATTCTCTTCAATTTTCGTTGTTCCTTCCAGAATTTGAATCACATCATATCTTAGGAATTTTTATGTTCGTGGACCATTCTCTTAGGTTATTGTAACAAATCTTCAAATAAAAAAAAACCTTTATTATTATTGTAGATCGGTTAGGTTTATCAGACCGCTGATGAAATGTGCTAAACTACGTACCTATAATAATTCTACACAAAGTAGGTAAAAGATTTAATTCGCAATGTGGGAAAAAGTTGGTCTAAACAAAACTTAATTCATTGCCTTGGATTAAATAAAATAAATCCCAAGTAAGTGCCTACATTATAAATCAGAATTAATCTTCGTTGTCATCATCATTACAGCCCTTCATAAGTTCACTGCTGAATATAAGCCTCCCCCAAGGAGTGCCACAAAGCACGGTCCTGAGCCACCTGCATCTATCGACTTCCTGCATGTCTTACCAAGTCGTCACTCCATCTAGTGGGGGGACGCCCTACACTTCTTCCACCGGTACGAGGCCGCCACTCGAGAACCTTTTTTCCCCATCGGTTGTCGGTTCTTTGAGCTATATGGCCGGCCCATTGCCACTTCAGCTTACTAATCCGTTGGGCTATGTCGGTCACTCTGGTTCTACTGCGGATATCCTCATTTGTAAGTTTATCACGCAGAGAAACTCCGAGCATAGCTCTCTCCATAGCTCGCTGAGCAACCTTGAGCTTCCTCATCTGGCCAGCAGTGAAGGACCACGTCTCAGTTCCATAGGTCATCACTGGCAACACACACTGGTTATATAGTCTCTTTTTCAAGTTTTGAGGTATAGGCTGACGAGAAGATGTGCCGTAATTACCCGAACGCTGCCCAACCGAGTTGAATCCGTCGATTTACCTCTCGGTCGAAATTGGACTTACCTAGTCGGACTATTTGTCCCAGGTAAACATACTTGTCAACAACTTCGAGCTTAGTGCTCCCAACAACTACCGGCATAGGCTGTGTGACATGGACATTAAGGGGACTACAGGAGCTAAACGCAAGTTTTATATTGACTTAAAATATATGATACAAAATATAGTCTCTTTTTCAAGTTTTGAGGTATAGGCTGACGAGAAGATGTGCCATAATTACCCGAACGCTGCCCAACCGAGTTGAATCCGTCGATTTACCTCTCGGTCGAAATTGGACTTACCTAGTCGGACTATTTGTCCCAGGTAAACATACTTGTCAACAACTTCGAGCTTAGTGCTCCCAACAACTACCGGCATAGGCTGTGTGACATGGACATTAAGGGGACTACAGGAGCTAAACGCAAGTTTTATATTGACTTAAAATATATGATACAAAGCAGTAAACTAAACCAGAAAAATATATGATAGTTTTTGGTATATATGCTAGTTAGTGTGTTGAAAACATGATACTACTGATTTGATACGATAGAAAAAAATCATAAATATACCTCTAAAAATTTCTTTTAACGAGTAAAAACCATACTAATATACATGCAATTATTTTGATTATTTCTCAGATTATTCTACAAGCAACACATTAACGTAATACTGTTTTAATTTTTTAATGAAATTAATAGATTTTATTTTAAATCGCATTTTCTTATTTCTGAAATAATACGTATGGATGTGTGCGTAAACGCCTGTGTACCGACACTCAGGGGTATGAAAGTACTCAGCAGCTTGCTTTTACGTTGATACTAGCGCCATCTCATAGTCAGCTAAAGTACTATTTTCTCCAATATTTTTACACATGTTATTACAAGATGGCGACACTGCTGGTATTCATTATTTATACCGAAGCCTAAATCATGCTATCGAAGTTTTAAAACACAGCGGTATATATATAGAATAATTCTCTTTGCATAAACTAATAAATTTAAACGATGCTCATCAAAAACAAACTCAATGAAGACATGTTTGATACAAATTAGTCGGGAATTATTGTTAAATACATTTCCTTTTCAATTTTATTGAAATATGTACGAAATAATACTGAATCTAGTTAATAGCGCCCTCTAGTGTAATTTTCAGTAATTTATAATCCCAACGCCATCTATAAGAGCGCTAAAGAGACTTCCCTCTTTTCGTCACCTAATAATTTGTCAGAGTGGCTCACCTATATAGTATATTATCTTTATGTATTTAGATAAATTTATTGAATATTTATTATAAATAATAACTAATAATATATATTTATTTTCATAACAATTAAGCTATGAATTTAGGAAACTTACTACTAGTTATGGATTTGCAGCTTTTGCACTCGAGAGTACCCGGGTTCGATTCCAGGAATATAAAGTCATATTTTCATTTTTCTTTTTTATTTAAAGTGTTATATATTTAGAAAATTTATTAAGTGCTTTTATAAATAAAAAAAAAAATATTTATTTTTATACTAATAAACCTATATTTGCAGTTTGCACTCGAGAGTGCCCGGGTTCGATTCCAGGAATATGAAGTCAATTTTTATTTTTTATTTTAAGTATTACATATTTATATAAATTTATTATTTACTTTTATAAATAATAACTAAAAAAACCGTATGAAATGTAATAATTGTTTACAGGAGAAAGAAAGTAAAAAATATCAACATGGAAGTTAATATTTCCAATGTGTACCTACAACTTTTCTAAACTATAATAACATTAAAAAAAAACTAAAAATACATAATGTTTTGTTAAAAGACCGCGGCTTATTCATAAATAACAAATAGGCATGATGAAAAAATAGAATCATCTGAAAATTGCGATGCTACTTATCACATGTTGTAAGAGTTTAGGTTTATTGATTTTGTTTATAATTAGGAATTATAATTATATATGAAGGTATTTTACTTGTAGCTTAACAATTTTACAGAGGCAAATACAAAAAATAAACGAAATGCAAATTTTTATTACCTATCTTGTGAACCATAGTACTAGAATATTTAGAATTGACATAATATCTAAATAATTTGAAATATTCATTTTTTCCATAGATTTCATTTCGTGAATCCGGATGAAACCCAAATCCGGACTCATAAGTGAACAGCACCAGAGACCATTGTTGTACAAGGAAATAGGTAAACGCCAAAAAGACAATTTTTGTTCTTTTCCACAAGTTCGCTTATCATTTACTAAAATTTCTCTTATTTCCTGGGTCTCTTTAAAATAAAATAAGCGAAAATGTCCAATATATGGGTTATCATTCTATAACTGCAAGAAGCATACCTTCAAAACAAATCTTATGACGAAACAGAAAAATACCTAAACTGATTGTTTAATAGCTTATTTGACTTACATACTCTCGCACCCACAAACACACACGCGCGCACGCAAACGTACATACACACGCACACCCTCATACACAGACACACATACATATACATATATTTCTCAATTTTATATTTAATAATTTGAAAACTAGATTTTGTTGTCATTGTAGCACTTACAACTGTAAGTATGTATTTAATATATATCTAGTGGTATTACGGGCATTGAGACTGTTACTCCATAACACAGATTATTCTGTAACCTAGCTAGGAGAGCAGAGCTACATCCACTAGATTGAATATAATATTTTATAGATAGTACAAACGATGTAATGTCCTATATATGTACTTCAATCACTTTTATATAAATAAAGTTTATTACTATTACTATATAAATAAAAATGTTTTAAGTTTCATCGAATCAGTTTCATTTCAGAATCACCCACATCCTTAAATTATTAAGTAAAATTAAATTAAAATTAAAAATAATTTCGTTGTCCCATCTATTTTTTGTTAGATCTTTATCTTACTTGCGTTTCGTTCATTCGGGCGTAACCTCGCTAATCCGTTAGTGTTAAACCTCACTGTCGTTAGATGGCGCTCACATTTTTCTGTAAATGTTTGCGTGCATCATTCGAGGTCATTTGGGTCTTGTAGTCCTCTTAAACATGATCTTTGTTTTGTCCATGTTCTTCTTTTCGTCGTATTCCACATAAAAGTTAGTAATAGAGCTTAAAAATTTACGTTCGATAATTGCAAGACATCAGTGTTTTTTTTTAAAGAAGCTAGTAGAGTAATTATAGAAATATAATATACTAGCTCGCCAGGCAGACGTTATTCTGCCCTCTTCAACGACCCTTCCTATACAAATCCTTAAATTCGCAATAAAAAAAATTGAGAGTGATTTATCGGTATAAAAACTAATCTTTCAAGTTAACCAAAATGCACTCAGTGTGCAAAATTTCATTGAAGTCAGTTCAGTAGTTTAGGAGTCCATCGCGGACAAACAACGTGACACGTAATTTTTATATATAATGATAAACCAGAAATCTGATATTCAAAGCGGCTTTAGCCGTAGGCAGTAGATATTTTATATAAAAATAAATATTGAATAGTTACTAGAACATACAGATACAATCCATCTTTTATTTTTTATGTATAGTATGTGGACAGTATAATGAGGGCTAATAATTTTCCACTAACCAGATGTCGCTAGTAGCGACTGAGGTAAAGTTTTTTGTTACACAGTGTCAGTTAATTGAGAAATTAATGTTAAATTATAGTTTATCACTATCTCTCCGCTAGGAGTAAAGTATTCTGTGATCATTATCTAGAGTATTATATTAATACACAACACAATGCGTCAGTGGTTTGATTTTTAATTTTATGTACTTTATAACTCTTTTTTTAAAAATCGGCTTTTAGTTATATTTGTAGTTTGGTTTATTCATTTGTAATGTAATTAGTATAAAATATAACTAATAATACAGAAAGAATCGTTAAAAATTACATTTTCCTAAGAAATTATCGTCCCCGCTATGAAATCTGTCAAATATTTTACCTCACTGTAAAGTGGCGCCGCCCTGGTGGCAGAAAAAGTCGTGGATGCCCTCATTATGCACGAATAATGAAGCAAGAATAGCAAGGAATTGTTATTGTTTTATAATACCACAGGAAGCCTGTGAATGGTATATTGCAAATAATATTTTTGTGCTGTTGTTTGTTGGAATGATTTAATTTGTAGCCCGATGGTTCATAACGACTTATTGTAACTTAAGAAAACGGATTGATTAAAGTAGATAATGTACTGTGGTTGTAGATAATTCCTTCGGTTTCACTTGAACTGTGAGATCGTAGTGATGTCACAGTCGTGTTTTCGAGCAATCAGTAGGAACCATAGAGATAAGTAGTCAATATAGTCAATCATAACTTGCTTATATTTTATACTCACAGAGTACATTATATATTTTATACTAGAATTAAGCGCCCTCTGTGGACTTAAAACCAAGTTTTTAATTTGTCGTCATCTATCAACAATACAGATCGACTGGAAGATAATAAGATTTCCTATTAATGAGGGCTAATAACCTAACATTTACTAGATGTCGCTAGTAAGGACTAAAGTGATCATTTGTTACGCAGATGGTCACAAGCACAGAGTACATTAGTCACAAGCAGGGGTAAGACAGTTCCATGCATTGACAGATTTGGGGTCTTTTTTTGCAAAATGCGACATCTGTTATCCTCATCCAAAACAATTAGTTAACTTCATGTCACCGCAGATGGCGAAACCATCGGCAAGATGTCAGGTCACAAATATGGCGACTGCTCCATGCTCCTTGCGTTTGTGCGTGTGTCTATACCTCTGTTTTTCTTCGTGAAATTAATCTGCCGATCCACGTTAAGTTGAGTCCACATTTAAAAATGCTTTTAGAAGTTGATGTTGAAGAAGATGATTTAAGAATGTTAAACAAATTAACAATTCACCATGTGCAAAAAGATAAATTGCCTAAAATGAAGGTGAAGTATGCAGCCATGGACGTATAAATATGCATGGACTTGATAGAACGCGAGCAATCGGTACTCTGTCGTCGTCAGCACTAATGAAATCAAATAAATAAGATTTTTCAGACATTTCGCATAGTAGTTTTATACGTGGTAGAACCATGCTGCAACTATATCAGTAGTATAGTTGTAGCATGAATGGGTCAACTTGACCGGGGAAGGACCACGCTCTCACAGAATACCAGCGTAAAATAACAGCTTAACGCTGCTGTGTTTCGTATGGTGATTGTAGAGAACCGGAGAAACCTTTTACTGGAAACTACTTATCATCAGGTGGGCTTTATGCTCCTTCATCACCTTTATCCCATAAAAAAAATTCGCTAGTGATTTTTGATTCTGTTACGGTGCCACCAGACATTCACAACACCCATTGTGTTCGTTCGGAAACCTGCATGTCCTAAACTGCTGCTTGTACTGACGTGTGAAGGCCAAGACGCATTGGGATAGCTCGGCGGACAACAGTTCACTACACATTTCGATTTGGATTGTCTTCCTAAAATAGGAGCAGTGGTAGCTCCGCCGACACCAATGAAATTCTTAATTGCAATTTTAAGTCCTGATTTACCACGTGCTCGAAGGTGAAGGAAAACATTGTGAGGAAACCTGCATATTTGAGAGATAAGAATAAAGTATTTCGAAGACATGTGAAGTTCGCCAACAGGCATTGGGGCAGCAGGCCAGACATTTCCTTGCCCTAAAACCCTCTAACAAATGAGAAGAGACCTGTGCCCAGCAGGCCCCGATGGAATTAGCAACAGGGTACTGAAATCTCTCTCCGCGCCGCTAGTAAGCCACCTGGTAGTGGTCATGCGTCCTTATTTATACGTCCATGTATGCAGCCCAAGTTTTCAGTCAAAGAGTTGCAGCTACAATGAACTTTTTGGCAAGTAAGTTACTCATAGTTTAAATAAATATGTGGGTTAAAATGTGGTCTTTATGAAATAACATAAAATATAATAATAAAATATTATAAATGTAAAATTTTACCTTATTTAATTACTAGTTTTTATTTATTTGAGAACTGGTGCATGTACTCTTGAATTAAAATAATAGAATATCCAATTTTTATGTTTAAAAAAATTACTCATAAGGTTAATGTAAGATGAGAGTGCAAAGATTGTATGAAAAATATTATATTAAGAGGACTACAAGACCCAAATGACCTCGAATGATGCACGCACACATTTACAGAAAATATGAGCGCCATCTAACGACAGTGAGGTTTAACACTAACGGATTAGCGAGGTTACGCCCGAATGTTATAATAGACGAAACGTAAGTAAGATAAAGATCTGACAAAAAATAGATGGGACAACGAAATTATTTTTAATTTTAATTTAATTTTACGTGGGTAGGGTAGGGTGGGTGATTCTGAAATGAAACTGATTCGATGAAACTTAAAACATTTTTATTTATATAGTAATAGTAATAAACTTTATTTATATAAAAGTGATTGTAGTACATATGTAGGACATTACATCGTTTGTACTATCTATAAAATATTATATTCAATCTAGTGGATGTAGCTCTGCTCTCCTAGCTAGGTTACAGAATAATCTGTGTTATGGAGTAACAGTCTCAATGCCCGTAATACCACTAGATATATATTAAATACATACTTACAGTTGTAAGTGCTACAATGACAAAAAATCTAGTTTTCAAATTATTAAATATAAAATTGAGAAATATATGTATATGTATGTGTGTCTGTGTGTAAGTGTGTGCGTGTGTATGTACGTTTGCGTGCGCGCGTGTGTGTTTGTGGGTGCGAGAGTATGTAAGTCAAATAAGCTATTAAACAATTAGTTTAGGTATTTTTCTGTTTCGTCATAAGATTTGTTTTGAAGGTATGCTTCTTACAGTTATAGAATGATAACCCATATATTGGACATTTTCGCTTATTTTATTTTAAAGAGACCCAGGAAATAAGAGAAATTTTAGTAAATGATAAGCGAACTTGTGGAAAAGAACAAAAATTGTCTTTTTGGCGTTTACCTATTTCCTTGTACAACAATGGTCTTTGGTGCTGTTCACCTATGAGTCCGGATTTGGGTTTCATCCGGATTCACGAAATGAAATCTATGGAATAAATGAATATTTCAAATTATTTAGATATTATGTCAATTCTAAATATTCTAGTACTATGGTTCACAAGATAGGTAATAAAAATTTGCATTTCGTTTATTTTTTGTATTTGCCTCTGTAAAATTGTTAAGCTACAAGTAAAATACCTAACATTCATATATAATTATAATTCCTAATTATAAACAAAATCAATAAACCTAAACTCTTACATGTGATAAGTAGCATCGCAATTTTCAGATGATTCTATTTTTTCGTCATGCCTATTTGTTATTTATGAATAAGCCGCGGTCTTTTAACAAAACATTATGTATTTTTAGTTTTTTTTAATGTTATTATAGCTTAGAAAAGTTGTAGGTACATATTGGAAATATTAACTTCCATGTTGATATTTTCTACTTTCTTTCTCCTGTAAACAATTATTACATTTCATACGGTTTTTTTAGTTATTATTTATAAAAGTAAATAATAAATTTATATAAATATGTAATACTTAAAATAAATAATAAAAATTGACTTCATATTCCTGGAATCGAACCCGGGCACTCTCGAGTGCAAACTGCAAATATAGGTTTATTAGTATAAAAATAAATATTTTTTTATTTATTATTTATAAAAGCACTTAATAAATTTTCTAAATATATAACATTTTAAATAAAAAAGAAAAATGAAAATATGACTTTATATTCCTGGAATCGAACCCGGGTACTCTCGAGTGCAAAAGCTGCAAATCCATAACTCTACAAAATGCACTACTGTAATACAGTAAGTTTCCTAAATTCATGGCTTTATTTTTATGAAAATAAATATATATTATTAGTTATTATTTATAATAAATATTCAATAAATTTATCTAAATACATAATACTTCAAATAAAAAATAAAATTTTACTTCATATTCCTGGAATAGAACCCAGGTACTCAGGTATACACTACCCTTCCAAATCATTAAGTTTATTGTTAAATATAAAATATATATAAAAATAAATATTTAGTAATATTAAAATGTTCTTAACTTTTAATGTCGTTCATATGTTTTTAATTGTTTAATATCGTTCTTCGTAACGGGCTTAACTTTATTTTCCATATTTACCAATTAAAATTATTAACTTAATTTTAATTAATCTAAACTTAAAATCTTTTATATTTACACGAAAGAATAATATCTATGAATATGAAACAACGAATTTAAAAATAAAATTATACAAAACCATTAAACAATCTTTACGTAAATAATGCGGCAAAAAGAGCGACACGTCTGTATAGCACCGGGCCTCGGCCAGCAGCATATAGTATATTATCTATGGCCAGCAGTGTCGGTACCATGAAGCAAATACAAAGAGGAGACGTTGTAATTAAATTTCACTATGTAACAACGCGTGACAATTTGCGGGGTGAGGGGAAGCAAAGCCCCGCCCACTTTACACTATCTACATCTACGGATAAATAGTAAAACTACTCGAATCTATCCATATCGATGTTGCAATGTAGCTTAGCTACCTTGACGGTAGATGGCGGCATGTCCACAGAATGTTATAAACTAAAAAATAATATTTTGGCGACTAAAATTTCTTTATGTCTGAATGCAAAACAAATTGCAGCACCTTCGTATGATTATTATATCATTACTGAGCTCTACGTACCTTTATATTTTTAGTTCACAGGACACAAAGTGTCGCTATCTAGTTTGGAATATATTTAATTATATTTGAAAGCCGACGCAGAGATTTTTCTAGAATATTTTTAATAAATTTGGTGTAAAATTACTTACAAATGAAATGTGATGCCATCCATAGCATCGGAGCGTCTATCTCATGAAGCAAATACATTCAGACAAAGAAATTATAATCGCTAAAATAATATTTTTATAGTTTTCATAATAATTTTGGGAACAGGTCGCCATCTATCTTCAAATAAACCTCATAAAAAATAACAAGACAGGGCTGCAATTAGAATTCAATTATTTTACCCAGTAATCCAACATTCAATATTAAAATGAAGGAAATTGTACTTGGCTGATTTTTACGAAATGTTTAAATTATATTTAAGTGACATTCTATATGCAAAAAATCACTTAAATACAATTTAAATATGTTTATCATTTCGTGAAAGTCAACCTTCAAAAAATATTTATTTTATCCATAAAATAAAGTCTCTTTGAAACTAAATATTCTATGTTCAATATTAAGTAGGATATTTAATTTGGAACTAAATATCCTACTTATCTCAATAATATTATATAGGCGAAATTTTGTGTGTTCTTTCTGTCTCCATGAGCTTATTCCACACTAAGTATGTACTGTGTACCTATGTGTAATTTTTTCACGCAGAAACGGCTGGACTATTATTTATGTGTGGGTTATACTACTTAATATCTCTGAGGGAAAACAAATAATAGACAAATTATTATAATCAATATAATTTTATTTACAAATCAATTAAAATATAAATATTTTATTCCAAATTAGGCATACGAATGCACTTTTTGAATGCCAATCTAAGAACATTAAATTGTATTTAAGTGATTCTTTGCATATAGAATGTCACTTAAATATAATTTAAACATTTCGTAAAAATCAGCCTAAGTACAATTTCCTTCATTTTAATATTGAAAGTTGGATTACTGAATAAAATAATTGAATTCTAATTACGGCACTGTCTTTTTATTATCTTTATGAGGTTTACTTGACGATAGAATACGGCCTGTTCACATAATGATTATAAACTATAAAAATTATATTTTGCGATTAAAATTTCTTTGTCTGAATGTAAAACAAATTTCAGCATCTTCGTATGATTATTTTACCAATACTGAGCTCTATAGACCTTTATATTTTTAGTTCACATGACACAAAGTGTCGCCATCTAGTGTCGAATATATTTAATTATATTTGAAAGCCGAAGCAAAGAGATTTTTCTAGAACTATTTAATAAATTAGGTGTAAAATTATTGTGATGCCATCCATAACATCAGAGCGTCTATCTGAGAAGTTTTTACACAATAAAACACAACACTTCATCCTTTTCTTCTTAATACTACGAAAATACACCGATTTGCGATTTTTTCAACACATAAGCGCACAGGACGAATGCTGACAGTATACTAACTAAAGCCACGCCCACTATGATGACGTCAGGACCTACTTAGAATCACAGTGCACAGTTGCTTATGCCGTCTCCCCTTTGTATTAGCTTCATGGTCGGTACACATGCGTTTATGCACACATCCATACGTATTATTTCAGAAATAAGAAAATGCGATTTAAAATAAAATCTATTAATTTCATTCAAAAATTAAAACAGTATTACGTTAATGTGTTGCTTGTAGAATAATCTGAAAAATAATCAAAATAATTGCATGTATATTAGTATGGTTTTTACTCGTTAAAAGAAATTTTTAGAGGTATCTTTATGATTTTTTTCTATCGTATCAAATTAGTAGTATCATGTTTTCAACACACTAACTAACTAGCATATATACTAAAAAATATCATATATTTTTCTGGTTTAGTTTACTGCTTTGTATCATATATTTTAAGTCAGTATAAAACTTGCGTTTAGCTCCTGTAGTCCCCTTAAGACACACAATCCATACCACAACAAAGAAGCGTGAAATAATGACAATAGATCATTATATTAAAATTATTAAATTATTTTTTTTACTTGAATATTGGTTATGTAATACCGCGGGCGAAAAGCTAGTAGTATATATATCTAATACATAAAAAAATAATGTTTGTTTGTTTGTATTGTTTGCACTTGTGAGAAGATTATAGGCATAGTTCAATTAACTTACAGTGTGTGGTGCATATCGTATCGACAAATTTATTTGAAAATCATAAATATTCAATTTCAATTAATATATCATCATTCCTAATTAAACAGTATAACTCTTCCAAATTTAAAATTATATTTGTAGAACAATTTCTTCTGTGGCTGCAACACGCCGGGTACCAGCAAGTAATATATGTATGTGTATGTGTTCACATCCTTAACTGTTAGGCTGTTGTAGCTTAAATGTTTATTTTTAATGTCTTAACAAATTAGCCTATGTATGTATAAACAAATAACAACTGGTTATACTAGCACTAGTTAATATTGTTTTTGTTTTACAGGAAATAAAGCATTGCCGGAGGAATGCAGAGGAACAGCTATCTTTATAAATATAATTGATCAGCTGTTCGACTCATTCAACGGATCAAAATACAAGGACGACGCAAAACCTTTAAAAGGATGTCTAAAAAGAAACTCTGCACATTTTAAGAAGTGGAACGAATTTTTACCAATTTTGCGTTCAATAGAGTTTGAAACTGTTAATAAGCACAGAGATGGGACTAAGTTTATAAAATATGTTCAAGTTCCATCTTTAAAAAATTGGATCAAAAACATTGAAAGCATGAAAGAAATATTTACTTTATTAAATAAAGAATATGATGTACAAACCCTATTGACGCGAAACTTTAATCAAGATCCTTTGGAAAATTTTTTTTGTTGTATACGGAGTCATGGTGTCAGAAATATCTCACCAACTTGTAGCCAATTTTCTAACGCATATAAATCGTTAATTATTAATAATTATACATCACATCATTCTGTTGGGGCAAATTGTGAAAAGGATGGAAATAAATTATTGCAAAATTTAAAATCACTAGTTGTGGAAGGCAATAAAAATCACGAAGAAACTTACGATAATATCTGCTTGGATCCGTTAATTAATGTCTTAAATGAGAATAATGACAGTATAAGCCAGAAAGAATCAAAACAATATGTAGCTGGATATATAATTAAAAAATGTAAACCGATTTTTAAATCTTGCAGTAGGTGCAAAAATGAATTAATTAAGAAACATGATATATCCAGCTACATATATGAAAGGGATTATACAAAAAAATCATTGTTTTCTCCCAGTGACGCACTATATCAACATAAATTAATCACATAACACATGCAACATTAAAAGAATGTCCTGGTAATAAAAAAATTAAAAAGAGAATAACGGACCTTGCAGAAATTTTCTGCAATCCATCTTTTTTGACTTGCCCCATACATAAAAATGATTTGACTTTTTTTATTAATAATTATATTATGATATGCTTACTTATAAATAGTTGGTGTACAAATGTTAATCGTATTTTAAAAGGAAAAATAATGTGTTCTGACAACCATGACTTAGTAAAAGTACAAGCATATAACTATTGTAAAAGTCATAATAAATGCAATAAATAACATCTTGTATTTTATTACAGGTTGAAGAACTAATTTCTTCAACATTCCCATTTAAATAAAAAATATCTAAATTAGATACTTTCTATTCATGCCATCTAGTAGGTGACTACGTAAATAATCAGCGCCATCTTCAGGAGGGAACTTTTAATTAATAATTTTAAAACCTCAGTGGCGTATCTACTCCCGATTATATTAGCTTATCTATGGTTGAGTCCTTTCTGTGTGAGTTGAGCTTTTAGTTCCTTTCCTCCGCTATTCTAGTGCAACAGTTTTTTTGCGACCTGGACGTTTTGTTTGTGCTGTTTCTTTGCGATATAGACGTTTGTGATTTGGTTGTATCATGCCTAAACGGTGCGCATTGGGATGTTCAAACAGTAAGTATAATCATAATTCTATCTCTGCCATCCCGGCTCCTCCATAGATTCCCATAGTGCCCGGTGAACTTGAACTTACATGCTTGTCCTAAATAATAGGTAAACAGGATAATATTTACATTATAGATGGACCACTGCAGTTACCCGTGTTTATTTTTATACTTGTTAAAATTACACCTCACTCTCGCCTCAACTGCCTCGTTGGTCTAGTGGTCACAAGCGCTACCGCTAAGCATGAGGTCCTGGGTTCGTTTTCATGGTCAGGCCAAGTGTTATTGGGTTTTACCATAAGGAATTTCTCAGTAGCAGGCCGTAGTCCGGATTTATGTCCGGTTGATGGCAATAGGCTCGCCCCCTATTACATGGGTACACCTCTGCCTAACCCTTCGGGGAAACAAGGTGTGATGTTATGTTATTAAAGTCACTGTTCAAAGTTTCGAACTATGGAGTTTCATAGTTTTTAGAATTACTTACTTAAAAGAAATACAATTACTAATCTGCACTATCCATCCTTCTGTCATAGAAGTGTATCTTTTGAACCTAGACACTCGAATTTTTTCACAAACTTTGAACTTCTATGGCCGGTATAACAAAAAATAATAATAAATCAAATTAAGTTATAAATTAAAGGAGGTCCCTATTTCTTGTTACAAAAGTATTGAAAAAAAAACAGTGAATAAAACTGTTTTTTTACGGATTTTATCGCGTTTATTTTATTATTTTTATTCCCGACGTTTCGAGTGCTTTTCAGCAACCCATGGTCACGGGGGGGACTGAGATGTTTGACGTCCCGATGTCACAGTTAGCCCGGCTACCTTCAGTTTTTTAATATTAAAGGTAGCCGGGCTAACTGTGACATCGGGACGTCAAACATCTCAGTCCCCCCCGTGACCATGGGTTGCTGAAAAGCACTCGAAACGTCGGGAATAAAAAATAATAAAATAAACGCGATAAAATCCGTAAAAAAACAGTTTTATTCAATGTGTAGTGTTCGAGTAAATATAAGAAATAATTATAAAAAAATCAGTGCTTAATATTATAAGGTGGTATGGAACCTTTTGTGTGCATGTCTGATTTGCATTTGGCTGCTTTTTTCTAATATTAGTAGGATCATTGGATAAGATGTCAATATTGTTATGCATCATTATTCAGGAAAAAATTATTTTAGATCTTTAAATTTTTTTTTTAAATTTTTAAATTTTTTTTGAGATAAAAATAAAAAGTGGTCTTTCTTTTTTTTCACAGAAGTCCTACCATCAATTTCCACATCCAGAAAAGAATCCTGACAGTTTCAAGGCTTGGGTTCATATAGCTGGTGGGAAGTTAGATAGTCCTGCTGATTATGAACTGTATAGGAAGAAGGTCATTTCTGTGATATCCATTTTACAGACAGGGATAGGAATCGTAATAACGGGTTGAATTTTCTAGCTGTGCCATCACTTCATCTCTCTGGTAAGATTTACATAATTTTCAACTAAGGGCATTATAACTTATTACTAATTATTAGAGATAAGTCGACTTTGACATCGGCCGCCTAGTCAGCCAAGCCAATCACTGCTTTCGGCTGAGTTCGGTTGGTATCAGCAATCTCTATGGCACTTTGTTCTCTGCAGAGTTGAATGGCGGAGTTGTAACAGTTCAAGATATCCCAAAATCTTGCTTTTTGCTTAAGTGTACTTCTTTTGTTCAACTAGTTCTGTGTATAGCGATAGACTCTTCTCTGAAGTTGGCAATATATACAAAACTATAAGGAATAGATTGATGCCAGAAAGGGCAGTGTCTGGTGTTTTTACACCATAAATTGCCTCTAATAAAATACTATAAATAAGTTAATATTTTTTACTATGGGAAAATGTACCTTTGTACATTTTCCTAGTTAAATTACATACATTTTTAATGATAAAAATAGATAATTATCAAATTATAATTGTTTTAACAATTTTTTCATTATTCCTAAATATATTACAAGCTGTAGACTGATTCTAAAATAAAAATCATTTGTTGATAATTCATTGTTATTAAGGTTAAGATTTCATTTCAATTATTGTACAAATTATTTAATTTATTTGAAGTATAAATAATTAATATATTAGGCTAACTAACCGGCATTTCTTGCTCACTAATTGTCGACTACAAATATGGCTGGATAGTCTGCTTTTTCAACTAGTCAGTAACTCTCTACTCATTAGTAGAGATGTACCAACCAGCCAATGTAAAATTATACATTAGTGGTACTGGGCATGAGTTGAAGTTAGCATTTTGCTAATATTGCATATTTGACTGAAATCCTTCCCACATTAGGCAAGAAACATGGCCAAAATGATGGGAAAAAAATTTGGCCACGTTTTTAACAAGTACAAATACATTACCATGAATCGTCCCGCTTATACCCTATGTTGATTAGTGTGTAGGCTGCATTCCTAGTATGGTTTTATTTTTGTGTTTATGGGTATTTTTTTAATTCATATTATGTTCATTTTATATTCTTATAATGATAAGAAAATATATTGATGGTGGTTATTCTGTGTGGTGGAAAAATAAAACTTTTATATATTTTTGTTCCACTTCAAATTAAAAATTCTTTAACTTTATTAGTTTTATTTATTTTTAAAATAAATGATATTGTTTTTCTTTTATTTTTCAGGCAAGTCTGATGAAATTGGTATTTCAGAGAAAGTTTTACTTGTACCTGAACCTGTGAATGAAGAAAGCAGCCTTGCTACATTAAAACCGATACTGACAGGTACTTAAGACAGCAATTAAAGAAAATCAAAATAAGTTTTTTTTTACATTTGAAGGGGATTAATAGTCTAGGTGCTATCAACATCTTCAAATGGTCATTATCGCCCACCGGTTATTTAGTTATTTTTTATAACAAATTAAGTACAACTGTATCATAATTAATTTTGGGCCTAACCTAATAAAATATACTGTAAATGTTATAGTTATTGGGTTCAATACAGTTATTGGCCATTTAGATTCTAGTCTAAGTTACAACTTCAATGATAAATAAAACAACAACATTGAAGAGCTTGGTGTTGCTCCAAATATTGTGTATTGTTCACAATAAACTACTCTAAAATTTCGAGCAGACCTGTGTGGTGATTTATGACCCGATCTTCCTATGTATCTGTGCTCATCATTACACTTAAAACATATTCTCTTATTTTTCAGACAATTCTAATGAAGTTGGTACTTCAAAAAAAGTTTTACATGTAAGGTCAGTGTTTGGAAGACCGGCATACTTTTCTATACTTTAAGTTTAACTAAACTTATTGAACGAGATACGCTTTCTAAAGTGATTTGTGTCGTCGGAAATTATAGGTAATATATTAATTTACTTATATTGGTCTAAAAATTATATTAATTGCAATAATCTTTAGAATTATATGTTATTTTTTAAAACTCGGCGTATAGACGGACTTGAGACGTAGTTGAGGTAAGTCCGTCTAGTAGCAATATAACCATAACTTGTGACGCAATATGTATGAAAATAATTTCTAGCAGTGATGCAAAACTGGCGTTGAAATGAGTGCTTAATGTTTTTGTACATAGGGTTTAAATTTCAAAGTTATTTAATTTTAAGGCAAGTCCGGCATATCTTTGGTGACAGTGGTTGCAAACATTTTTTATAAAATTATAGCGAATTTTCTTTTAAATAAAATACCAAGTAAAAACATAAATCTTTATTTCTAATTGTACATGTCAGAAATATTTCAATGATATTTAGCATACCTGTCAAATTCCTAGTGAATTTGATTTGGTCCTCTTATTGTTAACGTAGTCCATTATGGTCATTCTCGGAATCTTATACTCCTGAGAAGCCTTGTAATCACTCAGCTCCCCATTTTTTACAGCTCTTACTGCTGCTTGTAGCTTCTCCCTAGAATAGGAAGCTTTGTCCGTTTTCCTTATATAGTTACTGACCATAATTGCAAAATTAGCACTCGTCGTTGGGATAATGGTCGTAAATAGCAAATTTGGAACATCCTTGACACCAGAAAAATTAAATTCTAGTACAATTTGTATATTCGATGTTTGAATCTTAAAATGGCGTGGATAGCTGATATCTGATTAGCTACAATTAAAACAACTTCTTGCAAGTATGAAGTGGGTTATTAACCTAGGCCACTTTTTTTGGTTTAAACTTTCAAAATCGGTTCTTTGCAAAAAACGATCGATATCTAGAAAATCAGGCATCTTTATGCATGACGTGTAGGTGATAAATCTGAAACAAAAAAGTTACAGGTTCGATGGTTTTGTGATTTTCCCAAATGGAGTAGCTATTTTGTTAAATATTTGCCATTTTCGAAAGGGAATCGAAGTGCTAAGAGCAATGCGCAAAACCAAAATTCAGTAATTTGCAAAACCCGAGAAAAGCTTTCATAGCAACAACGTTTCAAGATTTGCATAAGAGCGCACCGAGCCTCCAGTAGCGCCGCCAATCAATAAATAACATTACAGCGAAATAACTAGGTATGTTTATTAAAATTTTAAAACTTATATCTGTCGCATCCGAAGCTGGAAGCTTCAGGAAGCGGATACTAGGGACAAATATCATGCGAGGGTAGCCGAAAAGCTTGACAACATCGATGGCAGAAAAGAATGTGTTGAAAGAACATGGCAGAACCTTAGGGATGGAATGGTAAGTGCAGCGGAAGAAGTGTGTGGAACGATTAAAAGAGGCAGTAGTAAAAGAAGAGATGCATGGTGGAATGATGAAGTGAAAGAAGCTGTAAAGAAGAAGAAGAAAGCATGGTTAGACTACTTGGCCTCTAGTAATGATAAGGATATGAGAGAGAAGATGAAAGAAAGATATAAGCTGCAGAAAGTTCACACGAAAGCATTGATTGAGGAAGTGCGTGAAAGGTGTAGAATGGAAGCGGACGAAAGGTTGTTGCACAACTTTAAGGAGAACTCCAAACTCTTCTGGAAAGAGGTTGGAAGGACCCGAAGTGGTGTGACGGCCTTAAGAATGAACAAAGTGCTTTCGAGAACTAATGACGTCCTCTCAGAAAAATCGGACGTCATGCAGCGATGGAGCGAATTTTATAGAGAAATGTATGCGTGTGATGATCTTAGTGAGGGATCCGGGGATGACGTCGAGACTGGTACGCCAGACCCGGACCTCGATGACACTGAGGTCATCAGTATGAAAGAGATTGAACGTGCGATTCGAAGTTTGAAATGTGGTAAGGCTGCGGGACTAGACAGAGTTACTGCTGAAATGGTCAAGTATGGTGGGCCTCGCGTCTGGGACAGCTTTCATCTGCTGTGCAATTTGTGCTGGCGGACGGGGGATGTCCCGGATGATTGGCGATCCGCAGTCATTGTGCCTTTATATAAAGGTAAAGGTTCACATTTTGACTGCGGGTGCTATCGGGCGATCAGCTTGACCAGTTTAGCAAGTAAAGTTTATTCGAAGGTTTTGACACGTAGGATGCAAGAGAAATCGGAAAGATTTCTATGGGAGGCACAATGCGGATTTAGACCTGGAAGAGGATGCACGGATCAAATGTTTTCTCTCCGCATGATCACGGAAAAGCTTCTGGCTGCTAACCAGAAGATTTTCTGTGCTTTTGTGGATCTTGAGAAAGCATTTGATAAGGTTGTAAGGAAGAAAATGTGGGAACTGTTGCCGGGGTATGGTGTGGATGGTCGATTGCTAAGGGCTGTGCAGTCACTTTACTGTGACTGTAAAGCCTGTGTGCGGGTAGGGCATGACCTGTCACCCATGTTTAGCGTCCAAACGGGCGTAAAACAGGGTTGTGTCATGTCTTCCTGGCTGTTCATACTGTATCTCGACAGCTGTTTACAAAAACTGAAAGATAGCTGTTTGGGTGTGAAATTGGGTGACATTAAAGTAAATTGTCTGCTGTATGCTGATGATGCAGTGCTTATTGCACCATCAGAGGCAGAACTGCAGGCATTAGTCACGTGTATGAAAGAGGAATGTGAAATTAAAGGTCTCCGCTTGAATGCTAATAAAACTAAGGTTCTGGTATTTGAAAGGGACGAAGAGAGAACGAAGTGTGAAATATGGGTAAATCAGGAATGTCTAGAACAGGTAAATGAAATTGTATACTTGGGGAGTGCTTTTAGCCGGGATGGAAGATGTGATTTAGATGTGGACAGGCGTGTCGCTGCCGGGAACAAAGTCAATGGTGCCCTGACTGCGTTAGTCAAAAGGCAAGGCGTAGTGAAGAGTGCACGCCTTGCAATACATAACGCAGTGTTGGTACCGACTTTGTTATATGGCAGCGAAACCTGGGTATGCCAGAAGAAGCATAAAAGCAAGTTGAATGCAGTGGAGATGCGATCTCTTCGTAAAATGTGCGGCGTCACCATGGCTGACCGAAAGCGAAACGAAGAGATTCGCAATATGGCAGGTTTGAAAGATGACCTTATCACAAAAATTGATAAGGGCGTGCTTCGATAGTTTGGGCACGTTGAGCGAATGAGTGAAGACCGAATGGTGAAGAAAATATATAGCGCGAAAGTTAATATTAAAAAGGTGTCGAGGTAGACCGAGACTAACTTTCGAAGACCATGTGAGCAAATTGCTCGAAGAGGGGAGGGTCAAGAGTACTCGGATACCTAGACGTGCATGTATGAAGAAGATGATGAATCTGAAAGAAGCGAAAGAGGTATGTAAGGATCGTGACACTTGGCGATCTGTTCTCTCTGGCTACCCCGTCAGGGATTGTGCGTGACGATAAGTAAAGTAAAGTAAAGTAAGTTAAAACTTATAAAAACTAGGTTAAGTTGGAAACTATTTTTGTATGCGTAAATTCTTAGTTTAAATGTGTTCGTGTAGTAACAATCTGGATTAACGGCTAATCCAGATTGTAACTACACAAACACATTTAAACCAGGACAAAACACATGCCTACAAAAATAGTTTACATTTTTAACTAGTTTTGTACGTTTCAGAAATTTATTAAACATATTTAGTTATTTCGTTAAATGATTTTTTCTTGATTGGCGGCGCTAATGGACGCACTATGCACCCTTAAAACAAAAAAAATAATTTATTAAATACGTGCAGCTGAAAAGGTTGACAATATCGGCATTCGAGGCAAGGCCGGCATATGACGGACTTTCCTTATGCATGCTGGACGGACTTCCCAACTATTAAATTTTATGGTTAGTATTTTGTGAAGTTAATTATTACGAAATTCAAGCGATATTAATGTATTCATCACCAGAAATAAGTATATGGATCACTAAATGACTTACGTAATCAGAGAAACTCCAAAAACACCATCGATTTTCCACTTGTTTTGATTATTTTCTCAGAGACGTTACACTCCCACTTCAAGTTCACAACGCGAAATAAAATAGCTGACCGATTTCTTTCAACCTAATGATGTTAGCGGCATCTTTATTTCTTAGTTCAAACTAGCTCCGTAATACTGTTTTACCAACCGAGGCATAAGAACCTAGTCGTTCAAAAATGGTAGTTATTGCCGCTAGATGGTCTTGCCTTCCAGACGGACTTCCAAACATTGATCTTACCTGACCCTGTGAATGGAGAAAGCAGCATTGCTATATTAAAATCGACACAGGTACTTACATATTAATTCCAATTATTTATTGCATTCATGTTGGTAAATTTATATACATAAAGTTAGGACTAAATTAAATCTAAAAACAACACACTAACAAAATCAATATTTCTCATGAGATTTTCTCTCACATTACAGATAATTCTGTGAGAATTATTACTTCAGAACACAATTATTGCCGACTGCAGAAGAAGACAATAAATAAAAACAATAGTAAGTTTATTTTTATTTTTAGAGGTTAGGAAACAGAGTGCACTTTTAAGAGAAACACTTATGGTATTTCCCTAAAAATCAACCGAACCCAATCTCAACTAAAAATCACATAGGATAGTAATTGGCCATAATTATGCAAAAGCTGATGACATCAGATAAATACATATAGCATATAAGTGCTAGTATACTTAGTTTGGGACTAAAAAAATTGTGTTTTTATACAGATAATCATCAGCATCAGGAGTTGCCGTCATTCTCGTTGAACCAGCTGAAAACAACAAGAAGAAAAATTAAAATTTTGCAATCGAACTTGATCAGATCACAAAAGAAAAACAAAACCCTTCAATCCAGAATAGCCAGTGCTAGAAAAATGTCTACAAATCATTTATTTAAAAAACTGACAAATAATATGACAATAGCAGCAAACATTTTCGCAAAAATGCAGTACACCCAGACAGGCAAGAAGCCTTCTGGTCACAGATTTTCTCTAGAAGAAAAAGTGCTCTCACTTTCTTTATATAAGAAGAGTCCAAGAAGCTACCCTCTTTTTGCAAAATATTTCACATTACCATCCACAGTCTTTAAAAAGACTTTTGACCAAAATAGAAGTACAGCAGGGGCTGAATAAATGCATATTTATGAAAATTAAAAATACTGTCAAGGATTTATGTCCAGAAGACCGGTTATGCAGCTTAATTTTCGACGAAATGTCAATATCGCCTCAAATCCATTATAACGCTGCAAAAGACCAGCTTAGGGGGTTTACATTTGATGGCAAGAAAATTGCAGATCATGTATTGGTCTTCATGGTGAATGGTTTGTTTCAATCAAACGGATTTTGTTATTATTGTCCTTAATTTTTTAAATAAATGTTACAGTTTTTAAAACTTTTATGGCATTCTTCCACAAATAATGGTGTGAACTAAATCGTCGTACACATCCTTTATATATTTTGCCATCAGGCACATGAAATGTATTAGAATTGAAATGTTTTGTTTTTCAAGATAAGTAAATAATATTGTAAAAGAAAATTGTTTTTTTTTCTTATGTTGTATCCAATAATCTTTTGAAATTGATGCTTCCTTACTAATTTGCTTGTTTTTAATTTGATAGTTTTACTATGATTTTGTTAAAGAGAAAAAATAAAATCAAGTAAAACTTTATCAACTTGAATACAAGTAAAATAGTAGGGATGAAGAGGAAACTAAAGTAGTAAAATCATCTCCGCTCATCATTAGTTTGTGGATGGCGATAATAGATGGCGCTTTTTATTCTATCATATGACATTAGCGGTCGTCAATAAATTCTGCGAGTGGGCTCTCTATTCCTGATGTATTACTTTTCTCTATGGTCACAAGTCAGTCAGGCACAGACACAGAGTGCTTTCCTAAGTCAGGTCAGTACCATCATAGAAATTTCGTATAAAAACAAATCGGTTTCTAGTGTATTTATGTACAAAACAACGCCATGGTGCTGTGTTCTTTCATTTTTTACACATTTTAACTTCTTTTTTATTCTTCTGTTTCTAAAAATATCCGTAGATTGGTTTATTCATTTGTAATCTAGGTACTATAAAATATGTATATCTAATATTTCAGAAATAAACATGACTTTCTACGCATTTATAACAAATTGATTTCCCCTAGTATGAAAGCTGTTAAATATTTCACCTCATTCCTAATTAGCGCCGCCCTGGTGGCAGAAAAACTTGTGGATGCCCAATTGTACCTACTCCAGATTAGGCCTTTCGTCGTGGTTTTGCGTTTAGAACTATTCGAAAAATAAGTGAACATTATAGGTCAATATTAAATTTAAAGATAAACGACTAGCACTTTTACGTATTTCATTTCTTTTGATATATGCTCCTAATCATTACCTTAGCAGAAGTGAAATACATGCAAGAATATATTTATTCATTTATCGCATGGTTAAATAATATGACTAAATGTGTGGTAGCAGTACACTTATTGTATTTTTTGGGTAGCTGCATAAAATGAATCACTCCCATATTTAGATGGAATTATTGTAACAGTACATGGAATTATTGTAATAATACATGGAATTATTATAACAATTTCCTGCATATTTTATGAGTGGATAAACGGTAGATCTACACCAAATCTACACTATCTCATTTTGATGTAAAGAGGGCTAATAATTTTCCACTCACCAGATGTCGCTAGGTGTGACCGAGGTAAAGTTTTTTTTACACAGTGTCAGTTAATTGAGAAATTAGTTTTAAATAATAGTTTATCATTTTCTAGAATATTATATTAATACACAACATAATGCGTCAGTGGTTTGATTTTTAATTTTTTGCACATTATAACTCTTTTTTTTTTAAAAGTCGTCTTTTAGTTATATTTATAGTTTGGTTAATTCATTTCCAACGTAATTAATATAAAATATAACTAATAATACAGAAAGAAACCTTAAATATTACATTTTCCTAAGAAATTATTGTCCCCGCTATGAAATCTGTCAAATATTTTACCTCACTCTAAAGTGGCGCCGACCTGGTGGCAGAAAAAGTCGTGGATGCCCTCAGTGACATAAAATGGGCGATTTTAAGGTCTGGAAGTTTTTGCAGCTTTCAATAGATGGCGGCATAGCTACCATATCTGACGTAAAAACATGAACTAGCGGTGGGAAAAAACGTCAAAGGTATATATATATATATATATATATATATATATATATATATATATGTATATATATATATATATATATATACCTTTTATAAAATGTAATATGTATATATATACCTTTTACTAGACATGCATGTGGAGAAAATATTTTTTAAGTTCATGACCGAGCTGGTAGATGGCAGTAGTTGAGCTTTGTTCTTTTTTAGGGCTTAGAATTAGACTGTAATAATGATTGATTGGTTGAATTTAATGAATACACTTGCGTTTATTTTTTTTATTAAAACACCTACACAAACAAACCGAGCGCTGCGTACCCTGCGTAAATCAAGTAGCGACGCCAAAATGTCCCGATCTTTAAATAACCTCTTAAATCTGTACTTCGATTAATAATTTTGTAAGTACTGCTGATTTAGTAGAATATATTTGTAAGCTGTTTCTGTGGCTGTTACTATATTTAAATATTTATGCTTTATTGTTTGATTATTTTAAAATTCAAAAAAAAAAAAGAAAAACGCACAAAACTGGATGTGCAGTTTTCGGATGTTTGGACGAAAAATTATTTGGTCATTAGATCAGTCCCAAATAATAATTATAAAGCACATATTGAATTGTTTTAAAAGACAAGTATAATTTATGGCAGCCAAAATGGCTACAAAAATGTTGTTTGTAGTTATTGTAATTATCCCGAATTGAAAACCAAATTCCCGATTATTTTTACCTTCCGTCCCTTAATTTGATATACCTACAGTACCTGGCAGCACTAATTTCAAGTGACGCTGAAATACTATACCTATGCCAAAACCATGTTCAATTTTCTGACATGCACGCATATCTTTCTCAATAGGTACTCCTCCTCTATAGGTATATATATATATATAATCTAGGGTATTGAGTAAAATGTTATATTTTAATTATTATTTTCTATTAGATTAGATTTCGATAGATGTCGCTAAAAGGAAAAATGCGTGCTTTGGTTTGATTGTTCTTATCCACTTAACCGTCCACCCCTCGCGAATGATTCTCGCCTGACCTGTCCGCGCATTAAATAATAAAAATCAAAAAAATAATTTACGTGATAGAGCCATGCTGCAGCTATATTAGTAGTATAGTTGTAGCACGAACGAATGGGTCGGCTCGACCGGGGAAGGACCACGCTCTCACAGAATACCAGCGTAAAATTGCAGCTTTACGCTGCTGTATTTCGTATGGTGAGTGTAGAGAACCGGAGACACTTTTTACTGGAAATGAGGCATTCCATCTTAGTCCTCACGGGTGATAACGCATCTGCATGTTGATTTTTAATAGAGGATAGATGTAGATGTCTATGGGCCGCAGCAACCACTTACCATCAGGTGGACTCTGTGCTCGTTTGTCACACTTATCCTATAAAAAAATTCCACTATTTTGTTACGACCGTGTGAGACTGTCCTAACCCCCCGTTTACACTTACGCGCGAGCGGCGAGGCGAGCCACGAGGTACGAGTGTAAACGCTAGCTCGTGACGCGCCTCCAAAGAGTATAGTAACTGTCCTACTCGCCTCTCGCGGCTCTCGCGTGGGAGGCGGTTTTTTAGGCACGAGGCAAAGGGCCTCGCGAGGGACGCGAGCGTGGTGTTTACACTCGCGCTCTCGTTTCAGTTTGTTTACGGCGCCCTTCCATAATAACATTCGAATTGTTTTTGTTTTAAAATTACAATTTTAATAAAGTAATATTATTAAATCTTGCACAATAGGTACTAGCAATTTATATAAAATTACGAAACTGAAAATGTTCTGTTTCGATGAATAGATATCATCCACCATGTTATTCGTCCTCAACGACATATTTTTTTAATTTCTTTCTTTTTAAAATGGTCAAGCATCGATAAATAGACAAACTTATTAACCGTTCTTGTCTCAAAGAATTGTAATATTCGCGTCCCGACTCTAGTCGTTGTTCATGCTCATGTTCATCTTCAAGAGATCGAATAATATTATGGTGCACCCTATCATTTGTCAAACGGTCTTCATATTGAGTAAAAGTTTCAGATTCTCGTGATAAAATGTGACGTTCGCGATCAGCTGTGAGACGTAATTCCCTCTCCGTGTAGGTTTCGGACTCACGAGATAATGTATGCCGTTCGCGGTCAGCTGTGAGACGTAATTCCCTCTCAGTGTAGGTTTCGGACTCACGGGATAGTACATGCCGTTCGCGGTCAGCTGTGAGACGTAATTCCCTCTCAGTGAAGGTTTCGGACTCACGGAATAGTACATGCCGTTCGCGGTCAGCTGTGAGACGTAATTCCCTCTCAGTGAAGGTTTCGGACTCACGGAATAGTACATGCCGTTCGCGATCAGCTGTGAGACGTAATTCCCTCTCAGTGTAGGTTTCGGACTCGCGAGATAATGTATGCCGTTCGCGGTCAGCTGTGAGACGTAATTCCCTCTCAGTATAGGTTTCGGACTCACGGGATAGTACATGCCGTTCGCGGTCAGCTGTGAGACGTAATTCCCTCTCAGTGAAGGTTTCGGACTCACGGAATAGTACATGCCGTTCGCGATCAGCTGTGAGACGTAATTCCCTCTCAGTGTAAGTTTCGGACTCGCGAGATAATGTATGCCGTTCGCGGTCAGCTGTGAGACGTAATTCCCTCTCAGTATAGGTTTCGGACTCACGGGATAGTACATGCCGTTCGCGGTCAGCTGTGAGACGCAATTCCCTCTCAGTGAAGGTTTCGGACTCACGGAATAGTACATGCCGTTCGCGATCAGCTGTGAGACGTAATTCCCTCTCAGTGTAGGTTTCGGACTCGCGAGATAATGTATGCCGTTCGCGGTCAGCTGTGAGACGTAATTCTCTCTCAGTATAGGTTTCGGACTCACGGGATAGTACATGCCGTTCGCCGTCAGCTGTGAGACGTAATTCCCTCTCAGTGAAGGTTTCGGACTCATGGAATAGTACATGCCGTTCGCGATCAGCTGTGACACGTAATTCCCTCTCAGTGTAGGTTTCGGACTCGCGAGATAATGAATGTCGTTCGCGGTCAGCTGTGAGACGTAATTCCCTCTCAGTATAGGTTTCGGACTCACGGGATAGTACATGCCGTTCGCGGTCAGCTGTGAGACGTAATTCCCTCTCAGTGTAGGTTTCGGACTCACGGAATAGTACATGCCGTTCGCGATCAGCTGTGAGACATAATTCCCTCTCAGTGTAGGTTTCGGACTCGCGAGATAATGTATGCCGTTCGCGGTCAGCTGTGAGACGTAATTCCCTCTCAGTGAAGGTTTCGGACTCACGGAATAGTACATGCCGTTCGCGATCAGCTGTGAGACGTAATTCCCTCTCAGTGTAGGTTTCGGACTCACGGGATAGTACATGCAGTTCGCGGTCAGCTGTGAGACGTAATTCCCTCTCAGTGAAGGTTTCGGACTCACGGAATAGTACATGCCGTTCGCGATCAGCTGTGAGACGTAATTCCCTCTCAGTGTAGGTTTCGGACTCGCGAGATAATGTATGCCGTTCGCGGTCAGCTGTGAGACGTAATTCCCTCTCAGTGAAGGTTTCGGACTCACGGAATAGTACATGCCGTTCGCGATCAGCTGTGAGACGTAATTCCCTCTCAGTGTAGGTTTCGGACTCGCGAGATAATGTATGCCGTTCGCGGTCAGCTGTGAGACGTAATTCCCTCTCAGTATAGGTTTCGGACTCACGGGATAGTACATGCCGTTCGCGGTCAGCTGTGAGACGTAATTCCCTCTCAGTGAAGGTTTCGGACTCACGGAATAGTACATGCCGTTCGCGATCAGCTGTGAGACGTAATTCCCTCTCAGTGTAGGTTTCGGACTCGCGAGATAATGTATGCCGTTCGCGGTCAGCTGTGAGACGTAATTCCCTCTCAGTGTAGGTTTCGGACTCACGGGATAGTACATGCCGTTAGCGGTCAGCTGTGAGACGTAATTCCCTCTCAGTGAAGGTTTCGGACTCACGGAATAGTACATGCCGTTCGCGATCAGCTGTGAGACGTAATTCCCTCTCAGTGTAGGTTTCGGACTCGCGAGATAATGTATGCCGTTCGCGGTCGGCTGTGAGACGTAATTCCCTCTCAGTATAGGTTTCGGACTCACGGAATAGTACATGCCGTTCGCGATCAGCTGTGAGACGTAATTCCCTCTCAGTGTAGGTTTCGGACTCGCGAGATAATGTATGCCGTTCGCGGTCAGCTGTGAGACGTAATTCCCTCTCAGTATAGGTTTCGGACTCACGGAATAGTACATGCCGTTCGCGATCAGCTGTGAGACGTAATTCCCTCTCAGTGTAGGTTTCGGACTCGCGAGATAATGTATGCCGTTCGCGGTCAGCTGTGAGACGTAATTCCCTCTCAGTATAGGTTTCGGACTCACGGAATAGTACATGCCGTTCGCGATCAGCTGTGAGACGTAATTCCCTCTCAGTGTAGGTTTCGGACTCGCGAGATAATGTATGCCGTTCGCGGTCAGCTGTGAGACGTAATTCCCTCTCAGTATAGGTTTCGGACTCACGGAATAGTACATGCCGTTCGCGATCAGCTGTGAGACGTAATTCCCTCTCAGTGTAGGTTTCGGACTCGCGAGATAATGTATGCCGTTCGCGGTCAGCTGTGAGACGTAATTCCCTCTCAGTGTAGGTTTCGGACTCGCGAGATAATGTATGCCGTGCGCGGTCAGCTGGGAGACGTAATTCCCTCTCAGTGAAGGTTTCGGACTCGCGAGATAATGTATGCCGTTCGCGGTCAGCTGTGAGACGTAATTCCCTCTCAGTGTAGGTTTCGGACTCGCGAGATAATGTATGCCGTTCGCGGTCAGCTGTGAGACGTAATTCCCTCTCAGTGTAGGTTTCGGACTCGCGAGATAATGTATGTCGTTCACGGTCAGCTGTGAGACGTAATTCCCTCTCAGTGTAGGTTTCGGACTCGCGAGATAATGTATGCCGTTCGCGGTCAGCTGTGAGACGTAATTCCCTCTCAGTGTAGGTTTCGGACTCGCGAGATAATGTATGCCGTTCGCGGTCAGATGTGAGACGTAATTCCCTCTCAGTGTAGGTTTCGGACTTGCGAGATAATGTATGTCGTTCGCGGTCAGCTGTGAGACGTAATTCCCTCTCAGTGTAGGTTTCGGACTCGCGAGATAATGTATGCCGTTCGCGGTCAGCTGTGAGACGTAATTCCCTCTCAGTGTAGGTTTCGGACTCGCGAGATAATGTATGTCGTTCGCGGTCAGCTGTGAGACGTAATTCCCTCTCAGTGTAGGTTTCGGACTCGCGAGATAATGTATGTCGTTCGCGGTCAGCTGTGAGACGTAATTCCCTCTCAGTGTAGGTTTCGGACTCGCGAGATAATGTATGCCGTTCGCGGTCAGCTGTGAGACGTAATTCCCTCTCAGTGTAGGTTTCGGACTCGCGAGATAATGTATGTCGTTCGCGGTCAGCTGTGAGACGTAATTCCCTCTCAGTGTAGGTTTCGGACTCGCGAGATAATGTATGTCGTTCGCGGTCAGCTGTGAGACGTAATTCCCTCTCAGTGTAGGTTTCGGACTCGCGAGATAATGTATGCCGTTCGCGGTCAGCTATGAGCCGCAATTCTCGTTGTGAAGCAGTTTCAGCTTTTCGGGATAACACATGTTGTTCTCGGTCAACGGTAAGCCTTAGCTCTCTTTGAGAAGAACTTTGAGACGCCCGTGATGTAGGTCGTCTCGCTCTGTCAGCTGCTAATCGCATCTCTCTTTCTGGAGAGCTTTCATTGGCTCGAGAAGTTGAGGCACTAACTCTCTTAGAGTTTAACCGATGTGCTCTTTCCTCTGCCGATTCTTGAGAACGCACATTTCTCATTCTCTTAGCTTCTCTCAAATTTCGAGATAAAGATAATCGTTTTTTAAGTGGCATTGTGTATTTTATTTTCTGCCGACTTCCAAAAAGGAGACGGTACTCAATTCGAGTGTATGTTTTTTTTTATATGTTTGTTACCTCATAACTTTGTACTGGGCGAACCGATTTCGATGATTCTTTTTTTATATGAAAGCTGATAGTTCTACACAGACTACACAGTCCCATATGAATTTGATCAAGGTCAGACCAATGGTTTTGAGTTATTCTTAAATAACCTATATTGAAGTCGGCTGTACAAAATTTTTAATTTTAAATTATTAATCGACGACATTTAGTTACCTAACAAAATAATCTACGTTAGAGGTCCTAACTATAGCTACCATACACTTAAAGAAATCTAAATGCCTACTTAAATAATAAAACGGATCCTAAATAAATCCTTAAATCCAAAATTAAATTCTTAAAAATATATAAGTAGGTACCTAAACTACGTCTAATAGAATGAGCCTCCGCCTTTTTATACCTCCCGCCGCGAGCCGTGTCGAGCGCGGCGACCGTTACACAAAAATAATCCTTATAGCATGATTCAGTATTAACGTGCGATGGCTTATTAGCGTATTTCATGTATAACTTTGGTGTTTCTATACCGATTTCTATGATTCTTTTTTATTGAATAGATAACGAGTGAGATTGTTATAAACGTAAGAGTAGGCAAATATAATCAGAAAGCTCCGAAATGCTAAGCTATCGGGAGTTACACGTGTTATTGTGAGTAAACCATAAAAGATAGACATATGCTGTCATAGGATATTTTCTATATAATTTTAAGGAGAACATTTCCGTTATACTTGATTTCTGTGTAGCTTTAACCATTAAGGCTGCACACGCGACGGAAGCTTAAAAAATGGAGTAATTTCTCCCGTTTCTCCAACATTTACCTTCACTGCTCTGCTCCTATTGATTGTAGCGTGATGAAAAGTATACTATAACCTGCCCAGGAGTATGAAGAATGATTGTACCAAGTTTCGTTAAAATCCGTCGTGTAGTTTTTGTTTCTATAACGAACATACAGACAGACAGACAGACAAACATTTTACTGTTTGCATTTTTGGCATCAGTATTGATCACTAATCACCCCCTGATAGTTATTTTGGAAATATATTTCATGTACAGAATTGACTTCTCTACAGATTTATTATAAGTATAGATGAAATCCGGGCGGAGTTCGAATTTGGCTCTCAAAATCCGGTCAAAACCGGATGGTAACCCTAGATGTAAGGCTATAACTTTTTTATACGTGGTAGAGCGCCGCTGCAGCTCTATTTTCGGCTGAATTAAAAAAAAGTAGGAGGTTCTCCATTTGACTGAATTTTTTTATGTGCGTTACCTCAGAACTTTTTTCTAGGTGAACCGATTTGGATGATTATTTAATTATTTGAAAGCTGGTACTGCTCATGTGATCTCATATAAATTTGATCAAGGTCTTACCAGTGATTTTTTTATAGGATAAGGTGACAAACGAGCACACAGCCCACCTGATGGTAAGTGGTTGCTGTGACCCATAGACATCTATCTATCATCCATAAACATCGTGAGGAAACCTGCATATCTGACAAATAAGAAAAAAAATATTTCGAAGACATGTGAAGTTCGCCAACACGCATTGGGGCAGCGCGGCGGACCTTTCCTTGTCCTAAAACCCTCTCAGAAATGAGAGGAGGCCTGTGCCCAGCAGTGGGACGTGCATATAGGCTGTAACTTTACTACTTTACTTTTACATATATGGTTATAGCATGAATGGGTCGGCTAGACCAACGCAACGCACAAAAATGTTGCTGTGTTTCGTATTGTGAGCATAGACAACTGGAACCGGGTAGAAACCGGCTTTTTACTGGAAAAGAGGCATACCGTGCTGCATTTTATTTCTTAATTTAGAATAGATGTAGATGTCTATAGGCCACAGCACATCCACTTACTATCAGGTGGACTTTATGCTCGTTTGTCACCCTTAATCTAAAAACAATAGTTCAAAAACACCTGTGATGTCTTTTCTCTTTCATCAATCACTTTTATAAGTTTCAATACGAGCGCGCTCAATTATTTATCGGCGGGAAAGTTTCACTGAAGTGGGAAACTCCACGGATTTGTTTGCAAGCATCTATAAGTTTCGGACTTAACTAGTGTAGGCCTTCTGGCAGGTTGATGAATTGGTTTCGACGAGTTGTACTGTTAAGATATTTGCATATTACATATATTCCAAATTCAGTGCGAAATATCATAATTATATTGCAGTAAACAGGTTCAGAATTTTCCTTATTTAATAAACCCTTATTCACTTTTATTCAGATAATCGAGCACAGTCCACCTTGTTAATTTTAAAATATCAACTCAGTCCTTTATTATAAAAAAAAAGAAAAATAATGTCAGTTTAGTTATTCTTGTCTCGTTCAATAAAAAGTTAAATTTACAATAAAGCAATTTTATTTAACAAAGGACCACGCTCTCACAGAATACCAGCGTAAAATAGCAGCTTAATGCTGCTGTGTTTAGCATGCTTACCATATAGAGAGAACCGGAGACCCTTTTTACTGGAAAGGAGACGTTCCATCTTAGTCCTCACGGCTGATAATCTATTTGTATTTTGATTCGCAAGCGAGGATAAATAAAGATGTCTATGGGACACAGCAACCACTTACCATCAAGTGGACTCTGTGCTCACTTGTCGCCCTTATCCTATATAAAAAAAAGCACAGCGCCGTGCAATATCTTTAGTTACTAAATGATAAGAGGATGTGGACAAATAGACAACTACATTTTTTTTATAGGATTAGGGTGACAAACGAGCACACAGTCCACCTGATGGTAAGTGGTTGCTGCGGCCCATAGACATCTACATCTATCCTCGTTTGCGAATCAAAATGCAGATGCGTTGTCACCCGTGAGGACTAAGATGGAATGCCTCATTTTCAGTAAAAAGGGCCTCCGGCCACCTGCACTCACCAAGCGAAACGCAGAGGTAAACCTCTACTTCACGCTGGTATTCTGTGAGGTCGTGGTACCACCCCGGTTCGAGCCGACCCATCCGTGCGACAGCAAAAGCTGCCGCGTGGCTCTACCACTGTTAAAAACAAATCATTCCTCCATTAACAATCCTAATGCAGTTGCGTAGTCATCCCTGAAGACTAAGATGGAATGCTGCTTCACCGTTACCGTTACAGCCTATCAAATTCCACTTCTGAACAAAGACTAGAGATCGCTTCATTTATGCCGGCTTGGCAAGTGAATTGGCAACCGCAGTTTTTTTAGTCGTTATTAGAAAGAGGCTGCTGCCCATCTCCTGGTTTGTTTCCCTCTGCCGGATCTTACGTAACCTACGGGATGATATGAGGTAGTGGATATTCTTACATTGTCACTACACGGTACTGCACTATTAAAATGAACATTGAAGAAAATTAACTTCTTATGTACTCTTACGTGGTAGAACTGTATTATGGGTGCAGAACAAATGGGTCAGCTCGACCGGGAAAGGAACACGCTCTCACAGAATACACACGTGAAACAGTGAAATAGCACTGTGTTTCGTATGGTGAGTGTAGAGAACCAAAGTCCCTATTAATGACAACGAGGCATTCCATTTTAGTCAAAAAATTAAACTGTAGCTTTGGAACTGTCTTGCTGTGTTTTTGCGATGCGAAGGATTTACTGAACTAGTGTTCTTGTTTCAAGAATGACTTTCAATAAGTATTATTTTTATAATCTATGTTGAATAACATTTTTTTTCTTTTTTATTCTGAACAAATATAAAGGACTTTACTATGAAAAATATGTTCGTCGTTATTCAAAACGTCGCTTCCATCTATCCAGTTTGAAGAATAAATGGGTGTGTAAAGACTTTGCAAATGTAGGAGTCATCAGGAAAATTGAAATGTAATGCTGTGTAAATGAACTTTAACGAGAATTTTATACAAGAATAGACTCCTTTGTTACAATCTGGACTACGGAAGAATGTATTTATTATTTTAAATAATCAGTTAAGTATTTTAAACAGTAGCTATTTACTTTCTGTTTAAAATGCTTAATATCATCCAGAAATAGCAACAATTTAAATAAAATTAAGATCGTGAAATGAGCACATATGTTACCATACGAATCATAGTTGGTATTTTATGCGAGCGTGTTCTTTCCCCAGTCGAGTCAACTCATTCGTACTGCAGCCATAAAACATTGCTGTGTGGCTCTACCAAGTTTAATAAGCATAATGCTGCTGTGTTTCGTATGCTGAGTGTAGAGAACCGGAGACCCTACTTACAGGAAACGAGCCATTCCATTTTAATCCTTAGTGGTGACAAACTGACAAAGCATCTGCATTCTGATTGTTAATCGAGGATAGATGTTTTTTTTTATAGAATAAGGGTAACAAACGAGCACACAGTTCACCTGATGGTAATTGGTTGCTGTGACCCATAGACATCTACATTTATCCTTAATAAAGATTCAAAATGCAGTCGTTACCCGTGAGGACTAAGATGGAATGCCTCGTTTCTAGTAAAAAGGGTCTCCGGTTCTCTACACTCACCATACGAAACACAGCATCGTTAAGCTGCTATTTTACGCTGGTATTCTGTGAGAGCGTGGTCCTTCCCCGGTCGAGCCGACCCATTCGTGCTACAACCATATATAGCTGCAGCATGGCTCTACCACGTAAAAAATGCTTAAAAATAAATATAACTTCACCTCCAAGTCATTAAAAATTTTCCCGAGAAATATTTGCACTGCCGTTGTGCAAAGTATCACCAGTGCTGTTGTCCGCATAGCAATTAATGTTACCGGCCTGCAACATATCATTGATATGCAGAAGCAACAGCGTTGGTGATAGCACGCAGCCTTGTAGAACACCAACGTTTATATACTTGTAATCGGAGCATACACCGTCTACTACGACCTTGATGCTCCGATCAGTCAGAAAACAGGTGATCCAATTGCACAATTTCTCGGGAAGCCCATAGGAAGAAAGCTACGAAAGAAGCGCATTGTGCCAAACCCGTCGTACCCGTACTCGTTTACGTGGTAGAGCCATGCTGCAGCTATATTACTGGTAATAGTTGTAACACGAATGGGTCGGCTCGACCGGTGAAGAACCACTTTTTCACAGAATACCAGCGTAAAACAGGAGCTAAACGCTGCTGTGTTTCGTATGGTGAGTGTAGAAAACCGTAGACCTTTTTTTACTGGAAACGAGGCTTTCCATTTCGGTCCTCACGGATGACAACTCATCTGCGTTTTGATTCGTAATCGAGGATAGGTGTAGATGTCTATGGGCCACAGTGACCACTTACCATCAGGTGGACTATGTGCTCGTTTGTTACCCTTATCTTACATAAACAAACCCGATCAAAGGCCTTCGTTATGTCCAAACTAACCGCCAAAGCCTTCCCCTTGGACTCAATCGCCAGTGCCCATCTGTGTATTACGTAAACAAGAAGATCACCAGCTGAGCGAACCCGACGGAAACCGTACTGGCGGTCACTAATCAGCTGGTGCTTTTGAGGAACATGAGCTGGCAGTTGATAATGGACTCCATTATTTTCGAGAACAAGGAGGTGATAGCGACAAGACCTATAGTTGGACGGATCAGAGCGGTTGCCTTTTTTAGAGATCGGGTGGACAAAAGCTGTCTTCCATGAATTCGGGACAGCTCCTAGGGAGTAGGAGTACCGGAAAAGACTTATTAGAATCAGTGACAACTCGGGAGTGCACGCCCTTAGCACAATTGGCGGGATTCCGTCAGGCCCACTCGGCTTGTGGATATCCAGGGAGAGGAGTACTTTGCGTACTGGGCACTGTGTGAATCGTATAGCAAGCCATATAGCACTCACACTGCGGGATGGCCGGCGGTGTGTTCTTCCTCCCCCCCCCCCCCTGTCATTTAGAGTCGAGTCGAGAGTTGGAAAAGGTCGGCTTTCTCTTTTGCGGCGTGGGCTGCGGGGTCGCTATCCCTGTGCAGAGATGGTAGCCATGGCTTACAGAAATTTCCTTGGACAGCCTTGGCGAGAGACCAGAATGCACGGGTTCTCAAAGCAAGGCGAACTAATTCTCGCCAATTCTGCCAATGTGCTCATACTTTGCCTTGGCAATAATTCTTTTTAATGACTTGGAGGTGAAGTCATACTTATTTTTAAGCATTTTGTACGCGGTAGAGCCATGCTGCAGCTATATTAATAGCATAGTTCTACCACGAATGGGTCGGCTCTACTGGGGAAGGATCATGCTCTCACAGGATACCAGCGTAAAATAGCTGTTTAACACTGCTGTGTTTCGTATGGTGAGTGTAGAGAACCGGCGACACTTTTTACTGGAAAAGAGGCATTCCATCTTAATCCTCACAGGTAACAACGCATCTGTATTTTGATTCTTTATTGAGGATAGATGTGGATGTCTATGGATCACAGCAACCACCTACCATCAGGTGGACTGTGTGCTCGTTTGTCACCCTATCCTATAAAAAAAGCATGCTGGTGTTTACATCCGAAGACGCCGAATCGTCAGCCCAGGCCTGATAACACTCCTGTTTACTATGTAATGCAGTCTTAAAAAAGCGACCAAACTAAGGTTTGGCTCGTCCCCAGGGGTAGGATATAAAATAAGACCGCATTACGTCCCAATCCGACAAACTTAATACGATATATCTGAATATTTTGATGCATTCCTACGACGTTATTATATTAACCGAGACGTGGTTGCATGCCGACATAGAAATTAACGAATTCATTGACTCCCGTTATATTGTGTATCGCTGCGATCGCAACCGAACAGCGACTGGCCGCAGAGATGGCGGAGGCCGCGGAGGTGTGTTGGTGGCTGTGTTGCACTCGCTTTGTTCCACGCCTTGCTCGTTGCCCCACTCTGCTACTCCCCGCAATCTCCCACACGTAATTGAACAAATACTGGTACAATTGTCTGTAGGTAATATACACTACATTATTGGAGCTGTATATATTCCCCCGAGAGTTGACAGTGACGTATATTTTACCTATTTCGATGCTATGAGGGACTACATACAGGTTATGAGCGTCGATTTCTTTTACATATACGGAGATTTTAATCTACCATATCTTGAATGGCAAATTAACGGCAATCAATCAGACCCCCTAAAAGTGAGTGATGTAGAACCGCCAAGCTCATACTTGTTAAATTTTTATGTTCTTGTTAAATTGTACACAAATCAATATTTTCAAAAATAATAAGGACCGCTTGCTAGACTTGTGTATTACTAATACACATAATAGCAAATCCTTTTCAACGCCGGTAACTTTAGTACCAATAGATATACAGCACCCTCCGTTTTATGTTCTTATGTCACTTGATACTATAGTAAGCAAACAATTAAAATGTTAATCACACACTATACATTGCTTTAAAAATGCTGATTATGAGAAAAGGGTGAATCCTGAGATTCGGCATATTCAGTTGATTCCCTTGGCGAAATTTATTTAAACAGATTTTTCATAAGTAACAATGTAACATAAAATTTATGTTAATTATAAACACATTTAACGAACAGGCATCACTTTTGGCCGGATGGTTCCCAAAATATAGCATTTTAAATTTTTTTGGCCAGGGGAATCAGTAAACGACGACAAGGGAATCAAAATTAAAACAAGATATATAAGAAAATCAAGTTGTATTATAATTTTACAGTAGTTCTATACCTCTATATAGTACTAATCAGTCTTTTTGTCAGCCCTTTTCAGGGCTGCAATTCTACTTAGCTGCGCACCCATGCCAACGAGGGTTAGGGCGTCCCCCCAAGGCGACGCACACCAGCTCGTCCCCGTTGGTGTGGAATGCAGCGCGCAAAGCGGCGATGGGGACCGCCACCCGTCACGCACAGCCCGACACGGCGGAAGGTGGAGGACAGAGTGCAGAGTTGGCACGTGGAATGTTAGAGGAGGCATGAGAGATAAGACGAATGAGTTGATCGAAATAATGAAAGAAAGAGAATTAGATGTCGTGTGTATGTCGGAGACCAAACGGAAGGGCAGTGGTACTGAAGAGCTCCCTGGCGGGGCGTTAGCTCTATGGTCCGGAGTCCCGGAGAGCGAGAGCGCCCGCCAGGGAGTGGGGGTGCTGCTGTCGTCTCGGTTGGTCGATGTTATGACTGAATATAAGGTTGTGAACTCAAGACTTCTCTGGGTTCGCTTTAAATTGGGACTGACGAAGTTATTCCTTTTGGCTGTTTATGCGCCGGTAGCTTCGTCGTCCAGGGCTGAGCTGGAGGAGTTTTGGGAGAATGTAAGAGAAGTTCTAGATTTGGCTAGGGGAAACGAAAGAATTGTTGTATGTGGTGATTTGAATGGATGGGTTGGTACCGCTCGACCAGGGTACGAGTCGGTGCTTGGAAATTTTGGGGATAAAAGGGTTAATGATGCTGGCAAGCTTATACTGGCGGTATGCAAGGAAAAGGGTCTTCTTGTGACAAACACTATGTTTAATCACAAGAAAATCCATATGTATACTAGAGAAAGAAAGAATGAGAGAAGTATGATCGATTTGTTCCTGGTGGATGACCGACTGCGAAAACAGGTGATGGATACGCGAGTGTTCAGGGGTGCTGACCTGGGAACGGATCACTATCTAGTGATTACTAGATTTAGGGGTCTGTTCGCGGGTTGGCGCTACCGGACGGCAGTAACAGAACCACAGTCGGTCCGTCGCATCCGAAGCTGGAAGCTTCAGGAAGCGGATACTAGGGACAAATATCATGCGAGGGTAGCCGAAAAGCTTGACACCATCGATGGCAGAAATGAATGTGTGGAAAGAACATGGCAGAACCTTAGGGATGGAATGGTAAGTACAGCGGAAGAAGTGTGTGGAACGATTAAAAGAGGCAGTAGTAAAAGAAGAGATGCATGGTGGAATGATGAAGTGAAAGAAGCTGTAAAGAGAAAGAAGCTGTAAAGAAGAAGAAGAAAGCATGGTTAGACTACTTGGCCTCTAGTAATGATAAGGATATGAGAGAGAAGATGGAAGAAAGATATAAGCTGCAAAAAGTTCACACGAAAGCATTGATTGAGGAAGTGCGTGAAAGGTGTAGAATGGAAGCGGACGAAAGGTTGTCGCACAACTTTAAGGAGAACTCCAAACTCTTCTGGAAAGAGGTTGGAAGGACCCGAAGTAGTGCGACGGCCTTAAGAATGAACAAAGTGCTTTCGAGAACTAATGACGTCCTTTCAGATAAATCGGACGTCATGCAGCGATGGAGCGAATTTTATAGAGAAATGTATGCGTGTGATGATCTTAGTGAGGGATCCGGGGATGACGCCGAGACTGGTACGCCAGACCCGGACTTCGATGACACTGAGGTCATCAGTATGAAAGAGATTGAACGTGCGATTCGAAGTTTGAAATGTGGTAAGGCTGCGGGACTAGACAGAGTTACTGCTGAAATGGTCAAGTATGGTGGGCCTCGCGTCTGGGACAGCTTTCATCTGCTGTGCAATTTGTGCTGGCGGACGGGGGATGTCCCGGATGATTGGCGATCCGCAGTCATTGTGCCTTTATATAAAGGTAAAGGTTCACATTTTGACTGCGGGTGCTATCGGGCGATCAGCTTGGCCAGCTTAGCAAGTAAAGTTTACTCGAAGGTTTTGACACGTAGGATGCAAGAGAAATCGGAAAGATATCTATGGGAGGCACAATGCGGATTTAGACCTGAAAGAGGATGCACGGATCAAATGTTTTCTCTCCGCATGATCACGGAAAAGCTTCTGGCTGCTAACCAGAGGATTTTCTGTGCTTTTGTGGATCTTGAGAAAGCATTTGATAAGGTTGTAAGGAAGAAAATGTGGGAACTGTTGCCGGGGTATGGTGTGGATGGTCGATTGCTAAGGGCTGTGCAGTCACTTTACTGTGACTGTAAAGCCTGTGTGCGGGTAGGGCATGACCTGTCATCCATGTTTGGCGTCCAAACGGGCGTAAAACAGGGTTGTGTCATGTCTTCCTGGCTGTTCATACTGTATCTCGACAGCTGTTTACAGAAGCTGAAAGATAGCTGTTTGGGTGTGAAATTGGGTGACATTAAAGTAAATTGTCTGCTGTATGCTGATGATGCAGTGCTCATTGCACCATCAGAGGCAGAACTGCAGGCATTAGTCACGTGTATGAAAGAGGAATGTGAAATTAAAGGTCTCCGCTTGAATGCTAATAAAACTAAGGTTCTGGTATTTGAAAGGGACGAAGAGAGAACGAAGTGTGAAATATGGGTAAATCAGGAATGTCTAGAACAGGTAAATGAAATTGTATACTTGGGGAGTGCTTTTAGCCGGGATGGAAGATGTGATTTAGATGTGGACAGGCGTGTCGCTGCCGGGAACAAAGTCAATGGTGCCCTGACTGCGTTAGTCAAAAGGCAAGGCGTAGCGAAGAGTGCACGCCTTGCAATACATAACGCAGTGTTGGTACCGACTTTGTTATATGGCAGCGAAACCTGGGTATGCCAGAAGAAGCATAAAAGCAAGTTGAATGCAGTGGAGATGCGATCTCTTCGTAAAATGTGCGGCGTTACCATGGCCGACCGGAAGCGAAACGAAGAGATTCGCAATATGGCAGGTTTGAAAGATGACCTTATCACAAAAATTGATAAGGGCGTGCTTCGATGGTTTGGGCACGTTGAGCGAATGAGTGAAGACCGAATGGTGAAGAAAATATATAGCGCGAAAGTTAATATTAAAAGGTGTCGAGGTAGACCGAGACTAACTTTCGAAGACCATGTGAGCAAATTGCTCGAAGAGGGGAGGGTCAAGAGTACTCGGATACCTAGACGTGCATGTATGAAGAAGATAATGAATCTGAAAGAAGCGAAAGAGGTATGTAAGGATCGTGACACTTGGCGATCTGTTCTCTCTGACTACCCCGTCAGGGATTGTGCGTGACGATAAGTAAGTAAGTAAGTAAGTCTTTTGGTTGCAGAAATTGGCACTTTTACCTTAATCACTTATCAATTAGTAGGAAAATGTGATTAAAACACTAAAAATATACCTTTTTTAAAATCAACTTAAAACATTATTAGCCAAAATTATAAAAAATTAACGATCTATATTTTTGGTAACATAATTATTAACAATTTATTAATTAACAATTGAAAAAGAAATATCTCAAAACAAATATTTTGTTTTTAAATCAACTACACTCGAGTAATTATCGATAGCAGAGTAACACTTAATTTAAAAAATGTTGTAATCTGAGCTTGAATCATCATCTTCAAAATGGAGGGCTGTTAATACGGCTTTGGTCATGGTAGTAGACATTAAATTTTCATTCATTGAAGGAACGTCGGTCCAGAAGCTATCATCAGACGGTAGATTGATGTCAGGGCGGTCTTCGACTGAAATTTCATCCAGTCCATGGTCTAGGTTAGAAATGGAAATTCCAAAAGATGTTCTACTGCACCCAGCTATAGCAGTATTTTTCCTAGTTTTTGATGGATAAGTATTGTTGCTCAAAGCTGTATTTCCAATGTTATAGAAGCCAATATGTTTTCCATGTGAACATTGCACTGATTCTTCAGAGCATATTCCCATATCACAACTAAGACGCCTCATGGCTAATACTTCAGGATTATTGCAGCTCCATATAGCTTGGTGCACTGCCATGGTACCACGAAATTCTTTTAGATCTGAAGGGATCAATAATTCCTTTTCTAAAATGCCTGATTCTACAACTTCCTCTATCGAAACACCCGGGCATCTAATTTTAAGGTGGCTGATTAAGGCTTCAATATTTGGGATATCATTCCCTTGAGCAACAATTTGATCAGCAGTTCTTTTTAATACTCCCCCCACACCATCTGGAGCTCCCTTTCCATGCCCCTTTTCGTAGTAATTCCAAACCACGCTACGTAAACTTGGATAGTTCCAATGAAGTTTGGCCATCACGTAAAACATTTTACGGTTACGGTACTGTGCAGATGGGGAATCAGATATAAAATTTAAAAACTTCACTTCAGAAATCTCCTTCTCAATGAAGTTCAGGATAGGAATCAAGTGCTCCCAAATTGCCACAGCATCGTGTCGTAAGCACTCGCTCAGTGTGCAAAATGATTTGGTACTAAACTCTTCATTTTTTACATAATAAATGACAGAAGTGTGTAGGGTCACTTGTTGTCTTGAACTCCCAAAATGAAAAGACTGTATCTCAGAAGCGTATTTCGTATTGTAATTTTCGCTGAAATCACAATGTACAATGAATTCTCCTGATTTCAGATTTGACTTCAAATTCTTAATGTAATTATTCTGAGTAACAATATTTGCGCAATGGCACATATATGGCTCTAATAACTTCTCAAAATGCTCTATTAAATTTTTAGGATATGCTAATACTTTTGCTTGAGGAACTTTTGATGTAACTGATGCAAGTTCAAATTTAGGTATCGCTTTTGTTTTCTAATTTTATGCCGTGTTACATATTCTTTCTTTCCGGGGCAAAGTCTACTATTTTCATCATCTTCGAAAAAAAATTCTATTGCTGTTTTCATTTTAGTTTTTGATGTTTTAATGAATAGTTTTTGAGAGTCGATTCTTTCTTTTTTATTTTGACTCTTTTGAGTTATAGACATTTCAACTGATTTTCTTTCAGACTTACTATTTTTTAATCTATTTATTTGTTTTCTATACTTCTCATTTAATAGTTTCAATTCTTGAATTTTTCTATCTTTTGTTAGCAATTCCTTATCTGTCCTATATTTCATTTTTCTTAAAAGGTATTTCCAGGTGATGTTTTCTTAATAGACTTTTTGTGATTAGCTTGATTTTGTTTTTTGCTTAAGGATCGAATTGTATTTGGTATTGATTGGGTAGCTATGTCACTAATGGGACTTCGAGATGAAGATGTGGCGGTGTCACTGAATGAGGTTGGTTCTAATTCCAAACCAAGTTGATGTACAGAAGTCTGATCGAGATTTTTTCTTCTTGTAGATCTTGTGATTAGACTTGGTGTTGCGTATATATCCCTATCGGGACTTGGAGGTGGCGATGATTCAATGGCAAAAGAATTAGAAGAGTGATGTGGAATCAGACTTAGAAGATCTTTGTTGTTATCGCTATTTATTTCTGAATCTTCCTTATCTGAATAATTAACTATTTCTTCAAGATCATGAATTTTTTTAAGTTTCTTCTTCTGGTTGTAACGATTTGAACTTTCTCTACTTTTCTTTCTTGCAAGTTTCTGCTGCCGTGGACTCATTTCACCTACTGGTATAATCTTCCCAGATTTTTTTTGTTCAAATATTTTTGCCTTTCTTTTTCTTGCAATTGGGCTTTGAGTTCGGGATCATTTTTAATTGTTTGTAGTCTGCGACGCTCAGCAAGTCGTTTCTTTTCTAACATTTCTTGCCTTGATTGTTTTGGAGGCATTGCTCAAATCTGAAATATGTACGAGTATATTGTGTGTAGTGATTTAAAAACTTAACATCGCTGATCGCTAAAATTTGTTTCGTAGTTAGTTCGGGCTTTGTTTGCGAGACCAACAAGGACATTAAGATATTCATATAAATTGAATTAATAATAATAAATTATTTTTAATCGATAAGACGGGTAAAAAATAAATATATGTGTAAGAAATAATACGCAGACTTTCTCGTTTTAATTGAAAACTAGAAAAATGACGATTTTTCATCATGAATTTTGATTACCCTGGCGCAAATACCAAGGGAATCAATGTCAATGGAATCAAAAATTAGGATGTTTTTATCGATTCTGATAAAAAGAATACTTTTTAAATAATAACAATGAAATAAATAAATAATGATCAATAAAGCTGTTCCATTAACACCCGACGACAAATCCTTAAAACTCAAATTACATTTATAAACGTAATCAGGGTAATCAACGATCTAGCCAAACAAAACCAAGGGAATCAAATATTTACCTTCGTAATTTCGTCCTGGACCAACGAGCGGCGCAACCCTTTGCAACAATGTTCGAAGCGATACTAGCCCGCCTAAGGGTACTAGTGTTCTGTGGATACTAGCACAGACTACTTAGTGGATACTACGTATGATACTAGTAGCGCTCATGCGACGAAACGGAGGCACTCCTACAGAACATTCCACTAGGGATGTACGTAGTTTAGTGACGCGCCACGGGAATCACTGTTTAGCCTCGGACAAACTTAATATTATAATTCTTAATAAAACTGTCATAAACACACATACGGTAATTGTTTTTTTATATATCAACAACAAACCTGGTAGCGATTAAACTGCATTGTTTATTTTATTTCCGTTCATAAGTAAGTGTTTTGTTGGTAAGTTGTTCGCGAAATGTGAAGTGGACGCGCTAGGGGTATCAATATTTAGACCTTTCAGATTTTTTTCCGACTATACCAAATTAGACACAAAAACTATCGTGCCTCAGTTAGATTATACTTTATATTATAGCATAAAAAATATTTTGGTTTCTAATTTTAATACTACGGGTACTTTTTTTCTCCTGACAACGTAAATTGAGCCTCTCAAGATTCACCCAAAATAAATCAAGATCTACTAGAAATTGATTGGGAAGACCTATTTCAGAACAAACAAGCAAACTATTGTGTAGATATATTTTAAGAACAAATTTTCAACATTGTCCGTAAACACATTTCTTCCAAAACTATTTCTAATTCAGATTTTCCGGTTTAGTTTAGCTCATCTCTTAAACATATTTTTAAAAACAAAACTTCTGCTTTGGTAAAATGGAAAAAGTATAAAAATCAAGCCGATTACTCAGTATTTTCAATGTACCGTCGTCAAAGATTTAAGAAAGAGGCAAATAAATGTTATAGTAATTATATAAACAAAGTTGAAGATATCATTAAATATAACATAAAATATTTCTCGACTTATAAAAATAACCGCAAAAAACAATGTAATATATCTAGTAGCGTAAAATTTGAAAATTCAAAAGCCGACAACCCTGATGATATTTGCTACATGTTTTCGAGATTCTTCCACTCAATTTTTCAGTCTTCAGACTTGCCGGACTCCTATGATATTACCGACATACGTGATTTAGACATAAAAACTCACACTGATAATATTATTACCAATATATTAATAAAAGATGACTATATAATAAGACAACTCCAATCATTGGAGTTCAGCCGTGTAGTGGCGGTCAAGAATATCCACTACCCCATATCCTCCCGTGGGTGTCGTAAAACAAAGGAAAACAGGCGGGAGATGGGCAGCAGCATCTTCCTGATAATAGCCAAAATTACAATAAAAAAAACTGCGGTTGCCAACCCGCTCGCCAAACGTGGCAACTATGGCAAATACCCCCCAATGACGAGAGTAACAAAGAGACGGCCCCCAGTCTCCGGCGGCCCCGCTATTCCTGGCTACGGTGGCGACCATGGTAACGGCGGGGCAGGGGGTGCTAAGAATCTCCGGTGGAGGTTCGGTTACCACCGACGACGACTCGACCTGGCAACGTACAATGCACGCACCCTGAGGACTGACGAGAAGATCGTGGAGCTGGAAGAAGAGATAGACAAGTTACGCTGGCATATTATAGGATTATCCGAAGTCCGAAGAGAGGGGTAGGACACGGTAATCCTCGAATCCGGCAACTTGCTCTATCACCGGGAGGGCGACCATCTGTCCCAAGGAGGTGTCGGATTTATCGTCCACAAGTCTCTCGTTAACAACGTTGTAAAGATCGGGAGTGTGTCGACGAGGGTTGCGTACCTTATACTCAGAATCACCAAACGGTATTCGCTGAAGGTCATACAGGTTTACGCACCAACCTCGGCACACCCCGATGAGGAGGTGGAGGAAATGTATGAGGATATCTCTAGAGCCATGCATTCCTCCAAAACCCAATATACGGTGTTAATGGGAGACTTCAATGCAAAACTAGGCACAAGAGAGAACGGTGAGCTGAAAGTAGGGAAATTTGGAATAGGGCAACGGAACCCAAGGGGCCAGCAGCTGACCGACTTCATGGAGAAAGAGGGACTCTTTATGATGAACTCTTTCTTCAAGACGCGGCCCCACAGGAAGTGGACCTGGTCGAGCCCCGACGGTTCGACAAAAAATGAGATTAACTTCATCATGACGACCAGACGACAACTGTTCAGTGATGTCTCAGTGATCGCGAGGGTGAAAACCGGCAGCGGTCACCGAATGATTAGAGGCACACTGAACCTAAATGTTAAGTTGGAGAGGTCTCGTCTGATGAAGTCAACGCTCCGTCCCCCTCATGCTTGAATCCAAAGTCCCGAAACCTTTCAGCTCTAGTTACAAAACCGTTTTCAGTGCCTAGAAGACTGCAATGAAGTGGACGATATGAATGACAAGCTCGTGGAAACTGTCCATGCGGTCGGAGCTAAGTTCTGCAAGACCCGCCGCAGAAGAACACAAAAACTCTCCGATCACACTCTTAATCTCATGGCTGTTAGACGGGAGATGAGGCTACATTCTTCAACAGATTTGACAGCATACAGGCAACTGAACAGACAGATCTCCAAATGCATGCGGCGGGACTTACGCAACTTCAATACAGCTCGTATTGAAGAAGCAATCGAGCGGAACCAAGGCTCCAAAGTCTTTGCCAGAGATCTGTCTGCCAGAAAGAGCCAACTGTCAAAGCTAAAGACCGAATGTGGCAGCATCGTTTTCGGGGCACCTGAGATTTTGAGTGAGATTGAGAGGTTCTATGGGCAGCTGTACACGTCATCGTTGGAGCCACACGCAAGTGTGAGTAACGATCCAAGAGCGAGTCTTATCCGACACTATTCCGAAGATATCCCGGACGTCAGTCTGAGCGAGATTAGAATGGCTCTCCAGCACCTTAAAAACGGCAAGGCCCCAGGCGAGGATGGAATTACAGCGGAGCTTCTGAAAGCGGGTGGAAGACCGGTACTTGAAGTCCTTCAGAAGCTCTTTAATTCCGTCCTCCATGGTGGCATTACACCGGAGGCGTGGAGCAGAAGTGCGGTGGTCTTGTTCTTCAAGAAAGGTGACAACGCTCTCTTGAAGAACTACAGACCGATTTCCCTTCTGAGCCGCGTCTACGTGCTGTTTTCGAGAGTCCTTACTAATCGTCTCGTGCGCAGACTTGACGACTTCCAGCCTCCCGAACAAGCCGGTTTCCGAAAGGGCTTTAGCACCATAGACCACATACATACCCTACGGCAAATTGTACAAAAGTTCGAAGAGTACAATTTGCCACTATGTCTGGCGTATGTGGACTATGAAAAAGCCTTTGATTCCGTCGAAATTTGGGCGGTGCTGCAGTCCCTTCAGCGGTGCCAAGTTGACTGTCGGTATATCGAAGTGGTGAAGTGCTTGTACAGTAGAGCTACGATGGCTATCCGAGTACAGAACCAGAGTACGAAACCTATCCAATTGCAGAGAGGTGTAAGACAGGGTGATGTTATATCCCCGAAACTCTTCACCACTGCATTGGAAGACGTCTTCAAGCTTCTGGACTGGAAAGGATACGGTATTAACATCAATGGCGAGTACATCACTCACCTTCGATTTGCCGACGATATAGTCCTTATGGCAGAATCGCTGGAGGACTTAAGCACTATGCTCAATGACCTCAATAGTGTCGCCCAACGGATAGGTCTTAAGATGAACATGCACAAAACAAAGATTATGTTTAATGTCCATGTCACACCTATGCCGGTAGTTGTTGGGAGCACTAAGCTCGAAGTTGTTGACGAATATGTTTACCTGGGACAAATAGTCCGACTAGGTAAGTCCAACTTCGACCGAGAGGTCAATCGACGGATTCAACTCGGCTGGGCAGCGTTCGGGAAGCTACGACACATCTTCTCGCCAGACATACCTCAAAACCTTAAAACGAAATTGTACAACCAGTGCGTGTTGCCAGTGATGACTTACGGAACTGAGACGTGGTCCTTCACTGCTGGCCGTATGAGGAAGCTCAAGGTCGCTCAGCGTGCTATGGAGAGGGCTATGCTCGGAGTTTCTCTGCGTGATAAACTTAGGAATAAGGATATCCGCAGTAGAACCAGAGTAACCGACATAGCCCAACGGATTAGTAAGCTGAAGTGGCAGTGGGCCGGCCATATAGCTCGAAGAACCGACAACCGATGGGGAAGAAAGGTTCTCGAGTGGCAGCCTCGTACCGGTAGGCGAAGTGTAGCGCGACCCCCCACGAGATGGAGTGACGACCTGGTAATATATGCAGGAAGTCGATGGATGCAGGTGGCTCAGGACCGTGCTTTGTGGCATTCTTTGGGCTATGTTCAGCAGTGGACTTGTGAAGGGCTGTAATGATGATGATGAATGATGATGAATCATTGGACGTTACAAAAGGACCCGGTACAAATAAAGTTCCGCCGATTTTTCTTAAAAGAACGGCTACAATTATCTCCTCAGCGGCACGGAATCTTGGCCAAGCGGTTATCTCGCGATACCAAAAGCTTTAAGTGTTTCTGATGAATGTTTGTTATGCAAGTATGTCAAAAAATGTTTACCCTCAAGTTCAAGAGGGTAATTCATTATGTTCAAGTGCACCATGACGAATTCTTTAATTTTTAGTTGAATCGGGTCATTTGAGCGACTAAGTTCACATTTTAAATTTGTGTGTTGTGAAAAGTTTACTGTAAGGTTATTCAATTATTGTGATCTTGTGTCTTAATTCAATAACTAAAGGTGCTTTAAAGCCAATAAAATGCCATTAACACCAGCACAAGTTGCACAAGCAGTAGCATTAATTGACCAAGGGCTGACACAGCGTGAAGTTGCTATTGTGCTTAATGTACCACGGTCCTCAATGCAGTATTCACTGAAACGATACCAGGAGACAGGCCACTACACCCGCAGGCCAGGCAGTGGAGGCGTAAGGTGCACATCGGCCCGGGACGATCGTTTTATTGTTATGGAGATTTTGAGAAACCGCTACCTGACCGCTGTTGAAATACGCCAGCGGCTCCAAATCGCAAGAGGCGTTAATGTTAGTGAGCGTACGGTGAGAAGACGAATGGAGGAAGTGAATTTAAAAGCTCGTAGACCAGCACGAGGTCCAGAACTTCTCAGACAGCACCGAGGAGCCCGACTTCAGTTCGCAAGAGAACATGTCAAAGAAGCTTCTCGCAGTTCTCACCGCGCGGCTAGGGTTTAGCGTCGTTTAGTTCGCGCGCCCAGCCAAGTATTGAATTATTTTAATTTTACATAATCTCTTAAACTATGCGTCCAAATAACATGGTATAAAGAACAAAGTTTATCTTCATAAAATTGTCTTGATGATGAAGTAACTTTCGTTCGTAAGTATAAATAGGCCATGCCTAATAATAACGCTCATAAATCACTTTTAAATTTAATATTTTTTTGTCACAAAATACCTAATTATGGCTTATGTATATATGTGTATAAGATATAGACATATGGTATCGCGGACTTTTTTTTAGACGGAGTAAAGATCTATATTTTTCTAGAAGATTGTATTTACGTATCCCTAATGCCGCCTCTACACGTTGGCCAACACGCTGGCGAATGTGTTGGCAGAGATATTGGCCAAGAAATTGTGATCGCGTCCACACGTTGGAAGGTCGTTCAGTTTGCTTCGGTTCAGGCCAATGTGCGGACGAATTTATTAAAATGATTATTGAAGCGCTAACGGCTGCTGCGGTTTATTTTTTCACAGCATACCACTATTTTTTTATTTAATTTTCACTATTTTTAATATTTAATATTTTTAATATAAATTTTTAATATTTCTTTATTATACACTAACGTTATACAGATAAGTAAACTATATAAACATTAACACACCTAGGCATAGGTATAATTAACACTTTTACAACTAAGGCCTGGAAAATATTCGAAGCCTGTCTATAAAACTGTTGTAAAATTTTATTAAACAAAGCCTTTTTAAAAAGGGTTATTCTTATTATATAATTATAGAATAAAACTAAATAATAATAATAATAAATAATTCATTTTGTCAAACATTAAAGTTACATTATACGATCAGTGATCGAGGTCACCTAGTAAGCAAAATAATGCCTGTAACAGGTGGCTTCGCTCTTCCATAGCTAAAAATTAAAGTATTATTAACGAAATAAAGAAACTAATAGGGAATAATAAAGACAGTACAAACATGATTTTAGTATCCTACTTTTTAATTTGATTTTAGTATGCTACCTATAATATAGCATTAATACATCAATAAATAAATGAATACATCAATCACTACAACGTGAATGTGTATAAGATAAGGGTGATCAAAAAGAAATGGAAAAAAGAAATTTTATTTCTTGACGGCTCCGTGGCGTAGTGGCTTAGCAATGAGTTGCTGCCCTGGGGGCCGCGGGTTCAAATCCCGCACGGAACAAGTATTTGTATAGCCTGCACATAATTTCTCCGGGTCTGAATGTTTGTCCTTATGCAATTTATGTTTCTAAACTGCCTCCACGATACAGGAGAAAATCCTGTGTATAATAACATTTTTCTTTAAAAAAGACTTGTGTTTTACAAACAATTTTCAGCTTGGTAGGGCTCTATAAAGCGAAAAGTTTATTCATTGGTCATTGTTACTGCCGTTATGTAGACACTAGTTACGATGCGTGCATATAAAATTTAAGCGTGCGTGCGTGCGATCACTCTGAGAGCTCGTAGGAAAGTAGCAAACTAAACGTGCGCCCAACGTGTGGACGCGGCGGCCAATACTCTGCCACAACCCTTTGATCTTTTGTAAAAAACCGACACCAGACGGATCTCGCGCCAACTTGTGGGCCATCGTCCCAATACGTACCAACGTAGCTTAAACACCCGCTCCACACGATGGCCATCGTTGTTGGCCAACACATTCGCCAGCGTGTTGGCCAACGTGTAGAGGCGGCATTACGATAACACCAGCGTACGCGGATAAATCATTTCGGGAGTGCTTTTTCTTCTGACTTGCTTAACAAATATCCATATTTAAGGCTAGCTGAGTGATATAGCTTAATGCTAGAAGCCTATACTATTCCACATGAATCTGGCTATAATATACAAAATTATATAATAAAGAATTTTTCAAATCGGACTGGTAGTTCCAGAGATTAGCGCGTTTAAACAAATAAAAAAACAAAAAAACTCTTCCGCTTTATTATATTAGTATAGATTATTTTTGCCTGTAACTTAGATTCATATTTCATAATATGTAATACTTATTTCAATCAAATGTATCTTAAATTCATACGTTATAATTATGTAGTACTCAACTGTATTGCGTTAAGTTAGTAGGTACATCCCAATATTTATTTGTGAAACTACAATAAATGTTTATGTTGTGTGGGTTTCATTGAAAAATCATCAGAGTAGGTGGACAGGTGGATGCCTTATTTGAAACAAAATAACAATACACAAGTTATTTTAGATTTAATTTATTGTAACCTAATTAAACTTATTAGTAGAAATATTTAACTATTTCAAGGGGGGAGCATGTTGTGAACCAAATATATTATAAATACAAACATAATGTTAGCGCCATCTATCCTTACCATTTGTAAAGCGACATCTATGGTTCTTTTTCCTTTCATAAACTACTTACCTAAGCGGAACAAACAGTTCACACAGAGAACCATAGATGGCGCTACATCTGTGCTGCTTCCTTTAGCGACAGAGTCGAAAGAGCGGCCATTGCATTACATTCATCATCATCATCATCATCATCATTACAGCCCTTCACAAGTCCACTGCTGAACATAGGCCTCCCCCAAAGAATGCCACAAAGCACGGTCCTGAGCCACCTGCATCCATCGACTTCCTGCATATCTTACCAGGTCGTCACTCCATCTAGTGGGGGGGACGCCCTACACTTCGCCTGCCGGTACGAGGCTGCCACTCGAGAACCTTTCTTCCCCATCTGTTGTCGGTTCTTCGAGCTATATAGCCAGCCCATTGCCACTTCAGCTTACTAATCCGTTGGGCTATGTCGGTCACTCTGGTTCTACTGCGGATATCCTCATTTCTGAGTTTATCACGCAGAGAAACTCCGAGCATAGCCCTCTCCATAGCTCGCTGAGCGACCTTGAGCTTCCTCATCCGCCCAGCAGTGAAGGACCACGTCTCAGTTCCGTATGTCATCACTGGCAACACGCACTGGGTGTACAGTCTCGTTTTCAAGTTTTGAGGTATACCTGACGAGAAGATGTGCCGTAATTTCCCGAACGCTGCCCAACCGAGTTGAATCCGTACATTACATTAGCACATTACAATTAAAAAGATTGTCACGAAGGTGCGTGAGGAAATATAACAAATCAAAAACGTCTCCAGTGTTTCCTTCATAACAAACTACCAAACACGTGGGCTTACTTAATAATGAGCATAATAAGTGAGTTATGCTCATTATCAAGAAATTTTGTGACAGGCAACTACGGAACCCTACCTATACTTTGTGCGTGGCCCAACGCGCTCTTGGCCATTTTTTTATCATAGTTTAGCATGCTTCAGTAATTTCAGTTATAAATGGGTCTTTAATTTATATAAATTTTCTTTTAAACACCTATTTATATTTTTAAATCTTTTGGAAACTGCAAAAAAAAGTTTCTTCATATTTTTGTACGTTACGTCAGCTATGTCAAATTTTCAATACTTCATGGGTTGAAGAATAGGTTACACCACAGCCATTGTATCCTATTTTGATAAAGGGAATTAATAGTGAATAAATCTGTATAGAATTCTTGCAATGGCGAAACCCCGTTAAAATTTTTAAGCAATAAAACACATACTTACGCAGATAACTTTTTTGTGTACTTCACTGCCGTCCATAGAATTATTACGCAATATATTGCGTAATAAATAATAATTCTATGCTGCCGTCATTCATGTTTGTAAGAAATACTAGTGTACAGTGACTGACACGGCAGTTAACGGTTAAACAATGATTACTTATGAACAAATGATTTCTTATTTAGCCAACTTCAAAAAAGGAAGAGGTTAACAGTTCTACTGCATGTTCTTTTTGTTATATATGTTATGCGACATCATTGTCAATTGTGAACTGATTTTGAATATACTTTTTCTATTAACTAGGGTAAAATTCAAGGTCGCTCCGTAAAAATTTGGAGAAAAAATATCACCCCTATGGGTGGTAATATACGAGTGAAATTTTTAGGCGATATTGAAATAATGAGATTGTAGCATTCCTGAGCCCAATCAAAAGGGTAACTTATAATTGATGTTTGCCCTTGTGCAATTCGTGTTTGTAAATTGCCTCCACGATGCAGGAGAAAATCCTAGTGTGGGGGTAACGCTTTTTAAAAAGAAAGAAAGTAGAAAGTAATGTAGATTATAAATAATACTTATTGAAAGTCACTCTTTTGATTAATTTACCAGTGGTTCGGAAAACACCTCTTGTCATGAGAAGCAAGCAAGAAAGCCAGCGGAACTTTTTTTTAAATGAAAAGCTATGAAGAGTATATTTCAAGAAACTTATTAAAAAAATTCGCATCCCGAAATCGGGACTATTAATCACAAAAGACAATGTCTTTTTCAGAATTTGAAATTATTTTATTCTATTTTGTTTTTGGAAGTCAACTTTTCACTAAAAGTAAAAACTAAAATTTGTCAATTTCGGCTTGATTGTGATATTTGTTATATATTTGGATGTATAATTAAATTTGCTGCTGATCTGTCTGTATTTATTCTTTGTCATTTGTTGATATATTTTGCGGTGTTTCTCTATGAATATAGGTACCTACTTGCCGACCTTAGTTTAAATTTATAGCGGATCTCATTAAAACAAAAACACCTCTCAAGGCCTCGAGTTGTAATTTGAATAAATTAAATACATTCCTCTACCTTCAAAGATCCACATTAATTAAAAAAATGTGAAATTCTTATGTAAGGGGATTTATATATTTATGCTTAGAACAATAATTAGAAACATTGCTCTTAGCATTGTGCTAATATGTACTACGTACTAGAATCTATAACAACTGTGTGCCAGGTGCCAGTGCGGGCCGTGTGGATGGAAGACCCACAGTAAGTACCTACCAGTACTTACCTATTATTTTAGCACAAGTAAGTTTTAGGCGACGTGCTGTACTCTGTCCTACTCTGACTGTAGTCTTGCAAACAACAGCCTCGGCGTCTCTCTAGTACCAAGTACCTACATACTGTTATATATTCTGTGTTAATATGTGCTAAATATTACTCCAATGGCTATTAGACCGTTTTCCCTGTACGTTCTACAAGGAAAATCGTCAGATAACATTATTTAATTATTTTATAAATGTCCAGATATCATACGTTGATAGGTATCATATCTTGATGTTAAAAATAAAACATTATATATAAAATAAAATATTATTTATTATCTATTATTCTTTCATTTCGTGATATTTGTTATATTTTTATGCGTCTGGTTTGTTGTAAACTAGGGATGGGCAAAAGGAAAAATTATGTCGATATATATCAAATCTATATTTTTAAAAAGTATCGATATATATCGCGAGATAAATATTGATATATCGTCATAATTTGAATGATGTAAAGATAAGGACCAAATTTTTCTCTACTGACGGTTGGACGACGAAAGAACCGATACAACATTTTAAAATTTATCGAAATTGATACAAATTCGATACTCTAAAATAAATATCGACGATATATATCGATATATTTTTTACCCATGCCTGTTGTAAACCACTTGGAATAAATAGGTAATTATTGTTCTTCCTCTAACTGTAGCGAAACAGGTACCTACACACGAAAAAAATATTCAAACCTTAACTTTTTTGTGATGAAAATCGACTCTTCATAGTAAGGATGACTAGTGAGCACACAGTCCACCTGATGGTAAGTGGATGCTGTGACCCATAGACATCACATCTATCCCCGATTAAGAATCAAAATGCAGATGCGTTGCCACTTGCCACCCCCGAGGTAAGATGGAATGCCTCTTTTCCAGTAAAAAGGGTCACCGGTTCTCTACACTCACCATACGAAACACAGGAGCATAGAGCTGCTATTTTACGCTGGTACTCTGTGAGAGCATGATCCTACTCCAGTCCTGCCATTCGTCCTACGACCATAATATAGCGGCAGCATGGGCTTTGGGCCGTTTAAACAAGCAATTGACCTATAAAACATCTTTGGTCTACAAGATGTTTTTATTTAAGAGAAAGAGATGGTTAAATTAAACAGTTCATGCACTTATGCCAACAAACTAACACACATCCACGTGTGAAAATATATGAAATTAATAGGTACTCAAGATTATATCATTTAACTAACGATTCGCTCCGGCTTCTCACGGGTGATTTCTGGATCTCGAAAGCAGCGTCAAGCCTCAAAATGGGTCCAATTGTGAATCTAAACCATCCACGGACCCACTCAAACACACAAAATTCATCAAAAACGGTCCAGCTTCTTAGAAGACCAGTAACAAACACAAGTACAGAAGAATAATTATTTGAATAGGTAATTATTGGAGAAGAGATTGATTGATCCGTAGGAATAGAAGGAGCAGACCATTCCATATTGTACATATAATGTATCAGAAATACAAGATATCTATTATACAATGGTGTTAGGTTTATCACTCATCAATTGTCTGTCCGTTGTATAATTCCCGGCAAGCCCATGTTGTCCACTCAGCGTTACAAACAAACGTAGGAATGCCTCATTATCAGTAAAAGCTAAAAGGGGCCTACGGTTCTCATTAAAAATTGTACTGCTATTTCACGCAGGTATTCTGTATAGCCGGTTCCTTTAAAGGTCGAGCCGACCCATTCGTTAAAACGTATACCGTCGCTTTACCTGGCAATGCTGTACACACTACAGGGGTACCCCTTTAGGGGTATATATGTTCTGTGCACTACAGTGTCTTAGTATCTATAAGTTCATTTAAAAAAGGTGTACATGAGGTGACGACGTAAACAAACGCTCTAGGTATATGGTAAAGGATGACTAAAGGCAACAAAACACGAAAAACGTAGTACCTAGGTATTCTTTGCTTTAAGAGCCCTCTTACATTTCGGCGTTTCGCAAATTTAGGTATTTTACGCACCAAGCGGGCGGTGAACTACGCGACCGATACTTTCTTTCATATCTATTCACTCGCTCGCACTATAATACTGTGAGTATGGCGATTAAACGATCTTGATCTTCCATAATACAAAGTTTTCTTAGGATGGACTTCAGTGGATGGAATATTTTTTGGTGTGTCATTTTAATTTTATCTTATTAATTTATTATTATATTATTATATAATTTATTATTTATTATTATATACCATTTTGATATATTATTCATTATTTATGAAATTTAGTGTCAAAATAAGTACACATAAATATTTTAATTGTTACGCTGTAATCGAATGTTAATAATCGATTATGTCTACTACCGGTAGAATAGTGGTATAAATAAATAAACGGTTGCAACCTGTTTTAATAAATATAACAACCAAATGTAACTAATATTTTTTTAATCGGTACTTACAGTCAATTACTATAAACAGTGGTAGAGCCACGCGGCAGCTTTTGCTGTCGCACGGATGGGCCGGCTTGAACCGGGGTGGTACCACGACCTCACAGAAAACCAGCATGAAGTAGAGGTTCACCTCTGCGTTTCGCTTGGTGAGTGCAGGTGGCCGGAGGCCCTTTTTACTTCCATGTGAGGCAAAGGCCAAATGAGGCATTCCATCTTAGTCCTCACGGGTGACAACGCATCTGCATTTTGAATTGTAATAGAGGATAGATGTAGATGTCTATGGGCCGCCTATAAGAAAAATATTTGCTGCGACGGCATTGACCGAACTTTTCTCGATTCGATAATTTCAGGCAGTACACACTTTTCATAAAAAGCTTGTAACTTGGGTAACATATTGAAAATCTAAAATTGGTCGTATTTGTAAATTTTTAGTACTTTTACTGCATTAATCTGGGCCAATACATATTATGGCAAGTATTCAGACATTTTTATTTGCTAAATGAAGCTGGCCTTGGATTTGGTAAAACCAGTCATTATTTTGATTTAATGTTACACTTGAATCACTGAATTTATAACTTTTAACTTCTTTTTTGTCGAAAGGCCGTATCAAAATCTATTCCGAAAGTTGAAATAGGATATTTAACTTCAATAAGACCGTTGCTGTATAAACCATTAGGTGAAGCCCTCAAATAACAATGATCTAGGTCAATGAATAGACACATTTTTCTATAATAATATTTTTTGTTTGCTCAATTGTGCACATGCTGCAGACTCGTTGTCCCTACCATGTTTAATGGAAGAGACGTGATCTAAATTATAACTATATAAAATAGTTTTAAACCGATCGATCAAAAATTGCGGTCGTAGTTGACAATGTTCTAGTATGTAGGCAATCGACGCACACTACGATAGTAATCGACGCACACTACGGTAGTATCGAAACCATGCAGCGCCCGAAATAAATGACGCAGGTCCACCCTCGGCAAGCGCTCGCGCGTTAATGCTTCCTTATATACAGCGTGACCACTTTTAAATGAGGGAATCTACCAAAGACACTGCTAAAATCTACTGAAATCTACTAGGTCGCATTGTAAAATCTACAAATTTTTAGAGTAATGTTTTGATTCGAAATAAAACACATTTGTTAATGAACCTTACATGTAATCAATCATTTATGATTAACATTTTTGTATTAATTGTCAATGTCATCGAATTTTTTAACATTTTTATATAATTGTTTTTCATTTTTCATTGTTTCCAACATCGAAGTACCAGGTTCAAATTTTGTACAATTTCCCGATTCCTTTAACCCCTCCTTAGCGTGTAAAATTGCACGAACGTTTAGATTACTAAATCTGTTACGATCTTCTGTTTTTATTCTATTTATAGCAGAGAAAATGCGTTCACATTTGGCGTTCGATACTGGTAAACAAAGCATTTGCTTTGCGAATTTACTGATATTTCCAAATTGAGCTTTATTGTCGGCATGACGTAATTTACTTACTGACGCCCAAAACTCTTCAACATTAGTAACAGCCTCTCTGCTGCTAGTACTGCATAATAAGTTTGCGACTTCCATATTAAGTTTAAGTTCCCTGAATTCATTGTCGATTAGTTGAATGTCACTTTCGGAAACAATGTTTGGAAATTTTGAGGTAACATTAAACAAACTTGTAAATTCAGCATGTACAGCAGTTTGGGGATCTAAAAAGCACATCATTTCAAAAATATCATCATCAAATGGTAGTCTTGTTTTTAACTGCACACACAAAGATTTTAAGAATTCTTGGCACCTTTTAAAAATATCTTGAAGCTGTTGCGGGGGTATTTGATTGCGATGTGATTCTAAATGTTTGGCAAAATTAACACCCAAATACAAATTGTTTAAGGGTAAATAATTAACGGAAGAATTGGGGTCAATATTCTTCACTGATGTAGCTTTTACATATTGGCTCTTCATATAACAGCTCAAGATGGAGACAAACATGGCTCGCATGTCATTGTACAAGCGATGCACGACAGGGTAATCTCCTTGGAAAATCGTGTTGAATTTGTTTGTGAACGGTAATATATAATCAAGGAAATAGAAATATAGTTTTATAGTTTCGTCATTTAAGGCATTATAAAGAAATTCCGCAGATGCATTAGAGTTTCTATCTCCCAAATACTGTCCCTGAAAATATAATTTCAATGCTGACCATTGTTGTAATATTCGATTAATACAACCGTGAAGGGAAAGCCAGCGTATATCATAATGTCTGAGTAGCTTATAATGTTCTGTATCGGTAAACTCTTGGAATTCTGTGAACTCGCGCTGACGTTTACTACTTTGAGAAAAATAATTATAAACTTCTTTGACCAATTGCTCTAATTTTCGTGGCAGTAGTTTACACGAATGGCTCACAGCTAACGCAACGGAATGACACACGCATTTAACATATACACAGTGTGGATTTAGTTCTTTCATTTTAGTCACAATTCCAGAATGTTCGCCAAACATAACATTTGTCGTGTCAGCTGCGAAGCCAATCATATCTTCCCATTTAAGACCACGTTCTTGAAATACAGTTTTGAGTGCCTTTAACAAGTCTTGTGCTGTTTCACCGTCTATATCTATTATACTTAACAATCTAGTTTTCACGCGTAAATCATTTTCGGAATAATACTTTGTGGCGATTGCTAAAACCTTTGTAGTGCTGACATCGGTGCTTTCGTCAACTATAATTGAAAATTTGGACGATCCGGACTTTAAATCTTCGTACATTCTTGTTTCAAATTGCTCTCCTAATACATTGTAAGCGATAGCAGCAGACTTGGTTCTTTTACAAGAAAATTTTTTAGCCACATCAGAATCGTGAAAGACTCGATTAATGATCTCACTCAGGTGGTCCATTATCCGGAAAGGTACATTGTGCTCTACAAGACAAGCAACGATACACATTTCTGCCTTCTTTACATCACTGTCAAGTGATGTCTTCTTGAAGTATTTATCAATCTGTAAAATAATGTATGATCCACCCGTCATATAAAACAATTTTTTTACTTATTTAATCAACTAAGTACACTGAGAAATACAAAACACTGCGTTGCTGCGCATAAATGTGACTGACTACATGAAAAATTAAACGCATAGACTAATGCAAACATGTACCTGAGACGATCCAGAAAAACCAATCATATTTTTTAAATGTTTTGCTGAAGCACTATGCTCTTTGATAGACGCAATTCTTGCTAAAATTTTAGAATTGCAAGCTTTACAATAAGCATTATTTTCATCACATTTTTTAAGCCACTTTGAAAATAATGGGTTTTCCTCCCATTCCGCACGATAAGTTTGATCGTATCTTCTTTTCATTTTAAATTACATAAATGTATGATTCCGTGAAAGCAAACAATACAAATGAACGAAAACGACTAATAAAACTGTGTTGTCTGACATTATAGGAGCAACTTAAAAATGATTTAAGTTGAAAGACCTATTTTACAAAAACAGTCTTTATCTATTAGAAAATTAAATTCAATTTACTATGCCCACTGTAAAGTTCATTCAATAATAAGGGAATCCCCTAATCACTTTCGTGTGTTGTCAACTGTAAAATTAAAACTTTTTGGTCATGGATGCTTAGTTTTAAGCCTATTATTCTTTGATAGTGAATTAATACCAAAACATACCGACGTGTTTCTCATTTCTACTAAATTCTACTAAGACATTTTATCCTACTAGCTTATCGTCTTATTTGCTTCAAATCTACTAAAAAAGTAGAAATCTACTAAAAGTGGTCACGCTGCTTATATATTACTATACTCTTTGCGTTAATGATCTCAGATGGCCGACGCAGTTAAATATATAGTACTTTTATTTAATTAATTATAATATAATAGTAACGATTTTAAAAGTAAAAATAATAGCATAGTTTAAGCAAATGTTGATGATTATTTTGGTATAAATTTTACGTCTAAGTGATGTAGAACTTCGGAAATATAGAGGCTTGCATCGAAGCTTTTTTGGTCGTTTTTTGAATTATGTCGAATTTTTTTTCCTATTGTGAAAAGCATATAACGAAAATGTATTCCATTATTATTAAAGTGTAGGATATTTGGGAGATAAAAATATTTTTTTTGATGGTCGATATTCAATAGAATCTACAAATTAGAGCTCCCAAATCATGTCTTCGAGAGTTTTTGCCTAAACATGCATCGGGAGAATGATTATTACTGATTAAATAAATAAGTTATCTAAAATCCATTCCGAGCTTATTTGAGGAGAGAAAACGAACTATTTTTACCAGGTAATTGTTATTTCAAGAAATGAACGATAAACATAAAATTTCAACGAGGAAACCTTGTAATTTCGCGTTTTTTTGTAATACGCCTCTTAAGCTAGTCCACTCGCGGGAAAACGTTGGACTGACCGGCTACATAATATTAAACTTCATAGGACGTGAGCAAATAGAGTTAGATCCAGATGAAGCAAACGATAACAATTTTACTGAATGCAAACATACGGAAATAAAAAAAAAATATATAGGCAGAAATATGACGGGTCTTCGGCTGGCGTGTAATACTTCAAATTATTATACCTATTTATTCCAAAAGTTCTCTGTATTAAAGCTAATTATATTATAAACACAGTTTTTTCCGTCTTTTTACTCTGAAATAAAATGCCATAATACAATTATTTATAATTAAAAAATTTGTACAACCGACTTCAATATGAATTATTAAGAATAACTGAAAAACTATTGGTCAGACCTTGATCAAATTTATATGGGCCCACATGAGAAGCACCAGCTTTCAAATTAAAAAGAATCATCGAAATCGGTTCACGCAGAAAGTAAAGATGAGGTTACAAATTAAAAAGGGAATATATACAGTCGATAATTCGATGATACTAATGTACCTCCTAGTCGGTAGAAAAAAACAACAGGCCTACATACTCTATCCATTTATTTTCTGCCGACTTCCAAAAAGGAGACGGTACTCAATTCGACTGTATGTTTTTTTTTATGTGTGTTACCTCATAACTTTTTACTGTGTGAACCGATTTCGATGATTCTTTTTTATATGAAAGCTGATAGTTCTCGTGTGGCCCCATATGAATTTAATCAAGGTCAGACCAATACCAATATATTTTGAGTTATTCTTAATAACTTATATTGAAGAGGCTGTACAAAATGTTTAATTTTAAATTATATTTATTTAATATTATTACGTCTCTCTGTCATCTGTCAAACTTGCCGATTGTTGTCTTCCCGTAAAGATTGTGGACTTAGTTGCTTTGTTTTTATCCACATTTTGACCGAATAACCGCTAACTCCTTTCCCACCGAAAAGCCTCAAGACAAGGTGTGACAGAGCAAAGACCGGACATAGGCAGAATTATTGTCACATTACGACAATACCAAGGGCCATATTGATAAAGAATAAGAAACAATGATGTTTGTTTTAATTTCTTTTTCTTCTTCATCACTTTATAAAAGTCCAGAGTTGAACATATACCTCTCCTATTGTAGGATAAAATTTTGCCTTGTAACTTGGCAGGCTAGGATTGAGGATCGCAGTTCGAAGTACCTGATGTCGCACGCTTTTGTCGTTACTGTGTACCATCTGGTTATCTGACGTAAACTAGATAGTACCTATAATATCGTCATTGCTCGAAAGCCATTAGAATTTTCTGGCATTTCCCGAGGTCCCACAGTCGACACCTACGGAAACGGGGCGCTGAATTCTTTAAGCCGTCAGCTAACGACAGGGTTTTTAATTCCCTCAAGATCATAATATATTTTTTATAATATGGTTACAGCTCAATTTTTACCTTGATTTTAAATAATAGTTAATTACTTTATGAAAATACTATATATTATGCAATAATATGAATTTATATTACTAACAAATATTTTTTAAATGACGCAAGTAAGGGTAGGCCATAGAATAGAATAGAATAGAATAGAATAATTTTTATTCAATATACATTACATGTGTAATTCTTATTGAAAGTAATTTTTTACTTTACCACTGGTTCGAAAGTACCAAATATGGTTGAACAAAATATACGTAGTACAAAACAAGTTATAATTTAAGATAATAAAGAAATTTAGTTTGTTTTTAAGTATTTTACAAATTTTCAAAATATGGTATGATGAATAAATAATGCCATCAAAAACATAACTTGTAATAATTTAAAATTAAAAATTTTGTACAGCCGACTTCAAAATAGGTTATTTAAGAATAACTCAATAACCATTGGTCTGACCTTGATCAAATTCATATGGGACCACATGAGAACTATCAGCTTTCATATAAAAAAAGAATCATCGAAATCCGTTCGCCCAGTACAAAGTTATGAGGTAACACACATAAAAAAAAAAACATACACTCGAATTGAGTACCGTCTCCTTTTTGGAAGTCGGCAGAAAAAAGCCAAGTCTCGCAACTCAGTTATTCTACCGTAAAAAGTTGTGAGATCCATGTAATACCAAGTCGGTTAATTTATTCAGTCCACATAGATTGATACATAGACTGACTTGGCAATCGCATGAAAACACAATATATCTCACAAGTAATACATATTATATTAAATTAGATTGTTTAGTGCGATTGCCAAGTCAATCTATGTATCAATCTATGGACTGAATTAATTAACCGACTTGGTATTACATGGATCTCACAAAATTTTTCCGGTAGAAGAACTGAGTTGCAATGTATTATGTTTTTGATGGCATCTCATTTCTTTTTGTAGATAGTTATATCTAGGTAGCTATTTACACCTATTATTCCATTATACATATATAGGTACACTGATTCACTCACTGCAAATGTAACTTTGTAATACTATATGTTTATATGGGATTACAAAGTTATTTATGCAGTTGGTGTATCTCGAAAACTGGACCGAAATTGTAAAATATTTTAATTTTTCCTTGATTTATATATTAAACAATAATAGTATTCCAAATTTGAAGTTTCTATGTCTGCTAGAAGTGCCTCAGAGTTTTGATGATCGGTCAGTCAGTGAGTGACAAAATTAAGAAATTTTGACTAGTTATAATTCTTAAACTACTGGTTCAAATTTAATGAAATTTGAAATATACCGAGTCTATACAATGCCTACTTGGTTAGTAAAAATTCAGGCTTCTAGTTTTATTCATAACGAAGTTGTAGGGTTTCAGAAATAGCCTGAACTGCTTCGAGAAAAGGATAGTACGGCCGTGCCGCTTTTTTGCTCGACTTGGCGGGGGCACTGCCGTGCCCCCAGATAGTAGTAGGTACTACGTACTTTTTAAATGGCTCGCCCCCCTACCCTTATTTTCAGTTCTAGTACATAATTGTGTAGCGTAGGTTTACGCATACTAACGCATTATAGTAGAGTTTTTGCAGGTGGCCGGAGGCCCTTTTTACTGGAAATGAGGCATTCCATCTTAGTCCTCACGGGTGACAACGCATCTGCATTTTGATTCGCAAACGAGCATAGATGTAGATGTCTATGGGCCGCAGCAACCACTTACCATGAGGTGGACTGTGTGCTCGTTTGTCACCCCCATCCTATATAAAAAAAAAACCTATACCAATTCATAAAATCACTGACAAAATGTTTTTTTTTCTTTTTATCATTGCAAACTAAGACATTACGTTTTCTTACAAGACTAATAATTTAATTATTTTTTAAAGATTTTTAATAATACCAGTTTTTTTTCGTGAACTTTTGTTTTGTCCATTTTGCCTTTGTAGTTTGTATCTTTTTCTCCTAGGTAGGTAGGTACCATGAAGCTAATACAAAGGGGAGACGGCATAAGCAACTGTGCACTGTGATTCTAAGTAGGTCCTGACGTCATCATAGTGGGCGTGGCTTTAGTTAGTATACTGTCAGCATTCGTCCTGTGCGCTTATGTTTTGAAAAAATCGCAAATCGATGTATTTTCGTAGTATTAAGAAGAAAAGGATGAAGTGTTGTGTTTTATTATGTAAAAACTACTCAGATAGACGCTCTGATGTTATGTATGGTATCACATTTCATTTGTAAATAATTTTACTCCTAATTTATTAAAATAGTTCTAGAAAAATTTCTTTGCGTCAGCTTTCAAATATAATTAAATATATTCGAAACTAGATGGCGACACTTTGAGTCATGTGAACTAAAAATAACGTAGAGCTCAGTATTGGTAAAAGATTCATACGAAGGTGCTGAAATTTGTTATGCATTCAGATATAAAGAAATTTTAATCGCAAAATAATATTTTTATAGTTTATAATCATTATGTGAACAGACCGTATTCTATCGTCAAGTAAACCTCATAAAGATAACAAAAAGACAGTGCCGTAATTAGAATTCAGTTATTTTATTCAGTAATCCACCCTTCAATATTAAAATGAAGGAAATTGTACTTAGGCTAATTTTTACGAAATGTTTAAGTTATATTTAAGTGACATTCTATATGCAAAGAATCACTTAAATACAATTTAATGTTCTTAGATTAGCATTCAAAAAGTGCATTCGGATGCCTAATTTGGAATAAAATATTTATATTTTAATTGATTTGTAAATAAAATTATATTAATTATAATAATTTGTCTATTATTTGTTCTCCCTCAGAGATATTAAGTAGTATAACCCACACATAAATAATAGTCCAGCCGTTTCTGCGTGAAAAAATTACACATACACAGTACATACTTAGTGTGGAATAAGCTCAAGGAGACAGAAAGAACACACAAAATTTCGCCTATATAATATTAGTGAAATAAGTAGGATATTTAGTTCCAAATTAAATATCCTACTTAATATTGAACATAGAATATTTAGTTTCAAAGAGACTATTTTATGGATAAAATAAATATTTTTTGAAGGTTGACTTTCACGAAATGATAAACATATTTAAATTGTATTTAAGTGATTCTTTGGGTATAGAATGTCACTTAAATATAACTTAAACGTTTCGTAAAAATCAGCGAAGTACAATTTCCTTCATTTTAATATTGAATGGTGGGTTACTGCGTAAAATAATTGAATTCTAATTGCGGCCCTGTCTTTTTGTTATTTTTTTATGAGATTTACTTGACGATAGATGGCGGCCTGTTCCCAAAATTATTATGAAAACTATAAAAATATTATTTTGGGGATTAAAATTTCTTTGTTTGAATGTATTTGCTTCATGAGATAGATGCTCCGATGCTATGGATGGCATCACATTTCATTTGTAAGTAATTTTACACCTAATTTATTAAAATAGTTCTAGAAAAATCTCATTGCGTCGGTTTCAAATATAGTTAAATATATTCCACACTAGATGGCGACACTTTGTGTCCTGTGAACTAAAAATATAAAGGTACGTAGAGCTCAGTAATGATAAAATAATCATACGAAGGTGCTGAAATTTGTTTTGCATTCAGACATAAAGAAATTTTAATCGCCAAAATATTATTTTTTAGTTTATAACATTTTGTGGACATGCCGCCATCTACCGTCAAGATAGCTAAGCTACATTGCAACATCGATATGGAAAGATTCGAGTAGTTTTACTATGTATCGGTAGATGTAGATAGTGTAAAGTGGGCGGAGCTTTGCATCCCCTCACCCCGCAAATTGTCACGCGTTGTTTCATAGTGAAATTTAATTACAACGTCTCCTCTTTGTATTTGCTTCATGGTAGGTACAATTGTACGGGAAATCAATCAGGATTTCTTTAAACTAAGTAGAATATTGTCCTTTAAATTTTGTAAACACGTAAAACTATTATGTAATAAATGATTGTACCTACACATAAGCCACTAATTGTTTCTTATTATAAATTTCTAAATATTACCAATTTTTGACTAAATTAGTATTAGTAAAACGTTTGACACTGACAGTAGCAATAGGTCTAGCAATTTCTTTTTAATTTAATTTTTTCATAATGTACAGTAACTTGTGAATATGTATTCAACACTAATTTGGCGGTACGTTGTTATAACTTTTAACACATTTTTATCGCCTAGCTATCTTGCTTGTATCTATTAATAACTCACGAATGTTGTACGCTGCTGCACTACACAAAGCATATTATAATGCCGCCTCCACACGCTTGGTGTTTGCCACATTCACCATACACGAACAAACACCGACCACATTCACCCAACACAAACACGGCATCCACACGCTCGGCGAACGTGCTAGTATATTCCGGATAGGCAAACTTAACGGACGACGAGCTTGTGGCAGCGATTACTTTCGGGTTGACCTATTTTTATTTAAAAATAAGGCAATATGAATTGCTCTCAATGTTATTGTATTGAAGATTTTACACACCATAGAATCTCAAATGAATTCTCAATTGTCTCTGTTATAAATTGTCTTCAGGTTTAAATAAGTTTGGTTTGAACGCTTTTATTCGTATTGCATTGCTGATTATTATGTAATACGAGACTCTAAATTAATCTAAAAACAAACTTTTATGAAATTAATGCTTGACCGGGTAATCTAACCCTTTTTTTTATAGGTTAAGGGTGACAAACGAGCACACAGTCCACCTGATGGTAAGTGGTTGCTGCAGCCCATAGACATCTACATCTATCCTCTATTACAAATCAAAATGTAGATGCGTTGTCACCCGTGAGGACTAGGATGGAATGCCTCATTTCCAGTAAAAAGGGCCTCCGGTCACCTGCACTCACCAAGCGAAACGCAGAGGTAAACCTCTACTTCACGCTGGTATTCTGTGAGGTCGTGGTACCACCCCGGTTCGAGCCGGCCCATCCGTGCGACAGCAAAAGCTGCCTCGTGGCTCTACCACTGTTAAAACCCTGAAATTTCGTTCGACATTATATTGAATCTGTTTACTTTTAATGTATGAAGCAGATAATGAATCTGAAAGAAGTGAAAGAGGTATGTAAGGATCGTGACACTTGGCGATTTGTTCTCTCTGGCTACCCCGTCAGGGATTGTGTGCGAAGATAAGTTAAGTTAAGTATTTACTTTTAACATAATATATTATCTTTTTATTCGAAGCGCCTTATACAATCTAATAGCAATATTTTCAAAACGCACCATTGTTTATTTTTTATGGAAGGAAAATGATATACTGATTTTTAAGCGCTTCGCCAAAACTAATAGTAGTAATGCATATGAGCCGTTTTATTCATAAAATTTTTAATTTTAACAGCTTACAATAACATTTCAAAGTTATTAATGTAACTAGTCTTAGGTCTTTTCTATGAAAATGTAACGAAATTTTTACTAATCCAAGTGTATTTTATGTTTGTCAACTATAGTTCGTTAACTTCTTGATTCTAATTAGCTGTGATAGTTTTCCTTTTAACTGCATTATATAAACTCCTATTAGGTATACTTTTCACATTTGATAAACATCGGTTAAGTTGGTAGGGGGGGGGGGGAGGAGGGGGAGGGACACATGACTCCAATGAAAATACCACTTTAAAGCTAAATATTTCACAAACGGACTCCTGAATCGAAAAGATGTTGTTCAACACCCCCAATGTTTTTGAAAGACCTATCCAACGATACCCCACATAATAGAATAGACACATAAAAAAATCATCCTCCATTTACTTATATGGAAAGTACCCAAAATAAAAATGTTTTTTATGATTTTATTTGACAGTTTTCTAGGCGTGATTAATATTTATAACAGTGCCAAATTACAGATTAGTAACACCTAGGGTCTGAGCAAAACCGCGGACGGACGGAGGGACATGGCGAAACTAATAAGGGTTTCTTCAGGTTTCTTGTAGTGTAACTACGAAAGTCTAAAAACTATTAAATCAGGATATACTAAACTTATCGATATATAGGATATACTAATCTTATATAATTTTTTCGGATTTTATTTTGGGAATTGATGATCCTGCTTTCACGCGGGGCTCCTTATAAAAAGAGGTGAAATATTTGTTACCCAATAGAAACATTTATTAGGAGTCAATCACATTATTATTTGAGGTCTATAGAAAACTTAAAAAAAATATAGGTAGATCTACTAACTTTTCGAAGTAGAATTCGTAGTAAACTCAACTTCTGAAATCATATTTACCTCCGAGACAAATTTCGGATTGGTAACATAGGCGTAGAGTATAATAATAATAGCCACTAGTAACTCCTTTCGCCGCCCGCAAGCCGCAAGCTCGCGCGTACTACTGACTGATTGCCAAACGTGTGGATACATAGCAAACACGTTTGTCGAACACCCTTTGATCGGTGCACAAAAACCGACACCAACGCCGATCACTGGCATTCACATACAAACAAACAAACAAACAGGCGAACAGCTATCCACACGTTCGTGATTGCTGTTTGGTGTATGCTGTTCGCCGTTGTTTGCCAAGCGTGTGGATGGGCCATAATACTACGCGTTCATTTCGAGTTTGCCGTCGCCGTCCGTTATGACGTCACAGCTGACGGTACCGTAGACAAAACTATTAATGTAAGTGTTTTAATTATTGTACGAAGTTCGATTTTTAGTTTGTTGTCCTGTACAGAGAAATGGAGGGCAAGCAAGTAGATAAAATGCATATTATTGAATAATTTATTTAGTTAGTAAAGTAAAATAATAACACTGAATAGAAACGTGTTCGATAAAATAATTTTTTTTTATTATAGTTTAATTTTATTTTCTAAATAAATTATTTAGGAAGGCGCGAAAAAAACTGGCAGGTAGTTATTTGTAATCCATAACTTCCATACCAGTTATATTATCAAAATCGGTCATCCTTGTATCACTGTCATCACTACATTCTGTTTATTATCACAAATTAACGAACGTAAAAAGTCAACCGAAACAAAAAATTAACAGTAACAAAAAAGTAGTATGTAATAAAATTGGCGCGTCGTCACGTTAATTTTTGGATTTCACTTTAACCTTCTTGAACTTGTTATAACTGGCCAAAATTATACCATGAACCGTATTGCAAAAAATATAAGACACATATTTTGACAACATAATTATTCTAAACAAGATAACATTCACATACTGCGTGCCGCGATAGTGAAGGAAGAAAGACTTATTAATATTAAATACTGGCCCCACGTATATTTCTTTGCGCGTTCGCTCGTCGATCGTCGAATGATTTGATTTTCGAGAGAGAGAGAGCCGCTTGGTTCAACTTGGTGTGTTGGCTGTTGTTGGCAGTTGGCACCGGCGCGGCGCGGCGGTGGGGCGTGGCGTGGTATGTGCGCATTTCATTTCAACATCGCAGTCGCACAGTTTCGTTTGTTGAACGTCCTGATCATAGATAAGCTAATATAATCGGGAGGTCCTGATCCTGATAGAGCCGAACGAAGCAACGTCACAGTCACAGGAATTACTGCAACTACACAAACCGAGCAAGCAAAATGCTTGTAACGCCGAACAGTTGGTTGTGACTAGAAAACTAGAAATTTCGCTTTAAGCACATCTTTATTTTGGTTAGATATAAAAGGTTATAGTATGTGCCATATCGATTGAGAAAAACGGACAATGACCTCAGATATGAGCCGAGTGTCAAAAGGCGTAACTTACAAAATCTCAATTTAGATGTGATAACAATATTTAAATATTGATATTATTCCCACTTCTAGGTCAGCACATATGTTTTGTTTTTTTGTTTCTTAAATAATATTGTCTGTGGTTCCTATAAACATAGTAAAATCTTACGGTACATCGCGAAAAATGTGTTATATTTTATATTTCAATTTATGGTAAGTAACGCAGCAATTCATTTAATAACAGTTTCATATTAAAAAAATATTTGAAGCAATATAATCACCATATTGAGCTTTTGCAAATTCATCCCTTTAAAATAAACAAAACGCGCGTTACGTCAGTTCGTTCTAAAAGAAACGTGACAATGGCAGCCAGAGATGCGTCACCTTTTTTGGGCCGGTCCGCCATTTTGTTTTCATTCGTGTTCGGATAGCGCTTGCGTGTGTACGTCTCGGGTAATTCATAGCATTCATTGCATTGTTTTAGTTGAGTTTTTACTGTTAAATTTGTTATATCGTTAAGTTTTTGTTTTTTGAATCTGTTATATTAGTTTTACTGTGACGGTCGTTACTAAATCGACATGAGTTCAGGAGAATTTGGTGAAGGACCCGGTCCTTCAACATCAAGTGGAAAGAGACGTCGCCGACCCATAATAAACGTAGCAGGTACGTACAAATAGGTACAAATGCGACGACGTAGCCTTTCTATTTCTTAAAGCGCTCTTTTTATGTGACCATGTGGTATTTATTTTCTAAAACAATATGTATTTATGTGATGTAGTACTATGGTAGTATATTTTTGTCATTTATTTACAGGCCCATCTTCTGGAGCACCTTTAACGTCACCAGTAAAAAAGAGAAAACCTACCACTTTGTCGGTCGGGGAACAAGAGATTATCATTAATGTATACAAATATGTCAAAAACACCTGGCCCGAAGACGTGTATCCTTCAAACGTTAATATGGTAGAAAAGGTTTCGGAGATCTCAGGAGTCAGCAAGAGCACTATATATCGCGTATTAAGCGTGTATAGAGATTCCCATAAAATACCAGAAAAGGGAATAATTAATAAAAGAAAAAAGTCTGTAATTGACAAGTTGGACGATTTTGATAAATCGGCTATAAGAGCGAAAGTGCATCAGTTCTTTCTTGCAGGAGAATTACCGACTTTAGACAAAATTTTGCTCAGTATAAATCAAGATGACCAGTTGCCAAACTTGAGCAAAACTTCCCTGCGACATGTGTTGCGCCATTTAAAATTCAAATATATAAAGAGAAACAGAAAAAGTGGTCTAATAGATCGCCCAGAGATAGTTCTGTGGCGTACCAGATATTTGAGAGAAATACAAATATTAAGAAACGAGGGACGTAACATTTTTTACCTTGACGAAACATGGATTAACGCAGGTCATACTATGGGAAAGGTATGGGAAGACACCACAATTGAATCTTCTCGTCAATCACGGTTAGAAGGCTACTCTACTGGCGCGAAAGCCCCTTCGGGTAAAGGAAAGCGATTAATAGTTGTACACGTTGGCAATGAAAATGGCTTTTTGGAGGGATGTGATTGGGTATTTGAATCATCATCTACTGGTGACTACCATGAGAGTATGGACGCTCTCCATTTCGAGGACTGGTTTAGAAAAGTAATAGAAAAACTGCAAAGCGGCGATGTCATAGTTATGGATAACGCTAGTTACCACTCCAGACGTTTAGAAAAAACCCCAACAATGTCTTGGCGGAAACAAAATATGCAGGAATGGCTAGAATCTAAACAGATCGCATACGTGCCCTCGGACACAAAGACCCACTTAATGGAAAAAATAAAGGCAGTTAAAGATAACTATCGAAGTTACGTCACCGACGAGATGGCAAAAGAAAAAAGCATCACAGTGGTAAGGTTACCTCCTTATCACTGTGAGCTTAACCCCATTGAACTTGTGTGGGCAGATGTGAAAGGGTACGTTGCACGAAAAAATACAACTTTCAAGTTAAAAGATGTTAAAAATTTACTTAAAGATGGTTTAACTCAAATCACGCCAGATAAATGGAAAAACTGTGTTCAGCATGTCCTTAAGGTTGAACAAAAAATGCGTGGCATGGATGATAGAATTGACCAAACTGCAGATCGCTTTATAATTAATGTTACAGATAGTTCATCAAGTGAAGATACGAGTGATGATTGCACCGAATAAAAATAAAGTTCTTATATAATATTAAAAATAAAGTTTTATCTTTTGCATAAGTACGTACTTATTCGGTGTCGTTATCACTCGAATCTTTATATGTGTTATAAATTAATGTTTTTTGTTGTTAAATGAATAAAGTACTTTATAACAATAGATGATTTTTCTTCTACAGCGATCTTTCACATAACTTTTTAATAATAGTTAATAAATATATATTATATCAATCATTATAAAAAAATCATTATAAATAAAGAAAGTACTACATATAAAATGTGCCTATATATTGAAGGTTTGTAACCCCTGGTTAAACGACCGAAAGGTCATTGTCCGTTTTTCTCAATCGATTTGGCACATACTATAGTGCAATTTAGACCCACGTTAGATTGAATTTCTGTTGACAAATTATTCATTGTTCTGTGTATTATATTACCAAGCCATTAACCATAATGGCGTCCATATTGTCATATTATTTTGTACTTGTAATCCGGCGCTGCGGAGTGAATAAAGTGAGCACGGACGACTAGTATTCATCGATGTTGTGTAAAACTCTTATTTATCGTACCAGTATTAAATTCTGATCTTTTGCGTTGCAGAAGAACGATCTCGTGAAAATATGAGGTTACGTCACACATTTCGTATTGTTCTTTATAATTATCTTCTGACTTTTTATGTACCTACTTGTTTTAATGTTTAGGAGAACGGCGATTAGTATAAAAAAAATCTTTAAATAACGCTTACTGTTCAAGCGGATCGCGTTTTAGTGGGCCTACTAAAATTGATTAAAAGGTTACCACCTACGTTGAACTAGAGCAACTATAATATTCTACTATACTATTCCCCTTGTGTTAGGGTGGATGCCCCTATTACCACCAGTCTTTTAGTGCCAATTTTAACTTTGAAAATTTCTGCTATTTTAATTAGGGCACAATATATTTAAACGTTTGTTTTAATAGATAGGTTACTTATCTAAAAATGAAATGAACATTTATTTACAATCATATTATTTCAAGAATAATTTTAAAAACGACGATAAACAAAAAGGGCGTTATGGCTCAAATTCCAGCCACCCTGAACCGATAACACTGTTAGGTTTAAAAGTATGAGGTGGTAATATTTGAAATATACTTTCCTCTGGTTACAAATAATTTTTAGGTGACAATATTTGTAGTTAAGACTACTAGAAATCTTATTTACGAAGTAAAAGGGCGAAAAGGCTGGAATTAGGGGCATGGCTGGTATTAGGGGCATCCACTCTATAAAACCTGAGAATAATTAAGTACCTAATTATAAATATGAAACTATAGAAAAATCCAAATATTTTTGGTACTTATCATTTTATTGTAAATATTTCTATTAAAAAAAGTTATTAAATGACAAATTATGTTAGGTAATTTTTTCTTTCTGTGCGATAAAATCATTAAATATGTTCAGGAATATTTTCGTTCTTTTGCATATTTATATTTATTGTTAAAACACTACCTACTAAACTTCGGGAACTGGAACTAGCGTGGAAGGGCGTCCATCGCACTCGGTCGCGACTCGCGACGCCATTTTGTTTCTGGTGCTCATTTCTATCGGAACGACGCGAGACAAAGGAGGCGCGAAATAATATCGCATGGCGCTGGCGCGCCATATGCAAGAACGATATTTTCTGTGCGTGTTTTATTTTTTGTAAAGTAAAGTGAATTAGTATCAGTGAAAAGTATAAACATATACATATAACAATTACACAATGCGAAGATTAATGAAATTTCATTTGTTTCAAGTTTCAATCATAATATTAAAACCACACTGCATATCAAAATGGCGGCGCTCACCGATCCTCTAATAATCGTTTAATCTTTAACTCGGTGAAAGGAATATACAATATTAAATCAGCGTTTCATAATACTAACGAATAAACAATATAAAACTAAGTGATTAAATAGTGATTTTGTTTACTTCGAAATTAATTGAAAATAACAGGTAGGTTGTTAATTTAAAATTTACCTATTATTATTTTTAACCTTTAATTTGACTGTCGATATTCTATATATTAATTTATTATAATAAAATAATACAGTCTTATATTTTTGTCTCATATTATTATAAAGAAATGAAATAAAAAAACATCAAAATTAATGAGTACGGTATTTTTCTCCTCAAATATTATATAGGATAGTTTGTGTTATAAAACACTGAAAATTAATGTAATGAAATACCTACGATAGCACAAATTAAATTTTGCAATCTTAGTTATATATCGGTGCGCCACCTGGGTTGTTTTCATTCAATTTCAGCTTACCATTCTACAAATTTAGTTTTAAGACTTCCTCTTTTGTTCTATGATCTAAGGTTAAGACTGAGTTAATATTAAAAAAGCTTGTAAGTAACGAGTTTATGAAGTTATAAGTAGTATTACGAAACTGCATCGTTTACATGGTGTTATATTATTACTGATAGCTAGTGGTCACCGTATTAAATCCGGCTAGATTTAGTTTTATTGACTTAACAGTATTTACATACCTAATGGCGCTTCTCCACCAAAGTTTTCAACATTTGTCAACATGTGTTGCTGACAAATGTTTCTGTCAGGCGCGTCTCCACCAAAAATGTTGACAACATTTATGTTTCCGACATGTTGACAAATCAACAAAATTTGTTTCAAAATGTTGCAAATCAAAGGAATACGCTTGTTGCCGACATTTGTTCCCTCGGTGGAGACGCTTCTTGCAACATTTTGAAACAAATGTCGTCAACTTTTGTTGATTTGTCAACATGTCGGAAACATAATTGTTGTCAACATTTTTGGTGGAGACGCGCCTTTACCAATGTGCATGCATTTATTTATTCTTTGATCTTCTAATATTATAACTTGTCTGGACATGCCTTATCGACTTGTCTTATATTATATTTAATTGGCATACCAAGTAAGTACCTACCTTGCTTATAAAACAACCGTACATAAGAAATTGATTTTGTCTCACCGGCTTTACAAAGGGATAGGTACTTTAATTTACCAAAACGTACAAAAATTATAAGTTTTTTTTTCGGAGAATATCTACATATTACGTTAGTACATAATATTTTTTTTGGTATTACAAATGCGTTGAGTGGTAGTTTATTACATATTCAGCAATATTCTTAGTTCTTTTACTCTGCCTAATCCGTATACTTAATAGGTACATATATATAAATTAGGTCCACGTCCTAACTCACTTCAACGTACCTACATTTGTGGAATTCTGAGAAATTCAAAGTTAAATACGGTTGCAAACCTGCTGCGTTGACATCTTTTTAAAGAATGAACCATTTTGTTACGAATTTTTAATTTCAATTTTGTAACGGTCTGCTGGTTGGATCACAGAATTTTGGGGCATAACCTGGGGGGAGGCCTATGTTCAGCAGTGAAGGTTTGAAAGGCTATAATAAATTGAATTGAATGAATTTTGTATATTAATATAAATAAACTTAAGTTATGGGTGGTGCTAAAGGATATGTCGATTGTACTACTTTTCGGGGCTTCGTTCGTTTGAATCAATACATAGGACCAGTTTTCTGGCAGGGAAGGGTTATACTTCATATATTAAGAGCACTATGTGCCCCCTATTTGTAAACAGCTCATGATATTCTAACAAAATTATACTTAAATTAGGATAAGGGCCAAAACAGCGGGTAACTACATAAATCAACGTAATTTAAAAAAAATTTAAACTCCTTGATAATTGATATTTTCTAAACTAGTGTCGCTTGTGGGCTTCGACCGACAACGCTAAGCTAAGTACCTACCTTAAAGTTTGCATAACTTTTTTGTTGTAATATTTTCCCATGCAGTGAAGGCAAAAGGATTTTAACTCATCGAAATGCTTTTATTTCATTAGTTAAAGCTTTATTATATAAAAAAAAATTGTATGTGTACACTTTATTATACTTGCCTGATCAGCAACAGACTGCTTTCGTGTGAATAAGTATCAATTCTCTCCTATTATTATTACAATTATTATTAAAGGTACTGCATAACGGCTTTATATGTGGAGATGAGTGTATTGTCTCATTGCTTAAAGAAATAGATTTTGAGCCACGCTGTCGCATCTGAGATTACTGGCTTGCACACGGTGTATTTTAATTTGCTGATCATATGATAGCGAAAATCCATCCAGAAATAGCGAACGCAAAACGTACGAATTAGTGATAGCATTTACTAGGCCTCCTTTTCTGCATAGGAACTCATCTGGGTAGGTACCACCCTCTTACATTTTTAGGGTTCCGTAGTTAAACAACAAGGGACCCTTATTTTTGCCATGTTCGTCTGTCCGTCCGTTGTTTTCCTCCGAGACCTCAGGTGCAGCTAAAGCTGTAATTTGGCATATTTATAGATATTAATCACGCGTACACGTAATCAACATTTTTATTTTGGGTACCTACCAAACAGGTCATATTTTAACCCGTATATTTCATCTTGTGGGGTGTCGTTATATAGGTATTTTAAAAATGTTGGGTGTATGGAACAACATTTTTCGATTCAGGAGTTCGTTTGCGTAATGTTTGCTTGAAAGTGATTTTTTTTTTAATTAGATTCATATGGTGGGGACCAATGTAAAGACTACACCAAAGGTGTATATACAATGAAGTTCAATGGAAAACTAGGCTTAGCTTTCCATTGACGTCCGTCGAGTTGGGTGTTGATACGTATTTTTATAGAAAAGTTACACTATTATAAGCACACACACAAAGTTTCAACATACGGAAACGCGTAATTTTTGAGAAAAAAAATATTGAAAATCAATTATTCTTGGAATGTTTATGTCTATGTTATAATAATGTTATGCCTGTTGAACGAACTAGAAATGGCTTGTGTCGAGCTCGAGCACCTCATTGTTGTAAGTGTTTACAGAACCCCATGTGCTACTTATGACTATTTGAAAGGATTGTGGAAGAAGTTTCTGCTCAAACTTAGTAAACAGAACAAGTCTGTTGTAATATGTGGAGACTTTAACATCAATCTCCTTGAAACTTCTCCCATTAGTATTAAGTTTAGCTCATTGTTTAAATCGTATAATCTTGTTAATTTATTCTTAGAACCAACACGTATTGCTGGGCCTAGTGCGACCTGTATAGATAATATTTTTACAGATGTTAAGCCCTTGCATAAATCAATTATTCAAAATTTAAGTTCAGATCACTGTGGACAGTTCGTATCATTGCCTTACATACACAAGAAACAGAAAAATAAGAAAGTTGTGTTTGTTCCAATAAATGAACATCGCTTGGAGAGGTTTAGAAGTAATATAATAAAAAGACTTCTATCACTTTCATTTAAAAACAGTGCTAATTATTTGTATGGTACGTTAATTAAAATTATAACTTGCGAATTTAGTAGGATATTCACTTCTAAAACTTACTCTTTTAACAGTCGCAAAACATTTAATGAATGGGCGACAGTAGGAATTTATAAGAGTAGGCGAAAGTTATACGAGCTTTATAATGAAAGATCATTTAATAGTAGTGTTATATTTAGAGATTATGTAAAAACATATTCTAAAATATTTAAAAAAGTGTGCGCCACAGCTAAGGCTTTATTACATTTAAGTAACAAAATTAAAACTGCATCTAACAAAATTAAAATGACCTGGAGAATAATAAATAGTGAAACGGGCAAGGTCAAACCGCGCAACTCGGATTTTCAATTGAATATTAACAATAATTTAACCCGATCTGATCAAGAAGTTGCTATGGCTTTTGAGAAACATTTTACTGATGTTCCTTTCTTGACAACTAAATCATTAAACTCTTCTCCTATTGTCGCGGAATTACTGCTCAAACAAAATGTAAAGACTTGTTCAAATACTTTTAAATTCCATAGAGTACTGCCAAAAGATATCGTTAAATATTTTAAAACTATTGATGTTAAGAAAACGGCAGATTTATGGGGGATTTCCGTTTAAATTATTTTATATATAATAGCACTTTATCTAGCCACTATATTTAATACAAGCGTCGAATCTGGTGTGTTTCCTGATTTAGTGAAACATAGTAAAGTCATACCTTTATTTAAATCTGGTAGTACATTAGACCCCGCCAATTTTAGACCAATTTCTGTACTACCAACATTTAGTAAAATTTTTGAAAAAATAATTTTAGATCAGATGTTAAGTTTCTTTAATATAAATAAATTGTTACATAGAAATCAATTCGGTTTTACAAGGGGTCGCTCGGCAACTGACGCTGGAGTTGAGCTTATTAAACATATTTTTTGTGCATGGGAGAATTCAGAGGATGCTTTGGGTATATTTTGTGACCTTTCCAAGGCTTTCGACTGCGTTCGCCACGAGACGTTAATTAGGAAGCTACAGTACTATGGTGTCAAGAACACAGCGCTTAAACTTATTATTTCATATTTAAGTAATCGAATGCAAAAAGTTATTATCAATGGTAAAAGTTCTTCCGGCTCATCTGTACTAATGGGTGTCCCTCAGGGCTCGATTCTCGGCCCATACCTATTTCTAGTGTATATTAATGACTTACCTTCTCTTGTAGAGGATAATCATGATATAGTATTATTTGCTGATGATACTTCCTTGATTTTTAAACTTAAACGTCAATCATTTAAATGTGACGAAGTGAATAATGCTATATCAAGGTTGGTGCATTGGTTTAACGTTAATAATCTACATTTAAACGGAAATAAAACTAAATGTATTAAATTTACAACAACGAATGTTAAAAATCTGAGTACCAATGTGTTTTTAAATGGAGAAGAACTGAGCCCTGTTGAATCCACTGTTTTTCTTGGCATCACTCTCGACGCAAAGCTTCAGTGGGGCCCCCATATATCCAAACTAGCAAGCAGACTAAGTTCTGCAGCCTATGCTGTAAAAAAGATTAGAGGTCTCACTAGTGTCGAGATAGCTAGATTAGTTTATTTCAGTTATTTCCATAGCATAATGTCTTATGGGATTTTGCTATGGGGAAATGCGGCTGATTCAGAAACTATTTTTGTTTTACAGAAGAGGGCCATTAGAGCTATTTACAACCTAAAACCGAGAGAGTCTCTTAGAGATAAATTTAAAGAAATAAATATATTAACATTGGCCTCTCAGTATATTTACGAAAATTTAATGTATGTTCACAAAAACAAAGGTAGTTTTAGTAAAAAAGTGATGTGCATTCTGTAAACACTAGGAACAAACACAAGCTAGTGATACCAGTTTCTCGACTCCACAGAGTCAGTAATTCATTCTTGGGGCAATGTATACGCTATTACAACAAGGTCCCGGAAAGTGTACAGGCTCTCTCCATTAGCAAGTTTAAATGTTTTGTTAAGTTGAAACTGTATAAAAAGGGTTATTATAGTATAAATGAATACATGGTTAATAATAACCCCTGGGAATGAGGTGGTCGCTTCCAAGCAGTTTCTAAAATAAATTTTGTAAATAGTTCGTAATCATTTATTTATATTGTAAATTTAAAAAAAAAAAAAGTCGCGCTGGGTTTCTTGCTGGTTCTTCCCAGGACGGAGGTTTTTTTTCAAACCAGTGGTAAAGTAAAAATTACTTTCAATAAGAATTACACATGTGATCTATATTGAATAAAAAATTATTCTATTCTATTCTAATCCTACCGTAAAACTGGCGCCATTTTGTAATGTCATTGTCGTCGTCACTAGGGATGTCGATTCTTTCCAAAAAAAGTCGATTTTTAAATCGATTCAAATCGTAAGCTGATGTTTCGATTCACAAGAAATCGATTTCTAAAATATCTATATTTTTTTCATGTTTGCATTTATAATGTAAATATAAATCCATTTTATGAAAAACAAGAAAGATACCATGATAAATAACCTCTTATTGAAATTTGTTTTATTTTAACAGTACCTATTAGGGCAGATAACAAATCAACTTATGTCAAAGAACCAAATTGATTGACCCCGACTTCACCTCGTACGAGTCTGTCCTACTCCTAGAGTGGTTTTATAAAGCCGGAGGCGCGTAGGGGAAGCAACCTCCGCCTGCTGTAACAAATCCTCGCCTCCGCAGCTTCGGCTTGTTGGTCGCCTTCGGCGACCAGCCTCAGCCGCTCCGGCTCGTCCGATGCCTGCGATTTGTTACGCTAAGGCGTAGAGGCTGCTCTTCCCGCAGCGCCGGAGACGTAGCAGTCTCAAAATAGATACAGAAGTCCTTCTGAATCAGCCCTTATTTTTTTATGATAAAGGGGATTTTTTTCTCATAAAATGGATTTATATTTACATTATAAATGCAAAAATGAAAAAAATATAGATATTTTAGAAATCGATTTTTTGGGAATCGATACATCAGCTTACAATTCGAATCTATATAAAAAATCGATCTTTTTCGGAAAGAATCGACATCCCTACTGACAATAATAATAAAAAATGGCGTCAGTTTACGGTAGGAATTGACATAAATATTGCAAAAATAATTGATTTTAATTTTTTTTTCTCAAAAAGTACGTGTCCCGGAATGTTGAAACTTTGCGTGTGTGCTTATAATAATGTAACCTTTCTGTATTAAAAATATCAACCACCAACTTGACGGACGGTAATGGTGATTGGCATAAATATTGCAAAAATAATTTATTTTCAATAATGTTTTTCTCAAAAAGTACGCGTTTCCGCAGGTTGAAACTGTGTGTGTGCTTATAATAATGTAACCTTTTTGTAAAAAATATAATATAATATCAATCCCCACCTCGACGGACGTCAATGGAAAGTCTTACCGAAAACTATACCCACGATACATGATTACCTATCTAGTCTGAGTACCAACTGATACTTCAATGAGTTGTAGTTGTTTTATGTCAAATAAACATTTTTCGTTTTTTCATTTTCATCGCAGCTAAGTAGGATTTACATGTTAACGAGTAATAGTCGACCAATTTATAAAATGCACTTGGATTAGTAAAAATTTCGGACAATTCCATAAGCAATGACCTAAAACTAGCAGTTGTTTAAATTTTTAATATTATTGAAAACAGTAAATTTTATTTTAAGAAAACGACTCAATATGCTTATACTATGAAGAAGGCCTTCTAAATTTTGTGACGGGCAACTACGGAACCTTAAATTGTGCATGGCCCGATACGTACTAGGCTGGTGTTTTTTATAGGATAAGGGTGACAAACGAGAACACAGTAAACGCTGTGGCCTTTAGACACCTATCCTCAATTCCGAATCGAAACAGATACGTTGTCACCCTTGAGAACTAAGATGAAATGCCTCATTTCCAGTGAAAAAGATATCCAGTTCTTTACACTCAATACGAAACACAGCAGCATTAAGCTGCTTATGCTGGAATTCTGTGAGAGCGTGATCCTTCCCCGTTAAAGCCGTTTCCATTTGAGCTACAACTTCAATACAGCTTCAGCACGACTCCACGACATTCCGGTCTGAAGAGTAAAGTAAGCAAAAGCAAAAGTACAAGCTGTGAGGCAATCCATCTTAGTTCTCAGAGACGACAATGTATCTGTAGCCTTCTTTGAGTAACAGGTGTCCATGGAATGCAATAGCCACCTAACATTAGGTGGGCTTTAGTTCGTTCGTTACTTCAGTGTTATAAAAAATGTGATATGATAAACTAAATTATAATATAGACTGGTGATAGAAGCATTGCTAGTTAGTCAGCAGGCAGTCCAATTAAACGCGTTTGGCGGAAAAGCGTATTCTAAACTTACCGTCTGCCTTTTTGTCCGAATACAATCTAAATGTCTTCAAGGCAAGAGTGAATATGCTTTTAGTTGTACTGTAGTTGTATAGACTACTTCGTGTATATGTACTTATTAATAAAAACAACAAAGTAGGAATGATACCTAATCATTAAAAATATATATGCTATCACTATTTATTGTAATTGTATAGTCTGCTCCATTCTATCACGATTATTCCCTCAATATTTAAGTTGACTTTCTTCTCGGTGCTTCTGAACGGTTACATACAAAAATTCAAATGATGTATTTTGTTCCCAAACATCTCACCTTGTCTTAAGTTTAAAAATCTTTCTTTCAGTAAGCAATATGGACACGGATTACGACCGTAAGTTCGAGGAGATGAAGAAGTACATCCCGTTTTTAGAGAGCATGATCAAAAGGCTGGAAAGCACCGGCTCAACATCAGCAAATCCAAGACAAGCGCAGCTTGCTAAAATTAGATCTCTAAAAGACTTGTTATTGGATAAGAAAAAAAGGTTTATAAGCTTTTTATTGTTGTTTTTTTAATTGTAAAATATATATTTGAAATATAATCTGCAGTTAATACTACTATATATATTATACATAGGTATTGTTACGGCTCTCAGTTGTCCCGACAGAAGTCGACTGGACTAGGTTCCATGAGTAGCCCACCCGACGGGCAACCAGAGGGTTCGGGCCCGAATGGCCTATGGATAATTATTATGTAATGACTGATAAGCAAACACAAACTTACCGAGTTCCGGAGGTAGGGTCGACCACAAGGTACCGTCAGGGGTTAAGTTGGTAGTAGGTATGTAAGTGGGGTGCGAAAGCATGTAAATGTAACCTGACGTCACCGATGTAATCGGACAGCAGACCCACATGCGCTGCTCTGCTCCACAATGTGCGATCACTTGATAGGGCGTTCACCTTTATGTAAATTCAAGTCTAACGTCACTTAGCACAAAATTATAATCGAAGACGAACGCGATCTCCTCTCGGGTCACAAATTTTTAGCGTTCTGCCGACAAAGGAAAAATATCTTCGTACGATATTAAAATGCCACACAAGCAACTCGTCGACGCAAATTAATGGCAATTGAAGTTAAGTTAATCACTCAAACTCAAGAAAAGCCTCGTTGTCACGTAAGTGCACGAGAAAAACAACGGGAGGAAAACCGGCGACGAGGTTCGCCACCCGTCACGTCCTGTCTTCTGGAGGGGCTAAAAGTGGATTGCGGAGGCCCGTCTGGCTACTCTGAATGTATGTGGAGCAATGAATGATAAGTTGGATGAAATATGCGAAATGATGAATGATAGAAGAATAGATGTGTTATGTGTGAATGAGACGAAACGAAAGGGAAGAGATGTCACTGCACATGGCATGTATACCGCTTACTGGTCTGGTGTAGACGAGACCGAGCGGGCATGCCAGGGAGTCGGTGTCATCCTTTCAGAAAGAATGGGTCAATGTGTGAAAGAGCATGAATGTGTAAGCCCAAGGCTGCTGTGGATACGAATGAAAGTGGGCTTAAAGAAGTTTTTTGTGCTTGGGGTGTACGCCCCAGATATGTCTAAGCCCACTTATATCCGAGAGCAGTTTTGGGACATGGTAAGACTGGTGTTGACGAAATGCAAGGAAAATGAAAGTATTATTATGTTAGGAGATTTTAATGGAAGGGTTGGAGTGAAGAGGTCTGGTTATGAAAGGATATTAGGAGCGTTTGGCGATGAAAGAAAAAATGAGAATGGTGAAGACCTCCTCACCATATGTGTGGAAAAGAATCTTTTTGTGGCGAACACTTTCTTTCGCCATAAGAGGATTCACATGTATACATGGGAAAGAGGGGATGATAGAAGCATGATAGATTTCATAATTGTGGATGGAAGAATGAGGAGCGCAGTGGTAGATACAAGGGTTTACCGGAGGTCCAACGTAGGGACGGATCATTACTTGGTCTTATGCCAAATTAATGGTCTATTCAAGCGTTGGCGGCATCGGACATCTGTGTCTACCACTGCGTTACAGCGTATAAGAATAGAGAGGCTACAAGATGAAAGTGTGAAAGAGAAGTATAAATGCAGACTGAGGGAAAATATAAGTGTGTTGAATGAATTTAGTATGAATGATTTAGACTTGAAGAATGTATGGAATAATATTAAAATAGTTTTGGTGGATACAGCCACCGAAGTATGTGGTGTAAGTAAGAGAACGAATGAAAGGAAAAGTAATACGTTGTGGTGGGATGATGAGGTACGGATGGAAGTTGAAGCAAAGAAGAAAGCATGGCTAGATTTACTAGCAACCAAAGCTGGTAATTCTGGCGGTATGAATGATGAGATTGAAAGAAAAAAGGCAGACTTTAGACGTATAAATAAGAGAGTAAAAGAAGTTGTTGAAAGGAAAAAGCAAGAAAGGACAGATAAGAATGATAGAAGAATATCTGATAACTTCCAGGCAAATATTAAAATGTTCTGGAAGCTCGTAAGAACTGCCAGGGGCAATTCAAAACAGCCTAGAATGAATGCTTTACGAGACGAGAATGGCTGCATGCTGAATGATGAAGTTTCGAATTTAAAGAGATGGAAGGAATACTTTGAAAGCGTGTTTAAGAGTGAAGAGTCGTCTGAAGTAAGTGAAATAGAAATTCCGGAAGAAGTGTAGAGAGGTAGAGAAATAAGTGTAGATGAAATAGTGAAAGCAATGAAAAGCATGAAAGCAGGTAAGGCAGCCGGATATGATAGAGTATCACTCGAAATGCTAAGGGCTGGAGAGGGTGTAGTTGCAGGCCTGCTGTACACCTTGTTTAATTTATGTTGGGAACTGAAGCGGGTACCGGAAGACTGGTGCAAATAAAAAGCCGTTATAGTCCCAATATATAAGGGAAAGGGGTCGCAGCAGGACTGTAAAAACTACAGTGGTATCAGCTTGCTTAGCATTGTGGGTAAACTGTATGCTAAGGTGTTAATTGAAAGAGTTATGGAAGAAACTGATGGAAAAATTTGGGATGTGCAAGCTGGATTTAGAAAGGGGATGGGGTGTACGGATCAAGTCTTTTCCATGCGCATGATTGCGGAGAAATTTTTGGCCAAAAACCAGAAAGTTTTTTGTGCGTTCATGGACTTGGAAAAGGCTTATGACAGAGTGGACAGGAACGTGTTATGGCAAACACTGACCTCATTTGGATTGAGCGCTGGTCTGATACAGGCATTGAAGTCTCTATATAGGGACTAGTGCCTGTGTCAGGATCTACGGGGCTTACTCGGACTGGTTTGGCATCCATAAAGGTGTCAGACAGGGCTGTGTGGCTTCCCCGTGGCTGTTCAACCTATTTATGGACAGTTGTTTGGAAAATTTGAAAGTAGAAGAATGTGGGTTAAGAATGGGTGAGTTAACCGTCAAATGCCTTTTGTACGCCGATGATCAAATCATACTTGCGTCTTCGGCGGCCGAGTTGCAAATGATAGTTACATTAATGAACAGGACATTAAAAGAAAAGGGAATGAAAGTGAACGCAAGTAAGACGAAAGTTATGGTTTTTGAAAGAGAAGAAAGTAAAACGATATGTGAAATAAGAATAGAAGGGGAGTTGGTAGAACAAGTAGATGAGTTAGTGTATTTGGGATGTGTGTTTAGCAAGGATGGTAGATATGATAAGGATATAGAACGACGAGTGAATGCAGGAAATAGAGTGAATGGGGCTCTACACTCTATTGTGAAAAGTCAGAATGTGTCCAAAAAGGCACGTATGGCAATTCACAATGCTGTGTTAGTGCCTACTTTAATGTATAGTAGTGAAAGTTGGGTGTGGCAGAAGAAGCACGAGAGTAGAATAAATGCTGTAGAAATGCGGTCAGAAATTGTTTAATAAGAGAAGAGTGTGGTTTGCAAGATGATGTTGTGACTAGGATTAAGAAAGGAATGCTTCGGTGGTTTGGTCATGTAGAAAGAATGAATGAGGAAAGAGTGACAAAAAAAATTTATGTTGCAGAGGTGAACGGCAGAATCGGGAAGGGTCGCCCTAGGCGAAAGTTTACCGACCAAATTGGCGATATATTGAAAATGGGCCAAATCAAGAGTACCTTTAACCGATGAGCGTGTATGCGTAGGTATATGGATGTGGAGGAAGCGAGAGAGGTCTGTCAGGATCGTGCCAAATGGAAGTCCATAGTCTCTGCCTACCCCTCTGGGTGACAGGCTGAGTGTTTATGTATGTAAAAACAACGCAATAAGAGGCGTTCGTCACGCGATCTAACGATTCGAGCGTAACTTGCATACTAGTGAGTGCACGGCCGCATTTACGTGACCTAAATACCATCGGATGACGCGCCGAGACGAGCGTTTTGAATGCAAGTTTTAAATGTTAAGATTTGGCCTAAACAAACCCCCGTCCCGGGCATAAGGACTTATGTCCGCGAGTAAATTGGCAAACGGGATAGGGTCGCGACGGCACGTTGCAAGACCGAATCTCCAACCAAAACCTCGGCCACCCTAGGCACTCCATCCGATCCATACAACAACTTAACAATGCGCCCACGGCACTAATACAAAGGCAAAGCGTTGGGTTCTCTAACTAACACGAGGTCTCCAACCCGAGGAGGATCCGTCTTTTCAGACCACCTAACGCGCTGCTGCAAAAGATGTAGGTACTCCAGAGACCATCGGTGCCAAAAACTCTGAGTCATCTGTTGCAGCAGGTCAAATCTGCTCAACCGCGAAGAGTTTATTTCCCTGAAGGGGTACTCGGGCAGAGCGTTAAGCGGCTGGCCAATCAGGAAGTGGCCCGGGGTTAGAACCTCCAAATCATTCGGATCGGTTGAGAGAGGACAGAGGGGCCGAGAGTTGAGAACCGCCTAAATTTTACAGAATACAGTGGCAAGCTCCTCAAATGTCAAAATAGTTACGCCAATAACGCGACGGAGATGCGTTTTTGCAACCTTAACCACCGCCTCAAAAAATACCGCCCCAGTGTGGGCAAGCCGGAGGGTCGAATTTCCACTGGATGCCCTTCTTGGACATCGCAGTACATTACATAAGTCATCGTAATTATTTAATGACATACAAATTGCTTAAATAAGTCATGTTGCTGGACAGAAATTCGGCGACCTCTTTCAAATATCTATTCGTGCCCTTATAATTCGTTCCGCAATCAGACCGGATCAGGTTCGGCAAACCGCGACACGAAAGTTCTAAGTGAACGGCCTTAGTGGCGAGGCACACGCAACGCACAGATAGGCCTTATGGGTACGCGCGTTACGAAGGTTGGAGGACTTGACGAGGAAGGGGCAAGCAAAGTCTGTTCCGACTCCAGCGAATGGTCGGATGGCCCTGACACGGTCGGGTGGCAAGTCACCCATCATAGGCTGCGATATGGTGGCCTTCAGTTTGTAACAAGGTAGGCACTTAAAGAGCACGTCCAAAATCCAAAACACTCGCTGCAAAATAGCCGAAAGAGCGTTATACCCAGCGTGGGCATTCTTAACATGATGGTGAGTTACCAGGAACCGAACAAAGGCGCCGTCCTTAGGGAGCAGTAACGGGTGTAGAGCCCCGTACGGCAGTTGAGAATTTTTCAAACGTCCGCCAACTCGCAGCATCCCAGCGTCGTCCAGGAGGAGGTTCAGACGGGCCAGAGTGCCCTTGACAACGGAGCCCCGCTTCAAGGTTTCAATCACGGGCTCAAAATGCTCCGCTCTGACCTTACGGGTCCAATGCATCAAAGCTTCGCGACGCTCGCTAGGGGACAACGGAATCAGAGATTCGGTTGGACGGGTCTCTCGAACTGCGGACAAATCGACGCAACCAAGCAGTCACTCCTAAGAGCTTATCGAGAGAGCTGTACCGTTCTAGCAGGGAGAAATCCCGAGTGGGCTTATCCTTGCCCACTCCTACTCGGGCTCGAAGGCCAGGCAATTCAATCGGTTCGGAGTATTTATTCTGGGGCCAGAATGACTAGAGACTGTAGTGTTATACTACTTACATTTCATTGTACACTAATTCTTCATTCTGTTTTGATATTCTGCATTCATGTTTTGCATCACTTTATACTATTTTTTTCATTCTGTTTTTGATTCTCTGCATTTATATTTTGCATCACCTTTATTTATATAGGATCCTGTAACGTTTTTACACAATAACATATCATTTTACTGCGTATTTTCACACTATTTAGTACTTTTAAACTAGCTGTCAACGAAGCCTTACCTTTTTTTTGGTATTTTATTGAATTCTCTGTAACTCTACAATTTCAGGCTTCGGTGCGCTGTTGCGCATCAGTTTTTCCTATTTGAATAATATCTCATTTCATACTTAAATGTAATAATTTCTTAATAAAAGTCCAAAAACCAAAAATTGGTTTTTATGACAACTACTATTTATACCGTTGTCATGGCAATTTTTATTCAAATTCGTTACCGATATGATGTTTTATCTCGATATTTTCACATAAATACTCTTTTGCTCTAGGTCATTTACAATAAATTTCCTTTTAATTTAAATAATTTTTCCGTTCTCTCTAGAAAGATATAAAAGCCGAACAATCGGTGAAGAAGACAGTCTTGCTTCAGTTCTCGTATCGGAAGCATCTTCTAAAGGCCTTATCCCGGGGCCGCTCAGCCCCGGGATCCTGCAAGCCTCCATCTACATCCGGCACATCCTGAAGTCGTCGGCGCATCCTGCAGGCCAGGCGTCGACTCTGTCTGTGAAGATCCTCAACTCTGCCGGTGTTGAGGCAAACTCCGAGAAACTGAAGAAGGTCATCTCGGAACTCAATGGCAAGAGTGAAGAACTGATCGCGCAGGGTCGTGAGAAGTTGTCGACCATGCTCGTCGGTGGAGCAGCGCCCGTGGCCGCGGTCGCCGCTGCTGCAGCGCCGGTAGCTGAGAAGAAGAAGGAAGAGAGAGTCCAAGAAGGAAGAATCTGAGTCTGACGATGAAGTTATGGGCTTCGGTCTCTTCGACTAAAGCTTGCTTAATTTAATTTTTAATTCTTCACCTTTACTGCGCCTTGTCTATTCCTTTTTGACTTAATTGCTTTCCCTTTCGTTCTTAACTCAGTATTCATCATTCATTTATACATCCTTTTCATACCTTCAAAATTCTAAAACAAAACTTCTTCTAGTTTTTCAACTTATTTGGATTATATTTAGGCCTACAAATAACACTTCATATACATTCATCACTCTAAGTTACATTCATCACTCTAATATTTTTTATTCTAGATAACTTAGAGGTACGATTTTTAATAATATTTTTATTTCTTAAACTTAACTTTACACTTTGCACTTTATACAAAATTGTTTTTGAAAGCTGAAGCGAAACAAACCATAACTTTTCTAAACATTTATTAACTGTTAAATACTTTTCTAAACATTTATTAAATGTTAATTTGTATATATGTATAAATATAACTGTTAATTTGTATATATGTATAAATATCACCATCATTTTCACCTTATTATTTTAATTTCTTTTAATATGTTTGTTTGCTTGGTGTTCCAGTGTTCTTCAACTTCATAGCGACTAATGCTTGCTTAAGAGTAAGTTCTTTATCTTTATCTTCACTTGGGAGCGGCTCTCTACTCCCTTAATTTTCTTCACCTTTATCTTCACCTGGGAGCAGCTGACTACTCCCTTAATTTTTTATCTTCACTTAGGAGCGGTTGACAACTCCCTAAATAAGCCTGAATGTCCTTTCGAAAACACACTTCTAAGAGTGGTGTCTCTTCGAATTTTTTTATCTTCACTTAGGAGCGGTTGACTACTCCTTAAATAAGCCTTAATGTCATTTTGAAAACACACTTTTAGAGTGGTAGTCATTGAATGTGAACTCCACCCTTACCTGAATGCAGATGATGAATGTAAGAGATAGTATATCTGATTTTGACTGGTGATGTCTGTTTCTGCAAAGCTGTGTTTTTATGGTTTATTTTAGAATGTATATATCAACATTTTTGCTGAGTCAAAAATTTTCCAGGGTCGGGGGGAAAATGTAGTGTTATACTACTTACATTTCATTGTACACTAATTCTTCATTCTGTTTTGATATTCTGCATTCATGTTTTGCATCACTTTATACTATTTTTTTCATTCTGTTTTTGATTCTCTGCATTTATATTTTGCATCACCTTTATTTATATAGGATCCTGTAACGTTTTTACACAATAACATATCATTTTACTGCGTATTTTCACACTATTTAGTACTTTTAAACTAGCTGTCAACGAAGCCTTACCTTTTTTTTTTGGTATTTTATTGAATTCTCTGTAACTCTACAATTTCAGGCTTCGGTGCGCTGTTGCGCATCAGTTTTTCCTATTTGAATAATATCTCATTTCATACTTAAATGTAATAATTTCTTAATAAAAGTCCAAAAACCAAAAATTGGTTTTTATGACAACTACTATTTATACCGTTGTCATGGCAATTTTTATTCAAATTCGTTACCGATATGATGTTTTATCTCGATATTTTCACATAAATACTCTTTTGCTCTAGGTCATTTACAATAAATTTCCTTTTAATTTAAATAATTTTTCCGTTCTCTCTAGAAAGATATAAAAGCCGAACAATCGGTGAAGAAGACAGTCTTGCTTCAGTTCTCGTATCGGAAGCATCTTCTAAAGGCCTTATCCCGGGGCCGCTCAGCCCCGGGATCCTGCAAGCCTCTATTCTGCCTGAAGCCACTGGACTCTACGATCCGTTGCTCTGCCTGAAGTCGCCGGATTCTACAAAACGTTGCTCTGCCTGAAGTCGCCGAGATCCCACAAGTCTCTACTCTACCTGGAGTCGCCGGAACCTACAGACCTCTGTTCCGCCCGAAATCACCGGAACCTACAAACCTCTGTCCCGCCTGCAGTCACCGGATCCTGCAGGCCACTGCGCTGTCTGAAGTCGCTGAGGATCCTGCAAGCTCCTGTCTGGGCTGAAGTCGCCGATCCTGCAATCGCCGCATTCACCTGAGGTCGTCCCCTAGAGACGCCCACGCCTACCCACCTACGCCGTGCGTGCTCGTTCCAGGCGCTGAGAGCACGCTTGGGATCTTCGGACTCAGCTACGACATAAATCTTTTTTTTATTACCTTTTTTTTTAAAAAATAATTTGTAAATCACATCATCCATCCTCACATTCATACTCCATTTTTGATATATAAAATTGTAAATACTCTTTTAAAAACTTAAATATATTATTGTCTTGGTCTATTTGGTTGTTTTGCTGATCGTAGGTTAGGTTTTCCTTCTCTTTTAATTGTCGCTTCACGACAAGACTCAGTCAACCAACTGGGACCCCACCATAGCGGGTGGTCAACCAAAGAGGGGGCTTCACAGCCGCGAGATGCGCAGTCTGCGGGATTCAACTCCCCTGGGACATGTCTCCAGTTTAGAGACGTCCAAGAATTCTGGATTTGAGACACGCGGTTCGCCATAAAGACCTCAAGATTGTGAGGAGCAGCTCTGAGCCAATAAAGTTCTATCTCATTGTTCGACCAAGCGCAGACGTCCGTAATGTCGATTACAGACTTCAAAGACGAGTGAACGTGGTTGAGGAGTCGCGTGAGGAAGGCGGCTCCGGTCAGTTCTAATTTAGGGATAGTTAAGCGGGACGTAATGGGAGCAACCTTGCTTTTAGCAAGCACGAGATGGACGGAAGTATGGCCAGAAGAGCTCACAGTCCGCAAATATACGATAGCAGCATAGCCTTTCTCAGAGGCGTCGCAAAATCCATGTAGGGTAGCCCTGCGTTTCCCTGGAGGGAGGAAGCGTTATGGCATGGAGACACGGTTGATGTCCGAAAGGGAGGACACAATGGAGAGTCACTCTCGCAAGAGAGCACCGCTAATAGGCTCGTCCCAACCCATCAGAGCTTTTGAAGAAAGCACTTAGCCAAAAAAAATGACCGGAGTGATCCATCCATTAGGATCGAAGTTGCGGGCTACTGTAGACAGCACGGAGCGCTTGGTCCATGCTTTAGGAGGGGGATCGAGTTTGACTCGATACGTGAAAGTATCCTGAACAGGCTGATATTCAATGCCCAGCACAGTCAACAAATTAGGATTTTCAGGGTGCTCGAATAGATGAGGGTCTTGTTGATCCTCTCCTGGGAGTCCTTCAAAATATGAAGAGAGTTCGACAACCATTTGCGCAACTCATAACCTCCGGACTTCAGGATGGCAATCAATTCGTCTCGCAATACACGAGCCTCCTCGACGGTGGAGGCGCCCGTGCAAATGTCGTCCATGTAGACCGAAGTCTCCAAAATAGAAGCTCCCCGAACGTATCTCAGCCGCTCTCTCTCAGCGAGTTCAAGGAGGGTTCTCATGGCGATATACGGGCTGGACCGGAGTCCATATGTGGTGGTGTTCAACTCAAACACCTGTATCGGATCGCTGGGCTTCTCGCGCCACAATATCAATTGATATCGACGGTCATCACGATGGACCACTGATTGTCGAAACATCATCCGAATGTCGGCTACAAAAACCACTTGGTGCCGACGTAAGTAGGTCAAAATGTCGGATATGTCCTTGATCAATTTAGGACCAGAGTGAAGACACTGGTTCAGGGACACATCATTTGACGAGGGGGCGGAGCCGTCAAAAACTACCCAAATCTTACTCCCCGGGGTCCTCAAGACCGCATGGTGAGGGAGGAAGTAGTGCTCCTGTGACCGCCAGTCGAAGTTGGACGGTGACATGTGACCCAGCTCTTGATACTCGCGCATGAACTCAACATATTTCTCGCGAAAGGCTGGGTCGCGCCGCATACGGCGCTCCATGGAAAGCAATCTCTTTTCGGCCAGGGTACGAGATTGGCCCAAAGGGGGCCGTGAGTCAAGAAAGGGTAAGCGAGTGACAAAACGACCGTCGACACGACGGCCGGTATTGTTCTGGTAGAACAACTCGCACTCACGATCCAGAGGGTTGACTCGAGCCGCGTGTGGTGGCTCCTCAATTTCCCAGAACCGCTGGACGACGTCCGAAAGGGACACGCCCACAACAGAGAGCGGGTCGGCCGTCTGAGGAGGTGGAGACCACAGAACCGGTCCAAAGACGCTGTGCCCAAATACAGTGGACATGGCTGACAAGCTATCGGGCTGTAGGGCTCGTATCGCGCCTAACAAGATGAACCCCAGCGCGTCGGCCCCCAGCAACAAATCTATAGGCCCAGGTCTCAAACCCGACGCACAACGAACCGCGCTGTCATTTATACGGACGTTAGGGAGAAAACCTACAATGTCATCGACGACATTTACATTAACTAGAACGTAAAGGTGTTCGCTGGCAGGACCAAACACCAACTCCGCTTGTCCCCTAGGAGCAGGAGGCTCGGCACCTCCGATACCTACCATTGGACGTGATCCAGAGCTCCAGAGGAGCCCTAGTCTTCCCACCAACCAAGTGGAGGCCACACAGCGTTGTGAACCCGAATCCAATAGAGCGCGAACCGTTAAACAGTCGCCACTCGGGTTGTACACCTTCACTGAGGCCGTCGGCAATAGGACAGTTTGACAAGTGGACTGTTGACGGCTCAAAGGATCAGTGGAGGCGGCCGTCCTTGGCGATAGTTCGCCTCGTCGGGAACGGCTTACCTAATAACTTCGGACACGACGTCACCCGGTGATCGGATGCTCGACAATAGGAGCAGGGGGGCGCCTCCCTGGCCGCTAGGCCGCTATAAGATGGTAGGGGGCGGCGCCCTCCCGCGGCAGCTCCGCTCGGCCTTAGGGGGGTTGGCGACGACTTGCCCGGTGGATTCCGCCTCTCCCTGGGCACGGCTCGGTTGGCAACTACGGGTTATTGGCGAAACTATTTTGACATTTGAGGAGCTTGCCATTGTATTCTGTAAAATTGAGGCGGTACTCAACTCTCGGCCCCTCTGTCCCCTCTCATCCGATCCGAATGATTTGGAGGTTCTAACCCCGGGCCACTTCCTGATTGGCCAGCCGCTTAACGCCCTGCCCGAGTACCCCTTCAAGGAAATAAACTCTTCGCGGTTGAGCAGATTTGACCTGCTGCAACAGATGACTCAGAGTTTTTGGCACCGATGGTCTCTGGAGTACCTACATCTTTTGCAGCAGCGCGTTAAGTGGTCTGACAAGACGGATCCTCCTCGGGTTGGAGACCTCGTGTTAGTTAAGGAACCCAACGCTTTGGCTTTTTATTGGCGCCGTGGGCGCATTGTTAAGTTGTCGTATGGATCAGATGGGGTGCCTAGGGTGGCCGAGGTTTTGGTTGGAGATTCGGTCTTGCAACGTGCCGTCACGACCTTATCCCGTTTGCCAATTTACTCGCGGACATAAGTCCTAATGCCCGGGACGGGGGTTTGTTTAGGCCAAATCTTAACATTTAAAACTTGCATTCATAACGCTTGTCTCGGCGCGTCATCCGATGGTATTTAGGTCACGTAAATGCGGCCGGGGGGGGGGGGGGCCCGGCCGTGCACTCACTAGTATGCAAGTTACGCTCGAATCGTTAGGTCGCGTGACAAACGCCTCTTATTGCGTTGTCTTTCTCGTGCGTTTACGTGACAACGAGGCATTTCTTGAGTTTGAGTGATTAACTTAACTTCGATTGCCATTAATTTGCTTCGACGAGTTGCTTGTTGCGAGGGGAGATCGCGTTCGTCTTCGATTATAATTTTGTGCTAAGTGACGTTAGACTTGAATTTACATAAAGGTGAACGCCCTACCAAGTGATCGCACATTGTGGAGCAGAGCAGCGCATGTGGGTCTGCTGTCCGATTACATCGGTGACGTCAGGTTACATTTACATACTTTCGCACCCCACTTACATACCTACCACCAACTTAACCCCTGACGGTACCTTGTGGTCGACCCTACCTCCGGAACTCGGTAAGTTTGTGTTTGCTTATCAGTCATTACATAATAATTATCCATAGGCCATTCGGGCCCGAACCCTCTGGTTGCCCGTCGGGTAGGCTACTCATGGGCCCTAGTCCAGTCGACTTCTGTCGGGGCAACTGAGGGCCGTAACAATGTTGGTAGCAGAGCGTGGTTGATTGTTTCTCCAATCACGCCCGGCCGTAATTTAAAAAAGAATATTTTTTCTTTTTTGTTTTGTTAGCGGATCGGTGGTTAAAAACACGCCCGTTAGGCTACGCAAGCAGGAGTGTAGTTTAGGGTTAGGTACCTACGCGTCAGGTATTTTGGGTAGGTAGATTAAACTGCCGTAGGGTCGGTCGCCTGAGCGAGGCATCTTTGCTGACCGACTGTAATGTGTACTTGCCGTGTAGTGTAATTTGTATTTAATTTAATTTAATAGTAATTTGTATTTAGTAGTAATGCCATCGCACAGGCCCCCGGCGCTTCGCCTGCAGGCGGAGCTGCGCTGGGCCGCCAATGCCCATACTTTCATAGGGCGACCCGATCGGGTCCATAGTTTAGAGAAGCGGCTCGAGCAGGTCGCGAGCAGGTAGTGGAGGAGGCTTTTACTGAGCTCGTGACCTCCGATGCGGAACGGGGAATACTAGACTCCTGACTCGCGGACTACGAGAAATTCTTTTCGCTCACGGACGACTTGATCGAGGCGGGGGCCAAGTATGCTAATGAAGCGCGTGAAGCTCGGCTGAGGGGCCTGCCTGAGTCTCCTCGGAAGCAGCCTACTCAGCCGGAGCTGTTGGGACGACTCCCAACTCTGGACCTGCCAAGGTTCTCCGGCGTCCTCTCCGACTGGCTGACCTTTGTTGGTCTTTTTGATAGCCTAGTGGACGCCCAGAGGGACTTGACACCAAGCCAGAAGATGGCGTACCTTCTGGCTTCACTGGAGGGGAGGCCCTGGGCGTCGTCGGCCATTTGAGATTGTCGGACGACGCCTACCAGACTGCTCGGGACCTCCTCGCCGGAAGGTACGCCAACATCCGGCGAATCGCGGACGATTACGTAAGGCAGCTTCTAAACCTCCCGCTGCTTAGGGACCGGGCCAGACTACGTCCGGACATCGTAAATCCAGTCGTGGTGGCCTGTAATTCGTTGAGGCGGCTGGATTTACCGGTGGACGAATGGTCCTTCTTGTTGCTCCATATCGTGCTGTCCCGCCTGCCTCTCGATCTTCGGATCCATTTTGAGGAGAGGTATGGCGGGGACGGCGCCTCCTATATTCCTTCCTTCAGGGACCTGCTGCGGTTTTTGGAGGAGCAGTGCCGGCAAATTGAGAACGCAGCGGGCACCGTCGACGAGCTACGGGTTGCCAACAGAGCCGTGCCCAGGGAGAGGCGGAATCCGCCGGACAAGTCGTCGCCAACCCCCCTAAGGCCGAGCGGAGCTCCCGCGGGAGGGCGCCTCCCCCTACCATCCTATAGCGGCCTAACGGCCAGGGAGGCGCCCCCCTGCGCCTATTGTCGAGCATCCGATCACCGGGTGACGTCGTGCCCGAAGTTATTGGGTAAGCCGGTCCCGGCGAGGCGAACTATCGCCAAGCTGCGCCGCTGGTGCTACTCGTGCTTGGAAAGGCACCTCCGACGAGACTGCTCGCACCAGCGACCCTGTCCGCACTGCCTGGGCAACCACCATATCATTTTGTGCCTGGGTGCGAGCGGCGCTTCCTCTCGGGGCTCTGCCGGGCCCTCAACTCCCACGGGCGGGGGTGCTCAGACACGCCCTCTGTCGGGCGACGCTCGGCGCTCGCCTGCTGGCCATCGTGCCCCTGGTTTTGAAGGGGGTCCCTCCCCCGACCATTCGGGGAGTCGTTCCCCCAGGGGCGGGGGGGTCGTCTCCCCCCCTCAGCGTGTTGAGAAGAACTTCACGGCCAGGTATAATGTAATCGAAATGTTAATGTTGTTGATTGATTGAGTTTATATTTTTATACAGTAAGGAGTCCACTTATATGTAATAAATGAAACCACAAGTAATACTAGTCCATAGAAGTGTAGAAAAATTAAATATTGAATTAAAACCCGTAAATTAAAAAAGTGAAATTTTCAAACAAAATAAATATTAAAATAAATTCAGTAAAAGTAAACACTCTGTTTAGACTACGTACCTTGACCCCTTGGAAGAGTGGCAACGTTGCACGCGAGTGGCATAGCGGTTGGCGGCAGGCGTTATTGTTGGCACGGCCTTTGATTCGTTTGAAAATGTGCGACGAAATAAAAACTTAATCACTAAACTGTTTAGGTATTTTTACCGCCACTTTTTTATTTCGCGATAATGGAACTGAAAGAAATAAATATTATTGCATATTACTTGCAAATTTTAATGGAACCCTAAATTTTAAAATTTTAAAAATATCTGCCACGTTCTAAAATGCACAAGTTACATTGCCGCATAATGTTGTCAAAAAATAATAAAAATAAACGTACTTAAAAACTATTTACACACACAAAGTCAATTAACTAATAAGTGTTCATTTCACCGTAAAAAAAATTGTTTGACTAATCGTATTTATGTTACGAAAAATAAATCACTTGAAGCAATGCGCGTAAGCAGCGAAACGCACCCGTATCCTGGAAGTTTGGCGGTGAAGAACTGAAAGCGAAACTTCCAAATTCCAAAATGGCAAAAATAATAAAAGTAATAAATAGGGCAGGCACAAGGTGCAATTTTCGTTTATCGACACTTTTCTTTTTACACTTACTTACCTACTACAAGACATTTGAATACAAGTAATTTTGATTTTTGATTTGATAATAATTGAAAAGTTATTGATTGTTAAAAAAAGTTTATTTTTGCACAATTGAACTTAAGAAACTACCGTTTTGTGACTTCATTTGAAACAGGAAAGTATGAATTTTTTAATTGGTTGTTTTATGGGTTTTTTATCATGTCTGAATAATTTATTATCTCTAAATCTACAAGAACACACAAACAAAAAAGCTTTAAAGTTTAGCTTTAAATACTTAGGTCGTAGTATTTTTAGAATTATCATAACAGCACGATAATTCAAAAAACACCATGCCCTAAGTATTTAAAGCTAAACATTTTTTTGTTTATCTATCATTACTCCCTTTCAATGAAGCTAATGGTCGATAACTGGTGTCCTACTCTACGACACAGGTAAGCGCGCATTTGCGTCGTCGCCTTTGATGAATGCCGCGTGCCTCGTGCCGCTTGTTTATGGACGCCGCCAAAAGACACCGCGATCGACGTATATCACGTCGTAATAGTTTGCACTGCGTGGCAACGTCGCTTTATAATGTTCAAGGATTCAAGTTCATTGAATCATTGACTTAGTGACCCAATTCTATAGAGAGTTGAAATTTGCTTAAAATTAAAACTCTATTTTTTGATCTAATTACTGGACCGATTACCTTCATTTTTTGTATATCGTCAGCAAAGGCGATAACAAGTATGTGGTTTCATTTATTGCCTATAAGTGGGACCCATTCTGTATATTTTTGAATGTATCTTTTATGACGACGAAACGGAATTATAAAATCATTAAATTTTTTAATTCGATATTTGCTTTGCTACTTATGTGTGATATGATATGATGCTAATTAAAATTTCTTAATAATTTTTTACAGAATGAAAATGGAGAATTTGTTTAAATGTGAACAAGTTTTAGTGAATTTGTATGCAAAAGTCGAACAGGTAATTAATGTTTCATTTATTATAAAATTTACTAGTATATAATAGTAATAATATATAACAGCTTTTTTGTTTATTTTAGAGAGATTCGTTCACGGACACAAAGAGTGATATAAATAAAAGTCTGAATACACAAAATGTCCAATTGGATTTTGTGTGTAATAAACTTAAAACTGTGACATCAAAATTGCAAGATCCAGAAACATTGCCTGAGATAGCAAGAGCTACTCAGACCGAAGAATCCTGTACAGCTGGCAGTAAGGAACCGGCGTTGTTTCAACGAAGACCAAATAAAAATTCTATATCCCCAACTCGATGTTCTCTAAATAGTAGTGGAGATATCTTATCACCATCAGGTAGAGGAAGTTACAATCGCGTCCTTGTGTCTCCAGAACGTGATTCGCAACAATGGCCGCTTGATAAATCTTTAGATAAACCACTTTATTGTAAAAGGTCACCTCGTAGAACACCTAGAAAGTCTCCTAGAAAATCCCCAAAAAAATCTCCAAGAAAGTCACCGCGTAAAGGTTCTCCTCCATCATGTCATAAAAAAGAAAGAAAAACGTCTTACAATCAATCTCGGACATCAAACAAACTACAAGACCTTAATATAACTCTCAAAGTGCCAAAAGAAAGTTTGAGTTCTCTAAATACCAAAAATAAACTGTCAAGGATAATTAATTGCAGTGGTTGTGATGTAGATATAGATACATTACGGAAATTAAGAACGCAAATTCTTTCCGAATTAAAACAAACTGGTGCAAAAGATGACATATCTGACTCAATACTAAAATCTTATAAAAATAAAAAAGAAGTAGTCAACAAAAAGGATGAAGTAAAAGAAGGGGAATTATCTGATAGCGAGAGTGAAGTTATTGAAAGCATATATGGCAGCTTAGTAATAATGGATAAAGATCAAGGTAATACAAGCTTTGACAAAAAATCAAGTGACAAAAACCCACCTAGCAAAAGTCAAATCTGTCTTGATATTAATTCAGAAAAAGAAGAATTAAATGACACCGATCGAGCGAAGGATATAGCAGACCAAAATGCGGTTATCGATGAATCTGATTTTGAGTCTTATAAAGAAACTAGCAAGGGGGTACAAAAACTCGACTGCCAAACGCTAGAAGTTGAAAAGGATAAACATAATCAGGATCAAATGTCATACAAACTAGAAACCTCGTCAACTATGTTAGATGCAGAAAATAATGAAAAAAGTATGAAAAATACCGATAATTCTCAAAGCATGATACAAAAATCCAGTGATAAATGTGAAGAGAAAAAGCAAGAAATTAATATTATATCAGAATTATCTGAAGCTTTTTCACCAAACATTTACCAGTCTCAAGCGATAATAAATAAAGATAGCTTTCAGAGCGCAGGTAATTTAAACTTAAATATTTCTTCTCCAATTTCTACAGATACGCAAATGAATGACAATTCTGAAGAAAAATTAAAAGACTTAACGAAAGAAAAAGATTCAGTGGAAATACCCTTATTAGATCTAGAATCGACTGCAAAACAAGAAGTTGTTCATGAAATAGATATATTAAAGGCTTTCAAAAATGAAATTTTAAGCGAGAAAATATCTATAGACGATTCTGAAACCATGACACCCCCATTACATCAACCAAAAGTTACAAAAGTAGCTAATATAGAAGGAATAGTATCGAAAAAAAGGATTTCAATTGATAAATATAAACAAAACTCTATATCAACGTCAAAACCACCTTCTTCAATAAACGATACCAATAGTAATGCCTACAGAGATGAATTCTCAAAGAAACAAAGCATAAAATTAACAGAAAAGGAACGATTTAATTTATCAAGTAAGATAGCATTGGGGGAAAGTTCTGAGAATGAAGAATTTGAAAAAAGAAGTCCAACCAATGACGATATAAATGGTGACCTAGCACCAAAGTCATCAGTGCCAGAGAATAGACACATAGGGAAACATTATGAAAGAGAAGTCCGACCTGAAAACTCATTATGTATTCAATCACATGCAGGTTGGTCGTTCACTATTGACACGAGCGTTAGCAGGAGTTTTCAAGAAAGTCTTTCAAATCTAAAGAAGGAGTCAATATTTGATCCTAACTTCGATGTAAGAAGAAGACGTGCATCTAGTGTTGGAAGATCTTTGATTCGCGAACCTAGTATTGGAAAGGAACTGCCAAGTTTAGGTAATAGCTTTTTTACTATGAAAGATGGACATAACGAACCCAAAAGCTCTGAACCGACTGAAAGTTCAGTTTCGCTTGAAGATAATGTTCCTGTCCCTGTTACTGATACCAACAACTGTTTTGGTACAGAACTCGAAATGTTTTCTGATAGTGTTGCAGCTGATCCTGTCATTGATAACATAAATGCTCTTATAACTGATGTAGATGATGATTTAGAGACTTCGAAAAATGATGGTTATAAAAACCAATTTACTAAGGAAATCACTCTCGAAAACATGTTAGACAATATTACTTGTATGGACAATAAAAAATCTGTTAGCTTAGGTAAAAATGAACAAGAAGAAATTAAGGGTACAGAAGATATTAAATTAAACGACTCTGAACAATCGCAGAATGATGAAAGCAAAGACGAAAATAAAGTTGCCGTTATCAGTGAAAATAACAGTGAGGTTTCTACAACAGAACATGAAAACATATTAGTTCAAGCAGATATTCCTTCTCCATCTAAAAAAAATATAAGCCAAGTAGAAACTTGTTCTACACCTGATAGTACTATAGACGTAAATGAGAATACTCAACATAAAGTAAGTCAGGAAACGATGCCTGATAGTACTAATGAGTTGACTTGTGAAATGAGCTCTGATATTACTTCAACCCATGATTCACATGAAGTATTTGAAAAAGCACAAGTTGATACTGATGTATCACGCACGGAGTTATCACATCAAACTGATAATATTGGAAGTTTGCTATCTATTTTAAAAGATAAATCAAAAATAAAAGAACTACTTACAATGTTAAAAGATCAATCTAGTGAAAATGACAAACTGAAGAAGAAGTTAGAAAAGCTAAGTGAAATAGTCTCTGATGATGATGATTCGCCATGTGATGAATCTAATTCGTTTCATAATGAAAAAACAAATTTTTCAAATAACAGTAATGAAGCAGAATCCGTTGGGCATACTGGTGTACATACTGATACAACACTCGTGCCAGATAGTATTTCTTGTGAAAAGAACGAACAAAGAATTCAGAACAAAAATATTGTAGAAGAAATTTTAGACGTTCAGTTTAAAGAACATGAGCAAAATGTTACAGTTGTAGCGAACTGTAAAGGCAAAGAAAGTTTCGAAGACACAAAGCAAAATACTGAAAATGATGATGACACAGTAGAAACGGTCTGTTGTAAAAAATCTACAAAGATTACAAAACCCACTAAAAAGGCAAGGGGTAAAGTGAAAAATAAAACATCTGATGACAAAAAAAGACTCACACGTTCTGAGTCAGCTAATTTGAAAATGAATAAACCAGCGAATGTAAAGAACGGAATTTCTTCCAGGGAATTGAAACAACTTCAGGAAGATATCAAAGAGATGTTCTTGCACGATGATGTGTTTAATGCCACTGGTATAAGAATGTGCCGTTTGGCTAAATTAGTTGAAGATAAGCCCATAGAAAAAGGTGAAACACAGAGTAATGAAAATAGTCCAGTTGTTATTCTTGAAAAAATTAAAGAGTCTTCAGAAGAGACAACCATAATAGGTAAAACTTCAAAAGAAAAAGTAACTTCGAAATCAAAAACGTTACAGAAAGAAGTATTTGACAGCGAAAAAAAGACAGAAAATATTAACGGAAAATTAAACTCGGAACTTAAAATGCCTATAAGATATAAACCTGGGCCTAAATCGAAAACAAAACTCTTAGACAAGCGAGCGGAAGTAGATCCTTATATTTTTGAATCTGACTCAGTAAGCGTACCGAATGCTACAAATATTAGTGAAACTAAACCTCATAATAGCTCCGACTCGGAATGCGAATCTCTTGAATCATCTAAAAGCTTTGGAAGCACAGAACTTTTAGTAGAATTAAAGAAAAAACCAAAACGAAAACGCCGAGGATGGCAAGCAGGTGTAATTAAACCTAAACATAAGAAAAAGAAAACTCATCTTAGTAACTCTCAATCTGATACAAACCTTCAAGGTATGCCTCCCGACTTAAATTGTTTTACAGATATAACTTACTGTTTCAATAAAAATGTAAGTGTCTATTCATGTCGTCTTTGCCTTTACAATGGCAATGACATAGTTCATCATTACAAGAAGCAACATCCGCACTCAGAGATTCCTTTGTCCCGAATGAGCCCGGAAGTTGCTAAAGAGGCCATAGAACAGTGTGAAGAAATAAATTTTCACGCTCTTAGTAAAGTAACTACTGATAAATACGTCTGCCGATTCTGTTTTAAAGAATTTAAAAACTCCGTACAGAAAAAAACCGTATTGGAAGAATTTTTTTGGCATGTTGTCAGTATGCATACGGGTGAATACAAGCAAATATGTTCGGAATGTATTAATGTCACTAGGTGTCCATTCAATTTAGACATTCCACCTCCTCCCAAAGAGCAAAAAGGTCAACTTATAGGTTATATTTGTGGAAAATGCAATTTTACACAAATATCCCTTAAAAATTTAAAGACTCACGTCATTAACCGTCATGATGATGAGCAAACTGAAGTTTATACAATTAATTTAGCCGTTATGTCAAAGAAAATGTTGTTAGCTTTCAGTAATTCTACATCAGAACAGCCTAGGACTCTTAGGAGCAGTAGTTCAAATCAAAGTACTCTAGAAACAAATGCCGAACAGAGTGATTTTAATGAAAGCAGTGATAATGTGACTAAACCTGAAAAATTGATATCTTTTTCACTAAAAGAGAACACTCTAAACGAATTGCAAAAAAACAAACGTAATAAAATTCAGTCACTAATTACTTTTGAAAATGATGACCCTGCCAACGAGTTATGTGACTTGAATAAAAACAAAAGTATAAAACTTGAACATGAACACGAAATTGATTCGTCACCATATAATGAGCCGTTTAATGATGCGCCTATTGCAGATATAGTAACTGAATCTTTTGAGACATTGGACAATGATGCAGACTATAATCAGCAGTCAACATCTGATGATATTTTGGATTACCCACATTTCAAAGTCAACTTTACAGAAGCTGGTACCAAGGAATATGTGTGCTGTATAAATGGAGTAGAAAATCATTATCGGACAGTGCTATTAATAGCGTTTAAGAAACATGTTCAGATTAAACATCCAGAAAAATGGGATGGATTTTGCTTTCTGTGTAAACTGATAGTCACTCCTCAAGAAAATCACAATTTCAAAGACTGTTTGGAGCATTTTCTTGACAAACATTTTGATAATTTAACGACTATGGAAAAAGTGGACAATACGAATATTAATATTGAAACATTTGATGTAACACCTAAAAAAAATTATGTGAATGTTAGACCGTTATCAGAGCTTATAACTCAATCAGAACAACCTAAACTACCCGTTATAGAGAGTGTTATTAGTCTAGGAGGATCGACAGATGAAGCATCTTCGGGAAGTGTCGATAAAGCTGAAATAAAATGTAATGAAAAAGAATATAAATATGAAGAAGCGCAAGCGGAAATAATTGCAAAGAAATATAATGTTGTTTTAAATGTTATGATGAACCGGGAGAAATTAGTTCACATATTTAAGTGCGCTGGTCAATTTTGTAGTTATTCGACTGACAATGCTGAAGATGCTCTCCGTCACGCGATAACTCATGAACGCGTAGGTGGAGAAAATTCATTGAATTGTACTTATTGTGATTTCGATTCTTCAAAGAACGCCGTTGATTTAGTCACGCATGTTTTTAAAATGCATGGTTGTTGCCAGTATGTATGTGGACATTGTTTCTATCGAAGTGTTGCGAGTCAACTTGTACGTGCGCATGCGTCGAGAATACATGGAAAGACGACTGCACAGAGCGTCATTCTCAGAACTACAGTTACAGCACGCTCTGATACGGACTGTAAAATTTTGCCACGAGAAATTGCTGTTCCCTTCTTCGTTTGCAACCAAAGTGGGTACACAATTCATCTAAATTTATTATTGCGTTAATTTGCATTAAATATTAACTAGTAACAAAATGTTTTCAGATGTAATGGATGGCAAATGCAAGTTTAAAACCTACACGTCGGGAAAATTTTATGACCATTTGCAAATGAGGCATCAGTTGGATATTTCATTTTTGTGTTTCGTAAGTATTCTTTTTTAATGCATTTGTTTAATTTATACCAAAATATTAGACGTAAATTTTTTGAAGGATTGTTTTGTCTATGAACATCTGCTGTCAGTAATTAGGTAGTATGTTATTCGGAATTCATTATACAATAATTTTATTACAGATGTGTTCAGACATATTTGCTAAACCTGTTGATTTGCTGCAACATTTCAAAATTCACGGATTTAAACTCTATCAATGCACGTGGTGTGTACACGGTGCTGAAAATGAAACTGAGTTACTCGCGCATGCCTCAGAAAAACATCCAAATAAGCAGCCTCAAGCTTATTTAAGAGTAATTACTAACAAGGTACGTAATACACGATTTTTACCTTCTTTTTTTTAAGACTTAATTTCAGAACTAAGCTTTCTTTTATTTTTATAGGAAGGAACTCCTGGATTTAGAGTACTTCCTTTGGCTCATCTAAATAATTCAAAAATTACCACAATTGATGTCAAACCAAATAATGTTAGAGGGGATCCTGAAAGGGAAGCAGAGAGGTCAATAGACTTAGAAAAACTTATTGGCCAAACAACGCAAATGATTGAGCCCAAGGTAACATCTTCCCAAAATGAAAGTACCGTAAACCTTGTATTAAAGGAACAAGAAATGAGCATGCCTTCATTCGAACCTGGGTCCTTAGCCCAAAGTCAAGAGTCACTGGTTTTGGCCGTACAGTCGTCACTGTTTGATAAAACTCCAGAAACTTCGTTATCGACTGATGCAGATAGAACGCCAATTTTGGCCGATCTTCCTCGTCCAGAGACTCCTAATTTAGAAAACCAACCAATAAAAAGTGATGTTCATAGCCAATTAACACCAGTACTTAAGGAAGAAACAGAACCCAAAACGCCTGAGAAGACGGACTCTGACGTCGTTTATTGTTTAGATAGCGATGAGGAAATTTCTAATCAAAACGTGGTCGATCTTTCCAGTGAAAAATCTCCATTAGTTGCAGATGTGCTTGACAAATCTGGCAAACTCGAAAAAGTACCAGTATCACGTTTATTTAAATGTAGTCTGTGTTGTATGATCTTGAAAAATTGCTCTGGTTTTAAAATACATGTATCCGCTTGCCATACAGAGGCAATAAATCGACTTCAGTGCGCATATTGTCCATTTGTTTCTGAAAGAGATCTTGTGGCCACACACTATGCTTCTGATCACTGTTTGAGTCGAAAGGAAGCCACACGTTATGTATGTGGTATTTGCAGCAATAAATATATTTCGTTTACATTTGTGAAAAAACATCTAAAAGACGATCATAATTTGTCGAAACTGGTTGTAACATCCAAGTTAGTTACAAATGGAGAGTACCAGTTTGTCGTAGGCGAAGCGATTAAACAGAAACAGGTTGCGAAGAGAAAACTTTCGAATGAAAACGAAGATAAAAGTTTACAGCCTGTGTCTAAAATGAAAAAATTCGGTCCGAGTGATGTGAACCTATTACCCACTAACCCAATTCTGGATGAATTAGTTTACTGTTCCCTCTGTGAATTTAGTACAAAAGTTCGGTTGAATATGGTTAGACATCTCCAACTTCACGCTGAACAGCAACCAGTGCCGCAAACAGCGCCAGTCAATCCCGTTCCCCACTTGGAAACAAACGAAAAACACTTTGATAAAATGGTTAATCTCGCTTCCAGTTCAATAGCGTCTAGAGCTCCGGAAAAATCGAATAAAACTGATCGGCAACCAGTAGTTAATCTAGTTATACCTCCTGAAGCAGCTTCACGGTATCCTAAATACGTACCGGATAGACAGCGGTATACGTGCGGTGCTAAAGGATGTTGTTACATATCTGTAGATGAAACTATGCTGAAATACCATTGGGAGACATTACATTCAGACGCAAATTATTTCCACTGCGTACACTGCCCGCCTTACCAACACATGGATACGACCAAACCATTAACCGCGTCCCGAATAATTGGTCACCTTAAAATGCACGATATCAGATTGTATGCGTGTTCATCCTGTTCCTATTATCACCATAAACGGCAGGTGCTTGATAAACATATTGCTGAGATACATAGCACGGGTCATGTTATGGTGCTTAGAGAGGAAAGTCTTCCACAAATTCCAAATATAACTCAGCCATCAACAGTAGCACCGACAATGGATTTGAAACCTTGGCAATGTGGGCTGTGCAAATTCAAGAGCATGCTCCGCCCTGAAGTGGTGGAGCACTGTGCCAAATTTCATCAGTCTAAGATGCAATACAAATGCACGTACTGTGCTTTTAGAACATCGACCTTAGAAAATATTACGAAACACCAGTCCAAATCGCACATTGGCAAAGCCCAGGAGGCCTTCTATTTCTACTATCGTGAGGGGTCTATTCCCGATGAGCCTGATGGCACTTCGCGGTGGCAGAAGCAACAACAGAAAAGTGGTGTAACTGAAACTGAAGTAAAAACTGAGACGATTGAACATACAGAATTGGAATCGCAAAGTGAATTAACGAAAAACGTGTCACAACCTCCTGCGGCGCCTGCAGTATACTTAAATATAGTTAAACAAGACCCAGACGCGGTTCTTGTATCTACATACTCTATGCAAGACCTATGCAAAACATTTGGTCAGTTTTGTGAACCTAATGACTTAAAGTATAAATGTCCATTATGTAAAAATGTTTTAGAAGACAAGGATACTATGCAGTCTCATTTGTGTGAAGAATTGCAGTATAGAAAGTAAGTATAGCCAAAAATTTAAAGAATCTTGTTGCTTAAACATGAAGTAGACCTTAATTTAAAGTATGTGTGACTTTTGTCAGTTATTTAGTTATAACAAAAAAAAAATCTTTCAGGTGGGGCTGCGGATTTTGTTCCTATAAGGCGTTCCATAAGAATGGTCTCAATGATCACATGCTTACAGAACACAGACAGAATCGTGAACCTATTGAACTGCCAGTTGATGTAAGAGTAGAGGCATGGATTGCAAGGCTCCTGGACCATCAATTCCTCCTTATTGAGAAAAATAGACAAAATTTGTCGAAACAAAGTGATGCTGTGAAACCCGTTAATTCCGCTCCTACAACATCCAAGACCCAAGACGCACATATGAATGTTTCTGAAAGTGATAATGGGCATAGTGAGGAAGAACTTGAAAAAGTGTTTGGTACTTTCGGTGCATCTGAAAACAAGTACTTCAATTGTCCTAAGTGTAGTTTAAAAATTATAGAAGAAAGTGCCATGCGAGAACATTTGGAAATAGAATTGAACAAAATTAGGCAAGTGTTATTGATTTGACAGTTTCAACATTTTTTACCTTCTTAAATGTATTTTTTTAGTAAGATATTCGTTAAATTTTTTAAATCTGTTGCTTTAGTTTGGGTGTTGCTCATTTTGACCAACAATTATTCAAAATAATTAATATTATTTCTGTAATCTCAGGTGGTGTTGCAACAGCTGTACAGATAAATTCCAGAACTACCACGAGGCGCAATTCCATTGTAAAAGTGTTCACCCAGGGATATCTGCTCGGGCCATCGAAGCAGTTCGGAACGTGAGGATGCGTTCTGCCTGGATTTCAGCGGTTATACGCGCGCAGCAACTTAGTATGAACCACCTACCCGTATCAGAAACCACCGACTCAGACGAATCCACTAAAAATAGTCTTGCACAGGATAATTCTCTATTAGTAGTTCGATACGAAGAGAGGGTTCCTACACCAGAAGTACAGGTAATTCGATCCAAGACTTCAGCCTCTGAGAGTGATGAAGATGAAGAAAAACTAGTCATTGACGAAGTGTTTAAGCAGACGGAAATCAAACAGTGCCCATTCTGTATGTATACATGCCAGCACATCAGGGAGTTAAAGGAACATGTGGTGGGCCGGCATAATAATATTAAGCCTTACTTCTGTTCCTACTGCGATTTCAATGGTTACAGAAAGAACGTGATGAAACATGTAAGTGACAAACATAAAGACAAACCCCTGGTGTTATTGACCAAGGCTCAGAGGATTTTGGGTCCCCCTATAGACCCTAATCCTGTGCCAGCATCAGCACCAATAGCAGTGGACAATAATGCTCCAAGACTGATTTGTTTACGATGTGAAAAATCATTTAACGAAAACGAAGCGAAGACACACCTTCACGACAATAGAAAGCCTACGTTTGTAAAAAAGGGCCAGCTTCTTGTAAAATGCTGTTGGTGCTTGACTGTTCATGAAAATAAAGATGCGGTGTTTGATCATCATCTAACAAGCCACCCAAATAAGACTTTGAATTATGCATTTTGTACGATGTTCAATAAGAAGAGAAGTGTCCTCTGCTGTGCATACTGCAATCAGAATTTCTCACTCTCGGGAGATCTGAAAGCCCATTGGAATGCAGTCCACAGTTCGTTGCCATTTCAGTTTAACAAACGTCAATGTGTGGCAACTGTCTCTGACGTCGTTATAAATTTGTCTGATGATGAGGAGACCGGAGTAAAGAGAAAGAGTGAAAGTGCATTACCAAACCCCTCTCCCTCAAAGATGTGTGCAAGAAAATCTACCACGAAGTTATCATTTCAGGCAGTAGCGAAGAAATCCACTACAAAACTACCATTTAAGCTTGAATCTGATTCAGATTGTATGGAATATTCTTTTTATGGATCGAAGCCTCAAGTTGATGATTTGAATAATGTCACAACAAACATGTCTTTTTGTAACACGGTTGTGCCATTTACATTTAAGAAACTGAGTGAAGTCATTCATATTAATCCTACAGTGCTTGTAGAAGATATAAATAAGTGATTGCAAGTGGATGCTATTCAGTGAAGTCAATTGTCATTGTGTATTAGGATTGTATTGTTTTAAGCCATAGTCTCTAATGGCTATCCCAATCTGTGATTATTGAGACATTCTCTTTAAATTTTGTTAAGGGTTTTGTATTTGATTTTTTGGCCATAAAGCATTTGAATCTACTGCTGTATTTTTCCTAAGTATGGATAATAATTGGTTGAAAATAGATCTTTTTGTTTTTTTTTTAATTAAATTTTTTTTTGCTTATTGTCAAAGTTAAATGCGCTCTGATCAATTTAGATTTACAAAAATACATGATTACACAACTATTATAAGTGCGTAGATAAGTTTATTTGATTTTTGTCATTCAAATGTTTAACTCTATGAGAAAGTTAGAACTATTAGGATGTAAGTTTTCTTAGATTAATCATTTTTTATCTCGTTATTGTGATACGCCTACTAAGCGAGCACCTACTAAGTTGGAAGTTCCAGAACTGGTACATTAACCCTTTCACCGTCATAGCCGTAATATTAGGAATCTTAAGGTGAATACCGTCAGCGCCGTCACGTAATATTCCGAAATGCTCATGTTACTAGAAAAACTGCAAGGTTAATTCGACTTTGCTATTACATTTAATACATTTAATTAATTGTGGACAGTTGTAGATACCAATGTCAAAAAATTAACAGAAATATATAGTGTTACTAAGTGCAAGATGAAATTAAACACCTTGCTGCCTCGCCATCCCCGTGATATTTCTGAGACCAGTGCCGCGCCACTGTAAAAGATTTATCAAACAATTTATATTTGTATTGTTTCAAAATTAAAATGATAGTCAAGCCATCATAATGTAATATTTTAATGAACTAAACTAAACATTCATAAAAAAATTATTTCATATATAATTTAAATGATTTTTGCGACAAGAAATAAAAATATTAATTTACTAGCTGTGCCCCGCGGTTTTACCCACGTATATCACGCGTCTGCGCCTTGCGACATGCGAACTTCGAAAGAGACATCATGACGGACGGTTGCTGAATTAACAAAGATTTTAAAAGTGAAATATGTTACTAAAATTACATGGTTAACCTAATTGGTGGTTATGCATGGTACGGGTACTGACATAGATAATATACTAGGTACTGATACGAATAATATGGCCTAGTTTGTACCGGCGTTACTATTTCACATTTTAACATGAAAAGGTAGTTATTGTGACATAACTGTAATAGTTTTTTTTTATTTATTTATTTGATAATAATTTGACAATATTTAAATTGATATTTTACGGCATAAACATAAGCTATACAGCTTTACCGTATACCGATGCCATCAACAAACATATAATAATTGTTATTCGTAATAATTATGTCATACATCATAATGTTGTGATGCACGCATTGTACCGCGCTCGCCGAACAGTCAAGAAACCGGTTTGCTCTCGAATCTTAGTGCGTCCTTTGCCTACCTGGCTTGACGCGTCGAGTTTGCATATACAGGCTGTTCACATACTTTGATACTAATTAATGATATTAAAGATAAACTTATTTTATATTATTGATAGAGTTGTAGAATATTAATGTGTAACTTATAATATAAATTTTTTATTTTTATTTTACAATTCTTTTTTATTATAGGTTACTTAAGAAATAATTATTTAATATATTTTTGATGTTGCGTTGATTAATTTGTTCTTTTAGTTGTGATGGAAGTTTGTTTATTATATCGGGAATCATGTATTCTAACGTTCTTTTTCCATATAGATTTATAAATTTTGGGAAAGCTAAGTTTGGCGTCTTGACTTTCGTGTGTTAAAATTGTATTGTATTGTAATTTGTAGATTTTTATTAAAGAAATTTTCAATAAGTAATATATACTTTACTTTATTATGTACAGGTAATATTTTACAAAAATTAAAGATATTATGTTGTTGGTCTTTAAATTTGTTCATGACAGTTTTTGGTACTAAGGTTTTTAAAATACGGAGTTGTAAGGTGTAAATACGGTCTAGGTGTGTTTTGTAGGTCCTACCATAGCTAGAAAGACCATACGATATTATGGATTCTGCTAATGAGATATATAATTGTATTCTTATATTGAATGGTATTTTGTATTTTATTAAAGAAAATTTGGCTAGAATTCCTCGAAGTCTGTCGCATACATGGTTAATATGCCCTTTCTATGCACTAGATCAATATTGACACAGCAACAGGACACGCTTGTGGTGTATAAGCATTGGTGGCTATGAGCTATTAGTTTGGGTATATCGTCGCTTCTGTTTTTGGTACTACTGATGTACATAACTTTAGTTTTATTAAAATTAATTACTAGGCCCATATCATGCGACCATTTGGTTAACACGTTAAAGTCATCTTGCAGTTGACTCATGGTGTGCTTGATATTTTTCCCAGCTATAAATAAACATGTGTCATCTGCGTATTGATATATTTCACAATGTTTCAATGTGTTTATTAAGTTATTAACATATGTGAGATAGTGTAACGGGCCCAACACTGATCCTTGAGCCGTACCCAAAGTTACATTTACAGTTTTGCTTATTGCATCTTTTACTTTTACAACAAACTTCCTGTTTGCAAGGTAATCCTTGCACCAATTTAATAAAGGTCCTCTAACCCCACTATCATGCAAACTATTTATAAGCTTATTATGCCTGAGTGTGTCAAAAGCTTTACTGTAATCGATGAATACTACAAATATGTGTTTCTTTTCGTTTAGATGTTGGTATATACTATTAGTAAATGATGTTAACAACTGTGATGTGTTCTTATGAGGCTGAAATCCATATTGTTTTTCTTGTAGTATTTTGTTGTTGCCATAAAACTCATAAATTTATTTACAAATATATTTTTCAACAATTTTATCAATTGTCGGAAGAATAGTAGTTATTGGCCTATAGTTTTCGTATTCCGATTTTCCACCTTTTTTGTATATCGGTCTGACAATACCGATTTTTAATCCATTGGGATAGTTACTCATCTTAATACTTGCATTAATGAGATTAGAAATGGCTATACTAATTTTTTTGCAAATATTTTTTATGTCTATGGCTCTAATGCCATCAAAACCAGGAGCTTTGTAACTATTTAATGCATTAATAATTTTTCTACAGAGTTGGAATCAGCCGCCTTAAATCTCATAGATAAATCAGCAGACCTTCTGTAGGCTGATTCATCAAGCAACTGTTTAGGGCAATTGGGAATTATTTTATGGACACTTTTTCAAATGTGGTAGCAAATGAATTTGCAATGTCTTTGTCAGTTGTGTTGTTGTCTTTAAATGCCTTTATTTATGTCTCATCTATACATGATTTAATTCTACCTGTTATTTTATTTAGTATTTGCCATAAGTGCCTTGGGCTATTTTTACTGTTTATAATTTCAGCTCTTAATTTATTGTTTTTGGACTTATTTATTAATTTATTAGCATATTTCTTGATTTATTATATTCTTTCTTTAAAGCCATATTGCCGGTATCCTTTATCCACCGTGTAAATAATTTATCCCTATGTGTACATGCATTTATAATTTTTTTATTTATCCAATCATTAGTTATTCGTTTTATATAAGGTTATATTTTTATTTGAAATTTAGATTTTTCATAGCATTGTGTAAAATTACTCTGTATAAATTTATATATCGCTGAGGGACATGTCATGTCATTAGTTTTTTCCCAATTAATATCATTTAATGATGTTATGAGATTAGTATTATTGATGCAGGTCTTAAATTTAGGCACAGCCTGTATATGCGGCCCGACGCATGCAAGCATCACTACGCGATGATCCGCCAGTGTTGTTCCAATAGCTGCAGTGAAAAGGTCCTGGCTGAGGGATATAGCATATATATGATCTATACATGATTTCGTCAGTATTCCATCGGATAGTTCTATTCTTGTATATTCTGTGATCCCACATACAAGACCCAAGCTATGCAGCGAGTTGTACCTATGCTTAACTGGAGTGTCCGATTTTAAGTCAATGTTAATATCACCCAGTAAATATAAATCGTTGTTGCTGCAGTGAATCTTAAGTGTATTAAATAACTCGTCAATAAAAAGATTTTTACTCGTACTAGGAGGGCGGTACACTGCGCAAATATCCGCGGAATAACAGGTCGGAGTGGTGACTGTGCATATGAGACTTTCACAAAATTTTGCTTTATATTTTTTAATTTTATATTTATGTTTATTTCTAATGTAGATGATAATGCCACCACCTCGACGTGCTACCCGCAGGTCCGTTATCATTTGATATCCATTATTATGATACAAACTACTGATGTTATCTGAGATATTTGCCTCTGTTAATATTATTACGTCTAAGCATTTTGAACAACTAAATATACATTGTTCTAGATAGGAGAAGTTTTTTATGGTAGAACGGATATTAATGTGCATACATAATAGGTTAATATTTTGATTTTTAGGTAGATAATTACAAAATTGATTTGCGTTTACACGGTTTGCGAATTCTTTAATTTCGTAGTCGATAGGTTCCATACCTTTTTTTTTGTAACAAATAGGTTATCAGAGATCAATAGAAAAAGAATATACGAATAATAATATAAAATAAAAACAAAATATATATAAAAAATAATATACAAAAAAAAATCCTAAATAAAATGAAAGATTTCACAGCTTGTTTTTAGCTAGTGAATTTATGTCGCCCAAGTTTCTTAGAATGAAAACTTTACCTTTATCTTCTTTGCATGCCTTAATCAAACCCTTTTTGAACCAAACGTATTTGAAATTCTGCTTAATTTTTAGCTCTTGTTTTGCATACCAGAAGACTTTCTTGTTGTGCTGTGTCATTTTTTCCCTTATATACACGAAATTGAAAGAAAGAAAGGAAAGAAAGAAAGAAATTTATTTTCTCTTGGATGAATGTCTGCTACAATAATCCTGGTACTTTTTGCGGCCGCCATCCATGTATCCAACACACTTTCCTCTTTTAGCTCCACTTGTATATTTCCATTCTGATCGTTTTTTCCTTTTAATCTGTATGCTTTTGTAAAACTTTCCTTAGGTATGTTTAGCTTTTCAGCCACATTATCAACCAGTTGCTTCACATCCTCATCTTTGTGTAGTGGTATATTTGCTATTTCAATGCATTTAGACAATTTACTTTGCTCCACTTCCTGTAATTTTTGTTCTAATGCACCTACTCCCGTTTCCAGATTGTTGTTTTTGTAGGTAAGTTCGATATTCTTTCTCTCTAGATTTTTTATAGTTTGCTTGAATGCCTCAATAGACATCATCACCTCATCCAATTTAGAACTATGAAATTGAAGTGAGTCGTTGACATCTTTTAATTCCTTCTTTATTGTTTTTTCTACTTCTTTTGATATATCCTTTAATAGAGTCTTTGCATCAATTTGCACGTGTCTATCAATATCATCTTCATCATCATCCTCTGGAATCACTATTGATGAATTTCGTCTGGAGGTCTCTTGCCATGTCCATCCTAATCCGGGTGCGGCAGTTTTAAGTGCGGTAAGCTGTTTGTTTGTTAGACCTGTACACTTGGCACTTAAGTGAACTAGGCGCTCACATTTACCACATTCTACTCCTGGATAACTTTTGGATATAGTTTTGTTACAATTATCACATTTAGTTGACATGGTGGGTAGTGAGTTAAACATATGGTATCGCAGACTTTTTTGTAGATAGACAGTCTTATAGAGGATATCATCCTCTATAAAACTGAAGTACATTACTTTGCTCTATTATCAATAGTTTCTGCAGCGTACGCAATATAAGGATTCTTTTTGGTATTTTTTTCACACCTTGGGTTACATTAACGAAGTTTTCATACGGATCCCTAGCTTTTTTTGAAAATATTATATAGCCTATGTTCATCAGGGATAATGTAGGATTCTAATGGTGAAAGAATTTTTCAAATCGGTCCAGTAGTTTCGGAGCCTATTCAATTCAAACAAACAAACAAATCTTTCCTCTTTATAATAGTAGTGTAGATAAACCAAACCACCCAAATGTAAAATTGAATTATCCCGGTACGTCACTAGTGCATTCGACTTGAGAACGCCAGCACCATGAAGCATATAGCCAGCACCGTGATTTCACGTGCGGCTAATGTTAAGGACAGTGGCGTTTCAATAAATTGTCAATTACTGTGGCGCCGTCACCGTGATAACACGCGTGTACTATACTTTTTGCATTTTTAGTGCTGGAAATTATCGATAATGCTACACGAAGAAGAATTGTTAAATATTTTAGCATCATCGCATAATGCTATTCACAGTTTCATCTAAAGGCAGTGATATTGAATCTGTAAGTAAATATTCATGTAAAATTGGTCAGGTATTTAAGAAACTTACACTACATTTCGTCATCATCATCATGACAGCCCTTCACAAGTCCACTGCTGAACATAGGCCTCCCCCAAAGAATGCCACAAAGCACGGTCCTGAGCCACCTGCATCCATCGACTTTCTGCATATCTTACCAGGTCTTCACTCCATCTAGTGGGGGAACGCCCTACACTTTGCGTGCCGGTACGAGGCTACCACTCGAGAAACTTTCTTCCCCATCGGTTGTCAGTTCTTCGAGCTATATAGCCGGCCCATTGCCACTTCAGCTTACTAATCCGTTGGGCTATGTCGGTCACTCTGGTTCTACTGCGGATATCCTCAATTCTGAGTTTATCACGCAGAGAAACTCCGAGCATAGCCCTCTCCATAGCTCGCTGAGCGACCTTGAGTTTCCTCATACGGCCAGCAGTGAAGGACCACGTCTCAGTTCCGTAAGTCATCACTGGCAACACGCACTGGTTGTACAGTCTCGTTTTCAAGTTTTGAGGTATACCCTACATTTATATTTGCTTAATTTATACATTTTTACAGGAACATAAAGAATCTTCTAGTATATGGAGTAGAATCATCATGTCAAAGAGTGATGAATCTCCTATCTATTCGACCAAAAAAGAAAATAGAAAGAAAAATTTCCAAAAATGGTATATCAAGCAGACCGAAAATCATTACATATGCTATGTGAAATCGGAAAAAGATGACTACACAGCTTATACAATGTGTCCGGTTTCCGATGTCCGATACTTTAAGGGGTTAAAATACAATTAATTTTATCGACAAATCAGGGATCAATGATTTTTTTCGCCATCAATAAAAAAATGGCAGCACTTTAAAAAAAATTGTTGGCGAAGCATAGATGCTTGTATTAATTTAACAATATCTACCCAAGTAGAAGACTTTCAAAAACAAAATTGGTCTCAAATGTTAGTTAATAGTGTAGACAATAAATCTAGATTCAAAATATTATTTTTTAATTTTTCAGTATTAGTAAGCAGTGTTTTTCTTGTGTTGATTGCAATGGAGAATCAGGATTAAACTTCTGTAAAAAAGCTTATTTATTTATTGATCATCATTGAAAAACAAAGAACAGAAATGAGGGGAAGACTGTTTTAACATAATAAAATATTATAAAATGTATAGGTCTATATTTATGTATCATTATGTGACAAAATTTTAAATAAAACTTAAACTAGGGTGGGTGTACCAGTCCCAAACCAGTTAAGGACACATTTTCACTTCGAAATGCTCTGAACTGGTTTTATTTAATTTTAACATAGAAATGTATACATATACAAAGTGGTTTATTGACTAATGTTGCAATATAGATAAATTATTTGATTCCAAATATTTAAGTTTTTTTTATAGATTTAATTAATTATACAAAAAACGGGAATGTGCCTAAATTTGACCAGTGCGCTCCAATAAATGACCACTTTTGCGCCAATAGTTGACCACTGAAAAACTTATCAAGAAAAGGTAGCTAATTGAAAATAAAACAGTATTTTGTTACACAAATTGACTTTCGTATGATGACTGAAAGTTTATCTAGACTTACAACCAATTTTAATGGCAAAGTCGAAGGTAACTCATTAGAAGACAAACATGAAAATTAGAACATTAACGTTAACAACGCTTATTAGCAAACTACAATAGAAAAATAGCTTTGCACATAAATTATCAGTATCACCTATCACAGACTTTGAATTAAATAAATCAGTCTCATCATATTGAGGTAGGCGATTTTGACCAAATCTTATGTAGACACCGTAAAATTACCAAAAGAACTAGAAAGCTTTATTTTATACTAGCTGTTCCCCGCGATTTCGCCCGCGTGGAATTTTTTGCGCGGAACCTTAAAATAAAAGTAGCTTACGTTACTCCTTATAACATCAGCTATCTGCCAGTGGAAGTCCCATCCAAATCGGTTGCATGAAGCGTGTTCATGCCAAAATAGCTCGCAGACATTAGATTTACGCATTTATTGTTATATTTTGGTCAATTTGTACAATATTTTTATGAATTATAGCTTATGTGTTATTCTAATGTATGAGCTATATTATTGTAATGTTTCATTAAAATGCATTCAGTAGTTTTTGCGTGAAAGAGTAACAAACATCCATACATCCTCACAAACTTTCACATTTATAATATTAGTAGGATTCATTGCAAAAATTTGGCCATGTCTTCAACCTTGTAGGAACCTCTGGTAATTTATAGAAACAGGTGCTTTTATTTATTCAATGATGCTGTCATGGTCATACAATATAATCTTCTTTTTCAAGCCATTTGAAAATGGTCGCAGTTGATAACATCATACCATCATAGCACTGACTTCAGCGTTACATCCATCAATGTTTTTGATTTTCCCACGGAAATAGTTGGTTAGGTTGTGAATTTTTACGTGGAGCCATGTTACAGCTGTATTAGTAGTAGATATAGTTATAAATGCCCGCCATTTCTTAATTTATGCAATTGAACATATGAGTGGTCAACCACTGGTACCTGGTTTGGGACTGGTACACCCACCCTACAAGATTTTCTACAATATATACAATACAATAACTTTATTTCAAGCATCAAGGACTTAAAAATTAAGAACATTGGCCCATAGCAATATATACCTTAACCTATAAATATATATAAAGTATAGACATAACTTAACACTATTTAGGGAACTTTTTTCTTTGGCGCGTCCCTGTATCGAGGAATGTCTCTTTATGTTTTGCAGGAACCTGGAGTACGTAGGAATTGAAGTTCGTTGACCTATTAGACTCCAGACGCTGCAAATGTAAAGAGATTGGATCCTCAATGCGGCATCGGCTTCGTTCTTCCACGAAACGCAAGACGTCTTCTCCCGACGTACTTTTGTCCAAACGGGAGGTGTAGAGTTGTATAGTTGGCTCCACAGCACGCAGAGTTGTACTCGCGTTTATCTTGGCGGTCCCACGCTGGTTACAGACGGGTCGCGACCGACGTCTCTTCTCAACAAGAGTAAACCCGTCCTTATCAATCTTGTCTTGGGTCACCACTGGAACTGATTTTATTTCCACATTCTTCCGCTTTCGACCACAATAGGGTGCCGGTTGTTTTTGGGCAACATCAGCAAACGTCTTTCCTTGTTTTGAGGTTGGCTTCGGCGGAGGAGTACCAATGGGTTCAGTCAAGGGTTGAGGTGGTGATGCAATGACGACCGAGGCGACCGAGGTCGCCCTAGTTTCTCGGTCATCAACCCGCTGACAGACGGTATCGCGTGATGGAGTCGGAATCATCGGTGAAATATGACTACTGTTCCGGTTACCGCGTGTCGTATTTACATTCTGTGACGGCAGTGAATTTGCAGATGTTGCAATTATGTTGTGCAACATAGGTATTGACTTGGTTCCTCAGCTCTGTTGCGGCTCGTTCCGATTCCTCAAATTTGGAACGGATGTCGGTAACATCGGCTCTCAACGTGGTGATGTCTTTCAACAATCTGGTGACGTCTACGTGATCGAACGTCACGGGAGGCAGCTTGTTGAGATCACGCGCGACGAAAGTTGGGATGTCATCAGGGTCGGTCTCATTGAATAGCCTGAAGATGTCTTGCAGGTCTTTCTTACCGCGTCCATCCCTGTGACGTGTGATAAGACGGATTTGGGTCACGGCTGAATCTGCTAACACCTTCTTCGCTTGGATGATCTCGTCCTCGGTGAAGCTTGTCATCAGTACCTGTTCCAGAGACACCTGGTCCATGACGTCCAATTTTTGTTGAACAAAGGCCAGGAACTCGTGGATTACGACGGTTTCGGAGCGTTTAGTTTGACACGCCATTTCGATTTATTTTTGCGCAGTAGGTATGCTTCCGCTACAAAAATACTGTAGGTTCGGCATTAGAGCCGTCACGTCATTATGAAGCGACTACACTAACCGGTAGTAAAATTGCGACTGAATATAAAAAATATAAAAATATCTTCTTACTAGCTTAAAGTCTACCGAAGAACATTTAGCAAAAACGAAAAAAAACATTCTTTAAAATACATTGCAATGGACTACCTACCTAATTATTTAAAAAATACAAAAATTGACTAAAATTGCTTTATGAAGAATGTTAAAATTTAAAATGTTCAAAATCCGTAGACAATTTGATTTTGTAGAATTCTCTTTAATTTTCGGGTTACTTCCAGAATTTTAATCACATCATATCTTAGGAATTTTTATGTTCGTAAACCATTCTCTTAGGTTATTGTAACAAACCTTCAAAAATATTAATAAAAAAAACCTTTATTATTATTGTAGATCGGTTAGGTTTATCAGACCGCTGACATGTTGTGTTAAGCTATGTAGGTACCTATAATAATTCTACACTAAGTTAATGATTCAATTCGCAATGTGGGAAAAAGTTGGTCTAAACAAAACTTAATTCATCGCCTTATTTGGATTAAATAAAATAAATCCCAAGTAAGATACCTACATTGTAAATCAGAATTAATCTTCGTTGTATTCTACATAAAAGTTACCTAATAAAGCTTAAAAATTTACGTTTGATAATTTTAAGACATCGGTGTTTCTTAAAAAAGCTAATAGAGTAATTATATAAATATAATATAGAAACAAGAAGTCTGATATTCAAAGCGACTTTAGCCGTAGGCGGTACCTCGCTATTTCATTTCACATTCTCAATGATATTTTATACAAAAACTAGCTGACCAGGCAGACTTTGTTCTGCCCTTTCCGAACGACCATTTGCTTTCCCAAACAAACTCCTGAAATTAGCAATAAAAAAATTGAGAGTCATTTATCGGGATAAGAACTATCCTGTCTGCAGTCTGCAAAATTTCTTTGAAATCGGATCCATCTGTTGAATACTTACAGCAACACGTGGTGGTTATACTACTAAATTGTAGCTTATATTAAACGTTTGTATTTTTAACATTTGCCATCTATTGTATATTTACTCAATCCAGTCAACAGATATCGTCATCTGACAGAATCGTTTGGAGCTAACAGATAATTGTGACTGTCAAATAATAGACAAATAATTTGCAATAAAATAATATTGTATTGCGACTATAAATTGAGATGTAAGCTATCCTATCTTTTAAGTTGGACCAAACTGCACATTGACCAAAAATTTCATTGAAATCAGTTCAGCAGTTTAGGAGTCCATCGCGGACAAACAATGTGACACGTAATTTTTATATATAAAGATCAACATTGAATACAAGAACATATAGTAGATGCATCGCCATCTTTTATTGTTTACTTATAATATATGGACAGTCTATACAGTGATATAACAGTCCATACATTAATTTTTCTTAGAAGTATTAATATGCCATAACAGTTTGTCCATGTTGCAGTAGATGTCACTATTTTAAATTTAGCCATGCTAGGCCAATGAGGGCATCCACGACTTCTTCTGCCACCAGGGCGGCACCACTTTACAGTGAGGTAAAATATTTGACAGATTTCATAGCGGGGATGATAATTTCTTTAACTAAAAGGCGATTTTTAAAAAGAAAGCGTAATAAAGTGCAAAAAATTAAAAATCAAACCACTGACGCATTGTGTTGTGTATTAATATAATATTCTGAGTAATGATAAACTATTATTTAAAACTAAACTGTGTAACAAAAACTTTACCTCAGTCACAACTAGCGACATCAGGTGAGTGGAAGATTATTAGCCCTCATTAAGAATCGAACAAATTAATGAATAGTTAAAAGTATAAACAAACCTTGCTAACTTACTATTTTGTTACAAAACAAATTTATAATTAAATTTTTAGTGTAATTTATTTTACGTTTATTCAAGTGAATTATTATGATTTCGCCATTGCAAATTATGTTCTCCGTTTATCTATGGCAAGATCCGAAGGGTGAGATCTATGGTCATTTGGGTCTGTCAAATTGACAGTGTCAATGTTACAAATGTCAAATGTCATTTAAATTTAATTTTATTATAATATACAATATTAAACACTGTAATAAAAAAAAACAAAAACTAGTAACTTAATTTAAAATGATTTGACTTTCGGAAATTACTTTAAAATTTAATAATAAATATTGTAATAAAGAGCATCCTACTTCGCTGGGCTGTAGGGACGCCATATATCAATAGATTTTTTTTTTATAGTATAAGGGCGACAAACGAGCACACAGTCCACCCGATGGTAAGTGGTTGCTGCGGCCTATAGACATCTACATCTATCCTCTATTACAATTCAAAATGTAGATGCGTTGTCACCCGTGAGGACTAAGATGGAATGCCTCATTTCCAGTAAAAAGGGCCTCCGGCTACCTGCACTCACCAAGCGAAACGCAGAGGTGAACCTCTACTTCACGCTGGTTTTCTGTGAGGTCGTGGTACCACCCCGGTTCGAGCCTGCCCATCCGTGCGACAGCAAAAGCTGCCGCGTGGCTCTACCACTTAAAATTATTACTATTATCTTATAACTGCCTATTGGCTATATCTGCCATTGTATTGGTTGGTGGAGCATATGTGTTGACCTCATGCGGGTGGTAGCTGGAGGGAGAATCTGAAGAGGCTCTCAAGGCTGCGGCTGAAAGCCGCGCAACGTGGGACCCCATTCCCTTGAGGTGAGAGGTAGACTCATGACACGCTCTGCGGCCAATTGGCCGTGCTGACCATGCAATTGGTGGTGATGCCTTACACTTACATCACGTCTACAGGAACGGCGGTCTGGCAGGTGGTGGCGCTCACGGAGGGCTTTTTATGGCCAGTGTGCCTTTTTTTTGCCTAACCCGTGTGATGTACATTCACTGTGGTTGGATTTGATCGTATTCTGAATGGCGTTTACTCGCATTGACATGCGCGACTTCGGTCGATGTTTGTGCTTACGCATTATCAAGGGGCCAAGTCCTCTTTTACTGGTTCGCGAGTTATTTTGCTGTGGACTACGGCCCAGTTCCCAACTTAGCGTACCCTTCGGGGGGAGCGCATTAAAATGGTTGGCGCTCACCGTGCGCGGCGTGTGCGGAGCCGTGTACCTCCTCCACATTTTTTTTAAATGTGGGAGAGCGAAGCCCTTGTATCTGGTATTTGATATAAATATTGTGAGCCTTTTCCAAGCGGGAAGGGATTAATTAATAAGGAATTGACTGTTGTGAACCTGCTGATACAAGGGGAACGGGGTTCTTTAGCTTATAAGACTCTACCAACAGCTTTCGATTGCTCTCGTGAATATTCATTCTTCTAAGATACACCTAAAAGAACTAAGTTACTATACAAACACAACGTAAATAAGGGTCCTAACTAAGACGATCACGCCATTTTATTAAACGGCCTATATTTAAACCTTTAGAAAGATCAATCATAGTATAAAGACAGGGAAGTAGGCTGTCTCCGGCCCAATCCGCGATATAATTGCCTACTGTCTCAGGGTTGTCATTGTCACCAAATCATTAGTTTAAAGCCCGGCCCTTGCCAAAAATAATACATCTCTGTATAACTAATTCAGTGATCATTAGTCGATAAAGTTCAACAATGATTTTCCTAACAAATACAGAAATGTATTAAGATTCAGAGCAGTATTATTTATAAAAAAAAGGGATAAAATAAACCGGCGGGGCGGTGTGTGAGCTTGTTTAAATTATTTACTTAGTATATTCTAGTTATTTTTTATTTTTAATAGGCATAATATAGTATTTGCACACATAAAGGACCATATAAATTTTTATTTTTAATTAATACAAGCATATATATATTGAATCACACATTTATTACAAAATTACAAATTAGCTACAGAAAAATACTTTCTTCGGTTTCGACTATTACGAAACGACTTGTTATTAAACTTTAATGTGTAATATATCCGCATCCTTATAAATAACTTTTGCAAATATAATTAATTACGATTTTATAACCGTAAGTAGGTACTTAGTTACTATTCTTCCTCTGTCTGATAGACAACTAATACAACAAAAATATGTAAATGTATCTAAAAAGGCCGTAACGCGCGAACCTCGTGCGGTGTTAGCCCAGACTGGCGTAGTGAGAAACATTGCGAGATTGTGTTTAAGTGTGCGTGCGGCGCCTCATAGATACTATGGCGCACACATACAAGCCGTGCGCAGTGCGTTTGTTTGAAGATAACGTACTTCCCTGTCTTTATACTATGGATCAATGTATGATTAATATACTGGTCACTTAAACTTGATATATTTATATATCTTATAGATATGGATTCTAAAGAAATACAAGTACCGTAAAGTGGGGCTTTTTGAGACTCCAGGGGCTATTCACAACATTTGCAATAAAAGATTTGATCGAATATATTTTTTCTTCTAGTAACAGTAGAATATTTTTTATACTATATGGCAATACTACAACTAATGTCAGTGCCAACGGTGAAATTTAGAGGTTACCAAAGCGTAAGCAAATCGTTAGATAAATTTTTGAAAAAAGCTTGTTAAATCGAGTTAATTTGTATGTACTTTACTTCCAGTTGATAGTCCAACATTATAAAGGTGAGTAGAAAATGAGTACGCTCATGTAGACATATATTTTCTTGGGATTTTATTGGTGTTTTCCATTGTATTGTAACCTCTTTTAGACGTCATATTTTTTATGTTTTGTAGAATGGGGCTTTTTGGCACAAGTTTGAGGCTATTTGGAATCCTGTACCAAATAAACCCTTTTTTATGTGTTTTAGTTTTAATAAGTTTAAGTTCGCTGTCTCAAATAGCCCCAAATATCTATCATGTATAAATTTAAGGGGAAGCTTATAATTTATTTTTTTATTTTATATTTCAGTTCCAGAAATATGGTGCGTACTTACCAAAGAAAGTACACTAATTTCAGAAAAGGTAAATCTTTTGCACCGTATCATAGTTATTCGAAAGAAAATTTGGAAAAAGCGATAGAGGCTGTACAGTCTGGAAAACTTAAGTTAACCGAAGCTGCCGATATTTATGATATACCAAAGAGCACACTATGTAGAAAATATAGAAACATAAATTGCACGCAAGATAAAGCTGGACATCCAACATTGTTTACTCCCGAAGAGGAAAATTTATTTATACGAAACATATTAATTTTAAGTGAATGGGGATTTCCCTTCGACTGTATGGATCTTCGAGCACTAGCTCAAAAATATTTGAACAAAATAGGCAAAAATATATATGGGCTTAAAAATAACTTACCAGGGACTGATTGGGCACGTAATTTTCTTTTAAGACATAAATCAGTAATTTCAAATCGCAAAGCGTCTAATATTTCTACTGATCGAGCCAAAATTACAAATTACGTAATTGACAGTTTTTTTGAAAATTATGTGAAGTCTGTTGAAGGTGTTACTCCAGACTGCATTATCAACTATGATGAGACCAACCTCACAGATGATCCCGGTTGTAAAAACTATATTTATAAAAGAGGCACAAAGTATCCAGAAAGAATGGTAAATAATTCGAAAACAGCAATTTCGCTCATGTTTACGGGTACGGCACATGGTGAGTTGCTACCAATATATGTGGTATATAAATCAGATCATCTATGGGATACGTGGCTGGAAGGTGGACCTGAAGGGACGAGGTACAATCGATCAAGAAGTGGGTGGTTCGATGCAGTCTGTTTTGAAGACTGGTTTAATACCATTATAGTACCTTACACACGTAAGAAAGCAGGCCGAAAACTTCTAATCGGAGATAATCTGTCGTCTCATTTTTCGGAAAACGTACTAAAGACTTGTGAAGAAATGAATATTGCATTTGTGTGCTTACCACCGAAAACCACACATATGCTTCAACCATTAGATGTCGCATTTTTCGCTCCGTTAAAGACCTACTGGCGAGATGTATTAACTCATTGGAAGTTAATGGAAGGGCGGAAACATAAAACTTTGGTCAAAAGTTCATTTCCCAAATTATTGGGTCAACTAAAAAACAAATTGGTTGAAAGAGGTGCTGTATATCGTAATCTCGAAGCAGGTTTTAATAAATCGGGTTTATACCCAATCAACCCTGAACTTCCCAAGTCACGACTGCCACAAAGGACAAATGTTACAGATCAACAAATAAATAACACTACATTATTAGTAGTAACAGACATTTTGCAAGAAATAAGGAATCCTCCAGCCCCTGCACAAATAAAACGAAAGAAGAAGTGTAATGTACAGCCCGGGAAAAGTATAACAGCAGCAGACTTGGTTCAAAGTGATCTTCATACAACTACGAAGTCAAATAAAAAAAAACAAGAAAACCCCAAGGGTAAAAATATATCGAGTCAGAAAAAAAAAATTACATCTGAGAACTCTGGAATAATTTCAAATGAAACCATGCAAGATCATTCAGGAATATGCGAAAACCCGAGACAAAATAATTTTGATTACTACGACTCTGACATGACTAGTGATATTTCTGATGAAGAAGAAAATGAAGACAACGAACAAAATAAAAGCAATAAAAAACGAAAACTTAGGTTCAAGAAAATGAAGACAGATCAAACTATATACAACACTGAAGAATGTGAAGATAATATTTCACTACACGAACAAATTGAAATTTCAGGAAAACAAGAATTAAAGTCATTAAACATACCTGAAGAAAACGAAATTTGTGATCAAAATGTATTCAAACAAAAAGATTTGGACATAATTACAGAGTGTACAGAAGAAAATTGTTATAAATTAGATATAAACAAAAAACTCTTAAAAAACGACGACACACACCTGGAATGGACGATTCAGAAACATATACTGAATGAAAAAACAGGGTTTATGCAAACTTTTATAACTACCACCGCCGTTATAGAAAAACAGAACTCTCCCGTCTTGTCTGATAAACCAAAATTGAAATCAAAAGCTCATAACGATTTTGAACAAGAAAAGACTAAAGTTGACTATAATAATATTAACACTGGTTCTAAGGAAAATATTGAAAATTTCTCAAATAATGAAATCATAGGCATGGTGAAACGTAAGTCACGTGCATACACTTTTAGTAATAAAACAAAAAATAAACCGGCCAAAAGATTAAACAAATTGAAAAGTACTGATTCAACAACTACTGAAGAAATTTCAATGAGCGTACACAGTGATAGTGATTTATATGACGTCGATCTTGAACAAATTGAAAATTTAAATGACATTGACCTCGAACAGACAGATCTAGATATTTTCGGTCTCGAAGATGTTGAGTTGGTAAAGAGAAAGAATGATGAGAGGGAAGCCGAAATATTTAATGACATTATGCGTATGGACGCAGAGAATGACACAGATAACAAAACAGAAATTAAGACGAGCTTGAATGAATGTGGATACTCAGAAATTCTTCTGAGAATTGAAGTAACCGATGAGGACAAGACTAAAGAACAATTACAGATTGAAAAAGAATTGCAGACTGAAAACAAAGACAAACCTAATTGTTTGAAACACAATATTGAAAAAAGAGAATGGAGCATAGGAGATAATGTTCTAGTTAGATATTACCAGAAAAAAAATTGGCAATATTATATCGGCTTAATTACTGACATTAATGATCGAATTGAAAAAAAATACAAAATATCCTACTACAAAACCATTTCTAAAAAAGGTGATATCTTATTTAAGAAACCAAAACGTTTAGATGTAGATTACATACCAGATGATATAATTGTAAAGCAAGTAGATTTGTTGCAAATTAATGAAAATAATGAATTTATCTTGTTTAATGATGAAGATTTATTATATTTTTGATTGACTTTAAATAATGTCGTATGTAAAATCAGTGTTTGTCAAAGCAGTAGCTTTCATAAGTTAACTTACGTTACCTAGATTTGTATTGTTTTATTCCTTTCCAAATATTTAATTTTTTATGTTTTTTGTTTTTTGAGTTAATATTTTTACCTATTTAATTTTTTATAAAGATCTCATTGTTTAAGTTTATTTTTAGCTTACCCTTAATTATTCCAAATATTGCCTTTAATTCTTATATAATTGTTAGAAGACAATTACTTTAGATTCCAAATAGCTTAAGTGGCGCTTCGCCCTTTTCATAATAAATATTATGATATTAAATATTTGGCTTTTTACTTAAAATTAAACTAAATACATATGTAATAATGAAAGACCATATATTCTTCTCTTGGTCCAAATATCGCAAGACCTGTTTAAATCGATAGATCTCCAAATAGAGATGGAAAACGAAGTTCAGATGATGCCGATTTTAAAAAGCCCCAAATCGACGATATTTGAAATAGCACTTTTGAAAAAAAATATCTCTGTATTTATGTTCAATACATAAATACTACCACATTTTTCTGGAAGATATTAATCAGATTTGTCGTAAAAAAAATTGTTTAAGCTGATAACCTTAGTAGTTTTTGTGTACGAGACTGGTTTTTATAAAAAACTTACCAAATAGCCCCACTTTACGGTACCTATAAGTATATATAGAAGAAGAGAGGGGGGGGGGGGTTCGTTACACTAGGTATTATAAAATATATCTAATATTTCAAAAACATGAATCTCTACGCAATTTATAACAAATTGACTTCCACTACTATGAAATCTGTTAAATATTTCACCTCATTCCTAATTAGCGCCGCCCTGGTAGCAGAAAAAGGTTGGATGCCCAAATGTCCTCCGAATTAGGCCTTTCGACGTGGTATTACGTTTAGAACTATTCGAAAAATAAAACAAGTGAATATTATAGGTCAAAATTAAATTTAAAGATAAACGACTAGCACTTTTACGTATTTCACTTCTTTCGAGATGTGCTCCTAATCATTATCTTGGCAGAAGTGAAATACTTGCAAGAATATATTGAATTATTCATTTATCGCATGGTTGATTAATATGACTCTCTGGTAGCTGTATACTTATTGTATTTTTTGGGTGGCAGCATAAAATAAATCACTCCCATATTTAGATGGAATTATTGTAACAGTACATGGACATATTGTAATATCATGTAAGTGACAAAATGGGCGACTTTAAGGTCTAGAAGTTTTTGAAGCTTTCAATAGATGGCGGTATAGCTTACATTTCTGATATATATACCTTTGACGTTTATATATACCTATTATAATACGTAATATGTATATATATTATAGGACAGTTACTATACGCTTTGATATATAATATACCTTTTATTAGACATGCATGTGGAGAAAATTTTTTTTTTTGGATTTAAACACTACCTTATGTTAGTCCCAACATCTCCACCTTACAATTAAGTTCATGGCCGAGGTGGTAGATGGCAGTAGTTGAGCTTTGTTCTTTTTTGGGGCTTAGAATTAAACTGTATTATTGATTGATTGATTACATTTAATGAATACACTTGCGTTTAATTTTTTTTTTATAGGATAAGGGTGAAAAACGAGCACACAGTCCACCTGATGGTAAGTGGTTGCTGCGGCCCATAGACATCTACATCTATCCTCTGTTACAGATCAAAATGCTGATTGGTTGTCACCCGTGAGGACTAAGATGGAATGCCTCATTTCCAGTAAAAAGGGCCTCCGGCCACCTAAAAATATCGAATGTCGAACGAAGGTTCAGAGTTCGATTCCCCGGTCAAGCATTAATTTCATAAAAGTTTTTTTTAGATTAGTTTAGAACCATAATTACGTAATTCGTTTCCTTCTTTTTCGTTTAATTTCATTTTGCGTTTTTTTAATAAAAATAGGTCAACCCGAAAGTAATCGCTGCCACAAGCTCGTTGTCCGCCATGTTTGCTCATCCGCAGTATACTAGCACCACTAGCACGATCGCCGAGCGTGTGGATGTCGTGTTTGTGTTGGGTGATTGTGGTCGGTGTTTGTTCGTGTATGGTGTTTGTGGAAAACTTGTGGAGGCAGCGTAACATTTTACAAATACTAATCGAACTCTGAACCTTCGTTCGACATTCGATATTTTTAGGTGGCCGGAGGCCCTTTTTACTGGAAATGAGGCATTCCATCTTAGTCCTCACGGGTGACAACGCATCTACATTTTGATTTGTAATTTAGGATGGATGTGGATGTGTATGGGCCGCAGCAACCACTTACCATCGTGTGGACTGTGTGCTCGTTTGTCACCCTTATCCTATAAAAAAATTTATACTGAATCTATTTACTTTCAACATAGATTATCTCTTTATTCGAAATGCTTTATACAATTTAATAGCAATATTTTCAAAACGCACAATTGTTTATTTTTTTATGTAATGAAAATGATATACATACTTTTTTTAAGCGCGTCGCCAACACTAATAGTAAGTAGTAATGCATATTGAATCGTTTTCTTCATAAAATGTTTCTTTTGAACAGCTTACAATAACATTACAAAGTTATTAATGCAGCTAGTCTTAGGTCTTTTTCTATGAAAATGTAACGAAATTTTTAATAATCCAAGTGTATTTTATAAGTTAACGGACCCCTGAATCGAAAAGATGTTGTTCAACACCGCCAATGTTTTTGAAAGACCTGTCCAACGATATATGATGGAATAGACACGTAAAAAATCATCATTCATTTACTTGTATAGGAAGTACCCAAAATAAATTTTTTTTTTAAAATTTTATTTCAGTTTTCTGGCGTGATTAATTCTTATTTTAATTTTCATTTATTTTCGGATTTTATTTTGGGAATGGATGATCAATGACCTGCTATCACATGGGGCTCCTTATAAAAAGAGGTGAAATATTTGTTACCCAATAGAAACATTAGATAAGATAAGATAAGATGATTTATTTGTTAGAATATGGTACATTGAAGTTGTTACAGAATAATTAAGATCCTAAATATTCTGCAGTTTCCTGCGTACAAATATTTTCAGACAGATTATGTTAGAATTTAAGAGAATACCAAGACATTAATTATTATAGAATATAAATATACTTACAGCTATACTTAAGGAAACTAAGTAGCATCTATATAAAAACAAAAATGTCAATCAATTAATTCATAATATTTTTTACTTAAAACATGTCAATAAATTAAGTCGAGATTAATCTCAATAATTACAATTCAAGTCAAAATTAACTAGGAGTATCGCATTATTATTGGGAGGTCACTTGAAAACTTAAAAAAAAATACGTGGTAGATCTGCTAACTTTTCGAAGTAAAATTGCTAGGAAACTCAACTTCTGAAATAATTTTTACCTCCGAGATAAATTTCGGATTGGTAACATTGGCGTACAGTATAATAATAATAGCCACTAGTAACTCCTTCCGCCGCCCGCAAGCCGCAAGCTAGCGCGTACTACTGACTGATTGCCAAACGTGTGGATACATCGCAAACACGTTTGTCGAACATCCTTTGATTGGTGCACAAAAACCGACACCAACGCCGATCACTGGCAATCACAAACAAACAAACAAACAAATAGGCAAACAACCATCCACACGTTCGTGTTTGCTGTTTGGTGTTTGCCGTTGTTTGACAAGCGTGTGGATGCGGTATTGTATTTTAATAATTATTTTCTATTATTATCTTATCTATTTTCTTTAGTTCGAGTTCGATAGATGTCGCTAAAAGGAAAAATGCGTGCTATGGTTTGATTGTTCATAATAACCTTAGTAAATATATTTTAAAAATGTTGTAATTCTTAGATTAATGATAAGTCATTGCGCGCGTCAGAGCGCGCGATGACTTATCATTAATCTATGTTGTAATTCAAGTATCCTTATTCCATTCCGCTTGCGCCGTCGCCCCCGTGCGGTTGTGATAGCGGTCCACGCTCACCGTCCCCGTACGGTGGGTGCCCTCCCGCCTCCGCTAGCGCTGCCGCCCCCGTGCGGTTGTGATTGCGGTCCACGCTCACCGTCCCCGTACGGTGGGTGCCCTCCCGCCTCCGCTAGCGCCGTCGCCCCCGTGCGGTTGTGATAGCGGTCCACGCTCACCGTCCCCGTACGGTGGGTGCCCTCCCGCCTCCGCTAGCGCTGCCGCCCCCGTGCGGTTGTGATAGCGGTCCACGCTCACCGTCCCCGTGCGGTTGTGATAGCGGTCCACGCTCACCGTCCCCGTACGGTGGGTGCCCTCCCGCCTCCGCTAGCGCTGCCGCCCCCGTGCGGTTGTGATAGCGGTCCACGCTCACCGTCCCCGTACGGTGGGTGCCCTCCCGCCTCCGCTAGCGCTGCCGCCCCCGTGCGGTTGTGATAGCGGTCCACGCTCACCGTCCCCGTACGGTGGGTGCCCTCCCGCCTCCGCTAGCGCTGCCGCCCCCGTGCGGTTGTGATAGCGGTCCACGCTCACCGTCCCCGTACGGTGGGTGCCCTCCCGCCTACACTAGCGCTGCCGCCCCCGTGCGGTTGTGATAGCGGTCCACGCTCACCGTCCCCGTGCGGTTGTGATAGCGGTCCACGCTCACCGTCCCCGTACGGTGGGTGCCCTCCCGCCTCCGCTAGCGCTGCCGCCCCCGTGCGGTTGTGATAGCGGTCCACGCTCACCGTCCCCGTGCGGTTGTGATAGCGGTCCACGCTCACCGTCCCCGTACGGTGGGTGCCCTCCCGCCTCCGCTAGCGCCGCCGCCCCCGTGCGGTTGTGATAGCGGTCCACGCTCACCGTCCCCGTACGGTGGGTGCCCTCCCGCCTCCGCTAGCGCTGCCGCCCCCGTGCGGTTGTGATAGCGGTCCGCGCTCACCGTCCCCGTACGGTGGGTGCCCTCCCGCCTCCGCTAGCGCCGCCGCCCCCGTGCGGTAGTGTTAGCTGTACACGCTCACCGTCCCCGTACAGTGGGTGCCCTCCCGTCTCCGCTAGCGCTGCCGCCCCCGTGCGGTTGTGATAGCGGTCCGCGCTCACCATCCCCGTACGGTGGGTGCCCTCCCGCCTCTGCTAGCGCCGCCGCCCCCGTGCGGTAGTGTTAGTTGTACACGCTCACCGTGCCCGTACGGTGGGTGCGCTCCCGCCTCAGCTAGCGCCGCCGCCCCCGTGCGGTTGTGTTAGCTGTACACGCTCACCGTCCCCGTATGGTGGGTGCGCTCCCGTCTCCGTACGATTGTGCCCTGCACCCCCCTTCCCTAAGGGGAGTCAATTTCGATGCGGTGAAGAGGTTATACATTCCAGAGCCAGTCCCACAGGTGATGTTTAGTGGGTAGGCACTTCTTAGTGAGTCTCAGAACTCTGGATTTGAGACACGCGGTTCGCCACAAAGTCCTCAAGATTGTGAGGTGCAGCTCTGAGCCAACTAAGTACTATCTCACTGTCCGACCACGCGTAGACGTCCTTAATGGCGATTACAGGCTTCAAGGACGAGTGAACGTGGTTGAGGAGTCGCGTGAGAAGAGCGGCTCCGGACAGTTCCAATTTAGGGATAGTTAAGCGGGACCTAATGGGAGCAACCTTGCTTTTATCAAGTACGAGATGGACTGCAGTATGAGCAGAAGAACTCACAGTTCGCAAATCTACGACAGCCGCATAGCCTTTCTCAGAGGCGTCGCAAAACCCATGTAGGGTAGCCCTACATTTTCCTGGAGGGAGGAAGCACCTTGGCATGGAGACCCGGTTGATGTTCGGAAGGGAGGAGACCATGGAGAGCCACACTCGCAAGAAGGCTCCGCTAATAGGCTCGTCCCAACGCAACCCGGACATCCAGAGCTTTTGAAAAAAGCACTTAGCGAAAAAGATGACCGGGGTGATCCATCCATTAGGGTCGAAGGTGCGGGCTACTGTAGACTGCACGGAGCGCTTGGTCCATGGACCAAGCGCTTTTGCTTTGGGAGGGGGATCAAGTTTTACTCGATACGTGAAGGTGTCCTGAACAGGCTGATATTGAATGCCCAGCACAGTCAATAAATTAGGATTTTCAGGGTGCTCGAATAGATGAGGGTCTTGTTGATCGTCTCCTGGGAGGTCCTTCAAAATATGAGGGGAGTTCGACAACCATTTGCGCAACTCATAACCTCCGGACTTCAGGATCGAAATCAAATCAAGACAAGAGCCTCCTCGACGGTGGAGGCGCCCGTACAAATATCGTCCATGTAGACCGAAGTCTCCAAAATAGAAGCTCCCCGAGCGTATCTTAGGCGCTCTCTCTCGGCGAGTTCAAGGAGGGTTCGCATGGCGATATACGGGCTGGCCCGGCGTCCATAGGTGGTGGTGTTCAACTCAAACACCTGTATCGGATCGCTGGGCAATATCAGCTGATATCGACGGTCATCACGATGGATCACTGATTGTCGAAACATCATCCGAATGTCGGCTATAAAAACCACTTGGTGTCGACGGAAGTGGGTCAAAATGTCGGATATGTCCTTGAGCAATTTAGGACCAGAGTGGAGACACTGGTTCAGGGACACACCATTTGACGAGGGGGCGGAGCCGTCAAAAAGTACCCGAATCTTACTCCCAGAGGTCCTCAAGACCGCATGGTGAGGGAGGAAGTAGTGTTCCTATGACCGCCAGTCGAAGTTGGACGGTGACATGTGACGCAGCTCTTGATACTCGCGCATGAACTCGACATATTTGTCGCGAAAGGTTGGGTCGCGTCGCATACGGCGCTCCATGGAAAGCAATCTCTTTTTGGCCAGGGTACGAGATTGGCCCAAAGGGGGCCGTGAGTCAAGAAAGGGTAAGCGAGTGACCAAACGACCGTCGACACGACGGCTGGTATTGTTCTGGTAGAACAACTCGCACTCACGGTCCAGAGGGTTGACTCGAGCTGCATGTGGTGGTTTCTCAATTTCCCAAAACTGCTGGACGGCGTCCGAAAGGGACACGCCCACAACGGAGAGCAGGTTGGCCGTCGGAGGGGGAGGAGACCACATAACCGGTCCAAAGAAACTGTGCCCAAATGCAGTGGACACGGCCGACAAGCCATCAGGCTGCAGGGCTCGTATCTCGCCTAACAAGATGAACCCCAGCGCGTCGGCCCCCAGCAACAAATCTATAGGCCCAGGTTGGGACCATTGAGGGTCCGCCGGTCTCAAACCCGACGCACAACGAACCGCGCTGTTGTTTATACGGACGTTAGGGGGAAAGCCTACAATGTCATCGAGGACATTTACCTTGACTAAAATGTGAAGGTGTTCCCTGGCGGGACTGAACACCAACTCTGCTTGTCCCCTAGGAGCACGAGGAGATGTTTGTCGCTGTCTACGAGCAGCCATAGGAGTGACAGGTCCATAGCTTCAAGACTGCCGAGGCGTTGAAAACAGATGTCCTTCCATACGTATACACAAACTCCAGGCAGGGGCACAAAAGAGGGGGAAGCCTGAGCAACCATGCTTAGGAAGAGTAGGCGCTCAGGTAGCGTGGGCGTGGATGCTCAGCAGTGGATCTCTGTTACCAAAGGTGTTCGTACCTTCTTGAGGTAGTGTTTCATTTAACACCGCTACCATTTTAAGAGCGGGTGGGGTAAATCGGGCCACCGTTCACTTGTACTTACCAGTTGAAACGTGGAAGTAAACTTCTACTTCATGCTGGTAGTCTATGAGGTCGTGTACCACCCCGGTTCGAGCGGCCCATCCGCGCGATAGCAAAAGCTGCCGCGTGGCTCTACCACTGTTAGAAACGCTTTTACGCCCCATCCGAACGCTGTCTGCACGCCTCCTTGCTCCGAATTTGTGACCTCAGGCCTACCTTGGTTACATACAAGCTATTTCTCTATTTCATCAAGATTTAAGGTATCTTGAATCTGAGGAGGAGTTTGAAGAGTTGCAAAATAAATATTTTATAATATTTTTGTTCTTTTAGGAACCTTCTCATGTGTGATAAAGCATTTTGAAAAAAATAAAAATGTATTAATCAAATATTCTTTTTGTTAATTTTTTTAATAATATCTGTACAATCAGTAAATTTACAATTCAAATAAATGTTAAGAAAAAAGAAAACATCGAAAAATTCTCACTTCACTTTTACGATTATGCATCGACCATTTCAAGCGGACTCCAAATGACCGACCAGCGACCATTAGCTTATAAACAAATATTCGCCACGTGCCCGAGCGCGAATCATAAGAACCTCCCATCTCCTTTCATCTTTACTTCCCCGTACAGCCTGTAATAGTAGTGTATAGTGTCCACTATTAACAGACTCCGAGTGGTCTAGGAGCGGAGAAATAAAACTATTTTTTCTGGTGTGCAAGCGAATGGTGTATATGGTGTATATTTTGTTCAGCTAACCCTGCCTATATTTATTTGCCCGGCTACGTCCTTAGTTTACCAATAGTTAAATATTTTATTTACTTAGCCAATTACAATACATACATTTTGACCAATAAAGATTAATAAATAAAATATTATGTCCAACTATTATATGTATGTCGCGCTCCGTTTGCCGGCGTTAGACTCGTGGATCGTTTCTCGTAGCTGCGTTGCTGAACGGGGCTATAAAAGTGATGCAGACCGGAGCGCGCGCGACACACATTCCGCCTGTGGCACCGCTCTCGTGCGGTCGTCTCAGGTAGTCCGCGCAGCCGTCCCCGTACGGTAGTGCTCTCTCGCTCTCGCGCCTCCGCTGTCCTGCTCGCGCTGTACAGCGTCGACGCCTTGGTGAGTCATTTTTGCTATCAGTTCTTGCCCCCCTGTCTTCGGGCGGGGAGGTTTGACTGACCTCCGCTTGTTACCTGTTATATCTTTTGTTATTTTTGTTAACTATTTCTATTTTTGTTTTCGTTATTACGTGTACGTGTATACTGTTTCTAGGGAGTTACTTGCTCTTTTCAGAGCAAGGCCCTGCTCTTTTAAGAGTAAGGGCATTACTCCTGGGATAAAGAACGTCCCGTTCTTCTTAGAACGGTGATCCCGCCCTTACTGTATAGGTTCAGAACGTCTCTGTTCTTTTCAGAACAGCATCCCCCCAGCCCCATTCGTTCAGCATCATGTCTAAACAAGACCTTATAGGGCCTATCGTGTCAGGCCTTAATAGGCTAGATAATTTGGCTCTCGCCGCAATAGTGGCAACTATTGCCTCATATGCCCCTCAGGCAACTCAACCGCCGCCCGTTATAGCGGCCTACCTAGAGTCCAAGAACTCTTTCGCCCCTCTAGATATGGAGTACGCATGCTCCGAGTCTGAGTCCACTGCGTCGGCCCCCCGGAAGAGGCCCGCCACCTTTTCAGGCACCGATTCATCGGAGTCCTGTGACTCCGACGGAACCGGTGAGTCGTCCTTCACGACTGTCTCATCAAAACGCGGCGGTAAACGCACCGCGAAAAACCGCACACCTCCCGCCTCAGCGGCCCCTGCCGCTCCTTCAACCTCCGCAGCCCCCGTTGCTGCCTCAAACCCCGCAGCTCCCGCTGCCGTCCCTGCCCCCGCAGCCCTCGCTGCTGCTACGGTTCCCCTAATGTCAATGGACATCGCCCCACCATCCAAGCCAGCTTCCCGCTGTGCCCCAGTCCTTGCAAAGAAGCAAGTCCCACCCCCTGTCTTCCTAAGAGACAAGGCTAGATTCACCAAGTTGTCGAAATCTTTGTACGACGCAGGCATTAAATATGACCATGCGATTAACCTCGGGGAGACTATTAAAATCATTACCAACTCTATCGATGCCTTCCGTAGTATCACCAAGCTATTCACAGCCGAACAAGTCTCCTACCATACATACGCTCTTCCGGAAGAGCGTAAAGTCAGGGCCGTCATCCGCGGCATTCCATTCGAATTTTCCAACGAGGAAATCCTTGAGGACCTTAAGTCCCAAGGTTTCCCTGTAGAAGCCGTGCACAAAATGCACAATAGAACGGGCCAGAGGTTCAATCTTGCCCTAGTCATTCTAACCAACGTGCCGGAGACAAAAGCCATCTTCCGGCAGGTACGCACTGTGTGTGGCCTGTCGAGAGTGAGGGTTGAGCCCCCACATAGGCGTGGGTTCCCGGCGCAGTGCCACCGCTGCCAGCTATATGGTCATGCGGCGGCCAACTGCTCCGCCCCACCCAGGTGCGTTAAGTGCCTTGAACCCCACAACACTAAAGAGTGTCCTCGGCCCAAAGACGCCGAATCCCCACCCACATGTGTCCTGTGTAAACAAACAGGCCACCCGGCATACTACAGAGGCTGCCCCTGCGCACCTCATCCTCGCCCCAGTAGGCAAGCTCCACCGCCGGTCAATGACCGCTCATTCCCGGCTCTTTACCAACGGCCCCGTCAGGGCCTTTCTCAGCCCATTCAGGGCTTCTCTCGACCCTCTCAGGGTCCCCTTAGGCCCCCTCAGGGCATTATTCGGCCCCCTCCGGGCTTCTCTAAGCCTATGCAGCCTCCAGTCTTTCCCTGGAGCTCCAAAAAGGCAGACCCACCGCGGACAACAACCTCCGCCCCACAACAATCACAGCCCTCAATGGCTGATGACCTAAAAACGGTGTATTCCGCTATTAGGAACATCGACGTTGGGGAAATCGCTGTGTTAGCACGCAAATTGCGCGCTGCAAGGTCCCCTCAGGACCGTCTTCTCGCTCTTGCAGAGCATCATAATCTTTTGTGCTCGTTGTAAGTTAAGTTAACTTAATTAACTTAACTTACAATGACAGAGCAGGTTGCTCTACCAAAGTCTCACGGTCGTATCAAACCTAAGGGTTTATCGCTTGTATCCTTTAATATTCGCGGTTTCCGAAATAACCTCCCAGAACTTAAGCTCTTTCTTCAAAATCGTGAAGCCGATTTCCTCCTCCTACAGGAAACTAATCTCAAAACTTAGGACACTAAAGGCCTTTCTATTAAAAACTTTTCTCTTCTTCGTAATGACAGGCACGACCGCCGAGGTGGCGGTACGGCCATTTATTACAAGAAGTCACTCGACTGCTCTCCCATTTCTACTCCGCAGCTTACCAATATGGAAGCCACGGTATGCAGGCTAGCTATGACTGGACATCAGTCCATCCTCATAGCCTCCTGTTACATCCCTTCAGGAACCCATCCCCTCAAAAAAGATTTTGAGTCTATTTTATCTTTAGGCAATTCACTCATTATGTTTGGAGATTTTAACTCCAAGCATACTGAATGGACATGCCGTACTACCTCCCCTAGTGGCAAGATACTGCTCGATATCACGCAGTCTCTTGACCTCACCGTTCACAGTCCCCTCGGTGCTACTCACTATCCCGATGTCACCGACCACGTTCCCGACGTGCTAGATTTTGCACTACTCAAAAGTGTTTCCCTCAACCTCAGGGCAATTGAGACACTAGACGATCTAGGATCCGACCACCGACCGGTCTCCCTCATTCTTGGCCATCAGCCACCCCCCTCGACACCCTCGACTAAAACCTTCACAAATTGGAAGGGCTTCAAGGAGTCCCTAGCGAATGCTCTGGACTCACAGGACTCTCCCATCTCCTTATCGTCGGACTTAGACAGTCCCGAAAAAATCGACACCGCGGTCGATTCACTCTCCACCCTTATTAAAACCTCCCTTAAGGAGAATGAAAGGGTAGTCCCGGTTGCTAGTAATAGTGGGCTTCCCCTACATATTAGCAACCTATTAAAAGCCAAGAAAGCTGCTTTCCGGAGAGCCGCAAAATATCCCACGCCCGAATATAGGCACACGGCTAATCGTCTTCAACGAGAACTCCGTTTCCGCCTCTCTGAATTTCGAGACCTCGAAAAGATTACTCTTTTCGAGGTCTCGAAATTCACTCATGGAGAATATCTCTCCCTCTCATACAGCGTACTATCGGATGGCAAGAGCCCTCCGCATAGACGCTATCACCCACACTCCCCCTCTCTCCCGTCCCGACGGTACGGTAGCCTTCGAGGACGAGGAAAAGGCTGAGTGCTTTGCAGACAGCATTGCCGCTCAATGCTCTCCTAGCTCTCAACCCGTTGACCCTTCACACGTCCAGGCAGTGGAAGATGAGGTCCGCCGCCGGAACTTACCCCCTACAGCCTCCGAACCTATCTCTGTGTCCAATGATGAGATTTCATCCCTCATCAAAGGACTTAAGCCCAAAAAGGCCCCGGGCGCGGATGGCATCTCCAACCAAGCCCTAAAACACTTTCCTGCGCAGGTGTTAACCTTTTTATCTATTATCTTCAACGCCTGCTTCAACCTTAGTTACTTTCCCACTACGTGGAAAGAGGCAACTGTGATTGGTATTCCCAAGCCAGGCAAGCCTCTCAACCTCCCCTCCAGTCATCGCCCCATTAGCCTCCTCAAGGCCATGGGCAAGCTCTTTGAAAGAGTCATCCAAAATCGCATGAGGCGCCATCTGTTTCCCACAGACGGTGACCCTCTTATCATTCCCCATCAATTCGGTTTCCGAGCGAAACACTCCTGCCCCCAACAAGTTCACCGTATTGTGGAATATATCCTCAGCGGTTTTTATCCCCGTCGTCATAAGACTATCGCGGTCTTTTTCGACATCGCCAAAGCCTTTGATAGAGTCTGGCATACAGGCCTTATCTACAAACTATACAAAATAGGTCTCCCCGATCGTCTAGTACGTCTCGTGGCCTCTTATCTAAATCATCGTACCTTTCGTTTTAGACACGAAGGCACGCTATCTTCACAGCGCCCCATCAAAGCTGGTGTCCCTCAGGGCTCAGTACTTGCTCCTCTGCTGTACATCCTGTTCACCAACGACATCCCCATTCCGCCGAAAGGTGTTCAGCTCTCCCTCTTCGCAGACGACACTGCTCTCTACTGTAAAGGTATCTCGCTACCTTTCATACGGAACAAGGTCCAAAAGTCAGTTGATGACCTAGGAGCTTGGATCAAAAAAGCGCATCGATGTGAACCCGGAGAAGAGCTCCGCCGTTCACTTCGATTATAAACGACGCCGTCTCAAAAACACTCCACCAATACGTATGCTAGGGACCCCTGTCCCCTGGCATACGTCTGCCAAATATTTAGGTGTCACTCTAGACACAGGGCTAACTTTCAGGCCCCACGTCAAAAGAGTAACCCGTCACGCACGTTTTTACCTGAATAGGCTCAACAGTATGTTGGGCCGACACAGTAAAATGTCCCTCAGAAACAAGCGTACCCTTTATAAGGTCTGTATACGACCAGTCATGTCCTACGCGGGCCCCATTTTTGCCCACGCTAACCCTAAAATTATTAATGAACTCCAAGTAGTTCAAAACCTTTTCTGTCGTCGAGCTGCGAACGCACCTTGGTACGTCCGTAATGCCGACCTTCATCGGGACCTAGAGCTCCCTACAATTCAACAATTTCTTAAAAAACTCTCTGAGAATTTCTTCAAAGCCTCAGAGTCGCACTCCAATCATCTTATTCGTGAGGCAGCTACTTATGCAGCCCCACTCCCCTCTCGCTATCGAGTCCGCAGGCCGAGAAACTCTCTCTCGGACCCGCCTAATAAACTGTCAAACGACCTGAACTGCCTCATGCGGCTCAGGCCAACTCTAATTAAATTATTCATAATTAATTTGCCTTCGTAGGCACTCCCTCAGCGGCTCCTAGCCGCCTGCGCCCTCTTTTCCCAAAAGAGGGTCGCTTCCGATACGGCATAAGAAGCTTTAAACAGCTAGTTGCCACTCCCCAAAGGCGGTTTTTAGCGGGTATCACTTAGGTCCCCCGGTAGGCAGTGAGTCCCGCATAACCAGGACAGACCGGCTGTCGTGGTATGCATAATGCATTTTCCGCCTCCCTCTGTGGTAGCCCTTTTCCAATTGCTTCGGGCGCAAAAAAAAAAAAAAAAAGCGCGCGCGTTATCGGCGAGCGGCGGCGGCGTGGGACACATCTCCAGAACAGCAAGAAGAAGCGAAATTGTGGCGTTGAAGAAACGGCTCGAAATGGTCGACGGATGCGTGAAGATAGCCGGCGTGTGAAGACGATGCGGTGCTGATGATATTTGCGGCTGTTTCGTGTTTCTATATTAGAACGTTAAATATATACGTCAAATTATCTCTCATCGATATGCAGCCCGCAGTATCTCAGTAGCCGGGGGTAATTAGGAAATAAATGTTTTCTTTTGCGTTATGGTAGCAGCAGGGTAACGTTATTAATTTATTTATTAAACGGTTTAGGGTTGATTAGCCTGGCTGCTACGAGCCCATATCGGGAGCGCACTTTGCGGAAGTAATTAAATCATCGATCTGAGTTGACAATAATTTTAAAAATCTCTACAATATACGGTAGCAAGATACGCGGAGTAATAGACGGAGAAAAAAGTGGAATGTACACAGCGTCGGTATACGCCGAAATGTTGTGCGGCAAGTCGCTGAACTAAAATATCCGTCGAAATTCATTGCAGTGATGAAATAACGTCCATGCCAATTTTTTGTCCAGATGGTTTACCGATAATATGAAGTCTGTTGACTGATTATCAGGGTGGGTCAATTTTGCGCCGGTATACTGGACGCAACGAGTCGGTCGGACGCAACATCATCGGTAATTTCACCCATGTAGGACGCAAGATAACTCGTGGGATATATATATACAACGTGTCCCGAAATTCAACGATAAGCCAACACCGGAGGATAGACCTGCCCCGGACTAATCGGGAAAAAAAAGAAAAAAAAATATATCCCAATTATATTTTAAGTTATATAAAAAAAATTAAATTCTTCAGAAATTGAGACCGTTTATGATATTTTTCACTACCATGACCACAATTTTTTAAATATTTTTTTCTTTTTTTTTATAGGCAACCTGAATAGTACTGCTATCTACCACAATTCTTAAAAACTCCAGAATAACTCTTGTTTTATCAAGAAAATTAATGAAACTTATTTTATTCCCTAAATTTTTTGAAGAGTTTTACTTTTAACCAAATTTAACTTATCGTGGTGTAAAAAGTATGAACACTAGTATGGCAAGTTTTTTTAAAAATTGACGCAACTAACCTACATTCCAAAATGGTATAATACTCTAGGAAAACAAGATATAAAAGAATATGGGCCTATTATTTCTAAATAGGGGCCAAATTCCTTAAATTGTAATTGTCAGTAATCACTTTTACTACATGCCCAAAATGGGTTCCTGTTACAATTTCTAGGAATTCGAATGGGGCATTAATACCTTAGATGTTAGAGAGAGATATAGATAGATAGAGATATTAACGTTAAAAAGAGACAACAACAGGGCAGGTAGAGAAGCTGTTATTATTCTCAGCAAGTCGGTTCAGTACCTCTGCTCCTTTGTTTACTGCGCACCATTCCCAATTCAACTTACGTGGCCCTCGTACATACTATCGACTTTTGGCTTGGCTTTTTGGACTGGAATCGACCTGCAAACTTAACTGACCTGGCATTATTTGGACTGGAAGTGATCTGCAAACTGAACTGACCTGGCATTATCTTGGACTACGATTGTGTGTTTTGTGATTTAGAGTTCTGGCGCATTTTGGACTGTTTGGCGTTTAACATGCCGCAACCGTACACACCACAGGAATACGCTAATATGCATTTAATCTATGGAGAATGCCGATGTAATGCTAACGCTGCTAGCAGACTGTATCGAGAAAGATACCCAAATGCTCAAAAAATATCCTGATTATCGAGTGTTTATTAATGTGCATCAAGCGTTTTCGGAGGGCCGTATGCCATCCAATAGGAGAAGCGCTGGAAGACCTAGATTGGATCGTGATGAAGAAGTTCTCAATGAGATAGGAAATGACTGGACTACTTCGGTACGTGCCATAGAAGAAGCAACAGGAATCCCGAAAAGTTCTGCACTTCGAATATTAAAACGTCACAAGCTTCACCCATATCACTACAGGCGTGTGCAGACGTTATTACCGCGGGATTATCCGCTACGGGTCACATTTTGCCGTGTAATGCTACAAAGGCACAGTGAAGATCCCCACTTCCTAGACAAAATTCTATGGTCGGATGAAACAACGTGCAAGAAAGATGGGTATTTAAATCTTCACAACCTACATAGTTGGAGTAATGAAAATCCACACTTGATGAGACAAGACAAATCCCAATATCAATTCAAGGTTAACCTATGGACCGGCATATTAAATGGAAAAGTAATTGGGCCCTTTGAGTTACAAGGAAACTTAGATGGCAATAGTTATTTAAACTTTTTACAAAATGACTTGCAAGAATTGTTAAACGACGTGCCCTTAAGTGATCTTCAAAACATGTGGTTCCAAAATGATGGTTGCCCAGCACATTATGCCCGTCCTGTGCGAGAATATTTAAATCAAGAGTATCCAGGGCGTTGGATCGGGCGACTTGGTCCTATCTTATGGACACCCCGTTCACCCGATACCCCCTGGACTTCTTCTATTGGGGTTGTCTTAAAAACAGGGTCTACTCAAAACCCATTGTGACATTGGACGAGCTTCGTCGAAATATCACTCAGGCTGCTGATTACATTAATACAGAATTATTAGAGATATATAAATATATATAAATATATAAATATATATATATATATATATATATATATATATATATATATATATATATATATATATATATCATCATTACAGCCCTTCACAAGTCCACTGCTGAACATAGGCCTCCCCCAAGGAATGCCACAAAGCACGGTCCCGAGCCACCTGCATCCATCGACTTCCTGCATGTCTTACCAGGTCGTCACTCCATCTTGTGGGGGGACACCCTACACTTCGCCTACCGGTACGAGGCTGCCACTCGAGAACCTTTCTTCCCCATCGGTTGTCGGTTCTTCGAGCTATATGGCCGGCCCACTGCCACTTCAGCTTACTAATCCGTTGGGCTATGTCGGTTACTCTGGTTCTACTGCGGATATCCTCATTCCTAAGTTTATCACGCAGAGAAACTCCGAGCATAGCCCTCTCCATAGCTCGCTGAGAGACCTTGAGCTTCCTCATACGGCCAGCAGTGAAGGACCACGTCTCAGTTCCGTAAGTCATCACTGGCAACACGCACTGGTTGTACAATTTGTTTTTAAGGTTTTGAAGTATTTCTGACGAGAAGATGTGTCGTAGCTTCCCGAACGCTGCCCAGCCGAGTTGAATCAGTCGATTGATCTCTCGGTCGAAGTTGGACTTACCTAGTCGGACTATTTGTCCCAGGTAAACATACTCGTCAACAACTTCGAGCTTAGTGCTCTCAACAACTACCGGCATAGGTGTGACATGGACATTAAACATAATCTTTGTTTTGTCCATGTTCATCTTAAGACCTATCCGTTGTGATACACTATTGAGGTCATTGAGCATAGTGCTTAGTTCCTCCAGCGATTCTGCCATGAGGACTATATCGTCGGCAAATCGAAGGTGAGTGATGTACTCGCCATTGATGTTAATTCCGTATCCTTTCCAGTCCAGGAGCTTGAAAACGTCTTCCAATGCAGCGGTGAAGAGTTTCGGGGATATAACGTCACCCTGTCTTACACCTCTCTGCAATTGGATAGGTTTCGTACTCTGGTTCTGTACTCGGATAGCCATCGTAGCTCTACTGTACAAACACTTCAGCACTTCGATATACCGACAGTCAACTTGGCACCGCTGAAGGGACTGCAGCACCGCCCAAATTTCGACGGAATCAAAGGCTTTCTCATATTCCACATACGCCAGACATAGTGGCAAATTGTACTCTTCGGACTTCTGTACAATTTGCCGTAGGGTATGTATGTGGTCTATGGTGCTAAAGCCCTTTCAGAAACCGGCTTGTTCGGGAGGCTGGAAGTCGTCAAGTCTGCGCGCGAGACGATTCGTAATGACTCTCGAAAACAGCACGTAGACGCGGCTCAGAAGGGAAATCGGTCTGTAGTTCTTCAAGAGAGCGTTGTCACTTTTCTTGAAGAACAAGACCACCGCACTTCTGCTCCACGCCTCCGGTGTAATGCCACCATGGAGGAAGGAATTAAAGAGCTTCTGAAGGACTTCAACTACCGGTCTTCCACCCGCTTTCAGAAGCTCCGCTGTAATTCCATCCTCGCCTGGGGCCTTGCCGTTTTAAGGTGCTGGAGAGCCATTCTAATCTCGCTCAGACTGACGTCCGGGACAGTTTCCACGAGCTTGTCATTCATATCGTCCACTTCATTGCAGTCTTCTAGGCACTGAAAACGGTTTTGTAACTCGAGCTGAAAGGTTTCGGGACTTTGGATTAGAGCACGAGGGGGACGGAGCGTTGACTTCATCAGACGAGACCTCTCCAACTTAACATTTAGGTTCAGTGTGCCTCTAATCATTCGGTGATCGCTGCCGGTTTTCACCCTCGCGATCACTGAGACATCACTGAACAGTTGTCGTCTGGTCGTCATAATGAAGTCAATCTCATTTTTTGTCGAACCGTCGGGGCTCGACCAGGTCCACTTCCTGTGGGGCCGCTTCTTGATGAAAGAGTTCATCATAAAGAGTCCCTCTTTCTCCATGAAGTCGGCCAGCTGCTGGCCCATTGGGTTCCGTTGCCCTATTCCAAATTTCCCTACTTTCAGCTCACCGTTCTCTCTTGTGCCTAGTTTTGCATTGAAGTCTCCCATTAACACCGTATATTGGGTTTTGGAGGAATGCATGGCTCTAGAGATATCCTCATACATTTCCTCCACCTCCTCATCGGGGTGTGCCGAGGTTGGTGCGTAAACCTGTATGACCTTCAGCGAATACCGTTTGGTGATTCTGAGTATAAGGTACGCAACCCTCGTCGACACACTCCCGATCTTTACAACGTTGTTAACGAGAGACCTGTGGACGATAAATCCGACACCTCCTTGGGACAGATGGTCGCCCTCCCGGTGATAGAGCAAGTTGCCGGATTCGAGGATTACCGTGTCCTCCCCCTCTCTTCGGACTTCGGATAATCCTATAATATGCCAGCGCAACTTGTCTATCTCTTCTTCCAGCTCCACGATCTTCTCGTCAGTCCTCAGGGTGCGTGCGTTGTATGTTGCCAGGTCGAGTCGTCGTAGGTGGCAACCGAACCTCCACCGGAGATTCTTAGCACCCCCTGCCCCGCCGTTACCATGGCCGCCACCGTAGCCAGGAATAGCGGGGCCGCCGGGGACTGGGGGCCGTCTCTTCGTAACTTTCATTATGGGGGGTATATTGCCATAGTTGCCACGCTTGGCGAGCGGGTTGGCAACCGCAGTTTTTTTATTGTAATTTTGGCTATTATCAGGAAGATGCTGCTGCCCATCTCCCGCCTGTTTCCCTTTGTCGCCTTTTACGACACCCACGGGAGGATATGGGGTAGTGGATATTCTTGACCGCCACTACACGGCAATATATATAGTATATATATATATATATATATATATATATATATATATATATATATATATATATATATATATATATATACTAGCTGACCAGGCAGACATTGTTCTGCCCTTTCCGAAGACCATTTGCTTTCCTAAAAAAACTCCTGAAATTAGCAATAAAAAAATTGGGGGTCACTTATCGGGACAAAAACTATCCTATCTTCCGTTGGACCAAACTGCACACAGTGTTCAACATTTCATTGAAATCAGTTCGGTAGTTTAGGAGTTCATCGCGGACAAACAATGTGACACGTAATTTTTATATATAAAGACTAGCTGACCAGGCAGAAGTTGTTCTGCCCTTTCCGACGACCATTTGCTTTCCTAAAAAAATTCCTGAAATTAGCAATAAAAAAATTGAGAGTCACTTATCAAGATAAAAACTATCCTATCTTTCAAGTTGGACCAAACTGCACACAGTGTGCAACATTTCATTGAAATCAGTTTAGTTCATCGCGGACAAACAACGTGACACGTAATTTTTATATATATATGAGTACGAGTATATCGCAATTCGCAATACTTTATCACAGATTAATAGTTTTGTAGATCTATACCTTATGACGTACCATATAATTTTTTTTAAAGGATAGGGAGACAAATGAGCACACAGTCCACCTGATGTGAGTGGTTACTGTGACCCATAGACATCTAAAGCTATCCTCAATAAATAATCAAAATGCAGATGCGTCGTCACCCGTGAGGACTAAGATGGAATACCTCTTTTCCAGTAAAATGGGTCTCTGGTTCTCTACACTCACCATACGAAACACAGCAGTGTTAAGCTGCTATTTTACGCTGGTATTCTGTGAGAGCCTTCCCCGGTCGAGCCGACCCATTCGTGCTACAACTATACTACTAATATAGCTGCAGCATGGCTCTACCACGTATAGCATGGCTCTACCAGTTGTTACATTTACATCTTAAAAATATTCTAAGAATACACGAGTCTATGGACCTTGTTGGAGAAAGAAGGGCGTAACACGATATACATAAAACAGGGGTATAACTATAATCTTCCTAATTTTGTGGTTTATGTGGTTTGTGGTTTAAGAATTTTTTTCTCATTAAGAATACAAAATTCACTTATCATGAGAACATAAAAACTTATAAGTTATAACAATATCTGGGGAAACGCAGAGGTTGGGGGTACATTAAGAAAACAATTAAAACAGTCACAGTTTAAAACAGTCAGCGTCGGACATAGATGCAATTACAGATCTAAAGTTTAACTACGCTCACCAAGTTACTAGAAGTGGCTTGAGATACATATTTAGTAATATTTTATTCTAATAGTAATGAACAACAAAAAGTTTTTAATAATAATAATATTTTAATTTAATAGTAAGACCATTTTCAATATAAAACTTCATACATTCTATTGGTTTCATATAAAAATAAATCAAAAAAAATATTCGCGGTAGAGCTACTCTGCAGCTATATTGTGGTTGTAGCAAGAATGGGTCAGCTCGATCGGGGAAGGACCACACTCTCACAGAATACCAGTGTGAAATTGCAGCTTAATGCTCCTGTGTTTTGTATGGTGAGTGGACAGAACCGGAGAAGACGTGTGTAATTGTGAATGATTCGTTCATTTGACTCGGGTCAACGTATTGGTATGATTGCAATTACTTTTTTGTATATTTCGGATCAAACGATATATAGAACTTACAACCAAATAGTATAGTAATGGACGACGACGGACATTATCGAGCGGGTCTTACAGATCACAGAGTACTGAATGACCCGGTTCGTTAGACGGACCAATACTTGAATGATCGGGTCACTAGAAATGAATGAATGACACATGTCTAAACCGCAGACCCTTTTTACTGGAAACGAGGCATTCTATTAGCCCTCAGGATTATCAGCATCTGCATTTTTTTTTTATAGGATAAGGGTGACAAACGAGCACACAGTCCACCTGATGGTAAGTGGTTGCTGCGGCCCATAGACATCTGCATCTATCCTCGTTTGCGAATCAAAATGCAGATGCGTTGCCACCCGTGAGGACTAAGATGGAATGCCTCATTTCCAGTATAAAGGGCCTCCGGCCACCTGCACTCACCAAGCGAAACGCAGAGGTAAACCTCTACTTCACGCTGGTTTTCTGTGAGGTCGTGGTACCACCCCGGTCCGAGCCGGCCCATCCGTGCGACAGCAAAAGCTGCCGCGTGGCTCTACCACTGCATTTCGATTCTTGACGATAAATATACAATTCTACGGGCCACAACCTCCACTTATCATCAGGTGTACTGTATGCTCGTTTCACCCTCATTCTATAAAAAAAAAACTAAATAATCATAAAAACAATGTCACTATTTATTTTTATTTTACATTTAAAATAAAATATGTATTGCATAGTCATCGCTTATTACATTAATTGTATTTGATTTATTTACATTAATATTTATCATTCGTATTTAATTACATATAAATTATTTTATTTTATTAAACTACTATCTTCTCTTTCTCTGCACGCACACATCATATTCATTTAGTTTTAGCTTTTGTTTCGGCATCGCTTGAAATGGGCTCCGTCTACCTTTCATTGTTGGTCTGAGTTCTAAGTAAAACATATTTTTTTTTAGT